>CM076467.1:10183172-12583172 GCA_038419695.1 Scomberomorus guttatus | reverse complement strand
AGGTTTGTTTTTAGCTTTGTCACGTTTGGAATATTCCCTCAAATGTCACTCGTGATTCTGCCTCATATCCATTTCAATGAGCTTTGAATGCGGATGCGTCAACACTGTTGAAGGCACGTTCTCCTTTTCCCCAGTCAGGGGAAGGCTTTATTTGTCAACAAGGCTCTGTTCCCTAGCAGGGACTGTGAAAGATGGCCCATGTTAGCCATAGTACTTGCTCTTCTGCAGGTAATAACCCAGAAATAACATGCAGAGATGATACTCTAATGATATTACTGATGAAGAAGCCAGGATTATCCAGTGCAGCAACAGACTGGAAGGAGCCAGCCTGCATTCAGTGTAATGGCCCTAGCCTGGATAATCCTTCAGAATCAATGAAGTCAATGAGGCCACCCATATGATCATGAAATGTGAGAGGGTGTCATGTGCGGCATCTGCTGGAGCACTGACTGTGCCCCAACACGCAGGACAGTGGCAACCTCACCTAGTCCATTTTTTAACCGGACTTTGAAGCATTCCATGCCTTTCAATCCTCGCTGGGAGGCTGGTCGCTGGCATATAGTGTCTGTCATGACACACTATCCGATAGGCTGGTCTGTCATTTTTGGTCGGGCTCTTTAATTTCAGACTGCCACAGTGTGGCTAATTGGTTTCACAAAGATATGATTCCTCTGTAGCTTTGGGACACTGACAGTCCTTTTCCACTACAGGATCTTAACTACCTGTTACCTGGGGCTTCCCATAAACTAAACTTTTAGGAAGCTTGTGAGTCTTTGGAACTAGGTTCTTTCTTGCGTTTTCACTATATTTTAAGTATTGGCAAAGTATTTTAAGTAAGTCATTTTTATGTGCTGTTTGGTAGGAGATTCAAGTGGTTGTGGGACTGACGACTGTGTAAGAAGGGGTGCCAGTAAAAGATACAAGTAATACACAGACGGAGATTGTAGGGCACTGCTGGGGCAGGTACAAGATGATCAGTGGCCCAAAAAGATGTCCAGTCCGTCAGATCACCTCATTGTTTTTCAGTTTCCTCCAGGGCTTGAACTGTGATCTTTAATTTTTTCGGTCAGTTTTTTCATCTTTGGCACTATTTGGCTGTGTTGTATTCTTGTTTCTGCCGGGCGCTGAGTAACCTTTTCTACCTTTTTATTTCTAACGACTGACTCCAGCTGTCTCTGAATGGCCTCCTCAGACGTTCTCCAGAGTTCTGCTTTTTTACAGCATCGTTTGATACAGATTTAGTGGTGAACGGTGGTTGCTCTTGTTACATTTGATATAGTTGTTTGTGTTGTGATGTGACTACACATTTGCACGACCATCCGTGGTGGACAGCACTGCCGGCAAACCCCGGATAGTACCTGGAAGTAAAGATTTAGTAGAAATTTTGTCTCAAGAATGCGTCCTCAAAGCAAGCGGGGAACAAAAGCAGAACCCGTGACAATAGCCACACGTAATGTTACGTTTCATTAGGTGTGTGCAGTAGGAAAGGGCTATGAGTGTACCTTGTACCTCTAAACCTAAACCTTGACCCCACCAGGCTGGCTGTTATTCAGATACCATTTTCAGTTCTCTATCAAAATTAAGCAACTCACATTTGTTATGGCGCACTAACGTCAATCAGATCTAGATAGCCATTCATCCAAGAAATACATGAATAACAACCCAACCGTTTGCCAGATATTTCATATGGGGGATGTGTCTTTCGACAGGTGAATTACCCGAGGTCAAGGGCTGAATGAGGGGAAAAAGGCCCTCCCTGGCATTAATAACTCAACAGTCAGGCATTCTCAGGCTGGAGAAAAATCCTCGCTTAAAAGGTGGGATTTAAAAGTCTCTGAGGCTCACAGCTTGAAGACAGCTGAAGAGGCACAGCTACAAAGGAAGTGTGTCAAGTGTGCAAAATTGGTTCTGTGGACCTGTATCAGCAAAGACTACAGAGAACTGTTTGGTTTTGTGCTTGGCATTTTATCATGAAGACTACCAAGAAAGAAGACAGCTACCACCAAATGACTGCTTAGGTCAGCCTGCAGCTTGTTCCTGTCTTGGTAGATGTTGAGCAAGTGAGCAAGTAAAAGATGTCCAAACTGTAGAGAGGCATTTTTCCCCAACGCCCACTTGTATAGTAAGCTATGAGCTATGAGTGGCATAGCCCACTCTGCTGGCAACTGCCAGACCAGGCTGTCGCAGTCTGAAATACTGTGATGAATCGAAAGGGTTTCTCTGGCCAGTCGGTTTCCACTGTTATATAAGGAGAGCTCACCCTAGCGGCGGTGAGGTTTGGCGTGAGAGCAGCTGCAAATCTGTCTTCCTCTCCTCCCCCGGTTTGTGTATATGCTGACAGCGATAGACCCATAGGGTGATGTGACTCATTTGATTTTTTTTTTTTTTTTCTCTGATTCAGCTGTCATTTCTCATAGACAGCCTTGCTATAGGGGATAATTGTGATAGAAAAAGATCTGAGACTGAGATGGAGCAGGTTCACAGTTTCCCCCTTTGCCTTGTTTTGAGAATCCAAATAGCTTTTCATTTCGATTGTTTTTCCGCTACTGTTTTCTTTCACCTTTTCCAGTCTACTGTGGACATACCAGGATATTTATCAGTGTTCTGTAACTTTCAAAATGCGTCGAACTAAAATTGCTGCAAACATTTCCAGGGCCTCTTGTCTCTGGTGTTTGAAGCACAGCTTTGAAAGAGGCAGCATTGCGTAGCACCGAGCAAGAGCCAATCACCGACAATGAGCCATGCACAGTTGGCATGTCTGCAGTGCTCCAAATTTCGAGACATTGGCTCGGGTTCACATGAGAGATCTACAGCAGCCTTCAATTGGGGGGAGAGATGCTTGCTCGCTCTCAATGTGTTAAAAAGCAGGCCACCTGAGAGGAACTATTACATCTACTCTTTTCTGGGAAGAGCTTCCCAAAAGCGGGACGCTGACATCTTAACAAAACCAGCAGCAGACTGAGGACAGTCAGACAGACTCCCAACCTCACACACACACACACACACACACACACACACACACACACACATACACATACACATACACATACACATACACATACACACACACACACATACACAAAAGCCAGAGGTAATGCTTTTGGATTGGACACTGAGCACCAAGCCAGCTCTCTCCACAAATGCGTTGATAGCACATTGAATTTGATTGCAGAAACTGCTGTGGTACTCCCCTGTTGGGTCACATTAGACTGCTTGTGTACAGTGCACCATAGTGGCTTCTCAACAACCTTCTTCAGTCAACTGGCTCACATCAGAGAATGTCTTCCAAGTATAAGAAAAGCTGATGTCCGCACCTGTTTGTCTCTCTTCTAACTGCTCCACAAAGTTCTTGTTTGTTGGGATAAAAGTGCCACACTTTATAATTCTTCAAGGCACTTCAGTATGACAATCCAAATTTAGTTCTGCACTCCGGTGTGTTACCATTTCCCCAGGCAAATTTACCTTTATTCCTAAAATTGTTGAGTCTATATTTGAATGCATTTAGGTTGGGATGAAATTTCCGAATAACTGATGATGATACGTAAAATATACTTAAAATACTTTGATGCTAGGTCCAACAGTGGAGTTGTCAGTCCTTCCGAGCATCCCGTGTAGATCATTTCTTAACCCAGCTGGTTTAATTTCCACAGGTCGTTGTGTCAACAAACATCGCAGAGACGTCCCTGACCATTGACGGCGTGGTGTTTGTAATTGATCCCGGATTTGCCAAGCAAAAGGTTAGCTTCTCACACACACACACATACTCTGTCTTCTCCCACTACTCTTTATCTGCTCCGATCATCTGCCTCTGTTGCCTGAGAATCCCCAGATAAACACAGCAGTGCACACCTGACAGCGGCAAAGATGGAAAAGCCAGTTATTTATTCCTCTGACATTTCTCCAGCCTGGAGCCAAGTCATACACATGGTGCATTGAAGAGATTATATGTGCACTATGATGGATTTTGTGTATGTGTTAGTATAATTTGTTTGTTAGCTGCTGTGTATATTTAGAAAATTCAGTGTTAGTATATGTAAACTGCTTTTTACCCCTCCACAAAAGGGTAGTTTGAGCTCTGATTTTTATTTTCCCTTTTCCTCTCAGGTGTATAACCCACGTATCAGAGTGGAATCACTTTTGGTGACGGCCATCAGCAAAGCCTCAGCCCAGCAGAGGGCAGGTCGTGCTGGACGGACACGCCCGGGGAAATGTTTCCGCCTTTACACTGAGAAGGCTTACAAGACAGAAATGCAGGTAAGAAAACAAGGCAGTTTGAAAATGATCAGAAATTCTATGAGGTGTAAACAGCTGATTGATTCTCATATCTCACATTCTTCAGTATCACAAGCACTAGGTATTTCCCCCAGAGAAGCCTTCTAACTGGAAAAGCTCTCTATTATGCAATATTTGCTCTTAGTACTCGACATGATTTTCTGTTCAGCTGAATTATAATTCCAAGAGCTTGGTGCTAAACCACACCGCCTCCGCCCTTCTTCATAACCTGTGCTAACGACACAGCCACCTTGTGACAGATGGACCTGCGGAAGCCCAGTTCTCCATTTTAACAGGCTAATTCTTTCACGTCACGCTGAGTGGCAAAGGGAATTTTTTTTTAAACATGTTAAATAGCCCTTCAAATGTCCTAGACCTGCAGTCCCTGTTCAAGTTGACATATGAGCGACACATGAGGAGATAATAAGCACCCTGACTAATTCATTTTAAATTGTTCCTTGGGTTTCTCTTGTACCTCTCGACTGTCACAGGACAACACGTATCCAGAGATCCTGAGGTCTAATCTGGGCTCTGTGGTGCTGCAGCTGAAGAAGCTGGGTATCGACGACCTGGTGCACTTTGACTTCATGGACCCACCAGGTTAGTGTGAAAAGTATGAATGATTTTTTAGCATTTAAAGAGACGTATCTCTACTGTATGATCAGTGTTCTTCATGTTGTTTTCCTTTGCATTGCATCCCATAAATATGAATCTTTGCATGGCAAAAAAAATCATTTATAATGTATTTAATATCAAATAATATTGAGATCTTGATTTTGATCAGTGTCATCTGAATCAATACAAATGCATTTACAAACTGCTATGAAATCTGCAAACATTTAGATGAAACTATGGTTGTTTAATTTACGATATGAAATCTGGGTTGGCTGTGTCACTCGGGCGCTTGGGGGAACAACGACAAAGCAAAGATGAAATGATCTTGGCAGATATCAAATACTGCACACTGAATGTTTGGAGATTTGAGGATAAGTGCTCTGACAGACACGGACTACACAGCAGCGTTTTGCAGTTTTTATGAGCAGTCTACTTTAAGTTCAGATTATTTCTGTTAAAGTGGGAAAAGACAGTGATGTGTTAAGTTGCCTTTTGTTTGTATTTCTTATACATCTGAATCATGCTAGATTTAGGCCAAAAAAAAAGACCTTATCTCATTGAGGTGCCAAGTTATGGCATTCTCCAGGAGAGCGTGTGTTTCTACATCTTCCCGAGGAGACCACCCCTCCTCTTCCTATCCTTAACCTCCTCTTCCCTCCCTCCTTTTCTCACCATAATATAGTTTTCATCTCACCTCTGAGATTAAACCCATCTCTCCCCGTCCAGTGTGGCAAACGCCATTTTGAGAATGAAATTGGTTACATCAATAGCAGCGCTATCACCTTGGCTATTGCCTTCTCTTTATATTCCTCCAGTGAAACGTGACTGACCTCCACCACCACCCCCAGGTTTCTCACAAAATGCAAGGGTAAGCGTCAACATACCGGATTGGCCTTGTCTGTTGAGTCTAACTGGGAACAGTGGGGTGAAGGGAAAGGGGAGGATTACCCTTTATTTATTTGATCCACTCGCGGCGGACGGTTCCTCCTAACTAGCTCCTGAGCACATTGGAAGCTGGAGCTAGTTCAATGAAATGAATGAAGTCTTCTTTGAGTCTGTGTGAGTTCCCGGGCAGATGCTTTATAATACCTAGTTACAGTGGATCAATTTTGATACGCTGTGTCAAAGGCCCACCTCAGAGTGAATGAACAGGTCAATGATGTGTCTCTGGAGTCAAGAAATGGAAGACGGCATTGTATGAGATTTAGAATTGAAGGTTTTAATTGAACTGCTTTGTTAATCAGTTTTTCATAATCCTAAATGGGTGCCACAGTTGAAAACTCCCTGCTATAAAGCAACAGTGTTAACTGTGGTGATGTGCGACCAACGTACATTCAGTATTATTGTTTCTTGGTGTTTTCACCTAAAGTTAAAGTGAAATTAATCTTATCTTAGGTATTGTGTCTCTGTAAGCGCCCCTGATGATCAAAGATATCAGCCTCAAATGCCAGCGGCTTCTTCTATTTGAGCTTGTCCATAATGTTAATAGCAACCTTGATTTTTTTTTTTTTTTTTTTTTTTTCTCTTTCCCTACCTTGCTCCTCGCTCACTAAACACAGGAGCGACAGTTTGAGCCAGCCAACCAAATGGAAAATCCAAAAGAAATCAGTAGCGATTTACACAAGGACTTGGCTGGGTGGGATTCATTTGCCTCGTGACATTTTCAAAGAAGTACCTTTCAGAGCCAATGTGGTTTAATGTACCTTTAGCCTTTCGTCTCATTGATTTGGCCCTTGGTTAATATATCGGATTCTTGTGTGTTGAGGCAGTCAATACTTGCTTTCTGATGAGCCGCGTTGTGTATAGATTGAATTTCCACACTGGTTCATCATGCTAGCAGTACTTGGAAATCAGATTTTCACCTTTTGTTCAGCCCCACATAAGCCGTTGGTGTAGTAAGTAATGCGGTCAGCACTCACTTTGTGTAAAGTAAAAAAAGTAGCTTTGATGCCCCAAATCAATATTTGTTAATCATAAAAAAATGCCTCCCTGCTGTCTGAAATTGAATTTTTTTGGGAGCACTTGAGAGAAATGAAAGTGAGCACTGCAGCCAGCGCTTGAAGCTAATTTTCAGTTAACATGCAACTGGTCATTAGGCTTCAGCTCTCGGGAGCCAAAGGTCAATAATTGCATCTGGAGGAAAAATCTTTTAACCAAACGGTGGAAGCCTTTTGTGTTGAAGCATTAAGTAGAAAGTTCCCCTGTAATTGCATTAGTTGTTTAGGATTGCCTGAGCGGAGGATGAAAAATGAGCTCTGCCATGATTACTTCTCCGCTAAGTTGCTGTCTAGCGTAACTCTGGCCATCACATACCAAGAGCCTTCTAATTTTGATTCTCCTCATGCTCCCTGCCACCAGACCCCAAACCCCACCCCCACCCCAACAGCCTCCCTTTGTTTGTCTGTGTCTTCTTAACTCGCATTTGTCTTCTATTAAAGGTCCGAGTACAGCAGATGCTGGAGCTCTATTGTTTTATCAGCTTTCCTCTTTCTTCAAATACTCCTAATCTGACACCGCAAGAGTTAGAGCTATCACATATGGTTGATCAGGTTGGATATTCCCCAGTACGGAGCCATAAAAATAAACCAGATAATGCTGCAAAAAGCAGGTTTATGTCCAGCCAAAAACTACTGAACCACATTACATTGATTGAATTTTTCCCTCAAAGTCAAAGAAATCTCATGACGTAGTTCTTTTTCATTGTTCTATTCTTTTTTTTAACTATTTTACTATGATAGTTTTTCCATGATTTTGAATGTTATTTATGTTTAGCTACTTTAGTACTCGTATTTTAAAAATCTGTGTTTTTTTTGCCTCAGTGACACACAAACAGGAAATGAGACATAATTTTTAAATGCCCTGGAAAACAAATTTAACATATCTTAGCTTTAGCTAGCTTCCTAATGTTTAATGTAGACACATTTGTTGTTTAGCGTTGAGTGTGAAGTTGCACAAGCCTGAACATGTAATACTAGAGAATTAATCAAACTTGGCCTATATATGTGTGAAAGAGCTCCAAACTGTTCTTCTCAAGTGTTGCTGTGATGAAAGAATGACAATTTTGTCATCTTTGTGTGTGTGTCCGTGTGTGTGTCCGTGTGTGTGTGTGTGTGTGTGTGTGTCCGTGTGTGTGTCCGTGTGTGTGTCCGTGTGTGTGTGTCCGTGTGTGTGTGTGTGTGTCCGTGTGTGTGTGTGTGTCCGTGTGTGTGTGTGTGTGTTTGCCCCATGGGCTTGGACCGTTCTAATGGCCCATCTATCCCATTCTGTCTTCTCCAGCCCCAGAGACCCTGATGCGAGCCCTGGAGTTGTTGAACTACCTGGCAGCGCTCAATGATGACGGTGACCTGACGGAGCTGGGCTCCATGATGGCAGAGTTCCCCCTGGACCCCCAGTTGGCCAAGATGGTCATCGCCAGCTGTGAATTCAACTGTTCGAACGAGGTCCTCTCCATCACTGCCATGTTGTCAGGTAATGCTCAGGGCTGGCCCACTGTGTGGGACTGAGCTGCTACTCTTTCCATTGCCTGTGCTCATGGACCTCGCCTCAGAAATGACTAAAGAGCTTGAAGGAAATACAGAGAGCAGCTTCTTTAACTCCTAAATGCATTCTTGTACCTTTCTTTGTATTTTAGTTGTGAGGGTTTTAATGATCTATTTATTTAAATCAAAAATGTAGGAGTTTTAAGTATAATTTAACATATTGTATGCCCTCATTAACATATTCCTTACTGGCTTTATCAGTATGAACATTTCAGACCCCAGAAGTCTAAATCCACTTAGAATAAATGTAATGTGCACCTGCTGAACTTAACTACAAGGGAAGTAGAGGATAAAGTCAGTGGTGTCAGCTATTATTTGTGAGGAAGGGGAAAAAATACATGTCTGTACGAAATGTATAGGTGTAGCTGGAACAGCACCAGCGTGCTACAGCAGTAATTGCACTTTAGGCTTGCCAAAGCAGAATGCTGCTCATTGAGATGAATCTTGATGCCTTTGAAGGGACTGTGAGGGTCTTTGAGAGTGGGGGAAATGGATTTAACTAGCTGTTCTGGACGTGGTATGCACTTAAAGCAGGTGTTTCAGGACGGTAGGTTTTTTTTTCTCGCTGAGTTCATTAGATAAGCAGCAAAAGTACACCTGAGAACGGTGCCGCCACAGCAACCAACCATGAGGCTCAATAAACACCGCTTTCACTCATTAAACCCACAATCAAGAGTGTTTGACGTTAAGCAATTCAGAGCGAGTTCACAGAGGGGGAGAGGGCAGAACTGTTTTATCTTGCCTCAGTGCCAGGTAGGATGCTTGTTTGGACTGTGTGTCATGTGTTTGGCTATATCATGTACTGTATATAGCATCATCAGTTTTACTGCTCAGCACGGAGAAACCCATTCTTCTCCCCTTCCCTTTGACCCTCCTCCTTTCCTTTTCCAACATAAACACTTCACAGTTCAGTGTGCCCTGTGAAGTGCTCTGTGTCTCTTGAGCTGAGGCCTCGTTCCTCTCTGTGGGATTTGCTTAACTTATCCCTATGGGCGGCTGTGTTGGGGCCTATACCAACCTTGTTTAGTCCCACAGTGCTTCGTCCGACCCACGGAGGCTAAGAAGGTGGCCGATGAGTCCAAGATGCGCTTTGCCCACATCGACGGAGACCACCTGACGCTGCTCAACGTCTACCACGCCTTCAAACAAAGCAAGTGACCCTCTAAAGCGCACCGAATAAGACTCACGTTGTCTTAATTTGCCCTTAACTAAATTGACCCTTGTCCCGCACAGACCACGAGTCCACTCAGTGGTGCTACGACAACTTTGTCAACTACCGCTCGCTGATGTCGGCAGACAACGTACGGCAGCAGTTGTCCAGGATCATGGACCGCTTCAACCTGCCGCGGCGGAGCACGGAGTTCAGCAGCAGAGACTATTACATCAACATCCGCCGAGTGCTGGTCACCGGCTTCTTCATGCAGGTCAGGTCATTTCTATTATTATTCTATTCTATTATTACTTCAATTTAATGTCGGTCTTTATTAAACCCTCCTTTGTCTTTTTTTTTTTTTGGTCACACTACAAAACTACATCTGTTATTTGAGCAAAGGCAGTTTTACTATTCAGCTCCACTGCTATTCTGATGCTCATTGAAGTTTTCCCTTGTTGAGTTTGATAATTTGGGGGGAAAAAAAATTTTTTTCATGCAAAACATTTGTGCTGACTAAAAATGCAACAGAGATTTATTGTAATGGATAGCCGCCTCAGCTGCTGTTTTTAAACACATAACAAGAAATCAAGTCAATTTGTTCCTCGCTCAAAGAAATACATGGCATTTTGCAAGAAGCCATTTTCAGGGGTACCTGAAACAAGCAACCTGACAAGTTGAATTATGGTGTTAATATTTAAATATTTGTCAGCATTAACCTTTATCTTGGAGACAAATTTGCAGCTCATGTGCGAGCATTCACAGCGTTAGAGATCATGTCTTTGTTTGGAAAGGCCTTTATTGAGACTGATTGCCTTGGTTAATCACAACAGCCTCTGTCTGCTTTACCAAGTATCGGATAAAGTAGGGAAAAAATCACTCACAGTCCAGCTAAAAACAAACCTTTGGTGTCAGGTTGCTTTTTTTTAATCAAAGCATTAGTAAATTAATTAGATTTAGAAGGATCAGTATAGTTAAAATACCTGACATAAAAGCAGAAATTAAACGAATCATCAATAAATGGTGTAAATGTTCTTCTTTTCGGATTTCAATGTGTGACCCTTTTCTCTTCCTGTACCGGGAACAGATCGCTCACCTGGAGCGCACCGGCCATTACCTGACTGTGAAGGACAACCAAGTCGTACAGCTGCACCCCTCAACTGTGCTGGACCACAAGCCTGAGTGGGTGCTCTACAATGAGTTTGTGCTCACCACCAAGAATTACATCCGCACGTGCACCGACATCAAACCAGAGTGGTAAGTTTCAGGTGTAGCTCCACTTTTGGTAGGGACAATATGTAAATTTCATTGCAAAAGGTATTGTGTAATACATTTTCAAATCATAGCCATAGCTTATACACAAATTATTAGTATCGTTATTCTTATTAATGTTATTTTGGGTTTTTTTAAAGCTTGACCAGTAGGTATTTACAAGTATTTCTACTTTTTTACATGAATACCACATTGTTCCTGGAGATCCCAGGAAAATGCAGTCTGATGTCCTGTATGTTGATCATGTACAAACACTGCGTCTGTGTGTATGAACGCCTGTGTGAAAGAGCCTGGATTTTTACACACAATCTCTTCCTGTCTATTGGGGTAAAGTTATAAAAAAAAAAAAAAGAATACAATACATTTCTGTTCTGTACAGCGTGTCCAGTGTGTACGCTATGTGATACACACAAAATTAAAGCTGAACGTCAGTGTTTTTAATATTCAAATCCATTGTTTCATTTCCAATGCAGGAGTTCAGGACCAACACAATAAAAATGTTAACTTAAGACTAAATAAATAAAAACCACTGTAAACTCATGTGCACTGTATGCTATTGGTGAAACTACATCAAGCCCTTCTATCTGTTTGTCTTTTCTTTTCATTTCCTTGTTCAATTAAGTATCAAATTTGTTGTGCCTGCACTGGTGGTCGCCATGTGAATATGGAAGAACTGCGTTTTCCCACAAGTAAACACTGAAGACAATTTTTGTGACTAATATTTACTCGCTTTCTTTCCTAGGCTGGTGAAAATTGCCCCGCAGTACTATGAGATGAGTAACTTCCCCCAGTGTGAAGCAAAGAGACAGTTGGAGCGTATCATTGCAAAACTCTCGTCCAAGGAATACACTCAGTACTAAGAAGGTTTGCATGTGCTGCAACAGCATCCTCAGTATTTGTACAAAGTTAATTTTGAACTTATTGAGCGCTTTTTTTTTTCCCACCAGAAACCTCATTTTGAATTCTATTTTTGTCTCACTGTGTCTAATGTATTTTCATAATGATTGATGTTACCTTTGAGGGCCTTGTCTTTTTTTTTCTCCCAGCCAAAAGGGTTAAGCACTACGAGAAATGTACTGTAAATGACCAAGAATTAGTCCTCAACCATTTCTGTCTAGGCTGCATTCACACCAGATCTGGTGCTACAACGCAGGGGGCTACAATGGTGGGGGCGTGTTGTTTGAGGTAGCAGTGAGACAATGAGATACAATCCTGGAAGTTGAGATGGAGTTACAGATTAATGCATTTAAAGACTTATCAGAAGCCAAAACACCACACAGCGGTTTGTAAAACTCACAAACAGGATTTTACAACTCTGGAAAGTTTTCACGGCGGCAACTGTTTTATCTTTTGTCGGGATGATTAGAGGTGAACAGCCAAATACGGCGTTCACGTTACAAAATAATCCACCAGGAATGTGTGATTGGGGCCTATGCGGTCGCCACTACCGCAGCATAAACACACTGCCCCCATTCAAATGAATGGGAGGACTGCCGCTTTTCACGCATTGCCAGATTTAGTGTGAAGGCAGCCTAAGCATGATTTTTCATATTAATGTAGATTTCAACATTCCTTTTTACAGACATCTGTAATAATATGTCCCAACTCTGGAGTCTTGGCTGTTGTTATGCTTCTACTTCTAAAAGGTGTTAGTCCATGAAGAGAGGCTTTTGATCAAATGTAATTTATACTGTATTTTGATGCGGGCATAATTTAATGTTCTCTTGTCATGGAGATACTAATTTCCTGTCAACTGTTCAACTTAATAAAAATGACTTTGTAATAAAAATTTCCATTGTCAGCATTAAAATAAAAGGATAATCTGTGTGTAAACTTTTCACTTAACCCTTCACGCGCACGCACACACTGCGCAATCACGTCTGACCTGCCAAATCCAGCTCGTTTCCTGGCTCTTCGGGGGAAGTTAAATCTTCTTACTGGGATATTGATAGCTTCAGAAACAGTTGGAGTGAGGGGGAATGTTAATTACAAATGTTTCGGAACAAGATCAGTGTGAAATCCCTGCTGTGCTGGAGCCTGTTCTGGCTGTACTGCTTTGTGTCAGCGCCTCTTCAGTGTGGAAGGTAAAGCTTGCAGTCTGGAGAAGCACGAATCCTAAGCACTGCAGTGATACAGAGAATAATCAGAATACTGCTCAGTGACATGACTTGAATGGTAATTCAGTTTTACTATAGTCAAACCATTAAAGTCCTGTCAGGTTAAGCTTCATTTAGCATCCTACTTCAAACGTATAAAATTTCCTTAGTAACAAAGAAAGTTGGATGAGCTCTGACAAACTTCATTTTGGAAGCTTTCCCATCTCATTCTGTCTCTAATGTGTTCTTTTACTAGTTAAGGGGAGTACTTCTCTGCCAGAGAACAGTTGTTAACATGTTTACAAGTCGCATTATGGGAAGGATCCGGGCTTTTTCCTTTTTCTTTTGTTAGCTGATTGTTGACCATTCCTCTAAAATCTGTCTCTGGCAAACCTTCCAACTTTATAGACATTTTAAAGGCAGTTATGCTTGAACAAGATGAGAGGTGTGTCCCATATCCATACTGCATACCAATTCTACACAGTATAGTCAGTAGTTTTAGCAGTGAGTATGCATAAAGTACATATAACAACAGTCAAACTGCAACTTTGAACTCTGTGTTCACATTGCACTTATAGTTAAATGCTAATATCGGCATGCTAACATGCTCACAATGACAATTCTAACACGCTGATGTTTAAGCAGGTATAATGTTTACCATGTTCACCATCTTAGTTTAGCATATTAGCATGCATTTGCTAACTAGCACTAAAACAAAGTACAGTGGAGGCTGATGGAACAGAGCAGTCCATCCAATAGTGGCTGAGATATTAAACTTAAAACCACGATTTCTGGTGGTGCCAGAGGAAAAGTCAGGGGTTTAACGGTCATTAGGATTCATCCCCTGGGCACCAAGGGTATCTGCACCAATGGTAATGCATCCAGTAGTTGAGATATTTCAGTCTGGACCAATTGACTGAGGTCGTCGCCAATAGAGCCGATAGTGTGGCTAAAAAAATGTTTAAAATTGGCATGTTGTAGAATTTTGTGCTTTTCCAATGGGACTTTCCATTTATTATATATCCACATAAACAGACTATTCCGTGTGGAAGTGTTGAAAGTCAATATTACCCTTATGTGCTAAATTTGAGCTATACCATGTTTAGGCAGTAGGCGCAACGGCAAATGCAAAACAAAGACCTCATTTTGTTATCATAGCATCATCACATCACCTTAAAAAGGCAATTTATTTAACTGCTTCTAATCCAAATTTCTCTTTGTGCAGGTACACAGTGGAGTTTATGAAATCAGTGTAACCTTTCTCAACCCTGTATCTCAACCTAACATCAATTGGAAAAGAATGTACATAACACTGACCTAAGGATGGAGGCAAAAAAGAGACCGTAAGCGTTTTTCACAGTCTTTGTAGTGTCTGGAAGTAGGCAGGCAGAGATACTAGACCTGCTATGGGAGTTTTAAATTAAGCCGGCAGATTCTGTAATATGCTAAGTCAGGAAATTAGCATGTATGATTTAATATTTTTGGACTGTTGGGAGACAAGTTTTTAAGTGGATGGCCTTTTTGCTGGGGAACATACACAGAACCACAAAATAGTGCCAAAGAGATTAGTCTCTCTCTCTGCAAAGTGAAACCAATAGAAAACCCATTAGTTTGAGCTGATCTGGAAATTATATGGAATTGATCCTGAGGTAAGAACAGTTTTTCATGCTCAATACTTCTCATTGATTCATGCTGCCATAATTACAAATGAAAATCATTATGTCTCCAAGTTGTATTTTGTTAGTGTCTGATACAAGGCTACACAACGAGAGCATGCAGTCTTATTCCTTGTGCTTAATCATGTCTCTGTAGTCGGTGGCTAGATGTTAATACATAGAAAGTTCTTAGATATTATTCAAGTTGAATTTCTGACAGTTGGAATGAGGTGTGTCGCTTACCTGTTGTTTAGCTATTAAAAGCTGTAAAGTTATTTAAAGACGAGGATATGCAGAGCTGAGTCGCGCAAGTAGATAAAGTCCCTCTCACAGCTGTTCCTGGCACGCCCAACATCATGTGCCCGATCCTAGGGGCCATTTTATGTGGCCCTTTTTGACAGTAACTCACCAAAAGAAGGCGAACACAAACAAATACAAGACAGGTATTGCTCAGCGTGTTTCCAAACAGTGTGAATCACCAGCTCGCCACAGCTCAATCTCCTACCACCCACAGAGTCCTGGATGGTGCCTCATCATCATTTGAGACTGTGGGTAGGGAAGTTTATTGCAGAACACCTCAGCGTTTCAGGAAATCCATCCACCCACCCAGTCCTCCTCCCATCCCACGCCGGTCCTTTTTCCCCCCACCGGGGCCCGCCACCAATCGGAGCCGAGACAGGTGTCTTATCTCCATCGCACAGCACAAGCACAGCCAATCTTCCAGGAAGATGGTGACTGGAATGTGACAAATCCATCTGTCCTGGTTTGAATTTGTATGCTAATTTGAAGTAATAGCCCCTCTGGTGACAGTGCAAGGGAACAATTCAATCATGCCATCTATGACAGTTGCTTTCCAACCTACTCTGTGATATGGGAGTATATGCACGTACCGCCGGGTTAGGCTTGATAGATTGGTTATGTAGGGGAGATGTGGCATGTAGACTGCATGTTTAAAATGGGCTGCCAGTTTGAAATGAATCACGCGACTAGTGAAGGCACCTGTGCAGCAATGTGCAGCCACTACCTGTAGGCAGAGGGAAACAATATTTGATCCGACTTCATTTGTTTCCCCACAACGCCACAGGATTTGTCCTGAACTTTCACCCAATTTCACTCCCGCAGCCTTCATGAGATATGTGTGAATATGAGAGAAATATCCCCACATAAAATGGCACTAACACAATTGCTACATTGTCACACTGAATTATCCCAGGGTGTTGATTTGATTCAGTGAAAAGCTTTCATGGTCACTGGGCAGAAAAAGAAACAGATCAGAGAAAGACCACAGAAGATGCAGGCGCGAGTGTGGCTACGGACGAGCTGAGCGGTGCCATATATTCAGAAAGAAGCCGGGCTATACGATTTGTGATTTCTCTTGTGCCTTGGCACTCCCCTGCGCTGTGCAAATGTATGACACTCCATAATCTTTAAATTAATCTACAGCACAGGACAGATTATGGTTGATGGTGACAGATAAGGCTAAAGAACAAACCACTCTTCATTTTGCTTGCATCATTCTTTTCCTCCTACCTCCACATCAGGCCTTGCTTTTTTTTTCTCCAAGGCACTGAGTTGGAGTTTAATGTATTTTCATTACACAATTTACAGTATTGACACTGCTAACAAGGCTCGTGAGAATGAACTGGTTGAAATATATGTGAGCTGGGTTGTAGACAATCACTACAGGGAACATTCGCTGTCATTTTCTCTCCTTCTATGCTCTCACTGCTGCAGTGTATTCTTGACACTTCCTGCAGGAGAAGAGAAAATGCACAGCGCTGTGCCAATTGACCACCCTTCAAGCGGGCGCAGATCATGCGTGGCAAACGTGTCTGATCAAACAAGGAGGACAGCAAAGAAAACTGATGAACAAAAGGCGCGTCTAACCGCGCGGGTCTCACGTCACAATAAACAGTGCGCTTAAAAGACAGCTCCCCAAATGAGCTCTGCTAGCAGCTCCCCTCGTACAGTTTGCAGAGGAGTGAAAAGATTTTCTGTGCTCAGCATGGCTGCACGTGGATAACACACATTCTTTAGTACATATTGCACTAGTTTTGTTCTGAAGGAAGAAGGTTTTCTTCAATGCTTAGCAATTATTCAAATAGTTGACACATCTACTTAAACTAGTGTTTTTTTTATGTAAAGCTGTACTAATATAATTTAACTTTAATCAGACAGGCTTTTCATTTTAAGCATGATTTACACTCCCATTATAACGGGCTTCCATCATTTCCAAGTCTTATGTGACCAATAAAACAATTATAATGCAATCAAACACTACAAACCAGGCGACAAAAAAGTTATATTTACATCAGCATCAAATGTCTTTTTCTCATCTGCAATAACTTGTATTGATTTCAGCATTTACATTGCAGTTAATGCTTTTATCATACACAAAATCTCTGTCATGCATGAGCCACGTTACAAATAAAGGGTCTATTATGTAGTGCTTTAGTAGGTTTATGTACAGGGACATACTGTACTGTAGATGCACTGCACAGCTCCTATTTAAACCGATAGAAGTTCAAGCTAATTGGAATGGCGTGCCAGTAATATGGGTAATTTTGTCAACTTTTGATCAAATTAGTTTATAAATCTTTACGTGTACAATTTGATTTGGGATTCCTGAGATTGTACTGGTCATCGCTCCAGATAATTGCTTTTCTATCCTACCAGTAAGTTTACTGCATGCGCCCGATGTCTCGGGTGTAAATCAGCCTCTTGAAGGCAACATGGCTACAATAAAACCAGCAAAGCTCGTGTTGGGGAGCAATTTTGAAGCTGCATTAAAGCACCGGTCTCATGGGGGCAACACTGACTATGTGTTCAATTTGCCGTTGGTTAATTGTGCCAAATGTAGTCAGCAAACCTTCAGTTATAACCTAATAAGCTAGTCAGGTAAATACAATTATTATAATGTAATAATAACTATAATTAAATGTAATTATAAAAATGCACTGTAGCTCAATAATGTATTAGTTTGCTGTGATATCTCTCAGGTGGTGGTCTGTGTTATATTTTGTGCTTAACCTGTCAAATAATGCAAGAAAGTATAGTGAGAAGAGACTAAAAGTGATAAAACGGAACTTTGGCACTTAATGAAAGAAAGCTAGACGTAACTTTTTAACTTTCATCTTTATTGAAGGCCTTGCACACCCACAGCGAGGCCGATTAGACCTCTGCTCAGGTTGAAGTTGGGCAGTTATGCTGGGAATTACATGATGTCATCATTCTCTGCGGACTATTAATAATAAAGTTGTGGGTGCAACAAAACTGACAGGAGAGTGAGAGACATGTTGATCACGCACAATACGCACATTTTAAATATTAGTATAGTAATTTTACAGACATAATGAATGCTTTTAAAAAACATGTATTTATCACTTTAAAATGAACTCTAACATTTAAAAGCAAAGCGATCCTGTGTTTTATTCCCGTGACACAAAATCATTTGTACTTCCTGAGACGACTGTTTTGCATGTCGCCGTCCATTTTTGGTTTTCACCAAACAAGATATCAGCTGTTGTCAGTCTTCTGGCTTACGCCGCCTAAAGCATCTTTCCCCACCAACTTGTGCAAAGTGATTGGCTGCTGTCAAACTGATTCAAAGTATACCTGTCGTCAGGGAGAGTTGATTTGCTGCACACTTATTTTAGAACATCATTTTTTCGTCTTTGGGCTTGGGGAGGATATCAAGTCATTCCAAGTGAAGTGACAAGTTATTATTGGTGTTAAAGTTGAAGATTATTTAAAAAAAAAAAAAGGCATCAGAGCATAACTCAAGCATAACTTCTTTGGTCATGTGACTCGCCTCTGATATGCACTTTATAGTGGCCTCAAAAAAGTAAGCTGTGTCCCAATTCCATATGAAAGCTGCATAAATTGCAGGTAGCCCAACACTGGAGGTGTCAGTGAATGCCAAAATGAAGATGAAACCTAAGTGTCGAAATCTCAACGTAGGAGTAAACTATTACTCCCCCCTTCAAACTGGATTTTCAATGAGCACAGAGAAACTCTCCCCCTTCAGCAGATGAATGTGAAAACTCAAACTCTGCACGTACATCATTCTGCACAATGGAGCTCAACCATCCAGCTGTGGGAACAAGAAGAAAAACACTTATTTTTGCAGAGAAAAGGGGTTGTTGAAGCAGTCAGTCTTGGACTACAGTGATTTACAGACACACGTTCTCTTCCACTCTTAAACTTCTGGACTCTGTCCATCACCCTGCCTTGAGATTTATTACTAGTGATGTCTATGATACACATCATTGTATTTTCTTGTATATTTTGTATTTTCTCTCCAAGAGAGATGGAATACTCATGGGTATCTTTTTTTTATCTATAAAGCCCTTATTGGATATAATGACCTTTCAGACTGCTTTGTTACTCAGACGGGCTCTATCAGACCTGACCTACTGACTGACTCCTGTTTCCTGAGTTTGGTCTGAACTTGGAAAGACAGTTTTTAATTTTAGTGCACCTGATTCCTGGAACAAATCACAGCATCTCCCCAAAATCAATACTTATACCCTTTGGACAGTTTTGAAACGTGATCTCAAACCTCCCAACTTCTACTTGTTTTACATAACTGTATTTTATTTGACATTTTAACTATCTTTATCTAATTACCTTCCCTAATCAGAGCGTTTTAATGACTTTTTATTAGCTAATTGTGGTGTTGCCTTTTCTCTGTTGTTGTTTTTCCTTTTCTTTGCTTTTGTAATTGACTCGATGTCATTGTTAATGAGGGTCGCCCCTCAATGATCTCTCAAATATAAATAAAGGTTAATTGATTGATTGATTGATTGATTGATTTCTAAGTGGAGGGGGACTTTAAATGAAAGTGTACCACATTATGTCGGGGCCACTCTTGACCCTGAGTTGATACCTTCAGGCGGGTCCGCGGACCCCACTTTGGGAAACCATCTCACTCGCAAGCATCCCCACTCTGTATTTTTGGGGGAAGGCGCCCACGTGACAGTGGAGGCAGCAGCCAGCACACGAGCCGCTGTTCGTTTGATAGCTTCCACGGCGCCGGACGGAGAAGCAAGCGGGGCAGAGAGGCAGACGCAGAAAGAATAGACTCGTCGAGAGAAGACTTAAATAAAAGAGACCAAAAAAAAAATTTAAAAAAAAATCTCCGTTTGCAACAGAACAACTGCGCAGACTCCTCCACCCGAAGCGACGCGGCTGGCACACCATGGACGGTTATGCCCGAACCGAAGATGAGCTGTTCTCCTCCTGCCTCCTCAACCTCACCTGGGAGAATTGCTACGAGCAGGTAGGACACCACTCTCTCCGATAACTATCACTTTCTGCAAAAAAAAAAAAGAAAAGAAAAGAAAAAAAAAGAGCCTGACTATTATCTGCGATGAAAATGCTCAGATAAAAAGGAGGTAATAAGTTGTAAAGGGTGTTCTCAGTGAGTCAGCACCATGAGGTGAGCAGGCAGCAACTTCACAAACTTGATTTTCTTTTAATTAGGCTAATGAACTTCCTGCTCAGCTCTCCCCTCCTTGCTTGTGTTTTACAGGCAGGTCTGTCCAACAACTTTTACAGCATGACATTACTGTTCTAATTAAACGGAAAAGTAGCCGACTAAGCCCCCCCCTCCCCCCTCCCCCCTCTCCTCTCCCTCCCCTCCCTCCCTCTCTGTGTCTCCAAACTACTTTTCAGAGAGGTTGCCTTCCTGAACCTCCACAGCTCTCTGTAAAGGCTCAAACATCCCGCCCTTGAGATCAATAATGAATTAACCTAGTAGACAAAATAAATCTTATGCCAGGAATTCTATCAATAAATTAGAGGCAAACACAAACTTTGCATTCCTTTTGAAGTAACTGAGATGAATCATTTTCAGTATTATGTGGACTAAGTGATGTTTTTGTCTCCCCCCCCCCCCCCCCCCCCACACACACACACAGGGCTCATAAGACACACTCTTGTCATATTGCTGTGTCCTGTGACCCCCTGGGTGGCCAGGTAGGTTTTTTTTTTTTTTTTTTTTTTTTCCAAACAGCCGATGCAAACTTGAGTCTGGTCTCTGAGAGGAGGCTGGATGCTGAGCACTCCCGTGTCGGGCCTGTTCTCACCGAGCAGAGCGGCGCTGTCTGTTTGGAGATCTTCCTCCCTCTTCCCTCAAGCTTAATCAGTTCTGCCTTTTTAAAATACACTTTATCGTACTGTATGAAAATCCCTCTTAATTCTCACATTCTAATTTGTGTGAGCTCAAGTCATCTGCCACAAGAATGCCAATGAAATTATCCTCTATGAATGCTAAGAGGGCTCTGAGCTATTTAGCAATTTATGCTCAATGATTGATGCCAAAATATTTGTACAGTGATTTTTATGGCACTTAACTTGAATGCCACCATGAGAGCTCAGGATATATATATACAGGATATTTATTTCTGTTATCAGTTTCCAGGTTGCAATACAGTGGAGGAGGACATTTAAACAATAAATCTCCCGTGGTTTAGTGGGCTACCATTTTGAATTACAAGTAATCACAAATTAAAGAGGATTAGCCTCTTAAAGCCTGAGCTTGCCACTGGCTGTGCTAAGAGTCATGTTGTAACAGTTATTTAGGCACAGGAAACAAAAGCCAGCCCCAAAACATGATTCAGAAAATTGCAAAGTCATTGTGAACGGCATTTGAATTGTGCAACAGTTAAGCCTCAGCCGATCCTGCTGCTAAATGGATTTCGGCACGTCTCAATTGTGAGCCACACATTTACAAACTTGAGGCACTTTAAATCTCCGATCCGGAATTGACTTAGCGGCGCAGATTTGAGGCGTGTTCGCGTCCATTCTTTGTGTTCTGCTCAGTCACAGGAAATGCTTAAACTCAAAGTCCACAGCTTTACTTCGTTGTTCTAAGTTGTGGCAAATGAAAACATGCAATCAATTCAATTAGCACAATGTAAACCAAGAAAAACTGTGTTGGGGCAGAAGTTGCTGTATTGTAGTTCAAGATTACGGCTTTATTTTATACATTTCTGTAGCGCTGAAACATTTAGTTGACTAATTGACAGCAGGCTAAGTCGCCAATGATTTTTGATATTCAGTTAATTAACATCTTCTTGCTCCAGCTTCTCATTTGCGAGGATAATATAGCACCTTAAAATGAATGTATTTGAGTTACAGACAAAACAAGCAATTTGAAATGTTACCTTGGGTCCTGGGAAACGGCGATGAGCATTTTTGGAATTGTTGGATTATTCCAACTTGTTGGTTGCAGCCATATATTTCGGTATCATGAGTTCAGAGTTCAAAAGAAGTTCAAAAGAATCCCAGTCTCCCTAAAAAGCTCTCATGTAATCTCCCAAATTCAGTTTGGTACAGTCTGCACTCTTCCCTTAAAAATCCCTCCATATTTAAAAAAAAAAAAAAAAAAAGTGAACCTTCTGAAAGCAGGTCATCCTCTCAGCCAGCGTGTTGTTAGCCATGCACGTTGCCTCCCGTTACCCTCCCCAAGTCTGACGGCTGGTGGGTAAATAAATAAATAAGGGAGTAAAGGGAAATGTTGACACAGCCTGTCCTTGTGGCCAGATTATCTACTCATGCTTGAGCGCTGGGTAAAGGCCCTGCATTATTCAGCCTAAGACACAGAGACGGAGGGGTGGTGGTGGTGGGGGGGGGGGGGGGGGGGGGGGACTGGAAAAGCTGGGTCTTGCCGCAGGAGCGTGTGCGTGCAAGCAGTTTTGGGGCGAGTGCCTCCACTTTTAAAAGAGCACATAGCTGAAATGCAAGGTGTGAAGAGGATGACGTCTTTGCTTAATTAACAAATGAACTCACCGCCTCTTATTTTACCCAATCTCTGTTTTCATTTTCTCTGCTCTCTGCGCCCCCCCCCCCCCCCCCCCACCTCCCTTCCCCTTTCCTTGTCAGGCTACTCGAGGGCTGCTGTCCATGGTGCTGAAAGTTTCATCACACATTTTGTGCATGTCTTTTCAGAATTCCCTGCTCCAATCCCTGCACGGCCCTCGCCGCTCTTCAAAAGCAATGTATTCAGTTTGTCTCGACAAAAAGCGTGCCAGCACTTGGCAGTCCTGCTCAAAAGGGTGAAGCCTATCATTCAAGACGTTTTTTAAAAAGCTGTAGGTAACACAGCGTGCTCTCAGAAGCAGTAAGGACTAATGCATTTTTTTTTTTTTTTTATTGTGTCTGCTTTTGCCTACAGCATGTTTCATCACAGCAAGGCTCAAGTTGCGTTACTACTCATTCAGCGGCTTGGTTAAAAGAAAGCTCCTTTGTGTGTGTGTGTGCTGTTATGTACAGTATTTGATCCAAACATTTAAGTATGGGAGTTTTTGGGGGTATGTGACTTGTGTTTCTGCTCACATCAGACTCAGACGAGAGCTTTGTGTGAGTTTAGAATGACGTGCTTCAGTTCATTCCTCTCTATTCTCTCCCACCCAACTTTTGTACTTAAGGGTGTGCGAATGACACCTCGGCAAAGGTTCTCATCTAGAGCTGAGACAAATAGTCAATTAATCAATTCATTTGGAACTATTCTGATGACTAATTAATACTTTTAAGTCGTTTTACAAGAAAAAATCTAGTCATTCTCTGATGCCAGCTTCTCCACTATGAGAAATTGCTACTTTTCTGTTTTTTTTCACAATTCTCTGAGAGACGCTGTTGTCATTGGTTTAATGGCTCCCACTAGTTGGTCAGGGCGCCTGTCTGGAAGAGCTTGGGAGTTGGGACGACCTCAGTGTGTGTTACATGGTGGCCGGTGTCTGTCATTCACTATTCACCACGTACTAACTGACTGGTGAACATTATGAGACCCTATTTAGGAGACTGGAATTATCCCACAAGCACAACTGACCTGAGTAATGTCAAAAAATAAACTTTATTAGACAACTATCGACAACTATTGATTTAGCTCGTGTGTATCAGCTCCTAAAGACGCCTGGTAGCGGTGATAAGAGACATAGTATGAGGTGAAGTGGTCATTCCAAATAGGATTAAAAGGAACAAATGCTGGAAAAAATGAGGCAGTCTTAATACCTATTCCACTGTTTGACATGGTTTCAGTCCATGATCTGCACTGTGTACCGAGAACTGCTCCCACCTCTTAAAACTACCCCCAAGGAGTATATCTAATTTCCATGTTGGCACATCTTTTTTTTTTTTAATCAACAAGTGTGTGCCCGCCGAACACCTCGCTTTTGATAGCAACCCACAGGAGCAGGGCCTGTCGGTGGTTTAATGAGAACCATGTTGTTCCCATGCAACATATTGCCAAGATATGGATGGGTAATTATCTAATCAAGACTTTGTGAAAGTGCTGCCACTTACTCACCGCTGACCTGCTAACAGTCTGCCAGTGTTGCAAGATGTTTACATACTCGAAAACGGATCCTATCGCCATATTTTACCGCCACTTGTCTCAGTGTGGGATATTGTTTGAAGGGTTACACGGGTACTGACACAGAGGATGATGACTTTTATAATCTGCACTCAGACCTGACTGTAATGTATATAGAATATGAAGCTTTACTTTTCAAATGCAGTGCTTTTGATGGTTTATTGTTGCTTGGAGGGGGGTGGACAACAGTTTTTAAATAATTAAAACGGCAACATCATTGCAACACATTGCGCACACACACACACACACACACACACACAACCACATCATAACCATAAGAGTATCCTAAGCGGACTGTTATTTTAACTCCAAAGGGAGATGTGAGCCACCAGAGGGAGCAACAAGCTTTGATTCCCCACGGACCAATAAAATGATTCATGTGGAAAATGTAATGTCAAGATTTTCAACAGGAGATTTTTTTTTCTTTCTTTCCACAACACTGACGAGTACATACTGTATACTGGTTAGTTGAGAGAGAGAGAGAGAAAGAAGAATAGTGTTGCTCTTGGATGGAATATCTTTCATTTTCAGTCTTCATGTCTCCGTGAGGTGCTTGTTTCACAGATAAATTCATGTAATCACAATATTAGTTTCAAGAGATAGGAATCTTGTTTTCTAGCCTTCTTGCTGTCTGAATCAGCGTCATAGCAGGGGGAGTGCAGACACTTCAGACTACATTCTTTGATTATGTGTGGGAAAATGTCTTCCTCACCACTGACAATCTGTTGATACCTTGCAAAATCTGAGATGAAAGGAAATGCAGCTTAGACTGTGAAAAATCCTTGCCTTCTCACCGGGAGGTAAAAGTACTCTCACAAACATTGAATTGTACATCTGAAGTGTTATCAATTCCACCTGAAACGGAGGGCCCCGGTGGCAGCGCCGAACCCCTGTGCTTTTGATCACGCCAGAAGTGCCTGTAAACAAGTATTTTCCCATCTCCCTCTCTGTCTGTCTCTCCATTTCTCTCTCCTCCCTCTAACTCTCCTCCTCCCCCACCAAGGTGTCTGGAGGGGGAGGTTCCTTTGATTATCTCCACTGCCGATTAATTGCTTTTCTTAACCTCTGCACAGACGTGCTCCTACACCGCCCCGGAGCCCGCCACACGCGCCCAGATGGACCCCTGCCAGGAGAAAAACAAACCACACCATGCTTCTATCTCCCCACCTTCTCCCAATTACTGACCTTCATCCTTTCATTTCGCCTTGGATGTTATCATCGCTATTATCAGTGTATTTACTTTGTTTGTTTAGCTAGTTACTTGGCGCACTGCAGCATTCTTGGCTAGATTTTAAGGCAGACTTGAGCGAGTGTGTGAGGGGGTGTATTAATTTCTGGGAAGAGCTACAGCGTCTGATGAGATGAGTTTGTGTTGTCAGGTAAATTGTGAGGCGTGCACAGGTGAGGCGGAGGGGGCAGCAGTTTTTTTTTATGCAGGAATATTACGCTGCCTTTTTGTGAACTGTCCTTATTCCATGATTAAATAGATTTTGGCCTTGAGTTGTGCTGGCCAAGCAATTTCAGTCACGTTTTTTTTTTTTTTTTTGCAACACTGAGTGCTGATTTCCATCTCACTTTGCCTTTGAGACACGCATGTGCATCACATCTCTGAAAAGGTCCCAGCCTCTGCCTCCAAACACTGTCATATAGCAATGGCCTGCCTCCTTCAGACCTTGGCCCCTTTTTTTTTTTTTTTTTTTTTCTTCAGGACATCCTGAAAGCATGTCTGGGAGCCATCTCAATGATTTATGCACTACATCTCACATGCAGACCCTACCTACAGTGCCTTCAGTGTTTGGACAGCGCCATGCTGAAATGTTCTCAGGATGATTCAGAGTTTGATTGCCAGAGAAGTAAAGAAAAAGTTTTAATACATTTTTTTTTTTGTTAGTGACTGTTTCCTGAATTTTCAGTGGTGACAGAGTTCAAGTCAAGATGGGTTTTTATTTAGACATAAAGAAGTTTCGTTCTTGGCCTAGAGTTGTTGGCAGAAAAGTGTTGGAATATAACCTTTCTTGTAATCCATAACTCAGACTTCAGACTTCTTGGTCTTGGTCTCCCTCCAGTTCATTTTTCTTATCTCAATAAGTGAATCCAGACAAACTTTGCTTATAACTCAAGTTTTGCATGACTGTGTGTGACATTACTGTAAATGGCTTAAGGGATACACACACACACATATACACACACACACATACATGTATATATATATATATATATATGTATTATTGTGAGTGTAGCCTAATTGGTTCAGGTGTTTTGATACAGAGAGCACTGTGGGACAGGATGAGACAGCCCCCACACATATCCGCGCACAAACTCGGGTACACAAATGCAAAATCTGCATGGAAGACATGAACAGACACATAATGTGCAGACTGACTCACTCATTCACTCACTAACAGGCTAGACTCCCTGGACTGTATGGTCAGTGTGGTGTTGCTGATTTTCCCCATCAGCAGAAAGCTGGGATGAGCTGAGCTAATTGAGCTGGGAGGCCCGGCGGGGGGGAACAGGGCCCCTTTACGCACTGGCTCGTCACTTCCTTTCTTTATCCATCTACCGCTGTGTCTTTAGTCCCATATCTCCAAACCACTCTGCTTCTCAAAAGGAAAACTACTTAATGCATGATTCAATGTTTCAGTAATATTCAATAATGAACATTGGTATGATCTAAAATATGATTTAAATGGTTGCAGATTCCTTGCTTCTTGCTAAAGGATAGTGGTGCTCAGTATTGCTTCGTGAAGATTAGCCTATAGTAACAGTTTTTCTCGATATAATCTATAAACTGTAAGCTTTTACATACATACCCAGGCTGACAGGCTATAGTTTTTTTTGGTTAAAGTGTTATGCTGCACCTAAACAGAATCACAAGTTAAAATGGACAAGCTGCACTCTGTATCACAGCAGACTAGCCGACAACAAAAGCAGATTACCTGTTCTATTTGAGGGATATTAAGACATTACATGCCATTCGATGGGCCCTGGGAGGCTCGTCATAAAAGCCACAGCAAGCTGTTGAGACGGAGACTCAGAGTTGTTTCCATCTTTTAGCTGCACTTGGGGACTGATTATGGTCAGGCAAACGGCCTTTACCTGGAAAGTCACTTTCACTTTCTCGTCCACCATTTGTTAGTATGGCTAATGTCTCATTAAGTCTCACAGAGGGGAAATGATGTGCTCTTTGGGTGAAGGTTAGGCTCTCAGCTTATCATGAGACAAAAGAGAGACTGATTATCCCAGCACAGGCGTGCCTTAGCCTGTGTCTTTCACAACGAGGCCTATTTGTGTTACTGCTGGTGCTGCTTCATTACCCATAATCTATTAGCACTCCATCCACCTCCCCCAAATAAAAGTTAAAACATTTGGGCTAAATGATAAATGCTTGATCACTTTTGCGTGGTGTTCTACGGAAAGGAGTGGACGGAAAGGGGGTGGGGGGTAAATTTTACATTATCTAGGAGATAATTACAAAGCAATCATAAGCTGTTTCCGGTAAAGTGGTAAACAAGCCAAGGGCTTGTGCTCTTTTCCTAAGAATAATTAAAACTCGCTTTGCATTCTATGCATCATCAGTGTCCTTTCCCCTACTCAGTGGCCACCTCTTGGCATAATAAAGCTGGCTGAATGTTACCATAGGGGAGGGGTACTTCACTCACAAGTGATCTGGCATTTTCTGGACCTTTTTTCTGTTTCATATCTTCTCATAAATCTGTGGGAAGCAAATTTGTCGTTAGCATTTCTGGGCTTTTCCTTTTCCGTTGTTTTTTCCTGGTGCCAATCAACAATTCTGAACTGCTGTGAATTGCTGTGTCACAAAGTGGGAAGGATTCCAAATATGAACTACAGCTCCTCCGTGGATTTGCATTTAATGCTCAAGTAACAACTTCATTCATTGATTGGTCTAGACTTGAGGGAATGGCAACTTGCCGACAGAGGTGTAGGAAAGTAAAATGCGAAGCCTCTCCATTTGGCTGATATCTTAGCCATAAAAATTCCAATCAACTTTTCCTCTAAGTGACAATTAAGGATATTCATTTGCAGCAAGCATTTCAGCCAGGACTTAATATTGAATGAATGAGCTTTGCAAATTTCTAAGTTTCCTGTGGTGCTACAGGTGTCTCTAACACGCTTATTGTTGTGATCTCTTGCCACAATTTGCTTACCAAACCCTTTTTTAACACACCCCTCAGGAAAGAAGGACAATTCCGTCACATGTCCTCAACTTCCTGCCTCACTCTCCAAGCCTTGTCTATAAAAAGATGCCCGTGGGATGTGTCACATCACAGCGCTGACGTGTAGTCGTTACTCCACTTCTAACAACACTAGAATAAGTCAATTATCCATGGAATCGATCAACATAACCCCGCTGCCACTCATTTAAAAGAGCCAATCAATCTGCATAGGTCTTTTCTGTTTTTCTCACCGCGTTACAAGCAATTGTGTGTGTGTGTGTGTGTGTGTGCACGCGCATGTGTTAGGCGCTACGGGTTGGTCCATGATGGATCTACTCGAGTGACAGCCCGTCTTGTGATTTATGGTTGTTTATTGCCAGAGTAAAACTGGAGTTGACCCCTCATCTGGGTTGCCACCATTTCCCATGATGCCTGTAAAGCCGCACATTGAGCTGCATGATTGCCTTGCTGGCCAAAGTGTCATCTGGAGAAAATTCATATAGCACGAATTTGTGTACCTGAAACGTTTGTACTTAAAAGCTCTTAACTTTGACAGGCGCTCCTATGTTGGTATGTGCTGACTGCACCTGCCAACTCCTGTGTGGCTTCATTACTAAATGAAGCGGCCCATAATTCCACAGCCCACCATGGATAAATGCTGTAACGGCAGTCTGTTAGGTAGAGAGGGCGGGGTGGTGTGAGGAAGGGGGGACACAGCGTCCTCCCTACCTGATGACATGCAAGGTTTATCACGTTGAGCAGAGACATGGTCACCTTACCCCGGGCCTCATTGTGACAGCCAGCAAGTCACTTGAGAGCACCATTGGAAATCAATAAGCCCCCGCTCTTTAATTGTTAGAAAAAAGCTCCCCTGTTTACAGCATCACATCATCAGTCAGGACAACCTGACTTTCATTTATTTTTGCCTTTTTTTCCTCTCTTCCTCTTTGTCTTTTCCTCTTTCCCTAACACTTTCTCCTCTGTGGAATGTGCTAGCTGGCTGATTGCTTGGTAGATTATGCAACAGGAGCTGGCTGGTTTTTATTTTAGGGGACCAGGTTTGATACGCATACAGAAAGCTTTTCTGGTTAACTCCAGGGTGCCTATAGAATTCGTGTGTCTTGTCCCAGCAAGTGTTTGCCTCAGCGTCGAGCTGTTTCACTGTTGTCGTGTACTGAGAGAGGACATGTGTTCGCTTCTGTCTCCCATTGACTTCAAGATGCAACTGCTCCAGTGCGCTTGTCGTGTGCTGATTCCCATCATACTTTCTATCTCAAATCGCACAGCGGTTCCTTATACCACTGGATAATGATCCATCATTATGTCTATGAACTGTCTGAGTTCACACTGCCTCCATACAGAATAATGTAGCATAATATTTAAAAAGTTGACCAATTCAGTCAAATATCCAATTTGTCAAGGGTCAAAGCAATTGCTTTTCTGATATTCATGACACTCTTATGAGAAGCCCAAAGCCAGTAGTTACCCTGTTTCCACACTCTTTACTCCATCTGTGGCTCCAAAAGCTTCTCCTATTAGTGTGTTACCTGGGGAGGACCACCGCTCCAAAACTCTGATTAGGCCCTCTCTGGCTAATTAACTGCTCGGGCCACAGTTGGCCATTTGCAGCGTTTAATGGAGGGATGATGCCGCAGCTGTCCTTCGTCCTGTCATCTGAATTGTGCCCTTTATGCCACAATTTGTGCCATAAAATGTATAAATAGTCAAAGCTAGCATAGCATTTATCGCTCTCATTAAAGTGACAGAGAATATGGGGCACACTGCTTCTTCGTGTAAGCAGCAGTAAAGGCTGTCTTTTAATTATGAGAAGGAGAGGGAGAGAGTAGAAGGCTTTTTTGTCCTAGCAGAAGAAATTCCTGGTGATTCCTAGAGAGTGGACCTAATTATGACGATGTTGTGGTACTTTAAAATGCCGCAAGCGGGGCTGATCGCTGTTAATGTTCCTCTGTCCTCCCTCTTCTCTTTTGCTCTCCGGCTATTCAGGGCAACAGGCTGCTTAATTATTTATACCTATCTGTTACGGTATGAAAATCGGAAGGACACTAACATGCACACAACAGAAGGAATCTAATATTCCCCCCTCGTGTGTCTAGTTTAGACTTCAACCCTCACCAAATCCTTTACTCTGTCTAGTAACGGTGGTCGGGGGAATGGTGGCATTCAGTTGAATCATGAACAGATGGCTTATTTTGTTCTACCTGCTTGCATCTACGCACCGACATGAACATATTCTAATAAAAGAATAAGCACCAAAACTACTGTATACACTCGCCCACCCACCCACCCACCAAGCCCCAGGCGCTATAGTTTCATCCAGTTGTTGTGCATTCATTAGGCAGAGAGAGTGTTTGCCCGCTCTGCCCTCTTGTGTGCGCAGAAACAGTTAAATCTTTTTTTTATTTACTCGAGCAGTACTGCTGGATTATTTTGGAGTTGTTTGGTTTCATTTCTACCACAGGCCACATTTTACATTCAGCTTGCGTGAAATTCTGCAGAAGCATTTTTACTCTGGCTTTCTTGCACTTATGTACACCCATGCATAAATAAATTTAATACAGACATGTTTAGTACCCAGTTTTCATACTAGTCTGTGTTTCATCCCTTTTTTCCTCTCTGGATGTTTATTTCCACCATTGTTCTCTTGTTTTCTGTGACTAGCCTGCACTTTTTTTTTTCTTTTTTTTCTCCATCCCTTCCCGAGGGATAGTGAATAGCACATGTGAACGGATCACTTCTGATTAGCGAGGGGTGCTTTAAAAAGATGCCTGTAGTGTTTTTCTCCAGAAACAAACAGTAGTGTGGCCTCCCCAGGGAAGACTGCCATTTTCTTAGCACAGCACAGCCCCCGAGAGAAGTTGTTTTATCTCCCAAAGTGCTGTTAACTTTGGGCTTTTAAACTGTGTGCTTGCCTTGTTTTTCACATCACAAGATGATGATATCGCGCAGGATGGCGACAGAGCTGATTTAACAAAATATGTTGGATTCATCTTAATCTAGTCAACACAGGGGATGGCTTTTTTTAATTTTCTAACAGCCTCACAACAGAAACTTGCTGTCATTCAATTCTCACTGCAAATTTGCACATAAAGTGTCTGATAAGCATATTTGTGTGTTGCTGACATGTTTGCACAATTTGTGTCAAAACATAAAGGTTGGGAGAAATTTGACTTTGTTTTTGAATCATATGCCATTTTGTGCGAGAAGAGGCAGGCCGAGGGGAGATAGGGGAGGTAGGTAAATAGTGCGGGAGGGTGGGAGGAGAAGCAGGCGACTGATTTGTCTCCGTTCTGTCTGGAGGATTTACGGTGCAAGTGTGTTGAGCCATCAATCAATTGTGGCGCACTCCAAGGACAACTTTGTCTCTTTATGCAATTTGTAAGGCTGTCCAGTCAAATTGATTCCTTAACCAGGAGCTGTCCAGCTCCCAGAAAAGAGTAAAACCCCCCTGAAAAGAACATCAACCTCTGTGTTTGCTGTAAATCAGACAATAAATGATACGATTGTTGAGTATCGATGGCCAAAATCCAACTGCAGAACAAAGTGGTTGACAAAACAACAAGATGAACAGTGATCACAGAAGTGATTGATTAAATGTGATTAAATGGAACACTTGAACTGATGTTGTTGAGTCCCTGTGACCAATGGTTCTGGCATTGTTTTACGACTCAGCCCTACATATATTATGTCCCCACAACAAAAGCAAATTTATATCCACAACCAAAAACATCCACAACATTTACATCCAAAATTCAATAAGCTTTTGAGGCATAGAAATATCAGTTGTGCAATTCTTTTTTCAGTGAAACGTCTCGACAACTATTGGATTGATTTCAATTAAATTTGGTACTTACATTCATATTTTCCTTCAGGATTAATTATAATAACTTGATTCCTAATTTTCAACGTGTCCAATACTTTGGCCTGCAAAACTAATGACATTCCCATCAGTCTTAGCTGTACTTTCAGTTTAATGCTAATTAGCAAATGTTAGCATGCCAACACACTAAGCTAAACTAAAACTGTGAACATGGTAAAAACCCTGCTAACATCAGGATAGAGTCGTTATATGTTGCACAGCTAGCATTTAGCTTGAAGCACTGCTGTGCAAAGTACAGCCTCACAGGGCTGCTAGCATGGCTAGTCTTGTGCATCTCAGTGGGATAGCAGGTCTTCTGCATTATAAATAGATTTAAAATGACCTTAGTTTAATTTGAATCAATTAATTACTGTGTATGTAAGGTTCTGACTGTAGGCCAAATAATAACACATTCAAAATGTTTCACACATGGGACCAGAGGAAACCCTGTCCCAGCGTTTCCCGCTGGGCACGGACTCATTCTTCTATGTCGACTCTGTGGTGATTTGGGATGTTTAGCGGACAATAGAGAGAACAATTGCAGAAAAAGGCTGTACACTTGAATAATTGATACTGGAAATCGTGATCAGCTTACCCCCTCCCCCCTTATCCTTCACCCCAATGCACACACACACACACACACACACACACACCGTAAAATATTCCATTTGTGTACGAACACCTACGATCAACTGCTCTGACTCACTTGCCTGGGTGCAGTGATCACATTAATGTGGAAATAATAAAAAAAAATCCAACATTAATGGCGTATGATGAATTACACTGCCGAGTAAATGTCTTGGCATTGCTTTTAATATGGTCTTTAAGATTTTAGATTAGCATCCCCTCATTTTTCTGCTGTGAAAATCAAATTCAAAGGAACAGCTTCCTTCCACTCCGCTGACTGAAATGACTAGAAACATAAATATAGAAACAAATTGAGTCAAAGATTATCTAATGGAGCGTGCGTCAGTGCACAAGCTTTATATAATAGTATTGCTCAATGGCCACAGTTCTTTAACTATTGAAACCATTTTATTTGCCAAATAGCATCGGTTTTGAGCTGTTGCAGTGCACTTTATCATTAATTTATAACATGAAAACATTCTCTTACCAGTAAAGCTTTGACAGCTGGCACAAGGCACATATCACATAAGAAAAATGGCTGGATTTGTGACAACAAATAGCCTGAAAATATAGTTCATTTCAGTTTGATCAGGAGAGAAAACATTCCATCTCAGGGCTGTCTGACAAACAGCACCATGACACGCCAGCCTCGCTGCACATTTTGTGTGTGATAAGGGAAAATCTAAGAGGGAGGGAGATCCAACATTAACAACAGCGGTTTCTTTTACAGAAGAGATCTTTTTGGCTGTGACATCCCTGGCAGTCATAACAAGATGTGAAAGATCAGTCAGCTCAGTATGCTGTCTTTAAGGCCATGAACTCAGGTTGCCCCAGCAAAGTCCTGAAATTGTTCTTTTTTTTATTTAGACTGTGAAATATAGATTAAAAAAGGAAAATCATTCTGGGAAATTGTCTATATAATTTGCAGCAAATATCATGTAACCATGTAATTACTTGCCAACATAGTTTATTGCGTCATAATTGTGACAGCGAATAAACAGCCCCTCCTTGTGGAGAACGTGCAGCTTGCTCGATGTGAATATGAGAGTTTGTGAGTGATTTACAAGCGAGGTCCATGAAGTGCTTTGCATCTAAAAAGAACAGAGTACATGAAACAATTGTGGGATTTATTTCTATTCCAAGAATTCATGACCAAGTATTTGAATCAAGATTGTACAACTGTATCAAAGGGCAAACGTGTGCCAGGAGAGACTTAACTCCAGTGATTGGACTTCAATGACAAAGGCTAATCAGTAACTTAGCCAGAAGGCAGGGATGCTATTTGGCATTCAGGTAACGGCAGGACACCATGGTGTAGGAATGGATTTTTTATTTTTATTGGATTATTTGGACATGGTCTCCTGGCAGAGAAAATGCTGAGGGATAATTTTGTCTGTGGGAATGAGAAACATGTATGGCAGCAGTGTGAAAAGTAGAGCTTACTTTAAAATAAGTAGAATAGGATGAAAAACCGTGGCTGGAGTGGTTTTAAAACGTGTCATGCTCGCTCTGTTAAAAGGCCTGTTGCACATTTTTCCGTAATTGGCCTCTATGGACAGATTCGATTAGTGACTGTCTGTGTAACCTATAACCTTTTTTTTTGTACCAACTCATTCTGAACTCTGTCCAGGGCCAGGGGAGTTCACAGGCAACAAATGAACAATTCATGGACTCAGCTGTGCTCAGATTTCAGTCAACAGCTCCTTGCTACAACCCCTGTTGGGAAATGACAAACAACAAGAGATTTTGATTAAAAAAAAATTTAAAAAAAAGCTCCATCCAGACAATTGGGAGCAGAGGTGCCATTCCACCCCATCCCTGCTTTAAGGCTGTATTAAGTGTGATGTCCACCTGGTCTGATCAGAATAGCTTTTTGTGGTTCCCGTCTAAAATACTGGACATCACAGCTAGCGCTGCCACTTCTGGCTCCATTAGAAAGTTGGTCTTTATTCAACTTGGTCTCTCGCTGCTTATTTGACATTCTACTCACTTGTGCATTTGCCAAGTGAGGCATTGTGCTGCTATTGATTGGCCAAGACCTGGTCAGTCAGGAAGAGCGTGTGCCTGCCAGGTTATCAGTGACATCACTCCTCAGAAAAGTAGCATTTGCCTCTCCTCTCCCTTATCGATAGTTTGGGGAGTGCATTAAGAGTGGCTGCTCAGCCTGATTTATTGAGACACGCCAGCACCTCTCTGCGCACCCAAAGGGCACCGGGTAACAATCCAGTCACACTTCCTTTCCCCTGCAAACAGTGTTTATTTACTCACTCTCAGGGAGGCAAAGAAGGCGGCTCTGACAGACAAACAATCTTATGATGCAGCCTTCATGTCAGGACTGGATTTTTTCTCTCTCTCTCTCTCTCTCCTCTCCATTCTTCCTCCCTCCAGAATGTCTCAGTCAGTTGTCAGTCCTTTTTCCCTAGCCATGGGCCTTGTTGACACAGGAATCCGTCACTCCTCACACAGGGGAGAGCGGGACATGTTGGTGGCCATTACTATTCATGAGGCAGTGTCATCCACTCTGTCACCCGTTGTCAGCAAGAGGTGTCTGTCTGCACCACTGCTCCCCTTACTCTCTTTATCAGCCAGGGGTGGCTAATGAGAAGCACCAGGTTAATACCACCACTAGAACAGCAATGGCTTTAAACCTCTTAATTCATTTAGACACTGCTAATTGAAACCCATGTGAACTACACTCTGGACACCATCCATTTTCCTGCAAGCCACCGCTGAAAAAGGAAACGTGTATTGCCATTTGATCTAATTTTTGAAACGGATTCCAGGATTAACTCACCGTGAACCAGCTCATTCTCCTCTGAATTTGCATGTTTTATTTTTTTAGCTATTCCCAGCCTCGACACCTATTACGTCAAAATTGAGTCTTGCCGGGAAATGTCCGAAGACAACCACGACCACACTGAGAACCAGCGTGACATGCACAACCCGAAAATAACCAGCTTTGGATAGTCAAAGCCATCTTAGTCCAATTACAGCGAGTAAAAACAGCAGCCATGACTAAGACTAGACAACCTCCTGGATGTGGCAAAGTGTAAATTAAAAACTCCTTTTCACCCTGCAGTTGTCAGACATGACTTAGTCATCCTGCACTTGAGTGTTTAATCAGCATGCAGTGAACACTGTGGGCTCGTTGACTAAAACCAGGAGTTCTTACTCTCCTTCTCTTTACCTCCTTCAGCCTTCATGCATATTTATCCTAACAGCTCTTGTCAGCGCGTCTGGAAATGAATATTGACAACAGTGAGAGGGCGTTCTCTATCCCACCACACGGTCAACTGTGCATCTGGCACCTTGAGGTCATTCTTTCCCTCACTGTGCGTGAGATAGCTGAGCACAATGCAAGCCAACTACTTGTTTTTTACCTTAAATTTACTGCTTATGATGCATTTTCCCGTTACACTGACGGGCTGTGGCCTAATGATGGGAGATCATTCTGCCTACCTTAAATGCAGCTGTAAATATTCAAATGTGCCATCATCATTCGATGGCGTGAGAGATAATGGGTCCATCTTTTACCTGCCCCTGCTTGTGTGTGACAGCAGGATATATGTAGTTGACGGCATCATCGTCCCCAAAAGCGCATGATTTGCCGGCATAAATTTCAGCAGACACATGTCCCTCCCTGCACCTGCAGAGGCAAATGCTTATTCATTTACCCGTTTGTCATTTCAATAGTTATTTTATGGTGGCGCTGTATTAATTGAACTGCTTCTACTGCACAACAATTCAAGGCCCAGTACATCTATTACAAAGGGAGTGTGCCGGAAACATCACTGAACGGCCTCACAAATCAGCCTAAGCTGAGAGGGGAACCTCACAATAATGTGACACAATCACACTAATCTTTCATTTACAATGCGCTCCTTCCTCAGTCATGCAAGGAAAATGTCTTAAAAGCCCAGAAGTGGCTGCTGTGGAAAAATCGGACTGGTTGCATGAGTTTGACTAGGTTACTTTGTGCTCAGAATTGTTGTGAATTTCCTCTATGATAGATATTACGCCAGATGTCTCTACTGGTCATCATTTGAACTGTCACCTTTGAGGATTGCGCAGGATTTTTGGAAATGTTGAACATTTAATTTCTAAGAAGAAAATGTGAAATATCTGGATGTCCCTCCATTATATCACATAATCATCACAGTACAGGTGGCAGGTTGCATGAGATTATCAGCTGCAGTCAGCAGCTAGTGTGTGTGTGTGTGTGTGTAGCTGCATGTGTCTACATATATCAAAAGTAGATAATATATATATACTATAATACTTGCTGTGTTACATGTAATTATAGTCCTTTGCAAAGATTAAACTAATTTTTCCAGCTTTGGTGAAACATTTTTGTGACACATGTGACGTCAGCTAAATACATTTACATCATTTTTAAAGAAAACAGTTTCTAATCACTTTAATTTCCAGCTTAATTTGGAATGCAGAAGGTTAAAACTGATTTCATTTTGCACAGCACATTCAGAATTAGATTTTTGAAACATTGTATGCATATTTGACTGGTCATACATACATATACACCAGTGGTTCTCAGACGTTTTTTGTCATGCCTCCCTTTGGAAGCTAAAAAAGTTGATGTTCTACATGAAACAAGTAATTTTTTTAATAACCACTAACAAGTTAATGTGCTAATGAAAATTGAAACTTTAACTTTATAACCACAAGTTAAACTTACCAAATCAGCCATTTTTTAGACACAAAAGATATAAATCAAGCAAGATAGGGTTCATCATATTTCTGTTTGCTCACTTTGCATCACCTGTTTTTTTTTCTTCTTCTGTCTGAATAAATCTTACAAACTTGAATCTTGATTTAAAAAAAAAAAGCATAAGATCACACTTGTTTGGTAATTCGTCCTTCATGAATCAATTTTTTCAACTTTAAATGCTTTCCATATTGTCCCACTGGTCATTTGCACCCACCCTGCAATGGCCAGTTTGAAAATCACTGGTATACACAATGAGAAACAAGATGCTGAGGTTTGTTTTTACCATTTGGCAGAATGAGAACAAGAAATCAGTAGATTACTTGCAGTACAACCAGTAGTCTGTCATTCTTTACTTTTTCTGGATTAGATCTTAGTTCAATGTTATTTTTAATTATGTTTTTTTATTACTGGAAGCAGAACATTTTTATATGACTCTGGAGAAGTTAATCACTATGCTGTATACTTTATTTGTAAAGCTAAACTACCACAGCTAAACTTGTAAACTTATCTGTGAAGTCCCCGAGCAACACTTGCTGTACCTGCTTTATTGACCGTAGCACTTCCAGGGCAGTTTACCTCCTAAGCTTTTACTGTGGCAAAACGAATGCGCTCCATATGCCCAATCGCTCAAGTACTGCCAGCATCCACATCGTCAGTCTCCTCCCTGTTATCATCGCTCTGCTGACTTACTTGACATCACATAATGAAGTCGATGTTTCAAAGTTTGAGACACTAAACGGAAAATCATTTGAATAATACTAATTTACCTTAAATATGAATTGCGGCTTAACAGTGTTTTGATTTCTTATTTTCTTAATAAAGCCGGTACTGCCGGGAAAAAAGACTGGAGCTTCTTGTTCGTTTTGTTGCTTTAATTCATGTTATCCTCTGAAAGACTTAATAATACTTCTGTGACACAGCATCCCGTTCTCTCAAAACAAACATGCTCCAGAGCTGATGGGGACATCCAATTTAACTGCCATCTTAATGGAATCTATAATAAGTGCAGGGGCACAATAATGTCAAAGCACTGCATCTTCTGATAACACAGCACGCATCAAAACCCCTGTGATCACCAAACAAGTCCAGTTTCTTCCCCTCAGAGGAGCAAAATGACCAGATGTCATTGTCAAGTTGCTGGTAACGTATTCCCCGCGGGCTCCTCACAGGGGGCTGCCTCAGCTCTCCAGCGGCCCTCATGCCATATAGACGTAATCTGCTGTCTGCAGCACAGGGGCTTCTCTGCATTTCCTTCCACACTCCTGAAAACCTCCCCTGACTTTAATTTCACGGGCACCTGTTCTCTCATGTGCTCATGGCGGAGGAGTCAAATCACAGACTTTCATATAAGCACTGGGACCAAGCCAGAGACTTGTGATTCAAGAAGAGGAAGAAATGCCTTCACTGCGGGAGCACGCCGTATGACATGTGGAGCCGTGTTTCACAAAGACAAATTTGTGCTGGTATTTGTCATCTGAAGTGGCCGCCGCAGTGTGTTAGTTTGATGTGCAGGCATGACATGAAAACGATAAAGCAAACAGGATTGTATGTCGAGCCGGGGCCCGTTATTGGAGCTACAGGGGCCACAGATGGCTTGATGAGGTTGAACTATGTTGTAGGAGAAATGTACTTCCATGCTCAGCATCCTTCTTGGATTGCCTGGAGGTCAAAGGTGAAACAAAGCTCAAGGAGCACATGAAGCCCAAAGGGTTCAAAGTTGCCCAACGTTTTCAAAGCTAACAAAAAGATCGCTACATGCAGGCGATCCGGCAGACTGGGCAAACACCGGCCCCATCCGTGGAGCATGCATGCGACAGCCTGATGAAACGATAGCAACTTTGGCTCCTCAACAAATATTCAAATGAGATTACATGAAAGCCACAGGAATGACAGACAAATGGACACAAATCGGGTTTCATTTGTTTACTCTTCTACAATTGTGTTAGGCATCCCCCTCCTGGCTCCAGAGGTAATGATTGTGGTGGGACCAGATTAAAGGCTGTAGTCAGCTGTTTAGTGGGCCTCTGCTAACAGAGATTAGCGGCAGCTGCTTGGCGACAGACTTGGTGGGAGAAAAAAAAAAAACCCCACCTCAGCAGAGGGTTTCATTGTCTCAGACTACAACCACCTTGATGAGTAAGAATCCTGATAACAGGAGGCAGTTAGAGCATGGAGGATTGGCAGGCTTTTTCTTCGAGCCACATCAAAACTCAGTTACCAGCTTGTAGACTTTCTCCTCATCCCTCTCTCCCCCTCCTCCTTCCCTTCCTTTCTTTCGCTCTCCCCCTTCTTGGTAGCGTACGCATGGCAAATCATTGCAGATGTTGCCCGTAATGATGCAGACGGCACACACAATCATACAGAATGGAAGCGGAGCTAGCTGAAATTAGTAAAAAATTACTTTCTCATTACCTCCCTCATTGCTCCTGTAAGTAGTCTGAATTTCCGCACGATTAGGAGAACGAGCCGTGGAGCACCAGGCGTTAACACACACACACGCACGCACGCACACACACACACACACAAAAAGTAAGCTAGGTTAGCCTAACCATTTCTACAACCAACCCGAACACTCATCACCTCTGCTCACCTCTTCGTCTCCATTAATCACTGAACAAGCACAATGTCAGAGACACAGCTGTGTCATGTTTTACACTTGGACCTCGCCTTCTTTTTTTTCCCCCACCTCTTACTTTAATGTTTCAACTACTCAACCATCAAGCTTTCTTGGGCCTGACGGGAGCTAATTATTGCATGAGCTTCAATGAATCCAGTGTGCCCATTTGTCCTTGTCTGAATACAATCAGACTCTCCATTGGCTTAGTCCTATAAAGCCTGGGGCCAAATAGATTTGAATAAATTCACCAGGTAAAATTACCTGTTTTTCTTGCAGGTTATTATGAGTGATATACACAGGCCACTGCTGCAGCCTTGGATGGTACTTCACTTGTTTTAATGTTAAGAATGAGACTTTAGAATAGATTGGTTTCTCGTGGGGTTTATACGAGCATGTGTATGCATGTGGGCACTCTGAGAGAAGAAACTCACTGATTGGCAATAGAAACATGCGCTGCGAGAAGCACAGAAGCACCCGGGATGAAATTTCTGACTGTGTGCCTGTCTTACAAGCTGCCAAAGCTCGGAAGACTTAAAAGGGTGCAGTTGGCACGGCTGAGTAATGGATCACCCGAGACGGTCCGGAACAGTGATGTGCCAGGATCACTTTACACAAAACCCAGGAACAGTGAAAATGCAGTGTCCGCACAAAGTATTGCAACAGGAAACCCGGAAACTGGTAGCTTGTGAACCACAGACAAAAGTCTGTTAGCTCCTTTTTATAGGAATTATTATATTTTTTTTTTCCTCTTTGCTCTGAGGGAAGTGTGCAAGGTGTGCTGTGTAAATCTGGGACATGGCAAGACGCCTAGGAAGGCATTGATAATGTAATGAGTCTCTGTGCAGAAGAAGATATGAATTAGAGAGTGGGAAAAAAAGGTGTCCATATATATTTTCAATGTTCAGCGTGTTCCTGAGCCAACAGAATCTGCTGTTTGTTCAGTTCACATTGATTCTTTCACCCCGTTATTCATCACTGCATGCAGAAAATACATGCGAGACAAACATTCATTTGTAAAAACACGGGTGCAGTTTAATTCCTGGGTGTAAATATAGCAGAAATGCGTAGTAGTCCCCTTATTACAACATTAGAGGTTTGTAATTTAATCTTACTATCAAGAATAGCATTTGAAGATTTTGACACGTCATAAGCTGTGAAACTGGTCTGTTTTTAGAAGCAAGGAACGATATTACACTCACCAAATTAGACTTGTTCTCTAGCCAAAAGCTTAACTGTGACTGTATGTGGGATACAAGCATTTTAGCACCTATCCCCGGCTGCAGGACCTCATACAGTGTCAGATGTGTCATGCGCCCATTTCTTCCAACTGTGTGGTATTTCTTTCCACTGTGCCTGGTGCCTTGTAAAGCATCACCCCAAAAATAACTTCTCCACTGGAATGCTGGAATAGGAAGGAATCGTGTTCATCCAGTTAAAATTATCCCCAGCCACTCTCTGGAAACCCACGCACTTCATCCCAAAATACTCCTGCCTTGCATCACGGCTGGACCTTTATATAGGTATAGAGAGGGGAAACTGATGACAGCTCCAGCAGGCGCGTGAAGCTCCAGTGGCCCGTGCCAAGTTCTCATGGTGTGGAAACGGTGCCAGCTGACTCCCCTCCGCGCAAATGAAAAGAGGCTGATACAGGTCACAAGGTCGAGTCAACTGAACTGGGCTGCTGATCTCTAATGCTAAGAAAGCTGTTTCCCTAAGCATCAGGTGGGCAGTTTAAAACGGCCAACTGTACACGTTCTGTTTTGTAAAGAATTCTCAAGTCAACCCAACAATTTAGAGCTCACCATAAAGTGTTAGCACTTTGTCACATGATGGTGGTGATGTAATAGAGCCCAGAAAACATCACTGCAACATATGTTGACAGCAGAGCAGGGACACATTATATTACTTTGGTGAAGAGCAGCTGATGCAACAGGCTGCTGAAAACCAGCACTTTGAAATTGTGCTTGAATACAGTAAAAAGTGTGAAGTACTTCCCAATTTGATTTATAGTCTGACGTCTTCACATGCATCTCCTGTTTTTTTTTTTTAAATTAGCCATCCTTGGTGTTCCCCCAGTAAATTCATAAGAAAAGCCAGAGCTGTTAATCTTGGCGTGGCTGTGGGGGCCCCAAACAGGCCTGGGAACTACTATCAGGCTTTTTCTCTGGCAGCTGGCTTCAAGCAGTGACCAATAAATGATGGTCATTTTTTAAATTTGCAATAGTCTTTCATTGGACTCGCCTTGGGGGTGTTGTAGAACAACTGATGATTTAAGACCATCTTTGATTCCCCAGTTGCTCCCCCAGAATTTACTACATTCACTCACCCGGGCCTAATTAATTTGGTATAGATCAGATTCTTTTTTTTTTTTTTCTATTTTGGAATTAATGTAGCTCTAAATTTTGAATTAGACTATGTTTCCAAATTGTTCTCAGTGGATGGATATGCTTGGATTCTCACCATGAGTTTTAAGTGTAGGCGTTATCTTTACCATTTAATTGCAGAAGTGCGATCATAGTAAATGAAAACAATCAAACCGTGTGTTCTCTAATCAAGATGGAGAACAGTGGTGAAAAGGGCCTCGCAGATTACTGAGGAACAATGACTGGACAAACTGTGCACACTAAAATGTATAAACTGCACACATAATGGGGATAACAACTGTATGTCAGCACACTTCTGCCCTGAAACTGGTAAAATCTTGGTGACATCCAGACTGACATTTTAGTGCAGCTGTCAGGCGTTACAAAACTGATTCTCACTCCTCTAAAGGGTTGGTCAGCCTAATGAATGGGCCTACAAGCTACTACTGATACTCAAATAATCTTAACCTGCGGGGTTATTCAATCCTGTCTAAATAGCAGGTTATGTCAGTATTAATCTGCATTATGAGGTCACTTAAACAAGGTTGACATTTTGCCTGCCTGGATCGCCTCCCTGTCGTTTTGTGTTTGTGATACCAGCCTATGTAAATAAGGGAGCTCTGCTCTTCTGTTCTGCCTTGCCTCAGAATTTGTTTAGGATTAGGAATCTCATTTTGCCCCAAGCCCTGCTTGCTTTAGATCAGTCAGCTCATCTGCAGATCTCAGAGCAGATAAACACTGCCATTCTCTGGGCCTCAGCGTTTTTTACATTCTGCAATTTGCAGAGAACCAGTATGCGCTGTTCCTGTCACATCACAGGCCCGACTGGGGGAACAAGTGGGGGGATGAGGAGAGGCGTGGGCACACCTGCAGGTCGTGACAAGTGTGCAAGGCATGGCAGAAAGAGTAAGCGCTCCAGGGGTTATCTACCTAATTTCAAATCCATTCTGGGAGGAAAGCCTGGGCGCTATTCCCATCTTTACAGAAAGATTTAGAGCGAGTCAGTTGACAGGGCAAAAAGGCAAGGACAGCCTTTGTGTGGGAGATGAGTGACAAAATGAGTCATGGCCGTCAGTTGGGTTATGGAGTGTGATGAGGAACAAAGAGAGTGTAGGCCTGTCAAAGAGCAAAGCTATTAGACCAAATCTCACTCCACCTATCTTCACCACTGGACCTGTATTTTAGATTTAATGGCGACAAATTGAGGATGATCTTTAAGTTGTGTAATTTAAATAATGTAACACCACGGATGAATTGCTGCCAAGCAAACAGATAATAATACAGATAAAGTGTAATTTGATCCCTTGAATTTCTTAGAAATATGTGCAAAGGTCTAAAAATGGAAGAAATTAAAAAAGAAAGAATCTGAAGCTAAGGTTGAGTGATGTCTCCTGCAGCTTTTGTTTTGTCACACTCCTTGGCTGCTGTCATGCATGGCTCCCCAACACTGTGCCAGGCCCCTGTTGCTATTTCTGGGTGAAAAATATGGATATTACATAATTTTTCTTTCTGTGGAACGAGGTGCACAGGTTGCACTCGAGCCCTTTACCTTGCCACCACGCAGAAACTGAACTGGAAGGGGCCTGGGCAGAGCACTGAATGTACTCACTTTGTACGGCACACCAATCTGTTGGGGTTGAGTCAGAATGGCCACCCACGAACAACTTCCTCTGTATCAACGCAAGCTGGCCGCTTGCTGTGAGACGTCAGCCGCTAATCTAGCATAACGGGGACTGAAAATGAAGCAGACCAGAGAGTGCCGAGGTATTAGCATTTGAGCGTAGCGTGCAGGAGGGAAAGCTTTTTACCAGCCCACTGCACCCATATGGCATTAGCACATAAAATGCCACTGTTGACATTTTGGAGGCTCGGTGCCTCTGTAAGTGCAGGGCATCGATATTAAGAGTCATTAGAGAGGGTACTTGATCCCATATTGATGGTGAAACAGTCAAGCGCCACCTAGCCAAAAGATTCTGAATTTCCTAGACTGATTTTCTGCACTGGGGGGATTGATGCAGTGCTTAGAAGGACCAAGTGATCCTGAGCTATGAGAAATTAATTGACAAGTCAAGATAGCCAGCCCGAGATCCACCTAACCTACAAATACCAAATTTCTCTTTACCTTCACTTAAACACACATATTTCTGTGGATTCCCCTGCAGGATTATACCGCAGCAATCATTACTTCCTCTTAGCTGTTTGATGCACGTCATCGTGTTGCAAATCCTACTCTTGATAGAAGCAACAAATTAAGGCTGCTTAAAGGTCAGTTAAAGGTGACAGGCACTCATCATCAGCTCCCTGGGTCCTTGTAGATATGCTTTTTAATTGATTTTATTTTTTGCAGAGCAAAAATACACATTTCTTCTATGAGCCTTGACATAGTCTAGAGTTAGTATAATATATATAATAGATATGCTGTGGTGATTTATTGTGATTATCTGTAAATGAACATGTGCAAAGATTTCCTTTTTAAAAAAAACAATCAGTAAGAAATTCTGGACAAAATGTCTTCATGGGACACTGCTGCAAGTCTTGTTTGGGAAAATACCTTAAAGAATTACATCTTTTTGTAGGCAGGCTACTGACAATCCTGCAACTTGGCTGTAGAAAGGTTGTTTACCCAAAAGTGAGTTTCTAGCAAACACTGCATTCACTGGAGGCATTATGTACCTAAAATCAACCTAAGGGTTTAGTTTCTAGACTAGAACAGAATAGCTTTTTAAAAAGCTTTTTCACAACTGCTTTTTAAATTTGAGAATTTTAGTTTTCAAGCTGTAAAAAGTTTCCTCTTGTGGGCCTAATGAAGCATATAATCTCCTTTCAGAAGTTCTTGTGAACTTTACAAACTAAGGTCAGAGTTAGTGTGGAATGGACTGTGGGCACTTCTGCACTCTAAGTGCAGTGTTGTCTCAGAAGTTTTACACTGTTCATTTCTCTCTGTACTGCTGTTATTACAGACATGTCTGAACCAGCTGTAGACATTCAACTCGCCCATGTACTCGCCTCCATTGTTGAGCCGTGATGTTTAACCTGCGGTGCGCAAGGGTTAATGGGAAATGGTGTTCTTTAAAGGCCACTAAAAACAGAACTGATTATTTTTTTCTTCTTCTTTATCTAGACATATGGAGTGAACAACACAGCATCCTGTTGAGTAAAGCTATGTTCTAAGGCTAGATATTTAACAATTTGCATTATCACATATGCCAATGGGATTTTGAACAGTTTTTCTAGAACAGAACATGAAACTTCAAATTTCATTGTGTTTTAAGGTCATTTTGCAAGGCAATGAAAACTATAATTAGCTGTGAGCAGGATATAAGTCAAGAAAATACATATCATCTCTGCTCTTAATCCTAAACACTTATTCTGTTTTTCAACATCTAAAATATTGAGTTGAGGATGTCATTGTTGACATGACGTTTGGATTGTACTGTTGAAAGCGGGGTAAACTCAAGCTCTTGCAGCCACACCTGACAGGCAACAACCACACCACTTCACCTGCACACCTTTCCTTGTGTTGAACTCTCCCTGTCACCTTTGCCTTTCCCTCCCATCTCACAAACCCTCCTCCCCAAAATAATCTCCTGATAAGAAATAACACAGCTGATGATTAATTATAGCCATTGTGCTTGTGGACTGATATACTCCCTCCTCACATCCATCTTTAACCCCCCTCTTCCCTCTCTCATTCTCTTCCACGTGACCGCTTGGCTCTGAGGATAGTTTTCAGAGGAACATAAAAGCTAGTCAGCTGTAAAGCTAAATGAAAGTCGTTTGCTCTCCACATAGTCTACTAATGTAACATGCAGCTTTAGGGACTATTGGTCTTTCTGTAGTTATAAAGTAACTCGTTCTTAAAGGCAGTGTTAATAATTGAAAGTGATGGAAGGGAACAAAATTAGAATGGGCGTAATTTCATGATTGAGTGTTCAATTCTTTCTAAATCTCTTTCTCTCCATCCCCCTATTGTCTTCTCTCTCTTGTTCCCCTTTCACCCTTTCCCAATATAGGATCTGTACTCAGATAGATGGTGACGGTAATTTAGTTTTCCATTTGTGTATCACTCTTCATTCAGCGTGTTTCTGGTGGTTGTTGGCAGCGTTTGTCAGTGTGCATTGTTTGTTTCGCCCAATTGATTAAAAAAAGATGTTGTCTCATGCATTGTGACGGAGTATTTCCTCCAGAGATTGCAGAGTTATTACAGAGCAGCGGTCTGGACACCCATTGATGTATTGTGCTGGGCTTTGGGACAAGGCGAGGTGAGGAGGAGGAGAAGCGGGAGCAGGGAGGGGACGGGAGGGCGTGCTCGGTTAGGAGTTAAAGACGGAAAGAAAAACAAGTCGCTCACAGACAAACCAACTTCATCACACACCTCTCAAAATGACAGCGACTAGGACTGCATGTCTTTTGCCATGTTCCATCCCCTCAATCATCTTTCCATCAAACACCCCCTACTAGTGTTCAGACACACACACACACACACACACACACGTTACCTTACTAACAGGTTGTCATAGCACTGCCGCATGGTTGTCAGTGTCAAGGAATCTTCACATGTCTGGAGCGGTGAATGTGAGGAGGATAGTTTGTGTTGTCGGTGACAACACCTTGTCTGAGTTATCCCAGGATGTGAGAGAGAAGAATATTGCAAGACCGGAAAGTCACAACACAGCCCAGGTGGGATGATAATCAGTGTGATCTAATGCTAGAAATGAGTGTGAGATCATTCTTGGTAACCTAGAAGTGCTGTGCCGATCCACTAAGAGAGGCTCGGTGCTTTTTTTTCTCTCATGTAGTCTCTCTCCTTTTGTAACTCCTGTCCGAAATATGTTTTGTATAAATCTTTAGCACTCTGTTTAAGTATGTTAGACCCCCCCCCCCAAAAATTCCCAGTGTGCACTGCAGTTTTCAGAACCAGACCATGGCTTCTCTCAAGGAGCAAGCACCAAGTATCACCAAAAAACATGGATTTGGCAAGTTTATGGTGACGTTTTAAAAGGCAATTTTGTAACTGAAAATTCCTCAATTTAATGGAGACAAATACGTGCAAATTGGTGAAAGTGCACTTTAACTGTAAGTTAACATTTCAACTGTTTGGTAGAGGCTCATAATATAAAAACAATTTGTTCATTAAAAAAATGTTTTTTCTTAGTGCTCTAAGGAACTTCAAAAATGCAAAACTAACATGTTTATCCATTGTCACATATAGTAACTTTGAAAATAGCCATTTTGTCATGAAAATTAGCATTATATGAGTATATATACAGTCTTTCAAAGACACTCTCAAATTCAACACTTGAGTATCAGATTGTGCCACAAATCCAGGTGCACAGGGAAAGCAGGAAATGCAGGTCAGTGGGCAGGCAGAGCTTCAAGTGCATTTGTTTTACTGGCACTGTTCTCTGCTTCTGTGACTGTGTTGCAACAGGGACTATGTTTACTGCAGCCTAGTTTTTCCTACGTACCCTTATGCTGGCACAACATGAAAGACTTTTGAGGGCTGTCTTGGAAAAGTTCCATACAGATTCACTTTTACTTTGTTCACTACATGTAATGTTGATTTTGAAACCTGTAACTCACTGTTATTGAATTAAGACTAACCTTTAAAATTTCAAAGGAGCGAATGATTTACACCTCTCTATATAAAGCAAGGAATCTCTGTCTGTCTGTCTGTATGTATGTTTGTCCTTCACATATCTCCAGAACCGTTCATCTGATCTACTTTATACCTTGCGGATGTATTGCTGGGGACTCAAGGAAGTGCAGTGTCGAGTGTGAAGTTGCTTGGGTGAGCAGTTCTCGAGAAATATATAAAAAATACCTCACAAACAATGTAGATTTGCCTCTTCTTCTGCCCGTGGAGTTAACAAGGTGAAATACGGACAGCACCACTCTGCCATTGTAATCCACATTGTGGTCGGAGGTGGGATTACATCTGTAGTGATAATGACTTGAAAAAGTTTAAGAGACTTAAGCTCTACTATTGAGTTGTGTACTGCACGGGCATTGCAGTTCATCTAACTAAAAAGCAGGGAATCTCTGTCTGTCTGTCTGCATGTGTGTCCGTTGCATATCTCGAGAACCGTTCATCCAATCAGACATTTAATATTAATAAACTCTGAATAAATAAGTGAACAGCGAGCCGCTCAGCTCCGAGTGCAGCGGGGGCTGTTTGATATAAACACTGTCACATCACAGCGAGGCGGGGTTTCTGGGCTCTGAGTCGACTTCACACTTGGTGGGTGTACTGCTGAGGACCCAAGGAAGTGCAGTGTTGAGTGTGAAGTTGTTTGGACACGCGACATGTTTAATTAACTTTGAATAAATAAGTGAACAGCGAGCTGCTCAGCTCCATGTCTGAGTGCAGCGGGGGCTGTTTGATATAAACGCCGTCACATCACATCACAGCAGGGCGGGGTTTCTGGGCATGCTTTGACATGCTGAGTGGGACAAAGGCACGTGCCCCGCTCAGCTAACTGGCCGAGAAAGAAGAACAAGCGCACGCAGGAGAAAAAAACAGAGGCGGAGGCAGTAAAATTAGCCAATAGACATGTTTGATTGGCAGCAGAATCAACCAATGGAAGCCCATATTCTGCTTCTACGGTTCATCCTCAGGTTAGTCTCACTGGTAAAGTTTCTGTCTGGATTTAAACCATTTAATTTATTAATTCATTATCGTTTTAATTGATACCTTCATCAATTCGTCATTTGATACATACATATGCGTTTCTCGAGAAATGGTAAGCAATTGGCCTGTTTGGAACAGGCACATTTTGAACGGGGGCTGCACTAGTTTTACTTAATTCAGATACACATGACAGTAACATTCAACATAAATTAAAATTGGAGCACACAATTCAGTCTTAAAATTAAGAATTTAATTTCATTATGAATACACAAAGTCAGAACATACATTTATTTCAAATTCATTTTAACATCTTTATAACAATTTAAAGCTATTAGCAAAATCTGCAAGTTAATTTGGTAGAGCCAACTATGAAGTTTTCTGAATGAGTATAAAATGCAAACATCACAACATGCACAAACCAAATTGTCTTGAGTTGCAGGTTTTAATATGGACAGGTACAGTATGTCTGAGTCACTCTTTCAAAGGCAAAAAGGACTGAGAAAGTCCTTAACTGTCTTAAAATCACAAAGTTGCCCATGTGTTGGCTGAGGACTGCAGATACCGGGTGTCAAGACGCTACCAACTGCCAACTGAAGCCTAATTTCTGCAGTGAGCCCACTTGTTGGGCATTGTAACATCTATAAAGAGAGACTTCACATCTATAATTTGGAACCAAAAAGGACAATGCAGTCCTTTTTCTCTGAGATTATTAATAAAAATAACAATAATGCACGCACCTTATTTACTGTCGTTGACAAACTGACAAACCCCTCAGGATCAATCCCTCCTGAACTGCTAACCACCAAGTCATGCAATGACACACATCTTTTTTTTACAGATAAAATTCTGAGGATAAGGCAAACAGTCTGTAACTCCATCTCAGGCATGGCTATGTTGCCTGTGCCTCAGCATAAAACCACTTTAGTTAATTTGGCACATTTTTACCCCCGAGATTATGCAACCCTGACAGAAATTGTCCAACACCTTGAGACCAACTACCTGCTGCCTTGACACTCTGCCTACAAGCTTTTTTAAAAATGTTTTTAACTACATCAAATGTACTACAGATAATTATTAGTTCTCTTCAGTCAGGCCTTTTTCCAAGGGCCCTGAAGACCACAGTTATTAAACTATTTTTTAAAAAGTCTAATCTGGATGCCTCATTAATAAATAACTACAGGGCCACATCAAACCTACATTTTTTAGGAAAGATCATTGTTTTTCGGCAGTTCAATGCTTTTCAACTCAGTGCTGCATTTGACATGGTTGACCATAAGATACTGCTCGACAGACTGGAAACTTTGGTGGGATTTGCTGCCACTGTGCTAAATTGGTTCAAATCATATTCACAAGATAGGGACTGCTTTGTGTCAAATGGCAATTATGAATCTGAGTGAACAAAAATCACATGTGGAGTTCCTCAAGGGTCCATTCTCGGGCCTCTTGCATTCAATATCTACATGCTCCCCCTTGGTCAGATTATGGAACATTATAACATCTCTTACCATTCTTATGCAGATGACACACAACTCTGCATAACAGTGTCAACATCTGACTACAGTCCCTTACATTTGCTGAATAAGTACATTGAACAAATTAATGAGTGGATGTGCCAGAATCTTTCAGCCTACTACCCCTGTAAAAACTTAGCAAGAGTTAAAGGATTTCTGTCTAAACAAGATACAAAAAACTTGTTTGTGTGTTCATTTTCAGCAGGCTACACTACTGTAATGGTGTCTTCACAGGTCTTAGTAAAAAAATCAATCAGACAGCTGCAGCTCACTCAGGATGCTGTTGCCAGAGTCCTCACTGACACCAAGAAAGTGAAGCACATTACACTGGCCCTTAAATCACTGCTCTGGCTTCCTGTGTGTCAAAGGATAGATTATAAAATCCTATTAAGCACTAAATGGTCTCAGGCCCAAATACATTTCTGATGTGCTTGAACGTTACGAAGCACCCGGACCCCTCAGGTCATCTGGGACAGGTTTACTCAGTGTTCCCAGGATCAAAACCAAGCAAAGTGAAGCTTTTAGTTCCTATGCTCCCACTTGTTGAACAAGCTTCCTGAGTACCCAAGGTCTGCTAAAACTGTCAGCTCATTTAAATCAGGGCTTGAAACATTTTTTACTGCTTGTTTTTGTTTTTATTGTCTTTCAAATGCAATTTAATGTCTTTTTGTCTTCTTGCTTTTAATGTCTTTTAAATGCAATCATAATGTCTTCTTAATGCCTTAATTTTAATGTATTTCTATGCCCTTGTAAAGCACTTTGAATTGCCTTGTGTCTGAATGGTGCTATATAAATAAAATTGCCTTGCTTGCCTTAAGCTATACTGCAGCTAAACAGTTTGAGCCCTCAGGCAACTGGAGGGTAAAACTACTTTTTTGTCTTTCATTGTCATTATAAGATTTGAGTGATTACATATTCACAAGAACAAGCATTCTTTTGTGATTTCTTTACTGTTTGATTTGATTTCAACTTCCTTGAAACACGGCTTAATCCCACAGCACAGCATTTCATGTTTTCCTGATTGTCTCATGTTATATGTGAAATCGCCTTATTGCTGTCAAAACATCTCAGAGCCCAGAAATCATCTCCATTTAGATTTGATGTTTATTCCTGCATCTCATGCATTTTAAAATTGTTGTTTGAATAAATGACAACTCCTTCACAGACTGATGTAATACCTTCTGCCCAACAGTTTCCTGCCATAGTACAAAACGGTTTCAAAACATGGGAGATAAATTTGCAAAACTACTCAAATTTACAGTACAATAATGTTCCACTTTAGATGAAAGGAACATCATTCAGTTGCACAGTAATGCGTTGCTCCTACTATAGGGAGCCATGATGGCAGATGCAAGCAATCAGGAAATTGAATCTCATATGTGCATGCCAATGTGAAGTGTCCAGGTGACCTCTAATTGAACAGCCAGCCATTCATCCCCGCCATCATTTTCTTAAGCCATAACTGATGCGAGTTTCATTCAACTCCACCCTAGCACCTCCCTCCCTGCGCCTGTATCAGCAGCAGATGTTTGATCGGAGATAAGCACGCAGGTCAATGTCGACCTCATCACAATGGACCTAGTTTTGCCCATCATGCCAATAACTGCCAGGCGATGGGTCCTCCCCTTTGCTGCGCTCTGATTGACAGCTCTCCGCTGACAAGGTTTATGGGGGTCAGGACCTTCCTCTCTGTCACCTCTAATTGGAGCACCGTGTCATTAGCTGGTGGACCCAGACCTTGGCTGGCAGGGAATGGACAGTTATCCTCTTCTGTGTGAAAGACAATGGAACCCCTCTGATGAATTATCTACCACACAGCGACAGTCTTCCTGTGAAGACGAGGCAACTGTTTTTTAGTAATCAGCATCTACTCTGTAAGCGCAGGTGTGTTCAATCAATTGTTGAGAGAAAACTATCTTGCATGGGCTGTTAAGAGAGCACATATCCAACTATGTCAAGGCCAGCAGCACCACTCAGCCCTAAACAAACAAATGAGTTAGAATAATTGACCTTCAGGCTGTGTTACTCTGTTAACCTGTCCTGCTGGGAGTTAAACCTCCACCGTGATTCCTTGCCCCCCCCCGCTATGCCAATGATTCCACACTGCACGCGTCGCCTCACACACAAACACCGCAGGTGAGCTGACCATATTTGCATAAGTCCGTGTAACCATGTAAGTGTACGACCCCTGCCAAGCAGAGGTGAAAAGAGATCCCGTAAACCATTAAGTGTAGGGAATGTACATACGAGAGCTGCTCCCTGTTTGCAGGAGTATAAATATTTCCTATATGGCAGATTGTGGCTTTGTGTGGGATTACAGCTAAATCTTATAATTAGCATGAAAGGCCAGTGGGAGAGGGAGACGAGAATATGAATGGACAAGGGGACTGACCTCCGCTATCTCCCTTAGGCATGCCTATTGCTTATCTGGCTCCACGGCAGCAATGTTTATGTATAACTTAAGCAGTGCGGAGATGTGCGCTGCATAAGCTCCTGTGTGACAGTTCAATTTTTGAATTGGTTTTTGATTACGGAGCAAGCTGGAAGAAGCTTTCAGAGAAGACTTCACTGACCCTGAACAGGCTTTTACACAAAAGTGACTGATAACATTTCAGTTCATTGTCAAACAGTTTCCAACCTTGTTTTGGGAGGAAAAACACCCCATAAAGATCCATAATGTTCTGAGGCTGAATTCATTGGATCTTTTTCTTGTACATCATTTGCCAAAAATAATGCCAATCGTAACAGGAAGTGGTCAATGTTTAGTAGGCTTGGAGGTATTCATTGGTCAGATCATTATCGATGGCCTGAGGTCACTGACGCTGCAGCACACATCCAATCTTAAACCTTGGCAGCATTTTATTTACTCTGCCAACAAACCCTGGCCATTATGCATTCTGCACTAAAGTCTTTGGCACCAAACATTTCACTTCAACTTTTATTTAACTGACATATTACTTCAATTGCTTTACCCTGTAAATTCCACACAGAGCTCTACTGGTTTTTCCTGTTTTCCCCCCCTACAGTTACAGAACTGCGTTAATCATTGTAGTTCTTACATAAGGGAACACTCAATCCCAGCAGCCACCATGACAATTAGGCAAGAACTGTCCTACCCATGTAGACTGTTATGAAAATCAACTTTGATCACTTTTCTGTTAATTGTCAGGATGCTAATTTAGCTGTTGATTTGAGGTTGGTTCACAGCAGTCTTTGAGGGATTTCTGACTACAAATAATTCAGGGGAACAAAGATGCCAGGGTTTGATGTAGACCCATGTAGTGTCACCCACTGTCCTACTTTGATCTACTGATATTTTTATATTTGCTGATGTGCTGTGGCTCCTCTGTTATTTTCTCTGGGCTTCATAGTTTTCCTTTGTATATACTCAGGAAGGAATTATTGGGCTAGATAATAACAAAACACAACAGACAGTTCCTTGTGAGGTGCCTCACTGTGAAGGTGGAGTTTCTGATATTCTGGGTCTATTTCATTAATTTTTCAAATCCAGCATGCTGCAATAAGAACTTTGAATTTGAAATTGGACTTTTCTTAGTTTGATAAATATTTATATGCTCATGTTTGGTCATATCAAAGTTTGGCAGAGTTACGATAAACCTGAGGTGAAAATTAGCCGTGTAATCACAAATGGATTATGCAAATTAAAGATCAATTGCATTTCCCTTGTTTTCCAGAAAATATAGAGACTTTGTTTCCGAAAAAAGGCTTTTGGCCATCAAGGTGAGTTTGCAGAGAGCCAGCGGGGTTCCTCATCTCCCTCCAGCGGGTAACGAGCTTATTTTCCATACGTAGCCAGGTGCATGTTTTAAGATAGAGCCTTAACAGCGTGTCGTGGCAGTGAATTCCAATTGAGCCGATCCAGGTACAATAACGCTGTTATGAATGCAGCCGTGATGTTGATGGCATCCATATCACACTCAGAGGGACGGGGAAAAAAAGAGCCTGACATCTGTTTCAAGCACACTCCAGCCTTTACATCTCCCCACAAAGTCATGGGTTGGGAGGCGCACGTCTGGCTTTCCTAGATTAAAATGTGTCAACAAGCTTAAAACTGCTGGCTTTGAAACTTCCCTCTCTCCCTTTGTAATTCCCCTGATGGTAGGTGAATTTCCATTTTCTTAAGCATATGGTTAACACAATCATATGTGCACTGCTTTACATGATAACATTGGACTTTTTCCAAAGTGTGACCTCAGTGCAGATATTTAATTCAAAATGACACCTTTTATGAAAATAACACCTGATTAGAGTTATTTTGCAAAATTTTGATGTCTAACTTGATGAAACTCATTGATGATAACCTATGTTTTACACAGTGGATCACTGCAGTACAATAGCAGTGTTTATAGCAGCTATTCAGGAAATATTGTTATTTCCAAGTGCATGATAATCCCACACATTGTTTCTAAAGAAAGAGTTGTTGTTTGCTAACAAGCCAGTGCTTTGGCTACCTCATCCAGTTGGACTTGGACTTTTTTTTTTTTTTTGGTTTAGTTATGGGGATTACTCTTTTGGACGAGCTTTAAAGACTACAGTGGGAAGGAGAGAGGGAGAGGCAGCTGGGCTTAAGGATAGGATAAAATAGAGGGGGGGTTGTTGTGGTGGATAAAAGATGGAGAAACAGAGACAGAGGTGTTCAGTTCCTCAGGAAACATTCCCTTTCTCCATTGCCTTCTCCTCTTTTCATGGCTGAAGGTCAGGATAAATAATCGATAGCATTAAAAAGAGCTCCCCGTCCCCGGTCTATTGTGCCTGAGACTTGGTCCCCATTGACAATTAAAGGCCCCTGAGTCATTAATGTTGAAGTAGCCTGGAAACCCCTTCGCATTGTTCCCTCTGAATGAGAGGAAATCCAATGCAGGCTGAGGTTTTCCACGGTCGGGTCATGACATTGACAGGAGGGGTGGGGGCAACGGCAGGATGATTTGCCGCCACACTGACACTGTTCACTCATAAAAAGCTAAAGAGAGGATGCCACCTTCTCAGACAGCCCCGCTGCTCGACTTAACAGTTATTTTTAAAATGGAGCGAAAACAATTACATCGGCCTCGGTAGAAGAAGCAGGAGTGAAAGCGGGAGAGGCAGAGACGGAGGGAGCAAAAAACAAAATGTGAAGGCTGGCTCCTTTTCAGTGCGCTGTGTCACTATCAATAGTGACACCTTGAACAATTCAGTCAGTGATATTGAAAGTGCTGTGTGTCAGCAACCCTGCCTGTGACACTCCCAGAAGGCACCAGCTCCCCCGGTGGCAGGTCACACTATAAAAAGAACAATCAGAGTGGCCTGATGGAACTAATTTCATCTGGCCTTTAATGTTCCCGTCCCTCCCTTCTTTCACTCACCCATCCTTCCACCTGAACTCACACACACACACACACACACACACACGTGTACACATATTTATGCCTTCTTGTCTGTACTCCCCCCTTTGTCTCTGTGTGTCTGTTTCTCTCCTGTCTGTCTCACCTCTCCGTACCCTCATCTCTCGCTCCGTCTCATCTCCTCGCTCCTCTGTTCTCGTCAGGCTTTCCTTACCTTTTGCTTTGCAGTCACGTTTCATCTCTGTGCATGACTCATTCTGCTCAATAAGCTCCAAAGTAAGCAGATTTGTCCATCCTCTCCTCTCTCTCTCTTCTCCCCCTCCTCCCTAAGAAGGCTATTGTGATTCACGGAGGAAACCCTTCAGAGCAAATATTCTCTGGGCATTTCATGTATAAACATGCCTGACTTTCTATCACCAGGGGGAAAAAAAATGAAAATGCAAAAAAGCTTTGTGTAACGCAATGATTCAATACGTAACAACCAACAAATGTTTTGATGCATTGGTCTGAGCCGTTCGGTCAAGTTAATGCCAAGTGTGATAAATAGATTAGTCTCTAGATGGTGGCCTCAAACGAGTTTCCTCCGACGCTTAAGGCAGAGTTTTCATTCCAGCTAATTTGTTGGGATTTTGCCTGCCAAGAGTCCAACTGGTGATGAAAGGAGTCAGCCCCCTTAGCATTTAGACAGAAATAAACAAATTCATACTCTCTATTAATATATATGTATTTTAACTGGATGTGAAATCCTCCCTCCGAATGCCATTGTCAGGATTAAGGGTCAGAAAATGCAATCTGAGTTGAATTAAGGAAAGCAACCTCGGTGCCATATGCACAGAGAGCACACTCAAAAAAAAAAAAAAAGAGCATTAGCATTCTCACATTTGCATAACGCATATATAAATCGAGTGATGTGGAGAGCTTTTGGAGTGACTAACATGTACAGAAATGCATCAGAATGAGTGGGTTGTTTCAAAGCAAGGGGGTGCAGTAGTTCTAATCATCCAGCAACATGGCAGACAGGGAGACGCAAAGATTTTTGCACCTTTTCCCTCCATCTTTCATCAGCTGCTAAATTATAAGAGCAACTCATCAGGAATGTTGACAATACAATAAAACATGGCTCTGGCAGCGCTCAGCAAAAAGTGCCTCACTAAGCAATGCAAACAACAACTTCAATTATGTTTTTTTTTTTTTTCTCCCCCCCCCCCCCTCTTCTGTCACACAGCCATTTATTGCCTCAGATAATGTACAGTATGCTGCACTGGGACATACATAAGGAACGGCTTGAGGACTTTAGATTAAAATTGATTTTCCTCCCCTTGGGAAGTGGAAAAAGTCAAAAATTGTTACTTGCACATTTATGAAACAGATTTAGTCTGTTGACATTGAAGGCTATTTGATAAGTAATTAAATAGCCTTTACCCAAGACAAGGTGACAGGTAACTCTTTGTCATTCTCCCCCTGTGTACAGTAGCTCTGTAATGATGATATACAGTCTATGGCTTGCTGTTTTGTGCCTGATACTATAAAGGGAATAGATCTTATTTTGTGCTTGCATTGGAGGCTTGCATTAGTATTTGTCAGTTGTGGCCATTTGTGCCAATTATCGAAGAGGTTCAGGCTGAGATTGTGACAGAAAGGAACTGGAAATATATGCAGTATGTCAATTAATATACAATATGCATCACAGGTCGTAATGTGTTTATGTGTACAAGCTGTGCTGTGGAGGCAGTGGGCAGGGAAACACTTGGCGGCGGTAGTACCCTCCGGCTGGCAGGGTCCTCTGATTAATGAGTTATCCCAGCCTCGTAGCCTTGGACGGGCAAGAGGCCACACATCTGTGTGTCACTCAGGTCTGACACCTTCTCCCAGCCCGGCTGTCAGCCGCTCACCAAGGGATCTTCCAGCTGTTCCAAGGCTTCGGTACACAGCGCAGGGGCCACTGTCCCCAATCACCATCCTGACATTGCGTTTGTGACACCTGAGTCTGTAAAATAACTTTCTAGCAAAGTTAGTATATGAAAGCGTTTGCTTGTAGCTTCTTTATCAGTTGTATTCCAGATGTTGATTTGGCTCGCAGCTGTTTGTGATAAAGGCAGCTGCCTATGATGACATATTTGAGATTAATTTGTGTTGTTGGCCTCCTCAGTTTGGTAACTTGCAACATAGAGGAAGATATAATTTCAGCTTTTTTTCCACATAGTCTCTCTCTCCTACATGCAGCAGTTAGACCCAAGTTCAAAATAGGACCTGTGGGTATCAAGTATCAATAGTCTATGATAAAAGTTCAGCAAGCAAAGCTGATATATTGTTGCTGTCCCCAAAGGGAGGATAATTTATAAAACCTTGTCCTCGGCTACCTTTTGTGCACATAGTAGCTTTTACACCGGAGCCACCGCGTCCAAGCAGCTACTGTATATTGATGCCATTTTTATAATCTCACTTTTCCCTTATTTCCCACAAATAAAGGAGGGGAAAAACTCATAATGGAATTCAGCCAAGGCATTGGATTATAAATGAGGTCTGCGCCAGGCTTCATAACGTTATTTAGATTCCTGTGTACAGAGACCCGTGTTCCAACTCCCATCAGCACTGCGACAGAATCAAATGTGAATATAAGCTGATATAGGGAAATTGGTTTGTAATGTGCTGATGCTTTGGAGACCCTGTGCAGAGGCAAAAAGAGAGAAAAACAGCAGTTCTTTGGCACATGCAGAGTGATGTTTTAATTACTTGAATTGGAATGATAACAACCACCCCTCCCATCCCAGAGTGAAACAAATTAAAAGGGTTACAGTGAAAGTCACCTCATTTTTTTTTTCCAAGGAATGCCTTATTTTATTGTCATACCATGTTGCATATCCGACTCAGTAGTATTTGTTCATAATTCACTTTCATTGTTTGAAATTTTCTACTTGTTTCATGTGGCATTTACTAACATGGAGCAGGGTGGCGTCTGTTTCTCAGTGCCATGACCACGATAAAACTCTGACAGAAACAAGACAGATTAGAAAAGATGGAGAATGAGTAATGTGTGTATTCAGTCTGTTTGCAGACGGAGGACCTTTTAGCATGTCCTGCTGCACGTCTCTCACTATGCTACATAATGAATATGTCAACACCAAAATGGCTAAAAAAAAAAAAAAACAACCTGACGGTTCATTACCCAGCCTTTTAAGATTTTCCATTTGATGTTCAAAATGTTGCTGTGCTTTAATCATATTCTGCCTAAAAAGTAATGTCAGTTGCTTTTTCAATTTTCTTTTTGTTGTAGACACGGGTTATCAGTGGCACTAAACAAACTGGTTTGTTTGCATAGTTTTGCTGCTTTTGCATTACTGAGCATCATGGACCTTTTGTCTCTTTGTTACAGTGACTGTTAGTTGTTTATCCAAAGACATTACATGGAGCTAGGTGTCCAACTCGGGGGCGACTCGGGCACTGCAGTGACACACAACTACTCACATATTTATTTACCGATGATAATCTGTTATCAGTTGGGGGGCTTTTCGGTGTATCTGTCGGTTAGTTGTTCCACCACTTTGATCCAGACTGAAATTTTTCCACAACAATTTGACGGCTTGCCATTAAACTTTGTACATATATTCGTGGAAGTAGAGCGATCAGTTGATTCATCAACTCCTACTACGAAAATGTTTTTGCTTGTCTAATTGGAAACATGCTAACACCAACATATAGGCCTATTTGGGAACCAATATGATGACAGACAAAAAATAAAACCATCAGGACAGCAAGACGCCATAAAAGCTCATAAAATGAGGTGTTGTAATGTCAGCTACGGGTTAGCTATCTCTTCTGTTTTTAGCCTATGTTTGTTTACATTTTGGCAAAATTACATCATTAAAAGTATGCCTAATTAGCTATTAGCAGGTCATGTTTTTAATTTACCCATTGATATACAGACAACAATCATTGGATTACTTTGATACTGAAGAGAACCTGTGAAAAAGATGTGATGATTTTGAGGCAAGTTCTCTATGACTTCTCAGCTGATTTATGGACGTTTATTTGTGATGGATGTTGGAGATAATATTATCAGGAAGTGGAAGTCACACTGAATGAAATCAGAATGTGCCTCATGTCTCTTTGACTTTGTTATGACTCCTAAAAGGAGTGTTATTTTGGACTCAAATTCACCTCACGCAGTTTCTTTGCCTCATCTTCAACTCTCCCGCGTACCCCCGAGGAGGTTTTTTGCTCTCTCTTTTGGCTTTGTCCTGTAGAATCTCCATGTCGATTACAGATCATATCCTGTAATTTCCTGATGATTAAAGTCCCATCTGGAACGATGAGTTAAAGGTGCAGTGTGTAGAATTGAGTGGGATCTGGTGGAACGGACTTGGCAGAAATGGAATATAATATTCATAAGTATGTTTTAATTAGTGTATAATCTCCTGAGAATGAGCCCTTTATATCTACATAGGGAGCGGGTCCCCTTCCATGGAGGCACCACCATTTTTCTACAGTAGCCCAGAACGGACAAACCAAGCACTGGACCTTTAAATTACAGAGTATTTCATTCCCCACCTCCCTCTGTAATGTTAATCCCACCCAAGTGGGGCTTTAGTTTTGTTTATTAATGACTCTTTATGCTGAATATGTGGTTCTTGCTGGAGGTCGCTCCTCAAATACAGAAAAAAATACAATGTTGCACCCTCAACACTCTGAAGTAATGTACCTTTTTTTAAAAATCATTGTGTGACACAGAATTTTGACTTTTCCTTTCGAGCTTGTGACACTATAGTGGGGAAATGAGACAGTCTTTCATCCTCAGGCACAAAAGGTCTCATAACTTCAGTACTTTGTCAGTTTTGTGTAATTCTCTATGAAAAGCTAAGTGCACAGAAGCAGAGGAAAAGCGGTATGACATGTCTTGAGCTGTTGTGCAGAGATGCAAGACATGTTGGTTTTTCCACCTTACTTGGTACAAGGTTAACTTTGGGGAATTTTGATGGAGGCAAACACCGCCTGTTTTGGCAGCCAGACCTAGTACACCTCAGAGGCTGGTCCCTAGAAAACAAGCAGTGTTCCCCTGCAGTTCCAGCCCAGTTCACATGCACAACTGCATAACATGCAAACTGAATAGGCTAGATGTCTAATCCATCCATTAAATGTAATTGAGACTGAAACGCTGCATTAGAGCCAGTCTGTAGGATTGAGCTCAGAGGCGACAATTGTAGGGATTAGAAAAATCTCAAATACATGTATATGCTCATATTTTTTTCACAGTGAGAAAATACTGCAGAAAGTCCCTGAGTAGAGCAACTAAAATTACTTTGTCAATCGTGTACCAGCTGCAGAGTAGTTTTCTGCTCATCTCACTGGCACACGAAGAAAAAGCGATGTAAAAGGGTCAAAACAAGCTCTGTTTGGATGGTTTTCAGGGCCATGTGTCTAATGGATAGTTTTTAATGAGAAGAGGCTATGACGCCTGATTTAGAACCACAGTGACAGCCAGTCAGAGGGAAAAAGCACTCCCCTACCCCCACCTCCACCAACACTAAAAATTGCACTACCATCATTTGTTATGATGCAGACAACGTTCCAACTAAAATAGCAGCAGAAAAACTGCAAACAAAGTCGAAGTCCCTTCCATTTCTCTCTCTCTAAAAAAAAGTTGTCAGCTTTCTGTCAATGCTGTGCTTAAGACTTATATTCACAAGCTTGGCAAATGTAAATATGAACCTCCCGTTGCCAGTGAGTTCTGAGAATAACAAATGAACAATTTGTCAGAACGGTACCTTCCCTCAGTGTTTTTAATGTGGCAAAATTAGCACGGCGGAGGGAAACGACGCTAGAAATTCAATCCACAGAATGATCACACAGTAAAGTGACGAAATGAGATGGTGTAAAGATGAATCATATTATGGATCTCGAGGGTAATACACATTGCAAATGGACAGCCTACTTTGATACTTATATTCCCCAGGATACAGAGTCATAATGTTGTTCAGGGAGGAAATGTGACTTGCTTTTTGATGCGCCTCCTTTGTGAAGTGTCCGACATACATTTGCATTGTCGAGCCAGCTTACACGTGTCAGCACAGCTGTCATAGTTAAAGGCGTACACTTGTGTGTCTGCATTGCTGTAGTATATGTAGTCCATAATGAGGCTGAGAGCAGAAGAATTGTAATCACGGCACATAGATGAATCAGTCGAATATTACAAGACCTGCAGAGGAAAACACTGGCCTTTACACTCTGGTAGCTGTCGCAAATGACTTGGTATGTGAGTGAATTTGCACCAATCACGTTTTTTGACGGGGGGACTGAAGGAGTCATCAGCCCAAACTGTGATCTCATCAGAAGGGGTTGCAAGCTAGGAAAGACAGAGGGACCTCACCTATTTACCCAAAAGTGGTCTTCTTTATCTCATCATATATTTCAATCAAAGGAGGCAGCTTTTAGGAATTTTATTTCCTACGCTGCAGCAAATGCGTGACCCTCATCAGCGCAGTCAAGCTTTCTGTCTTCATCAAAAAGCAGCTACCCTCATCAACAACTTTTTTTTGTTGGACTGATGATTGCCCAAATTTTACTCATCAACAGGGGCAATTTGCCAGATTTTGAGAAAAATACAGACTCTCCACCACATTTTCTATATTAGGACATGCTGCTAATCAGTGCTTTATAATAACATAGTAGGCAGACTCCTTGCAGAAGTGAAGGGAACATAATGGGGATCTCCCTTTCTATTTAGCACAAACATGCCACCCTGTTAGACGATCAGGTTCCCCAATGATCATTATTACAAGTCCAAAACCCCCTCGGCCCGGCACTCTCGCGCGCACACATTACATACCCATCCTGGATAAATACGCCATGGGTAATTATAGCTGGGAAGCGTGTCTTAGTGGAGCTGTCAGAACTGTAATTGCTAGAGGGATGGCGGGCTATCGAGAGGCAAATCGCGCTGCTAGTGCAACACCGGCAGTGGCGAGTAACTTTGATTATAAGGAAAGGGGTGAGAGATGGAGGTTATCACCCAACCCCTTCTCATATCTTGCATGTTATGAACAAGGCTGTCTATTTAACACAAGATAAGCAGAATGCTTTAGAAAAGTGGCACAGTAAATACTCACACGCATTACCTTGAATGTGAAGAGACTGCCCCCCCCTCTCCATCACTTTCTCTAACACTCTCTTTTCCAGAGGATGGTCATGCCATGAGTATTTAGTCTAGAGGGATATTACAGTGCACTTGTCTGGGCTTAGAAAGGTAACATCCATACCTGTATCACATCAAATATGAGACGAAAAACACCGCTCATCTTGTTAGAAGAAATTGCCATGGGTAAATGTGTGCACTAGTGTGCTCACTCAGCTTTGCTGTCATGAATTGCCCATTTCTGTGCCAGAAGCTTTGGGGGAGGAAGAAAAAAAAAAGAGAAAAGGATTGAACTCTAGCCAAAAATGGGATTTTAATTTCTTAGAAATTCCCATCTGTTTGTGTATGTGTGCAAGGGGGAGTGGGACGACGGAGGGGAGAAGAGAGTAAAGGATGAGAGAACAGGAAAAAAAGAATACTATATAGCCCGGGTGAAGGAGAGTACCGAAATCATGACTTTCAAATGAACAGCAAGCTTCCTCTCATGGAGATTGCTTGCGAAAATTACAAGTCATAATGTCATCAGGAAATCAATGGGGACTATAAAGGTAATCATAACAGTACAGTGTGTGTGTGAGCTGGGGCCAAATTGCCACTCTGTTTGCCACTTTCCCCTCAGTAGATAATTGCACTGGACAACCTGAATCAAGTCTATTCATGCCGAAACACTTTACATACATCTCCCCATGCCATGAAGCTAATTGCATTTCAAAAAGTTATTGTGCCACAACACCAAATATTGATTGAATGCTAAACATGCAATCTGCGAGTGTAAGCATGTAAGCAAATAGCTAATTTGATTCCAATCATCACTGTGTGGAGGTTTTCGGGCAGACTAACCTCTTCTGTCACAAGCCAGTTTTGAATCAAGATATGAAAGTCACTGCATGGTTAGCTTTAAAATCTGTCAAAATATCTAAATTGCGAGCTTTTATGAGGAGAAGATGAACTTAATTGAAAGTGGCATACAATTGGCCAGCATTAACCTAGCGTGAAATTTGTCTTCAGCTACCCTGGGCAGCGGCAAGCACCAACTTTGCCGCATTATCTTCAGAGTGATTGGAGGATTTGTAATTGGTTATGATCATTATGGCAGGAGGTGGCTGCTCACCACCACCCAAATATCACAGTTACTAGAGATGGGCAGATACTCAGAAGGTTTCATAATTTGGTGAATTAATTGCTCAAAACACAAATCTACTTTAGAATACACCCTCATTAGCAAAAAGCTAAAGAGGACATGAATATAATTTTGCAACAAGAGCAGAGTAGACATGATTAATACTCGCGGTCATGGCACGCGTCTTGATTTGCCTTCTATAACAACAAAAAAAATAAAAATCTCAGTCATCATCTCTTATGCTCAAAATATGTTTAATAAACTAGGAAACCCTGTGAAAGAGCCAATTTTAAGGCGTTGAGGAGATCGATCTTCTCATATCAGATCAAACTATTTTTCTCCTTGTCGTTCAACTGTAGCAGAAGAGGTTAAAAACCTTACGACCATACTGATAATCACACCAGCACGCCCTCTCTATATTTTCAATTTTCAGTCATGCCAACTATTGAATAAATGAATATCCAGTTAAACGCTTTGCATTACAGCATGTGAGCAAATAAGAATTATGAGAGTCCTGTCATTCAGTGCTTGTGCGCTGTTGAATTTTATAAAACAGGCGGCAGCAGAATTCGCTCTCTAATAAAGTTAAATGATGAAATTGGAAGTAGCTGTGGCGAGCGTCCCTCACACTCACGACGGTCATTAAGGCTTCAACAGCAAAGTCAGTTAAAATCCATCAGTGATGCAGCCTGTGGAAGAGCAAAACGGTTTTCTTCCTTTTGCTATCATAACATTTTTAACACTCTCTCTCTGTCTCAGTCTTATTGGAGCATTGTCTCTTTCCGTAAATGTCCTGTCAAGGAACATTAACGTAAAAGTCACCTGTTTTGTTACATATTCCATGTCTGAAAAGGGCTCAAATTTCCTCAACTTGCCCCTTAGCTCCCTCAGAAATTTTTGAGCAAATGCCCAGGTTCTGCAGCTATTTTCCTCTTATTAGGATTTTCTTTATTTACTAAACTGTTAAATTATATTTTTCGGTGAAAATGTAATTTCTTTAATGAAGGTCTAACTTCTGCCCTCTCTACACCATTTGGAATAAATTGATGGAGGAAAACCGAATTCTTTATTTATTCTTTTTTTTTTGCCCAGAAAGTAGTCAAATTTTAACATATTGGGTCTAGAAATATTGAAATCATCCTAGAAAATACCCATTGTGTGTATTTTTTTTGTACAGTAGACTAACTCCTCTGGTTGCTGAAATCCCCAAATTGCAAGAAGGTTTTAAATCTCTTTGTCCTCAGTGGTAGTTATGGCCCTGAATACAGTATTAGTATATTTTTTTGGTCTACTGGAAAAGTATGTACTTCGTAGTGAGCCTGTATAATTTAAAGATTTTGCTGTATCCCTTGCCTCCTCTTTTTTTACAAATGTTGCACATCATCCAATGCAACAAAACACAGGCACCTTCTTTCTTAAGAGTTTGATAAAAGACTGAAAAAAGTTGAAAAAAAATCCACCTAAAACATCAATTCCAACAGCTTGATACAGCGCACACACACACACACAAAATACTATCAAATCAACTTGATTGTCTCTCCATCACTGTATCCATGGCAACACAATCATTTTAGCATACCATTGGCATTTTCTGATTACGTTTTGTTTGCATACATATCTTTTCAAGGCCTTTCCTGGGACCACAGTTACAAACAATGTAGCATTTTTTTCCCTCCCCAACATCTGACAGTATGAATGAATCCACATGCAGTAAATGACATGATGTCTAATGACATGCTGTGTATACAGAGGTTTGACCTCTTGTGCAGTAATGTCATCAAATGGAATTTAATCTGTGTCGTTAGAAATGCGACATTATCAAATCTCAAAATGGTCAGCGGCTCTTGTGAGCTTTTGATATACAGTACCGACCAAACTGTGGCATAAATGTTGTTTTATGTCAAGGACTGAAACTAACATTTCAAAATAAGCATGCATCTATGAAATTCAAATTGTCCAAAAAGTAATTTACATTAAGTAGAGGATCTCAGATGGTGGAGGTTGCTTGTGAGCTACTTCCTGCTGTGAGTTTGGTATTTCATCAGAGATAACTTTCTGTTTACTCAAGCAGCACCGCTCTCTTTCTGCCGCATGCCAACTTATTACTGGAGACACTTGTAGCAGCTCTCGACAAACATCATATTGTCACACATGGGCACCAATAATTGTGAACTCCACAAAGCATGGGCGTGCTGTTGCGGCAGGGCCTCATGAAATCGCAGCTGCCACCGCCACCCGCCACGTGGAAGAAGGATTCTGTTTGCACGGAGAGAGATGAAGGGATGCTTCGCTGTCACGGAAACCTAACCATCTCTGATTGCATTCTTCAAATGGTCTGTTTTCATATGCTGTTGTTTTGAGCAGATGTGTTGTTCGGAACAGATAAGAGCTAAAGCGTGATGTGTACATGCGTTATACCCTGCCTTTTAATGTTCTCTCTGAATCTTTCTCCTTCCCCTACCCACCCTTCTGTGGCTCTCTCCCACAACAGGTATCATGTGTTTATGTTGTTACAGCGGCGTCTGAGTTGTAGCCTTTGAAATGGAAACTTCATGCGCTCTGTTTCCCTCTGACTTCCTTGAAGTAGACGTTTGTTCAATCTCAGGGCCTCGTTCTCATTTCATGATAATCAAGTAATACACAAGACAGTTCCACAGTGATTCCACTATGGAGTTACAGCACATAATCTAATGCACAGACCCTAATGGTACTATAAATATTATGCATTCAACAAAGCTGGGCCACTGGGTGTAATCTACTCATGAGGGATTTGTGAGTTGCTTGACTGATAGATCACATTGGAACGTAAACAGGACTAGAAATGATAGTCCTACGTACAGTTTCTTCTCTTCTGAAAGTGCCGTCTTCCCTCCGTGCTCACCACTTCTTCATTTCCTTCCCCATTCAACTACCAGGGGGCAACAGACGGCATTCAATCATCACAGGACCTGATAGCCGTAAATTGTATTTGCGCGCCGAAAATGCATAATCAACAGCGGTACTTTCTTATTCATAATCTTCTCTGTGACTCCTTTCGCTTAATGCATTCATATTCAGGTTTCCTAGATAGGAGGAGTGGGGGGTTGGGGGGTGGGGGGTGGGAGCAATGTGTGATTACAGATGATGCTTTGAGCACTTGCAGAAATGCAGTGATCACCCCGTCTCCCCTCTCAGTTCTCTTTATTTGTCTTGTGTTTGGTCAGTGTTCATTATTAATGGATGGCAATACCATATCATCATATTATGTGGTAGGGCAGGGTTTTCTACTTGATTGTGTTGTGTTGACTTTTTTTGGGGGAGGGGGGGGGGGGTTTGGGTGTTGTGTTGATGTTTTTGGGTTTTTAATTGCTATGTGGTAGGTATGTACGTTAGGTGGTGCTATATGCTTTATGCTTATATTTATATTGAGCTTACTTGTAATTAAATGTGCTATATAAATCAAATTCCCATCATTTTTCTGCTTAGATCCTTTTTGCTCCTAGTTTTTTTTATACTCCCTGCATAAGTCTGTGTAACTCACCCGACTGGTTTGCATGTTCAGTGTATGATTAGAGCGTATGTTGGTGAGGCACACCATGTTGGTAGTCATCTTTTTATAGTAGTTGTCGCTTCACCACAGTTCACCTGGCTGGATCAGGAAATGTTATATTCATGAGGCTGTCTACAGTGGTCTTTCTCGACAAATGGCCCATGTGGCAACATTGGAATTCAGTTAGTGAGGGCTGCATGTGGACATGCATGACACCCTGCTGGGAGACATTAGAAGGCTGTTGTGCCTCCACTTGGCCACAAAACATATTTTGGAATATGTCAGAGAGCAGGATTTCTGTGTTTATATCAAATTGAGTGCACTCACTGGGTCACAGCAGACCAATAAAAAAAAAAAAGGGCCTGATTATGCATGCTGCTGTGCATCCCAACTACGCATAACACTGCACAGTTTTATTCCTGATGCAAAGTATTGCAGACATATACATATTGTAAGCCTTGGCATGTTTTCCGTTTCAGTGGTGATTATGAGTGTTCATACTGTACATTTGCGTACAGAGCGTCACAGTTGCATTATTTGTTTTTTTGGCCCGATCTCGATATTTTCTCTGAAGCTCATTTTAAGCAGTGGTGCTTGCTAATAAATGGAAAATTGCTGATGTGTAACTTTCCTGAAACGGTGCCTCATCATAACTGAAATGTGTCTACACCCCACTATTATGTTTGCACTAAATATTCACCTTACCTTGCCAAAATGTTCTCTGTCCACTCCCTTTTTACTCACTCGTGCTGGATCTAGTGCTTCAACTTCAGCCTGTCCATAACTCACACTGATACACCCTACAGCCTGCTCTCTCTAAGAGAGACTCTGGTTTGGAGAAATTTACGCCAACGTCTAGAAGTAGTTGACTTTCTGTCTTGGTTCTGGACCAAATTTAAGAACTGATAATCAGCTTTTTACAATACTATGAGTCTAAAGCCAAACTAGTTGCTTTGTGTGGCTGTACTTAGGCACAGTGGTGCTTTGAGCTAAATACTAACACATCTTAGTTTAGCATGTTAGCATGCTAACCCTTGCTAATTAACACTCAGTACAAATTACAACTGAGGCTGATGGGAAAGCCCATTAGTCTTACAGGTTTTGTTCATAAAGTGTTGGACAAATTGATCTGATGGTGGTGCTAGAGAAAAGTTACGGGATTACCAAAAGTGATTGAAATTCATCCTGAGGGGAACATGAATGTCTCTACCAAATTTCATGGAAATGCATCCAATAGTAGTGGAAACATTTCACTCAGAACTACATATCTAATGGCGGTGCTACAGGAAAGGTGAGGGGATCTCCGAAATCGGACACATCCTCTGGGAACCATGAATGTCCGTACAAAACTTTGTGCCGTTGCCATTGCTAGAGCCATGCCGCTTGCATGGCTGAAAAGCAAGGGACTTGTATGAAGCAGGAGATATAAACAGAACAGTGGCAAAGTTGACGCCCATCCAACCATCTTGACATGGGTTAAAGAAGTGTTCTCCACTGGGATTTATAAGTTAGAGATCATCTGCTGTTGGTGAGAGAAAAGGCTGACTGTGGGCAATTTGAAGTCTGTCTTGCAGTCTGTACAGCTTTCTGTAAAGTCTCTTCTCCCTGCCCTCTGCTCCGCTGTCCTCTTGACCCCTCTTCTCTCTGATGGCTTTTACCTTATTCCTTCTTCCTCCTTTACTTGAGCGTGTTCTCGTTTTTATAGTCCTTTCCCTCTTCACCTAGATTTCCTCCTTGGAGAGGTCATCTCTTAGCTCTTTGCCAGGCATTCACTCCTGAGATTACCTCTTCATTTACACACCCATGCAGACACCCACCCACTGACACACACACACACCCACCCACATTCATGGCTACCACTCCCCAGAGCTCCAGCAGGCATTTTGTCCTTCAAACCAGCATCTCATATTTCAGTCCTACTAAATCACCCCCTCCACGTGCATAAATACTGACCATGCTTTGAGGCTGATAATATCAGCCCTGTTCCATCCCTCGTTATAATAACCTCAAAAAAAATGCTTTGATTCTAATTTGTCTCAGGATAACACAGATTTGGCAGAAAGGTTTGACTGCAGTTTGGTTGAAGTACTTTATGACACTGTATCAGTTTCCCCGTGTGTGCACCTGGCTGGCTGGCTCAGGTCAATATATCATGCCTCGAGAGATAGGTCAGAGCTTGGTTTTTATCTCTGCGGTGTTGCTAAAAGCAGATTGTGCAGTATATATTTATGTGTAAGAATTCTGCCGGTGCTGTCGTTGGACGGTATCGCACCAGACTGAAGCTACAAAGGAACTCTGTGAGAATTTAATGTGCGTTTATGATGGACAAATTCACCAAGACTGGATAGGTGACCTCAGAACCAGCTGTCCCCCCCCCCCCCCATTGTACAACACAAGCACAACGTGGAATGGCAGTAATTACAACCCCTGCATCACCTCATTGAGCCATACTGCACAGTGTAGAACACATTGCTAATGTAATCACACTATCCTACACATTCTTATGGCCCAGGCTTAATGTTGAGTGTGTGTCATTTGAGAGCCCGCTGCCACAGTAAGAGGTTCCGTCTGGTTTATAAAGGCACATGTTTATTGTATCATGCATTAGGGCCATTAGCCCCAGTGCTAGCTGAACCCAGCTGGCTCCCAGGGTCATTCTTCAATGTGAAACCGAACTGCATGACATGACCAAAATTGACTCGTCTCCGAATACTCCAGAGCTAATGGACGTCTCAGTAATTGACATCAATACCTGGGAATGAGCTGGTGCTCCGGCTGTGGATAAGATGCAGTCAGCACCTATCAGAGGGGCTATTTTTGTTTTCATATCATGTTTGATTTGTGTGTTTACATGTGCCCCTATCAGGGGGGGTTTGGGAGGAGGGCTTCTGGTAGACAAAATGCCAACTCATCCATTTCTTCCATAGTTATGTGTTAACCTGATAATCAAGTAAAAAAATAATGTTTCGGTTATGTTCAAAATGTCATTGGTCCAATAATGCATACATTTTTCATGATGATAGTGATAAATAGTCTTACTCTTGAATAATCTGTAAACGCTGTAGTAAAAAGTGAGTCGTCCCAGTTGGGAATTGAAAGCTCTAGAGGCTGCTGCAAGAGGCCCACGTTGCTGATGCACTTCAATATTAATGCTTATGGAGCCCATCAACTCTAATTACGCCAGCCTTGCTCGATGCTACCAAGAGTACCACTGAATATTAATGTTAAGCAACTCTTAACAGCAACGTCACTTCATCAGTGCAATAACATCATTAACAGTGGTGCGTTTCTGAATAGTGATTGATCCTGGGGTTTGGCGGGGTTCAAGGTTAGCTGAATATGCACGTTTCGGGAGACCTGCTTTGTTTTCTATTAGATCAGGGTGAGGGGGACTCGCCGTCTTGAAGGTGTGTAACCATCATCCCAGTTCTTTCTCCTGATGGGCCAAATTTAATCAGTACTTGTATGTTTTCCTTAATTTATCCGCACACAGAGGAGGCAGCTTGCCATTATCATGCAGGGAAACATTTGTTGTCGCTTGATTACGCTAATGGGAAAGCACATACGAATATGAAATGTTGAACGTTATTGAAATTAGGCTTAATTGCTGATGGCATCTCAGGTTAATTTGTATTCCCATGGTAAGAAATGTGTCTGTGTGGGGTGTTTTGTTTTTGTGAGCTGAGCTGCCTCTAAGTGACTGTAGATGTACAGTATGCTCTTAGTGAATGGGAATTTTCATCTGGGTTTTTTTTTTTTTTTTTTTTTTGCTCTTCACAAAAATAGGACGTTTGTGTGGAGATGATAGCATAGATAACAGCATATCATTAATGATGAATACAGTGTTCCCCTCATGAATCCTCTTGTTTAGCCCTTCATTCCACCATGATGCCGGGTCATCAGGGTACACTGAAGGGTAGGCGGAGTCAGAAAGAAGCACATTCAGCTGCTTCACCGGGGGATAGTGATTAAAAAGCACTTCAGTGCAGAGACTCACACAATCCAGATGAGGTTTGCCTGCGTTGAAGACCTCTTTAACCAGCAAAGAAAAAAAAAAAACAGTCTGAAGATTTCAAGTAGCATCTTGATCACTTCATCTTACTGTTATGCTTTTGTCTTTGCCTTCTTAATTATTGATGTTTCACTTCCTGCCAAGTTCTTCATTAAAGACTTGCTCTGAATTGTGGAGGTTATAAAAAAAGATAAAAGAAATGCAATTTACTCCCAGCATTCCTGATGTGTAGTAGGGGAAATTAACCAAGTACATTTACTCAAGTAGTGTGCTTACATTTTATGCCAGGGAGGTATTGTATTTTTTATTTTAATGTATTTATTTGAGAATTATAGTTAATTGGCACATTAAGAATTTATTAATTTATTATGTAAAACAAATGACCTACATACTGAATTGAAATGCTGTGAACTCAGAATCTATAATAATAATCCAATACATGAATGATAATATATCACTTTTATGAGTGTAATTAGTAATTTTACTATTGATACTTAAGTATATATTGAATTAGTATGATTAAGTAAGATATTTCTGCACTTGAACCTGCATTAATTGTTTCCTTTTGTGACTCTTTGGGGCTGTGAAAACTGCTAAAACATCAACATAAAAGGTGATAAAATTTACACATCCAGCAGATATGGAGCAGCATAAACATTTATTTAGAGTCATGTATTCATGTAGAGTCAAATATTCACTCTCTTTTTAGCTTTATTTTGGTCTCCACCATCTTCTGAGGGAAATGTATGGCTCATTAGCTACTCCACTTTGTTTTAGAGTGGTGAGAGTGAACCAAAACAGCTAATTTGCTGAACACCAAAACAACAAATTTAAAGACACTGAAATCCTTTTAGAGCTCAGGGGGAACTTTTGAGTTGGTGAGTTGGATTCATTACTATGAGCAACCCCTTTCACATCATACAGTATGTAGTCATTTGATCCATTGTTAATTTAAAAATATATAATATAGCAGCTTTATGTGAAGGATCCTCATATGTCTTCCCCCACGGCTGATGTGGCAAACCAGCCAGTAGGCAAACCAAGTCTCTTCTCCCTAAAGCCTGTGTTTACATGTATTATGACTTCCGTACAGCGGGGCAATAGCAACCCATTATCAATTCATAAAATACAGAGATCCACAGCAATTATGCAGGAAATGTAGGTCTGGGCAGCCAAGCGAAAGGGAAGGCCGAGCTATAACACGCAGAAGGGGAGAATTTAGCCTATCTGTGGCAATTATCCAATGTGGGACAGGTCTGGAAAATGATAATGGCTAAAAGTTCTCATGCAGAACAGAGTCATAAATGTGTGAATCAATGTGGCAAGAGCTTCAGCCTCCTCATGTGAAATTATAAAGGTGGTCTACACAGAGCGAACATGCAACAATTTTTGCATTCCGGTATTTTATGAAACCAACTTGTAATTTTTCTGAATCATCAAAGATATCGTTGAGGTCACTTATTATTCTTAGTCGTGCCCTTTTGAAATGAAAACACACTGCTTCCACAACACTGGCAGCCATAGATGTGTTACATTGAGTTACTCAGAAATACACTGATGTGCTGCTCCGCTTTATAAAAGCAATTTCTTCCTGATTTCCCCACAAGGATGCAGAGATGAAACAACTGCTTTATCATCACACTGCTTCTTCTTCTTCGTCTTTGCTGTTCTTTCATTTTTGCTTCGAACGTTTTGGTACCTTCAAACAAATGCATCACGTCTTCAGAGAGCACACTTTACTGTAGGAGTTGACTTTTATTTTATGCTGACCCATTTCTGGGATATGATAATAGAAAGCTAGGCTATCTTGTTGAACCTCCTGTCTCCTCTTCTCTGGTCCCAGCTGACTGCCTTCATCATCTCAGGAAAGGCCTCTGAAAGGCTGTTTACACATTGAGACTGTGTACATAGTCCTCAGTGCTTCTCTTTTCAAAGGATTCTTTTTCCCAGCTTGCACCGAGGTTTGGATAGGCAATGTGGGCAATGACCTGTCTGCTTTTCTGAGGAGTCTGAAAAGTCCAGACTTCACTTGGCTGAAGCCTCAGGGAGGGTGACAGAGGGATGGACTCAGAGTGGGGAGCTGGATGCTAAGTTCAAGCTTTAAATCATAAATCTTAGTGGATGTCTCTCAGCGTGTAGCTGTGAATGTGAAGAAAAGAAGAAAGCAAGTGAGCGAGAGAGAAAATCACTTTCTGTAGAATAGAAAGACACGTCCAGAACACCTGCTGGATTTGTCGGCCCTGTCTGGTCCAGGGGACTGGAGGACGACCTCAGAATAATTCATTTTACACCTTCTCCATAGTGGCCTGCTCCTCTACTCTGATTCTGCTCCACTTTTTTTGGAAATGCCTTGTTAACTGAGGCCGAAAGGCTGGTGGATCACTTTGAAAGTGGACTAATAACACATAAAACTATCAGCACCCTTACCTTGTAATTACCCATGAGTGGGCAGGTAGCTACTTCTGTTGCATCCTGCCAGAATATGTATCTGTATGTAAGAAATTACATTTTTTTAACCTGAATATTATGTTTTCTTTCTCAGGAAAAGTTTAAGCTGCCATTGTCAGTGAAATTTAGTTGAAACAGATGGTTAATGGCACAAGCCCTGTTTTCCATAGCGATAAAGATGGGGCTGCAGACAAAAATAGCAAAGTATAGTTTGAGTTTTGGAAAGGGAGGGGATGAGAGAGAAGGTTAAGGATGGAAAGCTCAACAATAACACATAATCTGCAACTGCAACGCTTTTTTACACCGTACTGGGAGACAGCTGCTCTACCTAGCCATTCCCTGGTGGTTTTGATGGATTCTTCACCTCAGAAGAGGCAATGACTCCTTGGCTTTAACGCCCAGCAGCGTTTACACAGGAATGAGTCTGGGAGATGGTGTAAAATATTCTAATTCATCTGAAATGCTGAACAAATTAAAATGAAGCAGATAGCCAGTGTGTTTGAGCTCTAAAGAGTAAAATTTGGTTGGGTCATAATAACTTGGGTGCAAACTGAACTGGACCGACTCCCCATATGAGCTGATGTTGACCTTGCTGTCAGGAGGAATTCATTACAATGTAAAAACATCAATCCAACATTCACACTTCAAAAGAAATGCTCAACCACATTCAGTGATTTTATGCAAATACACCGAGACAAAATTAGAGCTTGAAACACTCTTGAACTGATCTGCTTTATTTTGACGTCTGTTTCTCGTCTGTCTGTCAACCGCTTGGCACCTGTGCAGAAAACAACAGAATTTTTTTTCTTTTTTTCCAAAGAAAGAGACAGCAAAACGTGAATTATTTAGTCCTGCCTTTGCAATATCGTAGTAGAATTTGTGTAATTCAAAGGCAGACAGTGAGGCAAACCACAGTATTCCTCTCGAAGAACTCCCAAGTATTTGTTGAATAATGTATGCTACACCATAAGAAAGGCAGCCGCGGATACACAAGGACTGAGACTTGAGATTACAGTGGACCGTATGACCTTTCCTTTCATGAAAAATTAACCGGTCTGATATTGAGCAGATGAGGCTTTATTTAGCACAAACCTCCAGTGAGATCTGGGAAACAGTTGTCATCAACTTGGCTTGTTTTATCATCACAACTGAAGTCATAGCTGTCAGTTTATTGCAGTAGTTTTTTTGTGGATGTAACATGCCATTCATTAGGAAAAAAGTTTTAATAGCATGGCTGACTAGATTAGCAGTACATTTCTTGAATCCTGCCTTATCCTTGTGTTATTTTTTGAATACCGATGCATTCTAAAGCTTTTCCGTGTGCCATTGTGCTTTCTGTCTCCACTGAGAACTTGTCCATAGATGTATAATACAAAAAAGGAAGGTTAGTGAGTAAACAGTCTGCCAGTGCTAGCCTGTAGGTGCCAATCTGCCTGTTAGTTTGATGTTGGAAAACCTAAGACACTCTCCAATGCATCAGAATACTGTGTCTCTACTCCAAAATCCGAAATTCGCTCCATGTACTGTATGCTTGTTTTTCAAAGCACGCAGAACCTTTAAAAATTCCAAACTTCCCCAACTACTTCTGCTGCTCAGGCAGGTATAAAATCAGCAGCGCTTTGATGCCATAAAAAAGTTAGTCCCCGCTCTAGCCGTCATTTTCCTTTGCCAAATGAGTCACAGATGAAAAATACCATATTATACAGCAGGACCGTCAAGCTGTCACTTAGGTAATGAAGTTGGTCCAAACCATTTGTCTTATTTTGTCACGCTTTTTCCCCATTAGTCATACCGCGCTAACCATTAGCTCCTCGGGAACCCCCTTCACCCAAGGACACTTAGGCTCTCTCTCCAAGTGCGACTGAGGCCTGCTGATGCACCGTGGAAGACGACACAGTGGGAGGAGAGATGGAGGGAGTTGAGCCTGACACCAAGAGAAGAAAAGAGCGGCAGAGCATGCTCGAGACCTGAGCCACGTCCGGAGGCAGCTTCAGAGAAAATAGGCAGGTTGATTAATTTGTCAGAAGTGACTGTTTTAAAAGAAAAGTTTTCAATTTTCCAAACCATACCTATACACCATTAAAGTCGTAGATAAGCATTCAGACTGGTGAAGGATTTACATGTGGACATGTAGTGAAGAATTATAGGAAAGGGATGGAGTGTGTGCACGCTGGATAAAGACTGCCTTGGGCAACAGAGGAGAGGCTAACAGAGTATGCTGACAGGGATGGAGGGTACAGGAGGATAAGTGAGTAAGACCATGTAAGATACTACAAACTACAGTGTAAGTAATAAAGGAGGGAGAACACAAAGAGAGTGGAATTGGGAAAAGGAGAGGAGTGGAAAGAGACTTGACCAGCACAGGGTTTCTGGAGTTATATCTTCAGGGTACAGTTGTGTTTGTCCTACGACAGGGTTATTACTCAGCCAAGTGTGGTAAACACTAACTGCTTTATGAAAGCCAGAGGCAGGGCCACACCAAGTGCAGTAAAAGTAAAGTGCTTTTGTTGTCTTATAGCATGTTTTACAGCATATCCATATTGAGGTATTGATGGTGCATAGCATCCTTTTCATTTAGAGGACTTTTTGAAGCCCTTCTGAGGAATTGGACTCCAGGGAAAAGCTGTTTTTTTTTTCTGCTGTTTTGTAAAGTTAAAAGTTGCAGCAGGAAATAGAAGCTCAGGCGCTGCATTGAAGGTCCTGTGCAGCTTGGTACGCAGAGCATGGCAAAAACTAGTGTGAGGAATAGGAGTTGAACTCCCACAGGAGCTATCCATAATGAGAAGGTTTGAGAAAGATCAAGTCCCATATGGCTTATATTTAGAAACTTGGTCAAACTGCATGAGGAACAAAAAAAAAAAAAAGAGGAGGTGGTACAGGCACACTATTATAGGTATTATATCACTGTATTTATATCGACACACATCGTCACATCTATCACACAATTTGACCAGGTGTGTGTTTAACTGCAAGTGAATGTGATTAAATAAAGCCAAATGGTTCTAACTGAACTGTGTCCTGAGAGCTGGATGAGGGCCACGTGCACTGTTAGTTGCTGCTCCGACAGATGCCAGGGGGCAAGCACAAGGGAGGGGACTAATTACCGGACAGCTGCCCAGCAGACCCTCACCCTGCCCTGGGGACAGCGTCTATCTCACTCCCCCCGTCCTCCAACGCCGGACCTGAGACCTGGCACCACTGATGCCAATTCCAGTCCATCTCCATCACAGGAGGTTGGCAGTGGTACCTCAGGGGAGTTATGGTGGTTCACCTCCAACCATCAATCGAGAGAAGCTAATTTGTTACTAGATTGACCGCCATCCATCCCATGAGAAATGAAAGGCTATGATTTTTGATATAGTTGGCATTAAATTCTCAAGTGCTGCCTGAGTTAACCTATAAAGTTACCACAGATGCTTTTACGTTTGACTAAGTGAAAACTAAAAACTCAACGCAATCATGTAAGCAGTCATGAAACACAATACATCTCCCAAATGGCGGTTGGTTTTGTGCCACTGCATCTGCATGAGCCTCTAATTTCGCATTTGACCACTGTTAATTCCCGATATGGATATAAATATTTCATAGTTTGGTGCCACAGCAGACTAATAATATCTCAATTGATGCTCTGAGTAGACGGTGTCCATCACCCTTCACTGGGATGGGTAAGAAAGGTATTTATAAGAAAATTGAGGTCACCACTGAGAGGATGGCTGGCTTTTAGGCCCAAAAAAATATAGAGTGTTGGAGAGGTTCAGGCAGACTCATTTTGATGGAACTGAGGGGCTACTGAGCCGACTGCTCATCTTGCTGTTGGCATAAGCGTGAGAAGAGGAGCTAAAGGTTGAAATTATGCACCCTGAAAGCATTTGGCTCGGGTGAGGAAAAAGTGCAATGCAATAATTAAGCGGCACAATAAAAATGATTAGAACTGCTTTTGACATTCTCATTGCGAATAACTTGCGTTTAATTGCAATCACAAATTTTAAATGCCAGTTTTATGTTCCATGGCTATAAGCTGTTTAAAGTTCAATAGCTATACTCTTTAAATCTCCTTCCAATTTCTGCTCGGAGGCAGCAGGAGGGAATGAATACAGAGAGAATAGGATGTAGCCGGAGACAAAAATATGTAAAATTAGTAGAGAAAGAGGAGGAGTGAGAAGGAAAAGTAGAGAGAGAAAGAGTGAATGTCTTTTACCATTAAGTGTTGGGCAGTGTGGCTTGCTGGCCTGGAGGAGGGACCTGTGTGGCTCAGCTCGAGGCTAGTTAGCTATTCAGCCACAGCATCTGTTGCAGGCTAATGGATGTTATAACCTCATAAACGTCATGAAATTGGACATTATCCCTTAATTAAAAGAACAGAGATGCATTACAATGATTAGAGTGGCACTCCAGTGGACCTGCCACACGCTCCAATAATGTTTCTAGAGGACGCACGGCTTCTGAGCAAGGTGTTGGCATGGGAGGGGGACGTATAATATTTTTAATGAGCCAATTGCTGTTATGAGCCACAAACTTTTGAGAGTTGCAGGAGGATCCTGTCAAGTTCGGACTGCACATTAAAACTTCCACTGAGGCATCTTCTTGACCTTTAACCTGTGCCTTTAGTGCTATCTGGACAGCTCCACACTTGTACTTTTTTTTTCTTTCCTTTTTCCTCTCTTTATTTGCATTTCAGGAGCTTTTGATGATGATTTGAGTGTCTTCACAGTGATTATGTGCGCAGCGTTAGCTCAGCAGAAACAGCTGTGCTATAAACCAGATATAAAAACAAAGCTTGATGCTTGTGTTCCACAGCACCTGGGCCATCAGTGCTGAATAAATACCAGCAGCCAATCAATCTCCCTGCCTTCCCTGCTAAGGAGCTTAATGAAACCTTGGGTGGGAAACAGAGGGTCTGGACAATGTAGCTTGCATGCAAAGATATGGGACATATTAACCCTCACGCTGGCCTTTACTCACAGACAACTCAAGGCCGGTGTAACAGTTGAAATTCTTGGAGCGATTCTTTGAGTGTGCTGTAAAGGTCAGGAGAGGCCTGCACTCGCATATCTGTCATCGCTCGTCAAGTGGCCTGTGCATGAAAATGTCACATTGTCTGAGGAAGTTGTATGTCGCACAGGTGTGTGGTGACCGCATGGGTAGACCTTGGTATCACATGATATCACGCCCATTTAAATGTTCCCCAAGGTACACGCCTTTCTCTATTATCTGGTTTATGAATGGCAACACATTGTGTCAGTAACCCTGTAATGCAAAATCGCAAAAAAAAAAAAACACACCCTTAATGTATCACTGCATGCATTTGGTTGAACCAATTACATGCTAACATTCACAAGACATGTCACTGATATTGCACGAGCTATGCGAGAGCAATCTGAATGCCACTCTTGGCTCCGCAGGAATCCATGTGAAAAGTAATTGTGCATTTCTCATTTATGTATTAGGCATTCTGTCTTCTCTATGATCTCTGTTCTATCAAGACAGACACAATAATATAACACAGAGCACGGCCTGATAAAGAGTCTATTTTTGCTCAAAGCTCCGTCTCCTGAATGAAAATGAATGAAGGCGTGTTGCAGTGGTAATGTATCAACATAAAATATTGAAATAGCCCAACCAAGGGCAAACTGCATGTAATTGAAACTCTCTCTGTACTGAGAACAAGGAACCGGTGTCCCTGCATCTGAGATTTGGCAGAAGGGCTTTCAGAAGGCATTTGTTTCAGGTTTCTCTTCTTCTCCCCCCTCCCCTCACCAGAGTTAATTGCCTTTTTGAGAAATTTGTATCGCAAGTGTTTGGTTTCTGCTGGCGTATTATTTATAACCCTTATTTTCTGACAAGAAGGGTACTTTTCCCCCCTTTCGCACCGGCTAAGATGATTGATTTGTCCCGTTTAACCTTGATAAGGGAGGAAATAGGAAAACAAATTGCAATATTGACACTGTGCTGTGATGGCATGCCGTTCGCTCAGGTGACCTGGAGGTGAGTCAGAGGTGACTCTACAGAGTAAGAGAGGCAGCACTGTGCTCTGCTGAATGACTCCCCTAATCTATTTTCTCTCCCTTTTCCTAAAATTTCTTTGATATCTTGGCCTCTAATGATTCCACTTGTGCTAAAGCCAGCTGTGACAATGCTGGGCTTTTTGGTAGTTGCCTCACATTCAGACTGTGTCATACAGCTTTAGCGAAATGAGGTGGGGAATAGAAGTCAATCTTTTTAAAATACTGTATGTTTTTCCTTACCGGCGAGGTGTCATCAATGCAAGGTGACTCATTATTTAAGGATTACTGTGTATTGTAGAGATTTAGGTATAGTTCTTAAGGTATCAGTGCCAGCAAAAACATCATTATTAGAACCTCTACACACCTTCAGCTTGTCATCTATGGCAATTTTTGCTCATTGCTGTCATGTAGTCTTATATTCCGCATGTAGTGATGAATCAACTCCCCTGCCTGTGTCTGCCCCATGCTCCTCTGATGGCTGCTTTGTCCTCTTCCAGCATGGTGAAGAGCACCATGGGCTGGTCACCCTCTCCAGAGTCCCTGCATCTGGCAGCACCATTAATCTTCCACAGCAGCTGTGCCCCTGTACCTGTCTCTCTTTGTGTAAGGGAGATGGAAAGTCATTTTTAGTCATTATCTTCCCCCTGGCATATGCTCATTCCGCTTATCGCACTTAACCTGCACTTTGACGTTGAGACTCAACTGCTCTTCTGGATTCACTCCTACAGTAGCTGACCAGCAAGACATCCGACACTGAAGCTTAATTGTCACAGAGGTGACTGTTCGTTTTCACTGAAGTTGCAAAAGTTCTGAATGAATATTCACCTTGTGCTATAGTAGGTGATGTTTGTGAAATCATGTTTAAGAGAGGGAGAGGCTTGCTCAGTCCTCAGGGGGGCAGCAGGTCTTTAGGAATCCCTAAGGAGTGGACAGCTGAAGGACCATAACAGGGTCAAAGCCTGAAAGGTGGCAGACTGTCCTCTACATAGTATCAAGTTTGACAGGGTGTTGCATTTGGAGGATAAACACACGGAAACCAAAGTAGCCATCTTGTTGGACTGCCCCTTTTGATGTGCGCTCATCTGTCTCTGGGCAGATTGTGTGTGTTAACCACTAATTAACTGCTGACACTAAGCACTGAGAAATACAGTGTTTTTGAAGTTTTACAAAGACTGAGAGACTTTTGATGGAGCTCAGGTTGAAAAATGATTAAAACTGAGATAAATGGTGGTTGAAATTATGCTAGCTCTTGTTGGCAGCTCAACCTCACATTATTAACAGCATATTGAATTCACTTCAGAGCTAAAACAGCCTCGTTCACAGTTGCAGACTTGAATCTTTAACATCCTTATCCCAATGCTAACTGTGCAACTAACTGTCTCTATGTTGCCAAACATTTAAAATCCTCTTACTGTGGTAACAAAAAAACCATTCACTGATCAGCATGGATCAGCGTGTGTGTATGGCACTACTGTCAGGCTGGCTTCCATGTGTTTACTATATGCATGTGGATCTCAAAGGGATGTGGACTAGAAGCACAATCCATCACAAAATCCAGAGGGATGAACTGTAATCAATGTACAAAGTTTAGGTGGCCGCCCACCTTCTGGCCTCTTCCTTGCTGGCTGCTGTTGGTGGCTCGAGCGGCCAGGGGGATTGCCTGGGTTGAGTTAGCTTAGTCTGCAGCTAATTAGATCAGGGAATGGGAAAGTTCCCGTGGCTCCCCCTCATAGGTTGAAGCGTTATTGACATGGCCACAACAGCAGTATCTGCTAATGTCAATCCAATCGTACCAGCTCTAAACACGAACACAGTGATACTCTGGTAGTGTGAAGACACTGTAAGGTCTGTTCAGCCCAGGACACATTTGTATGTAAAGGATTGTTTTGATCCCTCTGCAAATGTTTAAGCAAAGACACATACTACTGCAATCAGTAGTAGTGGTAGTTAATATTTAGCTATGCTAGTGGTGTGCCTCTAGGGATGGCAGTGTTGGTCTGTCAGTCGGTCCACCACTTTGCTCCAGACTAGAATATCAACCCAACTACTGGATGGATTGCCATTAAATTTTGTACAGACATTCACGGTTCCCAGATGATGTATCCTGAAGACTTTTGCAATCCCCTGACTTTTCATCTAGCGTCACCAGCACTTAATTATCAAGTGAAATATATATAATACACCTACAGCATGGATTGACACAAATTTTGGCACACTCATACTCCCCAGAGGGTGAAACCTACAGACTTTGATGATTCCCAGAATTTTCGCCTTGTGCCACCATATGGTTGAAATTTTTTTTTTTTTTGAATGAAATGTCTCGAAACTTATTCAATGGATAGCCATTCAATTTGGTACAGATATCCATGTTCCACAGATAATGATTCCTAATGACTTGGTGATCCCCTGACTTTGCATACACTGCCATCATCAGGTCAGTCTTTTAATTTGTCTAAAACATTGGTTTATCTAGTTTGTTTTTTCTTTAAATGATGGAAATTAGCTTTTAGCTATATCTGGTACAATAAATGTACCTCGAACATCTGGTAGCTAACAGAGCAATATGGAGAGAGATAGGTAGAGATGTGTGTTTGGATATCAGGGGGCGAAAACTTTGTTTTCATTTCCAAAACAATGTGGCTGCTGAGGTCTAATTCATTCATCTCTCCTTGGTCCTCCTCCTGATCTAACAACAGGTGAGGGAGGTGTGTGTGGAGCCAACAGTCCTCTGCAGCTCCGTATTGCAATAAAGTCTCTAAGCCCTGCCCACGTTTTAGCGGTCCAATCACATTTGATTTAAATCCTTCTTATAACTGAACACTGCCCAAATACATCACAGTGCAGATGATCTTCTTAAAATTTGTTCTAATTGTTCTGTTGAGTTATATACAGATGACACAGTTGTGTCACATCTGACTCTGATATAACTAAAATTCAAAGCTCTCTGCAATCAGAATTTTCTTTTTTTCAAAAATGGTTTTTAAATAACAATCTCATATTAAACAAGCAGAAGTCTTGCAGCATGTTATTTGGTACTAGTTATAATCTTAATCATTCACCTGCTGAGTTGGTTATTAGTTTTACTGATGAGTCTCCATTTATTAAAGTTGATAAATTTAAATACTTGGGACTTTTGGATTGATTCTGAATTTTCTTTTAGGCCTCATATTGATTTTATTAGAAATAAAATAAGAATACAATATTGTTCAATTGATTGTTTTACTCTCCAAGTAAGAAAAAGAATCATCCAACAGCTTTTATTTCCCAATATTATGTATCAGAACACTTCTGAATCCCATCTTCATTCTTCATTATAGTCACTTAGACACACTCAACATCATTATTTTTTTGGGCCTAGCATCTTTAAAGAAATTGGGAGACATGCTTTTAAGTTTAAAGCCCCCATCAGATTGGAATAATATAACTTAATTTAACGTACTCAGATCAATTACCTACTTCCATGTTTTCAAGACTTTGTTGCTTGTCCACCTTAAATCTACTTGTTCTTGTTTTTGATTGCATGCACTTTCATTTCTGTTCATAAGTAGACTTTATACTTTGACATAATGTTATCTGATCTATTCATTTATTTCGTTTCTCGTTTATCCTTTGTACGGATGGCTCGTGTGGCAGATGTTTCGGGTGGGGTTTGGGATGGTGGGAGAGCCCTTGTGTGTATATCCATGTTGATGCTGTGTCGATTGTTTTGTATTATTGTATTGTTTGATTTGGATGTTGTGATTTTTGTTTTCTGTGTTTGAGGACCCCCCCGAAAAACGAGATGGTGCATCTTAAAAGGCTTATCCTCCATTTAAATTTTGAAATAAATAACTTCTGTTTCACTTTTTTTTTCTAGAAATGATCCACATACTTGACATGGCCACAACAGCAATGTCTAATATATGATTTTATGCACCATTGGATAAATCTATTTTGAACATCCTAAGAACAAGCAACCAGAGATTACAGGTGCCCCTCTGTGATCTGTGATTCCAGTAGCAAGGTTGGAAACCACTATCATAGCACACCTTACTTCTGGGATTTAAGAGGCACTTTCGCAGAACAGTTCCACTGAACACCCGTATGCTGTTTTGAGCTCATCAGCATTTGTAGTTGTCCTCTAGTACACGAACACCAGATTGCCAGTCCCGATAAGGAGTGAAAGATACCGCCCCATGGTCTGAGCATGACATCCATATGCTACATCTCCACAGACAACCAAAGCATCTGATAAACAAAGCACTGGTAACCATAATGATGAGGTCAGAGGGTTCACCCCAGGCGCCTCTGGGAAACCCAGCCACCAGGAGTCTGGAGGTTGTGCAGCCATCGCCTGCTCTGTCAGCCGATGCCACCTGATAGCGTCTAATGAGAAAAACAATGGTGCTGTCTCCATTCACTTTGCTCTCAAGCCGTCCGACAAGCGTGCAATCTGATCATGTTGTCTGACCAGTCTGATACCGATGCTTCTCTTACTTGAGTCAGAGCCGACCATATAGCAGCTTCCAATGCACACACTATGGTTTTACAGCTGCTTCCCTTAACATGTGTATTTGCTCAAAAATAATGCACATATTGTATGTAACTCGAATACAAGAACTGAAAATGTGATGCAGATAAATGATATATATCAGATATTTAGGTTTGTTTTATGCACACTGCTTGCACATGTTCTTTAGTATATAATGAAGTGAGACTTGATTATTTTGGTGTTTATTAATTAAATTACAGAACAGGTCACTTGCACTACAGTTTCTGGTTCTCTAGTAATGGACACACTACCACATGCTTTCCTATGAAGATGTCCAATAAAAACATTTACTAATGCCTGTTTTTCTACATACATAAGTGATCTCTTTTATGTGAGGGGAGTTTAGATACTAGGATTTGTAATACATTTATGCATGTGGTTAATTAAATTTGATAAACGTGTCCCCCAATTCAGAGCCAAAGCATTATACAAAGGAAATCTCTCTTATGAAGGTACACAACTGAGGTCAGCCTTGTGCTTTTCTGATCTTAGAGATGATGCTCACACATCCACTTGATGAACAGAGGCTTGGAAATTCATAATCCCTATCAATCCCCCTTCCTTCCTCAAGGTTCCCATTATAATCATACCCCTGAAACAGATCAAGGCCCAACCAAACTTGTTTTCTCCCTTCAAGTCGATAAATCAGACGTGCCTCCTCAGCCAGTGGTCACTTAAAGGCAGCTTGTGGACAAGGAGAGAAAAGGAGCGGCGTGGTGTGGCGTGTCCTACAGACCGTTCAGCCAGAATGCAGTGCCTGAGCCGTGAAGTGTGGCAAGCGACACACTCGAGGAGTTGGATCTCCACCTCGCAAAAAAAAAAAAAAAAAAAAAAAAAAGGGGAGCGAAGGCTGCTGTAAACATACTCACCTGGTAAAGAATAGGGCTGGTGAGTGGTGTGAAAAACTGAATACTGAGCTGGTTGCAGGAAAGATGCAGGAAAAAGTGAAGTGTTCTCACTTGTAAAGATATTGTAACTGAATTTTGAATTTTTGATGGGTAAACAGAAATTTAACAGGGGAAGAGCACATTTGTTTACAGCAGGCCAAACACTACTACCGTGTACCTGCATACTATTAAAAAGGGGACGTTTGTTTTGTTCCATCCAGCGATTTCAGTGGTTTTTAAAACTGCCAAGAGGTTAGGTTGTTACACAGCATGCATCTGTTCTGTCTTTGCTCAATAAGCACAAATACAGATGAAGTTGTTTTATGAGCTCGCCGAGTGAGAGGCACCCATTGTCTCTGTATGTGGCTGATTCAAAATGGCCGCCCTCAGCACTCAAATTGATCATAATTGTATTCCCAAACTCTTGCTCAGCGGGGCATTACATTTTGTGTTACTGACTTTAAAAACACATTCAGCGATTCTACTTTTCAATTTCATTACACCACTGTCAATTACCACTCCGTGTACAAAGCATGCCCGCAAATAAAATGTATGAGGTAATTTTCCAAATGCCACTTAGGAGGTACTGCCGCCTGAGCGATGGGCATGCTTAATTTGTGCACTTGCTCACTGCAAATCTGGCTACGCGTAGGCAGCCGTGCACATTTCATTAAAAAAAACACAGGAGACTTGGGGTGATTGCCCCCATGTTTTCACATCAATACATAAACTGCCGGCCAGGCCTAGGTAATTAAGCATTATAAACGTTTGAAAAAAGGAAAATCTCTATCCCTTTTTTTTGTGTTCAGGGGAATGCTGGGTGCATGGAGCATTTCTGAATCATAAATCATGCTAACAAGAACAATTGCTTTGCACATTGGCTTCCTCACTTCTGTTTTAAGTGTTTGTTGGTCTCCCCTCTCCGGGGTGTCCTCTCCACTGCCTTAAAAGGGAACTAAACGGTGCCACAGTGGCTAATTTGGCACCCTCAGTGTCACCGATTTTCCATTGTACATTTTTTGCCCTGATGTGGTTAAACCTCTTCCCTCTTCATTTTCTTTTAAAGCAGGGAAATAGAGCATGATGGGACTTGTACAGCATGTGTGTATGTGTGTATTTCTCTTTTATTCTTCCAGAGATATTGGCTCATACCGTCTGTCTGTTGGCTAAAATGAAGAGGTCGTGTGTGTTGATGACAGGGTTAGAGGGCGTTGAGCCAGCTGGGGGCCACTGATAAGATTGTCAGACACATAGATGGAAGGAATAACCCCCCCCCACCCTACCCCACCCCCTCCCCAGCGTTACCACGTTCACTATTTCCCCTCTACAGCCAATTACAGTAAGGGGGGGGGGGTAGACATGTATGTTACAAGCTCACAAACCGAGGCATGTACAGTAGAACGTGACTTATAGCTGTACATTCACTGGCAGCCTCTCAGTTTGAAGAGCAGTGATTACTATGGTTTGTGTGTATTTGTGTGTGTACTATCTGTCTGCACGTTTGATGACTTTGAAGGATATGGTGTTCGTCTGTGTGCACTCTTCATAAAGAAGAGCAGGGAGACAAGGGCTTTCCGTTTCTGAGCCCCGGCAAAAAGTGCTGAAATGGGCTGTATTGATCGTCAGCGAGGGGAGTCAAAACAATCACCATGAATTAAACTCCTCAAGGTCTTAGGCAAAGGGGATTAACAAAATTATCTGGCCTCTATTCTGGCCATTTATTGTCGGCGCTGGTGTTGACAAAAGCCTGGAAAGGCAGCAAAAGCGGTCACGGGAGAGGCAGAGGAGGACGGCAGTAATGAGGGAAGCGTTCTTGATGAGAAACTAACAACAATGTAAACACAGCAGATAAGTGCTTTCTTGGCCTGGCAGTATTGATCATGAATAGGCTTGATGCTCAACTTTACAGGGTGAATTGTATTTTCCTGCTGGGTTTTGATAGCCAGCTGTTAACACACTGTGCAATTACTGGCTGCAAAGGCTGCTTTTTTTTTTGGTTTTGTTTGTTGTGAAGAGAGGAGGGAGGCTACGGTTAAATGTGTAGCCTCATTACAAAATGCGTGTAAGTGGATGTGAAGCGCAATTAAAAAGTGAAACAAAGCCTTTGTTTCAAATCATCAGCAATGAAACCCGAAATTATCATTAGTGCCACGGGTGTGTTTGGTTGCAAAACGTTCTTGAATCAAATGGCTCGCCTCTGCCTTTGGTGATTTGGCCTTTTTTCCCCCCTCCTTCTCTCCTCTTACCCATTGACTTGACTTGCACCTAATTAATTTGCAAATTTTATTCTCAATAAAGTGCTTACAAAAAGATAATTGTGACTTTATTAACAGTTTCTTGGGCAGCAGATGGTGTTCTGCAGGCCTGCCATGTTGAATTAGTGATGACGCTGTCGTTTTATGTGCTCTCTACTGTGGCAACCCATAAAACTCCTAATTAAGGCTACACATTAATACTACTGCTTCCCAACATTATACCCAGCCATTTCACCCTAAATTAGGGTAAACACATGCAAATATACAGGTAAGTCTGCCATTAGTATGCGCTTTTTTCTCTGTTTACAGTAGCTGCATTTATGTAAGGAATCCCTGTTATTACAATCATTTGTTCTATATTAAGAGCAATTAAATGCCTATTAAAGATGCCAAAGCATTCGTTGGCTTGTTTGTGCTCAGCATTTGCAAGACATGCAGTTCCTCGGAGCCAAATCTCAGTAAACTCCATCGACTTAATCCCTCCGATGTTTTATTAAAAACAAATTATGTCCGACTTCACCGCCGGTAATCCAGCGCATCAAGTATTGGTAACCGCCTGAAGGAGAAGTGCTTGCATTTTAATTAAGAGCCCAAGTAACGAGGCAGCAAAGTGTGCGGATTAGTGTGTTTACTTGGGAAAAACAGGAGGAAAAAAAAAAAAAAAGATCTTCATTTCATTTTTTAATCTGGTCTTGGATCACCTCCAAGTGTACAGTGACTTGACATATTTCAGGAATTGAGACACTGATCCTATTTGGCAGAGAATAGAGACCTGCTAGGTGTTGGAACATCTTCTAAAGGTCTATTTGTGACATTTTCCATTCACAACTGTGTTTTTGTTTATTCCATCAGATTTATTTATTCAACTTAAAAATATATCTCTATATTTTTTCACACTGCAATGTTTGATGGAACATTTTGTTGACTCGAGTTTAAATTGTTAAATAGTTAAATGCTTTGAAATCCAATAGCAAAACAAACTAAAATATGAATTCTGCTTGCATTGTGCAATACTTTGTATCGTTGTATAGACAAAGTTTCACAGTTCAGTGAGGCAACTCGTGAAATGGATTACCATGGGAACGTCTACAGCACTGATAGTGAGCATCTAGGCTCTGACCTTGTCATTCCCCACAAGGCAACACACAGCACAGCAGGGAGTAGGGAGGAGTGACCATGATAATCCACCCCCTCCCCATTACTGCACACTATATCACACTGGTAATTCAGTGCCAAGGGGCTCGCATGATGGCATAAACGCCAACAACCTGAAATGTTATTATTGTATTAAGCAACATATCGCCATCAATGTATGCTGTCAATGTTTTGTTGTTTTTTTTTTTAGGCATAGACACAACAGAACCTTCTATTTTGAGCCGAGGTGGGATCAGAAAGCTGCAGAGATTGGCAGATCCTACCCTTGAGTACTGTAGCTCTGCGTACATACTATAATTGACATACTCAAACATAATCCCTTGTGGGACTTCCACACTGTTCCCAGACTTCAGTGGGAGATTGCTGCTTCTTGAAGAAGTCATGACCACTGTTTGATCAAAGGGGCTCTGCTCCCAACGCCCACTGCTTTCTGCCAGTGCTTGATCTGGATCGATGCAGGGGTTAGTGTACAAAATCCCCAGCTTCCTAGAGCTCTGCAAGCCCACTTTTGCCATTCGGAAAAGGGAAGTCATGTTAAGTTCATGTGCACACTGGTTTCTCGTGTTTCTTGGCAGTGCGGTGCTTTTTGGAGTGTTTGTCTTGATGTGGCACCTTAACAGTGAGGCAGATTTGTTATAGAAAGCCATCAGGAGCCACTCTGAGAAGTCTTATATAGCTAAGCAAGACTCTATTTCAAATGTAGATTGTTTACATTAACTGAATATTAATAAAAAAAATATTGGCTTAATGAATCACTCATGTTTGTTCATGAATGCAGCCGTTTATTTCGCCTCCAGCTGTGGGATGATTGATACCACTGTATATGGGCTTCTGCCTGCAATTACAAACCAAAAGAGTTCTAACAGGCATTTTTATTGTTTGTCTTAACTTTTCTAATAGCAGGCACAAAGCCAGACTTTGAGTTCCTATAAATGCTCCCTATTACCATTAAAAATCTGTCTTTAGCCCAAGAACGCCAAACCAGCTCAGCTCGTTCCTTTATCAGCTTACAACCAGAGTTCTCTGGGTGCTTATAAATCCAGTGAATATTGTTCATTGTGAGTTTCCCATCCAAACAAGAATAACAAGAAAAGGCCCATAATTACAGAATTTACTGCAGTTTGAGAACTTCGCCCAAAACTTTTCTGTTCCCATTAATGGAAAATATGGTAATTAGTTTTTCATATTCCCTCATACATTTGAGGTTGATATAACTTATTCATGACAGCGAAAACAAGAATTGCTGTTGTCTGTCCATTTTTTTCTTTTAGCGGCGCTAGATGGAAGCAGGGGGCTCCGCTGATTCGAGCAGCAATTGAGCCTTTGCCTCTCTCGCTCTTTCGGTGCGACACCCACCGGATATGCATCAACAGCATCATTAAGCGGGGCACTGTTTCATCAAAGCGGGAGTCAAGCCGAAAAGATTCCGAGGGGAGCGTAATCAGTTTGAGGGACGAAGGTTTATTTATACCAAACAAAATGAAATTACACTGCCTCGTGAGTGACTTTTAGGGGTGTGCTACCTGCAGCGCTGACATGTTTACAAAGTTAAAAAAAAAAACATGCTTGGTTGGTTTTGGTGACCTTAAAGGATAAGGCTGACAAATATTTTTCTTATTGTCAACAAATGCCATGAAAAGACCAAAACCAACAATATATCTTGTCTGTATTGCCAAAGGTTGAATGAGCGTATTCTTCTCTGCTATAAAGCTCCATTGTTGTCCAAAAACTATAAAAAAACACATAAATCAGCCACCGTCGCACTGCGAGACATGCTCCTGTATTGTGATGAACACGGGCACTGTAGTTTATTTAGCGTCAATCACTAATGCACTGTCCTGGTGCCATAAATACTCACCAGAGCACCAGATGTCTGTTACAGTATTTTACAATTGCTTTGGCTTGTAAAGACAGTTTGAATGAATTCTTACCTTTAAAATACAAAATGCTATCTTATATAAAAACTCTAAATAAGATGCTTAGTCCTCAGAATACAGCCACCTCATATAATATACATTATACATTTTAATACCTATTACTAAGCTTACACATCACTTAATCAAATCCCAGTCAGACAGTGCTGAGAGACAGACCTAATGCATTGGTTTTTGTCTTCTAATGGGATTTGTTGACTGTAAGAAAAATTAAGACTAAAACCATCCTTATCCTTTAAAGAGACATATACATCCATTTAGCTGTATGGCTTGATCCAATATTTGGTTTCATTAATCTGCTTCCGCTCTCTCTCACGTCCACTTCTGCCATCTTGATGTCACAGCTCCAAGTAAATTGTCTCATGTTGTTCACAGACAATTGCTCATTATCCACCACTCCCCAATCCAATTCTTGGGGATTATTCCTCAATTAAAGGTTATTTCGCCTCTTACTCGAGGTGATGTGGCCCTGGTTTGAACCTGCTTGAGCACCAGAGGATAAGTGAATGACCCCAGAGAGAGAAAGAGGAGCAAATCCCCCCTGTTTGTCCTCCTCAGCATAAAAAAATTACTATTTCATGAAGTGTGAAAACACGCAGGCAGGCATTCTATAAATTACTGTTAAATATAATGGCTCTGTTAGTACTGAAGAGGCAGCCCCGGTAGCATTCCTGCTACTATAGGACTGTATGGGTGAATATGTGGGCTTCCTTACTAATGAAGAGGTGGGTAGGAGTTGGACGCGGGCGACGTAGCGCAGCGAACAATGTGCCATTGTCGCCGCTAAGGCTGGGCTGTCACACGGTGCTCTGATCATTACTTACCCACAGACGTCCAATGTCACGCACAATATCCCCAGGTTTGTCCTTCATAGGTTGTTGTGCATCCTCCGATCGCTCGAGCTTGCTAAATGATAACAGGCAGCAATTACACTCACATGCCTGCACACACTCTCACGCACGCACACACACACACGCAAAAGCTTGCATACAGTACCATACTGCAGGAAAACAAACACATTCCCCACCTTCCAGCTCTCCTTCCCCCCTTGGCCTTTTTGTTTAGGAAGGAAGATAAATATCCCCATAATAGAAAAAGCCTGCTCGTGATGCATTTTCAGCAGTCCACTGCTTCAAATTACATGTATTTACTTAGAGTACAAGTCTGAATTTATTCTTTGCCCGCTGCAGTCCGATTTGTTTTGAATGGTAAATGAAAAGGTCTCCAGTGCTGTTGTGGCAATATTTTAACGCTTTGCCTTGCCAGCACACCTACCAATGAACTTTGTGTGTGCGGATGGTTTAATAAATCAGCTGAGGGGGGCGATGTTGTAGAGACAGGTGGTTTGGGTATGCTGTTAGTAGGCCACAATGAAAAGAACACTTTATATATTGCAGCCTCGTCTGTATGAGAGACCCCTACAATACGGCCCTGCGCTGAGGGGAAGGGATTAGAGGAGAGGCCAGGAAATTATTCACCCAGGGTGTATGAGTTGACACTGTGCTGCAGGAGTGTGCAAAGTAGTCACACTATTGGTTTCCCCCAACTGGAAATGTTGGCAGTATGCAAAGCCATCTTTTGAGCCGCAGTTAGATTTCATGGGGCTGTACGCGTATGATGTCGAGTATGGATATCAGGGGACACGACTGAGCTGGTGTGCTAGTAGGGTGGCACGCTTATTGAGATCATGATTATAGCTGTGTCTAAACTCCGGTCCCTTTGTGACAGAGCCATTAGCAGGCTGTCACACTCTTCAGCGCGCTCTATGTATGTGACGGCTAATGCTAATACACTGACTGCAGCTCACATTCACATACTAGATTATACTCAACACCGTGGCATTGACCCTGGATACTTGGGATAGTTTTAGAGCGCATGCAAGCAGCATCAAACCAGTTTGTTTTTAGTTGAATTAGTTGCCATTTTCGGCATTTGTGTCGTGGCACAGTAATGGATCAGGTGCAGGGTGTCATACATATCCAGGTCTCCCTTTTCACTTTTCAGCATTGTGCTCCAATCCACATGCTTGCTATTACTCTACATCACTGGTTTATACAAGCAGGGCTGAGCAACACCAGGCTGCAAAGTCACATTGCTAAATTGATTGCCCATTTAAAAGGATTGTGGCTTTTACAAGGTTTGGCCTCCTTCAGTTGAGTGCAAATCGAGTGCCACTATATTAAGTGGTAAGACCACAGTGCTGATAGATTACCTTTGGCCACTCTGTTTAATTGTTGGACATTGGTGGCAAACCTGTTAAAAGAAAAGGAGGGAAAAAGGGAAAGAGCTAAATCGAGAATGTTAAATATTGAAGTGGTTGCCGGAGGGCTAATGAAATTAACAATGCAAGTAAACAGCCTCCTGCAAGTGCCAGTGCCACATCCTCCTCCTCCTCCTCCTCCTCCTCCTCTGCCTCGCTTTGTCCCTCTCTCTCATTGGCTTATCGTGAGGGGAGCTTCAGGGCTGAGTGTGAGGGGTGGTGGGTGGGAAGTGTGTGTGCTCACAGGTACCCATGCGTGGAGGGTTTAGAGGGGGTGATCCAAGGTCAGAAACCCCAGTATTAACACCATCTCCATCCCACCAGACCCTCCTCCGCGCCTCCTCCTGACCAAACTCTATCTCCACCGTGCTGCATCAGCTCTATAATATCGTTAACCATAATCCGCTTCCCTGCCTTTACCTCTGGCCAAACAGCTCAACTGAGCTTTAAGGCTTCATAACAAAGCCGAAATTATGTATTTATCTATTTCATTTGAGTACTAGTTTGCATCCTACACATTTTGTCCATTTTGAAAAAGATATTAAGCTACTGTATCTGTAAAAGTATACTGCGCTTTTTTTTTTTGGCTGACCCTATATGCTGTATAAAAAAACAGCAACTTCAAACATTGATCATAACTATTTTTCTTATAATTTGTTGTAGTAGTGAGATAAAGCATAGCCCTGTTTTCTTATCTTTATAAAGACTGATTGAGCAGTGGGAGAGCTTTGACAATTGTGTTTCAACTTGAAATGGCTCAGTGTGACATAATTATGTCAGCGCAGGCTTATTGCTGCAGTTTTCTCAGATGGAGATGTTGTTAGCTGTTGGGCAGCTAGCTGGGGGCTTGGCTCTACTGCATTTGTTTTTTTGTTTTTTTTTTTTGTTGTTTTTTTTTTTTAGTTTAACACAGGCCACACACATGGGCATATATACACAAACACACCCACGTGCACGCACACGCACCTGGAACAGATCTGCAGTAAAGCTGCTGGAAGCCAGGAGCAGGAGCTTATTCCCATTACACATTCTTCCTGAGGGCAGCACTGGACAGCTGGCACATATACTGTACAAGTGCACAAAGGGTGCACACACACACACACGTGCATACTTTTTGTTCTGTGTAGATTAATACTATATTCATACAGACACACACATACACATCCCAGGTTACTACATCATAAACCAGTCCAGTTAGTGGATAGTTGGCTTCGGAGGACACCCAGCAGAGGCTGGGTTGGAGGGTCCCCTCTGTCCTGAGGAGGACAGGCTCTGAGCAGATGTGCATCTCAGGGGCTCGTGCTTAAATCCTGTTCGACTGCTGCGCCCGTGAAAAGAGAGAAGCTTAACAAATCAGTTCCTCCAACGTTAATCTGCTTTCGGCTTCTTTTGTCATTCTCACTCTTGTCTTCGGTAACACACAAATTAAGATGCGCAAAAACCTGAGTAGTTACTGAGTTAGGAACAAATCAGGAACAAATGTTTAATAAATCAACAGCTAATAAACAGTTCATGAGTAATTTTAGTCAGGGACTGTAAAGTAGATAAGTTACTTTAGAACATACTACAAAATACTATGTTAAAGGTGCCCTGTGGAGTTTTTGACCACTAGTAACACTCTGGAGTTTTATGAGTAGGTCCCTGTTTTATTTATATTGAACACATGCATGAAGATGCACATGCACAAGGGTGATGCAACACACAGTCCAGCCCTCAGTTTCATGCTATTCCACTGATGTACAGGTGGTGGCAGTAAAACGAAAAGCACAGAAATGTACCAAAAAGCTAGCAAACATGAATGTTAAATATTAAATATTCAAAAAGTCGGCTCTACAAATGTTTTACGAGGAAGGAAATGCATTCAACATGTGTGTTACAACTCAAGGATACACACATATATGGTCAATTCCTTGATGCAGGTGTCTCAGACTGTACTCTAAAACTTTTCAGGGCATCTTTACTGAAAATACTGTGAATATTAGTTTCTATTTATTTTTAATATGCATACTGAGCACTTTGATAATTTACTGTTCCTGATCCTTTCTGCTCTAAGTAACTTATCATTATCTTGACTTAATTATTCTGGAGAAACTATTATTAATTAACAATTGGTTCCTGATTTGTTCTTTACTCTTTGGTGACTACTCAGAAATTTATGTTCCTTTTTGCAAAATGTTACCATGTCTTTATCTAGAGCCTGTAAAATCTAACTAACACTGAATGCATCAATTCATAGGTAGCAAACACCTGACCCGCTGTTGATGCTTGAGCGCAGGGCTTGGCTTATTTTTGCCAAAAGAGGTAAACCATTCAGCCGTACTGTTTCTTTGACACCAGCCTTTTTTGCATCATTCACCACCACTGGTGGCAACCATCTCAGCAGGTTGAGATCCAAGCCCCCTCCAGAGAGTGTACTCTCTTTTCTCGAACATGAGCTTGGGATTTGGTTTCACTAACAAAGCCGTTTTCACAGTTTGTTGCGGTGCATATGAATATTTATGCTCGGCTGCTTGGTTTTCCTCATTTCTATACCTATTTTATTCTATTCTTACATGAACAGTGGTTAGGCTGGTGGTTAGGCATTGTACTGGGATGAAAGAAGTAGGATTCTATTTTTTTCTATGAAAATAAATTGCCCCCAATACATTTTGGAAGGTACAGATTAAAAAAAAGGCATGTGACCTTGTAATCATCATTAACATTACATTAATAAACTACAACTAAACTTTTTGTAGTGGAAAAGTATTTTTTTTCATGCCTGCATAAAAACATGTTGTATTGTAGTAGATGTACAATACTAATGAATCAGGTTATTTAGTTTTTTTAAAGATTCTTAGTAGTATTTACAATTTCAATCAATGTATCAAAGAAGCACATGGTTAGAATGGAGAGTCTGTCTTACAGTAGTTGTATAAAAGAGAGAAAAAAAACACAATGCATGTAAACAGGCGCATCTTAAAGGCTTTATGTGTAATACAAACTTTACCTGTCCCCTATTTTCATTATTTTGAAAGCCACTGAGTGTGTTTCTTGAAGGTGGTGATTGATTTTTACACCCCTGCTGTGTGTGTGTGTAGCCTCCATGTCACACTATCTATCTGTCTTTATAGAATTTGTTTTTGAACTGACAATGGTCAGGCAACGCGCCCAGTAGCCATGGCCTTTTATATTTATCCACTCCATAAATTTACAATTGATTTTTTTTTTTTTAACAAATGGTGCCTGTGTACAGCACTTTATTTACTCAATCTTGCAATAATGTTATTTGTGTAGCTTTCTGTGATTAGGGCGTTTTCAGGCATTGCACTAGTATAGACGAAATAAATAGTGTGGACGAAATAAAATAACATCAGTACAACCAGCAAAGATGCTTAACTTCTGGACATGATTCCTATACCTATTTTAACACACTCGTTTGACTTGCTTTTTTTTCTAATAAAATAAAGCTGAAAGGGTTATTTGGTGTTAATAGAAATGATCAAAAGACATCAAAAGAGTTCTTTTGACTTGGGAACAGTAACACTGTCAGTGAATCAACATCCACACATTCAGACTGTAAGTATTCTGGTCTGAACCAGAAAAGTATAACTTATTTATTCTTTTAAAATTTAAAATGTTAAGGCGTTGAGGTTAATAGATTTGTTTGATTCAGAGCTTAATGCTATTTGTCTCCTGTGCGACTGTGTGTGGTAACAGGGTTGAGCAGGCATGAAGTCTTGGTAGACTAAAAATCATGCCAGAAAATGTACCTCCGACTGGGTAAAAGACTTAATGGTGATGCTTCCTTTTTTTTATGCCCCCCCCCCCCCCCCCCCCCCCCCCATTTCCTCTTTCTCACTCACCTCTTCTGCTAGCTATCTAGCGCTGCATTACCTTCAGCTGTTTTTAGTAGGGGATTAACATAGCATTAACAGCTTACACCGTTTTCCTCTGTTGGTCTCTCACTTTTTTTTTTCCCCCCACCCGTCTCCCCAAACCTTTTACTTTTCAGAGTTAAAATAGAGGATATGATTTTTCATGCAACATCATAGCAAAGCCAAACTGAAGATGCCAGTTACATTAAGAGATATTCCACAGGGAGCTGGAGGCGAAGCGTACTGCTTTGACTGAGAAACAGTGAGGCACTGCGCGGCGCCCCCAGAGGACCAGCCTAGTGTCTGATGTTGATTTAGCTGTAGAACGCTGGTTATTCCCGCACGCCACCAAATCTAGTTATAACTGTGTTGAATTAATTTGGCAGGCCTCTACAGAGAACCAAGCAAAAGAGGGGGGAAAAAAGATTTACTTTGATTGAGGTATGGAGTAAAGAAAGAGTGGTTGAGTTTCTTTGGTCTAGACTGATCTCAGCAGCATTTGGATGGATTGTCATGAAATGTAGCATACTTATGGTACACAATTATGATGCCCAGATACTGACTTTGTTGATCCCCTGACTTGTCCTCTTGTTGTCCAATACTTAGGTTTACCTGTCAGACAGTGTGGTTTTCTTTACAATGAGCATCACAGCCTCGCAGAGCTGCTAGCTTGGCTTGTTGCGGTTTACATTCATGGCTGGCATTGCAATACCTGTTCCTTTCCTCCTGTGCTCTCACTGAATATAGACCTGCTGTAGGTATTTTTAAATCCATTTTCATTGTTCTTATATACATTTTTAGGGCAGGCAGGCGTGCAGCTGTAGGACTGTTAAAAGCTAAAGAATGCAGCAGATTAGGTCAGAGCCTGTAGGGAGAGGCATGTGTTGCTGTCAGATGCTGAATACTTTTGTTGCCCTATGTGCGCTTCACTTTTCGACACAATAACGTGTTGGATTATTTTTGTTCCCCAGCGTTCACTTGATTTGGTACAACTTATGCCTATGGCGCTGTAGCTTCTCCCATCCATCCTGTCCTTTAAGGTTGCTTGCGTGTGCATATCCTTTTTACGGCCTGTTTGCGTCAGTGAACTCCATCATGAGCCTTGTTTAATTGCTCTTGATGCACAGCGGGTAGAGATCCCCCGGGCAAGGCCTGTATGCATGGCCGCTCAGAGAAGACATCTGCCCCATCAACCACCTCAATGCCACCAAACACACATCCCCAGAGCTCCTGTGGGCCAACATTACACGTGTAAGCGTTCCCCACAGAATCTCTCTTCATCGCCTCTGTCACACAAGTTAAACACTTGAATTACACAACCTGGGAGTTTTTATAGTGATGAACCGCAATTACAAGGTGTAATTGATGGTGTTGAATTGTTCATTTTATGTCAACCAGTTTCTTGCTATTACAAAAACACTGCTTTTAGTGTTTTTAAAGATATTATTGTCCTCTTGTTCATGTGTGCAGGCAGTAAAACACGATGGGCATGGAATGAATAAGCCTCCATGTTTGAATACTTTTTTTAAATACTCCCATCATTTGTACCTGTATTGTGCAGGTGCAGATGTTTACCGTCAAATAAGATGTGGGAAGCAGCACAATTTAACAGCAGGCAGAATGATATAAGACTGTAGTTTGTGGCAATGGTAGCCCCCTTCTGAAAAACCTCAAGTGACTTCCACAGGAGGGGTCAGAGGTCACTAGCTCTCATAGTCCTCGACAAGCTGCAGCTGATTGCCCTTGTTTCCCTGAGGAAAGCTGGACGCCACAAACACAGCTCCCCATGAGAAAACAAATTGGCCGCCCAATGACTCCTGTCATTTTGAACACTCCTTAAAAGCCTGAATCACTGGCTGAACCTTTATGGACACCAAGTTCCTGCTTCCTGAGCTAGAGGGTGATTCCAGTACTGCGCTGGGAAATGAATTGAGATGCATTTATCATTCAGGATTAAGTAGGGGATTGTCAGATATGCAGTGTGTGTGTGTGTGTGTGTGTGTCTCAGTGTAAGATTTTGAAAACATGGAATGAAATGAAACATCTGTCTTCCTCCCTGCATTGCTCCAGGGCCTAAGGAGACATTTATAGCAAGCAGCAAAGCAACGGTTTCGTTTGTCATGTAAGTTACCAGGACCACACGATAAAGTCATTACTTCAGGGCGCCCCCCCCCATCCCCATCTTGTCAAAAGCTACACAGTGTCCCTGTAAGCACAGTGGTACTTTATGGCATATACAGGAAATAAACTGTAATCATCACACCAGCAATACACCTGACAGGAATAGGTTCCAGATTCATTATGACAAGATGAAGCCGCATGCCTTTTTTTTTTTTCTCCCCTCCTACGTCTTCATGCTCAAATGGTAAGTCAATTTGTTGGCTTTGTCAATCCCAGGGGACCTTTTTGAATATGTCACATCAGCGTTAATTGCCATAGACATATGAAACACCAGCCCCCTCCTTGCTGCTCCTGCACTCGACAGCCCCCCTCCCCAGCGGCAATGACACTAAGTGCACCCCTGTGTTCCTCACTGCATGGCTCCTCTGAGGATGTATTCTAAACAGGCTTTGACAAGGCGACTTATGTTATAGACTCTGATGATCACTTCCTTCCCTGCTCAGACAAGAAAGACATTTTGTCAGTAAACAAAGTGGAGAGAAAAAAAAGTCTCCTTGCATTATCTGATTCAGGGGAGTTCAGCATATTACAGGGGAAATGAAAGACGGACAGTTTCCTTGGGGATAGCACAAAGGTCAAAAAAAAGTTTTCAGTCTAAGGAAAACTGCCTGAAGTGAAGGGACACGTGTAGGCACAAGCCTGGAGCCAGAGCCATGAAAGAGGGATTTTTGAGTTGGCAGGGAAAGAATCATGTACCCAAGCCATCATCACAAGACAGAAGACTTTCTTCACCTTTTAATTTAACATAGAGGAAACAGAGTGGCGCCAGAGGCCCAATGCCCTTAATCGAGCACTGTAAGGTCAATGGAAAATGCTGGACTACTGTTAAAATGGAGTCTGTCTAGATGGTAGACAAAGTGAGAATGAATGAGTAAGGGAGGAATGTTTAGGGCTTTTAAGAGCTCAAATTACTGCTGGTCGCTTGTGGAAACTGCTGCTTCCAGCACACATCAGGGACAGTGTGAAGAAAAACCAAGATGCAAAGGAAGAAGCTGAAAATGTGAGTAAACAGGAAGGGAAAAAAAAGTAAATGTCAAAAAAGTGTCATTTGTCAAAGGTGAAGAGAAGCTCCCCAAAACAAACACTTTTTTGCTGATATGGCCAATGTGGTAGTATTAAGAGTAAATACAGGGAATGGTCTTTTCATCGATTGCTGGTGTAGAAAAGCCCAACATCCAGCATGAGCTGAGAGAGCTGATAGGGCCAAGCACAGAGCTTGTAGAGACAGCAGCAGAGATTGCACTCTGATGAAAAAAAGGTGAACTATACTGCCATAAAACATACAGAGATGGTATCTGGCATGGTGTACAAGAATAGGCTGATGGTGCCGGCCGGTGTGTGACTGTATGTATGTGTTTGGGAGGGGTGCACAGTGATTTATTACCATTGCAGGGCTCAGCAACAAGTCAGCTGTTAGTGTTTTGACCAGGTGGCCAGGGACAAAGAGGGCATTCCCCCTCCAGAATAGGCTAGGATTCAAACTGTGTGCCTGTGTATGTGTTTGTGTGCGCGTGTGTGTATGCAAATCTGCATGTGTCTAATTTAGCTGTCTCCACAAGGACACGCAGAATCAAGCTGCTCTTTCGCAGCCTTCAGCGACAATTGCACCGCGGTGCTGTGCATACGTAGAGAACGGCATGCGGCGGCCATTTCCTCTAAATGTGTCAACAGGATGCTGCTCTCACACTGTGCCTCCCAGAAGATTGATAATGAACGATTGGCTCATTAACAGAGACTATTAGCCATGTCCACATGTGCAGTCCCATGAGTGGGTAGAACACTCGCTGAATGGACACACTACAATATGAAGACTAATTGCCTTTGAAGACGGAGTCTGTATTTTCTCCTCTAATTCTCCTAGGGCCCACAGGCGGGCCTTAAGTCGGCAATAATTGCTGCAATTTTCAGTGTCATTTACTCATTTCCAGATTGACATGAGCTTTCCAGGACTTGTTCTCTCACAAGATGTCAGGTTGCCACTTTCCTGTGCTGAAGTGTGAATTTGAGACCATTGCACCTGCACCTGCACCTTGGTCAACTTGTACATTCACATTTTTTACCATTTGCAATTGTCAAACATGTTCATGAGTTTGCAGGTGACTCTTGTTCGGGACCCACAATTCAAAATAACTCAACAACAACACTTTGGGCACCTTTCAAAACTTTGCAATACAGTAAACAAGGAAAGTAAGTAAGGAAAGACCTCATAAAATGTCAATTCTCCAGCACAATTTCAGTCAACATGTCATTTTAATTGCATATCAACTTTTGTTTCGCTATGTCACATGACCTTTACATCAATCTCACATCAGATATTTACCCAGAAAAATCCCCCATCACCTGAGCTTCATTGACTTTTCCAAGGAAACCAAGCCTTTGTTGTTTGTGCCAGGCTTGCGTGCATTCAACCTCTGACTCAGCTGACCCCCAGGAGTCAGATACTGAAATGCTGACAGACGAGCAGCACCAAGAGATTAGAAAGCAAAACAGAGAAAAAAAGGTCTCTCTGCCACAGGCTTTGTTTGTGGGTAGCTGGTATTGCCATAACAACATATGGCCACCAAGCTGTAGATTCACTGAGCTCGGATGTGCATTGGGGTTGGTCAATATTCTCTCAAATGACATTGGCAGGTTTATTGTGTGAGGAATTAACCAATTTGTAGAGCTGAAAATCAGGCTGTTGCATAGTTGTTTGCTGTAATGTATCCGTACAGCACTAGTTTGAGAGGTTTGAACAGGTGCTTAGTGTTGGAATGCATCACTCTGGACAATGCTTGGTCAAGATGGAGCTGCTCTTTACTTACTAACACACATGCACATGATTTCAAACTTCGGAAAGAAATGTACCTTCTGGCTCAGTGTATAAGGAACGACAAGCAAGGTTACAACAAAGCATTATATCAGTAGTGATGCGATGTGAGATTTCTTACTGGGAAGTCAACGACGACCTCATTACATTAGCACATATAGTAGTTAAAATAGTGGGCTTTCATTCTTTTTTCCCCGTCTCAGTTAGGTTAACTTGTTGGGTAAACATGTTGGTTCTCACTCATTAAGATGTGATTGTTTACTGATGGAGTTACAAGTAAAGGTAAAGTTCTTATCGGATGGTCGTACAGCGTCAGAATTGGAGGGTTGACTGTGTCTGACAATTCCTGTAACTTTCCGAAACCAACAATCTGACTTTCATGCCCGCTCCAAGCAGGAAGCGGCCAGGTATACAAAGGTGGAAAAGTACGCATGGTTGGAACTTTCCTCTGGAACATGACAGAGAAAATATGAAAAACGATCAAATCAGAGCCAAATAACAGAAACTTTAGAAACGGACTGGTGGTTATGGATGACTGTTGTTGAGCAGAGCCTGAACCTCCCCCCCTCCTGTCCTTGGTCCCAAGACAGTAAAGTGTGGAAACAGGACTTAAGCTTGCATCTCTTTTTTTCTAGTGTGACAGGTATGATAAATAACAAGTCATGTCTTGCCCGTATGATGTCAAGTCTTTAGAGAAAAAAGGGCATTCCTTCCTGTCTTGTCTGGAAATGACTGAGTTAGAAAAGGCAACTCTGATTTTCTGTCCAAATTCCCAATGACGGTTTGGACACATGAAAAGACATCTTGCTGTGTGAGTGCACGAGTGAGACGAGACCTTGTCGTCTTGAAGCCCCCCTGTGGTAATTTATGACGTCTGTTCCGGGCCTGTCATTACCTCTCACCAATGCTTTCTTCCCCTGTCCATGAACAGAGACGGCGAGATAATTAATGCGTTTGTGAGTCCTCGCACTTCCCTGACACACTTGACTCCGTTTAATAAATGATGTCCCATATTTTCCCATTCATTATAATGTCATTAAGACATATTAATTCCCCCTGCTGCTTTAACCTTTTAGCCCGTGTTACCACAGTAGCCCCTCTCCATGGCTAGCCCCAGTTCCTTGTTCTACACCTCTCACATGTTGTACCACTTAAATTACAGGGCCCTCCATGGGCTGTTATGGAATAAGCCTATTTAGAAATAAACGAGGACAACACTCGGCAGTGAGCGCGAGCACTCGCACAGAAAGCAAGCATTTTCAGATGTTTTACAGAGTGCATAAAAGTCAAACTTCAGAGAACCCGTTAAGTACTTTAAGCCTGCAGGTACAAGGAGAGACTCCTTAACAAGAAAAAATCCAGCGACAGTGTGTTGACCCAATTAGAAGTCCACACTTTCATGGAGCAGATGTAAGAGATGCTCTTTTTAAACATGAAAATGTACAGTGTTAAGATGCCTTTGGCAACGCTGGGTCTGGTGGTTATGAAGAACACGCAGATCTGTGAGTCATTACCCTGGATGACGATGGGTCTACGGAAAAAAAGTCACTTTTAAGGAGTCATTTATTACCACTTTTGCATTCACCACAGTCAGTCTGGTTGTACATGCAATAGAGCAGATCTGTTAATTTCCCTGCGGTGATAAATGTCCTTTTTAGATTTTCTTTTGGATTGGCTTCATACAGAGGGAAACCATAGAGCATCCATCGGCCCAGTGACCTGCCAAGCGTACAGCAGCACCTTGCACACACTCGCAGCAGCAGGAGTATGTGAAAATTCCAAAAGGGGTGGGGTGGCTAGAAAAGAGAGAGGTAGAGAACTGATGGTTGTGTGTGTGTGTGCGTGTGTGTGTAGCTAGCTTATGCCCTTGAATTGGCCTGGGACCACCAATGCTTGACTCGTTTAACTGCTCATTTATAACAGGTGGGCAGCATTAAACACTGCAGTTCTGAAGTCTGATCTCCCATTCCCTATTCATACCTTAATCATAGCCGACTAAAAACCTAATCTGTCTCCAGATCAGTGGCCAGGGACCCATTTTATCTAGCCCCGCTAAACATATTGTGCAGAAGCCCATTTGCTGTAAATTGCAGCAATTAATCGTCAACTCAAACAGGCACCTGCATTGTGTTTGGGCCTAAGAATTCTTGGAAAGTTCACCCAGTATGGTTATGAAGCCCTCACTGATAAAGGAGCTGGTGCAGTACAAAAATTTTAAAAAGTATTTGCCCGTATTGGCCTCATAATCTTAAACATTTTCTACTACATCCAAGGACTGTACTGTAGTTAACGACACAAGAACTCTATCAAACTACCTTGAGTTTGCCATACAGCAATGATCCCAGTACAAGATATTACATCTTTTCCATCGCTGTTATTCGGAGAAAAAAAAACCTGCTCTTGGACACCTTCAGTTAAAATCTAGCCATAATGGTTCTCCAAGTCATAACTCATTCTGTGTTAGATATAGTGCCAAATCTCATTTTACACTGTCTGATAAAGCACCACAGGATTTGAATATCATCTTCCCCTTGTGTTCTGGCACCACCTCAGTTTCCTCCAAAGGCACTAACATGAATTTTCATCTCCAGTCTTTGCCCTAAATAGACTTGTCTGTACGCCTGCCTTGTTTTCTTCTTAATTCCCGATATCATAGTGTAACCACTAGCGTTCTTGGTACTGATTGAGAATAAAGATCTTTCTATCTTACTCTGCTTGTGTTTGGGAGTTAATGGTTGAATTAGATGTATTGTTATCTGTACCTTTTGAGAGTTTAATTGGATAGTGGAGCATTTGACTAAACTTGGATTAAACTAGGCTTGTTCATAGACTATTACTAGTCTATTACATTGAAAATGTACTTGTGAATAACTTGGAATTATTACAATATATTACATTTCTCAGTTACATAAACTCCACCAAAATTAATCTGTGCTAGCCTGCTACCCAAATCAGTGGAAAAAAGTCACCAATTAAAACAAGTTCACAATATTTCAGTTCCATCAAGTGCCACCTAAAAAGTAAATTTGTAGTGTATGTGAAGTATAGCGACAAGTCAACAAGCATACTTGAAATAAGTGGGCAATTTAGCTCCAGAAGTAATAAAAAAAGTACATTTAACAGTAAACTAAGTTAGTCAACTTCATGTTCAAGTTTATTACTTATTTGCCAGAGGACACTTGACACACATTAGTGTTTTTATGTTTAAACTGTCTCATTACTATATAGCCATTGAGTCACAAGGACTGACTTCTGTCTTTGCCCCGAAATGGAAGCCTTTTTCTTCTTGTGTGCTTCAAATGTGCTTCATGTTTCTTGTAATGCTTTTCACTCAGGCTTTTGACAAAATGGCACCCATTATGACTTAGTTTCAGTGGAGCTCCTCATCAGACTTTATACACTTCTCTCACATCAAAACACCTCAACAAATTCTCAACTGAAAGAACACCCCCAATTGACTGTCTATTATTTCTAATTTTGGCACTCCCAGGATGACTAATTTTTGTGGGAAATCTGCACACAATTGCAAACATGATTTCAAATCTGTCTCTTGCTTAAACAGTAATAACCCCATATGTCTGATGCATTGTTTGGATCGCCAAGGTGGCATTTGTATCCCCCTGTTTTTGGCCCTATTCAGTAAATTAACTAAAGCCAGATTTCAGAGAACGGCTTTATATTATCCACTATCAGTTTGGCAAAGGTGCATTTTTATGCCTCACTGTCCATTTGGGGATACGCACAGTATTTGGTTCGGTCCCACTGTATAATTTATCCGAAGGGAACTAGTGCCATACATCACCACATGTATTATTCATGGCTAATATGTTCCTCATAAATGACAGTAAATATACTGGTGGGTGTGAAGAATAGTTTGGCAAACCGCCTCGCCCTCGCCACCATCACCCCCCCTCCCCTCACTCGTTAGATTGTGTTATTTTGTAGCTGTTCCCTGGTAGACAGCTGGACAATCCCTGGATTTTCTGTCACTCAACAGACGCCTCAGTGTTTTTTGCCCAAAGCACATTAACCCTAGCATGACTTCTTTTTTCTGTTCTTCGTAACAGTGACTGCAGCATCAAACTGCATGCATTGCATTCTCTCATTACAATTGACTCAGGCATGAGCAAGCTGAGGTTCCTTTTGGTATCTAGCACAAAAGCTTTGTGCCACTTTTACCCTGAAATGTTCCCTGTGTGTGTGTGCGTGTGTGTGTGTGCGTGTGTGCGTGTGTGTGTGTGTGTGTGTGTGTGTGTGTGCGCGTGTGTGTGTACGCACATGTGCATCCAGTTTCAGAGGATCCTTGACAGTATCACGCAGCCAATAAAAGACCACCTGTTCCAGTGTGCTAATCTAATCCAGCCTTGCACAGACTTGACGGTATTTCTTCCAGTGTCACGTTCCATCGGGCCCCCCTCCCCCCCTCCACTCCATGGCAAAAGCCGGGCCTAGTTGTTAACAGAGCACCCCTGACACACAATGTGACAATTTCACGCCCAGCCCCTAATCCAGCTGACACGGCTATCGACGCTCCTTTAATTGCCCTGTAAGTTTTTGCTTTTTTTGAACATGTTGAGGAATAGAAAGAACCGTCAAATCTGTTCCTGTGCCTCTGCTTGTCTGTCAGGCTGGCTGTCACCTTGTTATGATTAATGTATTCCCAGGCATGCACATTTTATTCTGAGAAAACACACCTTTCTCCAGACGCAAGGCTGCTGTGAAGTCCTATCACGTTTTCTCTCACCAAGAAGCCCAATATTGCACATGGCAAATACATATTGCAGAAACAACTACTTAAATTCATCTTTCAGGGTGTTGAATCAGCTTGTCTCAGTTTAATTCAGTTTTCTCTCAGGGCACTTTTGGAGTGGAGTTGAAGTGTACCAAATTGAGATATAGATTTTTCTGTCTCTTTGAGCTAGAAATAAGATCACTTGAAGAGTTTGTGAGGCGGGTTAGGGATCATATGTGTTAAGTTGGAGAATTAATTTTGTCCACCTTTTGCACAGTCAAACATGCACATAGTACTCCATGAATACATAATACATAAATAATGTGAAGATGCCAGAATGCTGCTTGATATTTTCTCACTCTGCAAATCATACTTATCATCTTACATCTGAGGCATAATTAAAAATAAATGATACACTCAGGGTTAAAATGAAGCTACAATCTTTCACAGCTTATTGTATTTGCAGGACATGTGAATCCACTTTATTACAAATTACAGTATATATTCAGTTGATTGAAAAGCCACAAATGCTAAACTGTCTATTAAAAAATAAATGTTAGTCTTGTGGATATATTCTGCAAAGTCTATTACTTGTTTCTGATGTTGCCATTCTACAAAATGCACATCCCTGTGTAGCAAGCAACAGCATGTTGTTACAGGTAAGTATGATCACAAGATGGAAAATATTGTATGTGTCAGACTATTTCAGCGGCATTCATTTCACATCCGCTCAGAAAAAAAAAGCATTTTGAAATGAAGCCCATATGGAGCAAAACAAGAAACAGAACCTCAGATGGCTTCACCAATCTCATTCTCACTGGGGGTCTTACAGGGGGGACTAGCTACTCCTCCCTGAGCCCGCTAGCAGATCAATATCAGGAATCAGGCCATTACGCTCCTTTGAAAGCGCTACGTGCACAATCGATATGTTATTATTTTTCATCTGCTGGCTGTATTTAATACCCTCATTATTATTTCCCCTCACTGAACAGGGAGGAAGCTATTCCCGTCCCAACTTGAGTCATTTTTTTGGGCTGTCTGGGATTGGTCCTCATTTACATTGTTGTGGAGGTATGTGTAGCAGTACAATCCCTGCGCATATTTATGTGAGTTTTGTTTGGAGTCCTCGAGGATTGCTTGTACATTGTTAGCGTGTGGTCTCTTTAGATCGAGGTGAATGTTTTGCTTCCTCTGTGAATACATCCAGAGATTCACAGCACCGTAGGATTATGTGATGATGAACCAAGCTCTGAAGAGCATATGTACAGTAGTTCACGTATTTTCATGAACTACATTCGTGATATGCATTATCGGCTTTCATTTGCTTTAAAGCAAAACTTCATGATTGTCCTTGACTGGTGAGGATGATTGACAGCTATGACCAGAGGTTAACTGAAGAAATGAGATTCAACATAAATGGTCCTTTAGTGTGCTATGTTAAATTCAGTGCATAATGTTTAATGTCCTCTTGGACTTATCATGTTTGCAAGGGCAGTATGGAATCGTGATATATGCGTTACGCTCCGTGTTTTTCTTTAATCTTTATGGGAAATCGCAGCAAGATCAAATGTGCATTAACTCTCCTGCAATAAAGCACTTGATGTATGCCAAAGCTGCCACGAACCAGGTGTGATCCGAAGCTCATGCATGACACACGCTGTGTCCAAAATGTATGTAGCGAATTAACTGGTAATACTCATTTTAATATAAATGAGCTCTCTCATAATGATGTGAAGGTTCCCTCAACACAGCGGGAGAGTGGCACGGGGAGAGAGAACGGAAGGGCCCAGTTAGCAAACGACAGTTTGGTGATAAATCATCTGTAATTAAACACTTTGGAAATATATGGACCACAGCAGAGGATGGGGATGGGGGGCTGTTAGACGGTAGGTGGGTGGCACGGTTGCCCATCTTGGTGGTCTGTTAATGAATGTGAAGGAGATGATTGGACGAGTTTTCTGTTTAATCTTTCTGATCAAATAGCCTGGAGCTAAGCCTCAGTGTTCATTAATCAGAGGATGGTTCTCATAGATCTCTCTCTGGTTTACCTATTAAAACCTTTTCTCTATATTTAAAAATTTGACTGGGCCTTAACTGCACTTCTCACTCCTGGTGAAAGATGAATTGCTCCTGATCAAAGTCGTCAAGCAGAAGCCGCACCGGCGTAATAGACTCAGAGGAGATTGGCTTTCTTTCTATGGGGGTGGAGGGAGCTGTATGCTCCTATTTTGTCTTTCTTGCTCCTGGTGCGGGAAATTTAATTCTTTACCGTGCTTTTTTTACTTTCCGCTGGTTTGGAGAACAAGCCTTCAATGTCAAGCAACATTGCGGACGAAGGCTGAACATGGAGCGCTATCACAAAGTAGCAATTGAAGTGGAGGCCATAGACTGGCTTATTGGGAAGGAGTATAAATCAGAGAGGACAAGTGACAGAGATTAATGCCAGCCAAGCCCGCGCAATAACCCTTCCATCCCACTCCAGCCTCACCCTAAAACAACTTCCTGATAAAGCCACCAATGTGACACTACACAAGGTACAATAATAGAAATGCATTACTCAAAAGCCCTTTGAGACATGTAGATAGGAGAACAGTGCCAAAGGAGAGATGTAGAAGACTACCTGGGCAAAATAATATTTTTATGTCCTTCAAAGGACAAATGGTGTTCTCTCAGACAGTATGAATGAGTTTAGAGGGTTTATGGCCCCTATCACAGTCACTCTCGGAGCGGATGTTCATTATGTGGTCATATTTATGATGTCCCTTAGTAGAGGCCAATATCTGTGATATATTTTTAAGTATCTGAGGTAGTTAGGCTTTTGCTGAATTATCATTAGGAAATCTTATATTCTCTGAAAGACATAGCCATGCTGCATTACTTTGCCAATTGTTAATTTTAACCATTTGTTAATTTAAGCTTACTTACTTTGTTTTGATTTATTGGACCTAAATAATGCTGCTCTGTAGGTAAGTATTAATCATTTATTTTGGCCTAGATTGTGACCTTTTCCCTTAAGGAACGCTTATTTTGTTACATTGCAACCTTTCAACTCTCCTTTTGAGCTTTACTGAGTAATTCATGGAAGTACTGTGCATAATCTTACCTACAATTACCAAAAACCCACCACATTTCAGCAACCTGCCTCTAATTTTCCTGTAGGTTATTTTGTAAGATTAACATATTTCCCTTTTCATGTGCTGGATTTAGACAAATGCCGTGAGAAAGCTTGCACAATTGTTTACTGCCTAGTATAAAAATGTTATGTGTAGGCAAGGTTCTCTCTTTCCTCTCTCTAGTCTCACTGCTTTTGGGGTTTTGCTTCAAAGTCCCCTCAGCTCTGTATTTTTTGTATCATTCCCATGAATCTCTCCTGATGGTAATCTGATTTTGCGGCTGATTTATTTGCAGTAGAAAAGGAGAGGAAGTGAGTGGAAGCTTTTCACTGAGTAGCCTGGCAGCGGGCAGCGCCACTGGGCAGCACGCAATCAGCTTGAAAATGAAGTGCCATGTACCCTCCCTGCAATCCATACACACACACACACACTCACACACACACGCATGCACAAACACAGACACGCGCACAAACTCTTCCCTGATGAAATAAGACAATACTGCAATTTGATCCAGCACACCTTTCAGCTTACCTTCTCTTTCAACTCTCTTCTCTTTCTCTTTTATTTACAGGGGGGTCTCTCGCTCCCCCCCGACATTCCAGATCCATCCATTATGTTCCTCCACTCTTTAATTTGGTGGGCAAATTTAATTTCCAAATGAATACGGTGCCATTTTAATGCAAGCCTCAGAAGATAAATGTGCTTTTGTGCTGTGTGTGTTTGATTGCTGACTTTGAAGAAGCAGCCTCTTTGTGTGGAGAGGCTGAGAGATTGACCCATGTAGGCCCCGACTGCAGTGAGATGTGAGCTATCATAGGTGTTAATACTCACAGTCACACCTGGATAAATCTGTCGCAACTGCTCCTTCTACTTCACCAACTTCCATATTTAGTCTGTTTTATGTGTTCTGAATCATGCCCATAAGCATTAGAATAGTTGTCAGAATTGGGATTGTTGTTTATTGTTCTTTCCTGTCGAGCATCCTGATGCATCAAAATGGCAAATGCAGGTCAGGCAGTCGTCCCGTGTATTGCTGGTGCTGACTGTAAATGAGTGCTGAACTGAATGCCAAAGGCATGTACTGTATTACATCTGCAGATAATAATCACTGCAGCTTATTGCCCAAGCGGGTAGTTCTGAAAAGTGAAGCGAATGCGGAAGTGCCTTAAACCTGCATTCTCTCTAATCGCCATCAGGGGGCGACTCCACCGGCTCCAAAAGGAAGTCCGATTGTATAGAAGTCTATGGAAAAATGACCCTACTTCTCACTTGATTTATTACTTCAGTAAACAGTTTCCTAATAAGTTTATGGTCTCAATCATTTTCTAAATTTATGGTCCCATTTATTTTAAATTTGATGATAAAGCTAGGGTATGCTTTAGGGCGTGGCTATGTTGTGATTGACAAGTCGCTACCATGGTGACAAAGTTGGTTAGGTAACGTGACCATGCCGTAACCCCAGATTTACAGAGTATAGGTGTAGACATAGCTGTTGCTATTTCAGTGTGTTTTCAGTTCATGAAAGTTAATTGTAAAATTTTGGTTGCCTAAAAAGTCTTGTTCAGGGTTTGTATTAAAGGACCCTCGAAGAAGTCAGCTGTTTAGTTTTTCCAGTATGTACATTTTGTTTTAATGCTTTTAAGCCTGTTTTTCGCTAGTGAAAAATTAGCATTAGCATTATCACAGTTAACCATAGACTGTAAATGCACCGTGCTAACCAAGCTAGCAGCTAGTGTTAGGGTCAGCTCCATCCTCTTGTCCAAATATAATCACTTCTGGCTCCAAAAATCCAAGATGGCGACAGTCAAAATGCCAAACCAGTGAGTGATGTCACAGTAGCTACGTCCATTATTTTTATACCGTCTATGTTATTGCCACATGGACTTACTAGCAGCTAAACCTTAACTGGATCATATTTTGTTGATTGTTTGTGCATGTTTTGTACACTTTTTTGTTTTCATTTGTTGACACTTTCAAGAGCTGTCACATACTCAGGAATTACTCACGAAATTCAAGTGTCAGTTGTTCTTTCTTTGCATCGTCTAAATACAGTTTTTCCACTCTGACATGAATTAACATTTATTATGAAAATATAAAACAAGATTGTGAACATACAAGTATGGTGAATATTTTATTAGTATTCTCTTTTCCAGTATTTTAGGTTTGACTTTGAAGTATTTAAATATTCGGGCATTTGATATACACTATATTTCTTTTCACTATCAGTACTTAAACAGAAATTGTCCCTGAAAAATCACCTTGGACAAAGGTTCAATTCTATTTAAACTGCGTGTCACTCTGTTGTGTTCACATTTATCAAATAACTCGTCAAGGATCATAGATGTAGCAGGTACCTGTATGTGGGTACTACTTTAGACTGGATTTTTTTTTTCCTGTGAGTTATCTGGGCTCGTTGCCAGGGTGCCAGAGAGATTAATTTATCTTGTTTGATGAACTGCAATTGTTGATAGAGTGGAGAGTGAAAATGGTTTTTAAAAATCTCCAAGGTGTAACTTTCTAAGAGTGTTCTAACAAAGCGAGGCGAACAGAGACATACGGGAGGCCCAGCGCGCTCTGATCATGTCGGCGTCGGCAGGATTGTGAAAAGGCATTAATTGGGGAGCATCAGGTTATCAGGCTGAGGAAAAAATCTTCACAGAAGTAATCAAACCTTGATGAATTAAAGGAACGTGCTAAGCCCTTGTGTCCGGCGGTGATAGAATTGACCCTCAAGCTTAGCTGATAGCTTTATTCTGATAAAGAGTTAAACAAAAAAACAACACAAATCCAGGCTTTATTAGCATCAGCATATTAAGCATCGTCGAAAAGAGGATAAAAATGCAGATGGTGCCAAAAATGGAACAAGAAGCTTGAGTGGAATGAAAATGTAATCACTCAAACACTCAAAAGGTTTTGGAGAGGATGCTTGTGTAGCCTACATGCTGATCTTCTTTGGTAAATTACGTTTGTCAGAATTTAAACATCTTAGTGGTTGATTTGATAGCTTGATTGACTTGATGAAAACAGTACAATCTTGGATAATGAGAATCGACAATATTTTTGGCAAATGCATCCCACTAGCGAAGAAAAGGTTTGCATCTAATTTGTCTGTGCGCTGATGCTGATTGATGCACACTTCAGGTTGTTTATACAGCTGGCTTGACGGACATCCTAATCTTAAGTGAATTGAAACTCAGTGTACAGGTCTTTCCACAAGGATATGGAGTATCCAGCCAGTGGGGGGAAAAGTAGCCAGCTAGGGGGGTACGGGGGGCATGCCCCCACTGACAAAAATTTTGGCTGTAAAAGCCTAAATTTGGTGACCTCTGACACATTCTAATGCCACTATTCCATCATATACACTGATCTTAATTATTGCATATTTTAATGAGTTTGCTAGCTTCCTTTTGGGTGGCTTCTCTCCTCTCCCTTTTCTTCTCTATTGATATACTCCACACCTATGGGCAGTAAGCAGGTATGATTTGACAATGAACATTCACTTGGTTACACACAAAACAGGAGAAAATTACTCAATGACAGGATAACCAAAAAATGTAAACCGAGGATTAAATGTGTGATGTGGAAAAACATATATACTGGATCATATATAGTACTCCAGGAAGTTCCATTACACCATATTTTATTTTTAAAACATGATTTGGGCAATGGCAAAAAATCCAAATGCATTCTAGGACATTTTAAACTTTTTAAAATTACAGTTTGAGGCTGAGGCATAGCTTACATCTTCCTCACATGACATAGGCCTGTTACTTTGCCTGTTTTAGTGTGTTGGCGATGCATCTTAGAGATGGCTCTGCTGTAAAAAAAGTGCAATGTAAATAAAGATAATTCATGCATTGGTTAATTCATTAGGCCATAAATGTCTGTGGGCTTATGGAAAGCTCTGATAGTAAAATTTTCTGTGTTTGGATTTTCTTTTTCCTTTCCAGTTTTTAATGGCCAGTTCCCTGCACTGCTGTGTTCGTCACTGCTAACACTATTGTTGGTCGAGGGAGGGAGAGGTAGCCATGTGCTTCCTCTGATGCAGCTGCCACTTCTCTGGCGGCGGGGCTGCTGGTTGCTACATCGACTATTGGCTTACCAAAGTTTTAGACAGCCATGCAACCTGAAATTCACCTGGAGGTGTCCCAGGCTATTAGAAGGAGCCATTTGTGCAGCTACAGTGATTTGATCTCTCACTGGCTTCCCAGAATTGAACTAGAGACTGTCCTCACTAGAAAAGCTCATTGGTTTTTATTAAAACACTTTAAGTGACCCATGTTTACACTTTCCTGACAAGTGACCTCTTGTGTTTATGAGTTTAATTAGTGTCCTCTTTAAGTAGGGAAGCAGGGTATTGATGCTGATGATGAGATTTATGTATTGCCTAAATGTGACAAGAACTAAACCGTAGAGTTGGCAGATCAGAAAATGCATATGGGTTGTTGCATGGCACTGACAAGCGGCCTATTTTGTTGTTTACATTTGAGGACTTGTTGGTTCGATGAGGTGATCGGCCATGGTGAAAACACTCCTGTCAAGGATTGACCTGGGCAAGTGCCTTTTTTCTCCACCCGGGCACCCCTGTTAACAGAAACCTGACTTTAATTGGCTGTAGAATCTAATTATCAAGGTTCAGATGTCACATTTTACAAGGAGAAAAGACCAGGTGTTCTACAATCTACACACTTATTTGTTGTAACACTTTAACCTTTCCTTATCGCACATTTTCAATTATTTAGTCAATCCTTTCTTGTAGCTTTTCCTCAAGTGCGCACTTCTTGTAGCACAACACAGAAATGCCGACCCAACAGCATACCCATATCTGTTTTTGCATCTTTAATATGTGAGGAAACCTTGGAATTTGCATATTGTTTTCTTTTTTCCCTTTTTTTTTGGCAGCACTAAAACCAGTGAGTGGTGAAAGTATATCTCTTTATCAGCCTCATCTTCTCACCACACGTGTCTGAACATGAAGAACGGAAGTGAAGGACATCAGGCAGCCAAAATCATCCCTTTTTTTTTTTTTTTAATCTAATCTCTCTGTCCAATCGACCTATCAGGAGAGCCACAATCACTGGAGGCAACATTTAATTTAAAAACAAAATGCTTAAATTTATTTTCAAGCTCCTGCAAGAAGATGATGTGCCAATACATATGCTTACTATCTACACTAGATCTTGTGGTGTTTTCATTTTTTTTTTCTGGGAATTTAACCGGGATGTGATGCTTCTTTCTTTTCCTATAAAGGGCTGGAAAAGGTTGGACGGAGGAGGTGTATTGAGAGGTGGAGGGAGGGAGGAAGTGAAGGAGTCAGCGAGTGGGTGCTGGCGTGCTTGCTGCGCTGGGCTGATATCATTAAGGACTCTCCATGCGTTCTGCCTTTACTGAGCTCAAAGGGCATGTTAGCCCCAGGTTCATCAGCTAGCTATTGTGCGGCGGCGGCTGAGAAAAGGCTGCGCAAGTGGCTCTGAACGGCCGGCAAGGAGGAGGGTGCGAGGGGGGACACGACACAGGCTGTGTTTCCCATTTACCAGCAGGGATGGGGGGTACACAAACAATTCAGCCCACTTTCCCACACATGTGCATGCAAACCTCTCTCCTGCACTGCCTTATTCTCTCTTTTTCTGCTCTGTCTCACACTCCCCCTTGCAGTTTAACACTCACTATATTTCTGTCACCCACTCAATATCTCTCTCTTTCTCACTCCACCATTTTCCTTCTGCCTCCGCTTTCTCTGTTTACCTCTTCTAAACAACCCCCCCCCCCCTCTTTTTCCTTCCCTTCCATTTCTTTGCTGTGCCGTCTCCCTGCCTCTTGCGCTGTGTCTTCGTCCCCTGATTAGATTTGGCCCCGGCGCTATCTCATTTGGCCTCGTCTGTCGCGGTGCACTGCCGTGGCTCGCAAGTATCTTGGGAAGGCTCTTTGTCTGTGTCGCTGCAGCGGTAACCACGTTAGCTGTGCTTAGGATGTCACCGATGGTTTGCCTTACAGACGTGCATCCGCCTGGGAGCACTCTCAGTCCCATAACAGTCTAATGGCAACAACAAAATAACAGCATCCAGAAACACACGCACAGTTATGTATGCATGCGCCCACAGAGAGGTTATTATATAATTTTATTTTACTTTTAATATCTGTGTCTAGAATGTGTTTATGTGAGTAGATGTGAGTATAGGTAATTACTGCGGTGTGTCTGTGATCATAAGTGAAGTAAGTGGACTATTGAACAAATACATTTTAAATGTGTTCATTTGATTTTTAATCCACAGTTTGACATAAGATATGAAAAGTACAGAAAAATGGTTTTGTCATTAGGATTATTAAAATTAGTTAGTATAGTATACCATTGTGTCATTTGGGGGCATCCTGGTGACCTAGGAGTGGGCGTACCGATCATGAGCCACAGTGTCCCCAGTTTCTATTCGGCTGGGGGGCCGCAGTTGCAAATCGTTCCCCATCTGCCTCTCGCCTCGTTTTTCTTGTCATCTCTCTATTGTCTGCTATGCTAAATTAAAATAATTATACAAACATGCCATAATTTTTGCAGCCCTTGAAGAAAGATAAGCGATGCTATCTGTGTATTTCTTCATTTTAGTACGAATTATTTTCATTATCAATTTAAATGTAAATTGTTGTGTGCGATTAGTCATTAGTTTGTACAATATCAGAAAACGATGGAAAAATAGCCACCACAATTTCCCAAGGTGATGTCTGTGCAAAGATTGTTTTGTCAAACAGTCTACAGATATTTAATTCACAGTCTTATAAAACAGAAAATCCCAAAACCCACAAGCTGGAACCAGGGAATGTTTGGAATTTTGTTGATCACTTCAATTTTCTGTCAGTCAAGTAACTGACTGCTCGTTTCATCACTACCTCAGATGTTTTCAGGTGTGTTTGTGAGGTTTGTCTTTTGTTCTGTGTGTGTGATCATCTGGTGGAATTAGCAGAAACATGTTTTGTCTGCTACTCGGTCTTGAGATTCCGTCAGTAATTAAAGCACCACCTGAGGCAGCGGACTGCCGATTTGATGAGGGTTGCCAAAGATGAAGAGAATGGGCTTGATACAGCAAAAAAGACCATTATATCACCAGCTTATTGCACTATTGTGTATTCCTCCTACGGGAGCTAGGCTTGTGTTTTCTTCCCCTTTATCACACACTCTCTTCTATCTCTCCCTTCCTTTGCTCTTGCATGCTCGTTCACTCTCTCTATTTCTGTTATACCCCCCTCACAACCTCTACTCTAGCAATCGAGCCTGTCAGCGCTTTTTACACTCTTTCCGTAGCTGTCCCTTTGTTTTCTCTCACTTACACTACTTTCTATTTCTTTTCTCTTTCTGAAGCACAGCTGAAATGTCTAGTAACCTTACAACAGTTTGCTGGAGCTAATTTAAGTCTTTTTAGTCTTGGCAGAAGTAGTTTTTGTTATTGCTCTTGTCTCTTTTAACAACTAGCCTAAAATATTGTCCTCACTCTTTACCTAATCACAATCCTTTTACTGTATTCAGCCTTTGCAGCAGTCTTTCCCTGATTTCCCATCACTTTTTTATCTACTGGATGTGTTTCCACTTCTTGCCCTGCCTTTAACTCACTTGCCTGCGCTTTCACTCACCCTACCCTGTAAACTACACCTCTGCCAAACCCATCATTTCATTTTCTTCTTCTCTCCTCCCCGTCTTGCACTCCATTTCCCACAAGCTATTTTTTGCCTGTCTAATTTCTCTTCTTGTGTCTCTTCGTTCCATTCAGTTGTCTGTTTTTTTCCTGTCAACTCTTCCTCCATCTCTCTCCCTGGCTCTCTCCTTCTATCTGTGGTGGTGTGTATGTCCTGGCTCTGGCTTCTGTAGATATTAAGCTGTAACAGGCAATGCGCTGCATTTGTCTCTGATGTATGTGTGACCTGCTTTCCGCCAGACCCAATCTCCAGCAGCCTGCCTGCTTGCCTTTTTCTGGGTTAGCCCCTGCCAAGAGTAGCAGTAGTCTTTGCCTGCATCCTGCAGCCAGCCTCACAGTGTCAGGGGGGAAAATAACCCTGAGCTGACTGTGTTACACCAATACAGCTCTCATCCAGGTATTTGAACCGGTTATCATAACCGCAAAGACAAAACTTATGTGCATATGTAAATAGTTAATAGTGCAAGAAAATGTTAACAATCTGTGATGATACCACATGTATTATTTGTTATATGATAATACAGTAGAGCAGAGTAAAGCAAATCATTTGCTTATGAGGAGAGCCAAAGTACATAAAAATGTTTATCAGTTCTCTTTGAAGTACTCTTTCTTCAGTCTCTAATTGTTCCCCTTTCTCTTGCTCCCTATCTCACTCTCTTTGTTATATATTCCCTAATCTTTTATTTGCAAGAAAAAAAAAAGGAAAAAAAGGCAGTAGGCTTTTTTTCCTGTCCCCAGCACTTTTTTGTTGTTGCTGACATGCATCTGTTCAAATTAGCAGCCTCTATGCAGTCCTCATAGCAACCATGTACTGTACTTTATAGCACACAGAGACTAAAGTGATGGGGACCCAAGCTTGTACCATGCACACATGCACCTGGGCAACATAGTTTGGCTCATTATTTTAGCCTGTATACATAATTTCCTTTAGCAAAACTATAAATACAAAATCCTCATCTCCTCATGATGATCTGCTCTTGTTCACTCGCAGCGAGATGAGCTGTAGGCGGTGCTGTGACCTTCTCTTTCCTTCTGCCAGTAGGGGGCAGCCTATAAGGACATCTTATAGCTACCCCAGCAGAGGGTCAACCGCTGTGCCATGTATCCCGTGGGATCTTACGTTGAGTTCTTCCTCGCCGTATCTCTGTCAGGGCGGCTAGAACTTGCCCATGATTTCACCTCCCTGTTGTTCCTCCTGTGTCTCACCCTGCTTGCATTGTTGTGCTACAGAAAACATCACGATCACCTAGGGCGATGCACAGCTTTGTTGATCAATGAGGCACACAGGACTTTTCAGAGGAGGAATAAACTCTAAAGCATGGTGTGTTGGGAATTGGGGACAATGCATCATTATTTTTTTTGTGGGTATTATAGAAGCCTATAGAATACAAACTGTCTGAAAGTCACAAACGCTAAACTGTGACGGTGCACCACTATATCTAATCTGTCTTCATGCATTTCAGTAAGCAGAAGTTGTACAGAATAGTAAATAAATCTGCAGAGAGCAGATGATGTTCCAGCAGCTTAATTTGGTTTCCTGTTGGAATGTGTAATGTAGGGAAAGTCTCAAACTGTGCTCTCTATTAACCCCGCACCTACAGATACAGCTGTCCCATTCTCCAGCCCCACCCCCTGTAGGTGTCAACAGGAGCCCGTGTTGCATGCCGCCATCCTTCATCACCAGCCAATGAAGATCTCCAACCGCGACATGTTTCTTTTTTTTTTCTTTAATCCAGCAACCAGCCACCCACTAGAGGCAAACAAAGATGAAAACAAAGTGGGAGAGCAAAGGGTGGAAGCATGTGGTCCCTGTGGTCTCCCAGTGCACTGGGAACCCTCCCATAGAGCCACGAAGCAAGAGCATATGTTTCTCGTGCTGCTTTTAAATCACATTTCTTCCATATGCCACAAGCACATTTCTCCTTCTGAGAACGCAGGCATGGATATTTTAGTAAATACTAGTTTTTATCTGGATGGGAATTCCCTCTAATAAATTTGACAGTCACCGGTAACAGTGCCTCTTATTATTGCTTCCCAGTGATGGTTGACCACAAGCAATTTGTCAGTGTAACAGATGTGTTTACATCGTGTTTTGTTCACAGTTGCACATAAGAACTATAACTAATTTAGTGCTTGAAGAGTCCATCTTACTTTGACAGTCAATGCATTATTTTGTCAGGAACATTGTCTGTTGGACAGCTGAGACAGACTCTCTTGTGGTCTTTGCATGCAGATACTGCAATCAGCACCTGCCAGAAGCATAAATGTGCATCTCAGATGCTCATCTGGCAGTCGCCACACGCCTCCGCTGTGTTTTTCATATGACAGTAGTGACTCATAGCTCTGGTGACCCCTCTCCCAAGGGGGGTAGCTAACATGATCTGTTCATCCCAATACAGTCCTGATGGATTTCTTGCAAACTTGCTCAGCGGCACAGGTGGGTGGTGGGGGTAGGGGTCCAAACTGACGCTCTCAAGGGCCTTGCTTGGATGGAGGAGGGCTGAGCCGCTTCATAACAAACCCAGAGCGGTGTGGACGACATAGAAGCAACACATCAGTGTTATTTATGGTGTACAGGAAGATCATTACGGCCGCTTCAATCTTAGCCTGATGGATGTCTCTAAGAGCCTCCTCTCTTGATCTTTAATGGTACCTTGTAATCAATGGGATACCTGACCCTCAGTGCCCCCCTCAACTTAATCCTCCTGCCATCTTATTTTTTTTTAAAGAGGGGTCCACGTGGATTGAGTTTTAAAGGGAGGTAATTAAACCAGTGGCAGCTGAGAACTTATTATGCCGGTGAAAGAGGAGCTGCCTATATGTTGGCCTGCTGATCGTTCAGAAGTTATCTTTAATCCCCCATAACATTAAGGGCCGGCCATTCATCAAGTCACAGGGCAGCTTTGTGCACTGAAAGGCCCCTGTCGCTGCCTTTTTTCCACGAACATAATTGAAATTTTTTCCCCCTGTCTTTCAGCAACACTCTCTGGAGCACTTTACCTCAAACCGAAAACAAACCGGTATCAATAAATTAAGGCAACATCTCAGGATACAGTAAATTAACAACTGCTTCAGGGCTCCATTTCAAACTCTTTCCTCTGCCCTTACAAAATAAAATTGTGACTATCAAAGCACATTGTTTTTTGGTGAGTTGTAGGCCCAGTAGACACATTTATCCAACTCACCGTAATTATAATTTTGTAATTAAAACAGCGGTCAAGTTGGGAGATCATGCAGAGGTTGCTGCTGTTGTTTAGCTGCATTTCTGCTGGCACACAATCATAGCTGAACTGCCAACGGCCACTAAAAGGATGTTTTCATGCTTTAAATTAGAATATTCATAAGCTGCACAAATGGGTGGGATTGAAGAGTATTGTGCTCTCTAATATGAGGATAAAGGGCATCGTTTATTGCTGTGTTTTGCTGTGAAGCTTAAACAAAACAGAGAACGGTATTGGATAACTGTTTGGATTGTGTGTTGGGAGACCTAGATGACTACCGAGTGCCAGCTTTGGCCCTTAGCCCTTTCCTGTTCTCATTTAATAAGTAAGTTTTCAAATATGTGTCTTCCAGTTTTTGTTTATTGAACACACTTTTCAGGGTTGGGTATTTTGTGACCTGGCAGCCCACCATCTCCCATTAAGTATGCAGAACAGTGTTACAATTATCACTATTATTTATTCACATGAGAATGCTAATGTGAGGGACGGATCTGGTTCAGGCGAAGTCTGATAGAGCATGACTAGCCCGAAGCTATATATCCAGTCAGATGGGGATTGGGACTAGGGAGTGCTGCCATGTTCCCTTTGTAGTGGGTAACAAATGTTTCTGCTGCTGATGTGGTAAAAGCTTTTCCTCCTTTGTCACCTTCGCTCTTGGTTGAGCCTGGCATCCCAGTGCTCCATCACGATAAAGTTTGGCCTGGGAATCGGTGACCCATGTTATTGGTTGGCAAGGCTTCTTCTCAAGAATGGGGGTGGGCTCCTTTCCAGCCTTCTCCTCTAATCCGGCAGCCTTTTCTCTGTTTATCAGTGACTCACGATGAAAAAGACCCATAGGTATCGGCGAACTGTAAGTGTTGGAGAAGAGAGAGCTTGATGTATTGTGAAAGCTGCCTCTTCCTCTCAGTTTTTTTTTTTTTTTTTTTTGCATTCTCACCACTTGCCAAAAAGTTTCAGACAACATGCTCTCTCACTCTTCATCAAAGTGGAGTTGGGCCAGAGAAGAATACAGAGAGTGCGTGAACAAGAAAGAGAGACAGAGTGTAAGTGAGAGAACTTTGGCGGCTGAACAGCCATGAAATACAGCCCTCCAACGGTTATTGCTGCAGTAAAGGCAGATACATAAAATACAAAACAGAGACTGGCGTGTCTATTTATGGACCAGATTATCGGTGCATTAATCAGGCCTGCTATTTGGCACATGCTGTATCAACCCCCAGAAACCTGGGCTACCAAAGTGTGAGGCTGCTTTATGGGCTGCATCAGATCGATGGGTGATTCGCTCAGACACAAACAACATTCCGATTACTTATGGATAAAGTTTTCTGAAACCACAAAATCTTACAACACTGCTCATATGATGTGGTTAAGGAGGAATGAGAGTGTACCTAAACCAGTCAGTTCCCAAAAACAATATGTGAATGATATTTCTGGTTTACTACATCTCGGATCTTATTTTTGTTGGGGTTTTTTTTTTGGGCCGGTTATGACGACATTGTACTGACTAAAGTAATTGCTGACATCTGGGAACATGTTGACAGGGGTGGCATAGACTAGTGAGGGGAAACATGGAACTATAACTACCCAGGGCCCTGCAGTACATGGGGAGTGCCCCTTTAGGAAGTGTGAGTAAACGATCATGAGTGCTTGTGACAAACGTTTTGTGTCTACACTGGAGCATCTCGGGGGCCCTTCCCCACTCTGAAAAGGGCACATGATTTAGTCCATGAAAACTAACAAAGTCTTATTCAGTTATTTCATTATGAAATACAGTTTTCATTTGTCAGTGGAGTCACAAGAAAGGGCAGGCTTTTTTTTCTACCTGTGTCCTACATCCAGGGCATAATAAAGATCAGAACAACCATGAAGGAAATAATGTTCCATAATGATCTCTCCAATCAAACCTCACAGTAAAAGTAATACAAGGTAATTGTATGTTAAGAAAAGAGGGCTGAAGTTTCAGACTGTGCACACTCCCTTTTGAGGAAAACTTGATTAAATGTGGTATAAACATTTCATTACTGAGCATCCTAATAACTACTACAGATGCATGTTAAGCTGTTGGCCATGTGTGCATGTATTAGAACTGATGAGGGCAAGCGGTCCGCAGAGGCTATGTATGCACAGGGCCCAGATTTTTGACATTACTACAATAGACAGAAAAACAAAAAACAAGTGGTCAGATGATCAACCAAGATTTTTTTTTTCCAGAATTTCCTGTAAAATTAATAGTTTTTCTAGCAAATTCCTGTTTTGATCTATTCATGCAGCTAAAAATAAAGTCTTTCATTTTTTGGTTGAACTGGTCCCAACTGGTTGTTGTATGCAACCGGTGATGAGGAGTCAAAATCAGGCTGTGCTTTGTTTTAAAGGGTCTAAAGCCAAAAAGGGTTGGAAACACTGATCTAAACCACTTAATTTAGGGGGTAAAGCCAAAAGTGCAAAAATGTTATAACAGAGGAAACCCATGAGTGTGCCAACTACTGCAAGTATGGTGGGTGATGGATGTTAACAACACACATTGTTTTACTGCAATTAACTTGGGGAATACAGTGGTATAAATATCAACAGGAACGAGGGTCTACACTTCAATCAGTCTTTGAATTTAGAGGTATGTTGCTAATATTAGCAGGTGTGAATTATTGGGTCTAATGGATTTCAGGGGTTAATTCCCATCCCAAACCATCTCTGAGGCCGCCTCCATTATGTGGCATTGTTTAGGCTCTGTCAGTCTCTCTCTCTCCCTTTTCAGCCCTCTCCCTGCCACTATAATATTATCTTTCTCTGTGAGGCTTTAGGCTCTATCTCTACTAATTAGAATTTAATGGACCAAAAGTGATTGGTGTACTTCCAGAAATAAAGTGGGCTATTCATATGTAAAGCAAACAAACAGTACTTGGTATAGAAATATTGTTTGGGCGCGTCTCTTGCCAGAGTCACAATGACGCAGACACTAGGAAAACATACTAGGCTAAGAAGCATATTTAAATGCATGAGTTTTTTTCTGTTCTTTTATCACACTTATTAGGGAGCAAACACATAATCTCTGCAATTGAATGTCCTGTAATTTTTCTTCAGTGTATACGTTACTTCCCGCAGTGTTTGCTTGAATTTTGCTTTTTTTCCCCGGTATGGCCCCTGAGTGGGTGCTCATTCCATAGACCCTGAGTAATCATCATTATAAAATCATAAGAACCGTACCTTGACTGCTCCCTGTGGAATTAAGCATTAGACACATTTGTTCTTTAGGTCTGCCCACACCGTGGTCTCACTGTCTCACACGCTCATTAATGCTGTCTTTCTCACTCTCATTTTTATTTTCTCTTCTCTTTTCTCCCTCTCTGCAGTTCATCTAATTTTCTCCCCGTGACTCTCACACTGTTCTCTGCCTCTGTAACATTTCCTCACGGCTTCCTTTTCCTTGTTTCACATACTAGCATAACTGATGGTTCTAATTTGTGTACTTTAAAGGGCCAATTCATAGAAGGTACTTAGGCTCGATAAGGAAATTGAAATGAATGACGGCAGCCTTATCAAAACTCCCTCCCTCCCTCCCTTCCCCTCCTCCCTGGGCAAGTGAGAGGTTTCATTGCTTTAGAAGAACATCATCGCAGCGAGAATATAAATGCAAATCTAAATGCCTTGACGCTATTGAAGGGCCCCTCTTTATAGAATCAATAATCATATGCAGACATGGGGCAGAGAGACTAAGAATTACTACGGGGAATTGATATACATGAGGTTGTTTACATGTTGCTATAAGAGTGTGCACACAGGGACTGGAAAACAACAACTGCTTACACAAAGAGGCACCAGAAGATGTTCATGAACGCAGTTTTTTTTTGCAAAAGGCTTTGCAGAAAATATAGATTGTCACTTGCTTTAATTCAACCATCAACAAGATGCAGCCGGGTTGTTCTCAGAGTGTAAATGATGCTGTCCAATTTTCCATTAACTTGAGTACATGATGCAAGATACATATACTATAAAGTGTCATGCTTATGATGCATAGGCGTGCTGTATTCCCTACACTGCAAAATATCTTCTTTTATACAAAATATTCTGCTTTCCTAGTATCAAACAAAATATCTGTGTTGTAAGCAAATATGAAAATAGCAGTAATCATACATAACGATATATGATTACACTTAAGTTGCTTCATATGGGTTGTAGTAGCTGACGAAGACGTTAATAATCACTTAAAACAGCGATTATATCATTTGCACACAAACAATAAACATGAAAAACAAATTAAGTCAGGTTTCATTTTTTCTTCGGTTTCTCTTGAAATACATCTAGTTTTCCTCTTCATATATATTTAAATGTTACTGTGACAACCGTGCAACACACTGTTCAGAGTTGTTGCTCATCGGCTCTTAATGAAAAATGCATTGAATATCTCACAAAGACAGATTATGATCAGTTATGTACCATGAAACAGGTTTATAAATCTAATGAAATGAAGCTAGGTGAGATATCCTGACTTTCTTGCATTTTTGCTGTATATGTGAATACGTTGCCAAGAGCCAACAACCCCTTTTTCTTCATGGAAATAATCAAGTAATCCTTTAATGCGGTGCGGCTTCTCTAAATTTAGCAAAACATTGTCAGAGCATATAGGTCTCAGCACATATCTTTATACAGCAGTGTCTAGTGAAGTGCAACGGCATGTTTTGACGCCCCGGCCTGGCTCAGCACGGCCCAGTGCCCAGTAATCACTCCGCTATTGGAGGCCTGGCATCAGCGGCTGCACCCTCCTCACCCCTACACACAGCCCAAACAACAGTCAGAGAGCTCTTGACAAATTGGAGCGAGTTAGCCACTCCTCAGTTCATTGCACAGCCCTGAACGCAAGTGAAACAACAACAAAATATAAAGGCACATAAAAGAAAAAGAGAGCATAGTCAGTTTCTGTCTCTGCTGGCTGTCTTCCTCTCCCCCCTCTCTCTTTCTTTCGCTCTGTTGTTCTTGATCCCCTAACCCTCAACTCCCGTCTCCTTCTCTCTCTACCGCACATACACACACAGTCATCAGAAGAGGTGTTTGCGCTACACCTCGGCTCTCTCACTGTGTCATGTTCAGAAATCAATCAGGGGTTAAGCTCACACCTTCTAACGAGCTCTTCTCAGAGGTACGCCTCAGCCATGTGCTCCAGGCAGCCTCCGCCGAAGGTACAAACGCCCAGGAAACACAGTGCAGGAGACGTAAGATGAAGAAGGAGAGCGGATTGGAGAAATGAGAGGGCGAGCTGAAGTCTGATGGATATGGAAAGAGAGACGGTTTGTTCAGGCAGAACAAAAGGAAGGAGGGATGGAGACAGATGGAAAAGAGGGAAACAGGGGTGAGGGCATTAGTCAAGGTGCTGGGCCTCCCGCCTTCTTCCCGCAGCACACAGGTGTGTGGTTCACCAGCCCCTCATTAGCTATGCACCTGGGCCCTAATGGTGAAAGGTGTCAAGATGAACTGGGGCAGCATGGGCCCGGAGAACACGTTCGCCCAGGAGAAGACAAATACATTTGCAGACTTATCTTCATGCAGAACCAAAAACAAAAACCCATCCTGCGATGTGAAGCGCAGCAAGCGGCAGCCATTTTGTTTTAAAAAACGACCCCCCTACCTCAAGCAAGTTAGGAGAGTTGCTTCTCTTACCCGGGGTTTATTTCCTTGTAATTCGTTTTATCGTTGTTGTTCTGCACCTCAGCCCAGCTGTTCTCATCGAGACTGGCAATTAATGTAATTTATTCTTTTGTGAGTTTAATGGCCTTAGGTGAGACCGAGACACAACAACAGCAGAGTGAAAAATGCTGGCTGCTTGACAAAGGGTTTTTCTGGGCTGGGGCTGAGGCCTGTGCAGGAGTTTCTTTGATAAATACTGAGTGCTGGGAGCCTTCGTCTCACAGTTGGAAAGGAATTCTCCCAGTAAACAGGCACACTGAAATTAGATGGGGAGCATTAAAGGTGAAACACAGGTAACACTTGAGACAGCAGCGGTATAGGCCCACTGATTTCTTCTGTTTGGGCCTCCCTTCTTCCTTTCCACTTCAGTCTCTTCTTGCGTGCTTCCTCTGTCTCTTTCATTTTTATTTTTATCCGTAGATGAGTGACTCAAACTGTCAAAGTTCAGACCGGGTTAAGACTTTGACTGACACTCCTTTTATACTTCCATATCTCTAAAACAGTTTCTTGTCTTTGCACCACATTGTTGTCCCTTCATAAAGTTATTTATGCCACTACTGTGTGCCTTTTAAGCAATAACTATAGGTGTCAACTGAATAATATTGATATTGACAGACTGCTATTGCGTTTAGCGTGTGGTATAACTAAGCTGTATAATTATTGACAGTGTGCGGCTACTCACTGTCACATGATCATCGAATCACTGTCACGCTCTTCGAGGCTGTTGTGTTACTGTAATTGCTGCCTGGATGATCGCCCTGAAAGAGACCCGTCCTATCACCAATGAAATGCATCATGGGATGAAAGTGATTGCTCTGAATTGTAAGTGATTAGAGTTTGTCTAGATGTCTCAGGGGGTGATTGGATTGATTTGATGCCAGGGAGTAAATCGGACTCACATAGAATGACTTCTAACTCTTATAGGTGCGAAGGGATTTCATTTGGTAGGGATCAGATTTCTCATGGTACCCTGATTACCTAATCTGTATCGAGTGAAACCTCTACTTTTTCAGCAAAAGGCAACTTATTATTATTATTATTATTATTGAATTAGTAGTTGTAGTAGCAGAAGCCATAGTATCAATCAGTCACTGTATTTGTCCCAAAAGAGCTGTGCAACAAAAAAACGATAAACTAAATATCAGAAGAACACAGAGCACATTAACACATCATATAAAAACAAGTTTAAAAAATGTAAATAAGTGAAATCATGATTTAAAAAAATAGAACATTTTTAAGATGAGATCAGTGAACAATGGTTAAAATCGGACTGGATTGGGAGCATCAGGAGACGGGCTGTAGCCTCTGCAAGGTCTGAAGGATGATTCCTGAGGCTGTGCCTTCATTTGCCTTTGGGTTTTTTTTGTAGTTTTCTGTCATTTATATACTGTTATGATGTCAGATATCTATGTTAAACAGGGTCAAAGTGGAGTTCCCCGATAGCCGAATGGTTACTGTGCATGCATCATAACGTCCCTGGTTGGTTTCCAGCCAGGGACCCTTGTTGCAGGTCTAACCCATCACTCTCTCCCCATGTCTCCTGTCTGCCTCTTCACTGCCCACTATTTAATAAAGGCATAAATACCAAAAAAACATCTTAAACATAGTCAAAGTTCCAAAACTTCCAGCACAATTTCTCCATTAGAACTACCGTACGGGCATCTCTGAACTCCTGTTAGTAGTAAACATGACGTTGTCAGCTTTGTTGCGGATTGACAGCACATAAGCCAAGACAAATGAGGGGCAGAGAAATGCGAGACAAGGGCTGATGTCTCGCTCATTCTTGTACACGTCCTCTTTTACCTTGCTTCCTGGGCCTGGTGGTCTGGTACTCATTCGGTTGTTCATTGTAAGTGTCCGCAGTGTACTGAATCTTGTAAGGTTGGGGAGTCTACTCCAGCCCGTTCCATGTTAGCACATTTAAATAAAGAACAATAAAAAATGATAAAAATTTATAAAACCTCAGTGACAATACAGACACCACAAGCACTACATCACATCGGCCCAGTCAGCAGCAGCAGCAGTAGTATGAGTAATAGTAGCATGAGGTTATTGATTAGTAAATGTGAAAAGTGTGATGTTATTATCAGTTATTGGCACTAAAGAGGCCTCTAGTGAATGGTTGCATTATTTATAACATTATTCTTGTTTGTTAACAGTCCTAATCCACCTCCTTGAGACCTCCACCTCCTTGACAAAGTGCCCTTGGCATGTCCGAATTATTGGTTCAAGTGTCTATAAGATTGTATCTGGAAAGGAGAGGAGAATTGCTGCCAAGTGGCTCACATCCAGCTCCTTGAAGAAGTCTGGTGTCATAAAGTGTACTATACCTAAGGCTGAAGTACCTCAAAACAGGCCATTTAACTATTTCAATTAACATTAAAATGATCCTGCCCCACTTCTGACAGCATGTACAGAAAGGAGTTAGAATGTAGCTGACATCCTTTTATAGGTTAAAAGGGATAATTTACCTGATGCAGACATCGGAGGACTCTATTAAGGCTACTTCTAAAGCCATTCATCTGTTTGGGGATGACTCATTTCCCTTCCTGTGCAACTGTAACTCTTCCTACTTGCCAATCAAGCATATGTTCCACTTTAGTAGACATGCGGCTCTCATTTCACCATGTATTACATTCTCCAATCCATCCAGAAGAAACCTAGTGCTGTTTGATTCTTCGAAATGTTGTAATCAGGTTTGTTAAATTGGTTTTTAGTACGAGGGAGTGATTACAGAAAAATCTGTGAAACAAGGCAAAATCTGCACTGGAACAACAAAAAAAAAAAAAAACCACACAGGATGTTTTCTTCCACTTAGCTCATTTGTCATGCATGGAACAAAAGCAGAGAGGGTTTTCAAGGACGAGGTTTTAGACACGTCTGCTCTATTGATTGGTTAACGAGCCTGCATTCAGCCCACTTCCACATCGAGGGGTGAGCGCTGCACAGACACAATGGCGCACATTTCCCCTGATCACAATGCGGGCATGCGGCGGTCTGCTGCCTGCTGTGGAAACAGGCCCACACTCAGGCCCTCTGCCAGGAGGGGCACTGCCAGGGGAGAGGATGGAGAAAGGGAGAAGTGTTGAAGGGAACACAGACAGAGACGTGATGCGGAAGGAGGGGTGCAAAGAGGAGAAGAGAGGGGAGGAAAGTTGAGGGGAGAGGGATGGATGGATGGAGTGGAGGGGGAAGAGAAATGGTGATAAAGGGGAAGAGAGTGTGTTGAATGGATGGAAGCACTTTTAAAGGATATTAGAAAAGTGAAATGGGATGAAGAAGGACTGAGTTGGCATTGGGGGTATAGTAGAGTATTCAGAAAGAGGTGAGGTGACAGAGAAGAACTGATGGCGATGTATTAAGACAAAACTAGGATAGGACACTAAAATATTTAGGAATTGAGTCGGTAAGAGGGAATTACCAGATGATTTGTTTGTACAGATGGAAATGAGAAAGGTGCAAAAAGGTAAAAAAAAAAAAAGAAAGCTAAAATGAATTATGCATGAGGTGAAAATGTACAAAGCGATATACCTACAGTATCCACGGCAAGTAAAGGTCCTAATCTAACTATCTTATATACATTTGTTAATCTAATCAATGTATTATATATTCTAATCAGATAATATTTCTTTGTATGTAAAGTGTTATTTTTAGGTAAGTAATAACTCTTTGATGTACAATAAAAGGAGTGAAGTAAAAAGTTCAATATTAAGAAAAGTCACATGTAATGAGTCAAATATGACTGAAAGTATTCAAGTAAACATCTCAAACTTGTACCCAACTGAAAGAAGGCAACAGTAAAATTTTAATAGAAATATTTTGTACATGTGCAAGTCCCCCCCCCCCCCCCCACTGTCTCCAGCCTCCTGTTTCCTTCTCCCTCAACCCATCCTACCCTTCACCACCTACTGTCCTCTCAAGTCTTTAAAAATACAGTCCATCTTGTGTATCTGCCTTCATTGCATGTGACACACTCCTGTTTCTAGCTCTCGCTGGTTAGCTGCACGGTGTCCTCCCTTGGCTTGACTAAACTGTCTGTCCGCCTGCCTGTCTGTGTGTCCATCTGTCTGTCTGGGTCTCAACTTGTCCTACCTGTTGTTTCTGTATGTATCGTTATCATTTTCTCCAGCTTTGCCTTTATCAGCCTGTCTCTGTCTGTTTTCTCCTTTCTGGCTGTTTTTATTGTCTGTCACTACCTGTCTTGTCTCATCCCCTTGATTTTTCTGATTGCGCTCTTTCCTGGATTTGTTTCTGGTTGAATTGAGGACCAATTCCCATCAGTATTGCCGTGTGTTATTTGTGTGGCGAAAAAGTGTCAAAATGTTTAACTGCTCCAAACTAGCTTTTAAATAAATGATCCTCTGACAAAGAAGGCGCCTGTTTACTACCTAAAATATAAAAGTGATCTGTTTTCTGAGCATTTGAGTGAAACATAGTTGGACACAGGGGGAAATAGAGTGGCAAATCTGGAAAAATGCCAAACACACGTGTATTTGACAGACAGATAGGAGAGACCGAGAGCAGTGGGGGTGAAAGAGAGAAAGCAGGCAACACCGCAAGACTTGATTTGTTGTCACCTCTCCCTCCTACGCTGCCAGTTCACTGTGGCGGCAGTGTACTTTAGTCCTGGGGAAGGGGTCATGAGCTCAACTCAACACTCAGTGACTGCCCTCTTTTTTTTTTTTTTTTTGTCTGGCAGTTTTGTACGTGTATAGACCACACAGCAAGCTCTCAGCGCCCCCACCCTGCTCCTGTACTCAGATCTCATTTTCGTGGGCCGTAAAACATTGAGTTGTTAAATTTCTTTATGCGTCCTGCTCCCCTCGCGCCCCAAGGGCTCCTGGTGCGTTTTAAATTGAATGATTGCCTGCAGCTCTCGGATTGTTTAACCTCTGCAGTGGCACCAACTCCGACTGTATTTTTAGAAGTTTTGCGTCCCCCCCCCCCCGCCCACGTTTCCTCTCTCTCTCCACCTAACACAATGGAAAAAAAAAAATGAACGATGGCCATTTCTGGGGAGGTCCTCAGCTGCAGCGCGTCATGCTCCACACTGTGCTCATGTGTGTATTGTGTGTGTGCTGCGTGAGTGTGTGCGTATACAAGCATGTGCATGTGACATGACTACCGTTTTTCTTATTTATGACCCTCACCTCCGTCCAGGCTGCCAATTTGTCGGAGGAGCAGAGGGAGGTGAGGCAGGAGGAGAAAAGGGGGAAAAAAAAAAAAAAAAGCAATCGGGCGATTCCGAGGTGAGCGCTGTTCCGGGCCCGTTAGCTTTTATGGCCCACTAAAGAAGAAGAAGAGAGAGAATGAACATCCTTCCTGTCTTGATTGACTTCTCCTCCTCCGCTTCCCCCAGCTCTGCTACAAGCTCCTTTTCTCCACTCTCTTAAGTAGCAATAATGGACATTCTCATATCTACCCTGCAAGCATTTCTCGAGGCTGTAGGAAAGCAGCAAAAATAAGTACGACAAATTACCTCCCATAATCATACCTGCTCTATGAGGTTATTATTGTAGATTTAAACAGCTATACTTTGATGTCACACATGGGGAGATGGCCTCTTGGGCCTTATCGGGTAAGCCAGATATGTAATAAAGAGCAAGTAAGTGGTAATTACACACTGATAACTTTGGCAAGGACACAAAGAGGTTTTGATGTGAAGTTGTAAATGTGACATGGCAGTCATGTCCCGCTGCACCGGAGGCAGCTCCTTCTCAGTCTGAAGGCTTGTAAACCCACCAGCAACCCCTGATTTGTTTGGTCACACTTTTATTTGCCTCCTCATTAAGTCTTATTAGTCTTATTATAGTTTCTCATGCTGCGATGAAGTTCATTATTGTGGGAAATGTGACTTTGATCCTGTTTTTGTGTATTTTGCGTGCCACATCCGAAGCTGCTTTTCAGTCCCGCACTTTTTGCTATTGATTTTGTTATTGATATTGTTCTTGTTTTTGTGTGTTTTATGCGACGTCTCTCAGCTCTCATATATATTTGTTGGTAGTTTTTGGCAGCATCTCGTGGGTTTGTGGCTTGTATGAATTTACCGTGTCCTCCATTCCTACAGTATGCAATATATGAGAGTGCAGGGGGAAGGAGACCAGGCCATGCTTGTGATTCAATACGCACACCCCCATGGACCAAGGCTTAGGGGAGTGCATGTGCTGATGAAAAAGTAATGTACTGTGTCTGCAAGGTACTGCTTGCTTTTCTCTCTCGCTTCTTCAACTCCTTCTTCAACCTCATATCCCATACCAACCTGAGACCTCTTTAGCTAAAAACAGCTCCCCAAAATGCCTTCCTGTCGGTTTGTCTCTGTCTCTTAGTCTTTCACCAAGTTTCTGAGGGAAAAGCCTGTTTAAGATATCATTATTAATACAGTATTTATGCTATAAAAAGCACTTGTCTGAGTAAGCGTAATATTCTTATAACTAAAGCCAAAGAATTATCAACCGTTTTACCTATTTAGTGATGTTGCAGTGTTCCAAGATTTCAGCAATGACTTACTACTCCAAATTTATCATAAACCAGTAGAACAAGTAGTAATAACTAGAAATCCACATAGAAAGTGAGACATGAGTGGCGTGTAAACGTGTTCTATCCATTCAATCAACACACCGACATTGACTCCGACCTGTGTCCGCAGAAACAGCCGTCTGTCAGCAGATTTGTGCAGATTACGCTTTACTAAACACGACAGAGGAGAAAAAAAAATAGACACGGAGCATAAAAAAAAGAAAAACGTGGGAGGTCCCCGTGAGTTGCGTGTCTCTCGTATGCAGTATGGATTGATTCATTTAATAAAAAAAAGGAGGCGCATCTGTTTTGTGAAACGTTGAGTGACGCTTTCTATGTGGATTGGCTGTAAGTCAAGTAATAAAGGGTCAAGTCTACAGTTACAAATGTTAAACAATCTGCAATTAGAAATGTCATAAGTTCTCACAATAATCCATAAATCTGCACTTGTAAATTTTAGGAACTTAATAACAGAATTTTGTCCAGGAGATCTGCAGAGAGTAAGTGTCAAACTGTCATATGAGGAGTCTTCCTGGTGAACTACAGAGCTGACTAAAAAAGAAGTGTAATGCTGGAGGAGGCTAAACGACAGCTGAGATATTTATCACAACCTGGAAACTCAGTATCAGTAAAAGATTATTTGAACCATCAATAAAGCAACTTAAAGAATATAAACTTATTGGGGTTTCTTATTAAAACGTGATACCCAAGTATCTAAAAAAAAAACAAAACTAACACACCAATCCTCTGTCCGGCTTACATTCTCTCCCTCATTTATCTGGATCCACATACTAGAATAATCTGCCACTCTAATTTGTGTACTTTAAAAAGGGTCAGTTCATAGGAAGCACTTCTGGCTAAATTGAAAAAGTGAAATGAGCGACGACAACCTCATCAGCACTGTTTGACTTTCACTTACACTCTTCCTCTAATATTAGAGAGGCCCCAATGAAGAGAAACAGTAGCCACTCCTGCAGTAAGAGTGTCACCAGCGAGTCACTTAAAGTAACAGCAGCCCAGTGATTGATGCTCTCTGTGTGTTTGTGTGTGTTGGAGGTGGGGTGTGTGAATGAAAGGAGGGAAGGTGGAGGGCAGACAAGGGATTGATACTGCACAAGAGAGTGGTGGGCCAGGTGAAAGAAGAGAGGAAGAGTGGGTGGTGGCAAGGGACTTGTCCCGTAGCAAGTTGAATCTATCTTCCTCACTTCTTCTTCAACCACGGCCCCTCTGTCCTTGGGCGCTGAGTGCTGACTCGGCAGGGTTTGTCTTTGTCCCCCTTCAAAAAGTACCAAGACTGCAACCTTATTACAAAAGTTTACCCAAGGACTTGGTGTTCACAAGAAACTTTATTTAGACTGTACACCCTTAAACAACGTGGAGAAAGTGTGAAATGAAAATGCAGATTAAACAACAAAGAGCCAAACAACTGTCAGACGCTTCATTTGTTAAATGTTCTGATTGAAAACAGATTTAAGAGTTAAGAGGAAAGTGATATTGCTAATGTAGTTCTACACCGCATACAGATTTTGCCTAATGCTGCTGCATCATTTATGTTTCTATTTTCTCCATTTAATATCACCATCAGTTAATCTGCATTGTTCGGTAAACATGATCCTTTCCCAACATTCATCCAGCAAACCATTTCAAATCACTTCCCCAAGTCGCTTGCCAATTTACTTAAGCATACAACAGTGTGGAGCTGCCTTGAATTCATATGCTGTGCTATGTATATTCAGCATAGCGCTTTCTCCACGGGGAGCCAAAGCCCATTTGCTGGCCGGGCTCATTTGGCAGTCATGGCTCCAACACATACAGAACAGCACATTAGCATAAAATTGGGTACATGCGTGTGGCAAAGCCAGCCGAAAGAGACATAATTGCTATTGACAGAATTAACAAACACATTAAATCCCCACATTAATTAGAAAGTCAAATGTAAAAACTGTCAGGAGTGGCAGACAGCTGTCATCCATCATCACTCTCATTGGAGTTTCATGGTAATTCATTTTCCGATGGTTAATTTGCTTCATTTTGCTGTGGACTTAAAGCGCAGCATGTTTTAATTATGGTCGCCCTGTACAAAATGGTCAGTCTCATAAATATGGCGACGGTGGAGCGGTGGTGCGGGTCAGGCCCTGTGATGACCAACCAAATGAGCTTTTCAAGGCAGTTTAGCTTGCAGAGAGCTGATTGATCAATTATTTCTCCTTTTAATTCACCAATTGGTTGAATAATTAGGAATAAAATGGGCATCATTACCAAAACAAATAAATGTCTATTTAAATCATGGTAATGATCAAAGGGAATTAATACAAGATCAAGTCATTTATCACTGATAGATGGGCTATTGTTCGTTTTGATGCATCATTTAGTCTTTAAGCTGACTGGTTTTCCCAAATTTCCAGCTTAAATATGACTTTTTTATTGTCATTTATTAATAATGTTTTCCCCTCTTCTGTTTTTTTTCATGTCTCTGCTCGGCACTGGTGGAACTGGACTTCGAAAACACCCTCTCAGGTAGTCCTAATATCACTGTTTTTATACTCGCACTGTCACACTGTTTTGTAGAAAGTGTAAAAAACATCTATGCAAAATTGCTTCGCAGCCCCAATATTCATTAACAATCTAATCACATTGGAGCCCACACGTGCAGACAACATGTCCCCCCACAATGAGTAGTAGTGAAGTTCTTGCAATGGCCACAATGACGGTTTCTCTCCTCATCATTACCCCCTCTTAACCTTTGATCCCCTCCCAAACACCCTCCTACAACACCCAATAAACATTAAAAAAAAACCTGGCTGTGTCACAAGGTGAGTTAAAACACACAGGCTGTATATATAGTTAGAGGATGGAGGGGTGAAGGGGTGTTGAATATGTAGTGTAGGTATGCATCTGTGTTTTTGTGCTCACATGTGGTACGTGTGCACGTGGGTACATTTGTAGGTTGGTTGGGGCTCCTGTCCTGGAAGAGCAGCTCCTCTAGACAACAAGCTTCCCTTCAGGTTGACGGCCCCGCCTGGTCACCCATAACAACACACGCAATAGCTCTTAAACACATGTCCCCGTGCTCACTCGATGTCTCGCTGTCTGCTTCTTTTACCCTCTGTCCAATCTCCCGGTCTTTCTCCTCCTCCCTTTTGTCGGCTTTCCCTCCGTCTCGGCGTAGTCAGAGGAATGGCAGCCTGCACATTGATCCCTCTGCTCACAGAGCGTCGCGCCGAGCATGCTAGCGCGCTCCTCTTGTCAAGGAGGTTAAGATCACATGTTATTTGTCGGGGCTCAACCCTGGTGCAAGCCTCCGTAGAGGAACGGCGTGCACAGCGACAGGGCTGACCTCAACATGCCTGTTAGCTCCACAGAAAGCTGAGCTGTCAATCATTGTGTTGTACATGAGACATTTAGTTCGATAATAAAACACACATCGCAGCTTTTAATGATTGTGATAGTATACAGACTAGGAGACTCTCAGGAGAGGAAGAGGAGTTCAAAATCTGCCTATGAAATTTTTTGATCTTTCTTGGCTTTGATTTCTTTTCTGTTTACACACATCAACATGGTAGTTTCATCAGTTAAACAGCCCCATATTATTGACAAGATAGCAGTTGAGCAGTCAGAAAAGATGCTACTGGGACACAGCAGTATAGACGTGATGAGTGTTTGAGCTACTAATCGAACTGGAGTGACCAAATGGACAGGATGTAGAAACAGTGTTATTACACTGTGCAAATATTCCTCTGGTCATCCCTTTCCATATTAAACCCAAGCATGATTGATTCAGTCCCATGTAAAATTCTTATTGGTCCCTGCCAATGATAAAGTGACCGTATTTCTCATTTGAAGACTCCCCAGACATTCGCCCTTTGAGAGAAAAGGTGAAAAAAAAAAAAATCTCAATCTCTTCCCCTCTCTCCGACCCCCTCCCTTTTCATCCTATCCTCGCTCTCTTTACATGTCCAATCGTTTATCTATCCGCCGCCAAATTCATTTCAATTAGAGCCTGTGCCGGCTTGCTCCCTCTCCTTATCGATCGCTGCCCCTGGCAACTTGGGGGCACACGCGCTTCAAGACCACCGCTGCTATCTTCAGGACACACGTGCATGAACAGCACTGGGGTATACTGTATGTGTGTGTGTGTGTGTGTGTGTGTCTGTGTGTGTGCGCTGTTTATGGGCTTCACCCTGGTCTAAGACACAGCGGGCACCTTCGCCACTGCGATCAACAATAAATATGAGCAGTGGCAAACAATTACCCCCTTAACGAGGGATTAATTGTGTCAAGATGGAGTGAGGTCAACACAGAGGTCGGTTAACGCCGTACATTCCTAATGTGTTTATTTTCATTAGTTAGGGACATTAGTCTTTCCCTTAGTAGCACCACTGTCCATTGATTTCCTTCCCTTTATTTTTTAGAGACAGTATGAGAGCGTGTGTGCCATGTCTCTGTGTATGTATGTATTTATGCGCATGCAAGTGTTCATACAGCTCAAAGTAATATTATGAGTGCCTGAGCAGAGCGCTGGCTATTGACTCATGCCAGATCAATATTATAAATGCCTTTAACGGTGGCAGTTAAACTCATTTGTCATTTATTGGTGGTGGTAGCGGGGGACGAGAGTCCTCAGCGCTGCAATAGATTGATACATTTGTCGCTTCTCTAACTTCCCTCGCCGGCCTCTAAGTGTGTCATCATCCAGGAGCCATAACTTGAGGCAAAGCTCTGTCATGTTCACTGACGACAAGTGATTAGGTGGGACGGTGTGGTGGCGGGGCAGGGGAAATGAAAGGGCCGGTCATTTGTTTCTGGGTGGCACAAGTGAGGCGGCGGCGCACACTGAGCTGCCACCGCCTGTCCCCTGTGGCTGATGGAGCCATGCCGTCTGCATGTTTACATTTGATTTGTGTACATGTGCGTCGGTGAGAATGGGGGAAAGAGAGAGAGAGTGAGATAGAGAGAGAGAGAGAGAGGGGAGGCGGCAGGTTTTGAAGGCTCGCTGCGAGTGGAGGAGAGTAAAGCAGGTCTTAAATTGAATCACTTTCTGGTTGCTGCAGTTGACATTGTTTAGGCTGTGTCATTGACAGGCTGTTGTAAAGCTACAGTGAGGTAGGATGGATGCTGGCCCTCCAGGCTTGTACTGTATTGCATGCTGGGTAATTCACTGCCATTGTTTGATGTGACAGAGGCCATGCAGGATAGAACATAAGGTTTGTTTCAGTTATGCTTTGAAGACATTTAGCTATTGATTTAACTAAATATATTTCTGGGGGCTTTTCAGCCAATTTAGTGTAACAGTCATTATGGAATTATTATTATATGAAGAAAGTTGCATTTAGGCAAGTCTCCCATCCACGTTTCTGTAGTTATTTGAATATCTACTAACATTTTTGTTACATTTATTTCAGTCAGAAACTAGTTTACTGTTATGGTTAATGGGATTTGCTTTTGCACAGTGGCTCAGTTTAAGGCAGCTTTTCCTGGCCTATCAGAAATCCATCTCACAATGAGAAGAAGTAAAAGCAAAGCTACCTGTGGGCATGTACGAAACTAAGCCAGTGCTGTTTAGTGTTATCTGTGCACATGTGACAACATACTAGATTATGAAATATACTGTGCACAAATGCTTGGCGTGTAATATAGGCCACAATAAAAATGTGTACAGGCAGCACATGCATGTTGGTTCTGACTATGAAGGATCGCACCAGTAGTTTTCAGTATTTTATCCTGCAAACCACATGTACTTACATGTACTGGTGACTATTTTCCAAAGCTACCCATAACTTTTTAGATTATTTTCTTCCTTTGCTCGTTGTTATCGTTGACGCATTTGCAAGAAAAGGATCATTTACATTAAAGTAATGCAGCGCTTTTTCACAGGTGACTGAAATTTTGGATGATTTTGGATGTCAGGGCATCCTTAAATGCAACACTTTCAAAATTGGTCCCTGCTCACAAACTGCATGGCCTCACGACTTAAAAATGTGCGCTAACGTGGTCAAATGTCCACTGAATTATCTCAAGCCGGTTTCAAGCTGATAAATTTTCATAGCGCACAGAAATGGAAGGTATTTCTGTTATATCTGAAAACATATGTCATGCTTTAGAAATGGTCAGTAGTGAGGTTAAGTTTACACAATTTAAGGTTAATGGGCTAAGACACCCAAAGTCACCAGCACGCATGATAAATAGCGTGCCGTCACATGCTATCATGTCTATTTGTTCAGCACATGTCGGTGATTATAGCATGTACTCGTGCTGTTTCTCACTTTGCCTTCCATTCACACTCTTGTCACTCTTATATAGCTATAAGGAACCTGACCTCTCTACTGTGCAACATGCCCCAGGCACCTAAACCTCACTCCATCTACATCCATGAGTGTGCGTGTCTGCACTGCATGCATGCATCTGTGTCGAATCCTGCCACTTTGTTCAGTTGTAAACATTTTCATGTCTTTGCCAGTGAGAATTGGCTCTCAAACTTTTTTTTTCTTTCATGTCAGATTGTTTATGTATGTACAGTGTATGCATATGTGTCCCTGTGTGCGGAGAGCACAAAATGTTATCTCCAGGGATCTCTTCTCTCCTCATTCTCCCTTCCTCCTCCTCTTGGCGCTCTTCTTTTTCCCCTAAAGCTGTTGCTAGCTATTTATAGTGAGAACAGGGGAGAGACCATCAAAGCTGGTTCCATATATCAAAGCCGATCCGATCGTCTCCACTCCTCTCTCTCCACCATGTCCTCCTTCCCGGCTCTGCTGTTCTAAAACGGGAAGACAGGGAAAGCCCCAGAAGAAATCCTGCTCCCTCTGCCCACCAGAGATCTACCGGTGGGAAAAAAGGCTCGGGAGGGGTGGAGGAGAGTGGGAAGAGTGTGGGAATGTGTGAGAGAGAGTGCGAAAAGTGAGCGAGCGAGCGAGCGAGTGAGTGGGTTTCCGTGTTTACGAGCGCACGTGCACAAAAGTAAGTCTTTCTGTTCTGTGCACGCGTGTGCTGGCTCGTGGGTATTGGCGGCCCAGGGGTTTGATGTGTTGATGCGACACGGTGCTCATTGTCGCCGCGGAAGCTAATGAAATTACAATGAGGTCTGGGAGGCCCACAGTGGGCAGGCCTGCAAGGCGCCAGCGCCTGAATCCATATTAAACGAACTGTTTCCCCTCCAGCGCGCACCGCCTCTTCTGTCCTCATACAAACACATAGCGGAGGGAAAAACAAGACTAGCGTTCCGCTGAGACAAGGCATCTAATGTTGAGAATCTAATGTGGCTTTAATAGGAGTTCATTCACAGATGTTATTGAGGTGACTGCTTGTTGTGCTGTTGTGCTTTTAGGCAGCTGCTGTTGACATCATGAGATCCAAGTGAAGCAATCCAGAGTCGATACCTCCCGGAAACTTTTTAAATGTCTGTTGAATGTCAGTTTTAAAGGAGAGTGCACAACCTATGCATGTTTTATACTTATAGTTTGGGGAGGGCTCAGAGAGACACCAACACCCAACAAAACGTCTTTTTCTTCACCCGCTGGGGTTGTGGGAATGAGAGTGAATTTATTTATTTGTTTTGTTTGTGTTATCGAGAGAGCGGCAACAACAATGAAGGGTATCTTCGGAGAGGCAAAAAGTCAGAAAACTCAGATAAAACAACAACGAAAAAAAAACATTCAAGCATCCTTTTCATCAGAAGTTATAGCATGCATGTACAATGTGTACTTGATCATCAAGTGATCAGTAATTATACTCCAGATCCATATTTTTATCTTTGTACATCTTTGGAAATACCAAGATATTCGACTAATCCTGTTCAATTACAGTAGTTGTAATTACAAACATGCATTTGAAGTACATGTTTCAGAATGAGTGTCTTAGATTCAATGTCACAGACTTAATTTTAGATTAAAAACGCTACAATCTTTTCCCATTTAAAGACAAAACAATAAAATAATACAGTGCAGTATGGAGCCCTGTGGGTCATCTGGGCGTAGATCCAGGATCTACAAGATGACTGTAACACATCAAAAGCAGTTGGACATTTACCAAAATATCACTTCCTATGCCCCTAACTTCTACCTACTCCACTGATAAAAACATTATGAAGTCCATTATCAAAGACAGATAGACAGTGTAGGTCTTCCTTAAAGCCTTGTTACAATATATGTATGAATATATATATATATGGGGTCACTTTTAAAATTCCATCATTTCAATAAAGATGGGGTCTAATGTATCATGTGCCAAGTCCTACACATTAGATTTTGAGTCCTAAACAGACAATAGCAATGCAAGTGACACTTAACATAACAATGATGAACCAAACCAAGTATTGCAATCATAAACAGAAATCAATAATTAAATATTTTCACGATAACCTCACAGTAATAACTTTTCTTTCCATCCCTGTGTCTCGACACAACAAAATCCCATCTCACAGTTAAAAAACAAAAATCAGAACTTCAGCTAGATCTAAAATATAAACACTGTCCTAAATGTCTGTTTTGTGTCTAAATATGGGGAGAATATACAAGTCTTTTCAAGTCATCAGGCTCAATTGCAGCTGCGTTGGTGTTAAAAGTCAAAGTCGAGTTGCGAGTCCTTCTTTTGTAGTTGAGTATGAAGTCTTGAGTCTGACTCAAGTGCGTGTTTTGTAACTCAAGTACAGACCTCAGAAGTCACTCCACAAGTTTCAATGATGAAAGTGACACCATTGCATAAAAGTACTTTCAGACCGCCAGCTGCGCCTGCTGCTCTGCAACGTCAGTGTTCCGTATTTTGAACGCAGCTGCCGGCAATGGCCACCAGCTACATCCATACCTACTGAAACAACCTGTACAGACTTACTGACAACATCTCAGTTCCGCTCCATCTAAGTCATATGCCTTGTGTGGGAATAGAGGAACTGTACATGTATGCAGGTCATGTATAGCGAGTTGATGTAGAGAAAGTTTGAGATTGCTGTGATTTGAATAGCTGCATGTTTATACTGCAATCATATGTGCAAATCTAGAATGAATAAAGCAGGATGAAGCGGTTGCATATTGATAGGTGTGAGCTGTGCTTGCCATGGAACACGAATAGAATGAAAACATATGAGACAAACAACTAAAAAAGGACTTTAAATGGTCATAGTTAACTTTAAATTGCTTACAAATGCTAATACAGTCATTATCACGCTGCCATTATTATTCATCATATTGAAACCAATATGCAAGTCTGGTTGCAGGTTATTAAATGACTTGGCGTGCTGGGGACCAGCAGTGAGGGATGCAGGTCATTTTAGGGTTAGCTGAATTCCAGATACAAAAAAAACATTATTTTTTTTCTCTCTCGTGGCGTGCAGAAGGATGGCTGGAATATAATGTACGACATGTGCGTGATACAAATGTGTGAATAGGAATGTGTGTGTTCGGCTCATGTACTATGCAGTATCCTACAGTAATTACATCGTCTGTTTATCTTATAGCTGTGCCTGTCTTTGTTGTACATGCCTCAGCTTCACAAGCATGCCAGGAATGCCATGATGACTTTCCCTTGCCTTCAGTTCTGGTTACACTGAATTCTGACACAGAGATATATCCCAACACAATACTAACGTGCATGTGTGTGTGTGTTTTTAATGGTCAGCCTTGTTATTGTTGGATATCATATTATGCAAATTCTGTGCTGAATATCTTTTAGACTTCATCTAAGGCTCTGGCTTACAGTTTAGGATATGCTTACTTCGCATCTTATAAAATAAACTCATACAGACCAAACTTAACACTTTGGGGGAGCACATGACTGAATAAATCTAACAGCCACTTGGAGATCACATTTAGATTGCAGTTCTACTTTTTAAGCTCGTCTGTAGAGATTGACCGATTTTGATAGCTTCAGAGATCAATGCCCATGCAAAAAAAAAAAAAAAAAAAAGTGCAATGTGATGCAAATTTTACAAGTTCGAGTGACTGATGCACACATGTGTCAACTCTTGTGGAGGAAATGCTCCAAAATTAGTGATCTTCTAAAAGAACCAGAGAGGTGATAACTATGAGACAAAGCAGGAGAAAGAGTTAAAATAAAGGAACAACAGGGGCATAACTTGTCTGCCTGACACACACACACATACGCCGACACTCACAAAGCTTCTTTTGTTAAGTTTAGCTGCTAGTTAGAGCCTGTGCCTTCAGGTAGACATGCCCGTAGTATTCCTTCTCCTTTTCCCCCTGCTCATGTCAGTATTAGAGCTGTGTGTGCACGCACATTTGAGAGCGAGATCAAATTTATTACTCTCTTCTGGTGTCTGAATGTCCCTGCAAGATGCAAAAATCTGTCAAGGCAAAGAGTATTATTCTTAGACAAAGGGGCCAATTAGTGTTATTGTTAGGGTTAGGATTAATTAACAGGTTTCAGGTAGAGCTACAAAAACAACATCATACCTGCACATCCTCAACAACATTACTATCTCGGATCGTGTGTGTGCGCCGCCGTCTGCAAAAGAAAGCGCCATCATGGACCTTGGATGCAATTAAGAGCCTGTCAAGCTGGTGTCAAAGGTGCACACAAACCCACCCATGCAAGCCCCCCCCCCCAACACACACACACGCACAAACAAACACATTCACACAGACGCACCTGACTACTGCAGACGGATGACAGTGTGCTCCCTCTGAATTGTGTGCTCTGTGTGTGTGGGAGGTGACAGCATGCCTGTGTGTGTGTGTGTGTGTGTGTGTGTGTGTGTGTCTCTGCGAGTGCACGTGGTGCCTCACACATGTTGAAATATGGCTCCCATATTTCACTGCACCCACAGCATTTGTAAATGCCAACTGCTTTCCTACATCCCCCACCCCATCCCTCTCCTGCGATTGGACCATCCCACGGAGGCTTCGGCTTTTAAGAAATTGAAGGAATAATCCACCAGGAATGGGGGGGTGACGAGCGGGGGGGAGCGCTGTGAAATGGCTGGGCCCCTGCCTCCAAATATCAGGAAGATATTGTAAACAAAGACAGATGCTCCAGTAAATGACACAAAACAGAGGTCATATATTTCTTTTTTCTTTTTTTTGAGCCAGCTAGAAGCCCTGAATTGCCCAAATTGAGAGAACAGCTATTTGTAGGTTTTATGTTGTGTGTGTGTGTGTGTGTACAAGAAGGGGTTTGTGTCTGTTGGTGGCACCCATGAAATTCCGTTTATCACAAAGGATAACGGGAGACAAAGATCAGAGATCAGCCCCTCCCAGTGATACAACCTCTACCTTCATCTTCCTCTCTCTGCCTCTCTCCTTCCACACCTCACGCCACACTCACTCAATCCCCCGAACCGTCACAGTAAATAGCTATCCTGGAGTAAATTTATAACTGCCACTTCAGCTGACAATCAAATACTATCACTAGATTCTCACTGTCTATCACTTTGGCCCCTGCGAGCGGGGCGGGGGGAGGGACGAGGAGGAGGGGAGGGCAACGAACGGGGGCGAAGGAGGGATAAGAAGGGGTGAGGCCTGCGTAGCCAGTCTGACTGTATCCGATCGATGGGAGGTTGTAAAGGAGCGCTCTTTCCTCCGCCTCCTCCTCTCCACCTGCCCCGCCTCATTATTCCCCGCGCTCTTTCTTTTTTTTCCCCTCTTGTCATTTTCTTTACAGTGTTTTTCTCCGTCCCTCGCACTCTTTCCCCTCCCTCCTTGTCTGAAACTGCCCTCCCTTTTTTTTTACATCCCCATTTCTGTCTATTCCCCTGCTTCCCTCGTCCCTGCAACCCCCCCCCCCCCCCCCCCCATCCTCTCTCCCTGTGTGGGCTGGCCCATGTCAAGGCCTCTGTCTCTTGCCCTCGTTTGACATGCCGCTCATAATGGTCAGATGGGGGAATACCACTCTCTGCCTGTCTCTCTCCATCTTCTCCCTCCTCTATTCTTCTGCTCACCCTCTCCCCTGTCAGAATGTCATGCTGTTGCAAAATGGAGAAAATCAATTGAACGTGAGCTCTCTGAAGGCTGTCTGTATAGATACAGCAAGCAGATTTTTCAAGCATAGACGGGTGTATACATTTGGATGGTTCTGTGTGTGTGTGTGTTTGTGGGTGTGGGTGTGCGCATGTTTGCAGAAGGGAGTAAAAAGAGGAGAGGAAAGGGGGGGGGGTACTGACAGACTCAAGCTGGGGACGTTTGTCGCCACTCGTCACTTTTCCCGTCAGCCAGCGGACATGACAGCCAAGGCGGGTGAGAGGCGAGTGGCGGGCTCTCAGGACCCGAGCAGGAATGAGCACAGAGTGACAGATGGCTCCTTCATGCTCAGGCCATCATGATGGGACTGGGAGAGGAGCGAGGAGAGCAGTGGACAAAGAAGAATGGCGGAAAGAGGAAGGAAGAGATGTCTTGTGACAGTATCAAAACCCACCAGACATTGTAGACACTCTTCCCCAGTCTGTCTGTCAGCTTTTCTTAACAGGGTTTGCCACTGGCTTAGTGGCGGCAGCACCAGCTAACACTTAACACAGGTAAAAAAAAAAAAGGGACTGAAAGACTGAAAGCATAGTGACAGAGCTGAAACAACCTTTGGTGGGTTTATCCTTAAGCTACTCTAATTGATAATTTCCATTGAAACTTCTGGCAATTTGTGTGATAGTAAAATCTTTAAAACTGGAAAAATCAAATCAGTTATTAAATTGTGAAATGATACATTTACGCATTGCACCCAAAATCTTTTGAGTATCAAATATTCAGCCCCTGTAAGCTTGAAAGGTTGTTGTCATGGTCTCTGATGTCGAAGTCACATGCTTTGTTATGCCTAACCATCCACCTCCACCTTGTCCTCAAGAGTTTTTGTAGCAGTATAACGACGCTACTTCCACCTTCCACCAAAGAAAGAGCAGTCATTATTCAAAAGTTCATTATTGGTCATTTTAAGCATTGGAATGAAAGAACAATGCTGTCATTTTTCTGGTTAGGACAGGAAAAGATGCCAAAAAGTGCGCAGAAACATTTTTACCGGAAAATGGCTTTTAGATAAAACTGTACATGTCGTTCATGATTTTGTGTGACTGGATGTTGAGGTGGAACTAAATGTTGGGATGGGCCTGATTGAGAGATTTAAAGTAGTTGAGACAAAGTATATGAAATGGACACTGACAGTTGCCTTTGAGGATCACTCACCCCCCTCCATCACTCCCAATTATGGGCAGAGGAGGACAAAAGGGAAGGACATGTTCTTAACTGGGCATCAAGCCACATGTCATGCCACATGCCTTTGGCAGGGAAGAGAGCTGTGAGTAATGTTGCAAACTGACACTTATATTCATACCTCCATCTCAAGATAATGCTGCTAGTAGGCTCCTAATAAGCTTTGGTAAAACTGCAGGTTGAGGTTGGCAAAGTTCGAATTTATTGGATTAGTTTTATGTATGCCCCTGAGCACAGAATGAGTCATCAGAAAAGTTTTGCCTCTTTACAGGTGGAGAAACAGATGGAGCGCATTTTTGAAAAATTTGGACGTGATGATAAATAGCACAACAATATACCAACAAGACACAAGTTAAACAACTGACTTTAAGTGAATTTCTCGACTGAGTTGTAGAAATCTGGTGAATTACACTAACAGCAGGTTTGATCAGGTAACCAGTAATCTAAAGTAGCATTTTAATCCTGGGTGACACATAAAATAATGGCGGCTTTAATCATGAAGTCCACACCATCAAAGAAGAGAAACACACTTGTAATACTCTACACGGCAAAAAAGACAAGAACATAAAATAAAAGACACCACAAAAGCCTCTTTTCTATTTTGATTCAGGTCATTGAAGGCGAAGCAGAAACAAAACAGACACACACAACCTTGTAAGACAAATAGGTTTTGTCATCCCCTCAGAAGGCTCCCTTTTTGTCAAAGACCCAGAGGCTGCGGCAACGATGAATTGTGACATAGCCTAATTCCTTTGGAATTGCAGTATAGTCGATAAAGGAGCAAACGGTCTGGCAGTGACCTCCAGGATAGTGTTATTGACCTATTTTGCATACACACTGGGTGCGAGAATGGACAGGCGCTTTATTTGTGCCGTTATTTATTGGCCCGCAACATGACTGTAATGCCTGTCCAGGGACTCGGCTGGAGTGCAGTTATAGATTATCATGATTGCTAGTTATTAGTGTGTGTGAGTGTGCGTTTTTGCGTGTGTGTTAGACACACACACACACGCATACACACAGGGAATGAGAGAGATTATTCAGAGCGTTTCTGTTTGAATAAAGAAGACAGAGGCAGTGTTGTGCAAATTGTTATTGAAATAGTTTAATGCCAGTCCAACTTAACTTCAAGGACAAAACTGCCACCACTGTAGTTGACGGCTAATATGTAAATATTATGTGTATGTATGCACTGTGTCGGTACTGTCTCAAGACATACTGTAATTACAGACTGAAATATGGCAAATATTTACCTTGACATTCAGTTCTTAGTGAGAATCAATATTTTGCAACATCTAGATAGGACTGAAATCCATTCACACACAGCTCTTTTCTTGTTTCCCAATGTCCCAAAGAGAGACACAATGTGAGGGATGGAGAACCATTTCTTCAGCTATATGTCACAGTGCCAGACACTTAAGCCATGCACTTGTTGTCTGTGGCACTGGGATGAACCCTTTCCTCTCACGTCGCAAAGAGAGCAAAAAGACAAGAGCCACCCCCTTTTCCATCTCATCCCCTTTTTCATCGCCTTCTTTCAGCTCTGAATCAGCATTAGTGTTGCACTTAAGGACACTTCTTGGCACCGGCGGAGGTACCAGATCAGCTCGGCCCGCCAGATCGGCTCGCGGTCCTGCATTTACGGATGACGTCACACATTATGCTGTACGTCATTTAAATAGCAAATTATGATTGTGCGATTGTGTAGAAAAAAGAGATTTACATTTAATGTAAATGCCAAACTTTATATATAACAATTTCATACCTGTTTGTGTAGGGAGTGTAAGTTCACTGTGTGTGTATATATTTAAAAATAGTGTATAGACCACAAGGAAGTAAGTCATCATTACTCTGCAGAACACACAGCCGATCTGGCAGGCAGAGCTGATCTGGTACCTTCACCGGCTCAAGGTCCTTTTCGCCTCCCTCGTCCATGGAAAGTCGCCTCTATAGTGGGCCATGTAATTTACGTTGACAGTGGTATTGACTATATTTAACAGACTGATGAATGGCAAAAATAAATAAGACTTCCAGGAGAGCCCTGAGGCCCACCACAACAATACATTACAATTAGGCCTTCAGGGAATGAAAAGGTTATAGTCATCCACAGGCAATTAGCCGGAACCTTCAAAGGGAAAATGGCAAAAACATATCTTAAAAATATGACTAAGGTGTTGCTTGCAAACATAAAGTATGTGCAGTTTGGATTTCTCCCCATTTGGAAATGTTGATGATTAGCATATCAGGTGAATCTAAATTTGTTAAAACTATCTGTAACATTAAGGAAAGTTAAAATGGTAATTTGCCCTCTTTTCTACTCTGTTCTTTTCCCTTCCTCCATCTAAGAGTTTGCAGGTACATGGTATCTCCATGGGATTAATTGCTCATTTAGCAACTCTTTTCCATATTTCACGGTTGAGAGAATATCCAAATTAGCTTTGCCATCAGAGTTCACTTCTTCCACTGGGGCTTGAATGACCACGCTGTAGGACAGCACACCAAGCCAATCAGGCACTTGTAACTCATCAGCTGGGTGGGACAACAGCTGTGAAGACATTGTCAACTTCTTTGCTCTGTGTTAGTGAATTGCATTGGAATGAATTGTTGTGGGAGGACGGGGCAGATTCATTGAGATTGGGGCATTCAGGCCCTTGTTATTATGAAGACCATTTATTTCTTTGTAAATTAGAGTTTGGCTGAAAGCGTCACAGGGTACCAAATGGACCCAGTCGATGCTGGTCTGGTGGACTGAGGGAAGGGCAGCAGGGTGGTAGGGTTGAAACTGAGCGGCAGTTATTATTCAGATATGGACGGCACAGTGGCGGTTGTGCTGGAATCGAGCTAATGGGGTGGGAAGGCGCAGTCGATGGCTTCCTCTGACGCTTGGCTGCGCTGATATCTCTCCTGCTTTTCTCTTCTTTCAACCCCCCCAACAGGCTATCCATCCACACTGACGTATTCTGATGACTCGTGTCATTAAAGCTAACGTCCGCTGAGGAGGTAATTAGCCAAAGTATGGCATTAATCAGTGGCTAGAGCCCCTCACGCCTGCTGGGGTGTCTGGGACGTGCTTTTTGCAGCTACGTTGGCCTCCTGCGGCCCCCTGTTCCACACATGGTGGGCATTAACCTTCGGAGGCTTGGTCATTTGTCTATGACGAGCTCATACTTCCTTGTTTACAAGCTTTCTTTCTGTATTTCCGATACTGGATGGACCCTGTAAATGCCAAAGCTGGAGTGTGAGTGGTGGAACATGGAGACACTGCAACAGAAAAATTTAGTTTTGGGGTGGTTTTTTTTTTCCAGCAGCTGTTTAGTAGAACTACCAAATATATCCACTGCTTCATTGAGGCATAAAGACATGAAACTGTTGAATCCATCAACTATCTCTCACCTGTTGCAGTTTAAAGTGGCTTACATGAAACTCGTACTTTGTATATACTGAGTGGCTCGTGTGTTCAAGAAACAAATGTCTTCTTTGACAGTGCAATTTTGAAGCCCTCTGTTAGAGCAGCTAAATGAAGTCTGTTTAGTGTTGACCGATGGGTCATTTCTCTGTCCTCCTGCTCATCAGTGTCCTCCCAGACAAACAAATCACTGCTGCCTCGCCAAAACAAAATGGCCTCCATCAGTGCGCTCACAGTGACATCTCCATCTGCTGTCAGACAAACCATTAAAAGTGCAGGGCAAAATTTCAGCCCTGTCAGTGCATATAAAGTCTCTCATTTCTCTCCATCAGCACAGTCTACCAGTTCCGCACAGCAGAGATAGACTCAATCTAAAAACGGACTCCCATACTGAACATTTTGATTTCATTACCACCCGCCACTGAATATTCATATACTTTTTTTTAACTGCTGTGTCAAGTCACACCTGGAACCAGCAGGGCGTCATACATTATTCATTAGTGAAAGGCAATGGGGTGTGGTCTAATAGAGTTTACTGGGGTGCCGACAAGCTCGGTCTTCACTTCCTGATTCATTAATGATGCATCTTCTCCCACCAGTGGTGTCGAGCTAACCTCCCGCCCATGCGACAATGCCCCAGGGTCCTGGAGGAACCGCTTGGCTCTCCTCATTTAATTGTTCTTGTGCTGACCCGACCAGGAGATTAGCGCGAAGTACACGAGGCAGGGAGGGAATACTGCCAGCCCCGGATTTCACTTTCCTAACCTCAGCCAGTCCAAATCCGCCGCTCGCCAGGGAATGGTGCACTGAAGGTGATGTCTATCCAGATAAAACAAGCTATCTGCACTCTCCGCACACAAAATCTGGGCTCAGATTTGACAGACTATACATAAAAATTCAAATTAGAGAATAAGGCATAAATGTAAAAATAAAAACACAGCACACAGGCAGTGCTTAGGACTTACCTGTGATTAACATTAAGCGGTTATTTACTGACCAGAATCAAATGCAGCTCAAGACTTTCAAATGCATGGCTCCATTCATAAATATCTAATCAAAGCTCAAAGACTTTATAGCCAGTGAACAAGATGCAAAATTGAATTTGGCTCAAAGAAATTATGTCAGGACATTAAATCAATGAAAGACATAAAAGCACTGTGACTGGCAGAAGGTTTCAACATCTAAATCTGAGCATGAGATATTCTAAGAGCTGTCATGTGATATAAAATAAGTTCGCTCTCATTCTAGCGTTAGACAAGGGAGCAGTATGTCAGTAATGACTGAGGCAACAAGAGTAAATAACAGCTGTTTGAAGTTTTAATACCTGTAAATATCCTCAGTGGTACAGCAGAGATGTAGCAACTGATATCACTTGAGCTACTCCAAACTTTCTCAGTGAATTTGCACCTTCTTCTTTTCTTTTATGTCTGGCAGGCAGTGATCTTAAACTTTGCAACTCATTATGGTTAACTATGCTATAATTCTACTTTAGGTGCAGACACTTTAATTAGCTGAGACATGTGAGGCATGACACATTTTTCTCTGAAAATGCCTTGGCTCAGGTTTTGTCACCTATTTGCCCGTTGCCCTGCCACCAGCTAGTAAGTCCCACAACTGAGAAGAGCAGTTCCCCTAGGCCTGTATGGCAGAAGAGACTAGTGTTATCCTTTACTATGTGACACACATGGCCTCACCACCCATAATGGTCACCTGACACTAGAAACGTCTGGCACGCACAGAGGGGTTAGGGGTCGTGTACACAGTATTTTGACTGGAAACACAACCTCAGAGACTGATCAGGGATTACCTACCATCATCTGTCATGAGCTACTGTTCATGACCTTTTCACCCCAGAGTGACAAAGGTTGCACTGTGCATTAATCCTATGGGTATTAAAAGCTTTGTCCAGGGTACTGTTCACATCTCAGACCCAAACATCGCAGCTCAGTGGTAAAACCAATGCTAAAGTGAATTAAAGGACCAGTGTGTAGGATTTAGTGGCGTCCAGCGGTGAGGATGCGGATTGCAACCCCCTTGCCCTCACCCCATCCCTTTTAAACGTGTAGGAGAACCTATGGTGGCCGCGAAACTCGAAACGTGAAAGGCCCTCTTTATAGAGAACTACTCTAGAAACATGGCCGTCTCCGTTGAAGAGGACCTGCTCCCTATGTAGATATAAAGGGCTCATTCTAAGGTAACAAAACATTAAGATTCATATTTTGAGGTGATTATACACTAATGATAACATACTTATAAATATTATATTCCATTTCTGCCAAGTCCGTTCTGCTAGATGCCACTAAATTCTACACACTGCACCTTTAAGCTTGTGCGACGCTGTCTCCAATCTGTTTATTCAAACAGTCAAGGTAGGATTCCTTTGGTTCATTTCACAATTTATGGTTCATGGTGGCGATTCGGAGAACCATCGTTCCAACAGGGTAATAAATTAATGCATACATCCTTGTGAAGTATGTAGGAGGTGCTTGAAGCTTGGTGACATGGAGATTACTTGCATCAGACAGAAAAATAACAGTTAATTCAAAAGAGTGTGTTTTTACCATTCACTCCTGCTGGGCTACTAGTTCTTGTCCTTCATGGTAAAACAGAATCCTTGGATGTTTTAGTCATTTTGTTTGTCTTCAAGCTATCTGTCAGTAAATCAGAGGCAGTAGAATAAAGCTTATCTGGTAACATGCAAATAAAGGTAAAGTAGATTTTCCTTTTTGCATTTGCCTGACCTGTCCCTGACAGACCAAAGTGATTGTCCTTTACTCTTCTGTCTGCCCTCAGTTCCTCTTTCCTATCTGAGATGGAAGTGGTGAGGCATCTGTGGGTACCCAAGGGGGCCGCAATGCTAACTTTGTGCCTGTCCTCTGCACCCTCTGAGACTGGGCTTTGTTTGAGCAGTGGCTGGCTACTCAATCAAACCCTGCCCTTTTCTTTCCTCGGACATCTAACGTCAGGACCACCAAATGCACTAGTTTCTCCTCTCTATTAACCGCAGTGTTTGTACTGTATGTCATATCACATATTCACTCATTCTGAGTACAGAACCACTCTTTCTGCACCGAGGAGGAGTAAAAAATGGCTTTCAATTATTTTGGAATTGTATGAGGCAGGAGGACTGTCTCATACAACTTTTTGCTTTTGACAGCAGGCTTTTTCAGCCACAACTATAGAGTCCCAGTGAAAGAAATGAATAGATGAATGGATAGAGGAGGAGGGGGCAATATTGATCATGTTTTATGAGCTCGCCAGTCTGACGGTCTGAGGTGACGGCGAAGAGCTGCCACTTGTGTTTTTTGTCCCCAGATCCTCCATCACAACGCTCATGTCCAAGGTAACAATCAATCTATCAATAAAAAGAAAAACAAACAAAAGGCAGAAAATGATGCATCACCCTAACACCCCCCCTCCCCCACCCCCCCTCTGGTCGCCCCAAACATAAACAATGACAACCAAATAGATTTGAGCAAGCGCACGCAGGCCGTACTGCAAACAGGGGTTGGGGGGTGGTGGCGCTAAACACAATTCAGCCTTATCGCGTCTCGTAGGCTTCCCTCCCTGAAATGATTGTTTCACTCAAATAAACAGATTGAATATATCATGCATCCTTGGTGTAGATAGAAATAAATCTTTCAAATCTTTTTTTTCAACAAAGCAATTTCTTAGCCGGCGTCCCTCTGACTGAGGAGGCCGTCTCTCATAAATTCACTCCGGCAAGTGCATAAATCTCCCTTACAGATAACATCAGGTGTGGATTGACGAGAGCTAGAGAGCAGCAGGGACACGGTAAAGTCTATGCATGTTTGTACTGCAGGCGAGAATCTTTCTGGGTGTGTACACGTTTGCCGAGCACCTGAGACTATTTACTGTGTCTGCATTTTGTCGCAAGGTTTTTATAGGTGCATCTGCTGTCTGTCATTTAATTTCTGCATCCTACACATGTTTGTAAGGCTGTGTGGATGATTTTGATATGATTAATTTTAACGGGTGATTATCCACCTGCCACAATGCAAATGATCTGTCCTAATTTCTTAGCGGACACCTCGGCCTCATCTGCACTTAATTCTGTTTGGCTGGGATGAGATTTCGTTTGTCCCTGATAATACATTCAGCTATATTCAACTTTGTCCATGATTGTCCTGCCCCATTTCTCTTTTAATCCCCATCATCTCTCCCACACTCTCATCCCCATCCTTTTGTCTCGTTTTTTCTCTCCCTCCAGCTTCCTCGTCCTTCCCCGCCTCCCTTCCCCTTGTCCCCTTTTCCTCCTTCACTCTCACTCTCTCCCACCATGCAGCCCTCTGGTTACTTTCTGACTTGTGTGCAGTTTAATAATCATTAGGACGGGGGCCCCTAATGAATAAAGTCACTCGGACTAATTGCTCGCAGTGTTTTAAGATACGAGAAAGCGCGTAAGGGAATGAGAAAAAATGAGAATGTGGACATTTAATAGCTTGTTGGCAGAATTTTAAAGAGGTAATTAGAGGCATTTACAGTAGGATGACCACACACACCGATTGTTTGTTTTTTTGCAGGACATGATAAATCTTTTGGGTGATGGAACGAGACGGCGCTAAGCCTCGACAAAAGAGTGCAGTTGAAAACAGAGAGAAACAGAATTTCAAGATCATTCGGGTAGAAAATTAGACCACCAGGGACGAGGGGGGGGGGATCCATTTCTTGCTATGATCTGGACATTTGACTTGGTTAAGCATGACAGCAACTTGTAGATATGTGTATTTAACAAGACCACAACCACATAAAAGATACTTTTGTTGTCTAGTTAAGTGATTTTTGAATGTCTCCATTACTATTACTGAAGTATTTAAATTCCAACCTCTAACAATGTTAGTGTTGTCTGGTCTCCTTGTGTGTGATTAGTCCAGAGGCCCTTATGCTAATATAATTTATGTCTTCACTAAATGCATCAGGAGATTAAAACACACATACAATTACATCAAAAGTCAGTAAAACCAAGAATTGAGACGCCCCCCTCGCCCCTTTAACACACACACACACACACACAGACACACACACACACACACACAACAGAAAATTGTTAGCGTTGTGAGGTGAGGACCCTGTCACTCTGGATCAAACATATTAGTAGCCACCTAAGTGCAGGTGGACAGGTGTAGCTTAGCCCTGGGGCGACACAGTGTCCTGAGGAGACTGCATGCTAGCAAAGCAGTGTGTGTGTGTGTATGATTGTGTGTTTGTGTTGTTTTGCTCCAAACACTCTCAAAGGAGAACGCAGGTGTATTGATTTTCAGCACTAGCCATAGAAGGGAGCCAGATATTGGCATTAAACCCTTTTGACATGTTGCTCCCAATGAACTCCACATTGTACACTTAATGTGACACACAAGCAAAGGACTTGAGCACAAGCAGCGGTCTGGATATCATAAAGCATGTGCAGTAAAGGCATGTGCAGTAATCGCGTGTGTGTGTGTGTGTGTGTGTGCACGTGCATGCAGCAGCACCCTCGCAGAGAGTTTCTCTCTGACCTCAAACATAAATACATCCACTGCTCAAATTCAGGCAAAGACAAAAATCACCTAGACTTAAATAAAAATATACACACCCAAACATTTTTAGTTATCACACCTGCACATTGTGCACTAGCATACCTTCACACCTGATAAGCCAAGCATGCAAAATGGGCTGCCTCTTCATGCTAAAACATAGCCTAAAGCTCTCTCTCTCTCTCTCTCTCTCTCTCACACTTTCTCTTTCTCGCTCTTCCTCCATTCATCTATTTCCACTATCAAGGCGTTACCAATTGGAGGAAACTGATGTTTCCTCTTGCTTCACATCCCGGCTAAATTTCCTTGCCCTTTGATGTTTCTTCCTCGAGTCGCGACCTGTGTCCCTTCGCTGGGAACAACTGTGATGACAAATACACACAGATTTCAAGTCACTTTGTTCCCTAGCAACGGAAGACGGTATTGCCCCCCCCACCCTCCCACCCCCCATCTTCGTGCAAGCCTCCTTGGTTTCACTAACGCCCTGGTGAACGTAATGCCGCCCATGCGAAGATTGCTTCCAAGCCTGACAGGGTGTGAGAGTGGGGGAGGTGGGGTTACCGCTGGGTTTGAGTGTCCATCAGGGAGATGATGGGGTAGGATGATGGAGTGAGGGGGTTGGGGTTATGGGTAGCAGCTGATGGCCGTTTGGCTATCACTTAAGTAGCCAGTTATGTCAAGAGCTTCACCAGCACCCCTAACTACCACCTCTGTCTGATTCCTCACTGTGCTCTTTAAAGGGATAGTTCACCCAAATTACAAAAAAGACATATTTTCTCACTTATCTCTCATGGTATCCAGCCATGCAGATAGTTTTGGTTTGATTTGGCCCGATTTTGAGATATGTCTCTGAGATTTCATAAGAACTGCTTTCTAATAAAGAAATTGTTCCTATGCTGGTGGGAAGAAATGTTGCTGTTGAATTTTTAAATATATTTTTTCAAGGACTTAAGGACCAAAGATGAAAATCCATTCATTCTATTATATTGGAGTGGCAGCAGAAATCTCAGAAATGGGAAAACGCCAACGACCACCATGGCATAAAATGAAGCATGAGTCACTGCTACTGTTAATTGCACATACACACATTCATAAAACAGGTACACACTCGGGTAAGCATTCTATAAAAATCACCAGACACTTTTATTTGCATAACCTTTCTTTTACTTTTTTCTGACTCTTACTTTAGCCTATTTCCTGCCCTGGAAAATGTGCAGAATGCCATATGTATGAGCATCAGGGCAAGTGTTGTTATTTGCTCAGCCCCTGTGGCGAACTCTGTTCGGGAAGACTCCCTGCGAGGGATAGCTGCCATACTGTAGCCCCAGGAGCGGGACTGTGGAACATACAGAAGGTACAGACAAGCGTTTTATAGCTGTTTTTCCAACCTGCGCAATTCAGAGCTGAGTCCCCAGCTTGCAGCTCTGCATGGGCGCCCACTGTAATTCAGCGAGAGCCAGATGTCAAGAGAGACGGACCACCTCAAATACAGATGGGTGTTTGTGTTCCAGATTATCATTTGCTGGGTGTTAGCGAGTAATGACAGATTAAGGATTTGTTTAAGGGTATTGATCTAGTAAATGCAGTTTGTGTGTATTGAGTAGGGGGAGGAGGGGGCGACGTGCGTGCACTCCACTACAAATTTGCTCACGTACGTGAGCCGTGAAGTAGGTGGTGACAAAAACGACTCCCTCAAATGACAAAATGATCCCTCTTGTAGGTCCCGAGTTCTCTCCTGTCACACTTGTTTTGGTGATGCGGGTGGCCCTGCGTGCACAGGTCAGCTAAACATGCATAGAGATCAAGGCCAGACAACCAAGCTTGCCTTGTCACTTATGTCAGACCCTCAGTGTCCTCCTCCCAGTACTCATTCTAGATACATTGTGAGCTGCCTGTCATTACAACTCAATCTGCTGTGCTGCAGTCAGTGTTGGAGGGATTTTTCTAATTAGTACACTGAGTCTTCAAAAGGAATGATGAAGATGGGGGGGTGCGTTTATATATTTTGATAGAAATCCTTTCTCCACACAGGGTTTTTCATCTTCAGACAAACTGCTACTGTAAATTGTTGTGATGGGAATCATCTTTAAGAGATACTAGCAAAGTTTCTGTCACACTGGTGTCAAGCAGTGGTCAGCCAAAGGGTGAAACAGCATGTGATTGGTTGCAACAACTTCAGGCCATAAAAAGAGATCTTGTTTGAGCAGTTGTATGGCTTTAATTCCATTGCCTTGAACACTAGCTGATAAATTGAGCTGGTTGCCTTAGAGACAAGTGGCAATAAAAAAAAAAGAGAGCATTTCTAATGTTTTGTTGGCAAGAGGATGCCCGCCTGTGAGGGCCTTGAAATAAAAACAACCCTCCCTTTGTTGATATCAATTACCAGGTGACTGTTAATCAATTGCAGTGACGACATAATGATTTGTTGTCAGATGTTTGAGGAATGAGCAATGGTGGCTTGAGTTGATTTTCTCCCTTTCTCCTTTTCTTTCTTTTTTTTTCCCTTTTGGGTTCCGGTTGACATTTTCCCTCTCAAGACAAAGACAACATGAGGTAAACAGTCTCCTTTTGGGTTGGTTTCATCTCCATTTGGATCCCCCTGTTGTTGGGCAACTCTTTCTTTTTAAGTAACAGAGGAGAAGCTGATTGTTCTTTTGCTCTGTAATTTTCTACTGATGGGCTCTGCCAGCTCCGTCTGCAGCCACAAAAGCCTGCTTGACAACTCGACAATTACCGCCACTCAATCGGGATGGAAATGCTGCTGCTAGTGCTTGTTGTTGTTGCATTGCTTTTCCAGCCTTCCAAATCGCACAACATTAAATGCTTCATAGTGGATGCAGAGCCAGATTCAATTCAGCATACTTTTTCTAAAAATTGCCTCATGCTGGTATGATTGGTTCATTGAGGCACAATAATTATTTGGATAAAAGGTGGCTCAGAAATGCGCCTTTGTAGACAGTAACAGAAACCCGAAGTTGGAAAAAATCTCCTGTCACTGATCTGTTTGCTGAGTGGTTTCCTTCATTTCCTGTTCCCTGATACACAGATAAAGAGTCTTATTTTATGGTTAGTTAGTTTTGATTAAGGATTAATGAGGCTCTTTAAACATAGTCTCTTGATAAGATAAAAACAGTTGATCAGGATACCGCCATACATATCACATGCGCTAGTAAGAGCTCTGCTTCTCTGTCATTGCTAAATTAACAATTTTGTTGTCATAATTGTTCCAAAACACACGTGTATGTTACTTTAGAAAGTGCTGTACCAGTGGTTTTCCGTGATAGACCTCAAGTTTGACTGGTCCTCCTCCCTCACACTGTTCCATTATGCTGCTGTCTCCAGAGCAGGAGCATAGTTCTATTTGGAGCCCAGCAAAGCTCTCAGCTAATGCCCCCAGGGATGCAGCATCATATCTGGCCAGGAGCGATGCAGAGACGTCTAGTGGTGGAGGCTTTGTGGCTCGCCTTTTACCAGCACATCTGGCTCCACAAGATTAGTGTGCTACTGGACCCCAGGAAAATACACACATCACGTGTACTTAAAGGAACACAAAAACAACAAGCCTCGAAAAAATGCTTTCCGGAGCGGTTTGCTGGGGAAGAAATAAAGCCCTGCCATAAACAGATTTGAGTTTGTCAGAAAATGAATGCAAATACAAATGTAAATATGCAGAAATTAGATTTTTCAGAGAACAGGGAGTTAATCAAGTGGAAGTTGTTTTTAAAACATGCCATCAGTCGCCCGGGGTTCCTCTATCGTCTCACTTGCCCTCTAATGTCTCTCAGCACTTTAGGCTTTTAATGCGCGTCTTTGAAAAATGCTCGCCTGACCAACACATCCATTTTTCCTTTCCTCCTTAATGACAATTGTGTATTTATATGTCCCTGGTTTGCTGCGACGTTAGTAAATACTACACTCCAGAATGATGAACAATCCATCGTTGGACATGTTACGGCAGCCTTGTAATGAACTGAAGTCATTTGTGTGGCAGTAATTACACACTCCTCTGATTAAAGATGGCTGTGCTGGATAGTATTTGGGTAATTATTCCCTTTTGCTCTATGTGATAAGCTCATAATGTCCAGTCAGGGGGGGTGTGGGGATGGGAAGGAAGTTAATGACATGCTAAGGCTGGTTGGAGTGAATATCCAGTCGCTTTTCCTCAATCACTCACTCCCTTGGCCTCTGTCGCCCCTGCAGCACGAGTGACTATCTTTATGTGTAGTGTCCCAGCATGTCGGCACTAGCCAGGCTAAAGTAATTGCTACTGAAATGGCCGGGTTGCACAGAGCCCTCGTTATATGAATGCTAATGACAGCTAGCCTTAGCTCTTCGGGGTTAACGCTAACATGTGACTGCCTCTCCAACAATGCTAATTAAAGTCAGCTCTTTTTTTTTTTTTTCCTCTTCTTCCTCTAATTCCGTGCTCCATGGTTGACCTAATCCCTCTCCTTATCCCTACTTGCTGTTTGTAATTAACACTTGCCTCCCTCATCTATCCATTAGCCACTCTGTCAGCCCTGCCTGCTCCCCCCCCTCAGCCAAGGGCCCGTCTCTCCTCCAGCAGCGCATACCTTGATCTTCCCTCCAGAGTGGCATCCTCTCATCTCGCCAGAGGTTATATTTTCCTCAGCCCAGCCACACCCCCTGCAACTACCTTCATCCATCACACGTGCACACACACACATCCATTCGGTACAACAACATGACCCCAAAGACAGAGTCAAGGCACAGGGGAGTAGGGAGCTAGTGATGTTAGTGATCAGTCAGCTTCATTTTGACTTTTTCTGGCATGAAGGACTCTAAGGGCTGAGTAGAGCTGGCATGTTACCTGTCATACCTGCTTCAATGTTCACCTCAAAGCTCTGAACGCACCAGGTAGCAGCTCCCGCCACTGTAGAGGTCATTGTGTTGTTGTTGTTGTGTCGAGCACATATTTGTCATCTCCATGTTCCGTATGGGGGCTGAGCTAAGGGTTAGCATGTTGACAATGAAGAATCTTAGTCAGCCAGGCGCGAAATGAGAGCGTAAGAAGGTAACCGTTGTTCCCCAACCATCCAACGACAACTGCACAGGAAAGTTTTGACTCCCCACAAGGCAACATGTCCACTATAATGAGTCAAGCAGAATTAGAATGAGGTTAACGTGAGGTTGTCAACCCCCTGCTACCCCAGTCTCACCATCCCCCTACCAGAAGGCCTCACTGTAGCTGCTGCAGTGGGACTGGCCACTTCCAGACCCCTACCATTCAGCGCAGATGACAAAATCCGCAAGGTTAATCATGCACTGTAATGTATAGAATGCATATTGCTTTAGGGTGTTGGAAACAATCAACCTAAGCTACCATTTTGTTTATAAGTGACACAAAAACTGCCAGTTAAATTGCTTGAGAGTTGGAATAGTAAATTGAGTAAATTGTTTGTCTGCTTATGGCTTATGAAGTAGTGCTCAGTGCTTTATCTGCACAGTCAGAGGCCTGAACCAAAGCTACTGAAACACACACACAAAACGGGTTCAAATGCAGTTTCTTACGGTTGCCCTTTAAGACTTGGAACAGTGACAACCTGTGCTGTTTTAACTAAAAAAAAAAGAAAGAAAAGAGAAAAAAAAGCCAGAGTAAAGACCAAAACAGAGAGAGAATCCTGCCAACAGACCAGAGCCCAATGCCCACAGAGGGGTGCTGTGGGGCGCCATCTCAGACAGAGAGCGGCACAGGGAAAAGCAGAAGAAAGCAAAGCAAATGGGCAGTGAGAGGTGGCCCCGGTTTATCTGCTGCGGCAGGCTTGGCGCAGCCTCCCAGCGCTCTGGGGGAGCCCAGCGCTACCGTTTTAATGAATGTAAACGAGGACGGAGGGGACTTCCGTTAATGCTTAGCAGCGCTTTGGAAGATGCCAGGAACAGGGGCTCCACAAGCCATGGTGGACCTGGCAGCGGCCGTGGCACATGCCCAAGAGAGAGGCGCCAGGAGCCGTTTGTTTGACAAGGCCCAGAGATGGAGCTCATGCTAAGAACAGAGGGGCTTTGTAGTCAGGGCCAGATATGCTGGAGCACATGCGGGGACACACACTCACACATATGGAGAGAAACACGAGTACACATTTGTTACACACATTTGACGGTCTCACAAGCTCACAGTACAGATAACACACTGTTTTGTATCTTTGTGCACTTTCACAGAAGCACATGCCTTTTGTTTTTGAACATACAATAGTTGCATGATCTCCCCAATCTACTTATATGCAGTCATATGACACTCTTGCATCAAAAGCGGTAAAAAAAAAAAAAAGATGAATGCCACAGACAGGCATACACATGCTGTTGATCCCTCTCTGTGCATGCACACACAGATGCACACAAACCTCTGCAGGCTGTGGTCATTTTCCTGTCATGATTTAAACAGTTGTTCCAAGGCCTCTTCCAGCCACCCATCCACCACCCCTCCCCAGACCCTTCTCCGTTCTTCTCTCTCTCTCCCTCTCTCTCTCTCTCTCTCTATCTCTCTCCCTCCCTCTCTCATCTTGCCGAGAATGAAAGTGACATTTTTGAGCCTGCATCGCTCAACTCGCACTCTGCCACGCTCCGGCTTGACAGCGGCACATTCAAGGCAGTGTCAGGCTGAAATTATACTGTCTGTGAAGCTCAGTAACGAGGCAAGGGATACAGACGCGCCGAGGAACAAGCACACCCTGGAGCTGTGAGAGTCAGCCTTCGCCTTTGAAGAGTGATGAGGAGTAGTGGGATGAATCAAGTGGATGAAATGAAAAGGAGTGTTTGTTTTTATGCTGCAGTTTATGGAGTCTGTTTCATCTGATATTTGAAGATTGCAGGTTCAATATGAAGTGCTTTTAATTTACTACAAGTACAATTTCTCTTTACTGGTAACACTTTGATTAAACGAAAAGATGTGATTTTGATTATGTGGCACACTAACGCAGCTATCATTTCAAAGGCACAAATACTGTAAGCAGGTGTACTATTAGCAGTGCGTACTTAATATGTGCATGTTACACACACAGTCTCCCAGAGAATAGCTCTGTTAACTATGTAAATCAGCCCTAGGATGACATCACAGTTAGCAAAAGGTCAAAATACTCCACTGAGCCTCCAGCTTCACGTCACTGACAGCTGACACTGAGGCGACCCTCCAACAGCAGGAGCGCTGTTTCGTCAGTGTGGTGGCTGCTTGTCGCTGACTGTCACTCTCAGCAGTGGCACCATTGCTCATGCAACAGGGAAAAGAATGTGTTCACAGTTCAGGGTATCCTCTTGACCTCAATATGATTTAGGAAAGTTAATAACTAAAACTGATGGCGATATTTTAGTAATGTATAAACGGTCTGAGTCGACATTATTTGCATTTGGAGAAGGGAAAGAAAGGAGAGACAGGATTTCCCTCCTTTTCTATGTCAAGGTAGCAATTTTATTTCTGTTGCTATGTTGCTACTAACTTCTGAAATGTGTTTTTTTTGTATCTTGATGTACTCAAATTACCTCATGTTTACCTCACTGTTTTAATATCTTATTTCTCACTGTTTTAATCTCTTATTTTCACAAAAGCCTTTGTAGGGACGGGTGTTGCAAATTAGCATCTGCTATAAACACTATGATACATCGGATAGCTGTCTTCAGTTTGTCTTCAGTTATGTATGTTGTTTCTGTCCCTATCAAATAAGCCATGAATGAATGAATAAATAAATAAATAATATCCTAAGGAGGTCTTCTGTATGTAGCTCTTCCTTATCTGGCAGTGAATGTGCTCTTGACTCATTCTCTTCTACTCTGACTCAAATCATGTGCTGCATACTGCAGGCTAGATTCTTACCCAATCCCCTGTCCATGACGAGCGCTCTGCCCAGCCAAACTGCAACTGCTACTGACACAACTCGTGACACAGCCCAAGAGGGAGCCAAATGTTGTCACAGAGAGGGAGATAGGGGCAGAGAGAGAGAGAGAGAGGAGGGGCCAGTGGATGCCTTGTCTTCCTTTGCCTTCTAAAAAAAAACAAAAAAAAACAAAAATCACTGGCGTGTTTCTGCCGCCATGGAAACATACCTTGTGACAGCACCTGCACTCTGCACAAGCTGCCCCAGCCGTGACCTGCGGCATTCCACGTCAAGCCTGAAGCAGTGGGGGGGGGGGTTGGGGGGGGACAATTTAGATTAGACAACGACTGAGAGAGACAGGAACATGAGAGAGATTATGCACCCTGGGATGAGGCTAGAGTTACAGTCAGCTGGATAGGGGTAGAGGGGTTTGTGATGGTGGCGAGCTTGGGAAAGTGAGCTACGATCAGACTTCCACAAGAGATAATGTCTCGTGTGTGAGGCAAATGGGGGACACTTGAGTCTAAAGTTTCCATAGACGAAACGGTCAGCTAGTGCAACGCACATGTTAATGTTCCACGCTGAAATCTGCAGAGTGTTAAAACAGTTACCAGGGCCATTACTTCAGGGCAATCAGTCATGTTGCTGTAGAGGTTTAACCATAACATGGTGGCAAGAGACAACCACCTATACAGGTTTCTACCAGTTCTAACGTACCCATTTGACTTGTCCTGCAGATGCTACAGAGTTTTAAGAAAATCAAAGCCATTATTGCCACATTTATGCTATTATTTAATGTGTCACTTGGCCAAATAATACCTAGAAACAATGTATATACTGATTTACCTTAAATAAGAATTCTCCAAGATGTTTTGCTGCATTTGGACTCGGCTATTTGATCAGCTTGAGACTCATGAATTGGCTAAGTGTAAATTAGGTCTATGATGTATGTGCCCTGACCCAGAACCTCTTCTAGAAACAGATTGCCCAGGCTCCCCTTTCCAGAGAGCAGGTGGAGTTTCAGTCCCATGACTAAGCTATCAGTGGAGCCAGCCAACACTAGTTGAATCTCCCCCAAGCACCACCCTTTTTCTCACTTGCACATTTGCCTTTGTGGGGGGTATCAGTTCCTGCTCTATGTAGGCACGCAACATTGGACCTCCCCTCCTCCTTCTCACACACACACACACACACACACACATGATATGTCCTACTCTGCCCCTGCAAAGCGAGACCATGAATGGGCTGGAAAAGTGGGGCCCCTCAGAAGTGTCTTCGCCCCATGACATATTCAGCATGGAGGAAACTTAAATGGGACAGTGGCATTGAGAAGGCTGAGGGATTAAACTACAAGTTAAAGTCAGAATGTCTTATATAATCAGCTGAATTACCAGGTTTCTTGAATATGGCCCAGACACACTGGGGACATTTCACTTTTATCCAACTAAGAAATACTGTGGTGCCTTTAATTATTCACGATAACCCCGCTAAACCTTCTGTGTGTTTCAGACAGTGCTGTAATTGATTGTAACTTTCAAATGCTCATAAGTTCATGTCAAACCAATGCTCAATAGGAAAGAAAGCCAACATGCTCAATCAGTGTGTCCCTGGGACTGACATTGAGATGCGGTGTACTCCATTGTTTTTGACAGAGCGTTCCCGAGAAGCAGCACAAGTCAACAGAGTTGGAGCCGGAGAAGCTTCAGCGTTAGCATTGGGGATCTGCCCTTGCCCTTGGTGGACGTGTGTTTAAGACAGGCGGGCAGCTGTTGGCGCCGGCTGGAGGAGCTGCTTTAGAGGCAGGGGTCCATCCCGTAAATGGAGCCGTGCGGTTCTGATGGATCAGCACATCAGTTCCCTCCTGCAGGGTCAAACAAATGGAGGGTAGCACAGAGGCTGTATCAGTCATGATGAAGGGAGCAGGGGAGGGCGAGGTGGAAAGGACTAAAATGAGGAGAATTCCTCAAATTTTTTAATTTTGTTTTTTTGGAAGTCATTCACAGAATTTCTGAGAAACTTGTATCTCAAAACTACTCTTAGTCTTTACCATTACAGCATTAAACCACAACACAGATTTTGAAGGGTTAACAGATAAAAAGTTAAAATTATTGCAACTCAATGTGATGACAAATACAACTGAATTATTCATGAAAAAGTATCTGAACCTTTAGTACTTAAGCGTCACTCAGTTTTGGAAAAAAAAGCTGTAATGCTCATTTATATAACACATTAAAACAGTCACTGCTGCATTACTACATTTCCCACTGAAGCCACAGAATTCAGATATTCACTTGTTAGTGATTGCTGCTTGGATTATAACAGTGAATCATTGGCACTACTGAACTTTGGATGCTCCTGACTAAACACTGCGGATGTAAAGTATAAACTGCACAGTAGCATAGCATAAGCAAGATTTTGTGTCCTAGTGTTAAATATTATCTCATTTTTGAAGTTTGATATATTGTCTGTCAATTTAGGGGAGGTGAGGTAAAACTATATGGAAACACACATACAGTAACATGTGAATTGGGCATAAATTTATAGGTTGCCAGACAAAATATGAATCCACACCATGTGTACCACACATCAATGTTTTCACCAGTTCCACAAAGACAACTGCCTCTTTACGCTAACTTAGATATTACTGATTCTTCTAAATTCTGCAGTTAGCAGCAGCAGCAGCTACCTCAGCAGCTGGACACAGCCGGGCCAACATGCTCCCACCATCACCAGCATCAGAAAGAAACAGTCCTCTAAAGAATAATATGAATTACCTGCTGATAAACTATTGTAATGTGTACAATAGCACATGTACATTAGATCATTTTAGAGTAGCATCTGTCTCATTACATTTCATATTACATTAATCATACTGTACCGTAATAACTTGTCTCGGCTAATAGAAATTCCACTTAGCTTGTTCCCAAATTCATTAAGTTCCACCACTGTCATTGAACCAAAATTAATCATGGAGCCGAAGAAACAAAACATAACTCCCCCCCCCCCCCCCTAAATCATAATAGTGATGAAAACAAACAGCAATTTCATTATGAAGCATCATTGCCATTTCTTTTTAAGGTGAGCCATAAAAGGGCAGGAACAACAAAATCAGGAAAGAAATTTTATACGACATGAAAAAAAAAACGGTGTCAATAATCTGTCAGCCTGCAGATTAATAGTTTGGTATGAGTAATTTTTGTAATCAGATTTTTTTTATCTGTTGAAATGAGTAATTGTTTTTTTTTTCTTGCACTCAATAAGCACATTTGGGCAGAGCTTATAATCAACATTTCAATACAAAAACTGCTACACAGACGAACAGAGAAGTTTTTAAATAAAGAGTTGAAATGTAATCAAATCACCTTCATTTGTGAAGCCCCAATTTTGGAGATCCAACGTCCTGTAAGATTTTAATATTGTGGTTCACCAGTGGCACTCTCCCCTGTGCTGACAGTGAGATGCTGATGAAGAGAACAAATCCTCCCCTCTCCGCCCATCCCCCATACTTCTCCATCTATCTCTCCATTTATTTCTCCATCCCTGTATTCAAACCAGCCAGTAATTCATGTTGCATCATAGGGCCCCTGTCTACATAAATCAAGAGCTCCATCTATGAAACATATCTTTTTGATAAAGCTGCCCCTTCATCAAGGTCTTTTGACGCTCCGTTACTAACCATATTGATTCGTCCTCAGATTATTTTCGGCCACATGGGCGTTTCTATTTTTTCCCCCCGTCTTTTTCTTTTTTAAACCATGACAGAAATGGATCTATGGTAATCATATTCCATCTATGACACTGCTCTCGGTCCATTACTATACACTATCCTTGCTTAACCCAGAGAATCCCCCCGCTCTCCCTCTCCAATCTTACCTTAATTGTGCTGTTAGGGAAGCAGAATCTAATTCCGAAAAAAGCATCTACACGCTTACCATCCTACTATCTCTCTTTCCATTCTCCAGCCTCCCAGCTCACACACACGCACACATACACACACACACACAAACTTTGGTCGACGGCAACTCCTAGAAAGCAAACAGGTCTTTGGCTGGAGGAGCCAGATAGGAGCTGGTTGGCTCCCACCAATCCTTTATCTGAGCCAGCGCTGCACATCAATAACACAAACACCACCATTCCCCCCCTATTCCTCCTCCCTCCCTCCATCCTCTGTCACCAAACACCCTCCCCTCCTCTCCTCCTCCTCCCCCTCCAGCTTGTACTCCTCCACTTTTAATCTTTCAAAACAAAACGGCAAAGCCCCCTAAGAGAAACTGCATCAAGCTGAGAAAGTGATAAAGCAGTTATTTCTTTCTTTCTTTTTTTTCTTTTTTTTGTTTGTTTGAGAGAGGTGGGGTTGGTGGAATTATTTCCACATTTCAATGTGCTCTTTTTAGGTACCTTCCTGGGCTTATGCTAATAACCTGTTGATCTGTGCCTGTGCTTTGTGTGGCTGTTGTCAACTCCAGCTCCACCGCACAGAACTGGGCAGACAGGCATAAACAGCCTGAACATCAGTCAGTCATGCAAATACTTTTTAAATGCCGTCGTGTTACCCAGGCAAGTGCTTTTGTTGCGGTGTGTGATCCTCACTTTGATTGTACTTTTTGTGTCCAGCGCTGCCTTTTATGATGATGAAGAGAGTAGTCATTTTTCATCCATCGAAATGGAAGAGTGATAACAGCACGTATTCAGCCCCAAATCGTCTGGATGCAGCTCTAATTGCATTCAGTTTGTTTGATCTCTGTACCCCGTATCTAGTGAAACTCTTGTTACATGCCAGATACACACACACACACACACACACACACACACACACACACACTGATGAATCCCTGTTTGTCTCTGTTTCTTTATCTTCTTTTCTTGTGCTTTGGTAAAGAGGTTAAACCCTCAACAAAACTGGCGTCTTGCTGACACTCAAATAGAGGAGTCGGATAAATTGCCTCCGTCCTAAATTTCCTAATACAACATCTTTTCTTTTTTTTCTCACTTAAAGTGATATTTCCTTAAAATGGCGTGTGCCTGTGCGTGCTGTTGTAGCTTTGGGGTGTTTGCCTTAGGGGGGATAAACACTACAAGGCTTCTGCAGACTCCTTGCACTTATAAAAAGTCATGTCCCAGGCAAATGTGCAGCAATTCTCCCAGAAAGCCTCTGAGCAAAAACGTGGAATTCCCATCAAAAATTTGTAGCATGAATTGAGCATAAAAGATATCTGTGCACTTTCTACACAGCCTTAAAACCCGGCAACATGCCACTTAAGGTCACAAGGTCTCGCTCTAACTCTACTGAATCAATAGTGCAGGCAAAATGGCACACTAATCAACATTCCATTATTGCTATTTGCATATTTGATCCAGGATTTGTTCAATTGATTAAACATATTACCTGCATGATGTTTAATTGCCTTTTTAATAGACTCTGTGATTAAACAAGGAAGTCAGGGTAGTCTGGAAGAGACGAAATGGGGGGAAAAACAAGTGCGGAAAAATCTTATTAGAACAAGTTGCTTGCATCCTCCGGAAAAGCATCTGAAGGTGCGGGAATGAAATAAAGCAAAGATCCGTCTTATGATAGAGGCAGCAGTGGCTGTTCAAAATTCATTCATTTGCCTCGTGTTTGTTTAAGGAGATTGAAGAGGAGGCTGCTCGTTCCCGTCACCGTAGAGTTCTACATCTTATCGTGTTTTGACAGATGAGGGGCGTGAGGCACTAGTATGCACACACGTGGAGTTTTGTTGCATGAGCGTATGAATGGAAAGTTTGTCTTAAATGCAAAGTTTTCTGTGACTTTTGCATGACATGGGGGGGGAACATGTGATTGTGGGGAGACTTACTTGTAAATCCACATACATAAAAACCATCAGCTGCATGCAAATTATCACAAAAATGCACAAATGCCATCGACCCTTCTTACCTGACATACTGTTATCTGTTTGGAACGGTGGTAAAAGAACAAGAAAGAGAGAGACTATGGAGGGAGACATGCACAATCCAAGCATTAAGACAGAAACTTAACACAGTGACAATGGACTCTCTTAAAGGACTAACAATGGGCTCTCTAATCTTCAGCAGTATTAGCAGCAAGCTGTAGGTAACCCAAGTCAGGCATTACTGACTTTCAAAGCAGGCTGGGTGTCCAATATGTCAGGGTCACATTGCAATCGAGGTTGTGTGTATATCTGATCATACAGTGTGTCTTAATATGGTTTGCATTCTTTGGTATCAGGGCAGATTAGTTCATAGTACATTTAGCCTGCTCCTCTTCATGAACTGAAATGCCAGTTTAAGATATATGGGTGTTATTGGCTAAAGGCCAAAGATAGTCGCGCACACATAGCCATGCTGTACATAGATGCACACATGACAACATATCAGAAGCACAGTATGTTTGCATGATCTCACATTGTGATCTACAGTATCATGTGGCAAGGGGAAGTTAAAAAAAAAAATGTCTCTGTGAGGTCACCCTCCTACAGTTAGCGGCCAGTCACCTGCTCTCATTAATAAGGAAATTAATGTTGCATTCCGTTTCAATTAACCTTCCCCGGCTACAGGAGCAGGACTGGGGGGGAGGCCCGGGCACCCGCCGAGGTCAAGGTAATTGAATCAGAGGTACAACGACAAGGCCAAGGAGTTGTTGCTATGGCGTTGGGGACAAGCGCTAACCCGCCATTAGGGTGGAGGTTGAGACCGCTGTGTGTTGTGTTGTTGCATCTCAGAGATGTGACAGTCATCATCAATGAGATCAGCCGTGGTAACTATCAGGTGGCAAATTAGGGGATTGTCAGGTTTGACTGTCGGTGGCAGTAAATCTGCATAATATCTGATGATAATTCATCAAATGTTGTGTGTTTGCATGGATCTGCTTGGTCTGAGTGAAAACACGAATGACTGAAAAGCTGTCTGGTATTTCTAAATCAAATAAAAAGCGGAAATGGTTCCAAATTTGGAGGTTTTCTTGTTTTTTTCTGAAGTATTAGGTGTAGAAATAGGGGATTCCCAGTGTGGAATTACGTCCATAATGGACTCATAATTTACGGTTGGTGCCAATGCAGGAAGTTGCCTGCCCCTTATGTTGTGAGACATTAAGTAAGGGTGTGGAGGTTGGGGTGGTGCATGGACATGTAGGGAATCAGTTTCTTTTTTACTTAACCACCCATAGTTTGTTGCCTAACCATAACCTTATTTTATTTGTAGTAACTTTCCTCAAACTTGCTGCTATGTGCAAATCTTGTGTCAACCAATCACTTAAAAAACGTTGGCACCACCTTGGTCATTAGAACTCCTTGTACCACCCTGCACATTCTTCTACAAATAATTAGCATTAGCTAGTAAGTTTTATAGGAAATGTAATTCTGCCCAGATCATGTTTTTTATAACATTACAAGGAAATAAAGAATGTATGTGCAAAACCTGTGTGTATTTCCTACAACATCCACTCCTGACAACTACAGCATGGTTGACATTTTTCTGATTCAGACAGCCGAAAGCACTTGGTTAAGTTAAGGAATTGGTTAAATATTTTTAAAAAAACTGACTTGAAGGACTAGAAGATACATGTTGCTTTGTAGTAGACGTTGTCCAGGCAGCAATTATGTTTAAGTAGCATTTGTCAAAGGAAATTAGCAGTATATAAGCTTATTTTGTAGAAGACAGAGTTGACTCCTGTCATTTTGTAATACAATGACAACAATGATTAATAGCCTTTTAATACTGGCACTGCTCTTTTTTGTTACACAAAATATATTTGTTTCTGTAATTTTCTTGTGTATTTCTTTAAGAATCTTACACTTATTTTGTTACTGTAAGATTTTTTCCTCCTACATCCACCTCTCCCTATTTCTCTCTTTTCCTCCGGTGTGTCTCAGATGATGGTTGTCTGCTCCTCGAATGCGCTGCTGAGCATTGGCCAACAGTAAAACACACCTGGGTGTGTCCAGCCATCTGATGAATGACCCTGCGGCTGGCGGTCGGATCGATGCGAAGAGTGTGTGTTTGTGCGGGCACGCGCTTGAACATGTAGGGGGTGTGAGACGAGCAGGCGCATTCTGCTGAGCTGGAAATCCCATTAAATCCCTGCTACCCCACACACACACTCACACACACACACACACAACACTTGCTTTAACGCACTACATTCTCCACTAACACACATTAGTAAACACACCCACTAGCTATCTATGTCTTTACTGACACACACCAGCCCACACAGAGCACGTTTCACAACTGTGTACCTACACACACAACACAGGCTCTACCTTTGTTGTAAGAGGCCAGCTATAACTCACTGCTCTCCTGTTCTGTACCAAGTAGAGCGATGCAAAGCTGCGGCTCTCCTCTCACTCCCTTAACACAACCAGGCAGAACCCTCAGATCTTCTCCTTTTTGTCAGGAAAACGTCAAAATGCCTGTAACGGCAGTACTCAAGCAGCACAATATGTTTGTTTGTATGTGTTGTGGCGTAGTGATATGGATACTATGACTCATCTCTCTGCAGGCGCCCAGCAGGTCTTTTGGCAACATGTAGCTGTGTGTATGTATGTGTGTGTGTATGTGTGTGTTGTGTAAGCAGCCACCTTGCCGCCTTTATGCGTGCACTGAGTGTGCAGCATTGGCATTCGAAATAATCTCTTTCTATCTGTCTCTGTGTGCTTATCCCCCTCGCTTGATCCCTCCTTTCCATCCTTGTCTCTCTTTCTGCCTAACACCTTCAATCCACCTGTTTCCCTCCATCCTTCTTTTGTGTACTGCTCTCTTTTGTCGATCTCGCTTCATCTGTCATCTCTCCCCTCTTTCATCCCTCTCTCCATCCAGGGGCCCCTAGCGTGACATTCTATCTCTGACACATCATGCATGTCCTGCTCCGATGATGCCAGCGCACTGACAGATCAGCCACAATGTGTGTCATCTGGCTAGAGGAGGAAGAGAAGGAGGGGAGGGGGTGGGGGCAGATAGACAGAGATGATCACCCACTCCTTCAATCACCTATAACTGGCCTGTGGAACCATAGACAGTTGTGTTGTTGTCTGCACTTCCAGAGATGGAATTAAGTTTAGACAAAAGCATTTTTGAATGTGGATAAAATAGAGGTTTTGTCTTTGTGTGCTTTGTCTGCTAATAGGCATCCATGCGTATATACATTGTAAAATTGGCATGCATATATCAGATTGAATTTCACAAGAATGGTTGATAAATAGCAAAACATGACATCTATGGGGAGTTGGGGTGCAACAGAGGTAATATCACTCAAGATGAAAAGACAGAGAAAGTTGGAAAGTGAGTGCATTTATTTTCCATAAGGCTGCACACATATCTAACCTACACCATGATGCTTCATAGTAACTCTTCACCTGCAGGTTTCTAACAGAGAAATTAGGCAGACATTTCTTTGACCGCATAATCGTGTGCGCAGCAAAACACTAAATATTCAAAAGTTCCTAGACATTATAAACATTGAACCAAACACCTTACTGGCAAAGTTCGCCAAGTTTTTAAGGGTGGCACCAGAGAAAGCATGGTTTTCAGAATGAAAAGGGTTTGCATAAAGGTGGTTTTTAACTGTCATGGCAATCTGCCTGATAGATGATTAGATATGTTTTATGCGAAACTGGCATTTTGGCCTGAGGGTGGCACAGTAGAAAAGCTCATGGAATGTGCCAAATGGAAAGGGTTCATCCTCTAGGGAGCATAAATGTACTCATAATATACTAATACTGTTTTGTGTTGAAATGTTGAACTGATGTTGACCTACATAAAATGTCAGTGGGTCACCAAAAGCATAGGGATTTATCCTTATACTACTGTGAATATCCAGAGCAAATTTAATGAAAATACAGCAATTAGAAAACATTATACTTTGTCATGGTTCCACTTGTTGGTCAATTGGACATTTTTGGCCTGATGGTGGCATCTGTCAGGGGTTAACAAAGTTGCGGAGTCATCCTGTGAACCATGAAATTATAACTAATATTATGACAATTTGGCCAGTAATTGTCCAAATGCAGTAGGCTCCACTGCTAATGGGGGGAAAAAATCATGGCTAAACACTACAGTGATAGAGTAGTTGAATATACAATATTTCTAATGTGACTATTTTAAGAGGAAAGCCCACAGAACAAAATTAATCATGTTAACTTCAACTATCCAATTTAAAAGGATGAACCCTGCCTAATGTGATTACTGAGGCAGTCTGATCACATCTCTATCCCCAGTCAGCACTTCAAATATTGTACTGTAAAGTGACTATAATATGTTTGTCCTGTCTCCACTTTCTCTCACTATTTCTTCCATGTCATGCTAGTTTGCATTTACGTACATGAAAAACAGGAGAAACTGAATCAATGAATGCACGCACCTATGCACAGTACATACATGTCAGCAACCAATCATACATAATGCATATGCAGAATGCTAGAGCTTATTTATCCTGTTGTTGGCCACAGCGAGGCCTACTGGCTCAGCCTCATCTCTGACCTCTTGATCTGCCACTGAGTCACACTAGCACTTAAATGCCTGTTAGTCAAAGCAATCCTATCAGTCATGTCACGCAAGGCTGAGGGGCTTTGGACCCCCCTTCCCCCATCCACCTCCCCTCCCTGAGCCACCTAGCCTTGCTTAGCCTACTAAATCTCTTATAGTATTCCCAGGACATACTACACATTGCCCTACAGTGGCTAACCTGGATCTGGTTAGACCATCTGTATCACTGTTGCCACTGCGGAGTAGCCGTCTCCCATGCGCCATTCCTTACTTGCCCTCTTATCGTTGCCTGTAGCTATCTAGAGGTGTATAGGCTAAACTAGCTTAGTGGAGTTCCCACTGTAATAGCAGAAAAGCTAATGGTCTACATTTCCAGGAAAAAAATCAAGCTGTGCCAGTTTTTGACTGAGCTTTGCTACCACAAGGTGCCAGAATTTAGTTGTCGTACTCTACTGTGCTTTCAAGTAAGAGGCCTATACTATGAAGTAGGATTTGGGGTTAGGGAGGTAACTTCACGTTTAACCCTGGGTTTTCAGTGTCACAACAGCGGTTCACTTTTTTCCGTGGTACATCGCCATGGTAACTTATGCTGCACACCCAACAGATCAACACATATAAAAGCACTGCCTACTGACCAATCAATTCTCTTGGAAAAAGGCATCACCATTCCTAGAAGATTCTGTGGACAGTGCGCAAATAGTGAGAGGGTCTCTTAGGAAGGCAAGAGTTTTTAGAGACCGACAAGATATAGATTCTCAGTAGAGGGAATGGTTTATCTTTGTCAGCTTCTTGAGCTGTACGTTGCCAGTGCGACACGTCAAAGTCGTGCGCTTACAGTCCCGCAGACTGAATGCATTGGCTTGCATGTTTTTGCTACAGGTACTTTTATGTATACTGTGGGCGATGCGGAGAGCCTAAGCAAAAACACGGTCAGCCTTGCAATTTGTAAGGTGGTTCTTGCTGTAACAGAACTTGATGCGTTTGTTGCCACTTGCGCACGCAGTCTTTAAAAGAGGGCTTTTATGAAATAGCAGGTAGACAACAACTTATGTTGAGTACTTGATCTATAAATAATATAGACCCTATGACATTTACTGTTGTTTATTAAATGCAGCCTACTACTTTCATAGGGTTCTCCAGAGTGATCGGTGCCATAGATTGCACCCATATTCCCATCACAGCACTTCTAGGTGAGAATGAATGGCGATTTTGTCCATTGCAAGTCATTTCACAGCATCAGTGTTCAAGTAAAGGATAAATAAGGATACTCATTGTTTGGTCATACTGGCACATTGCCTGCATGGACACTGCAGTAGCCTGGATAATTAAAGGTCATTCCCTTTTAGCACATATGGAAATATTCACACAGCACAGGTATCACAGTTGGACTATCTTTCTCTCCACCATGGAGTCCTTTCAAAGGCACAGTGATGCTACATTTACTTGAATGCTGTTGTGGAAGTATTGTTAACCCCAAATGCTTTTGCAGATGACTTGTGACCATCACTGCATGGTCACCAGCGTTGAGGCAAAGTGGCCTGGGTCAGTCCATGACTCCCGGATCTCAGTGCTCGAACTTAAGGATGTCCCATTGTCCCAGGGACAGTAAAAATAGCACCCGGGACACAATGATACGGTGTCAGGGACAATTCTGAGACAGTAGAGAAAACGTTGAAGCAAATTTCAAAATAGGTGTTATTTAGATAAACTGACCACATATGGGAATCTAAATGGTTACTTTCTCACCTGAAAAAATGTTCAAACATAATAAAGTGACATATTAACTGTGAAAATACAACCTCTCCTAGCCTGGCGCAACTTAATCTCCACCATGAGGCCGTCAATGCAGGTGTTACACCGTATTTGGTGACCCATCACATTCTGTGACCTGCCCTGATATTCATCTCACTCCTCATGCCTAAACCAACCTAACCAACACAGAATCCGGTCACAGAATCTAATGGGTCACCAAATATGGTGTATCACCTGTTGGTGCAAATGCATTCTGGGATACCTAGATCCCTAGAAGATGTGTTGGTATCTTCCTCCCACGGCTCACAGTCACATCCACATCGTCTGTCCAACACTCTGGTAAGTTAGCCAGCTTAGCTATTGAAATGTGGTCGTCATTCCTTGCTTAGCTATATTAAAATGTGACCTGCAAGGTGTCATATTATTATTATTATGTGTAATAATGATGTGAGATATAGGGAACAAGAGAACGTCAAAGATGTGCAATTTATTTCACCAGTGTTCTCTGACAGCACAAGAACAGCTGTCATTAACGTTACGTGTGACCATTACGCCTGGCTGCGTATTTTAAAACATCGTATACAGCACAGCAGTCATTTTGTGCATTTGATCTTGTTAAAAACAACTATCTTTTAGGGTCGGCCAGCAGTAAGGAGATAATGATGAGATTGATACACATATGAACTCAAAATGTTAAACTAACTAAACTATATTTATTATGTAGAATGAAAAAAAAAAAGAACTTCAATTTGGGATAATGGTTGTTAAGTCTGGGACAGTTGAAAGTAGAATTCAGAAAAGTTGTGAGTTAGAAAGTTAATTTCGAGCCCTGCTGGATCTTTAGGGAATCTGCCCTGTGCCACAGAGAGCAAGGTATGGCAACTGTACATAACATATCATTTTTTGTTTTGTTTTTTAAAATGCATTTTGTGATACTGATCATAGCAATATTCTTTTTTATCCTCAGGGCTTTTCAGTGGATTGCTGCTAGTGGACAGGGGGTACGCATGCCAGCCCTTTTTAATGACCCCCTATCCTGACCTAAATGCAGGGCCACAAAATAAATACAATGTGGCCCTTACCAAAACAAGGGCCAGCATAGAAATGACTTTTGGAATACTGAAAGCCCGCTTCAGCTGCCTACGTGTGCTCAGATTGGCCACAGACCGGGCTTGCCAGATAGTCACAGCGTGTGTTGTGCTTCACAATATAGCATTTGTACAGAAGGAGAGAGCCCCTCATGTCAGCCAACTCCCTGATGTTGTGGACCCCATCATCCTAGACCACTCTACTGGCTGGGCTGTGAGAGAGGCTATCACAGAGCCTAAATAAACAAAAAACATCTTTTTTTCATTTACAAGTCTTTATTTTTCAATTATTTTTTGTGCTCCCATTCCTAGGAACAAAGAAAAATTCATTTTAGTTTTAATTGTTACCCATACCTGGAAACAAATCATGTTACTGAAATACTCTCTTTTCGTACTCTAGTTTCTCCACCTCAAGTTAATTTTTTTGATCAAAAATTTTTGTACTCAATTTGTTCTAATGTTCTCGTGTATAGAGACATTAAGTATTGTAACTTTGCAAGGTTCACTTGAAGAAAGATGCAGATGTCACTTTGACTACCTTGTTTAAATTAAGGTTAATTCTTGCGATCCTCTTGGCCTAGCAGTGGAGGCCATAGACTCAGGGGGAGGAAGACTTCCCTCTTCCTGCAAAATTAACATCATAGCAATGGAAACTATTGATTCATTTGTGGATAGAGAGCACTTAAAGCAGTTCTGTGCTGTCCCAAATCTGTCCCAAGTGCGGACCACCACTATTAGCAAGTAATTAAAGATAAATCAATTACAGCCAAGTGTCCACATTCTCACCTTATGTGTTAAGATGGGCAAATTGAAAACTGAACAAAATTGGTAACAAAAGACTAAAGTGGACCCACAAAGCTCTCTCTGAGCATACAGACACTGTCTCTTGGTAATCTAGGGCATCCACCTGAGAAAATAAGAAATGTAAATGGTCTACTTAATCCATGATCAGCAACCACAGTTGACATGCCAGTGTATGTGACAGGTTGCTTTCACTGTTACCTCTGTATGGGACGGTGGTACATTTTACTACTTACTCCCACAGTAATTATTATATAGTATATAATTATATTTTATTAGCAACCCACTATTTTAACACGGATTCATTGAAACATACCCTGTACAAATTGTCGTTGTTGGGAGCTGCCAGTTCCACCAGGGTCTGATGATACACCCCCTTCCACCTCTTCCATCAAGGAGCTACCCTGATTGGAGAGGGCCAGCTCCTCAGCAGGAGTGTAGTCCTGTGCAGGTGGGCCCCCTCCAGTCTTCCTCGCTTCATTTTTTTCCTCTTGGCTACAAGTAATTTCAAAGCCATTTCATTGTTCTATAGGCCTTTGTATACTGATATCATCCATAAACAGACTGATTAAAGCACTAAAGCCTTGTACTTGTTGACCTTATAAGATTTGGAAGTAAGCCTACTTACCGGTTTGAATTATGTTTTTATATTTGTTCTTTATTTGCTCCCAAGACCGTTTAACACCGCCGGGGTGCAGCTGAAAGAATAAGGCTAAAATTGTCTTAAGAATGCATCTAAGCAATGCATTAATCTAATGGAATACACAATTGTAATTATAGTCAGATCTACTTGTGCTTTAATAATGGGACAGTGATATTGATAAGCCTATTACTTACGCATTTACACAGTTGGCAATTTTTTGCCAGCTTTTCTTCCTGCCTTTGGCTGCAGCAACTGTGCCTGGATTAAATTTTTAAATTCTTCATATTTGTTTAATACTATAGTTTGCTCATCTTGTGTAAAATATGCGGCTCTGGTAGACTTGTCCATGTTTGCGATTGGTCATATGGTGCCTTTTACGTGAATGCACTCATAGTTAGATTGGGAAAACCTGGCTTGACTTAAAGTTGATAACCACCGTCGTGACACCGCGTAGCATGATTGCGGTTGTTAGGCTTAGTGAAGCTTCAGGCCCCTGGCCATGGCCATCTTTGCCATGGTATCCTTTTTTTTTTTTTTTTTTTTGGAGTATTATTGTCACCCTAGTAATTACAATTGATTAAGCAGGACTTAAAAGCCGCATATACATAACCAAAGGGATCACTCCTTCTCTGGTATAGTGAGAATAGCTTTAGGCTTAGACCACCAGTTTTTCTCGGAGGGGGAAGTCCTTGTTTAGAGGAATCCAGTTGTATCTCATAGACTCTAACATCATTTGGCACATCCTTGCTTCAAAAGCATACTTAGAATTACACAACAGTTCTTTTTTTGTAGCATTCTAGGGGTTAATATTTAGTGTAAACCACTTCAGTTTGTTGTCATATGTTGTGGTCCCACACATTGCCCACCACATACAACACTTTACATAATATGTATACAGTATTTCTGTGGCCTTTGTAAGGGGACCTTGAGGTACTGAATACTTTGTATATTGCATGTCAGCATTACATTTTAGAAAAACACATTTTCATCTTTAACTCACCCATCCTTGTCATCCTATACTGTGCATATTAATACACACACACATACACACAGAAACTCACCACCTCAAACTGTGCCCTCACCAACCTCTTAGAAAGTATGCAGTGCATAACTTGAATCGCTTTCGCCCCGTGCAAATGCAGATCCAAAAATCCATGGTTTTTGTTTAACACTGAGTCTGTTTAACAGGCCACGGTCTGAAGTGACTGCTAATTTCTCTCTCCTTCTTCCCCCTCTCTTTCTGTCCTCTCTCGCTATCTGTCTCACTCCCTTTTCCCCTGGAGCTTCTTCAGTAGTAGCCTGGACCCCTTCGCTCTCTTAAAACCAACTGGATTTGTGCCTCCATAATGAACTCAGTCAGTGCAAGAGAATGAGCAGGATTAATCCAGCCAACGGCAACGAAGGGATTTGATGATGTCATCCGTATGAATGAACCAGTTAGCGGATTATTCCCTCCAAGGTGGAAGGGATCCAAACAAATGAATGTGAACGTCAGGGCAAAGGGTGGAAGAGTTGGGGAAGAGATGTAGATTGCAGTCTGGAAACAGAGAGGTGGATGAGTTAAAGACAGAGACTAGGAAGTCATGGTGGTAAAGATAGCAGGGCAGGACAGAGGAAAAGATAGAGACACAAAGTGAATAAGTGAGGGTGAAAATGATTGATGGATGAGCCAAGGGAGACAAAAGAAAGGCCAAATCAGTGAAAGAAGATATAGGTTGGTTTCAAACCCCTGTCTTTCCATCTGCCAGGACAAATGGCATGGTGAGAGGTTGGTCTGGGCAGACAGTGCTTAGTGGGAGATGTCAGCTTTGAGCTATGGGAGCGCCAGAGGAATCTGTCCCGGAGGCCCCAGCTGTGGCAATCACTGCTCAGCGGGCCACTGGGCCAGAGCAATCAGGCCACCAGCAAGCCATCAGCTGAGCTCTCTCCCTTCTCTGTGCGTCACCCATCCCTCTCCCATCATCCTGATCACACACATGTTGTCCTGTAACCGTGCAGCATAGCAGGTGAATTACACACCTGCCGTTATAATGCATTTCTTGTGTACACAGGAAAGTTAGGTTTCAGTATCCCTAACAAAACGGCCCTCACTTTCTTAAACAAAAGTTATGCCCTTAAAAGTCAAATGCAAATACCTTGTCTTGCTTGTCAAAGGAATATACTGTTGCTCAAATATTAAATGGGATATCGATGGAGTGGAGTGGGGCTGATTTCATAGTTATTAGGTGTACGTGCACTCACCGGCCACTTCATTAGGTACACCTGTGCAATCTAATGCAATCCAATACAGCAGCTCTGCCATAAATTCTATATACGAAGTTTATACATTTTCAGTTTTTGTTGACATTGTCAGAAAGGTGATAATTCTACTTCATGTTTATTATTGAGGCCACAGTGGGTGATGGTGGTGTACTGGAGTGCATTATATTGAAAAGTGTTCCTAATATTTTGTCCACCCCATTAACATACATGAGGGGGGCAAAATATTAGGAACACTTCAATATTATGCACTCCAGTACACCACCACCACCCACCTCAATAATAAACATAAAGGAGAATTATCACCTTGTGTATATTTACACACAAGCTGTCGGAACAAAAGTGTGGAAGTCAGCAAGCAAAGGTTTATGCACACACTCAAAAAAAAAAGAGGCAAAGAAGCAGTACATTTATGTAATCAAAAGTACCGTACCATTTTTCACAGATGTACCATCACAGGCACATACAGTAATGGGCCCTCCTGAGATGTGTACCCTGTGATCAGCATAAATGGAGTAGTTTCTGATTGCTGAATTTGTGCCACTTCAGCCTGAACTATAGATAGGGTAGCATGCTAACCCTTAAACATGAATATTTGGCACTGTTTCAAACCATATGTCCAATTTGGGTAACCCATTGCAGGAGGCTTGAAGGGTTTTCGATATCATCCATTCATTCAACCTTTATTTATACTCAAGAGATCATTGAGGGGTGACCTTTATTTACAATGACAATCGAGTCAGCAAAAATTAAAATCATTAGCTGAGGTCAGTTTAGGTAGTGGGAGACGAAGGGCTCACCCAGCACCACAGAGACATGCGATCACTTCTGGTTGGGGTTAGCTGGGTGCTCCATAAATACATTTGGCAGAGTTTGCTAGTGGGAAGCCAGTGAGGCATTATGCTACTGTGCACCATCCACTCTTGTTTGGGACGACTACATGGGAGGGGATCTTTGTGTGCGTTGCGCCGTCCTTTTGAAGCAACTGGAGTCTTTACTGTATGTGTATTGGATGAAGTACATGAGTGTCTACATACTCCCCAGGGCAACAAACTTGTACTTTACATAATTTCAAAATTTAGAGAGGCTTAAACCCATAATTGCGTAGTCCATTTAAACTTGTGCTAAAACTCTAAGAAAATCTAAAAGAAAGGCTGGTGCATATTAAGAATGCTCTCTTGCTCTTTCCCTCTCTGCGCTCCCCCTTCATAAAGGTCCTAATGAGTTGTCGGCTGAGCTGAGGCAAGACATCTGTAATGTGCCATGAAATATGTAAGCCAGGCCTTTTGGAAAGTGTGTCTGTTTTCTGCCCCCCCCCCCCCTTCTATATCTCTCTCCACTAGGAGAAGGAGAAGAGGTCCCTCTCTTCTGATTTATGTGCACGGCAATGGCAGCAGGGGCAGGTAAGAGGGCGAGGCACAGCCCAATGTATGAATCCATCCCGACACTCTCCCTTTCCCCCTAATTAGATTATTGGACTGATGAGGTAGCACCAGAGATTAAGTCCTTCATCAGTTCTGAGAAGGGAGGGAGAGAGAGGAGATCAGGGGGAGGTGCACCATCCACTCTTCGTCCTCACTACATCCATCCGCCCACTCATTCTCTTGGTGCTTCTCAACCACTGTAAATAGGCAAAGCATTAGCAAGTGGCCAATGAGAAAAAGCAATGTTCTAGTCATGAGTTTGGGCACCTTCAGAAAAGAACCATATATATACTTGTATATACCATATATGCTACTTAGAAATGTCTGCAAAAACATTTCAGATACACGCCGTTGTGATCTGTGAATGTTGACAATTGTGGTCAAAATTAAGTAACAAATATTCTCATATTTACCTCCTTCTATTATATCAGTAGAGGCGATTGTACAAGAGACTTTCAACAATGAGGGGTAATAGAACATCTTGCACAAAAGGGTCCCGCTCTTGTATGCAGTTGCCCTGCATCTACCCCTTGGCCTTAATTTACGCGCTAGACCTTTCTGGTTCTTTTTATATATGCCCCATATTCATTCACCTTCTCCCAACGGACATAAATCCCCCCCTTCCTCCTTAGGGCTCTACGGTATTTTAAGGCCTTGTTTTCAAAGTAGGAATGGCGAGCTCAGGACCAAGCTAGGGAGCCAGCTCCTGCACTTTCATGTTTTATGACTTGAGGGTATTTCTTTTTCTGTGTCTCAGCAACTGCTGAAAGGTTTTGATGTATATTATTGGTATCCATATGATCGGAGGAAATGTTCGGAAGCTGGGAATTATGCGCTCAGATCTTCAGTAATATACCCATTGCGAAAAAAATTTGGTTATGAAGGGATGATGTGTATCAGTCCTGTTTTATGCAATGTGCCGAATCAAGCATATGTCACTGAGTTGACCTCATGTCCTCAACCTCAACTTTTCCAGTTCCCCTAGAGGCTTATAAATTACCACTGGACAGAATTTTGGCCTCACAGCTCCCGGAGTGGCTGGGAGCCACCATCTCAGAACCATGCATAAACTTACATGTACAAATGTGTGCACCAGCTCAGTATGAGTAAGACTCTGACCCCTTTGTTGGATGTAGGCCCAGCTGCTGTGGCAGGGGGAACTGGGTGGGTGGGGGGGGGTCTGGAGGTAGCAACTGCAGACTGCTTTTAGTGTATCTTCGCTCACAGGTTTCAAAGGCTCCTGCATACACATGAATGTTGTTCCCCAACTGCGAGACTATATTTGAATTTAAATATGGCAGTATACGTGTCATTACTCATGCGTGTAAAAATGCACACGAGTATGTGCAAGAAAGCGTTTGCCCTCTGTTTTCCATATGGCCACGCCACAGTCAGATTCTGGCCAGCTCCCCTGGTCCTAAAATATCCTTAGAATTATGACTCATGATGTGTCCTCTGAAAATAAGACCCTTGATGTGTTGTCACACCTCTCTTTTGATTGCAGTGTTACCATTTTATGAGTCTCTATTTTCATAGAATGTTGCAGTTGGTGTGCAGTTGCCAGCAAGAGCCCTGATGACAAGTCAGGCAATGTCCTTGTCTTAACATATTCGAAACAAAAGGTCTTATTGCTCGTGACACAAGTCATTTTTTACCCTGTCAGTTTACCTCCTTTGAAAAATACTCTTTAATGCATGTTGCTTGTCCCAAATAAAAATGCTTAGATCATTTGAATACAAAGATTTTTTTTTTTTTTTTTAGAAAATGTTTGAACAGAAGACAGAAACTACGTGATAAACATATTCACAGTTTTTCAGTACAGAACCTTGTACACTTACAACTAACATATGTTAAATTGGCCACACTGATGTAACATTTTAACATTCGTTTAGGTAAGTTTGTTTGTTTGTGACTCTATGAAGCTGCAACTTATTTATGACCGCTGTCGCCACAATACAGCGTGTCAGTGCGTGTTTGTGTGTAGTCGTAAGGTTGGAAGGGAAGCTTTGAAGCAACTTGCTGGATGACTTGCAGGAGTGTGCTTCTGTACTGTACTGTACTGTACTTATGTCTATGCACATATGTGAATGTATCCTGTTCTATTAGGGCAATATCTGTTTTAGGTGCATAACTTACCACAAGCAGTATGCACTGGTTCAAGGACAGTGTACTGACTGTTTTAGAAAAAGGTCTGAATATTACTGTTAGACAAGTGTGTATGTGTATATGTGTTGTCTCCTATGATCACTGTAATATTTATACTTTACAATAGATGCCGATCCACAACACTCATTTTAGAGTGTTCTTCCTCTCTAAGACTCTGGCTTTGTGCCAGCAATGGATTGGCGTAGTGGGGTGCTAATTTGTCTGTACCACATTTTAATGCTTGTTTCCAAGACATGTGCATGATATTCAGGCTTTTGTGAAGTTTGTGACTTTTTACTTGTTCAAGAAGTTCATTCTGTCCTTTCACTTTTGTCTGCCAGTCTTTTGTGTTGTTCAGAGGCCAAAATACAGAAAATGTTAGCAATTTTGTCAGTGGAAAAGCAACTTACATGAAAAGCAGGTCTTTGAAAAATGTAATTTAAAGTATAGTCAAACTGTTTGGAAATTGCATAGTGTTTGGGGAAGTAAGCATTAGAATTGTTATCAACTTCCAGTGTTTGTTCATTCATGTCACTTGCCGCAGCCTCTGCGAATGTAATGTATTTGTTGGTAAGTGTGTTTCTGTGTGTGTGTCTAAGTGTGTTTTTGTAGGCTATTAGGCCGGAGGGGATGGTAGTTTTGTAACAACTGGAGCTTCCCGGGAAGACTTCCAGGAGAGTGTGTGTATTTGTGTGTGCACATGCATGGCTGTTCCTATGCCTGCACTGTGCCGAGTGGTTGGTTGATTAAAGACCTTCCCTGATCTTTTTTTTTGACTTTTTGACTTTTTCATGCCTTGATCACATTCTGTCTACGGCAAGCATGCAGCAGCCAGTTCACATAAATATCATTAGCAGTTTAAACTTAGGGTAATCACATACAGTTCCCAAGGCCTTGGCCATCCTCACAAGTGTGTGTGTGGGTTGGTGTGTGTGTTTGTGAAGTATCTTAGATGTCATTGCGCAAGGCCATGAGTTATTACGTGGTGACAATGTTACAACACCTCAGTCCCTGCAGCAGGCAGCACAGCATCCTGAACCAACAGCTTGTGGCTCATCACAGCCAAGCTGAAATAGTACATAGGCACAATTTGTCTCGTAGGACATTGGATCAAGAATACATATTGGATCGCATATTGGATCAAGAAACAGTGTGAAAGGGCATAAAAGCAATGTCAAACCCGGAGTTGTGGTGACTGGAATGGTCTAACTTACTCATTGAACATCTGCAACATTGAACACATGTCAGCATATCTTGAGGGTTTAAAACAATAAGAAACATCCACTGAGCTGGGATGTTTCATTCCCAATGCTTGCAGACTTTAGCAGAATTGAATGAAAATCAGAGAGGAGTCACAGAAAATGTAGCTGCAGGATTTTAGTGAAATAAACTCCAGCAACATTTGCACATTAGAGTATGCACAGGACCGACTGCTTACTGTAGGTTTCGACATTGCTTTAAATCCAAAGACATGCATATTTATCACAAAAGTAATAGAAATGTCCCCAGATAGTGTGGATACCATATTTAACTGAGCTTAGAATGTAAATGAATCTCTCTGAGTCTCTCCTTTCTGCAGAGCTGAAGTTTCATCCCATAGCAAGAGATGATGGAGCAACACCTCACTGCTTGTTAGAAATATGTCTCTGAAAGATCTGATGTGCTTACAGACGCACATACATAATTTGGCAGAGTGGCTCATTAGGAAGGAAACAGTAACTAACTCAACCAGGAAATCACTCAAATTGCGTGTGCAATACTATAGTAAAATACTACAATACCAGTACAATACCAGGCGTACAATACTATAGTTAGTTACAAAAATTTATACAACACAGCCTGAAAACAGGTCGTGAATGAAGATATTTTCAGGACCAACAAGCAGACCTTCTACACAGTCCCCAAACAATCACATATCACAGACAAGCAGCAGCAACACGTGATTTAACAACCAGCAAAGCTCTGGCAGGCTCCATAGACAGCAGCAACAACACAACAGCTTCAGCGTCCAGACAAACCACAAACAGCATAAAATAAGAGCTACAAACCATCAACAACAACACAGCAAAGAGTTAAATAACGTTAGAGAGCCACAGCAGGCTCCTGTGCTGTTTTTTTTTTTTTTTTTTTCTTTTGGGAAAACCAATTTCTGATGTCCATTTTGGCTGCCGCCAAAAAAACAAAACAAAACTTGAGTCTGCCAAAAAAACAGTGTTCACTTAAGCATCACAACAGGCTGTCAGACAGTCTGTGACAGCCTGTCACAGGTCAAAAATTACATCAATCAGGGTGAGGCGGGGCCGCCGTCAGCAACTCAGCGGGCAAGGAGTTCAAATGCACCAATGAGTGGGCACAGCCTGGTCTGGCTGTTTTTTTTTTTTTGTTTGTTTTTTTCTTTTATGATTATGCTGGGTGGGCTATGCAAGCTGTGCTGGCATGAAACTGTCACAAGAGTAATAGTGACAATGTTCAGGTTTTAATGGCTATATACACCTGTATGAATATGATTGGACATTGCTAGTCAGTAGCTAATGAATGAGCCACTGATGGTTTCTATACTCAGTGTTAAGTTATTCTTTAAGCAAGTTGACTGAATGTTTTTTCACCAAACTCAGGAGTCACAATGGATTTCTTGTGTTTTAATGTGCTTGTACTTTTGACTTTTATCAAAGTACCAGATATTTACTAATGCAGTTATACATCTTTTGTCGTATAGGTCACATAGAAGAGTTTCTGGGTGAACGTCTGCCCGAGTCTAACACGTCTATGTAGAAACTGAATGGGACTTTACTTTTGACCCAAAATAACCCCTCTATGGTAACATTTACACTCAGCAGTCCACAACTGTACACATTCCACTCAGGATCCATGCAACAGAGTAAACATGATCTGTATTCAACAGCAGCCTGGATGGGCAGAAATAATCGCAGACTGGGGTTTTAAAGTGAAAACTTTCAGTTTCATGCAAATCCAAATCAGGCTCTTTATGTCATTCACTCATAGGTCCTGACTGTGTGTTTTGTAGTGTAACAGCACAACATGAAGCGTGTGGAAAGAGAGAGAGAGAGAGAGAAAGAGAGCACTCTCCCCTCCGGCTGTGTCTCTTGAGGAAACATGCTGCCTAGATCCATGGTGAAAATAAAGGAGCACAGGGAGTGTGCTTTTTCCATTTGCTGCCCCCCTCCACTTCCATCTCCCACTCTCCCCAGGGTTTCAATTACTGTCTCCCTTCACCTCTCATTAGCACGAGCAGGCCGCTCATTCTTAATGCTCACGCGCACACAGGCACAAATACACACACGTGCACAGAGCATAACACACATTTGAACTCAAATGGAGCATACGCAAGTGTACCACACACCACACACACACACACACACCACTAATTCTAATATGTTCCATGTTGAGCTCTGTAAACACAGCTCTGCGGTTTCCCCTGTGTCTGTAACTTGTGTGAAAGGTGCTACTGATAAACACCAGTTCTCTTCCATCATTCATATTCATCATTTTCTATCAAATTCAGAGCATCATACCTGGAACCACAGAGCATCTTGCATGATTGATGGTGTTAATTATCGGAGGCTGATGTTTCACTTTCTTTCTCAAGGCAGATAAAGTTCTAGTAATATGGCAAAAGACAGCAGGGATGACGTGCTTTATGTTGTTGTCATCAACTTGGAATTATGTGGACATCATTTAATACCCTTTCTCGATATTTTACTGATTTCCCATTTTCCTACTTAAGTCAGACATTTTTCCCACATCAGACATTCTTTAGCTCAGTAAGCAGTGCTCAATACTCAAGGAACCATAGTCACTGTTTGGACCAACATGGATGAACAGGGATGTGTTGGAGATTTAAGCCAACTGAACTCAGTTGAACACATTTTTGACGCAGAAACCAAACTCATCAGGTTAATACAAAACGGAGAAAATTGAGATAAAAGCATGGATCACAACTGCCAATGTTCATTTCTATTTGCCTCTACATCACAGTAAATGACTTCTCTCCCCATCCGCATATAGCTGTCAGTGCATCCCGGGATCACTCCGGTGGTCAACGAAAAAGAGGCCTTCTGGTTGAGACATCTGAGTTAGCCAGCAGGCTAATTCTGCTAATACAGATTAGCTCCCATGGGAACTGCTGTATTGATTGGACAACAAAGGCTTGGAGAAAAACGCTCCAACATTCAATTATCCACACCGATAGACATAATGCCATTCTACTCCTCCCTCTTTCCCTCCCTCTCCCTCCCTCCTCTCCTTCCCTCTCTCTCTCTCTCTCTCTTTCTCTCTCCTTATCCCTATTTCTTTGCTGGAAGAAGCAGGGAGGTCGAAGGAAGTGAGCAGATAAACACGCAGGTGTGTGTGTGTGTGTGTGTCTGTGTTATCTGATTGTGATCTGGTCTTTGAGTGAGAGCGCGGGGGAGTGTTTGAGTGTTTTCGATCTTCTGTCTGTCTGTCTGTATCACTCACTTTTTATTCAAATTTCCATTGTTTGTTTATTTCAACATTTACAGATGTGATTTCTAATGTTCAGGGGAAATTGTGTTAATTCCGCTCCTGTGCATCAAGTAATGATAAGGATATAATGTCAACATGTGACATATGCTGTCCTCAGAATGGCCTGATTTCCCTTGAGGATACAATTGTAATGGACTGTCTGTGTGTATGTATGCGCATACAAAAGTGTTAAATGGGAGAATGAGGGAATGAGCGACATGTTGGCTGCATCCCAATCAGCAGAATATGACAGGGTGTGACCAATACACACAATTAATAACATTTTGAAGACATTTCACACTAGAGGGAACAATGTCAAGGTATTTGAGTTGCTATTGAGAGCACTTGAAGTATTTTATTGAACACTTTATGTTCCCTCCCCACTGTTTCCTCTCCTAAATGCCAATACAGTCCAAATAGCTCATCCATTTCCAGCGCGTGTGTGTGTGCAATGCGTCAAAATCAACTGAGCATGTTTGCATTAGCCGTGGCTCCACACCCTCTTTACACAGTCACAGCGCTAGCCCTCTCTCATTAGCTCCCACCGTTAAAGCTCACTCTGATTACCTCCAGTCATAGCTGCGCGCCATTCAGCTCCTATTCCGTGGGATGGGAGGCTGAGAGGCGAAGGCTTCTCATTTCCCGCAGCCAATGACACGTGAAGGCGGCGCAGGTAACAGATGCATCCGCGGTGTATGTATAAGCACGCGCACGCTAACACACACACACACACACACACACACAAAAGTTTCTGTCGCACGCACACACCTGGGTCATCACCATTAGACGAGTGTGGCAGTGCTTGAGTGAGTGAAGTAAACGATTCATGATCTGAGAGAATTATTAGCTAATGGCTGGAGCATGTGGACAGGGTGTGATCTCTGAGGGCGAGATGAAAAAGGAGAAAATGAAGGAGAGATGGGGAGGAGTGACACAGCGAGGCAGCTAGAGGGGCATAATCAAAAAAAAAAAAAAAAAACTTGCACACTTGGATCAGCATCATTGGGTTATATCCATGTCTGTTACCTAACGTGCAACTTGATTGGTGAGCTAAAGGTCTGTCTTTTCTGAAATGTCAAGGCTTATGAACAGGTGAGAGAATATTCTTGTAACAGAGGTTGCCATATTGCTTGTGCCTAATTTATTTCCCATTACAGAAAATGTTAACAAAGCATAAATGAGCTGCTGACTACATCATCCAAACTTGAAAGCACTACGTCAAGGAAACATCCGGTCCCACTTTGTATGCCATTGTAGTCTTCTGAGGAATACTGTGCTATGCAGCAACATTTCCTCTGAAATTCAGGTCCTCTCAACACCTTGATATGTGTTTGCAGCTGCTACCCCGATAGTGTGCGTGCAATTTAATGGCTTGCTAACATAGTAAAGCAACATGTTTGTTTCTTTATTTTTTCCTTCTTTCTTCTCATAGTTCTGTGAGATACCAAAAAATGTCATATGTTGGCCATAATATCGATCATCAAACCATTATGGTGACATAGAAACTGAAACAACGGCTCAGTGAGGCTGTAATTAGGCACAGTGTTGCCAGCAATGACAATGCTAATATGTTGATGTTTAGCAGGTCATGTTCACCATATTCACCACCTTAGTTTAGTATGTTTACATGCTAACATTTGATAATTCACACCAAATACAAAGCACAGCTGAAGCTTATTGGAATGCCATTAGTTTTGCAGGTATTTGGTCATAAACCAAAGTATTGGGTAAATTAAAATTTTGATTTGGGGGTGCCAACCCCTTTCTTTGCTTGCTTACCATAGGATTTATTAACCTTTGCCATTATATACAATGTCTTCACCCTGTAAATTAAAAAAAACAAATACCTTTCATGCTTCATTTTGTCAGATGGTGTTAATACTAGGTTGCTCTAGCATTTTGCTAACAAGTGGGACCCAGCACCACCAGAAGTTGCATCTTGGCTTACAGAGTATATTGTTAATGGCCTTTTCATAAAATTTTTGTGGCCCTTCACTCTTGGCTTGAACCAAAAAAAAAAAAAACAATAGCACTGAACAGTTGTGTCAGTCCAGAAAAGACAGCACCGTATCACACTAACGCATCACCTTTCACAACCACCCAAAAGTAATTTCAGGGTTAGAGCAAAGGAGCCAAGTTGTCCAAATGAAAAGGCCCTCGATGAAGAGAGGAGGCCATTTTCCCGAGAAGCCGAATTGACTGTTGCAAACGAGAGGCATGACCCAGATGAAATTGGCTCACCTGAATTTGTTCCTGGGAGGGAGGGGGGAATAGAGAGATGAGTGGAGGGTGAAAGCGTGACAGAGACTGGCAGAGAGAGACGCAAGAAGACAAATGAGACCATGAAAGAGAAAAAAGAATGGGTGTGGGTGCAGGTGCAGGTTCAGGGCCAGCACAGAGGAATAGAGATGACAGGAGAGTAAAAGAGAGGAAGAGGCGATATTATATTGGTGGAATGGAAGACTGAACTTCCCTCGATGTCATTCATGGTCTTATCTTAACCAGAGGAGTTGTTATAAAACCTTCAGTGGGAGTATTATCCATTTTAACATAATCTCCATGCAAAAGAAGGCCCACACCCCCTTTATCATCAATAATAAAACCTCATCCCAGAAATCAAAATGAAATATTTACAGCTCATCTGCCGTATAGACTCTGTCGCTGGATGGAATCTATTCGTACACATTTATATAGTAATATTACTTCTGTTTGAAAAAATGTTGGCTTATTGAGATTTGTACGTGCGATGGTTTAAGTTATAGTTCTGTATACCGAAACAAAAATTAATTATGTGGATTGTGAGCCATTGTGGGTTTCATTCCAACCACTTTCAGTCTTGGAAGCTGCATATTTAAAGATATATTAGCCTTGATGTGACCAGAGATAAAAGCTGGCGTAAGTATGATGCAACTTCTTCCCCCCGTCTCACGATCATAATTGCACATCAAATTTCTCAAATGAATTCGTAATCTGGAGTCTCTACTCAGCAACTTGGAAACTCAGTGAAACTTTTTGCTCGGCCAGTATCAGACTTTTATAGCCTAGCATAATTGGGACCATAAACCTGGTCTGAGCCTCATTCAATAATGATTCCCTGCTCCAAATACCTGCTGGCCTTTAGCAGAATATTACTTATTAAGCACTCCAAAATCTAGCGGAAGTATTATCTGTAAGGTCAAGCGTGGAGAATCTTTCAGAGAGGCAAGGCTTTATGAGCTTGGCTTCTCTCACATCTCTACGCATTGCAGGTGGCATGCTAATGGACACTGACCGCCATTTTAGGCTGTTTGTCCCCTTCAGGGTGACATGAAAATGTATCCTCTTGTAGAAACGTGTAAACAAGTTTCAATCCACTTATTTAGTGAGCAAGTCATTTTAAATCTAGCTGACACATGTGTAGCTTTAAAGTCAGAATAGACAGTTCTATACCACACATATACAGGACCTGCTTTTTCTAACGCTTACAGTACATCACACTAACTGAACTGAACTATATAGCTGCACAATTACATCAATCTGAAACTTCTTGTGCATAATTTATCTGTGCTTTAGTCTGACATATTTATTATCTTAGAAATGTCGGGGTCTTGGCTAGACTTTAAAGCAAAATTCTGTGGGTTGGAACAATGCATGTCTTCATAAGACAATAGTAATAGACAATAGGGCTTGTTTAAATCCAATTTATTTCACTTCGTTTTGTAAGAACTCACTCATTACTCACCATTTTACATGTGATCTGTCCACCAGCCCCGCGTAACTAATTTTATAGAGATCTGATCACGATGCGGGCAGAATCGAGATAACAAGAATGGTATAAATGTAGTTATCAGGGTCTGGATGTCATTATCCAGATAATGTATTCAAATATAGATCACATGTTAATATGATGTGTAAATGGGGTCTTGGTGGGCTTACTTATGCACATAAATCTTGACCAAAAACAACAATGCTTTTGTCCACCTCTCAATACTTTCAGACTTCACAAACCTCTCTATGGAAGCCGATTTTTTCTAACTGAAGATGTCCAAAAATATTTAAAAACAGGTCACAAACATAAAAAAAAGTCTAAATAATTTCCTGTAACAGTTGGGGACTGTAGATTTGAGCAAACCTTACACAAATGGGAGTAAATAGTAAGTGAAAATAAACAATAGAGAGATCACTATTTGAACCACCAAAGTCATTTTAAGCTTTTCTTTTTGACTCTGCTGAAGACAAATCCTCCCTCTGAGGATCAAAAAACGTTGAGGAAACAGGTACTACAGTAGCATCTTTAAAACACCTTCATAAATTAGCAATTTCTTGTGTAAATCCAGTTCCTTTCAGTTTGTTTAGTAAGAACTGCCCTTGATGTGTTTTATTTCTTTGGCTTGCATAGTACACAAAGAAAGAGGAAGAGAGAGGAGAATTTGTCTTAGATCCAATCCACTAAAGAATTCTTTAAGTTGAATCATCTCTGGTGTAAGCACAGTTTCATGTTCAGAGGGTAATGCATTGGCCTGCCTTGTAACTTCTATACAATTTTTCTGATTGCCTCATGCTCCAAACATAGTCATTTGACATTGCTGTGTTGTATCCCCATCTCAAGCAAAGTGACGGTGGATTTGCTTGATTTCTTTAAGACAAGAGTTCAATCATCCCTGCTATCCCACGGTGTCACATCAGATTTTATCACGCAGGATATTCAAGGGTATGCTGTGTGATTATCCCCTGACAATACAGATAAAAGCTCTGTGTCTCTGTTACACAAACACATTGCTCAAAGACACACACACACACACCCGTGATACACAGTCTTGAAGGATCCCGTGTGTTTGTGTGTGTATACACACGCACGCACACATGCACACAATGAAAACCAAACCTTTAACAGTGTACAAACCATCCCCCCCATGGGTCAACAGAATACCAGGAGCCTGTGGAAGAGCAATTGTTTCAATGTGGGACCCGTAGTGTACCCATTGTGAGCCAAGGCCACCATCATCAGAGAGACAGAGGAGAGAATCATCACTGAAAGAATGCCACAGATCGCTTCCCCTCCCTCGACTTCCTCTCCCGGGAGACTGGCAAAGAACAAGGCGAATCCATCCGATCGAATGTCACGCAAATACACAGCCCCCACGTCCAGCAGTCCTGTGATTGCTGTTGGTATACCCTGGTTATTGACCCGTGCTGTGTGTGATGTGTGAGTTTCTGAGACTGTGTATGTTCAGGGGCGTGTGTGTGTATGTGTGTGTATTGTTTGTATCAGAGACGGATTGGAAGGCCATCATGCGCTGAGCTGACCCTATCTCCAAGGCTCGGAGGCTGCATGGAGAGATCAGAGCGAAAGCCAAGCCCACTGTCTCCTACTGCGATGGAGGAAGGATCTATGTGTGTGTGTGTGTGTGCGTGTGTGTGTTTAGAGACAAGATGACATAGCCCAGAGCCCCTCTGCAGCCGAGTCCAAAAGATAAGAGAGAAAGAGAGATGGGCAGCTCCACAGATGGTGGAGGGCTCTGGCGAAACTGTTTGTATGTGTGAAGGATGACACTTGGTGACATTATATGCATATTTAAGCACATAAATTTTGACAGAAACTTAAAATTAAATGCAAAATAATGTCTAGTCACTTCAGGCTGACTTTACAACAAGGTGATTGTACCTGTTATTTAAATAATGTAGGATACGGCTGCCTTCACTGTATGTTTCTGTTATTGTCAACAAATCCCATGAATAGACCAACACCAACAATGTGTTAATCTGTCTCTCAATATTTTCACATCCCTGTGTCTGTGGCTTGCAGCCCCAAGCCCATTTGTTTCTACTGAAGAAGTAAATCTTTAAAAACTGATTCCAGATGTATAGTTTCTTTTTTTTTTTTAAATGATTATTTTCTAAAACAGTGGGGCACTGTATTTTTTAGCAAATGTTACAAAAACCTGACTAAATAGTAAGTTTGTTGGGGACTTCAGCTGTAGAATGATGCAACAATGGGGCTGATTTATGTGTTTTTAATAGTTTTTGGGAAACAGTCGAGATCTGGTGTTACACCAGGCTTGAAACCTGGATCCAGACCTCTGAATTGTGCCCCAAATGGCAATGCAGTCTGAGAATCAGGCTAATCAGGCTTTAGCTACACATTTGTCAGTAACATTACTGAATTGTCTTTTCATGAAATTGTTGATAGTAAGAAAAATATAAAATAGTTCCTGCCTTACCCTTTAAAATGTTGTCTGTTAATCAGATATTTACACCCACATGACAACTACATCCTCCTCATTTGTGTGCTACGCATGTACACCAAACACACATATTACTGTATTTATCTGTTAACCACAATGTACACACACAAGCATCTTGCAGTGGAAAGTGACTGGCACCCTGGGCAACAGCTGCTGTAGGCCTGAGGCTCCCCTCACAGCGCTGTCTAATCCTTATGCAGGTTAATCCAACTCTGACCTCCTCTAGTCCTCACTGACCGATTATATCTCCACCTCTTCCTCCCTCTCTCTCTCTCTCTCTCCCATACACTCGGCTCATACAGTCATTTTCAGCCACCATGTCTCCCATCGCTCGCAATCTCTTTCTCACCATCCTCCCTCTATCCCTTATATAGCCCTTATCTCTCTCTCTTGCTCGCTCTCTCTCTTCTACTTTTGACCCCACCTTGCTGTCTCTCTTCCTCTCCCCACCTCAGAGTTGCCTTAAGGAGATTTCAAAGCCCATTCGGCAGCAGTTCTAACTGCCAAACTGATGGCCAGATAAAGTCCCCATTTACCTTGTCCTCAGTTTCCCATTAAAGCACATTTTTGGGGACCATAACTTTAGAGGAAATGGGAAGGAGCGTGGAGAAAAAAGAAATCAGCCACTCGGCTACCCTTAAGCCCTTTCCGCTGTTTATTTGCAGCAGCATGAAGGAGGAAGGGAAGTTTGTAGAGGAGGAGAGGAAGGGGGAGAAGTAGAAATAGGACTGGAAAAGGTGACTTGAAGTGTCAGTGGCCCTGTCCCCATAGGAAGGCATTGCAGTGCGTAGCTGCACCCTCGGGCAAGGTAGCATCATTGGCAGCGGAGATGGATGATCCGGAACACTGTACACTGTGTGCGTATAGAAGTTGTAGTCATTTTGCCTGCGCAAGGGCATAAGGCACTCTAAGTAGCTCAATTAAAATGTATATTTTCCTCATTTACTGCCCTCCTGGGTGAGCTGGAGAGATGACAGTGAGGTTTTCTAAAGGTTGCACGGGCCGTTGTGCATGAGGGCATTTTGGAAGGTGAGCGCATTTAAAGGAGCATATTTTAAGGCAAAGGCAGGGGGTGTGTTGCTCGTTGGCACAGATATATACCGTGCAATGGTGCATGGCACATGTGGTCCCCTGAGAGGCTGGGCATGGTGCCAGCATGAGTTGGCACTGTCACCTTCGATGTCTTGGGCATCACTGCCACCATGGGGGGCCTTTAGTTTTGTTTTGTTTTTTAAACAACTTATTTGCTCCCAGGGGATTTACACATCTAAGTAATAAGTTGTTATAGTGAATTGTTTTTGCCCATTAAGGATTTTGATATGCATTTACACTGACAACTGATAACCTGAAAGCATTGCTGAAACTTCACTCACTTCACTGAAAGGCAGCTCAACTTAACAGTATTTTTACTAACCCGCACAGGCAAGGCAGTGTACACCAAAGATTGTGTATTCAGCAGAACAACTTCACAACTACCTTGCATGTTCTACAATCTGAAATAGACCTCATTGCATAATTTGAATAATGACATAAAAACATTGCCTGAAGCCTTGCAAATTAGTTTGAAACACCTCGTCCCTGTCCAACATTTACATGAGCCAAACCTTACAGCTAGTCCAGAAACCCAACCTGTTGCTGTTTGTCCAGCATGCTAATGATCATATGTATGTGAGCTTTTGCACCCCATGTCTTTATAAACAGACAGAAGCTTGCCATTCTAGCTGCCAAGAAGGACAAAGGTCAAGCAGCTGAAGGTGGTCATAAATATTTGCACTAAACCCGCAAGGTCTGATGCTGAAAACTCCTCACTACAAGTTTGCATACTGTAGGCACATGCATGTTGCGTTATTTCACAGGATTTTGAGCTAATATTATGTTAGTTATTATGTAGTATGTTTTCAGTATGTTTTCATCTTTGGCAGATTTGGAAAATGAATTCTCAATCAACCCAAAGCCTTAAAGGCATACTATGCAGGATTTTCCTAAAAAACAATGTATAGACTCATACAAAAATAATCCCTCTCAATCATCACTTATGAACCACTAGAAGTGTGTGTCAGTGTATGTATCTACCTGCCCTCTGCGTGTATTTTCTTATTTCTTATTATTTTGCTGTGTTCAGGACGTTTCTGGGCATCAATCTTTGGGCAGTGGGTGTGTAGCCCCCAGCCAATAACAGCACTTAGGTTGTGAGGTCGGGTCTCGTAGCATAGCGACCAGATTATATCGATGTTTTTTTTATGTGCTTCAGTATTTCCCCTGCTGCTCCGTCTCTCTCTCTATGCTGTGTGCAGAGTGCTGCTGTGTGCTGTGTGCTGCTCCTCTCCTGTCTGTGCGTCTGTCTGACCGAGGGCGGGGCTGAGAGAGCAGAGCAGAGAGGCCACAGTGGACAGGACGAAGCGCGGGCTTCGGCCACATTCACACAAAATCTGGCAATACAGCACCTTCCCGCAGGGTTGTGTGGAGGTGTGGGTGTGTTAGAACGTGAAACAATCAGAAAATAATGTTTTATTCACCTAATTCATGGCTTTGTTTTTGCTACCGCCACTCACTCTCTTCATTCATTCTCTAGCTCACTTGACCACCGCTGCTCTCTCTCTTTCTCTCTCTCTCTCTCTCTCTCTCTCTCTCTCGCTTTGCTCTCAGCTCACTCTGGTGTCATTGAGCTGGGGAGGAGGGGCCAACTTTGAATGCTCTGTTTACAAATACCAACCAACAAATCCTGCATAGTATGCCTTTAACCTAAGTGTTAAATTAGTGTCCAAGCCTGTATTGAATTTTTAGGCCTACGTGGAGTTTCTACCTTGAATGTAACTAATTAGTAATTAGAAACTCTTCAATGGGAACTTCTACTGTTTTTTTATACACTACACTGATAAGGTAAAAGGCACTGCAACTCTATATCAAGAAGATGCCACTCATGTTTTGTATACTCAATTTACATGAAAGTAAGACAGAAAATAAAAATGAATATTGCTAAAAAAAAATGTGTGTACATGTATGTGCTTGCTTTTTTGTGAAATCAAAGCCCTCTCGCTCTGTCTGCTCAAAGTCTTTATGGCTTATTATTCGCTGAGATTGTTATTGATGGCCAGGATTTAGGAGTGAGCAAAAACCCAATACCCACAAATAATAAAATCAACCTTTCTCTCACACTCTCTATCTCTGTCTCTTTGACCCCCCCTCACCTCATGTATGCGCATATGTAGTCATACCCACAAATATAAATCTTTGCTGGGTCCATTGGTATCAAAGGAAGACTATATTTGGCCCCTTGGGCTGTTTTCTGTGCTGTGCTGCAATCAACGGCCAGAGAACTGGCTGTTAGTCCAGGATTAAAGCTAGCCCTCTCCACATCCATCAGGGGATAAGGCTATACACAGCCCTGCTAGTAAGGGGAAGACTGACTCTATAGCTTCGTCTTTGGACCCAGATTGATCCCCCCCAGCAATTTTATAGATTGCAGGCAGTGGAGAACCGGCTTTTTGAAGGAATGCTACCTCTGCTTTTCAGTTAGTCCAAGAACAGAGACAGATTCTCTCCAAGAAGCCTAGGCCATTTGCAAGTCTGGAAGGGTTAGGTGAAAGAGTCAAAAAGGATGATTGACGTACTGTTTTAACAGGATTTAGAAACTTGTATTACTACAGGTGACAGGGGAGTTCATAATTCATGGCTCAACAGAGCTTCTGCCAATGAGATGTTTGTCAAGAAGACTAAGATAAATTTTAACTTTTTGCTTCATCAACACCATGTTTGCAGAAATACATGCACTTAACTAAAATATGCATGAGAAAATATTCCTTGCACCTGGTCAGCCCATATATCTGCTGCTATCTTTCTTTGGCAGCCTTTTTTTTCTGCCTTTTTCCATGCTATCGCTCTATCCCCTCTAGGCCCGGAAAAGAGGGATTACCAGTTGTTGTCACTGAGCGCCCTTTGCTAACCTGAAACAAGCTTGCTTTATGATAGACCTCCCCTTTTTCCCCTCCCTTCTCTGCATACTGCCACATTGCCCCTTTCAAATGGAGGGCAATCTAAGAAGATAGCCTGGCCTTATCTTATCCCCATTCTCCCTCTCCCTCTGACAAGATGAAGAAAGAACAAGGGGGTGTGGTGGGGGAGAGAGAGGAGATTCTCATGCCTTAACACTGTCCTATAGTAGCTGAGGCTTGATGCGTGCACTGTTTGCGTGTAAGCACTGCTAATTGCACACTAGGTCGAACGTCCGATGCATTATGCATTGTGTGCATAGAAAGCTGGGGCCTTAAAATGTAGGAACCACATATACAAACTTACACGCGCATAGTGCATCATGACCATTCCATGTAACATCTCTCACACATGCAAGAACCTCCTCCAGATGAGGGATCTACGCCTCAGGGTGCTCATAGCTGAGACGGCCTCTCTTCCCCCTCCACTCTTCTTTCTGTTATCCCACTCTTCCCTTGACTTTCTTGTGATACATGATTGATCTCTGTGCTGCTGGACTCAGGTGGGCTGTTTTTATCCGAAGCATTTCTCAGAGAAGGCTTGAGCTTTAAATGATTTATGGCTGCGTGCTCTTTTACTGTGGGTATCTGTGTGTGCATTTTTGTGTTTTGGCATGGCTGCATGCGTATTAACTGGCATGTTTGCAGCACTTCTGCATCATGAAACATCTGAAATATATAACGAAGACCAACACGAACATAGCCACCCGAAGGAACAAAGATTGCTTGTGGAAATAAAAATGCAAACAGAGGTAACACAATGAAGACAGGTCAGGATTTGAAATGTATTGCTACAAGACTTAAATGTCCATAGTTCCAGTGGAGGACTTAAAAAGAGAAAAGGAATATATGGAGTTCCCCAAGGCTCAATTGTAGGCCCAATCACAAACCACAAGAATCCAATCTAAGAATAATAATAGGAATTTCCTCCAGCTTGACAGGCAATGTCCACCAAGCTACAGGTTCAGAGAGCTGCTTCGATATAGTGCAAAGGTCCTGATCCACATAGAACACTCCTATCCATTAAAAGCCTTGTCAAAAGACCGCTTGGTTCCCAACAGAGCTAGCCAAACTAGGGCATGATTCTCACTTATACTCACCACCCGCTTTTTGACAATCTGCCAGGGGGAGAGTGAGAGACCCTTTAATGTAGCCCCCCAAGCCCTGTGAATGAGGTCAATCCATTTCCTAGGTGTGTATATGTGTGCACGTGAGGAGTGATGGAGGGAGGAATGTATGTGGGAGGGTTTCCCCATAAGTTCCAATTAGTGGCTAAAAGTATAAGCATCAGTCACAGAAGAACAGGTGGAGTGCTTTCGGAAATGCCTGGGTTAGATTTGTGATTCACATCTTCAGCATTTCAGTGAATCCCGAGCTTATGAGAATCCATAACAATTTGATGATCTTTTTTAAGATTATTTTTATGGCATTGCTGTTTTATTGGGCAGTAGCATAAAGCCATAGCAAATAGGGAAGAGTCTGGAATGGCTTACTGCAGAGACCCTAGTAGATTGCTAGAATGTTCCTACTCAATCCAAACAAACAGCTCTATCTCAAAAACAGAAAGAAACTGACAATCAATAGTTGTTTTCATTTTAAAAAACACAAATTTCTCTTTAATTTGGTACCAAATATGTGGCATGTGCAGCATAAAATTACTATAAACTTTATATTACTATAAACCTGCACTCTCTTGTAACCCCACCTCCCCTCAAGATGACATTCATGTGATGAGGCACTGATCAGTTTCTACAGTACGACATAACTTCACAATTTCTCCTATCCTCACACACACAGCATTTTTTTCTTTGGAAGAAACTTTATCATAACTGCAAAAATCAGTACAAACTGTACACACAGTTAAAAAAAAGTAAAATCTCAAAGTCAGCAAATAATAGTTTAGTAAACATCCTATTTATTTTTGCTTAGGTGTACATAATATGAAATATGTAATATGAAATGAATAAATGTAATGATACCAAACAATCAAACTATTTAATGGGAGATGCAGTGGATTCTAAAACAAGATAAAGTAACTCCAGGTCAATTTTACAACAAGAATGTGATCCACAACATTTCTCTGCTTCCTAGTGTCAAGAAATCATAGCCTATAATTGCACCCTATTTTTACTTAGGTGCACATGAAATCAATATATAATTATGCCAGACAATCAAAACATTCAACGAGAAATACATCTGAGTCTACCTAAAAGAAGAGAAAATAACCTTAGGTCAATTTTATAACGAATATGTGATCCGCAACATTTCTCTCCATCTACCCTCCTGAGTCAACATTCAGAGTTTAACAACACTACAACCCGGTCAGTCCCTCCCTACCGACTCTTCGGCACACTGCCTCCTGGAAAACAGCATCCGTCTCCGGCTGTGAGAGCCAGGTAGGCCCTGCTATTTACTGACGGTGATTATGTAATTTTGGGCAAAAAACCTGACCTCACAATGTCTTTGTTGCTTCCCATGATGCATGGTAGGTCAGGATTTCTCTCACAACACAATCTTACGGCTTCCGTAACATAATAAAGAAGGGGATGCTGCGGTGGAGCCATTTTGTAGATCTACAAGTGGAAAATTGGGTGGAGACCCACGAAAAAAATCACAGATCTCAACCTTATAATGTGTATTTCTGATTCCAGTTCATCAAGGACAACTTAAAGTATCTACAATACAAAGCTCATGACTTTCTTATCTGTTTTTGACACTGGAAATCATTTTAAAATGACAGGCGCTCTTGGGCGCTATAGTGAAATAGAGAACGAGTGCTCCGGGATGCTATGGGGTCTAGAGGGTTAACCTAAGAGGCCAAACTCAGACTCATAACTATACTATATTAACCTTATTATTATCCATTGCAGTATGAAGCTTTCCCACTGCGATGATGTTTTCCTTGAGCCTCCAGTCTGTCTATGCTTTTTCAGACTACATTATCTCTGTGACTCCACGTCTCTCTGTCTGTTCCTGTCTGTTTGTACATGCTATGTGGAACATGCAGTCTCGCTGAGCATTCAATCTTTCATGGCACTGCTACACTTCAGTCCTGTTTTGACACTCCACTCAGTCAGCATGAGAAAATAGCCGCTCACTCTCACTCTGTCATTCTTTCTTTGTTCCTTCCTTTCTTGCTTCCTCTTGTTCTGTTCCCTCCATCTCTGTCTGTCACTGCGAATCTAACGCCTGCAAACACAGGTAGCTCAAAATGTACCCCAAATAGGTATACCACTACTGTATTTATTGGTGTGTTAGAGGAAAAGAGGGAGAAGAGGAAACTGAGAGTGAAAACTGGAGAAGACTATGATTAAGTAGACACTAAAAACACACACACACACACGCACACAAGTACATTCCAAGTAAATGTCAGCCTCTTTGATATTCTGATGGTTCACCCTGATTTCTCTAAGCAGATGATGCGTGGCCACTGCAAATGAGAATATGTAGCGAATACATAGTGTTGTCTCTCTTATGTCCTGTTAATTCCTCTATGAGGGAATGTGGAGGCAGTTGGGCCACTAAGCAGGCAAATAGTAATAGCAATAATAATAATGATTATAATAATAATAACTAACTAACTAACATAGCACTTTTCAAAAAACAAGTTGCAAAGTGCTTTACAAGTAAAAACAAGAGAAATTGCTAGATAAATAATGCGAGGTATGAATTATTAAAACACAGTAAAAACCAGTAAAGTAAAAACGTAAGAATAACCAATTCAAGAGAAAGCAATTCTGAAAAAGTGCGTTTTTAAGAGAGATTTAAAAGAAGAAACAGAGCTAGCCTGCCTGATCTCCTCTGGCAAGTTGTTTCAGAGTTGTGGGGCCCTGACTCCGAAGGCTTGGTGTCCTCTGGTTTGCAGCCTTGACCTAGGTTTTACTACTGCATTCAGGCTCGTGAGGGGTTACTAAGTCGGTGATATAATCAAGGGCAAACCCCAAACGTGCTTTAAAAGTAATCATTAAAATTTTAAAATCAATTCTAAAGCGTACAGGTAACCAGTGTAGAAATGCTGAAATAGGCCTTATGTGGACACTTCTATTGGATTTTGTGAGTCTTGCTGATGCATTTTGAACTAGTTGAAGTTTGGAGAGGTTGTATTGAGTGAGACAGGAATACAGTGAGTCACAGTAGTCTAAGCGGGATGTATTGAAAGCATGGATGACAGTTTCCAGATTCTTAGCGGATAAAATTTTTTCGAGATGCTATGAAGTTGCAGAAAGCACGATTGAATGACTGACTTTACCTGCTGGTCAAAGTTAAGTTTGTTATAAAAGATAACAACAAGATTTCTGCACTGGATTTATGATGCAACAGGATAGAGAACCTAAGTGAAAGCAGGGGTCTGATAATGGCTTCTGATTCTTTTGAGTTTGTTTCTGTAAGACAATATTGAATTGTGACCAGTTGTGTTGTGCTTTTGAAGTCAAACGAGAAATACTGTAGATCTGGGAGTCGTCCGCATAAAAATGGAAACTGATGTTGTACTTACGAAAGATTTGACCCAGAGGTAACATATAAATGGAGAGTAATAAAGGGCCTTGAGGCACTCCAGAGGAGAAATGGGAGGTGGAGGACTTAAAGTCACCAATGGCCACCCAGAATTAGAAAGATATGAATAAAACCAATCTAAAATTGTACCTAATATGCCAACCCAATGCCCAGGATGTTCAATTAAAATCAAATGGTCAACTGTATTGAAAGCTGCAGTAAGATCTAAAAGCAATAAAACAGATGTTCGGCCATTATCAGCTGCTACAAGAATATCATTAAGAACTCTAAGAAGTGCTGTCTCAGTGCTATGACCCGCCCTAAAACCTGACTGAAATTTATCAAAGAGCCTGTTGCCATTCATATGATCGATGAACTGCCCAGCAACTATTTTTCCAAGACTTTAGCCGGGAAGGGAAGTTTAGATATTGGGTGGATGTTATTTAAAACAGATGGATCAAGAGATTTAAAATGATCAGGCACTTGACCAGATAAAAGGAATTGATAATGCCTAGGAAAAATGGGGAGATTGAATGAAATATTTGTTGGAAAAATGTCCAGTGAACAGATGGATGTCTTCATTTTAGTAATGACATTGGTGCTTAGATGCTTAGTAGTGACTGACTTAAATGCTAACGGGGTGCAAGGTGTTTTTATAGCAAAGTTCAGGGAGAGTTTGAGACGGAGGAATAATTGCATTCCTAACAGCTTGAACCTTATTAGAGAAAAATGATAAAAATTCACATTTATCAACTGAGGGCTTAATTAACAACCCAGTCTCGCATCACAATGTGTAATAGCTACATTCGTCCACAGCGCAAAACGTATTAGTTTCACAATAACGGCTCTAAACCTTGAGATGCCTACCTTTTTTTGGTCTATTCTTTTCTATTGGCCTGTGTCCACATCACAGGACTGTCAAGTTTCTGTCTGCTCAAACAAAAAAAATGGCTGCCATTGCTTTTATTCTCAGTGGAAAAATCAATATTTTAAGATAGTTTTGGCATTAAAATGTGTTTTGATAACATTTCTAGTGAGAAATGTGCAATTTATTTTCATAATCTTCATTCAATGAATGTATATGATGTTTAGTTTGTTAGTTATTACGAAGATTCTTTCAGGCTTTCTATCATTGCTATGGTGGTTGTTATGGACGCTGCTATCGCTGAAACCACGTAGTTGCATGTTGTTTGAAGCATTGTTTTCTGAGATTAGATTCAATGTGATCAGTAATTATGTCAATGCAAGCTTTCTTTTTAAGGGTTTAAATTGTCTCCTAGGCAGAGACCTACATGTAAAGAGGATATTCACCAATTGTGTCACTTATACTCTGTGAAGCACAGTGTTGCCAACGATCCAAGATATCCAGTGTTCATCCGGTAATGCTGATTAAACGGCAGAAGTCCTTTTCTCTGAGCTTCAATTTGAAAATGTGGTGAAAGTGCAAACTCTCAGGTAAGCTTTGAATGAACTGTCACTGCATTGCTGACTAATGTGGCTTTATGTTTGGGGCTTGGAGCGAGTGATTTTAGTGCTTTTTACACCGTGTGCTTTGTTTGTCTGCAGAATGAGCAGTTTCAGAGATGTTAGTAGCTGCAGACACTCATAAGTACCGGTGAATATTTGGGTTTGTTCAGGTTTAATCCATCCCTCACACAATCAAACACGAGTTACTATTACTCAACAAAACACGCTTCAACAAAACAACCCCGCCACTATCCATCTGCGGCTGTTCTGTATTTCTACTAGTGGAAGTTGGCAACCCTACACAAACATTTAGCAGGGAAAAAAAGCCATCAGCAGTCGTTGTGTGTGGCCGGGACCGGGAGTGGCTGCACAGAAAGCTGCCGGGGCCAGGAAAAAACGGAGCTGCTGCCCACTGCAGGGACGGCTGGCGGCAGCTGCCGTCATCTCTTGCTGCATTCACTTGCACTCGGACATCGGAGTTTCGCTCTTCTAAATTTCCGACCTGCCACAACATTTCATATACATATTTTTGAATTAGATTTAGGGGTGGCAGCTGCCATCACATGCCACCCTGATGTGTGTGTGTGTGCATCAAATCTTGTACCATGGCCATATAAACGGGATGAAGATGGGGTTATCAAACTGACTGACAGAACTGACAGAAGCAATTGCTTCTGCGAGTAGCTCAAAGTTCTCTTGAAGCTTTTGAGATTGTCTGAGCTTAATGTAATTTGTGGCTATATATACAATAACAGTGTGGACAGTGGGATGATGGTCTAGGACAGTCTTGGCACCAGAAAAACAGAAGGTAATCCCCCTCGGTAATTCCACAAACCTGATTATTGAATCCCGAATTAAGAGGAACTCAGTGTCTCTGCAGTTTCTGTTGTATACGGCGAGATTCGAAGGTGCACCACTGGGAAGGAGGTCAGAATGGTCAGCCCGGTCAGACACAGTGACCAACGTTGCTGTGTTTGGAGGTTGTGCAACCGGTTGCTGCGGCCCGCTTCCTCTTGGGAGATGTCGACTCCGCCTGACAACAGTAGCCCAACAGGACTTACTAACAGTACATCCATTTTCATTCGGCAAGAGGACCAGGGGACACCTGGAATGATGCCAGGCTCCAATGCAGCCAGCCAAGAGCCGAGTTGAGCTTGCCGCTGCAGGAGTTCATTGATCAGATATTCAATGGCTCTTAGCTCTGATTTAACACCAGACAAAACATCAGCAGTAACAATCCTGGCCAGTCGTACCACGAGTCTGGATTTGGTGGCTTGGCTGTTGCCACAGCTGGCTAGCGTGGCTAGCTAAAAACACACAACAGACACGACCAAACTTTGAATCAGCAGAAATCCCGGGACTCTACAAGCCATAAACGTAACCTGGTGATCAGTGTGGATGATGCTCGGCTCATTTCAGTGAAGTCTCGGAGTACTTTCAAGATCACAGAGACCAAGTTCAAACTCAATGAAGAGTTCGATGAGCCGACTGCAGACCAAGACCATCTTCACTCTTGATATGATGTGTATGATGTATAGATGTGTGGGAGCTGCATGAAGTTTGAATATAGAAACAAATGCCATAACACATTATACACCATCCACTTTACTGTGGCGTCAAGAACAAGTGGAGGTGTAAGGTGCAAATGTGAAAAGGCACACAGTGTAAGTGAGAAACACAGACTTATAAAAAATATAAGCTTATACACAAGAGAATTAAATTGCTTTTCTTCTTATGTTTAAAGTTAGGTGAGTTTTCTATCATGTTATATAATATTTACTATGTGCTGTATTATCAGTTCATCAAATAAAGATGATGATCATGTGATACGATGGAAAGCACCAGAACAGCCACTGAACTGAGCCACCTCAGCTGCTGCTGTTTCCCAGGTTAAGAATGAACTTTCAATTTCAACCCTCCTCTTGTTTTGTGCCATTTTTCAACTACCTCTTGTGCTGGACAGCAATTCGTCAGATTTATTTTCAAAGCGGAGCTGGTGTCACACAATTTTAAGGGTTGTGTATAGAAAGTGGCTGCCAATCTTTAGGGAAAGTGGAAGGAAGTAAAAAGGAAGTAAAAATATGATGGCTGTAGCCTTGTCTGTCACACAAAGCAATGCCAATTGCCTTTTATTGTTATTTGCCCCGAAGCATATTGATATTCCCAGTGTACATAAATAATTCAAATACTGACATGGCAGTCTTTGGTTTCATAGAACACATTTTTTAAAATGTAACATCATGACACTACATGTTTTCTAATTTGCAGAGATTAATAATTGATATTTATAGTTGACATTCTGGAGGTCATCAAGTTATGCATCTGTTTTGGTTTGCCACCTCTTTTTCTGTCTAAATGTACATTCAACACTGATAATTACTGACTTTATTTGAATTTGGTTTGTGTAATTTAATAGAGCCTGTATTTATTATTTTTTAATTATAAATTATAGGAATTTATAAATTAGATCAATATATAATCAACTAAGCATCTTTTTATGCCAACAAAAATTCTAATTTTTCACATTTGCATTGAATATTCACTTCATAGTTTCAATTATCAGTCAGGTTAGAGTCAGGTTGGTGTAAATGCCAATGGGCATGTTTTCAGTTGTTTTGGTGCTGACATAATATAGTTGCTGATCTGTTCAAAAAAAAGATTAGTTCATGTAATGTACTGAGAGAGAAATGGAATAATCACAGCAGGCAGCTGATAATGCCATTGGAACTTCTGCTTCCCTTTGCCCTGGTAAACTCCGCCAGACTGCTCTCTGCACCCCACGCATCCCTGTCCCCTGCCAAAGTGTCACATCACTCACTCCATATGTTGCCAAATATTTGTGTGCGTGTGTGAGTGCATGAGGAGGGGGTCGGGGGTATTAATTCCACCACTATGAGTGGAGTCCTTTCGCTGCCTTTTTCTTTCACCCTCTTTCCCCACTTCTCATCTCGTCTGGGGCAGCTCTACTGAGCTCAAGTGAGCCAAAGTTCAGCTGAAGGGCAAACTGACTTTACAGTAGTAGGCAAGAGAGTCATGTGTCTCAATGGTGCTGGCGGGCCACACTTCTAATTGACCCCCCCTTCTTGCACACACACATACGCACACCGATTTTTTTTTTTTTTTTTTATCTGATTCCATTCCAACAAAGCTGGTGTTGACAGCACAGAGCAGTTTATGGGAACAGCACGTCCATTCTTTCTAACGCCTCCTAATCACTGGCACTCCTCCTCTCTGCTAAACCTGAGAGGGGAGAAATGAGGAGAGACAGAAGCAGAGAATCAAGGAGTATGGAATGAGATAAAAAGAGAAAAAAAAAACAAGGACTGAGTGGCAGGGAATACTTGCAAAGGAGAGACAGGAGATTGTGAGAGACAGGAAATAAAAAGGAAAGGAAATGAACATGTCCTATTTGTTTTGGGGGGGTGGGGGGGTGTATAGTGGAGTAATATTTAGGTGGGGGGTAGCATGAGTGATCAAGACCCTGTCTTCTGTTATCTGCCCCCTTTTCTGCTACCCCATTCCCCATCCTGAAGCCAAGAGGTAGAGCCAAACCACCAGTCAATCTAAACAGATACAATAGCTGCAGGCCAAAACAATGCACAGAGGAAAACAAAAAAAAAAAAAAAAAAAAAGAGCAGTGTAAGTAGGCAGAGATTGGGACAATGCACGAAGGAGGCTGCTGTGAATTGCAAATGTGGTTTGGATGCTGATATGCACGTGCATCACTCAGTCACACACACACACGCACACACAATGATGAAAGGAAAAAACTACACATGCTGAAGCTTGAGCTGCTTGTGTGTGTACACGTGCTCAGGTGCTGCACACCGATGATGTTTTCTGTCACCCAGCACATAAATAAAGAAAGTCACACTGTTCACAAGCACTTATTCCCTCATCCCTGCTTATAAATGCATTAGTGCTGAAGAAACTAGTTAGTTTAGTCAAGTGACAAAAAATTAATAGACAATTTAATAAACAATTTTGATAGAGAAGCAATTTAAAAGAAGTTAAACATTTTTGGAAATAGGCTTATTAACTTTCTTGGCAAGAGTTAAAAATGTATATTATATATATTATGTACAGCCAGCAGCTAATTAGCTTAACAACTAGCCTGGCTGTGCCTACCACCAACTTTAAAGCTCGCTGATAAACTGGTTATATCTTGTTTGTTTATCCAAAGTCTAAAAACTCTTATCGTCACTATCCAAAAAATGGTCTGGCATATAACCCTTGCCCTTCAGTGTCTGTACGGATTAAACAAACAGATCAAATGTGTTGATTAGTGAGCTTCAGAGGTGGTGGTGGGCAGATTTTTTTAATGTTCGGACAGAGCTAAGCTAGCTGTTTTCCCCTGCTTTCAGTCTTTATGCTAAGCTAAACTAATCGGCTGCTGGCTGTACCTTTTTATATTTAGCGTACAGATATGATCTATTTTCTAATCTAAGAAAAAAAGCAATATGAAGATGTCAAACTTGGCTTCTGTGAATTTGTGATTTTCACAACTTTTTGGACATTTCTTAAATGAATTCCTCTTAATCGTAATAATATATGATAGATTTATCAGTGGGGTAACCTTTGAAAACTTAAACCAGGCCTTTGACCCACAGTTTTCGAACATTTTTGTAACCATGTAGACTGTCAAGCTTTAAGCTGAACAGAGACAATTGCACCGTACAGTAAACTCATATTGCACATCACTGGACACACAATAAATTGGAAAAATAATAACTCTATAATGCATGTACAGTTGGTCATTATAAAGAGGCATATGACCTTAAACACAGTAGCTCATTCTAGCACATTCCCAACCACCTTAAACTCAATGACAGATTCATTAGGCTGTATACATGCACACTGATCTCATGCTGACGCCATGGCACGCAATACAATGGTTTGCCATCGCTAATCTGGCATTAGAAGCCAGGCAGCATATTCTGCAGTCCTGCAACGCAGCTTATGTTCTCTCAACAGGGAGTCGCAGGGTTCTGGCTGTGCTTCCTCTCTTTTTCTCTCTGTCTTTCTCTCTCTGAATCACACCAAAACAAACCAAGGCCAAAAATGCTGCAGTCTTGCATTGTTCCTCCAACTAATTACAAGGCAATGCATGCTCAACCTTCATTTATTAGCGACAAAAATAACACCAAGATAGAGAATCACAGCACTCATTTGGAAAACATGGTGAGACAAAGGGAGTTAATTAGGACATGAGAAAAAGGAATGGGGGAAAAAGTGAATGAAACAAAAGGCACTCATCAAAACTATCCCTTCTCTTGACTGCAGCATGAAAAGGGCATGTCAACCAATGAAGGGTTGTGGGGGGGGGGGGGGGGGGGGTGGAGGAGTTTTGACTGATTTCACCATTTTGACAGTTATGACTGGCTGATCAGCCTTTGCTAAATAGGAAAGTTGTTTTTTTTAAATAAATGGCTCATGATTTTCAAAGAGTGACAGTATGAAACGTGAGCCTGTCATTAATGAAGCCTGTATTAACAAGAAAACGGCAGACAAGAATCTCATCTTCTCCTCCCTAACAAGCGGCAGTTAATTTGACTGGCTATCTTCCCAATTTAATCTCCATTTGCTTGTATCTTCACTAATTTCTATACGTCTCATAATTGATTAGTTGGACTAATGGTACATGGGTCTGTGTTTTTAGATGTTAATCTGAATGAAACTGAATACATAATTCATAACATCTCAGGGAATTGCACATGAAAATTACGTGCATGGAGCTCTGAAAAAGAGGGGAATGCCTGCATATAAATGTGAGCTAAAGTGCCAGCATGTTTGCTCGTGTGACCATTCCCTGTATCAATTATTCAAACTGACAAATGGCCACAGGCCGCCTGGTGTTTTGGCCAATTACAAATGGGCATACTGCGGGGCTAAACAGGGCCAGTTTTTGCCTCAGGCATTTCTCCTGACGCCTCTCACGCAGTGTGACAAGTCAGGACCCAAAACAGAGTCATCGCCACAGGTGGGGTTGCCGCCTGAAATCGACCAAAACAAACAATCCCCAAATGTCAAAAGTAGTGTGTGTATGTGTGCCCCACATATGAGCAAGAAAAAAAAATCTGTGTGTTTCTGTCTCTGTGTGTGTGTGTGTGTGTGTTTGTGCATCATGAAGCGGTGCTAAGAAAACTAAGGGCCATATCCAGGTGATTTAGTGTGTGTGTGTGTGTGTGTGTGTGTGTGTGTGTGTGTGTGTGTGTGTTGACAGTCAGAACTGTTGCTTTTTTCTTTTTTTTTTCCTTTCATAACTGATATTTTCTCCATATCATGACATTTTCATGAGCATACCTCAAGGCCTGTATTTATGCTCCAGAGCAGGTGCTTTGTATGGGTAACAAGACATAGGCACATTGACATTCTAATACACAATAACAAAACACAACTGGGCGAAGAGCTCAGGTTTCATCCTGGAGAACGGGAAAGAATGTGCTGGTTCCTTTCAGTCCTAATCTGATTGGCTAGTCACGTTTGAAGCTGTAGTAAAATGTCCAATAAACGCACACCTTTGACCACATAACAGTTTATTTAAATATTAATGCTCTAAGCAGAAATCATCTCTTATGCCAGTACTATAACTATATTGCTCCGCGGGACAGTCATAGTTCATTTTCATACAAATATTACTGATCAAAAATAAAAAGATTATGTTCCTTTTATATTACAGTGCATTACCTTTTGTTACTTTTGTTTTATGAAAGCTGTAAGCCATAAGAGGCCACGCATGACATTTATTTTAGGACAGCTTCTCGTGGATTATTGCTTGATTTTGACGTAAACTTTTTACCGGGCTGAAAAAAGATGTATCCATTCTCTCTCGCAGCATCTTCACTTAGTCTGCATTAAGCACCTCTTTCCAGCCCACCAGCTCTGGTCAGGTTTTGCAAATGAGCGGGGGATGTAGGGTGGGGAGGAGGGTGTGGCGGGATCGCTGATCTCATTTGCATAAAGACCCCTTCTGTGCAGTGTCACTCTCATCACCTCGGACCCTGCGAGAGGAAGAGAGGGGGAGGGAGGGGAGAGCATGAGGAATGGAGGGATGGGGAGGAAGAAAGAGAGGAATCCATCAGTCGTTCTGTGAGGCGTGGGAGTGGGAAAGTGTGGCTTGTCATGAATCACCTCACATTCGGCGTCACAATGGAGTGATAGGCCCAAAACAGCTGGCCCTATGATCAGTATTGATTTTTCTGTCCTCCTCACATTATGTGTGGTTGTGTGTGTGTGTGTCACGGTTTGTACAAGATTAAATTTCTGATGTTTGAATGTTTGTGTGTGTGTGTGTGTGTGTAGAGAGTGAGAGGGAAAAAAAAAGAGATAAGTGAGAGAGTAGGCGGGGAGGAGCGAGTGTGAATGATTTTCTTCCCTCTCACGTCTAGTGGTGTGTGATTGTGTAATTGGCTGGTATTACTCCACCTCCGTGTATGAGTGCACTGTACATATGTGTGTTCATCACTCCACTATGATGTTTGCATAAGCCTGGTACTGGTGACGTCTGTGGGAGGTTAGTTCTCAGAGCCAAACAACCTGTTAGCCAATAACTCAGACGGGCTAAGACCACTGTGGACTTTTACCACGGGGACGCTCCACCCCTGACCACCCACTAGCTCACACACATGACTATGCATAAATGAGGGTAACAATTCCCAAACGTCTAGTGCACGTTCTACTTAAAGCTTTTTTTCACCATTTGTCCATTTTCTTTTGGATGTGATTGGTCTGTGGAGAAATGTCTTGGGATTATTAAAAATAAATAGTAACACATATTCTGGGTTTATGAATATTTAAGCTCTTTTAGGTCCTGCGGTGCCTCAAACTGCTACAAACTCCTCCAAATAAGATTCACTTATATGTTTTATGTTTTAAATCTTTCATTTGTAGCTGAACCTTATATAACAATTAACATTGCATGTTTGCACAGTATGGGTGAATGCACTGTAAATGATAAATGACTAATTGCTAATTCTCAGTGGCTTTCAATAGAGCCTATTGACTCGACTAGTCTCAGTCTGCTGGTTGTTAGAAAGACAATCTCTTCCTGACACACACATGCACACACACGCACAGACACACGCGCGCACGCACACACATGTGCGGTAATGAGTAACCCGCGGTGGTCAAGGGGTCAAGAGCCGTGTGTGTGTGGAAGATAAACTCAACACAAGGGTTAATGACTGTCGGAGAGAAAAGGCAAGAGAGAAGTAGGTGCGCTACTGTCTGACCACAAAAGAAAAAAGAAAAAAAACCCAGTATGCTTTTTAATGGCCCTCTGGGAGTGTGCCTAGTGAGTGTGTATCTTAAAAAACATCAAAATCGTCGGTTAACAGAAAACAAACCTTGCTGCTCGTCTTTCTGTTCATGATAAATTAATAATACGGGTTAATTTATTATGATCTTCTGCAAGTGAGGCTAGCACAAATGTGTTTAGTGAGACACACACTCACACACATAAACAAACCTTTTGTCAGGTCCCTGGAACACAGCATGGCTGGTGTAAAGAATGGCTGTCTTAATTATGGCGGAGGTGCGATTGTGAAGTGTGTGTTTTGGCTAGAACCGATCAGGCTCCTGTGTTTTTTCAGGAGGCAGCGAGAGGGGGGGGGGGGGACGGGGGACCAGGTGAAGTGAACATCAACACATAAGCCCAGAAATGAGGCTGAGACCTGCCCTCCCTTAAGCGACAGATGAGCCAACACCGGGAGGAAGTGTCTCTCCTGTACTCAGACAACAGTCCCAGATTCTGTCACAGCCTCTCGGTGTTGCAGAATTATCAGTGTGATGCTGATGTGGAATTCTGCCCTTAAAAGTTCAAGCATATAAACCATGTATAATAGGATTACACTGTGTAGGTTCTTAAATCATTCTCCATGCCCAAGCAGGAGGGTATACTGTACATTCCCTTAATACATCAAACAGTGGAATATGTATTCTTTGGGACTACAAAGAGAACAATTCTATCGCTGCCATATCTAATAATAGCTCAATTACCATATCCTTCAGGGCTGTATCTACAGTATGGGGAGATGTGTGCTGGCATGTGCAGTGAGAAATAACGTGAAGCATTGCTTAGCGTCATTTGAAAAGCAGTCATCTAAATAACACCAGTATAAACAGTCCTATGATACTTTAGCAGTCCCAGCACACATTCCCTTCTCCAGCCTCCTCACACATGGTCCGTGCGTAGTTTTTCGTGACAATGGATGCGCTGTTAACGGGAGCGCCTGACTAGACTCAAGCCAACGCCGTCGAGGCAAAAGAAGGCTTTGATGTGACCTCCACCGTGTTAGAGTGCAGAAAGTGTTGAGACAGAAAGAAAGAGGAGGAGACAGAAAGAGCACCGTTGTTTGTGAGTCTTGTAAACTTGGATTTGATGTTTGTCTTTGTTTTGCTCACTTGGAGCAAACTGTGCAGAGTTTATCGGATAAAATGGGCTCAATCTGAGCTTATCTCCTCGGCCGCTGAACAGTTTTGTTACATTTCAAGATGCCCCGTCCTGATGGAGTACTTTTCTCACCCGCTCCTCTATTTTTTTCTCCCTTCTTCAAACAAATCAATACCCCCATAGTTTAGCCTTTCATAGGAAAGATTACAGAGAAATGGCTATTAAGGGCTTAGCCTCTATCACTTCTCCCATCTCAAAGCCACTTAAAGACTCTGGCAGTCGTGGGTTGGGATCCGGGACCCGGTGCCCCGTCACACTGCAGGGGTTGTGAGAGAGCCTGAGGATCACATCGACTTCAGAGATGCGCTTTGCACTATGCGCAACCAACTTCACACTAGGCACAGAACTTTGATGGGACATATTCTTAAGACAACCAGGAGGACAGACAAAAATGGACAAGGGCAAGAAAAAAAAAAGGAATATCGAGAAATTGGCTGAGTCACTAGACACTACTGATTTCACTGTGGCTGTCCCAACACATCCTCATACCAAAATGACAGAATAGGTCTATTTCCAATGACTCCCGAAACGACCTATATGAGTGTTTTCAGCGCCCTCTAGAGGATAGATGGAGCCCAGAAAAACAACCCTCAGGACCGTTTTATAATATAATGATGTTTTATGGTGTGACAATGCTGTGGTTAAGGTCTGGTTAAGTTTAGGCACAAACCCACTTGGTTAGGGTTAGGGAAAGATCATGGTTTGGACACCTGAGCCGCCTCCTCCTGATAAGGAAGTCGCCTTATATTGACATCACCTGTACAGTGTCACTTCCCTGGGTCATAATTACAACGTCCGCTAAATGGCGTAAACGTAACCATAAGTCATTTTAGCCGGCCTGAATTTTAAAGCTATACTGTTGTTTTTCTTGTGAGGACAGGCTCCGTCAAAATGGCCTCCACCTCTATCAGGCTCTGGGTGAATGTGTGACTGGAATGAGCAGCAGGTCGTCTGGCCTGAGCAACCAGGGAATCAAAATAGCCACCACAATCAGTACAAATATGAAAGGCAGGCCAATGCGACTACTGGCCTTTAAAAGGAAGCACCCCAGGTGATGGAAACAAACAGGCACCCAATGCATATAGCTACTGAAGCTCTACACAGCAGCTGCTAAAGAGCCACAGTAGCACTAATGTTAAATGTTACCCAGCCCTCTCAGTCCTTTTATTTTTCAACACATAGCAATAGCCTCTGAGAGTTACTCATGCATTGGCAGCGCGCGCTCACACAATTAGCCGTCCGCAAAATGGCTACATCAGCTCTCGTTTTCTTGCAAAGTGATGAGAGAACATGAATAGCATATAATTAGGGATGTTGGCACTGCTTCCTTGCCTTCTAACTGTTTGTTCTATAGCCGTCTTTTTCACAAGCCTGAAAACCACAACGTTCATTTGAACAAAAAGAACAAGATTTGTGTTGTTTTGGAATGCTGTGGCTTATTTGCTCAGAATTTCTGCTACTTGTGAATGGAATAGTATTGTGCTCTCTCTCTCTCTCTCTCCTTCTGTCTCTCTCTTTCTCTCTCACTTACACACTTAATCCTCATGATTTAAAGTGCAGCAAATAGGTTTCTCCCCTTTTCTCATTTTCTCACATAGAAAATGTGTTGTCAGAAATGAAGCATAAATGATCACCACCAGAAAGCAGTGAGGGGTAAAATGAAGCTACTGAACCACACACATGGGCGGGATTAGCATGCAGTCAATCATTCACTGATATAGTCCAATGAACACTCCTCAATCAATAAATGGCCCTTCTTCCTGCAGGTGAAAACTTTTAGGGCTACCTTCAGTGACCTCGGCACCCTTTTTAAATGACTAACCTCCTCTGAAACCAGCACTTTGAAAAGTAATGTGGGATTATTTGTGCTCAAAAGACGGTTCAAGTGTTCACACCCGTCACAGATACACCTGCCACTGACACTCGGCGCTTACTCTAAGACTAAGATAGACTAAAGATTTTTTTGTCAACTATGGGCAGAAATATGTGTCACTAGAAACTGATTTTGAATCATTTATATTTGATTTGGATTGCTCAACTTGAATAATTGCATTAAAAACTCAACGCCCGGCTCAACGACACCAGGGGCCAGATGCATAAACGCACAAAAACCAATGCGTACGCCATTTCTTGCACATGGATATTTATAAACGTAGAATGTGCGGTGAGAATGCGGGTGTTATAAATAGCTGCAGCTGTGTGTAATGGTCATGGCAAGGATGGCAGCTCTGGCGTTGTTGGAGCTTGCCAATGCAGCTATAAGATGAGAAGGAGTATTTAGAGATCATTCTGGTTTTCTGGATAATGATGATAATTGGCTCATGTGCCGCTTTAGACTTCCAAGGGCTTTTCTCCTTGAGCGGTGTGAGGAACTGGGTCTGGCTTTATAGCGCCAGACCCAAAGAAACCATGCAATTCCTGTCAGTCTTCAGGTTTTAACAACAACAGGGGCATTTCAGAGGGTGCTGGCGGACAGGTCTGGGATATTTCAGTCAACATTAAGCTGCGTCATGCACACAGTGTGGGATGACATTATTAATCTAAATTGGATATACATCAGATTCCCATACGATGCCGGTGGGCAGGCCCGACATCAAAATGCAATTTGCAGCAATGTCCGGTTTTCCAAACGTGAGCGGAGCAATTGACTGCACACATGCTGCAAAAAGGGCACCTCGGGAGGATAAATATATATTTGTGAACAGAGAGCACTTTCATTCTGTCAATGTCCAGAAAATCTGTGATGCGTAAATGGTGCTAACAAACTTTGTAAATGGCCAGGCTCTACCCATGACTCATTTAAACTCTCTCATGGCAGCGTTGGGAGAATACTGCAAGCTGGTGCAGTAATGGATGGATGGCTTCTTGTTCAGATTTGTGCCAGTAAAAATACATGTTTAATATTGAGATTTGGTAGTCTACAATTTAAAATATGTTGTGCTTCTCTTTTATAAGAGATAACGGCTACCCCTGCATTCCTGGCTATTGACCACCTTTATTAATCCATCGACGGCGCAACAAGCACACTACAATATAGTGCATAGCTATACTTGCTCTGTTGTAGACTGCAGCATTGGCCTTCTTAAGGGAAGGGGCTGTGGTAGATTATCAGCCAGAAAAGGTGTGCAAGATAATCCGGGCCTGTGCTGTGTTGCATAATGTGGCGTAAAAGAATGGTGCTCCCTTCCCCCCCTGAGCACCTATGACCTGATGACCATGAGAATCACGGGGTCCCACATGAGCAAGTTCACACAGCTAACGACACGCTTCTTAATGTGATGTGTCGACTACAGGTTAGTAAAGTTCCATGTGTGTAAGTCAAAGCATATAGAAAATAGGCTCCAATACTCACAAAAAAAAAGTTTATTTTGTTACCAGTTCTTTTAATAAGCTGCTACTTATGTCAGACATAACAATCTGTAAATCTCTCTCTGTGACTCCAACACCGTATCTGTAAGGAAACGCACGCAAAGCTGACCTGCAAGGTTAGGTGATGGCCACAGATTGCGCACAAGTAGTTGAAGCAGCCTCCCCACGCGCACTGGCACCGGCGGTAGATGCGGCCTCTCTCAATCTTCTGTGTCCCTGGGGAGCCACTGTGGTCAGGCTTGTGCACATGTGTACAATTACACAATGATATATGATTATATTTTTTATAAATCTGATGAAAACAGTCCATATGTGTATTTCTGTCTCTGTGCGTACACACAGTTTTAGTCATGAATCTACACAAAGTTTTATGCATCTGGCCCCAGAATCGCTACGCTGCAGTGCTGCGCTATGTTGCTATGTTTTTACAGAGTCCCACCCCCACACCCTGCACACTGTTATTGGCTGGGGGCTACACGCCCACTGCCCAAAGGTTGACGCCAAGAAATGTCGAACACAGCAAAATAAGAAAATACAGGCAGAGTCTCTGCAGATACAGACACCGCCACACACTTCTAGTGGGTCATAAATGATGATTAAGAGGGATTATTTTTGTATGAATATATACTGTGTTTTTTAAGAAAATCCTACTCAGTCTGCCTTTAACTACTGGTCAGTGGCCCTGTGATTACTTTGGCAATTCATGATTATTCATAAGAAAAAAAATCTCACCAGTCAAAGCTTCACCATGTCAAAGTGACCCTTTGACATGTTGTGTTTGTTCTGCCTGGATGAGAGACTATGAGTGTATACACCAGTTGCAAATATACATGCATACTGTATTTTATGGCAACCTAGGGCCGCCAAAAGATTGATTTGTGTACCTTCATTATATGACGCACGAGTGAGATGCAGTTGTTGATGCATTTGATAGTTCCCTTGAATTGGGTTATCTTATCAAGCTCGATTGATTGGGTCAACAGTATTCCACAAGCTACAAAACAGCACACAAAGGAGCTAATAGTGAAGGTTTGAGCCATAAAAGCCACATTAGCCGACGGATAGTGATATTCTGCTTTTATTTTCAAACTCATTGGCAGAGTGTCTGATTCCATGCGAAACAGAAGCTCTACTTAAAGGTGGATATATATTTTTTACATAATTTCTAAGATAATATTGAAAACTGATTCAAATCAAATTGTATAAGTTACACTGAAATATCCCAAGTAATCTCGAACGATACTGTATGCATTCTGAAAATGAATACTCCTACATGCAGCACTGTATCTCATTTTAAATAACACTTTGGCTAGCGACCTTTTTTTGGTAATCACATGCTAATCAGCTCATTGTCTTTCCCACCTTGTCATTGGCATTTTACATGTGGGAAAGTATACACATGGAGGGTTTCTGCAGATGTGTGAGATTTAAAGGCATAAATGTACAGACGCTGTGACATGAATACAATAGATGGCTGAAACCAATCCCCTGCTATGATTATTTCTACAATAATATTCCAGCTTCCCAGCTGAAACCATACCATTTTGATCCAGCTCTCTCAGATGGCAATATAGAGCAAGTCTATGGAAAATTGCGCCCTAGAGCAGTACACCACACTAGTGTTATGGCACCCACATTTAAGATTGGTGTGTTGGGTGCGGGTGGGGGAGAGCTTTATGGGCAGTTGCACAGAGAAAGTGAAAGGATATCTTACTTTGGACAGTTTTTTTCTAAGTGAGGGCAATGTCACAGAATGGTTGCAAGCTGGATCTAAGTTGTTGTGATCCATGATATTGCCAGATTTAACGCTACTTCCAGGACGCTAACAGTAGGTCACTGTTTTTCTGGCATTTTGCAATCCTGGCTCATCTCAATCTCTCAAGTGTACGAGTATGCGAGGGAGAGAGCAAGCGAGAGAGTTTGACTTTTCGTGACTCAGTGAGGTGACTTGACTGTAAAGCTCCACACACACACATTCACACGTACGTAAACGTTACAAATATACACACAGTTTCAAAGAGGTTTTGTTCTACTGGGCTAAATTCAGTTGGTTAGCTCTTCTTTCTTGGCTCTCTCTACCTTTCCCCCTATCTCTCTTCCTCTCTTTCACTATATCCCCCTCTCTGGCTGCCTGTGGCTCTCTCTGGCCGGGGGTAGTCAGGAACACGGGTGCTGTGATATGGACAGCTGGTCGCTCCATCTCTCAGGGCCCCAGAAGGTGTGAAATCTGGGATACCTTTCATAGCACATTACCCTCATTTTGGCAAAAAGAGAGAGACAGCACAAAGCCAGGAGAGCAAAACAGAAGGGAGGCAGTTATTTATACTGCAGTGAAATCTCTTACTTCTTTAAAGGACCCTGGATCATGGATCCTCTCATCAATAGTCCCTCATTGACTAGTTTTCTTAATTGATTGAGGGAAAGGAGAGCTAATATTTGTCATTTTGACACATCCATTAGGGCAACGTAGCCATCTCCACTGGAGTTTCAGATGTGTCAATAGATGAGAATGAATTGCAAGAGATGGTGAGCTTTCAAGTGACAAGTATCTGAGGATCCAGTGTCTGGCAATAGGATCATTTTGAAATACTAAAACAATTCAATGCAGAGGCGCTTGATGATGTCTTTTACACACAAAAAAACGTATATTAAAAAAGCATTGCTGATATACAAATAACAGTTTTACAGTTGTTATTGTTAAATTGTTATTTCCAGTATTAATATCAACTGTGACGTGTGTGATTCTTTATGTCTGACCCTTTGGATATTAAAGCTAAAAGCTCATCTATGTCCTCATGTCAAAGATGACAGAAAGGTAAAGATATTTATTGTCCAACTGCTCTTTGAAGGCTGCTTGAGAATGGCATTCCCAGTGATGAGTTCAACAAGTGCCCAGGTCATGTTCTATTTCAGATGCCTGCTTGCTAAATAACGTTCATTGGCTGTCGTAGTGTTGTCAAAATTGACAGATCTGTACCCTGGACTGTGCAATAGCTGGCTCACTTTTTAGAAAACATGATTTCATTTCACATCATCTCTTTTGTGTGTGTTCACACTTTACTTTTCATAATCAGGGAATCTGCTTCTTATGTTTTGCAAACCCAAATCAAATCCTTATTTCAACATATTCGCCACTGCAAGTGCCAACGTTCCTGCTGAGGAGGATAAATATATGGTCTCATACACCAGAACCAGTGGAGAGGGAAAATGCAATCCCATTGTGAGCAAATAGATGAAGATGACTTATTTCTCCCCCCCCCCCCACACACCCCCCCAGCCCTCAGAGCTTGCTCATTCCAAAAAAGATATCAGAGACAACGTTGGTGGCAGAGAATGCCAAAAGGGGAAAGAAAAAAGGACCAAAGTTTGCTGATGTGTGAAAGCAGATAAAGTCAGGAGTAGCGTTGCAACTTTCTCTTATCTGATGGCGGACCTTTCTAAATGTATCGGGAGCCTCCTCGGCTCAGTGGCCGCCCAGCTCGAGAGAAACTGCACAAAGATTCTCCCGTCGATACGGTCAGTCCTCATTCGATTAGCGCACCCCTCATCTTGTATTTGGATTAGTGGCCGGACCGGAGCGGGTGTTGCACATGTACCCGGGCTTCTGCGTGTTCCATCCACAGCTTGTCAGTATGCGTGGGACACCGTGGATCAGTGTTTATTGAATCATTTTCCAAATAGGGGAAACGATAATTACAAGAAGTGGCAGCTCTGCACATTATGCAAGTGCTGTGCCATGACTTTGGAGCCAAACGGGCCTTCTTATTAAAGGCAGCTGGGCCAGTGAAGCTCCTAATCTATTTCCAGGATTTCCGAAGCTTCAGCAATCCAGGGATTAGACGTTTTCTCACAGATTTAGACCCCTCCCCCCTGCTTCACCCCCACCTCTTCCTCTCCTCCACCCTTTCTGCTCAGCCCACCCCCCAACTCTCTTGCTCTCTCACTCTTGTAGTGTTGGCGTCTGCAGTTTGTCAACTTGAACCCTTTCTATTCTAACCCAATGGCACATGCACACACACACACACACACACACACAAACTCAGACGTATCCTTTAAATATGGAACACACACACACTCTCACATGCCTGCTTTGCTCTGTGTATGGAGTCATGTGGGACAGCAGTATCAAAGTCACAGAGTGCTAACCTGCCTCCTGATACTGGCACATGTTGCTTAAACGATGTGCACAAATAGTCAAAACACAGCATGTGCTCACCGGGAGACACGCTGCTGTGCCCAATTTGCAGTGTTGATCTGCCACAAAAGGGCACCAACTGTACCACTATTTTCTTTATATCTGCCTACCAGCACATATACACCCAAATGAGTGCAGACTCAAAACTGTGACTTACTTTTGTAGACCCTACACTGCATCAACACACTATGCCTAACCTGTTAATGTGTAAAAATGACACGTCTTAGCTGCTTCACCTTTTGTTCTTCCTTCCAGCTCTTTGTGATCACATATTATGTTTTTAATACAGCCAAATTCACAATTAAGTTGTTCTCATTTACATAGTTTTCTGTTGACAAATGAACAAACATTAAAGTAATTTGCAGCTCATAAATGCTACCTGTTAACTGGGTGAACTTAATAACTGAAATCCGTAATTTATTAACAAGGTAATTTGACAAAATAAACATAAATACAGCACCTGTATTATGTGGTTGGCTATACTGACCCTTTAAAATGAATGATTGCAGAAGTGACAGACCCTGTCTTCTTAACGGAGGGCTAAAATGGAGAGAGATGTCTTATCAAGTTTAGCTGGCTTACTGTGGACACAGTCTTAAATGGCTTTTGAGGTCCATTGTTTTTTCAATTTAAACAGTCTTGTGGGGAGAAAGACTTTCAGGGATCTTCCTCTACATCTAAAGCTATCCCATCTTTCCTGCTTTAAAATCAAACAATGAAAAGGTAAAAAGAGACGGCTGAAAATTCTGCACTGTAAAGGTCATAAAACAAATGATTCAAAAGCCTCATGCTGTTATTTAGAAATTGTGGATTTTTTACTGTTATATTATCACACTAGTCTTAATCTTCCTTTTTATGGTGACATTTTATTGGTCAGTATAGACAACATTTTCCTGGCTAAACACTGGTTTTCATTACGCAGTGTAGAAGTAAATAAAAAAAATATGCTCCCCCTTAAATTTAAATAAAGATCATTTCACGACAACAGTGCTGTGGAATATAGTTTATGAGGCAGACAGCTGTGCTCAGAGTGAAGAGGTCAAACCAGGGGGGTCAGAGAATGTGAAACATGGGGGGCAACCGGCCTTGTGTTGGCTACTAAGGCTGGATATGGTTTAGCACCGGTTGTAATCAGCTGCGCTCCTGCTACGGTCCGGATGTCACAGTGAGACAAGTGAATATAAATACAAACAAAGACATAAATATGAGCACACGTGCTAACACACACGCAAATGTCTGACAAAGATAGATGCATGCACACTGTCAGGTATGCCTGCCGGTACGCATGCGCTACATGTTTGTCGGCGCTGATGTAAAACAATGGAAATCGTGCTCGATTGCCGTCACACCACAGACTTATCTTTACTCTCTTTCTTTCGTTAATGCGATGCTATTCTGCCCACTCTTGCTCTTTCAATTGTCACGTTCCATACTTCCTCTCCTGGTGTTTATCTTACACACTCTTAAACAAAATTCCACTGACACTCAGAAAGTCTCTTGGGGGTCTTGAGTCACCACTGTCAGCAGGCTCGGGGGTCTTCAAAGCACTCTCTTGCCTCACAGGCTGCGGGAGGCGGGGTTGCAGGGATGGACATTTCCAACACTTACTGCTCTCCAAGCTAATCATGGAACAGTTAAACATGGAACAGCTAACGCATGCCCCCCCCCGCATCACAGACACAGCTTCAGTACTTTGGAGGACCCCCAGAAACAGACTAAATGAGAGATGTTGGCTGTCATAAAGGTTTTGATTAAGTTGACATATTCATATTCTAGGCTATAAAAAGGTTCAATGTTTCTAAATGGAGAAGGTACACAGTTTATTAAATGGAGAGTCAGAGAACAAAAAAAATGTTGAATGAAGATGAGAAAATATGGAAATAGGAGAAATACGGGAAATTGAGCTGCAGCTGTAAGCCTTTGGGGTGATAAGCTTATCTTAGTCTGAACCATTTTAATTTAACAGTCGAAGCAAACAAAAAGAATATTTGATAAAATATGGCAGAGGTAGGCTGACCACTTAAAAAGGAAGGCTTTGACAGAGACTTCATATAACAAGCTACTCAAGGGATGCAAACTCAATGTGACCAGATGAGACAGTTATACACACTCTTCCCCTTCGCCGAGTCCAACCCCCTGCACCGCGCTCAGGTGGGACGAGCCCTCCGACGAGACATGTCACGACTCGCCTGATGGGATCCACGGAGCGGAATAACCAGGTCCGACAAACAGTCCCCCACCTCCACCTGCCAGTTTTCATGCCCCCCCCCCTCTCCTCCCACTATCCCCTGATCTCCCAAGCAGCCCAGACTTGACCAGCCATGGGACGTTGGGAAGGGACTGAGGAAGGGGAAATTTGGATTAGACCTGATCCCTTCAGCTTTTAGCACGAGCTGGAGGAACGCTGGAAAAACAGGCATTCTATCAGCGAATTAAACTAAGATTCATCCAGGGCTTATGTGATTAAAAAGGGAAGAGGACAGCATCAATTAACAAAATCCCTCCCCAACATTTTTGCCAATATTTGTTTGAGGACGTGCTGTCTGCGATGTAAGCCCCTTTTGATGCCATGCACAAATATTTGGAGTTTATTTCACTGGGGCTTCTCATAGAAAATGAGCCCGTGGCTTTTAATGGGCATGGGAATTTAAAAGAACACATTACTTGTGCACGTTGAGAGACTGACATGTTTACGCCTAGATTATACTGACTTGAAATAGCAACAAAACAGACATATTGTGTCACTAAACTTGACAGTGCTATTTTCCTATTTGAGTAGCATTCAAAAAATCTGTCTGTCAATTCTGGCTTATATTCTTCAGGTGACAGGTTAACTCAGAAGACCTCGTCTTTGTGTGTCACCTCAATATGACCCCTGCTGAAATGTCACAGTGAGCAGGATAAGCCATCACAGAAAAAAGGCTTTACAACACCTTTGTGTACAGTGTGTGCCGCCATCTCATTAGCCCTACAGTATGGTGATCTGACATCCCCGAGGGCTCTCGCCGCTCCCTGAGACGTTTGTAATCTCGGTCGACACTGCTCCCCCCGTTCATTGTTTCTGGCACCATTGTTCCGCCGCCACATCATCGACTAGATAAACCACGGACATGTCAGTTACAATTGGCTTCCCCTGATTAGCTGAGCCGACACAAACGCAAATAATAACTGAACATGCACAAAGGCTTTAATAAAAACACACCCAGAAGTCACATGCAAACAAGTGGCAGCTCATAACCGTAGCCTTAATGCTGTACAAGTGCATCCTTAAAAGTTGCTTCTTCGACTATTAAGCCTAATTAATGGGCCTGGTGTGAAGGGGCGATAACCGCTAAACAGCGATTATCGGCCAGCGTGACACTCAATAAAGAGCCACTCTGCACACAAAAGCCTTGGCTGCACTCAGCGGCCAGTGGTAGAGAGGAAAAGAGGAGAGGAGGGGGAAGAGGAGGAGCAATAAAGGAAGGAGTTAAAAAAAGATTGAGCGATGGAGGCAGGCAGTTGTTAAAACAGAGGTGGTTGAAGGGGTGCTGGGAAGGGGGAAGACAGGAAAAAGCGGGGGTTGAGAAGAGAAAACGGTCCTTTATCCCTGATCCCAAGAGTGTGGACTAGAGTGTGAGCAGCCAGATCAGAGGGCTCTGCCAGACATCAGGGAGTTCACGCTAGCGTGGCTGCAAAGCACAGCCTTCTAAGACACATGGAAGTGGCCCCTGGGTACATGCCAGAAATAAGATGTTTCAAACAGGTTTTGGGTATGGCTGCGAAAGCCCTGAGCTTCAGCCAGTGTACACTCTGTCAATCTATCTTGCTTGCTGACACAGCCCAGCTTCTGTTTCTTCCACTGTATTAAAGTACGGACAGTTTCTATTAAATGCTTCTGTTTTTATCTCTTTATGTCTCCGGTACACACTCATCCCTTGTAACTGGACTACATTTTCAGTAACAAATCCCAACGTGACTGCAGCGAATTCATTTGGGTTCGATTAATCCGTCCATTTGTTGCAGGACAGGAGGTGTCAATGGTATCTGTTTTTAGCAGCTCCTGTGTGAAGGTCATTTTCACGTAATTCAGACGTAGGTTATTTCTCTGCCAACTCCGTGCATGATCTGATTCACTCTGTTTAAGTCTTTATACACAGGTTTTTCATATTAATTTTTGTTGTGTCAGTGATTGATACCATACAATATCTCAATTTAATCCCAGTTTACCATTCTTTCCTGTGAAAATGTCTTTCCTCAACTGGTCAGGACACATTTATGGCAGGATCAAAAACATGGATTACTGACATTTTGACAAAAAAAAAAAATGGCAGCGTGTTAGAAAAAGAAGTAAATTTGTGCTGTGTCAGTGGGGGTGTGTTTCTACAAGTACTGGTGAGAAGATGAAATACAATCTGGGAAGTCCAGTTTGAGTAACACATCCACGAGCTTTAAGCCTCATTAGACCCCAAAACATAGTGCTGCAATTTATAATACTATGAGGAGTCATTTTACAACTCAAAGGTATCATCATTTCATCATTTGTATCATCTATCGACTTTCAAAAAGTAAGTCAACTTTTTTACTGGACATCCTGCATTTATTTGCAGGAGCCCCTTGTTTTGGCAGCCCAGCTGTGTCAATGCAGTAGTCGCATTAACAAGGAATGGTGAGACTGCGTTTTTTTTTTCATGCAGTGCTGATGTCGGTCTGAACGCAGCTCTATACAGGCAACAAACAATGCAGACAGGACTTGAGAAAGCTTGCTTTGCTGCTTTTATCAGCTCAGTATTTGCTGTTGGCAATCAGTTTTATTGGATTTGCAGGGGCGACTGTAACTTGTCTGATCTATTTATATAGCATAGGTATACACCGCCTCTGTCGACATGGTCACTCATAGGCCCCAAATAGAACTCTGTTGTTCTGTCGTTTGTAGTCGATTCACAAGTCTCAGCAGAACATCTCCTGCTTGTTTGTTGGTGATGTGGGAGTTGCTGTCTGTTCACTGATGTCAAAGAATTGGCAGCGCTCTTCTAAAGTAATCACTGGCAGATGCCATGCTCAACACAGTGGCAGTGGCTGCTCATTACCAAAGGTGTTACTGAAAGCATGAAAAAACAATGGATTATCATTAACTATAACAACATATACACATAATGGATCATTTTCTCTGAATATCACAGCATACACACGCACATACTAGGTCTCAACAGTCTGTATGTGTTACCTGATTTATGCAGTGAAATGTGGTTCAGTTTCAGTGAGAAATCTGCTTATATTGTTTCTGAAACAAATTACTCTACTTAATCTGCTCATGAGAATATAGCTACATTCATAAATGTATCTTTTCTCTGTTTTGCCATCGTTTTTGATCACCAAAAACAACATTTTTTAGATGCTCCCCTAAGCAGATACGTGTGAAAGTGCCAATCTTGCATGATAGTGTGGATGGGGAAAACTGAGCTTTTTTTGAAAACGCTGATGCGTAATTGTCAGGTGATCTAGCGTGAAGCTGCTGGCTCGACACCTTTCTATTATTTTGGCATTTCAGAGTGGACAGCAAACTTTTAGGAAACAACCAGAAGATGCCAGTGTAGACAGAAAACTTTGCAAAACATAAACGGCTCATTTAAAATGCGACCGCATAACTGCGGACATGACTTTAAGGTACCAAATATGTGAAAACTACAGTAAGGGCAGGGGGAATGCATTCTGAGGGCAGGAGGTGACACTACAAATGAGCTTGATGATAGAGACTGGTTTGCATATGTGGGGGTCATTAGGACAAAGAGAGATTTGTTGTTGCAGGTTGTCACAATCCATCAACACCCAAAGGTGTCGCCGGGCTCAGGCAATCATTTTTCACAGCAGCTTCTCAAACCACATTCATCCAGTAAAGGTGTTTGCCCAGGACATATTATTTTTGCTTTGGTTTAATAAACAGAACAGAAATACAGGAGTGATTGACACTATATTTTGAATGGTTGGACCCACACTGCTGTACCTTTTGCCATTCAGCAGCCATGTTTGATCAGTGAACTGAAAGGAGTGCGATGGATTATTATGAATTAGAGAAAATGTGTTTTTTCTTGTTAAGAAAGGCCAAAAGCTAGCCTATAATGCTAACCAAATAGAGCCATAACAAAAAGACTTGCTCATCTATTATTTAAAAAGAACATCTAGATGACATTTTCTGGTTATGGGTGGTTGAGTGTGTATGTGTGTGAGTGTTAGCTGGTAGGGTGTGGGGGTTGTTGGGGTGATGTTGAACATGCCCAATGCCTTATAGCCCTCCGGAGCCGTATCCCAGTTGGTGATTACATGCTCATCACAGTCCAAAGCAGCGTTAACTTGCACGTGATGTGCTCTTTGACTCCGGGTTGCCAGTTCGGCAGATACCTCCAGCCTTGCCGCGCCAGGCAAAGCCAGTTTCCCCAGGCTTCATATTTATTAGCCCTGATGTGTGTGAGCTGGCATGCAGCGTGAGCAGCCGAGCGAAAGCGCAGCGGATGCAAACCATGCTTGACATGGCCATCTCATGTGGAAGGCGAGAGTAAATAAGATTCCAGTAGGGAGGAAAATGCACAATCATTGCCGGGGAACTGGGGCCTCCCATCATGAGATTCATGCAAACCTAAGCAGGCTCCTGCTTAGACTCTTCACCGAGGCTGAGTTAAAGTTCTTGCCCAGTTAACCATTCCTTAGTGGTTAAGAATTGACTTGAGGAATGTGCCTGGTCTCCTGCGGCAGCTAGCTTATGCTAGACCTATGTACATTAGCTTACACCACCTGAGGTTGTGCTTGAGAAATCCACCACATTCCTCCCCCTCCATTTCTAAATGTCAATCTCCACAATATCTTCCCCGTACAGAAATGCTGCCCTTCAGCATGACTGAATTCTCTCAGGGAGAGATGTGAAAAGACACAAGGAAATTCACTGCTATCAATAGAAAAGTGTCCTGTGTTATTACAACACTGTGTGCACTCAAGTACAGGCTATAACTTAATCTTCGTGAGGAAATGGTGTTTGGGGCCTGGGAAAGAAAGGTAATTTGCAAGTCAGAATAGTGGCTTTAATAGAGGACTTGAAACGAGGTTACTTGATATCGAACAAGTCTAAAAATCTGGTTTCCCAGCTATCTAGTATGAAGACCACGCATGACTTAAAATAGCCAGCAGAAGGGCCAATCATAATACTTTATTTTGAGAATGTAATTTTCTCATGCCTTGCCAGTAATTAACCTCCACACAATAAGGTATTGGAAGCACCACAGACACAATTCCAGCCTCACAGTTTGTTTAAAAGACTAGGCTATATGATAGGCTGTGTGTAACAGGGGAATGGAGGAAGAGGGAAAAAAGGAGCCAAGATTCGACTTTATCTTCAGCAGGGAGCCTTTTCTTTTGCATTCTCTGCCTGGTTTTATTCAAAACTGCTGTTTCTTCACTTCTGCTGAATTGGGTTTTGTTCCTGGCTAATTCCAGCCCGTCTCAGTCCAGGGCTCGTGGGAACTGCCGCGATCGCTTACAATCACTTCAGTCAAACACCTGGGAGATAATTGACTGGGCTTCGGTCAAACTTGTTTTTTTTTTCCCTCTCTCTCTCTTTCCCTGAGTCTTCACAATGGAGACAAAGAGCATAGGCACAAAAAAAGATCAAAATCGCTAAATCCATTCCCAGACAAGGCACTGTATAGATGGCCCGAGAGCCAAATTGCCTTGCCCTAGTCTGGGCCAAGTGAATGTGAAAATGGTTGAGGAACAGTTGTGGTTTGAGCTTGGCAGTCCCCGAGGAGATGTACTGTTGAAGACCATAACAGTGAAAAACACATAGACAAATGTATTGTCTTTTTCATACTTTAACAAATGCTTCCAGACCTCAATTCCAAAACCTAGAACCTGTAACATAGCAGACCTGAGTACAATAAGTTCTCACTTCTGCAAAATTTTGTACCCTGGCCATGTCGCAGATGGCTAAATTGTAAGAATATTTAAGCTATCTGTGGCTTTTTATACAGTCAGTGTTAGTCAATTTATGCTGGAGCACCACTACTTGGTCTATGTGGGCATCCCTGCATCTTCTAGTGTGAGTACATTTGCCTCCGCCTACCGCAAGTCCCGAACTATCAAATCCTGTCATGTAACATTTAATTTATCACTACAAATGGAAATGTTAATTTCAGTTAAGGTTGAAAACTCTGTCTCGCAGATACAGAACACAATATTAAATCAGTGTCTTAAAATGTAAATTGTCTGCATGTGAGACGTTAAATTGGAGTTGCAGTCGAAGCTCAAGCGTGTAACACAGTTGAGGTGTCAGTTGAAGTTGAAGCGCTGAAAGTGTGATCGCTGAAAGCATGTGAAAGTTACAATCCAAACGTAAGCCCTGTAGGCAGCTGGATTGTCAGTTTGTATGCAAGTTGAAGAGGAAGCGATTAGAGCAGATGAACTGCAAGTTGATGTCTAAGCCATGAAAACAGTTGAGATGTCAGTTGATAGTAAGTCAGGGAGGCTATGAGCATCAGCAGCATCAAGTGGGTATGGGGTTTTAGGCTTATCTTGGACTATTAGCTATTAAAATGTCCTGACAGCTCTGATGGAGCTCAGGATTCATCCATAAGGGCTGCTTCATTACAAACAATCCCATTTTATAAACCTGAAATCTGTGTGCTGACCTTTTTCTATACTGTCAATGGTGTAGATGGGTAACAGAACATTAATTACCGTCAGATTCTGACCGATCTGGTGTTAATGAAGTTACCGCCGCTGTGCCCACATGCACATCACCCTCTCAATTTAAAGACGCACTTATCGTTTCTGCTGCTGTGTGATGCTGCAGGTATTTAATAAAGTCAAAGGAAAAGAATCTGACACACAGCCAACAAAGAAAACATCAGTACTGATGTTTCTGCAACATCCCGGATTATATTCAGTGACACCTGAACAACATTAATGTAAAATTGAGACATTAATCTAACATGTTTCAGACCTGTCTGATTCACATTAATAGCTGTAGCCTATTCTGACAGACATTTCAACAGTTTGTTATAGATGCGAAATACTAGAGAAGTAAAAGAAGCAAAATACATGGAAGTTGGTTTGTGATTGTGAAGAGCTCTGTGTGTGTGTGTGTGTGTGTGTGCATCTCTGCTAATCAAAGCCACACAATGTGAGGCTTTTGTGCTCTCTGCAGTTTTCATTATGGGCCAATCTCTGTGCTGAAATGTGGAGGAAAAGCATGAAACACTGGAAACCGCTCCGGCTCACTGTAAACAGTAACTTTACTGCCTGTAATACATCCATGGCCTGTTTGCATCTTGTTATGTGCAGCACCATATTTCTCCCCCTCCCCCTGTCACTCGGCGTTAAGTTCCACTCTGTTACATTAAAATACCAGTTTTGAGGAGCAGAAATATGCGGGGCTCAGCTCAAACCATTCGGGGCTGAAGCAGTGGCGGCCCAAAGGACCTAACGGGATGGACCCAAAGCTTTGGCGCCGCGCTCACAGCTGTTAACTGTTGCTCTTGACATGAACACAAACGCAGGAGGTTTTCTGTGATTCACAGAAAACCTCCTGCGTCTTTTTACCGTAAGTGTTGCAATATAGGGGCATTTGAGGGGAAACAGTGATTTGCGACTTAAAAAGAATGTGGGAGGAGGGTAAAGTGTAAAGTGGCCCCCCTACTTCCGGCTCCAGTGGCCACTTCAATTATTCCACAGTATTATCATGCTCCGATTTCTATTTCTACATACATTTCTAATCAGGAAAGATAGGGAACTAAGCAATCATTTTTGAATTAGTGCATGGCGGCAGCAGCCATTAAAATCACACTGTTATTAGTCATTATACAGTAGTTAGACTTTGCAGTTTCCCTGTTAAACATAATCATGTCCTAGTTTCATTATCCATAGGAAGTATTTATTATGAAACAATTCTGCAGTGTGTTGTTATCAGTGAATGCAACTTAGTGAATTCATGTTATTGACTCACTAATCTTATTCAAGGTCATGATCCACTATAAATAAAATCCATAAAAAGGAACCTTGTAAACAACAGTGGACTCAGTTGACCTCTTATCTTTCTTTTTCTAGCACAGTAGTTCTCATACATATAGAAAATGATTTATCTTCCATACCATGTGGCCACCTCCTGATGAGAAATCACATTTTACCATGGAGGGGGTTATATCCTTGGCCTGCTTACTCCAGCTGCCTGTGGGGCAGAGGGTAAAGTGAGGATAATTATTATTAGGGTAAGGAAATGTTGACAGCTTTACATAGCCGGGCCTGCCTCGCTCGCAAAATGACACACAGGCATAGTAACTCACACCTGTTTATATGGGAGGCACTCCAGCATGGATTGAAGTCTCTGGAGTGATTTCACTTTGTTTGGGGGGGATTTGTCTTCCTGATGCATCTGTTCTTCCTCCTCTTTGGACTGTAATGCCGTGGACGATGTATCCTTTCATTATGCGCGTGGCCTCATTATCCATTTATGTGGCTAATGCTGTTATCCCTTGTGGCTTGGCATGCACGTGAAAAAAATAATTGCTTATAAGTAATTCTGATATGACCACTGTCACATGCCACAACAATGCGCTGCCAGTGTTGCCTCTCCCGCATATCCACACCCTCTTCTGATTGCTTTAATGGTCCCAAAAATCTATACCATTCACCATTGAAAGCTATGCTGATACAGTTTAAGAGTGTCTAACTGCAGTGGTGTTAAGAGAGCTCAGTGGTTTGTCACTGGCTGGCATGCTTTTGAAACCAATAGCAGCATTAAAACACACAACTAATCACGTCTTTGTCTATTTGTTAAGTGGTCCTGTAGACAATCGCAAAAATCCAGACACATTTATACTGTATGTTTGAGCCAGCTTTAGACCTGACAGGGAAAAAAAAAAAAAAGTTGTTGCTATGGGATGGGACAATGTGAGCTATTCTGTCCGTCCCTTTGAGCGATAATCAAAGTCTTAAAGAGTCTGCACATGTGATCTCTCCACGTTGTAACCTACTCGGGTTGCAGTTGAAGGCATGCTTTGACGGCTTGCATCTTAGCGCTTCTCCTTGAACCCCCGTGCTATAAGAAGTTCATACAGCAGTCATAATGACGTCATGACAGATGCAGTTACTGAATGACCTCCACCTTGTTCTGCACCGACATACGAAGAACACAAATAACCTAAATAAGCTACAAATACAATATGTCTGGGATTGCACATGTTGGATTTTTGTAGATTTACATTATTGCAGTGGCATTTGCCCACACATATTAGTATCATGTTGGGTTAAAGCTATTAGAAAGGTACATGTGGTATGTCTCCACTCTGATATCTGTGCCTAATTGTATATTAGGATGACTGATATCCTGAAATAAGAATGGATACCTCAGAGATGATTATCTGCAATACTGTAGATAGAACATTAACTGATTTTTTTTTGCCGTTATCAGGCTGGAGCAAGATTAAATCATGTCATCTTCCAGTTCCATATGTACCTTATGCTGCTATGGACTACATCCTGGCTGTTCTCAAATAGTGCTTTGGCTGCTTGCGGATTTTTTTTTCACATTTCTGGCCCATTACGCTCGGCTGGGCCTTGATGAAGCCAAAAGTACCTGCTTTAATTGCTGTGTTTTATAGACTGTACACAAGGCTACCCTCGCTAAATACAGCATGCTTAGATTAATGGGAGCGTTCAGCGTTAGTGCATTTTTAATGAGGACTGGAGGCTGCCAGACTACTTTTCTATATGATGAGGCACAGTTTCCCCTTCGTTTGTGACACTGGCACGATATGTTGTGGCGCCCCAGTGCCCGCCAGCTGGTATCCAGTGTGAAGCCAGGAGAATGCTGGTGTGCCTAGTAAAGTACATCCCACCCACCTATGACAAGCAAACAAACAAGACTCTGTGTTTGGTGATTTTTTTTTTTTTTTTTTTTTTTTTTTAGGAAGGCAGAGCAGCTTGAAATGAACTGTCTGAGATGCGAGTACCCACATTTACAGACACACCCACCCACACGAACATACACACATACAGAAAGAGCACTATGCACATGAATGGTTTGGTACTTTCCTACGTTCACACACAAGAGTGCACCTGTTGTCGCTGCAAACACACACACACTTTTGCGCACGCAAACACACACTTATGCAGAGCTTATCAAAGAAAAACAAGAGTTTACAGCCTGATATGTTACAGGATACAGGGTGCGACCCTGATTTACATTTGCATGTGGAGTGCAATGGAGTACAGAGAGTAGAAACGGCAGTCAGCAGAGAAGATAACCCCAAACATTCACTCTAAATTTATGCCAGGATCCTATTCCCTCTCACTGAATTAATGCTTTAATCTCTCCCTCTTTGTTGCATGTGTACTTGGGCTCAGTGTGTGTGTATTTTTTGTGTGTGTGTTGGGAGGCTGGGGGTGGGGGATTATATTTCTCAGCAGCCACTGTTTTAGTAGTTCTTTTGGAATGAAAGAATTTACCACAGAAGTCCGAAGCCTGAGAAATTGCACCTTTTGCCATTTCTGTCTTTCCTCTATTCAAAGTCACACCAGTGGTCCCCATCAGTTCTGCTGTCTTTGCATTTCTCCTCCACAAAGAAATAGCTAGTATTCTTTAATGGAAGATTACCTTCAAATGCAAGCTTAAAAGATTATGCGCTTTCATATATGTCTTTGAGGTCCATTATTCGATGTCATTTCTTGAACATTCAGTCCTCTCCCTCTCTCCCCCATCTCTCCTTCTCTTTTGGTTGTTCACTCATTTATCTGCGTATCTTTAATTCACCGCTTTATCTGTTCAAATAATACTCAACTTCACCTTGCTCTTATTGTGCACCGAAACTTCTTCTTTATATTGCCAGACGCCTACGTCGGATCTGTGACTCAACGTACTGCATCTTTGATCCTGCGGCTCACTCTGCATGCAGTACCACCAACATGTCCGCTGACAGACCGTATCCATAATTTATTCCATTCTAAAATGAAAAATCAAATGTATGCCGGGGAATATTCATTTTTCCCACCACCGTCGAGCCACCTGACTCTTCACTTTATGAATTATTTTGACTATTGGTAATGATGTCCTGTGTTGGTAGGCCATTACAGCAGAGGAACTTAATTTGCCCATTGTTAATTAATTGCTTCATTCTTAGCAGGAGTAATAAAAATGCTATTAAGTAAAATACCTCTATCATTAACCTAACTTTGTTAATATGGGTATCAGTGGGGCTCAATAAACAAAAGCTGTAGTGCCTACCGCCACACAGGGGTAATTAAAAATGCACTGTCATTAATTATATTGGATGGAAGATTGTCCAATGAGTTGGAGTCTTGTTGACTATTCCCCTTCCAAGCAAGAGCACCATCAGGCGCTCGGTGAGAACAGTCAGTTTTTATAAAGTGCGGACTTCCTGCTGTTTATCTGCAGTGTATGAGTCTGACATATACACCACATATACCCTGTAGTTGCTGCGAATTAATTACTTTTCTGGCTGATTTTTGCGATTACCGCAATAATGAATTTGCTTTTGTAACTATACGACTCATAGTTGGACAGCTCTTAAATGATCTAATGATTTACTGATGAGTCATAATTCTAGGTACCACGCCGCTCAATTCCTAATAGATGAAAGACGGGAATTATGCAAACTGCTATAAAATGTGTTTGGTCAAGAAACCATAAAGCAATTGCCAGGTTAAATATCTGCTATCTCAGCTTGTATAAACAGACATGTTTGCACCATAGATAAAACCTGGTGATAACAGAAACACCTTTTGGAACTTAGTGGAAGTTTTTTGTGGATCGGGTACTTTTCCTTAGAGGCATGACACACACGCTATCTTAGACAAGAAAGTAGTAGTAGAGGTAAAGCTCTAGTTTTATTACTTCACTGATTATCTGAGAAAATACTATATCAGTGAAAAGTCCACAGGTAGCAGAGTGCATTGAGGTTAATTATGTATATAGTGTAGAACAGAATTCATTGGTGATGATGACTAACAACAATCAGTACCTATGATTCTGTGAAGTAGCACTAAAGGATGAGTCAGGTCAACTTTACATGTGCTCATTCCAAAGTCTTATAGCCCTACAAGCAAATAACTTCCTTTAACTATCTGCAAACATACCACAAAGAGTAAACCTATTGCTGGAACACCTCTTTTGTTGCATCAGTGTTTTGTGAAGAGGGTGAGCAATGTTGTCAGTGAAGATATTAGCTTTAGAGATATTCTCTATTTGTTTGTTCACGAGACAGCTATGACAGCAATCACTCGCACCAGGAACAGGCCGTGAGATTAACATTGCCAGCTTTATGTATCTAAGCGCTCGTTGCTTTTTCCCTCCGTTCATCCCCGCTATCTCCTCCATCCCTTTTTTCCTACTTTCTCGTTTTCCTCCCCGTCTTCATCTTGTCACATTTCTGAAAAACTGGCAACACAGGCGTGAAATTGATGTGATGAAAAACAACTGGGATATCTCTATGAGCCATTTGCTTTGCCGTTATGGCCACCCTCTCTCTACTCAGCGTGGCTCTAGGCTTTCTGTTGCGATTGGGGGAATACTGCAAATTAGCCAGCAGCTATCTGAGGTTACCAGCCAAGTGCATCGCTGACCTCACTCCCTGCCAAGCACACCCCTCCTGGAACCAGCTCCACGCCCAAATTCGGCCCACCTTTGTTCCAGTGACGCTGGGCTTCCTTTGCTTTGTTTGATATGTTTAAAAGTCTCTCAGATGTACATGTATAAGTCTTAATATTCATTTGTTGTGGCACACCTTTAATAATCCTGAAGCAATTGAATTTATAGAGAAGAGGCCGTGCAGGTTTGGCATACCTAATGTTGCTTCTTAAGAGAATGTAATTGAAAATTACATTTACACTGACAAATGGCTGCGGATACTGTATCTAAGTACCTATGAAATAATAAATAGGTATGGGTCTACGCTATGTTTCATAAGAGCTTAGATAGAGCATCACCCTAAAGCCTGGCAGTGAATTTCTTTTTATTACTGACTTCCCTAACAACCGAGGAAATATAAGGAGCAAGGGCAAATAAGAAAACTCTCCCCTCAGTTATGTTCATCCTAACATCTCCCACATGAGCCATGAAATCGGGCTCTGACTTATCCCGGAGCTTCACGTTTACAAGGAGAGATAAGGGCAGTTCAGACCTATTGTTGCAGCCGACGTGACCCTAAACATGAAAGGGCATCTCGGCCATCTCCCATTGTGTGCAGCTACAGTATAAATTGAGCTGCATAAACCCATCCTTTGTGTGAAGTGAAAAGAGAGGGGCCTCTTAATTAAGCAAGCGAGAATGTAAGTGACTTCCTACGTGCATAAATGAATACTCAAGAAAGTAACTGTGTCATCCTGGATGTGGATAAATGAATAAGTTGCTGAATGCAAGTGGCAGTAAGTGGGTTAGCATGTAAATAAATGAATAAGTTAGCAAATTAGTGTTTAAGTGTGTTAGCATGTAAATAAATGAATAAGCAAGTGAATTACAATGTGAGGGAGATTGCAGGGTGAATAAAGACATTAAGAAAGCGAAAGTGTCAGCAGTGCAAAGAAAGTTATCTCTGCAAAAAGCCTTTGAGGACACAGTTGTTCAAGCGCTGCTTGTTGCGGGGCGGCAAATGAGTACATCTGGCTCGCGCATGTCATATTTCCTCATGTACAGATGACATGCCAATTACTCCTTAATTACACGCGTCATCTGGACCAAAGTGCCCAATGCCAGCGCTGATTAATCCTGTTTATTGTGGCGGTGATGACAGTCCCGGTGGACGCAGAGCACCACAAAACACACAACAAGGGATTATTGGAGGGACTTGGAGAAGGCTGAAGGTACGGGATAGACAGGGCAAAGGGTGGACTGATTGAATGACCGCCTTACAGTTAATCTTGCTCTTGATTTGCACTACCAACAATCAGATGATATCATGAAAATAAGTCATTTTGTTTCCAGACAGTGGAAATGGCTTTAGGCCTAACAGCATTTGTCTGGAAAAAACGGAAAAAGCTTTCGTAGCCAAAAACACTGAGGTTGCCTACTCACGAGGAAAAGCCAACATTATTGCTCAGCACAATCTGCAATATGCTTACACCCACTTTCATGTTGATGGACGGCTGCCAAGTCATTTAAATATCATGTCCAGTTAAAATCATGATTTTACACACATCAAAACCAATTACTTTCTGTCATCTTTGAATCCGCATCTCATTATTTCTTCCAATTTAATATTGCTAACAAGGGAGGGGGTGCATTTGCAACACCATTTTATTTCCACAACGTGAGCGTCATGAGGGGGCAATGAGGTCATGCTGGCAGTGGAAGGAACAGCCTGTGTGTGTGTGTGTGTGTGTGTGTGTGTCTGTATGTGAAAATCTAGACCTTCCTGTAAATGAATACATAGCACATGTGAGCCAGATACCCATCGTAAGCAGGAAGATCTCAGACCATGACCGGAATATGCGGGGGAGGGGAAGGTGGTAACCATTAGATTAACACTGAGATAGTGGACGCGCTAGGACCGGCACTGGGAGGCCAGCGGGGACCGGGGTCAGCCCCAGCGAAGGCGGTTTATCTTCAGATAAGAGATGGAATGGCTAGGTAGTTGCTAGCCTCCCCTCGGTGTGACCCTTTTTAAAGTCCACACTTCCTGTCCCCATTCACTCCTTCTTGTACTTAGCTTCCATCTTCCTTCCCCTCCTTCCATATCTGCCTCTAATTCATGCCCCGTCTTTGTCCAACTCTTTCTATTACTCACAGTGGCTCGCTCCCTCTTGCTTTTGTTACTCCCTCTCACACTCTCTTTCAGCATTAGCTCCATCTCCATCCATCTGCTCCTTTTGTCTCTTTGCTCTTTTTCACTAGGATGCATTGGCAAAAATGGGTATTGACTGTGCCTTCTCTTTCCTCTCATGCCTGCGCCACTTTCCCTTTTTTTTTTCCCCCCCATCACCGTATACTCCAGCAGTACATGCTCCTTTTAGGAGGTGATGTGAAGAGTAGTAGAAATGCACCCTGTAAGGGGAAAAAAGGTGATGATACAATCAGTTTTATTGTGCCGTAAGGATTTTTTCAGGCTTGTGGTTATACATCCCGTATGCAGGCTGTATGAAAGAATTGCAATTCCCATGCATTTTTTTCTCTCCCTCTCATTCTCCTTTTCCTTCTCTTTTCATTGCTCAAAATAATTAGGCTGCAGTCTGGACTCAGGGGTGTAACGTTTCTGCTCACGTTTCCATGATACAAGAGTAAAAGGAAGGAAAAAAAAAAAAAAAACTGGTTGTGCTGCTCCAGAAATTTCTACCTGTGTGTCACCAACCACCCCCACCCCCTCCCCTCTCCCCTGATGCTGTTTTAACATGGAGTTCCACAAGGCACAATTCACTTCAGCTGACCTAATTCTTCCCTGGTGCTCTTCCAGTGCTAAGAGTACATAAGGACTGTGCTGTCAAGGTATTCAGCCCTGCCTCTCTATTATTTTAGAAATCAAGCAACATCTGTTGTGCTTTGGGCCTCCTTGTGACTCACAGGAGGGTTTTGCAGTTTGCAGAAAGATGCACCTAATTTTGCCTGTAGCCAATGATGAGACCTCAATAATGTATTTTTCTCATTCCAGAGTTCATTTTGATACCGTCTAGATTCCTACCTAGATTATACTGCTGCAGACATCATTGCTTTTACAGGCCATGGCTTTTGACTTGGTAAGTTTAAAGTTTGCTATAAAACTTCAAAAAGTGCCTTACTGGATATTGAGCATGATAACAGGCACTATTTTCATGTGCCCTTCCAGTAGAAAGAGATTTAACTGCATCTCCTCCACACAAGCGCATCTCATTTCCTCTAGTTACATTGCTGGGCATGTGGCATCTGTTGGAATTTTACAGCAATTTCAAAGTTTGGGTTTGTAGTATTTTAAGCACAGGAGTGTGCAAGTCTTGTTTATGTGTGTGTGTGTGTGTGTGTGCGTAACCCAAACCCTCATGGTCCATAAATTTTAATATTCCTTGTGAGTGCTATACACAAGCAAAACACAAAGTGCCTCACAAGTCCCTGCCTTGAGCGCTAGTTTAGCACAGTTCTCCACCAAGACGCATTACACACGCATCTTGCATGACTCGCTGGTGATTTTAAACAAGCCCAATAACAGCCCTACAACACAGGGCTCCTACGGGAGACCACAACTCGCATCGCCACGTGACCATGATATTATTCGTCTGTAGCGGGGGGGGGGGGGGAAGGCATGGCCGCCGCTTTTCCCCAGCTCCTCCAAAACAGAGCTGGAGTAGGGGAGGGGAGGGTGGAACCGTCCTGTGTTGCACCCCAGGCTCCTTTTTGTGTTTACCAGCCCCTGCATGAGACTGATGCTATTTTCAATTCCAAAGGCTCAGCCATGGCTAACTGGCCCTAGCCTCTTCATGCCATTTGCCTTAATAATGTGGGCCGGACTCTCTGCGGGGAAAGTAGCCGCCATCCTGCGAGTGGCTAAATGACACAGTGGAGTTCATTGATGGAAAGGATTACACGCTTGCACGCAGGGCGGCAAGGCGACGGGTTCTCTGAAGGGCACTACAAAGAGAGGCGATGTAAAATCTTCACAGGGGGAGAATATACTAGCTCACTGTATGTCAAAGGGCGAACGCTGGCGTAATTTGTGGCGTCACACTGTTTACCTTGTTGCCTATAATGCGCAAGTTAGGAGCCTATGGCTGCAATGTAAATGCATGGACCTTGAAATAGATCTTTCTGTGGCACTGAAAATAAATCCTACAGTATTTGAGTAAAAAATTGTATCAGTCTGCAAATATAAAAAAAACAACATAATGTTAAATATTTAAAATATGTGAACCACCTATTAATTTATTAAAGGGTTGTTTTAAAGCAGTCTTGTGTGATAATTTGACACCACATTAGAACCACAAATTTGATCTGTGTATCCATTTACATTTCCTCTAGACAGTTTTTTATGGTATTACACCCTATGTTATTGTAGAGCATCTCAGTATTGTGAAATGTGACCGCTTCCTTCACTGTCCCATAATAAAGAGACAACAATAAGACTTATCAAGAGGAAAAATGACCCAACCACCAAAGATCTGAAAGCATCATCAAATGACAGGCAGGAGAAAGAAGCATAAGCTGTCTCGTAACAGTCCTGAACAGCGCATGAATAGATGTAGCACTCTGTTTTACCTCCGCCCTCAATTAATTCATATAAATCCAGCCACCATGTATTTAAATGGCCAGATGCTAGGATAGATTCTGTTGGGAGCAATGACATGCAACAAAGTGATATGAATCATCCCCCCACGCTGTGCAGCAGCACACTCTCAGAGGGCCGGTGACACAATTTATGGAAAAAGGAAAACAAGACACAGCCACTTAAGTATGGATGGACTGTCAAAAAATAAATAAAAAAATAAATAAATAAAATAAAGTATTAGAATTAAACCTGTGACCATTTCCACCACAGAATCGAGACAAAGTCCGCTCTTTAACAGAAATATCAAATTCAACCTAAGACCAGAAATGCAAATAAGAGACTCTGCACCATGAGTCAGGCCATGTTGAATATTCAAACAAAGATAATTATCTGTGGATTAGCCCCATTTTGGCTTTGAGTGTTCCACTTGTCATGTGACTCTTGGGAGAAACTGTTTAATCATTAAGACCTTTTGCTTTCTGAGAACTGCCAGCAGCACAACCCCGCGCAAGCAAGTCCAATTGTAGTTTTCCTGCACGTACTGGGGCATGTTCTCCACTGTGTTCATAAAAAAAAGTTATCACATGTCTTCTTTTTTGTCTTGTCAGCCATTTAACAATTAACCAACAGTCGTTTCTCAAGTAAACCAGGTTCCATTTAGAAGTATATTTGTCTGCAAGGTTACGCTCTGCAATCCGCAATATTCAAAGCATCAGAGAGCTTTGGAGAAGTCAGCTCCATCATATGACAACATGCTATGCCATCAAATGGGTGTGAACAACTTTTCACACTCCATCCTATAGATTCACTTCCCTTGAGACATGGTATCTATAAGAGTGGCTAAATGCAAGGACAGTGTGAAAGCGAGACCCGAGGCCATTCTTGGGAGCGGAATGATCGAATACGCGGTGATGTTGGGCCCCCGTAGCTGGCCTAAATATCTCCTCTTGATGCTGGCAACTAAACATCACCTATTTCTCATTCTGCACCAGTCTGTGACAATCTCCCCGTACTTACCCGTTCATTATCAGCTCTGTGCAACTGAAACAAAAAGCTGTGGCATTTCAAAGATTACCTGTACTTCAGTAGGGCTGTAGAACCCCCCCCTCCCACCTTTTTTTTTTCTCCTTTTGAAATGATTCCTATATCTACAAATCTCTACCACTGCGTACCCAGCCTCTAGCTAGAGTGTGTTTGCAGAAAAAGAATCAAAGGCCATTCAAGAAAGGAAATCATAACATTATATCTATATTTAGCTTCCGTTGTCTTAATTGGCATGAAGAGTACAATCAGATAAGCCTTTTGACTGTGACTCACATGCCGCTTCAGGAGAGAGAGAAATATCATTTACCAGCATATATCCCCCTGCCAAGATTTTTTTTTCTTTTTACGGGGAGCAAGTCTGTGTTCATTAAGGTGCAATTACTCAACTTGTGAGGAATCTATCTGACCAGAAGCTACTGTACCTACATTTTACCAACAACTTTTTTTTTTCTATCACAGAAGGAATTAAATCCCTGTTGTCTGAAGGCTTTATCTATGCCGCAGCCACAAAGCCAGCTACCATCGAGCTCCATGTCACTCCCATGTTGCCCCTATACTACGGTCTGTGTGGTACTGGTCCATCTGGGCTCTGTGAGGTCACTGCACACACCACCTGCTCCGATCGGGTTTCGCCGCGGCTTCTGGGTAGCATCTCTGGGCACGCATGGAGAGGCAGATGTATAGATTTAGTGGTACAAATGCCCTCAGATACCCATAAGCATAACACACACACACACACACACACACTCTTAATGTCTTACTGCACTCACAGGGCATACACTGGCATGCTCACACACACACAATCTGTGAATTTACATTTTCAGCTCCAGAACCTTTTCACAGGTTTCTGTGCAATTTTGTGTTTAATGAGACTTTACTGTACATGGTTCACTAATTTAGGGAGACAACTGCTCTTTGCGTGCTCAGGTGGACTTAATAGGCTTACAAGACTAAAAATTGGACTGGGGTTAGCATATTCCATGGAGTGACATTCTTATTACAGAAATGTATTGTCAGAAGTTAACTTGGTTGTTTCCTGCAAATAATGTCTAAACAGAAAAATAACTGTTGATACTGTCTAAGTGGTTTTTATTTAAAAAAAAATCTCATGCAACAGAGTTGTTTTAGAATATACTTTAACTTGTAAATCCCAGTTGCTCATGATCATTTACATAGAGAAAGAAGTTTCTATTTCATTGAGAAAGACAACAGCAGTCAGGACTGAAAGACATTTCTTCAACCCAACAGAAAAAAACCTACTTTGTTTGAAATGTCCACAAAGCGTTTGTTTTTATTTTACTGAGGTAGTGTTGCCTATACACGTCCTGTTGACACTGTATACATGGTTGATACTGCCACCTGTCCTTTTATTGCCTCTGAATGGACAAAGAAAGGCTGAATTACCGTCATTGATACTCTACACGCAAAACATGTGCATTTTAAGTCCCAGTCTTGTCAGGAGTTAATGAAGGAAAAGGAGTGAACGATAAAAAGCAATTGTCTTTTGCGAGTAATTTTAAAGAGCACACAGCGGAAACATAAAGAAATGCTGGACGTTAAAACGTTACTGGTGCAATTTATATTTATGATGTTGACGCTGGCGTTAAGTGTCTTTTATGCGTGACTATTCTAATATAATTTTCAACAGTATGATCGGTTTTCTGCGGGCAATGATTTGGCTGTCGTGTGGTTATTGCGCATTGTTGCAGAGGAATCCTGAAAGGTGCACTGAACAGCTTTGTGACAGCTCTTTTTTTGGGGGGGGGGGTATCAGTGGCGTCAGTTCACTAACTAAGTCCCATTCTCCTCCAGAAAAATCCTAACCGAGGACATGACAACTGATGATTGATGATGGATAAATGACCAGAGGGAGATCGCCAGATTGCTTCATATCGGTTTCTGACATTTTCGGTTCAATATTTTACCAGTTTGATGACTAAAAACTACAACACCAGATTCACACTCATTTATTTCAGTTCAGCGATCCAAATGGCGTTTAAGCTGCAAAAAAAATGTCCAAACAACTTTTATTTGTTCATTAAACATTTTACAACAGCGCGCAGATTATGAGTTGAGAAATGTTATCTTTAAAAAAAGATATCAGCTGTCAGTTTTAGTAGTTAGAATTCATTCTAAGACAGATCTGCTTGTTTTTTTAATTGCAGAAACGAGCGTGTTACCCCACAAGCAGAGTTAGTTTCTTATCTTTTGAGGCATATGCAATATATCTTAGATAGATAGAAAATGATATGGTTTTAAGATGGACATTTTTTGCAGTGCACGGAGAGGATTTTACTATGTGCGCAGCCAGACTCCGCCTGCTCACTGCGCGTCACTGGCGAGTAGTGTGGACGCGGAGTCACTCCCCTGCCTACTTTTAATAGCTTTGTCATGTGATGGAAAGCAGTTGTAAGACAGGTGCCCTCGGTTCATTCTCGGCGAGGGGCAGCATTTGCCTGTGTGAGAGCGAGTGGGAAGCGCGTGTGGATTTCTTTTTTACTTGATTCCTTTCTTTTTTTTTCTTTTTTTTTTTCTTTTTTTTTTCTTTTTCGGACCGTCATTCAGTGGCTGGATGGCGTGGGACAGGTGTAACCAGGACTCGGTGTGGAGAGAATTAGAGGTGAGCGCATCTAAACATCCGACTTCTTTCATCTCTCTAGCCTTGTGGACTGTCTTTTTTCCCTGGAACGATGGACAACACTGACTATCCGAGACAGCGATTTGCTCATAAGTCCACGCTTCTCTTCTCCTCTGCTGGTGCTGGCATTCCGGTGTAGTGCGCGTCTGGACACTGTTAAGGATGCGGGGGATATACAACACGGGGACATATGACAAGTGGAGGGAATGTGCGGATTCTCCGTTTTCACCTCAGTTAAAGATGTAGTTGTTGTAATGCGTGCACAGGCGGGACCAATGCTTTCCTCATAGGATCTCTGTTCAGTCGGAGCGAGTGCTTGCAAGCTGGCGGATATCTCTCCAGCCGCGGACTGTACGCGCTCCGGTGCCGAGAGGGTTTTCATGCCAAAATGACTGAAATGTCTCAAAGTCAGGTATTTGGCTTCGCATGAAATCCACTGACGATAACAATCCTTTTGATGTGCTGTGTCGGGATAGCGCGTGTTATTTTCAAAGGCAAGAGGCAAAGGTTGTCCACACTGAGGGGATCGCTATTTGGCATTGCGCAGGAGCATCATAATACTAACGGTACCGGGCACGTTTATATGTGCCAACATCGCGGCTGGAGGAGCGTGTCACTGGCTGGAGAGCAATATAGCATCCAGTCAGAGAAATAATTGTATGTGTGCGTGCATTTTATATCACCGTCTGCATGTTTTAATTTTTTTTTTTTGTATCTTAGCAATTAGTTCCCGTTCGCTCTCGTCGCCTTTTTAATCTACCTCACCTTTTGTGCATACAGATAATAACGCACATCAAAAGGATACTTATTCGTCCCCTCATTCCTAATAGTTGTTGACCGAGTCCGTCCAGCTTGATGTGGACGTTTAGGTCTACCTGGCTATACTTAGATACTTGTCTGCATACAGGAGCTCAGATGATGCTTCGGAGAGGTTTTCCCAGTAGCAACATGATGTGACTGCAGTCTGGCTGCATATTTGTGGTGATCTGGGCTGCGTGATGAGGATGTGATAGAAAAGAAAACTGCATTTATTTAAAAAAAAAAAAAAGAAAAAAGAAAGAAAAGAAAAAGTAAGGATCTGTTAGATGCACTCCTTTGCACTTGAATCGCCGAGGCAGACACATACCCTGTCACTTTAGCCAGGTAGGATTATCTTAAAGCGTTTAGTTATGTCAGTCAAACACATGTACGCGTTTTTCTAGAAGCTCCTTTTTTTTGGAGTCATTCTGTGAAAATGTTAATATGCACCGAGACTTAATGACATTCAATAAATCCTTGCTTTTACAATGAGAGAATTGCCAACTAGGATCACGGTTCTTCCACTAATAATCTTCCTCTAGCAGGTGCGTAAATCACTGGAGCGCTGTGGTGCGCCCTGATTGTCTGTCTGGCGGCGCTATTTCATTAGTTCACCAAGAAGTCCATAAGATAATTGGGCATAGGACATCCAGCCTCTGAATATCCTAACATCGTTGTTACCGTTTTGTTCATGCCGTGCCTTGTCAGACTGGATCATCTCAGGGGAAGCCTAAGACGCAGTGAATCTGTCCCCTTCGCTATTCCGTTTGCAACATAACGGATTTGTCTCATCATAGTCGAAGCCATGTGTATTTGTGTTGGTGCGATTCCGAGGACAGATGAACTGTGACACCAGTGTCTAGGCGGTTTTTCCTACTTGGCACAGCATCCGTCTCTCAGCTTAGCTGAACCCGACTCTCATCCTTCCACTGTCTGGGGGCCAAATATCCCCTGGCTTCGCCCGAGGATGTCTATTTTATATCTGTCTTAAGGCCATCCTGTGGCGCTCATACATCGGGTGACGTGTTGTCAACAAAATTAGGAAAGTGTGTCCTATTAGACAGCGGCCAAAAAATCTGTGTTTCTCAGGTTTGGATTTGCATGTGCACAGTCACAGGGTGTAAACACACCTCGGCTGTGGTGTGTTTCTGCCTTTTAATGATCGCTGACTGTAGAGCTCAAAGTTTGCTCACCTTTTGTGGAGCACAGTTACAGATCTGATCTGACTGTTGCTCATTTCAGCTGTTGGTTTCCTGCCTGGGGGGGGGGGGTTACATGCTGAAATGAGCAAATTATACATAATTATGGCGGACAAAAGTACTTAATAATGTGCAAAATCAAGGCGTAGGGTTACTACATAATAGTAAATATCTGTCATTTTCGGTTTTATTTACAGTGACCCTGCAAAATGGGGTGTGTGTTGAGGTGAGTGGTGGGGGGGGGGCACACTGGCTAGATTACAGAAAAGTGGCCAGTGAATAACAAAATGTCAACAGCCAGTATTTAGTAGCACTGAGGCCAGCACCAATCACAGTGCTAGGGGAGGACATGGTGACATGGTGTACAGCAGGTTGGACAGAAACATAGTGGAAAGCAGGCTGCAGGTCTGCACGTTATTGCAAGCTGACCTGCAGCCAGTAAGAAAAACTCTTCTGATATTAAGAGGAGTACAAAAGCAAGCAAAGTAAAGAAGTGTGCCACATGAGAGCAGCAGACTTAACAGCAGGTTTTTAAAAATCTGCTCAAATCCTGTCCAAAATTTTAATTCTCCTGTTCTTTTCCAACGTGGCATAAACAAATAATTGAATGTATGATTTGCATGTGATTTTCCTCTGACCATCAGTGTCGTTTTCTTCCTCCAGTGTGCTGCCTTGGTTGGTGAAGACCAGCCCCTCTGCCCAGACCTCCCCGAACTTGACCTTTCAGAGCTGGATGTCAGCGACTTAGATGCAGACAGCTTCCTGGGTGGCCTCAAATGGTACAGTGACCAATCAGAGATCATTTCCACTCAGTATGGCAACGAAGCAGCCAATCTTTTTGAGGTAAGCAAAGTTTTTTTTTTTTTAATTCATTCATAATTGTTTCCCTCATTTTGCATGATCATTCAGAACATGGCCAGTAACTGTTTCCAAGCATTATGGTGCTATGGAACATCTTTGCATCCATAGTGACTTCATCATATGCTCTCCCAGGGGTCAGGAGCGAGCTGGAATAATAACATGCACTAGCAAACTCAACACGCTATCACAGTCTTGAATGTAAGTCAAACAAAATGTACAGCCGTTACCAGTTTACAAACATGCTTTTACATTGCTCCGAAGTACAAAACGGCGAGATAAGGTGAAGCGTGATAAGCCCAGGAGGACCTTTGTCCCCTTGTTTGAATCCTGGTCGCGACGGTAGGCTCCCTTATCAAAACTTTGAGCATTTATTTCAGCCCGGCGTCTGTAATGCGGCACACATCTGAAAGAAGTAGTAAACTCTGGACTTGGCGGCTACATTGCAAAACGCTTCTCAAAGGTTGGAGTGTAAAACTTTAATCTTTGCTTCCCTACTCTGTCTCCTCCTATCCCTCTTTCCTTCTGACTCTCTCTTTCTGTTCTCACCCAGTGACAAACGAAGTCCACAGAGGGTGATGATCTGGCCAGGGCCATAAATCCATCGGTCTTGGGACTGAGTTCCAGTCCCCAGTTCATTATAAGCCTTTATCAGTGGCAGAGATAGACAAGAAAGACTGAGATTGGATGCTTTAGCCTCGCCTCAGGAGGAAAAACCCTGTCTGAGAAGGCAATTCTTGCTTGTGTGTGCTGATGGCCCTGTCATGTAGTCACGTTTTCAGGGTCTCTGCTGTGTGTGTATATGTGTGTGTGTGTGTGTGTGTGTGCGTCCTCAATGGTCTTGCAGGCAACAGTTGATAACAGACGAAATTCTTTCCACGTTTAACCTCCCCACCACCACCACCACCTTTTTCAGACTCTCTTTATATCACCACACATACTACCTCTGTGGACCATCCCAACACACACACACACACAAGAAGGGGGGCCTTAAGTACTAGCTGGTGTGACCGTGGCTCCTCTGTCGTCTGAGAGTGATATGGCTTGCAGCCACTGAGTGGCTCTGGGGATGGATAAAAATACCAATGAGAGCGTATGCATGTGCTTGTCTGTGTGTGTGTGTGTGTGTGTGTGTGTGTGTGCGTGTCAGTTTAAAACACAATGGAACTTAGCACCTACTGAGAAGCCTGATGCAGGGACTAGCTCCAAGCAAGAAGCCGTGGATGATTTCCAACGTGGGAAATAGCTTGTGTTCGTGTGCCTGCGTGTGCACATGCTCCTGCACACCGGCACACGTGTTAGTGCATCCACGGGAATATTGTACATTGCAGTTAATCGGGGTGATGTTTTCACACACTCAACTAGCCAGCAGCTATTGTATTATGCTGAGGATATGGAAAGGCTTCTAATCAAGCAGTGAAAAACTGGGGTTTCAAAGCGAGCCTCATAGCAGTAATACATGACCAGGGTTTTTTTTTTTTTTTTTCCATCTTTGGAAAGTTTCAAGTCACCATATGAAGTGCTCAGTTCATCATACGGCAGGACCCAGTTAATCCTACTTAATCTGACAGGGGAAAGTTTGCCGCTCGGCAAGGATCAGAAGGCTGGGGCTGCAGCTGTACTTCCTGCACCCCCCTGATTGGCCTCTACACAGGGCAGAGAAGCATCCAATCAAAAGTTGAAGATTAGAGAACATGTTAATAACTGGCCAGATTCAAAGCGTGTAAGTGTAGCCTTTGTTTTTCTTGCTCCCCCCCCCCCCTTCCTCCTTGTATGCATGCATCCACTTAATAAATCAGTGTGTGTTTTAGGAAAAAGCAGGTAGCAGATTGTCAAGGCTGCCCCGAGTAACATGTGTAACAGCTGGGTGCAGCTGTCACACTGAGGCCCCTCTTTTGAAATGTCCCCATCAAACAACATGCTCTCTGGATGTTTGAGTCGGATTTCATTAGTTCAAGTAAGTCAACTGTTGAAATGATTTGCAGCTCAGACGGAAAGACAAACACCTACTGTTTTTCTTGCACATGGCCTTTTATTCAGATTGCAGAGCCACGTGACAGACAGTAGCAAATGTGTAAACAGGGTTGGTTATGTGCAGTAGTTAGGACAGGAAACATAGCTGTCATATCACAGAAAGTCTCTTTTGATCACTAAGGGGACAATGGAAATTGTTTACATCCCGTGTAAGCAGTGTAAGTGTGTGTATGATTGTGAATATGCCTATGTTTCTATCCGTGTATGTGTGTGTTCTGTTCCGTTAGCAGCATACGGCATGAGATCACAAGCTGTCCCCTGGCTGGCCTTTTGCTCCATTCCCTGCCACTGTCCCAACTGTCCCTGACACGAAATGTGAAGAATGATACACCACACCTCCTCCCCTCTTGTAACACACACACACGCCCACACACACACATGCACACATGCGCGCACACACGCGCGCACACACACGCGCACACATAACAGCTATCGCTCCTGGCGCAGTGTGTTTGACACCTCTTCAAAACGGGCCGACCGTGAACGTCCAGTCTATTTTGGGCTGCAGTTGTTAAGGGGTGGTTACTCCAATAAGTTCCCAATGTACTGCCAAAGATAACAGCACAGAAGCGTGACCCAATGTCTTTTTAACCGCAGGTCTCAGCTCAGATTTCATGTCAAGCTTCAACCACTTGATTGATGGAAACGTTGTCTCGCTGGTTTTGGCTTATTCGGATTCCAATGTGGATGTCCCGGCGGCGGCCGCACACATCAACACATCAAACGTATAGAGAACGTATACAGATGGAGGCGTTTACAGTCGTTGCAGGTTGTGAGTCAGTCTACGCAATTATGCAAGGAAATTGGCACCGAGTTCGACTCCTGACACGTTAAAGCTGCTGTCCTGTTGTGAGATACGCTGATGATAGATGGACAGGTGGGACGAAAGGACAAGGACAGATAGAGAAAAGTGAAACAAAGGGGGGCAGACAGGAAAGGCCAACAGATGACAAGACAGACATGAGGACAGATGGGCAGTGAAAGAAAGAAACATATAGACCGGGAGAAGCTTGGACTTGTGCCAGCCCAAATCAAAGCCCATGGATTGGAAGTAAAAGGTTGTGGGCTTTACAAGTAGTAAAATAAGATGCAAAGGCTTAAAGCATTATTCAGATATTGTATATGGACATACTGTGTATGCATGTGAGCGCGCAGACAGTATGTAAGTCATGTGAATGCTTTATATCACTCCAACAGGATGCGGTGTGTGCGACTGCATCTGACTCCGAAAAGGCATTATGGTGCTTTGTCTTGCTTGTTTGTGCCTTTTTGGACAGATGCTCAGGCGCTTACTCTTAAGTAAAGGCAGATTAGATTGATTGGGTCATCTTTAGCAGGCTTTGAAAGAACATGCTGTGATAAAATGTTTTCTTCAAGCAGCCCTTCATTTCCTGCAAACGCGAGTAAGCATAGATTAGTTCGCACACTTGTTGGGCGATAGGCGCTCCTGTGAGCTGAAAAAGGGAGTGCGCACCAAGTTGTAGACCCTCTGAGAGGAATTGTCACGCCCACACACACAAACACACACAAACACACACAAACAGCAGAGACCCTTATTGTCCCTGTTCCTATTCCCTGCTGAATGCCGGTTGCGTTTATTTTGCAAATTTATGCTGACATTTGAGAGTACACCACCCGCACCAGTTCACCGCTCCAGCAATGGGTGTATGAATTATCATATTCCACTGTATAATATGATTTTCTGAAGTGAGTCTTATTAGAATACACCATACTTTCCTCATCTTGAGTTCTCTTCAGCTTCTACTGTGCTGATACACTGTTTGCACTGTCTGATGGAAGAAATCCTCCATCACTGTCGACCTGAAAGCAAACCACGCTTTCAGTCCTGCGGCTATGTTGTTTCAAGATACACAAATGAGACGGAGCGCAGACAAGTAAGCGCAGACGTATAGTAGAGAGATGCAGACTTAGACTGTCCAAGCCCATGTCATCTTGGAGCGTCTGTCAGATCCACTCCACAACAAGAGCTCTCAACCCGCCGGCCCGGCAACACTGTGGGCTCCGCTCGCTGCCATCCTCTCTCCCTCCCTTCCTCCCTCTGTCTTTTTCGCTCCCAAGGCAAAGCATTTGTTCCTGGCTGATGGGAAGTTGAAGCTGCAGTGGCTAAACAAATATATTCTGGCCTCCAACAGTCGCTCTGGAAAGAAAGGCTGGAAGCAGGAAGGGAGCGAGGGGGAGGGATATGGCCCAAAAAAAAAAAAAAAAAAAAATAGCCCCCTCAGGGAATGTTTGGAAAAAGAGCAAGGGAACCATCTTTTGGTCTGGTGGTGGCTGCTTGGCTGCCTGTCTAACTCTCGCCCTTTCTCTTTCTCTTTCTCTATCTCTCTCTCTCTCACACTCACACAATCACACACACACACACACACTCAACCCACAGTCCCAGTGGACTGCTGCTGCTGATTGAGGCATGGTTTGGTGTTCCTGCCCCCAGCTGATCCCCTGCCCCCAGTGGATACCCATCTCTCTCATCACACCGGAGCCCCCAATGTGTACAGGTGCATGTGTGTGTATGTGTGTGTGTGTGTTTCTTTGTGTAATTGAGACACCCTATACAAAGATCAGATAGTGGTCTTTTCTGGCTAGACACAACACTTTCATCGCTTTCCGTTTTGTGTGTGTGTATTGGGTGGGAATGACTATTTTTAGTACCTGGGGTAATCTCCGCTAAGAGCCTTTCAGGGCTGTTTCACTTTAACCTGGCCAAAATACTAAGCCAATAATCCAACCCCCCCAGACTCATACTCTCTCACGCACACACACACACATACGGCGACATGTTGCAATAATGCCGCGCATGACGCGATAACGTTCTTTGTATTATTTAATAGTGTACACTTTGCAGTAGGAGGATGATGTAAACAGTGGATTCCTAGAATTCTTTTATACTCTTCCCCTTATTCAACGAAGAGAGGCAGAGGAAGTACGAGATAAGAGATGGTGTTTGCATAGAGATGAAATGAATTGATCAAAGAGTGATAGGGACCAAGGTACAAAATAAGAAGTGAAAGTGATAGCCAACAGAGAGAAAACAGTATTAATAACAGACGAAAAAGGGGAAACCTCGACAGACAGAAAGAGGGAGGAGGACAATGGAGAGAGGCCTTCAATCAGCAAGAGCTGTGATTCATGGTGAAGCACTATCTGTCTTGGGTGATAGTCTGCTTCCCCTCTCCAGGAAAGGCCAATCGATCCCAGGTGTGTGTGTGTGTGTGCGTGTGTATGCCGTGCCAGCCCTTCTGCTCTGGTACTTTGCCACATTCTGTCAATCTTTGTGTAATTTGTAACACAGCTTCCAGAAGAGTTTTATATATTCTCCGCAATAATTAATGATTTGCTAGGCAAAAGATTTATTTTAGCACGTGAAAAAGACAAAGTAATACACTTATGGGAAGAGCTGACAGATATTAAAGAGGAACTTAATATGAGACTGAAAAAAAGTGTTCCACTGCCCTCTCTGGTTGAAAGTTTTAAGTGTGTTCTCTGCACCCATCAGTGATGCTGGGTGTGTCTGGGGGTCAGAAGTGTGCTCTGTTGAACCTCTTAACAACACCCAGCATTAATGTCATGGTGTACTGACATATAGTATCCTGGCCGTTCCCGCTGCAGCAAGATGAGAACCACTGGAGGTCAGCAAAAACAAGATTTTCAGCTGCTGTTATCTTACTCTTTAAATTAACTCCGGCTCCTGGATTAGATTAAAATGAATATGTGTTTAGTGCTTTTTCATAACTTTATTTAAGGAGTTTTGCATATATATAAACATATACAAACGTACAAACATACTGAACTCGCACAAACATTATCCTGCATTGTGCTCGTCCATTATCCCTCCCTACCTCCCCTGGGACCAAGAGCGCACTCAGAAGGCAAGAAGAATGGAATTCGGCAAATTACCAAACAATACATTTTAGAGGAGAGAAGAAAAAAGTAAAGGAATAAATTAAAGGACAATACATAAATAATAATAAATAAAGAAATATAATTTTGCACATTTTTGGCATGAGTTTCCACTGGTGTTACTCCAATGATAGTGGTGAGTGGGTTGGGTTCAAGAGGTGTATTACATAGAACTGAAAGGCAGTTGAATATGGAGGACCAGAAATTGAATAGGGAGGGACAGGACCATAATATGTGGCCTAACAAGACTTAAGAGTTACTGCATCTGGGGCAGGTGGGGTTAATAGATGGGTAAATTTTAGCTAGTCTGTCATTGGAGTAATGTATTCTGTGGAACACCTTGAATTGAATTAACCCGTGTCTTATACAAATAAAGGAAGTATGTATAGCAGAGATGCAATTTACCCAGACATCCTCAGGGATTACCATTTCTAGATTGTGTTCCCAGGCTTCATGTATTTTAGTCTTTATTGGCGGATCAATATTTTGGATAATACTATATGTCCTGGAAATAAAGCCCCTGTCAAATGGATTCCAGTTTAATAGTTCATATGTAGAATCTTTATTTGGAGTTTTGGGGTAGTTATGGAAATGTTTGGAAGCAAGGCTGCGAGCTTGAAGATATCCAAAAAGTGTGATTTTGTGATATCATGCTCTTTGCGTAAAAAGACATGAATGATTTAGTGTCAAATAGGTCTTCAAAGAAGATTAATCTGTGTCAGTGCCAGCCAGCAAAACTTGAATTGATTTATGAGGGTGTGAAGAAATGATTGAGAGACAGGGGAGAAAAGGCATTCATCTGATTAAAATTGAAATGTTTGCAAAATTGTATCCAGATTTTAATGGAATTAAACACTACAATGTTGGAAAAAAATCTTAGTATTAGTGTATGCTGACAATGGAGCAGATAAGGGGGAGACTGGGGAGACTGATGTATGTGAGGTGAGTTCCATTGTTGTTCCCATCTTTATCAGAAAATGCCATCACCCAGTATATAGTCAGTTTGGAGATATTTGCTGCCCAGTAATAATGAAGAAAATTAGGGAGACTGCAGCCCTCCAGATTTAGGTCTTTCCAAATAGATCTTAATTCGACGGGTTGATTGGTAGCACACACAAAATATATTTCTCTAACAAAAAATTGTTTTGGTTTAAATTTAATTAATAGCCTGAGAAGCTCCCAAACTCCTGTAGCAGATGTAAGAGGTGGGGTATGGATTGTACCAGGTTTGCTACAGAGAGGAGCAGGTCATTGGCATATAGCGAAACCTTGTGGATTGTTATCTCCCCTTGTAATGCCCCTAATTCTCTCGCCATTCCTGATTGCAATAGCGAGAGGTTCTATGGCTAAATCGAACAAAAGTGGCAACAAGCAACAGCCCTGGCAGGTACCCTTGTGTATTGGGAAATAATCTGATATTAAGCCATTTGTTTTAACAGCAGATCTAGGGCTGCCATACAGAATTCTAATCCATTTTACCCAAATCCAAATTTCCTTACATGTAAATACTTCCACTCTATCCTATCAAATGCCTTTTCGGCGTCTAGTGATAAGATCGCCTCAGGCAGCTGTACTGTATGAGTTGAATATAATATATTGAGGAATCACCTCACTTTGGAGAACAATTGTCGCGCTGGTATAAAGCCTGTTTGGTCTTGATGTATAATCGTAGGTATCACATTGTTTAACCAGTTTGAGTTTTTTGTAGTCACAGCATAGGAGACTGATGGGTCTGTAGGATGAGCAGTCAAGTAGGTTTTTATTCTTTTTTAGCAATACTAATATAGCTGCTTGTGTGAGAGATGGTGGTAGACTGCCATTGCTTTAAGAATGGGTAGTTTGGAAGAAAAAGCCTTGTAATACTTAACCGTCATCTGGTCCTGGGGCCCCTTCTGCTCTGCATGGAGTGAATTGTGGCTTGTATCTCACTGGTGGTAAGTGGATCATCGAGAGAGGTCTGAACATCTGGATTGAGAGTGGGAATCTCTAGTGCATCAGGGAAAAATTGTATTTTACATCTATTTGTTTCTATATCAGAGAGATACAAATCTGACTAGTATTTCTTAAATTGATTGTTAATAAGATGAGGGTGACATGTGGATGTATCTGGGCCAGTATTTATCTCAGTAATTTGGGAGTTAGGACATTTGTCTGAGTTGATGTGTGAGTATTCTACCTGCTTTGTCTCCATGTTCATAGAATTTGTGTTTTGAGGTTATTAAATTCCATTTGTAAAATGAGACGCTCTTTGTGGAGTTCTGATGTGGGAGATGCTTTATATTTTTTTGTCCAACTCCATTATAGATTGTTGGATTTCTAAAAGACATTTATTAAGTTGTTTATGCATGTGGGTTGTGTATGGAATTATCTGACTTCTGATGTACGCTTTAAGTGTTTCCCACAGTGTACTTTGTGGTATGTCTGGACAGTCATTTATGTCAAGGACGAGGTCTATTTGCTGATCGACAATTTTTTTAAAATTGGGTGCACAACAATAGCAAGGGGTCAGGACACCATGACCCTTGTGGCTGTACATTATCAGGAAAATTTATGTCCAATTGCATTGGAGAGCGGTCTGATATAACAATACTATGATATTGCGAATTGATAACTGATGGGAAGAGATTGCTGTTGATTAAGAAATAATCTATTCTAGAATAACTTTTGTGAGAAAAATGAGAATTGTTTTGTAGCAAGGTTGAATTTTTCTGGTTTCTGGTTTAACAGTTTATGATTTGGATAGTTGGCTGTCTGACTTGGGGTTGGATCTATCTAGTTGTGGATTCAGTGCACAATGTAGGTCTCCCACTGTGATAAGCTGATGAGTGTCGACATCAGAGAGGCATAGAGGCTATTAGTTTAGTAAAAAATTGTGGGCCGTCCCAATTTGGACCATAGATGTTTACAAGGAGTGTTGCATAGCCTGCCTACTAATATAATTTATCAGCCATTAGAGTCTTGAATTCATTTCGTTCTGTCAAACTGGACCCCCTTTCTGATAAGAATTGCTACAGCCCTTGAGTTATGGTTAAAATTGGAGTGATAAACCTGTCTGATCCAGTTATTTCTCAGTCTAGTGTGGTGATTAATCTTTAAGTGTGTCCCTTGTAGAAATTTGATGTCTGGATTAAATGATTTTAGATGAGAGAAGATTTTGTTGCGCTTAACCACCTTGCCCATACCTCTAATGTTCCAGGTAATGAAGCCTACAGAGCCAAGAGCTCTGAGTATCTGTCTTTGTGATGTCATGTTATCCTGAAACTGCAAAGGGATGCCTGATAGTTCAGCCATTGCTTACTGTGGAGAAGATACTTGGATCTTTTAAAACAAACAAACAGAATAAACCAACTAAGATAACACCTCTTAAAGGTAGAAGAAAGATATATATATATATATATATATATACACACACACACACATATACACACACACACATAAATAGAGTATATATACACATATAGTAATAGCAGTGGCAACATAGTGGTAATATTAGCAAGTAAGCAGAAACAAAAATTCAGGAGGGGAAAGAAAGTCATATTAAGGTAAATGAAATTATATTGGCCTCTCAGTCCACTCTTAATGAGACTCCTTAATCTTATGACAGTATAACGTCCATTGCCAGAAGGAACACAAACGCAATGATTATATTGACATTTCGTTTACACTGCTGTCATAGTAGTTTACTGCTTGTTAGACTAGTAACAGCTGGCAATAAGCTTAGCCTTGTGGCCTTGTATTTTTAACAGGCTAATGAGATAGAGGCTGACATATTCACCTTAGTTACCTGAATCCTTCGTTCATAAATGTCTGATTATGTACTCCTTTGCTTTGCAGGGATTGTCGAATGATCCCTGTTCTCGCTTGGTCGCGTGTCAGAGTGTAGTCCCAGCCCAGCGAGTCCTGGGGTAGCTCCATACCAACATCTCTGAAGTTTTCTTCCAAACCGATTATCCGGCAGTTGACTCTGCGTTGCCTCAACTCCAGATCTTCTGTTTTGGCCGTCAGTTGTTTGACTTGGGAGGTTAGCAATGACACCTGCCATTCTAGCTCCCAAGACCCGGTCAGAGTAGTGGTGAGCTCCCTCCTCAAGGCCTCGTATCGATGTAGTTTGATCTCCTGGTTAGTGCTATCCAGAGCTTCATGTAATTCCAAACAAACTGTGACTATTTCTCTTCGTAGCTCATCGGAGGGGCTTTCTGTTTTCGTGTGCAGGTCCTTCGATAATGCAGTAACAGTGTTTTCTATTTTTGTCATGACCGATTGCTCGGAGTCTTTGATGCCATCCATTCTAGCGACAATGGCCAGACCTGACGTGTCCTTGGGTGGTTCCGCTTCAGTGGAGTCCAAGGCTTTGACTCCTTGTTTTAGCCTGTGTTAGCTGGCCATCTGCGTGAATGTTGATTGTTGTTAAAATAAAAAGGGGAATGAAAAAGAAAAATTGTTTTTGTGCCCGTATGGAGTTAGGATGTAGTTTGGGCAGTCATAAAATTTGGTTTAAAAGCTGAAATTTAATGAAATTGTTCTTTTCATGCAGAGCTCAAGTCAAATATGTGTTTACATGTTGCAGCTCACAAGCGCCCCCAAGGTAATTTCATTTTAACACATCTTTGGCCGTGTGTGCTGCAATCTTGTACTGTACATGTGAAGGACTAGTTTTCCCTGGTTGAGAGTCTATTTTTAAGAGCTCTGTCATCCATGCAGAAAAAAAACCTCCCCATTCTAACTAAGCTTTATGATGTGCACTGCATGCTTATAGCTCCAGCTTATTTCCCCCCCTGAAGCATTTAAGTCTGCACAGGCCTCAAATAGTTCAAGAGGCTCTCTGAGGCTCTGCTGATGCTTGAGTGACTGGATGCTTGGATGACTCACTTGCTGCCCAATCAGTAGCTCCTGACTCTAAACTGAAAGCAGAAGCTATTACAGACATTTGGTCATTGCTGATAGAAAACATTCCCCACCCTCTCTACTTTCTGTGAGACAAAAAAAATGCAGGTATGAATATATTATTTGCTATAAAATTAGACTACAAGAAAAGTACAGATAGTTACAGTAAGATTAAAAAAACATGCAATATCTGATAAAGGAAACCGTAAATAAGGCTGATGTTTGGTGCTAAAAAAAAGATTGAGTTAATATGCTTGCAAATGCCTAATATAGAATCACACTATACATGTAAAGATGATTATTTGGCATAAGTTCAGCTAAAGAAAACATGGGTTTTTATCAGGTGAACTATAAAATATGTGTATTATGAAACTGTGAAGTGATGCATCCAGGATAAATCCGCTCCATGCATCTGCCATGATAGGGCTGTTGACCCCAGGAAGTCAACAGCTCTAAAATTGTCTGCTTGTTAATCAGCTGTTTCCAGAAGACCATTTTCAGGCTGTACTGTGGCCAGCGAAACCTCTTTTCACATAGCTGTGGGCTGTGTTGTATAATAACTTGATGGGCAGATTGGGAAGGGATTTTGAGTGTTGGACGCTTGTCATCAAGTCGTCAATGACCATTGATCATTCTGCATTTGGCAGACAGTTTAGTACTGTGTGCAGGTGTGGTGGGTATGCTTAGCTAAATGTATGCTGTGAAAGGCAAGGCTGTCCAAACCAAAGGCAACATGATCAGTATTCCACAGAGAATAGGTCCTAGATTAAGATGAAAAACAGCTCAGCATTTGATGTCGATGCTACAAAGAAACCTCTATGAGCTTTCATGCTCCCCCTCATCCTTTCTCATAGTACCCCTGCCTCACGTCAACGAGTTGGGATTGTATTGACTTACGTGCACGATTCCTTTGTTGTCTTTTTATTTCTTGCAAAGAGTGGTGCATCCCCACATTGTTACCACTCCAACAACGTGCAAAGGCTTGTGAAGTCCCCCGTGTTTGACCACTGCTGCTACACGTGCAGCCCATACACATACTGCATGGCACTTGAAAGTGCGCAAGAAAAAAAAAAACTGCTCAGATAACATGCTCACAAAGTCATGACACGGATAAGAGGCATACACTCTGCAGTGGCAGCCTCCTACCTGGATCCAGGAGCGACAAGGCACTCACTCGCACACGCACACACAGAAGTCAAGGTAAAAGATAATGCGTTTATTTAGTAATCAGCAAATAGCTTTTATGCAGTGGGTAAGTGGTGAAGCCTGTGAGGCCTTGATAAGATCGTTTGCTTTCAGGTGTTTCCCTGTCACACCGCGTATGGCATTGAGTGCAAATTGAATAGGGTGACCTTTTTTGCCGCAGAATCAAATTGACAGCATTTTCCCCAAAAGATTCTGCCATTTCAATTACCATTAATTTGTGATATTGCGTCTCCTGTCGTATGCACAAACACGTGCACACAAAGATGTAGAATAGGACAATGACACAGAGACACACCTATTGTTTGAAACACTGTAGACCGCTATATCTTGTCCACTGTACCCTGGCTCTCCTTGCGTTGGCATCTTTCCGAGGAATACATTACTGTGACAAATGAAACACCACAAACCCTCGATGGGCTTGGCAGGGCCTGAAAGGTCAGGAGCTGCATTTTTGTGCAGGTGTATATGTGCGTGCTTGTAATTGTGTGAAGGTGGTGTCAGTAGCTGATAATAACATTGAGTCCTCTGTGCGAAAAACAAGAAAGTTGTGGTCCATTCTGCTGCCCTCGCAAATCTATGTAAATGTCAAAATCAAAGTGACTAGCCTTCTGTATGTAATTGTTTTATGGCAGACTTGCATTTCAGCCAGGAAGTGTGGCAGTGTCCATTTAGCAAGATGGGCATTGAAACAGTCTCTACACTCCCTTTCTGTCTCTCTCTGCACTCGTTCTTTCCTCCTCCCTGTGTTCCTCCATCACATTATCAACAGTGTAACAGTATGTTCAAAGGCCCCTTGCTTAATGGTGCACATTCAGAGCTGCCGACTTAAGCAAATAGCTATTTGCATGCCATTAGGCGAAAAAAGCAGAGAGAAGCACCATTCCTCATCCCATCTCTGCATCTAACTGAATATTCTTTATGCGTGGCTCCAAATCTCTGTTTTTCTCCGCCTCCTGCTGTGACCGTCAGAGCAATCACAGCAATCAGTGTTTTCTCGTGCCAAGCCGATTGGGAAGTAGCTGCCAAAACAAAAGAGTGAGTGTCCAATCATTATGATGGTGTGTGATTCTGTGGTGTTAGCAAACGGCTGCTTGGACCATCTGTTGGACGACTGGAGTAGGAAAACAGCAGCTTGGGGTAGGACTGTAGATGGGGAGGCTCCGCCAGGACACACCAAACCCGCTTGTGATCCAGTCGGTTGTTTGGATAGCTGTAAGAGAATGTGTGTGCGTCGACACGAACAAGTGCGCATGCATTTTAGGCTGTGTTTGGACAGAAGTTAATAGATTATTTTTATTGTGACATCTGCGGTAAACATAAGGGACATGTTTCATTGCTGGTTTAGGTTGACTCTCAAGCTACTGTTTGATCTCCTGGATCCACTGTAAAGCTTTCTGGTTGTGTGCACTTTTTTGTTTTTAAAGGCACATAACCAGCCGCATGATTTTTGACCCAAAGTTAGACAAAAAGGGTCTGGTGGGTCCGAAGGCATGTGACAGCCTCAGCTGATCTCAGCAGATTTGTTCAGGTGGTTAGTTTTACCAACAGCGGCAGCAGAAGCAAGATTACCAGTCAAAGGACTTTTCCAAAAGAGAACTAGAACGAACAGCACTGCTAACATCCCTAGGGTAGGTCTCTCAATCGGATCTGGCCTGTGTCAGGATGTGTAACAACAGTTCTCTTTCTCTTTTTGGCTCACTCACACATACACACACACACACACAGAGATACCTCATCTTCTCACTTTCTCTTTTCCTCTCTCTTTCCCCATCAGCTCATCTGATAGTGCTCTAACAGTCTGAAATGGTTCCCAGGAGATGCATCATCTCTGCACACACACATCCTGGTCCTTATTGATGGGTTGAACCGTTTCCTCACTGATGTATTACTCGCATGGCCTTCTAAACTGAGACAGACATCTGGCATATAAACATTGCATGCTTCTGCAGTGGCACTTCTTCATTCACAGAGCTGCCATGTTTGTTTAAATGGAGGCACAAAATCGTGAATTCCTGCCAGGACGAAGGGATTATCACGACGCCAGTTGTGGTATTATAGCTAAGTAGGGTGCAGAAGCCTAAAAATCAGCTGCCGGGTGCTTGGACTGGACAATCTTGTCTGCATTTATAGGATACAAAATATAGCAACTTGCAGCTCAAACCGTCAAGATAAAGCATAATGTTCTTGAACCGAAAGTGGTGACAATAGAGAGACAGAAGGGCTAAGCATCATGTTGATAGATATGGAAATATACCGTTGGCTATCAGTACTGTGGTATTTGGGTACAGAACATTTGTTTGGGAAATTGTTTCTGAATAACGAGACACTCTATTGACTCTGTAGTCAGATGGAAAATGACAAGAGCCTTCAGTTTGCTGCTATGTGTTACAGAGCCAATCACAGCCCTGACCACAATGGGGGTTTAACATTTAGTTTTATGATTTGGAACACCGTCAGACTGTGCTACCGCAACCGCACACACACAGAGGGACTTAACAGTATTTTGTATGGTTTCATCACTCCGTATAGGCCATAATCACCCTCTCTCCATCTCAGTAAGCTCATGCTAAATGATCAGATGTCTCTGGCGGCTGCCATGATTTGTCTCTCGGCCTTGCATCATGCCGTACCTTACCCTGCCTGCCTCCCTTTCCTCCCTCCTTCTCTGCTGCCATATGTTGTGCCTGTGTGACCGGCCGACGTGTCAGGCCTGACTAACGCCTTAACGGCGAGGCTGACTTTGATTTATTTCCTCTGAAATCTGGGGGCCAGGGGTAATAACACAGAATGACATTATTTGTTTATCAAATCCAAGGCTGCTTTTCTTGGCAGAGTCAAGATGTGACGACTTGATACCACCCCCTCACTCACCACACACGCACATATACCCCCCACAATGCCTGATTGTGCCATGATTACAAGGTCTGGCTAGTCGTTTAACCTTATCCAAGGGGTTGTTTTTGAAATCTGGTGTAGCAGAGAAAAAAGAAATAAAGATTGAGATGAAGCAACGCAATTAAATTGTCAAGGCACAGATTTAACCCCACCATGCAATTTGAGGGCCAATTTATTAAGAATGTTTCTATCTGAACCAATTGGTTGCTATTCGTCTATTTGCAGAAAGAGAGAGGGAATGAGTGAGCAAAAAGAGACAGTGAGAATAAACAGTACTTTAAATACCAGATGACCCATTTAATGGGAAATATTTTATCTTCCCACATCCAGAGTGTCTGTCACATGTTCTGCCTCTCATTTGAAGATAACGGCGGGGCTTTTTAGTCTGTTGAAACTTCATCTTGGTGTTATTCAGAGATCAGGTCTATCATTCTGGCACTTTCACAACACATTTGGTTCCCTTTAACATGTAAATGATGCATTGCCCCGAAAAGCTCGTTAAAATTTGATCCTTGGCAAATTTGCTCTGGAGCTTGGAATCCTCAAGAACCAATTAGCAGATTTAATTTGGCTATTTGCCCCGGTGTTCAAAAGTGAGTGTTTGTTTAAAACAGCACCTTCACCTTCTGTTATCAGCTGTGTGAATAGTATCTCCTGGAACACAATGCTGTGGTGTGGGGCTCAATAAAATAGTTAAAGGCAAGGACAATCTCAACGACTGCCTGCCTGATAACAAAAGGGCCTCACCTAATAATGAACAACTGGAGTTGGCTTTCTTTTCTCCAGCGTGGGGAAGCTGGGGTGAAGGAGGGGGAGAAAAGCTCTGCCAGCACTTGCCAGCATGTTTTATGGCTAATTGAAGCATTTGGAATAAAACAGCCACAAAATGGCACCCTTTAGAATTGGAGCGGGGTTAATATATTGTGATCCCACAATTAGCCCAGGATTGTTAAGATCTCTTTAATTCGGTGAGGTCCATTAAGCGGGATGGGTGAGAAAGTGCTCCCACCGAGACAATTTCTCCTCTCTCTTTGTTCTTCCTGCCCTCTTTTCCTCTCAGCAGCTGCTGTAGTAATCAATATAAGTGGACACGGCCGTCAGTAGGTTGCCAGGTTATCCTAGAATTACCCCCTTTGGGTACTATAGCTCCTGAAGTCGACCCACACAGAGATTTTGTTTATAAATATACAAGGGGTAGATAAGTTAGAGGTAGTAGATTGACTTTGGCTAACACTGTACAAGGTGTGGTCTTTAATCTGGCATGGAAAAGCTCGCCCTCCTGGACTGAGGTATTAGATCGTGCGCTCTCCAGAGTCGAAATGATCACTGAGGTTTGCTCTTTACACCAGTTTCTCAAATCCCCACTTGGCCTATGAGTGCCTCCACTAGAGCCTCAGCAGCGGCAGCAGCATGATCGTCACGACTCAGGGTTTTACAAGTGTCTCTTTCAGAATATGAGAGTCCCTTCTGGGTTATCTTCGGGGATACAGTGTGCCTGTGGGAGCTTGCCAATTGGTAGAGGTTTTTGAAACAGGATTGAAATTGCTACATTTGAGCCTGCCACAGCTTCAGAAATTCCCCAATCCTTTCCAAACCATGACATAATGAAGCTCGCACAGCCCTCTCAACTTTTAATATAACTAGTGTCACACAGTGGCATGGACTGCAATTTCTACAGAAGGTATAGGTTTGAACGTATTCTGGAGAGGCGAATAAAGTCCCACCCAAATTGAACATTGCTTGGATAGTTGTTGAGGTTGGACCCAAACAGATGGTTGGCTCTTTAAAGACTCATTTGTGATCGTCTAAAATGATCCTACTTTCAATTTCTCATGTGAGTTTGTGTATGTTTGGGTTAAGAAAAGGCTTTATCGGTGGTGAATACCTACCTGCTTAGTGCTCAGGTAATAACTTAGGACGCCGGAAAATGGTGAACATTTCAGTAGCACAGGGTTCCAGCACAGTGGATTTGAAGCTCCTCACAAGTAATTAAACAGCATGCCACCTCATACAGAGCAATTTCCTGCAAGGCATTTGCTTGCCAATGCAGGATGGCCCCAGTCTATGTCGTGTTATCTCTGTGAAATATGTCCCCTTTATCATTTTTTAATAATGACTGAGTGTTCATGTTAGGAGAAAATCTGCTCAATGAGCATCAGATTAACGTTTTCCTCACTGTTAGCTAGCTAACTGAACATCCAAGAAATCTGTGTCATCTATAAATGAAAATTGGAGGGGGAAAGCATTGAAATGGCCACTATCTTCTCGGTGAATCCAAAGCTGCTCCAAAAGTGCCATCCATGACGGGTGTTCAATTGTGTAAAATCAGTGGGATAGACAGAAACAAGTGGGTGGATAAAGTTTGTGCATGTGGGATTCTGAGTCTTAGAGGTACAGTGTTGGTGTCTGAAAGGTTGGTGGCCCCCTCGGTATAATGATGGCCACACACGGTTGCGGCGTGATGATGGCCCTGGAACTTACAGTTCCTGTTGTCACTTGTCACTGCGCATAGGCACAGCTGTGCACACACACACCTTGTCAGGCAAGCTGCATTCCTTTCACTCTTAATATCTATCTATATACATTGTCTCTACTCTTGTTTAGTCTCTACATGCATGCATGGTTATTATCCCTCGTAAACTTCCCACGTTGATAGTTGGCAGCTCACAACTCTCTCTCCTTCCCTCACTCTCACTATCCATCTCTACGCATTCATCTCTCTGTCTGTCTCTATTTCGTACGCTCAGTTATGATCTCAAAAACTACACAGCCAGCTACAGCAAGAAAACAACTCTTGTGCTACATTAAAGAGGAGCTGAGTGGCAAGAACAGGCTTTATTTTTCATGAAATGTTGATAGAAACTTCCCACCTGTTATTGACATCAATGTCAACATTTTAAATATATCACATTTATTTAGCATTAGTGGAGGGTTACTCACCTTACCTGAGGACTGCTCGCAAACGTCTTGTCGGCAAGCCGATCATCTCTCAATTCTGTGGGGGGGGGAAGAGGAGAGTCAACTTCCACTCATTGTCTCCTTTACCCCCACAAACTCCTCCATACCGCAACCCACCCCAACCCATTCCTGTCTTCCCTAGATAGTTGCTACTTGTCAGGGTTTCTTGGGGGAGATATTATTTTGGTCCAGTAACCTGCATGCTTAAAATATGAGTGACAGGCTTGACTCACTTGCACAGGGAGAGAATTTTGTTTTTTTAAAAGGCTGCCAGAATAGAGCCGGCTCTGCTGCAGCAAAAAAAATAAATAAATAAAAAATTGAGAAAAAAATCTTCCCACTTTATTAACAATGAAAGCCCGCATGGAACCACCCATCACCCTTACATTCCTGGGGAAAAAAAGAGATGCAACTTCTCCTGACTAAAATGTCCTATTTTTCCTGTCTCTCTATTTTTCTGTCTGTCTTCCCCCTTTCCCCCTCCTAAGAAGATAGATGAAGAAAATGAGGCCAACTTGCTGGCAGTGCTTACAGAGACCCTGGACAGCATCCCGGTGGATGAGGACGGATTGCCTTCGTTTGAGGCCCTGGCAGATGGGGACGTGACCAATGCCAGTGACCGGAGCTGTCCCTCCTCCCCTGACGGCTCGCCACGCACCCCAGAGCCAGAGGAGCCTTCTCTGGTAAGACCTACAGTTCTTCCTTTTACGCGATTCTCCAATCACCATCACTCCAGGATCAAAACATGTTATTCCTGAGACATGACCTCCAACCATGCACACGCACACACACACACACACTGCTTATTTTGCGCAAGTCTATGGCAGACACCAGATAAGACTCTTCCACAAGGCTGGGCACCAAATGTGGCCTTTTGTCTGTTCGACTTCTGTATTTGGCACATTTGCCACAGTGTGTTCACTGTAACGTTGGTGGTAGTGCGCACAAATGCAGATGCAGGGAGGAGGGAAGTAAATGCAATGGATCAGTGTGTTTGCTGTTCAGTGCTAATTACATAACAGTGCTATTGTGGCCGCCAATTCAATGATATGAACACTGTGGTGGGGCCAACTATGGTTGACACAGTGCCACAGGTCCTGAAATCAAGCCGCCACATAATGAAAGTAAGGGGGAAAAGAAATCCATCTCATCTTGTCGACTCTCAGTGGGTCTCGGCTAATCCCCCTGTGCCCGAGTCATCTTTTTTGGCAAAAACACAGGCCTCTCGATGAGAATTCAATTCTTACCGTTGCACTGTTATTTTTACACATAACCATACCATCTGGGCATTTCTCTAGCTTAAAGGCTTTTACCCAAAATGGTATGTTATGTTTAGTTATAGTCCAGTTTATTCCATGCCGGTCCCTTCCAAATGACCTCTAGCCACATGCCCGAGTGTATTTATTCAATCACATTAGAGAAGCCTGGCTTTGTGTACACAAAAACACCTGCACAGGAAGAAGAAAAAAGAGAAATCACTTGACTTGTGCTGTCACGTACTGGAACCTGCTTAAAAATCTCTGATCTTTTAAATATTTCAGTGATTTCATCTTTTTTTAACTGCTGTATCAGTGCCCTTCTGGTTGTACATTTACAAAGCACAGGATGTCTAATTGAAAGAAAATGGTAATTTGCATAACCCGTGCTAACACCCCCCCCCACACACACTTTCTCTCATTCTGTTTGGGTCCATTCGCAGCTGAAGAAGCTCCTTCTGGCACCCGCAAACTCCCAGCTCAGCTATAATCAATACACAGGTGGCAAGGCACAGAACCATGCAGCCAGCAGCAACCACCGGATCAGACCACCACCTGCCGTCGTCAAGGTAGGGAAACGCACACACACACACACATATATACACACACATACACGCACTGCCTTGCTGCTTATTTCACTCCTGTACACACATTTTTTGTTAGCGTTTGTTTATCTTTCCTCACTCTGTTCTTGCTCTGTCTTGTCTCTCGCTCTCTCTCCCTCCCTCTCACACTTTTCTTGTTTTGGTGGCCGCCTTTAGAAGATGTTAGACTACTGCTCTAGTCTTCTATCCCAGGGGGCCATCTCGTAATGAAAACAGGCTGATTGCTGTTGGGCTTTCCAGGCGAGGCATCGGCACCGTTGTCTCATTAGCTCCACCACTTATCCGCCTTGGTATGGTGCCTGTTGGAAAAAATAAAAAAATAAAAAATAAAAAAACAGCGACAGGCACTCTTGCAGCGAGATTGATGCCTTGAGACGACAAGATCAAAATATCAGACTTGATGTTCTCATTAGATGGCTCTTAAAAGAGTTTTTTTCTAAAGGGGTGGGGTTGATTAAGATGAATGTTAGTAAGTTTAAGCATCATAGGTTTATGAATGTGAATAAATGAAGTATGTGATTTTGATAATCTGTTTGCTGTATGTTCAGTGTCATATATAGCTTACAGCACTTGATCTTTTGCTCTTGTTTTGGGAAAATGTCTGATATCTCATTATGTCTTCCCTAGTGCTTAACATTATATACCTAAAACCGCTAAGGGTAAAATTCCCCCGTGCATCTGGCCACCGCCTTTCTTTGTTTGATTTGGTTAATCATCACCTGTGTTTCTAATGTTAATAAGTTTCTAATGTTTATAATCTAAGTATCTTTAAGAGCACTAATCACTTTGCATGGCTGTCAGCATAAATCAGTCTAAAGTGACACTGAAAATGGGTATTAGAAGGAAATATTTACATATTTGGGTGGTGTAATATTATTATAAAACAACATTCATCCCTTAATGAGATAACCCATGTTATTTAAAGTAGCCTAAATACCCCATATGGACAATAATGAACCATAATAATGACAATAAACAAATATCACACTTATGGGTGATTTAATGTCGCAATGAAATCAGCGCTCAATTTCACCAAATCAATTATTAATTTAGGCATTTCAACAATGTGTGAATAAAAGAACATCATTCAGCACCTTGACTGTGAAGCTGTGACAGCTTTCCTGCACTTCAGGCACTTGGCGAAAGTTTTTTTTGCGTCTCCGCTCTTTTTATGATTTAATTATGACTGTCCGTGTTTTTAATCTGGATTCATCTTTGCTATTTTTAACAATAGGAGGTGCTACACAAGATTATTTTAGGAAAAGTCAAAGCCTGGGGTACATGAATATTTTATTAAAACTTAGTAAAGTACAATTGGAAAAAACAGCCATGGGTAAATTTTACCCTGTGGCAGTTCTAGTGTTAATATCCTCTGAATGTAAAAAGCATCTGTATGTGATCATATTGTGTGGTAAACACAGACACAGACACAGATAAGTGTGTGCTGTGCGTACTATGTTTACACATGCAGTGCGTCAACCTTCCTTACAGAGTCTATTTTCATACTGTGCCTTTGAGTCATCCATTTCTGGAGCACAGCGAATGAGGACTCCCGGAGGACATGGTGCGCGTACAGAGTGGTGCGGTGGTGTTTGGAAGGCCACGCAATTAAGATGATGGGCGGACTGTATTCCCACCATCGCCTTCCAGACAGTTGGGCAACCACTGTGTTCGGGCTGTCTGAGTCTGTCTTTTAGCCTCTTTGTCTCCATCTCTTTCTACTTTTGTGCTTGTGCCAAATAAAGCACTTAACATTTCTCACAACTGGATCAACTCCACTGTACTAACAACAGTGAGCAAAACTTTTTATTTAAGCAAACTAAATAAGTGTATCTCTTTCTCTCTCTCTCTGTCTCACTGTGTTGAACAGACGGAGAGCCCCTGGAATGGCAAAGCAAGAGGGGGCTCCAGTCAACAGAACCGCCCGGTGAGGCGGCCTTGCACTGAGCTGCTGAAATATCTAACGGCGACCGATGACATCCTGCTCCACACCAAAGCCAGTGAAGCCAAGAGTACCTGGGGTGGAGCCTGTAGCAGGGACAAGAGTGGCCTGGGTCTTGGCGCCTCTTCCTCCTCCTCCTCGCCATCCTCATCATCCACCTCCTCGTTCTCCTCCCTCTCTTCCACTTCCTCGTCCTCTTCCTCCACCACCTCCAAGAAGAAGTCAGCTGTGCCATCTCAACAACAGCAGCAGCAGCAGCAGCAGCAGCAGCCGCCGCAGCAGCATCACCAGCGAGGTGAGAGCCGGGCTGCAGGCGAATGTATTGTGGCTGGTGTTGGGGCTGGGAAGTGGCAGCGTTGCACTCACGATGACGGGGTTGAGGAGTCGGAGGGTGCTTCTATCCCTGTCGGCCACAGAATCTCCACCTGCGGTCATGCCTGCCCCAAACTGGAGCACGGGCCGCCCAGTGAAGAAGGAAGGCCGCCAGGCGATGTGGGCCGCCTGGCCGCCGCTAGGTTTATTAGGTATATGCATTCTTATTCCCTCCCTCCCCGAGAGGTGAGTCACAGCTGTGAGCATTGCCGAGAGGCTGCGGGCGCCACTCAGGCTAGTGAGGGCTTTGGCAGGCAAGGCCGCAGTAACAGTAATGGTGCCAGCCGTGCGCCACATAGGCACGTCACAGTGACTATTAGGAAAAGAGATGAGAAGCCGGGGCACCCCTTACTTAGCCAGCTGCTCACCTCCAAACAGAGGCCTGCTCGGTATCGGGCCCACCTACTCCCACCTAAGTTCACCCCTTTACCTAGCACTCAGAGAAAATTAGCAGGTAAGAGGTCTGAGAGCCCAGTTCAGGCTGTTTCAAAGGTGGAGGAGGAAGTGTTCAGAGGGACCACTGATCTTAGAAACCAGGGGGTAAGTCAGGCTAAAGAGCCTGACTCTGAGCCCCTGTTGTCACCTCTCGCCTTTGACCTAGAAAGCTGGGTTAACCAGCCAGATCCAGGGCTAGATATGGGCTTTGGACTAGAGCTGGGGTGGCCAAACCAGGGGGGCTTTGGGGAGGATGTTGACCATGATGATGATGATGATGATGATGGTGTTGATGATGATGACCATGTCACGGGCAGCCCCGCAGCGGTGCTCTCACAGGGCCCACCAAGCCCACTCTTCCCAGACACTAGAATTGCAGAGCCCGCCCCTCCCTGCATCATACAAGGGCAAGGGCACCCACACAGGCAGGCACTCAGCGAGCACCCCGACGACCAGGGCCACCCGTTGTTAGGTAATCATGACTGCATCCCCCCCACTGGCCTTATCTCTGCTCTCTCTTCTCCCTCTCCTGCTCTAACCACTTCCCAGTTTGACTTCACAACTAACCCCTATTCTAATTCGAATCTAACAGTCATTCTGAGGGAATAAACAAAAATGACAACAAACAGCCTGCTAGCCAATGCTTTTTGCTAGTCCCAGAGGCATTCTTTTGAATTTAAATAGAGTGAAATTAAAAAAAAAGGAGGGGGTGGGAAAAGGGGCGAGCCTTGTCTTGCTACTGTCCGTCCTGTATTCATAAAGTCAACCCTTGAACCATCTTTGGCTGGTGGAGCTGAGTGTGCTGAATATGTACATTTAGTCTCAGAGCCCGGGTCCTGCTCTTTAGCGTCGTGCTACTAAAGCCACATTCCCTTTAGCTGGAGCACAAGTCGGCCAGAGCCTCGGGCAACTGCACAAGCTTCCTTGACTCTCCTTTCTTCCTTCTTTTTTTCCCCCTCCTCTGCTGTTGGTGCATGCGATTATGACTTTATTGTCCAGGGAGGGGCTCACCCACTGTCATGTGTCTTGTTTGTGGCATCGTCTCTGTATGTCTTTTATTCCATTCCGATCTGTTTGTTGTCTTGAGCAGGGTATGTCTGTATCTAGACACCTGTGACACACGTACCATCACTTCATCCTGCCTCATAGAGTGAACAGTCTATCCTAAGAGAATAAATTGTTAAAACGGGGTCAATCTAAAAAGATATGATTTGTACAGTAGTGTCCATAGAAAGACTTTCTAACCAGGGATGGGTGTTTTTGTAGTGATAATTGCATTTAATGAGCCAATTTTAGATTAATTGTTGCAGAATGTGGACCTGTTCTCTTCTGCCTTGAGTGTTATACCTAGATCAATAATTACCCATGCTCCTTTGTGTTCTGCAGCCAAACCAACCACCTTGCCACTTCCTTTGACCCCAGAGTCTCCAAAGTAAGTGTGAGAAGTTTTTCCACATTCTTCTAGGCAAAAAGCAACAACAAACTACAGAAAAAAAAAAACAAATCCAAAGAAAACTATATAGACTAGAATCCAAGTTGAGGCATTTTTGTGACTCATTTCCATTTCTTAGATCACAAAAGCTTTTAAAGTCTTATTTTCACCTGAGAGGTAAAATGTTGCACTTTTTTTTTGTCTTCCAGTGACCACAAGGGATCACCGTTTGAGAACAAAACCATTGAACGCACACTAAGTGTGGAGATTGCTGGAACCCCAGGTAAGCACACTTGATTATTTAAAACATATTTATTAAAAAAACACTATTCAGTGGAAATTCTCAGTTCCCTTTTGTAGTTGGTAATGGGTTAACACTGGCTTTTCCAACATCTTGATAGTTCCATCACAGTTCAGAGTTCAAGGTGAAGGCATAGGAGAACATTTTTATGTGCCTGACTATTGATTATGCTTTCCAATCTCCTCAGGGTTTATTAGCAAACCCCTCCCCTACTCCACCACCTCCCCTCTCCTGTTACTTAAGAGTTAATATGCTGTTCCTCTTCCTCTATCAGATCCTAATGCTCTTTGACTGACAGCTTACTTAGCCTACACATCATAGGAAAATTGAAATGGCAGTGTTATTGTTTTAATTGGTTTTGCTGTGTAATTCAGTTTTGCCTGTATGATCTGTGTCTTTCGTTTCTTTAAGTCTCCAGACATGCAGGCAATTACATCAGCTGACATGGGAGTCATTTTCCAATGTTAAGACTTATATGCAAAGGATGCTGTTTTGTAAATGGAGTCAGTGTGAGGGTTTCAGCATTATTGACATCATCCTTTTGTGTTATTGAGTTATATGTAACTACTTCAGAAGAAAGCTATAGGGAAAAGGTAATTACAAGCTGAAAATTAAGAGAACATCAGCAAAAGCTGCAGTACAGAGGGTCATCTTTCTCTTTCGCTCTCCATGCGAATTATATCAGTAATTACCTCTCTTCATTCATTCACCAGATGAATCATCTAAAGTCAATAAAACAAAATGGCTGCCCTTTTGCCTCGTACACTGTGTGATGTTGCACCGGCCCCTTTGGGTATTCATTTACCAGCAGGGGAAATGGTCCCAAATGTACATACCTCATGTCAACCCCCTGCTCTTTTTACTACACTCTTGTGAGGGATGGAAATTTGTGGCACATCAGACCCCAAAGGAGCTCTTTCTGTCCTTCTGACCTTGTCGAGGTGCTGTTTAACCCTTTTGTGTAGATAAGCTTTCAGGTTCAAAGGGGATGCCTGCGGAGACCTAAAGAAGGGAAAGAGCAGTGCTGCTTAAGCTCTGGGGCAATCAAGCACAGTTAATATTTCTTCCTGTTTTACTGCACGTGGACGAGTCTATTGACCTGTGGCCTTATCTGGGCGTCCGTTATGTTCCACCGCGTCCATTTTACCAGCGCGGTCAAATAAAGGCCTTCACCTGACTTCACCGTCCTGCGCAAATTTCGGATTGAATATTAGCAGGAAAGTCATCAGTCCAGAAAGCTCCAGGTTACTGAGCCCCTTTCCGAGTTAGGGATTAGCTTTTCAGTCTTGTGCTGTATGAGACAGATGGATATAGATCCCAGGAAGTGGAGGTGAAAGCTATTTGGTCCGGAGTCACATGTCCTTTGCAGATTTAGAGTAACATTCCACTACAATAGAGATTATGGTGGTGTAACTGATATCCAGATAGAGGTTAGCCAGATGGGCGGTTCCACCCTCCACCTTCAAGGCAGGTCGACAACCCACTGATGGAACTTTCCTTGAATTGGTGCCAGTAACAAATTATTTTATGCCTTTATTATGAGTTGTAGTAGTACTGATTACTGTTTCATAGATAGAAAGATACATTTAATCATCAGTTGAACATAGACCTGTACAATTTGTACTGAGCCAAAAACTGTTTGACACCAACTAATGTCAACTTTTAGACTGTTGGCTGTATGTTCTATTGACACTTCCCAGAGAGGTACAGTAAAGCTACAACAGGCACTGAGGCCCCCTGGGATTTGACTGTTCAGGGCCTAATCTCTGCCAGGCTAATAGATTTACCCTGTGCTGCCATGTTGTCTTTAATTACTGTATCTCATGACACTGGGGTGGTCTGTGTGTTGCTATTTGCATGGCTTACCGCCGGATCAACTCTTTAAGCCTGGAGCTGTTATTCGCTCCGAGGTCTCCTCACAATTTACAGCTGGACGAGAAAAAAAAAATAGTATAAAACCCTCCTCTTTCTTTCTGTCTTGCTCCCTTGCTCCATCGTTTTCTCTCCGGCGGCTACATAATTGGTGTTTGTGTCTGCGGATCATCCATCACTAGCAAGTTTGACTGAGAGGCACATATTTATCTAATTCTGATTTATTTCACCCCCGTCGCTAATGGCTCCTAGTTTATGACCCAACGTGCACATTGCTTTGGACACATGGCGCTTCACTGGTGAAACAGAAGTTCCTCAGGCATTGTGCAGCAACCCCCCACCCCCCCCACCCCACCTCTCCTTTTCATAGCTCATTTCATTGGCATAATGCATATATATGTCTATATCACTATCAGAACTGAGACAATGAAGAGAGAGGGGGAAGAAAAAGGAGGGAAAGAGGGGAGCATGGGCTTGCAGTCCTACTTACAGACACATCCAGATAATAAGTAGGATGATAAGTCGTTGGATCAGGCATTCCAAACACAGCAAGTGGTTTCAGAAACTCGCATATTTATGCATCAGGCTCCTGCACTCTCTTTGTCAAGCTGTCTTTCCGGTGCATACTCTAATGCTGGATTTGATACTAATAGCTGTCATTTTGTGCAATTCACCAGCAAGGGAAGAATGATGTGCATTATAAGAAAGGCAAAGAGGGGAGAGCGTAGGTATTTCAAAGTGACTGAGTTTGACTCCAGTGAGAGACTGTTAGTGACGAGTGTGTGTGTGTGTGTGTGTGGGCACATTTTTTTCGGTGCGAGACAGGAACAGGAAAAGGTGCCGAGAGACGGAAAAGGGATACAAGATACAAGACTAAAGGAGAGGGAATGAGAGTAATGGTGGCGGCTGTTTGTGTGAGTGCATTAACAATGCCATAAAGTGGGCTCATCTCAGGACTTCCCATATAACTGCCATCTGTCTGGTTATAAATCTGTAGGAGGTGGGGGAAGAGATGGGAGGGCACAAGCAGTAGTGACATGCCATCTGAGAAGAATGACAACCCATTTGCCAGTAATCCCTGTGCTTCCATTACATAGCATACATCTTGCCACGGCAACATCACCAGACACACCAACGTGTACATTAAGAGTAGTGAGAGCATCATGTCAGCGACTGTTCTTTCAAAAAGATTGCTGTGCAGTGTGGACATCTGCATGAGGCAGAAAGAGATATTATACATGTACTGTAATTCTTTTCATCAGATGCATTACATTTGTCCTCTGCAGGGTTTTGTGTTATTTTTTTTTCATGAAAAGAGATCTTTCCAAGGTCAGGGAGGAAGGGGATAGCAAGTCATCCGTATTACAGCACTACCATATTAAGTTACATCAAGCATTACATTAATCTGTCAAAATCGCAATAAAATAGAGATCAGGATTAGTCCAAGTGAAAGTGAATATTTTAATCAGGCATGTATCTCTGTCCACTGTCCATAAACTGACCTGGGAATTTATAGATAAGTGGGGGTAGGTGGGGATGGGGGATGTTTGGGGAGGTTTGAATTATGATGCCCATTTTATTGCCCCCATTCCCACCACCAACCTCTGCCTCTCCCTCCCTCTCTAGGTCTGACACCACCTACCACGCCCCCACACAAAGCCAGTCAAGAGAATCCTTTCAAAGCATCGCTCAAAACCAAGTTGTCTTCATGTTCCTCCTCGGCCTTGGCATGCAAAAGAGCCAGGCTGAGCGAGTTGGGCCCCGGCGCTCTGGCCCCGGCCCCAGGTGCCTCAGGCGGGGGCCCCACCAGGAAGGGTCCCGAACAGACTGAGCTATATGCCCAGCTGAGCAAAGCGTCCACCGCCCTCCCTTACTCCATCACCCAACAAACAGCGGAGGGCGGCCTTGAGGAGCATCGCAGCACTAGCAACAATAAGCGCGTGGCGCCCCGTGGCTACAGTGACCATGACTATTGCCAGGCGTCAGCTAGCACAAAGAAGGATGGCAGCACAGCCACTGTTACCATGACTACAGCAGCGGAAATGACGGTCACCCCAGGTGCCACTGCTGCTCTCGTGCCTGCTGCAGGCACAGCGGAGGACAGGCATGTCGAATGTAAGGACTCAGCCATGCCACTGTCCTCTTCATCATCTTCATCTTCTTGTTCTCCATCATCAGCTTCATCTGGTCCCTTGGCTAAGCAGCAAAATGTTGCCTCTGTGGATGGAGAAGCAGCCCAGGTCCAGGGGTTAGGAAAGCAGACCCTGACACAAACCACCCAGATCCCCTCACAAGAGGCCATTAATGATAGGGACCAACAACACCCTTCTGCCATCAACCGGAAGCCCCTGTGCGACCAGGAAATCAGAGCAGAACTCAACAAGCACTTCGGCCACCCCTTAAAAGCCCTGTACAGCCAGGATGGCCAGCAGAGAGAACCAGGCAGCAAACCGAACAAGGTTGCAGCCCCTCAGTACCTTGAGGAGGTAGAGGGTGACTGCTACTCCCAGAGGCTGTCTGGATCAAGCTACCTGCACCCAGGGTTCCTGCCCCTCCACGATGAGCTAGAGCTGGGTGAGGGCCGTGAAAGTCGTTTCCTTTATCCGTGGGAGGGCACCCCTCTGGACCTACTCTTTGACTGCCCCCCCTGCTCTCCCTCCTGTTCCCCACCATCCAGCTGCTCCCCTTCACGAGGCTCCGTCTCCCCACCTTCCTCCCTCCTTCTCTCGCCCAGCAGGCCTTTCTGCTGGACCAGCAGCGGGTCCCGCTCCCGTTCTCGTTCCCACTCTGGCTCCCGCAGCTCCTCTTCACACTACCGGAGGCGCTCCCTCTCCACCTCACCTGACAGACGCCCCTCCTCCTGGTAAGTCATCTCACAGACCCGCTCACATAGACACACAAACACATACACACACACTTCTTTTGGCTGAACCTTGGCTGCTCCCCACCCATGCAGTTTAAACAGGGCTTGGAGCTGGCAGGGGGTCTAGCTTAGGAGTGTAAAACAGGCCTGATCAGTTGTCAGAGCTGGTATCAGACAGGATAGACCCTGGAGACTCTTAGCATGGGTTCTTGACCTCCTGCTAGTCTATGCCTTGTGTGGACTAAATGCAGGATGGATTTGTCATGTCTTACACAAAGATTTAACAAGTAAAAGAGAGGTTGAATGGATTCTTACCAAATTGTCTGCAGTTGTTATACTAACCAAAGTCTGCCTATTAAACCATTTCTCTGAACTGACAATGGAAAAAAGATTGGTTGAATGGTGCAGTCTCCTCAAAACAACACTTGATGAAAAAAAAAAGAACATGAAAGGTGCCAGAGGCACTGGACTTTTCATCTCTAGGCAGAGAGTTTTATTTGAGTGTCTTCCTAACGTTCACCCCCCTCCTCACTCACTCCCTTGCAAGCTCCTGTTTTTTTTTTTTTGTTTGATGCTGGGGCTATTGTTTTAAGCGGCAGCTGTTGTTTTTACTGAGTGGCAAACCCTCCTCTTTTACATCCCCAGAGATGAAAGCCAAATCCAGGCTGTGGGAACGTAGTCTCAAAACCCCTCTCAGAAGAGACTCCTATCATCATAGCTCTGTGTGAGAACTACATTTCCCATGCTTCCCTTTGATCAGAGCCAAGGGGGTTTCTTTGGGGGTTTTTTGGTAGAAGAACAGAAGCAAACCATAGTTACTGAGACGGTTCTGAGTAAATTCAGTTTGTCAGTAGTAGTTCATTGAGCGCCTCACAGAGTCGGACTCCACTGCAGTGACTCAGTTTGTTTGCCTGATTACTTAAAGGTCAGTTTACTCCACAGAGCCAATAGAATCACTTTATTCCGTTCGGTCCCTTGTTCTTTGCGCTACACCAACTTGTTCACACATTACAGTATACAGTAATAGTGCCAAGGCATTCAATCTGATCACAATCTGACACTGACAAGCTTTCTGAAAATACTGGGTAGGGATTTGAGTTTTGAGAGTGTCAGAACAAGACGTTTGTTATATTTTCATGCAAGCAAAGATAATTAGAATTTCAGCAAAATAACTGAAAATCCCTCACATGTGTTTCAAGTTTCACAGTTTAAGATCCTTGATCTTACCAAACTGGCATTCTTTAGCTTCACTGAGCTTCCCAAACTTCTCTCCCTCCATAATTCAGGTTCTTTCCTCAGCAACACTTCAATAATGAAGCATCCAAAGCTTAAGGAGTGCAGGAGTACAACAAGTTCTATAGTCAGGCTACTAGGGCCTACAGTATTGACCATTTTCTCATACAACATAGATAGCAGGTTCATGTACAGTATACGCAAGCTCTGGCTTGTGTAAAAACATTCTGCAGAAAATCACGCACACTTTCTGTGGCAATGGGTTAGTTTAGGCCAAGAGAATTTAAATTGCTTTTATCTGGAATTAACCCAGTTTCTAACATCTAAGTGGCTCTTGTGGAAAAAAGTTAATTTGGTTCCCAAAGCCAAGAACAAATTAACCAACGTGTCACAAGTTAATAATGTAAGTGTAAGTTAAAAGTATGTAGTATGATGCTTGAACTTTTTTTATGGCTCCACGCCGGCGACAGCCGTGGCCGGAGACATAATGTTTTCGGGTTGTCCGTCCATCCGTCCGTCCCATTCTCTTGTGTATCTCAGGAACGCCTTGAGGGAATTTCTTTAAATTTGACACAAACTTCCACTTGGACTCAAGGATGAACTGATTAGAGTTTGGTGGTCAAAGGTCAAGGTCACTGTGACCTCACAAAACACATTTTTGGCCATAACTCAAGAATTCATATGCAAATGTCTAATAATAAAAGAAAGATAAATAATAAATATATAAAAAATGAAGATAAAATGATGAAGTGATGACATTTTATATCCAAAAGGTTAAAGGTCATCTTCTACTGGATTGGTGACAATAATCTTGGGTCTCCACCTTGAAACTGTGGTGATTGTATAGATCTTCTGTGCTGTTGGGTTGAAGATGTGTGTGAAACATTCCCCTTTTTAGAATTTGTAGCTTCTTTGCAGCAACATCCATATCTGAAGCATCGTCTCCTGTCATGGCTACAACTTTGTCTTCTATCAGTATCAGCTTTGCCAAGCATGTGAACACATACAAGGAAAATACACTCAATACAGTTTATTAAATTCCTTCAAAGTCTTCACTACAAATATTATATGACTCTGGACAGAAACGGATGTAAACTGCAACTTGACTGGTTGGTGGAGGCATACAACTGTGAGGCTGCATTTCCAGTTTTTCTAGGTGTTGCTAAAAATAATATTTTCATATTTAACATTTTCTGTTTTCTCCCTCAGGTCTCGTCACAACACAGATTCAAGCACTTTTCGTTCCAGGACTCACAAGAGCCCCCACCCTCAGTCTCGATCTCCTCTCAGCCGCAGGCCAAGGTGATTATTTAAAATGAATTATTTAACCTACAGTTTTTTATGTGCTATTAACCTTTTTAAGTTGCACACTGCATGTTAAGACAAATGTTTATTCTTAGCAACTGCCTGGTAAAATTCAAAAGACATCATGGTGGTATGCAAGGAAGGATGGCTGTTATATATGCTGATAAATGCAGTAAAAGAAACTTTTCCCTGTCACCACTCACAGTTTGATTTCTGTGTGATTCCCTCTTCGCATCAAGACAGATGCCTTCGTGTGGTCTGTCCCTTCCACATGGGCGCCACGTGACAAACATTCAGGGCAAATATGTTTAATTGATTATGTTTTATTGGACTAGTGACAGAAGAACCCTGAATCATACTGATGCACATTAATACTTCACTCTTGAGTTGATGCTCCCAGCTGTGTAATGACGCTTATTCAACACAGCGCCCGTGTAGTTTTTCATGAACCACTGCAGAGGGGACCATTTCATATGCAGAGAAGTATTGGCACAGTACAGAGAGAGAGGGAGAGAGAGTGAGGGAGAGTGACACCATCTCAGCGCTCCGAGCTGATTTGGCACCCACGTGCCTAATGACACCCGACAAGCCAGAGAGTCGCTCATCAGTCGAAAACTTAACGGACACATCTTGTGCTAGTCCAGGGTGGGGGAGAAAGTTGCACTTTCCTTCTTGATGAAGCCCTAACTAAGCAGAAAGTAATGACATGTGAAGTTATGCTGACAGTTGCAGCTGCCTGGCTCCCCAACCGCGCTGCTCGCCGGCACTCCCGCGGGCCTCTCCTACGGGCTCCGTAATCATAGCGATAGCGAAGAGACATCTTATTAACATGTCCATTTCCTTTCCTTTGCAAACCGCTTCTCAACCATCAGTGATGAGAAAACAGAGCTCTACTCCTTGGTGAATACTGGCGATAGTTCTGCATAGACATCAACAGGAAGGGTGAATTTTAGAGGACAAGCGAGGACAGTGATGTCACACGTGTGTCTTTTCCTCCACAGGTATGACAGCTATGAGGAGTACCAGCACGAGAGGCTGAAGAGGGAGGAGTACCGCCGGGACTACGAGAAGCGGGAGTTCGAAAGGGCCGAGCAGAGAGAGAGGCAAAAGCAAAAAGCAATAGTGAGTCAACTGACATAACTGCCATCTCATTTCCTCCATCGCCCTTTTTTTTTTTTCTCTGTGCTTGACTTCACGTCTTTCCTGCCACGCCACTGATAAAAGACCACATGCAATCACTGCTGTGGCACATGTACAAAACCCTGCAAACGCACATAAACCTCCCACAGACACACACACACACACACACACACACACATATTACTTTGAATGAGACAGCCTCCAGCCCAGTACCATGTGCCACAGTGTCTCCACTGAAAGAATACATACAAAGTGAGTTCCTGAATGATTCAGGCGACAGGCCCTTCCTCTTTATCTCCGGGTTGTGTATTTTTAACGTCTCTGTCGTCTGGAAACACTGTCGACTCTTATTAATCACACCACAGGGGTAAAATGTTAAAATAGTGGAAAACAGAAACTAGGAGAGCAAGACGGGGAGAGGACAAAAAAGGAAACGGCCACTGATTCTCTTGAGCCTTTTTTTTCTTTATCTATTTCAAAATTCAGCCTGATGCAGTGAATATATTGCATTTCTTCCATATCTGTGGTCTCCTTGTCTCAGTGTGAAATTACTTAGGTTTCCAGCGGGGTAGCACTACTACCACCCGTTGATAAAGCACACATTAAATGATGCAGTAATGCAAACGTGGTTTGGCATGCATGCATTTTCAGTGGAGGAGAGACAAACAATTACGAGCAGTAAAGCTCAAGCTGTCAAACAAGGTTTGGGAGGCCAGAGATGTGAAAGCATCTCTTTCTGTCTTTCTGTCTCTCTCGGTCTGTTTTTGCCTCATTCTCTCACTCACTCACACACCCACACACGCAGGCAGCCCTCAGGGTGCCATCAAGAAAAGACCGCCTATTTATCAGTTGTCAGCAACTAAACCGCTAATTCAGCAAATACTTTTTTTGTCTCAAACAGTATGTAAGCATTAAAGAGAGTAGAAAAAGCATAAAAACAGTCATCTGTAGTTAATTTGTATTTTTCCCGGCTTCTCTGTGCAAGTCTGACGGGGCAAAGGTGAACTTTGAGTTTAGCACCAGGCAACTGATTTACATACAGTATATGTTACTACTACCCTCAAGACAGCATTCAAAATTCCAATGGGCCTCAATGGACTTGCCCCAGTAATGGATGAAGTAAATGAATGAATAAATAAATAATACTAGTGATACACTACAGCCCCAGGCTTGTGCTGTATTATATGATTAGCAGATGCAATTAAACTACTCAAAAGCTATAATTGCAGCCTGGTGCAGTTTGTTCTTAAATTATTCTGCTATGACCCCTTTGTCCTCTAAGGTTCAAGGGAATCTGTGTTTTTTTGCCCTGTGCCTCACTGCTAATGCTCCCTCTCTCTTGTAATAATGTATATTTTTATAACATTAACAGACCTCTCAGTTAGCAACCCTGCCTACTTTACTGTGTATTGTAAGTGGAACTTTAAGCTTGGGGAGAGAGGGGAAAAAAAAAACAGGCCTTTCTGATATATAGCTGAGTCACCCCAGATCTTTATTTTTAGACTTCATGAAAGAAGAAGCAGCCCCAAACTCAAGACATGGCATCATTTGATAAAAATCACTCTCCTTCTGGTTGATGAGTTGCAGAGAGAAAGAGGAATTGTGGTGCCAAGGCAGATTAAAGGCGCTTCCAAACTGCAACTCTATCAGATAAGAGGAAGTCAGCTGAACCAATCACAGAGGAACATAACAGACAGCCAGGGAAGAGGGACAAAAACAGGGGCACAAAGTCAGACACAGTATCCACAGGAGTGATCAAGACCAATTCATTAAGGCTTGGTGAAGAAAGAGTGGGGGGAAAGGAAAAAACAGACTCCCCCCCTTTTAATCTCCTTCCTCCACTCTGTCTTTCCTCTTAACGAGCAGGAGGAGAGACGGGTGGTGTACGTGGGGCGACTGAGGTCCGACTGCACCCGGACAGAGTTGAAGCGCCGCTTTGAAGTCTTTGGCGAAATTGAAGAATGTGCAGTGAACTTGAGGGACGATGGGTAAGGCCCCAGGACTTTCTGTGCATGTGTGTGTGCATCTGTATGGCAGCTGGGTATTAGTGTAGAGGGATAGGAAACATTTTAAGCATTTTTCCCTCTGGATTTGATGTAATAGACAAAAATCTCCTACTGTAACTGTGGAACTTTGAGGAAAGGCAAGTGTTAAGGTCTAAGACAAAGACAAAGCTTTTGCAGTCTCAGAGCATCTCCTGATCCATCTATTTCTAAGCCTAAGGAGCCTCACAGATACACTTTTATTGATTCTCTTTTGCATATAAATAGCATGATCTTCATCTAAGACAAGGCCCCCTGTTCAGTTATGGTTGCCCGACAGCAGCAGTCTGACATATCATTTTCTATTCTTGACCAGGGACAATTTTGGCTTCATCACGTACCGCTACACTTGTGACGCCTTTGCCGCCCTTGAGAACGGACACACCTTACGCAGGTCAAACGAGCCTCAGTTCGAGCTGTGCTTTGGCGGACAAAAGCAGTTCTGCAAATCACATTACACAGACTTGGGTAAGTGCAGCTTTGTTGTTCTCTCCATCAGCCCCCTGCAGTCATGCAGTATATTTGCGTGGCTGGAAGGACTGACAGTGAAAAGAGGAAAAGGGAAAAGGAGGGGGAATAATACAGCTTGAGTGATGCTTGCAGATCAAAAGAGACCCATCTCAGTGCTGGTAACTATTCCTACAGCCCCGATGTGTCCGTCAGGCATTTGTGGCTCAAAAGGGCAAACAGAGTTCAGAGGTCAGTTTGTGAACATGCCGAGAATAGAGCTCCGTTTCTTCCCTGCTGGTAGCTGTAGTATCTCCAGCAAAACAAGACAGTCCCTATTACTCACGTGGACATGGGATGCTTGTTTCTACTTTGTTGATATGAAAAGCAAGGCATTAGGGAGAAAGATAGCACTTAAAAGCGCACGCCGCCGTACACAAGGTGTGTTTTCATGTTGCCTTTGCTCGATATATGTGGGCGTGGGTGTGGGAATCATTTTAAGTGCACAGACGAGGGAGGGGTAGAGATGAAATTACAAGGAGAAAGATGTGGTAGAAGAACAAGAGGAGATGAGGTGAGGAAGAGGAAGGTGGGAGCAAGGTTAAGTCCCAGAAACCTCCCCCATCCCTCTAGAGTGAGGTTCCATCTGCTGCCAGCTGTTGCAGCATTCAACTAGGCAAAGCTTCGATGTCACACGTAGGGGCCAGTCATTTAAATAGAGGGATGGGTTACTATAGGAGCATACCTACTTATGCATGCCTACTGCCTTTGTTGGAAGTCTGGGGGTCATGGCAAGACTGTACAGTATAGCAGAATCCCTGTAATCTAAGTGATTCCTCAGAGTAAAAGTGCATATATGTAATGTAGGTATGTACATAGCTTTTATATTGGTCTGACGCATGAATCTGAGACAAATCTGAACCCAAATGGATGTAGCTGAGGGTTGAATGATGCATATGATAAATAATGCAAGCTATCAATGAAATCAAGGCTATTTCCATCTGGCATGATGCCCCACTTTTGACATGCAAAAATAAATAGGTGCTTTCTTCTCTTCTGTTAGTAGCACAATAATAAAGGTGGCGATAATTGAGCAGCCACATTCAAACTTAAGGGACGAATGCTCCATTATGTTAAGTGTTTCACAGCCACAAAAGATCATCTTTTCCATTTGATGATGACACATACGATAGGTATTGACTATTGCGTCTGCAGCCAGTTTTCCTCTGACATTTATTTACCAGCAATATGTGAGGTCAGAAATGTATAATGCACCACTACAAGAAGGTCAATGGGTCACTTGAGAGAAGAAGAGCACTTTCCTCAATAAATAAGGCAGTTACTATACATTTTCAAAGCGCATGCTTGAAGCCATCAGCTTTTTAAAAGAGGACGTGATGAGAAATTGACACACAGAGAAATAGTTGCTAATCCTAAAACCTTGAGGATAGACATTATGCCGAGATTGACTAATCAGTCTACTGAAATGGAAAGGCCTTCATTCGACCGCCTCTTTGTCAGGATCAGGCTATTTTGGTCGTCCCCATACTGATAGCACAGGATAAAGAGATTGAGAGGAAGGGAGATTCTTATAATAGTGTGGTATCCAAACCTCTCTCCGTCTTCTCAATCTTGTTGGCTCTCACTTCTTCTTCTTTTTTTGTTTTTTTTGTTTTCGGAGACACTGTCCATTAGTTTTAAATAGAGCAGCAAGGTATTTTTCATCCCTCAAGGTGCGCAGTGTGACACAATCCAGCCCTCGGCCATTGCATTAGATCACGACTGGCATCTCCTAGCTGCCATGGTCATTCCCATTTCTCAAAGCTCTTGGAGTGTGCTGCTGGGCCCTTTGGGGGCCCCATTTGTGAAGCTGTCTGTTGGCAGAGATAAGATACTCTTTATGTATTATCAGGTTGATCAGGAAAAATAGGACACGAGAGACGGAGAGACAGAAGGATACATTTTCACATATGGCCTCTTTGTAAAAATGCCACTTTTGTCAACCTTCAATATCTGAATTTGTTGGTAGTAGTTAATTGGTTGCTGTCTGAACAATTTATTGTGCTTTGCGCTAAAGTCTGTCCCAAGACATACAATATGTGGTGCATTTTCCTCTATGTACGATGCCCTACACTTACTATAGAGTCTATAGAGAGAGTCAACTTTGACAGGGAACACATCATTTGGTTTTAGGGAAGATGCAGTTCTAAACACTCCCAAACTTCAAGCAATAGTACAACATTTTGTAGGGTTATATGCTTATTTGCAGAGAGTTAGACGAGAAGATTGATATCACTCTCGGATTTGTATTCTCTCATATAAGGCCTTTTGTCACAGGTTAGATGTTTCTTCCTGTTTACAGTCTTTGTGCTAAGCTATGCTAGCAGCTAGCGAGAAGCCACAGCTGTCATCTGGCTAGAGCTTCATATTTACCGTTCAGACGCGTGGTATCGTGTGGTATCAATCTTCTCATCTCACTCTCGGCAAGAAAGCAAATAAATGTCAAACTATTCCTCTAACAGCTTACTTAACACATGACTGAGCAATAATGGTGAAAAGGCAGAATATTCTGTGAGCTCTGACCGTTGGGTTTCTGAGAATACAAAGGTGAACCTCCTCCTTTATGAGCATTATCAAAGAAATCATGCTTTGCACAACTCTGACCACAATCCAACTCGCTCCCTTTCAGACTCCCATTCTGACGACTTTGATCCAGCCTCCACAAAAAGCAAGTATGACTCCATGGATTTTGACAGCTTGCTGAGGGAGGCCCAGCGCAGCCTGAGAAGGTAACCAGTTCAATGGCACCTGCTGTCTGTCACAAAGAGGGACTTCTTATACCTCACTGTTGTTTCTCGCTCCTTTGACGACGAGACTACAAGAAGTTTTACACTCTGTCATAGAGTATATAAGAATAAGTCTATAGACCTATATCAATATAAATGAATATATCAGAAATAAAGTTTACATGAACATAGCTGCTGAAGAGCTGGGAAGAGACTTTGCATTCTGGAAAAGCCAGTGAACCCTCAGAACCCGGTGCACAGGTTTGGTGCACTCTACTGCTGTACAACCATCAGTGAAAGAAGAAAAAAAAAAACTTTCATATTTTTTTTTTTCTCCAAGCACTACAATGCCCACAATTCTTTGAGGGTGAAGACATGCAGCTTGTTCAGCCAGATTTGTTTTCTTTTGCTGTTGATTTTCTTTCTTCTTTCTTTTAAATCTGGTGTTTGGATCTGGTGTTACATTACAAGAGTATAGGGAATTGTATCTTGGAGGTAAAATTCTCAAGGTAACATTGTTGTCTACATTTTAAGGAGAAATGTAGCTGTGTATTTACAAATACTATAAAAAGGAATATTTTTATTTTATGTACATATCGGATAAAGTTCTTTATTTGTTACAGCTATGCACTGTAAAACGCAGCCTTTTTTAAAAATGAGGAGAACATTTCTTAATTCAGAATGTCGATCTGTAGTAATTACAATACTGTAAAACATATTGTACACACCTACATGATGTTTTGAAGACATGCTATGATTGTAAAAAAGAAAAAAGATGTGTGCGATTGCTCATTTTGAGGGAGCATGTAAACAAACGTTTTTAAGTTATTTTGTTTGGGAAAAAACAGTCAACCATGTATAGTTTTCTCTGTTTATAAAGTTTCTCAATCAGTGTTTTTGCTTATACAACCAGTGTAAAATGCATTTTTAACGTGTTTTTCATGATTGTAAAAAAAGGTACCCCATTTTTTATTAATGATTTCTGAAGCAATCAGTATATAAATACAACACGGTTTGATTTTATTGCTTTGTATGGTTCTCGTTTTGATTACCTTCTGTGAGAGAGAATAATGCATTCAAATCTTTTCAAATCAGTACAAACATATTTATCTATTTATTTTAATATTTGAATCAAAAATATTTATGGGCTCCATTATACATGGCGTACCTCATGAAATTTATTTGCTATTTATGTTGTTATTTGATTTTTTTTTTGTTATTTAACTTACAATCACTAGACAGGGTGTACAATAAATGGTTTGGTGGGGATAATATTACCTTCTATGCCTTTCTGAAACAATCAGAACATTCAGCTAATCACTCCAGCAGTCAGCCCCCTCTTCAGATGTGCCGCTCATCATTTTCTGTCTCCACTATCAGTCAGATCGGCAGCACGTCGCTGGTTTTTCTTTTCCACACAAAAGCAGAACATGAAGCAATAAAATGATTTTGCAGGAATTTTCTTGTACCACTGTAAACACTTTTGTCATCGCTCCACTCACGCTTGATTATGTGAATGCCAAACAAAAGTTTACAATTTCCTTTCCTGAATTTTTTAAAGATCTTGTATTTGATGTACAAAATATATATATACGATGATGATACTACTAATATTCTTCACAATAATTACAAGATGATTAATAATAATAACAATGATAATAATATAAATGAAAGAAAAAACTATATAAAAAGCAATAAATTATTTTTCAGAGTTGTATTTTAGCTCCTATTGTTGTGTGATTTTTGGACTTGACCCATTACCCAGTCGCTGGTAGCTAGGATGACTCCATTCCAGTATCTTGGCATTTCATCACCGTGACATTACCCTGTGCGGTAAATACTTGAATGTCCCCTCTCCCACCTGCTCTTCCCTTTAAGATGTAATTGAGTCTATGTAATTTGTAATGCACGCATTACCTTGTGACATCTGTGCAAACGTGACTGACTCTTAACTTCAACCTGTGTGTAAAATGTGTCGAGTTGAAACTGTTTGTTGTGTAGTGCATGGCTATTACAGGATGGCAGTCGGTACAGTATATACCACTTTGGATATCTGCCCCTCAGCTGTCTTAACTGGCAGATTTTAAATGACATTCTATAAGCCTAGAGAAAACTACTCAACAATGTATCGCATGCCGCACCACTTTCCATTACCACCCGCCCCCCCCACCCCCACTCACAGTCCAGATATCACAGCACCGTCGACATGACATAAAAGGTAACCTTGCGGTTTCTGGTTCAATTAATATCCCGTTTCTAGCGAGAGCCAAGTAATGAGAGAACCAGCTTCCATCACAGGAGGGAAAAATCTTTTGTATGAAAGCTTTGCTGATCACAGGCTTTCTTTCATGGAGTTTGACTGTGGAGACAAGAAACGACAAATTTTTATGATGCAAAGAGGCAAAAAATTGGTCAAGGGAAGGATAAAAAAAACCCTTTACCTGTGTTTTATGACATTGTTTTACTTTTTTGCTGTCTGTATAGCGTTTGGGTAATGGTGTCGTGTCCCATTTGATAGATGTGGCTTTAATCATTGTAATAAAAAAAATGCTTTGTAAATTGCCTAGAGTAGCAATATATTATAACACCTTATGGTTCAAATTTCAACTGTGGCGGACTTTTTAATAATGTGACCTATTGAGGACTTTGCCACTGCTTAAACGTTTGTTCGGTAATCATGTTTCTTTTGGAAGGACAATATGTGTATGAGCCTATGTACGTATGAGTGAGTTTGTGATTTAAGGCACGTGTGTGTGTGTGTGTGTCTGCGTGTGTTTGTGTGTGTGTGTGTGTGTTTGGGGGGGAGGGGGGATCGCTATGGGTTGTTACCTGTTTGTGTCCTATCCACGTTGCCTTCTGCCAAGTCCTTACCAATGCCTTTGTGGTTCTACCTATTGTACGACTTTCTTGTGAATTTTATTTTTTATGTGCAATTCTCATCAGCCTCACCATGCCAATAAAGGGAAATGTGTTTGAAAAAAAAAAAAAGTCTTTCTTTTAGTGGCTTCCTTATTATCTTCTCTTTCCTGTGATGAATGTCCCTTCATCAAGCACTGTTGTACCACTTTCAGTTAGTGCTGTGGAGTGATTATGATTTGTGTTCTCTCTGATTACTACTGTATCAAGAGACATCCTTTTTTTTCGTTTTTTTTATCTGTTTCCAAATGGCAGATTTTTAAAAAAAAAAAAGTTATGAAAACACTGCATGTTGTAAATGTGGATTCACAATAAATCCATCATCCCTCCCTCCTGTGCTGATATATCAAAGTGTTGAATGAAAGCTGACTGACGCAGGAGAAATGACACGAGCCCATCCTCAGCACATCTGTCTCTCTCTGAAGTTTCCTCCCCGATAAAGAAACTCAGCTTAATTCAGAGCAACTTCCCTCTTTGATATTCATATCACCTGGGAGAGAACACTGTAGTCTTTGTCTGTGTCCACAACTTGACTCCACACCATGAGTCTGCAAGTTAATTAAAAAGTTGGGGGGAACAATTTCATTACCACGATGGAGAGCTATAGTGAGTTGATGGTGTGCTTGATATTCAGTGGGGCTTCATTATGACTATAACAACCCCCCTTTTTTTTCTTCACACACACACACACACACATGCACACACACACACATCTTTGCCTAGGAGCTGGGATCACACCAGGAGCTTCCACCATGTCCTTTTTTCACTGGTGCAAAGAGAAATATGGCAAGAATGTGCATTAAACTTTAAGGTTGGGGGTCTGATTGTGTTTTTTATTAAGGCCGCTGTTTAGCCCCGGAGAAGAGAGCGGCTGGCTTTCATTTCGGCTTGGCTGCCGCATTACAGCGGGAGGTCTCCTTCTGCTTGCCCTTTCCACAGAATGAAACTGTCCCTGGAAATCTCTCTGCTCCCTGTCGGCTTTTTTCCCCACCTCTCTCTTTCCATCACGATAGGATGGCTTTTTTTTTTTCTTCTATCTGTTATGTGTCTTTTTTATTATTAACCAGTAGATAAGCAGCTATCTCTACTCCAGTTGGAAGTAAGTGGTAGCCTTGGAGATAATGGGGTTTGATGGGGCTGGGCTCTCTGTGGGACAAACACTGAAATGTTGCCGCTGAGTTGTGTAGCTCTGTATTTTATTTGGCATCTAGCTGAGGCTGCTGTGTCGGATGCTGTTAAAATCCTGAAAATGGCACCGACTATTCAGCCTTTGTTTCCAGCAATCTGACAAGAATGTATAAATGGTTTGTGCTTTGTGAATTTTAGTGGCCAAGCAATGGAGAGCAACTTGAAAATGAAAACCTTTTACAATTCTGGTAGCTCTTTTGTGAGAATATCATCCTTCGACTGTATTTTTCTCATGTTCCTGTCTCTCTCAGTATCATGTAAGCAGGTCAAAGTGTGGAAAAAGCAGTCTTCGATAATAAGATTAGACTACCTGAGACTAGTTAATTAAAGCCTGTGGGGTGGAACATGAGCAATTCTACCGGTAATTTACTATCAAGAACTTTTTTTTTTAATTCTCAGCCTAGCACAAGATATATCAAGAGGACAAATTTCCCTTCTGTATCAATAGAGAACAACTGACATTGAAGCAACAACATTTATCTCAGATTGTATCTCAATAATTAAAGTTAGGTGACACTGATTATCTCTGACTACAAGGCTGGCAGAGAGAATAAAAACAAGATTATAATGTGCCAAAGACGTAGGATTAGGGAGCTGTTGGCGATGACAAAATGACATCAAAGAAACTATACCAAGATGTGACGCTGTGTCGCTGAATTCTTGCCTCTAGTGTCCCTTCAAGGTTTCTCTTTGCTCAATCCCCCAAACTCCTCTTCTCTGTCTCTCTCTTGCCCTCTTTATCTCTGTCCCTCCTGTCGCCTTTTTATTTTTAGAGGATTTCATATAAGCTGAGTGTGTAATACTAATATGTTACCAGGCAGAACTTGACGCTCCTGTAATGTTCTACTGAAGCAAAACCAAAAAAGACTTTCCCTGAAACTGGAGGAAGAAGCTAAATCTGAAGCAGGCCAATTATTCCAATCAGATTGCGTGTACAAACTGGGGATGATTAGTCACATGGCCTGTGGTGTTCTGTTTTGCAATGGTCACGTGAAATGATGGCTCTTATTTGATCATAGGAAAAATAAACATTTTCTTTCAGCAGTTTCTCGACCCATCATCTTGAACGAAACTGTGTATTTTGTTCCTATCATCTCTGAAAGTGGTCTTTGATGAATCTGAACAGAATGAACCACTAGATGTTGCTTGGCATCCACTTACTGAAACGCTTCTTTGTTAGCGCAATTTTTTTTTCCCCTACAAGCCTTCTATCGTATGCCACCTTATGGGAGAAGATAATGACAGTGCTATTAAAATCGCAATCTCCCTATCCAGCATTCTAGTTTCAGCAGTTTCTGCTGTTAAAGAGTAATGAGGAACAGAAGGACAGTATTCTTCTTCCCCCCAAACTATCAACTTTGGGGACTGAATGTATTCTTCGCTAGATAATTAATGGCTACAGACAAATGGTGGTTGATTGAGCGACTCATCCCTCTATTTTCAATCACCATCTGCTGTGTGTTGCTGGCAAAAACAATGTTAATTACCTCGAGTGTGCCCAAGACGTGGCGTATTAATTAGAACAACAAAAAAGGGAAACCTAAAAGATTCCAGTGTTTTAGTGTCTGTAATGATGTGTGTGTTTTTGTGTGTTCATATAAATTTTGTTGATGGATTAGCATAGGAATCAGATCCAGAGGGCAATCATTTGGTAATTTGGCCTTTTGATCATCTACTAACAGATCAGTGTTGCCTTGACGCACTTCTGTTTACCTGCTTCCTATGCCTCGAGGCCATGGCAGGCCTTTAAGAATGCTGGGGCTGGCAACTCTCCGCCACACAGAAGGGACGTCAGCAGAAAGATGACCGCAGGGACAGCCAGCTGACAGAGAGCGTTAGGGCTCCGGATGTAGACAGCCGGGCTTTTTCTGTGTGTGCATCACCTGACCGAAAAAGAAAGAGGGAGAGAGGGAAAGAGACGAAGCGGGACTGACTCGACATGACAAGGCTGCGATGGCGCTCTTTGGGCCAAAGCTGTGATGGCACCCTGCAGACACTCCGTCCCCTCGCTCCCAGACTCAAGAGTGTGCAGGTGGTGAGAGTGGATAGTGATAGGCCCGGCGTTATGGCGCCGTCGCTAACGAGGCGATGTAGAGAGCTACATGTAAATGTGATGATGTGAGCAGCATATCATCGCTAATTATTTGGCAATCATCAAGTAGCATCAATAACAATTAGCATAATTTCCATGACTTAAGTACTTAATGACTTCCATTAAAATACTGACAAATCAAATATGCTTATTTCCTTCATACAAATAGGTCATTTACAGTCTGTTAAAGACTGGATTAAGAACATAAAGTACTGCAAATAAAAAGTAGCATGAGACCTGAATTACAAAATGACTTTAGCTTCATTACACACAGAAGTAAACACCGCAGGCCTCATTTATCAACTGTGCGAACACACAGTTTTGTGCTTAAAGTCCAATTGAATCAACTTCTTTGCAGTCAAAAGTAATAATCAACATGTTTTTTTTTAAATGTGCTGTTAATAGTTTTGTTTTATTAGAATGAAGAAAAAAGGTCTTTGGAAACAGAAATGCTCCTTTTTGTCTCAGCCGGCTGAGGGGGGCGAGTCGGAGGCCTGTTTGATTGACATTAGCTGGCAGGCTACCAGTGTTACACCATACAGAACGGAGACAAAATAAACAAATTGCTGTAGCTATAAGTCATGTGGGCAGACAGTGTGTTGCAAACAGGGAGTCTGAAGAGCAATGACCGAACCAGCATCTTACCGGACCAAAGTGACATTTTCAAGTATGTTTACAGCTGTTTCATGTGCTGCAGCTGAGTGGCTGTAATTAGTTAGTTTACTGTAATTAATTAGTTAACTGACATTAATGTTTGTTTGGTGGCTCGGACAAAACATGGGTTCGTAAGTTAGATAAGAAGGAGACTTTAGCAGGAAAGCTAATGTGGGTTGTTGTTCTGTGGCTCTCGAGTCTGTGGCTCTTGTGTTGTGTAGCAGGATGCTATCAGGCTCAGTGTGACCGTCTGCTTTGCCTATAATGGAACACCGCATAATTGCTTTATGCAAGATTTGATTTGCTGTATCGAAATAAGGTCTCCAGCTTACGCAAGCAGATGATGGAAAGGTATTCAATCGAAATTATGTAAAACTTCAATCATGAAATCAAAGAATTTAAAATATACATTTCTCCCTTTTGGTTTCTGATTTTTTTCTCAAAGGAGAACACATGAAAACTGATTTACAGAGCAGATATGTATACTGTAGTAGACCAAAAAAGGCAATTTAATTTCAGCTGGATTGTAAACAATGCGTATGCTCATTTCTACACATACAATTATCAATTTCTTCTTGTGTTGGAGAGTGTGTGCACATTTAGAACCACTCCTGAACAGGCATACCAACACACCCCCAGTGGTACCACAGGTATAATCACGGATAAACCTGATATAAACCTGAATAACTGACACACAAACCTAAGCATAGATTGTAAACTATTGTTCTCTTTTCTGATTTTTATCTGAAAACAAGGTTATAACTTCTTTCAGAATGAAATGATGCCATTAATGCTCTTATTTGGTCTAGTTTCTATGTTACTGCATTACTGAGCTGTCCATATACTGTAAGAGTTTCCTCTTCTCATACAGTTTTATTTCAGTAATTTTTAGAGGCCCAAAGAGGTAAAACTATACTATATTTTACGAGAACAAAAGATTACAGAAAAGTTGTGAAAGAATTTTCTTTTATTATTATTTGCTACCCTGTAAAACCCTTTAGATTCACTGCTGAAACCATTGCTTTTGAAAATGTAAAGCTAGCTGTCTAATTTTTACTCTTGTTATTTAAAATGTCCCATACTAGTTGGATCCAGGCTTCATAATGGCTCCATTCAAGCATTCTTGACAAGATGGCTTGGAAAGAGAAAAAAGCTGAGTGCTCTCTCCCTCTCTATGTATGCATTCTCTATCTGTGTCTCTCTCCCTCTGTCTCTTATCTGCTCCTTGTATCTTTTGCAGTGGTCCTGGTGGATTGCAGAGTTGTGTCTAAATCCAGTTCCCAGCTACTTAGCCCCCACCCACTCCACTCACTCTGACACAAGGGCGCATGAGAGCATCTCTCCCTCTCTCTCAGACCCCAGTATGAACCCATGTATCACACAGCAAGCCATCACAATACAGTAGAATGGGCACATGGACGGTTATTGTTTGTTTGCACTATGTCAATGTACAGTCTGCAGCAAATGGCAACGTAATGCAATCATTCATTCCTGCCATCCTGCGCTCCCGTCCATTAGGCTAATGATATTCTGTAACCGTCCTGGGTTCCCTGGCTGTTGAAATCATGAATGTGAGAAGTAGGGAGGCCACAGTTTAATTGGAGGGCCCATGATCAAATTCTTGTGTCTGGAAGCATCTGCCCTGCTGCCATGTCCTTGAGCAACACGCGGAGTTCCCGGCAGCTCCAAAAAGGCTGCAGTACAAGTGTTCTTGTGATCTCAGTGTGTAGAAAGTAGATAGAAACAGGGAATCAAAGTATCAGAAGAAGTTTGAGACATATGCCCATCATCATTTTAAAGAGCAGATACACGTCCTTCACTCCATTTAAGACCACAAGTTCTCTGAAAACAGTCCATCTCACAAAATATCTTCACTTCACCATAGTCACAACAGCAGCAAAACAAGGGTCAGCAACAGAAACAGGAAAGAGATGTGTTTTTGTCAGTTAACAAGAGTCTACAGCCACGCTAGCTGCTCTGAGGCTGTAGCTACTTAGGCACAATGCTGCTTTGAGCTAAATGCTAACACCAGCATGTAACAATGCTTACATTGCCAATGCTAACACGCTTACTGTTTGTTTTGCAGGTATAATATTTACCATGTTTATCAATTAATTTTAGAGTGTATGCTAACATTTGCTAATCAAAAACAATCATCAAAAACAGAAATATTTTTTACTTTAATAAATGTTGACCTGATGGCACATGGCGTTCCATGGCAATTAATCCAATGGTTGTCAAGATATTTCATTCAAAAACCTAAATGTGAACCTCGCACTAGAGGAAAAGTCGAGGGATCTACAAAATGAGTAGGATTCATCATCAACAATGAATGTCTACACAAAATTCTGTGCCAATCTATTCAGTAGCTGCTGACCTATCCATATAGCTGCTAGCATGGCTAAAAAAATACTCTGTTGTCACTTATATTTTGTAATGTAACTAATATTTGGATGAGGGGGCTGGATGAAGATTTTTAGGTTCAAAGTTGTTTGGTAGATAGGAGAACATGGGTTAAATGTTGCAAAGGTTCCACGGCTGACATACAACCTGAAAACGGAAAAAATGACCACAGTGTACGGAGTCTCTTTCATTTCTTCTCCCCTGATCCTCTCCAATGATATATAAATAGCATCAATTCAAGGCAATGTCTTGTCAAATGACTTACTCATTATCACCAAATATCCTTTTAATCCTTGTTTTGTGGGCACAATTACAGCTGAAATGCCAGACTTATCCCAAAGCATTACGGATACATTTTGTAATGGAACTTTTCTCTGTGTTCGGACTGTCAAAAATTTCAACCCAAATCGTCCTGACTAAAGTGCATTAAAATGCACGGACAGTTAAGCTATAATTACTGGGCAAAAATACCCCATGCCTTAATCCACATGGTAATAACGCAATTAAAGTGGTGTTGCTTGGACTTGGTAATCTTCTGTGACAAGGCTTACAATTCAATTAACCCTGTTTTAACACTTTGTTTCAACTTCCTGTGAAGCTAATTTGCTTTAAACTTACTTCAGCTGCTATAATTATGCCTAATGCCCAATTTCAGAATTATCAGTTGTTTATGTCAACAAAACACTAATTTTCAATGGATGGGATCTGCTCTTATCCAGCAGGATGCCTGAATGGGGATTTCGTCACTCTGACTCCTAACAAAATGATAGCTTTGTCATTTATTATAATGTCAGGCTGACTTTATTGAACGCTATTGATGTGTTAGACTTGTTGCACTGATACAAAGTGAACTGAACTGCTGCAGTGTGATATTCAGAAAAAAAATACTCAATCACCTCTAAAATAATGAGTAAAATATTACTGGAATTAGGAAATTGTCTCCTTTTCTTTTTTTTTTTCTTTGATTCATTGCTCTGAAAAGTTGGATGCATCCATGATGAGAGAGTTCCAGCCTGATACAATTTGCGATAATCTCATAGTACAACCGGAGCTGCACTCCTCCTGACATCTACCAAAGCCAGCCACGGATCTAACCCATTTAATCACTCCTTTCTTGTTCTCTTTCTAAGCTCATGCTGGCTGTGACATATTGAGCCGGCAAACTTTCCATGTTCTCTCAGAGAAGGTCATTGGGCCAGGCCCAATCTAGCCTCTGAAACTGAGCCAAGATTTCCACTGCTGTCGTTCAGATTAGTATTAGACGTGAGCGCCTTTCCTAAGCAAATCAGACAGTGTGAAGGACAGAACCGTTCTTCCATTCAAGCACGCCTGCGTCTTGTTAAAGAGAGACAGGGCAATAAGTTGTAGGACAAAGGGAAGTTTGTGGGACGTCTTCACCTTTCAGGAAACCTATTTTTAAATGTGACAAGCCAGTTTGTCATGTTAGATGAGAAACAACTGTATTATAGTATTTCTACATATATATTATAGTAATTTCTCATGCGTGTAAGTAAAGAAAGCTTTTAATGTTTGATCACTTCAAGAAATTCTGGTCACATGATTGTTCCAAGAAATGTTTTTTATTAATAAGCGCCGATTGAGGTTTGCTGAAGTTTACCTTTAATACAACCTAATAGGAAACCATCAGAATGACTTGTTCCATGAAGTATAATAACCTGCAGGAATTTGGGCGACACTGGTGCAGCCAGGCACACGCTGTATTGAATGCTGACACATGATACAAGGACACCAGTTGCTGCTAAAGGACAACACAGGACACTCAATGTACTATACAGATATGTGAGCCTGGGACACTATGTCTGCATTGTGAATTTGACACCATTTGGATATAAAAGGCGGCATACTGTAATTCAAGAGTTTTGTTGCAAGCGTGAACAAATTTGGTGGGTGAATTGGTATCGATTCAGCTCTGTAGCACTTGGAAGGACAAACTTGCACCTGGACTCAATCAACGTTGATTGGAGAGTGGCAACATGCCCACATGCACACAACACAGCTGACAGGACACACTATCCAGTTCTGCAAAGGAGAAGTTAATAATCAAACTTAGCTCTCCGAAACTTGCAACTGGTAACGCTTTCTCCTCATAATTTCACATTTAACTTGCAAATATCCAGAGGCATTCAATGTTTTATCTCAAACATCAGTTGAAAGCTAAGCAAGAAGCCCTTACATGATCGAGACCTTTAAATAAGTTCTGCATTTATGTGTTTCTCCCCCCCTCACAGTGGGTAGCCTCACAGAGGGCTAGACACTTTTTCTGCAGATCTGTGTGATTTAATTGGGAACTGTGTGTCAGTTATTCAAGTCCCCTGTTGTTAGTTTGGTCTTGATTTACTGCTCTCCCCAATTTCACTGAGTAGTTCAATTCAGAGTTTTTCTTTTATTATTTTTAAACCCCTCCTAATGTATTTGCTTTTCCTATTACACCCTCAGTCTGTAAATGCTAAGCTGTAAAAAGAGTACAAACATTTGGCTCGTAGTTTTTCAACTAGACAAAACAATGAGATAAAATGTGGAACAATCTGTGCCATATGGCAACTTTTTTTTAGCCTATAGGATGTAAAACGAACTCATAAACATATTTTTATTTTGAATTAGATATTGTTATTTACTGTACACGCTTTTCCTGTATTACGAAGCCTTAACTTCAACATACTCTGTCTTTCTGAACTAATGGCTTCAAACAAACAATTATTCTCTGTCCTTCTTTCCTAGTTTGTCTGGTTGTTGCAGACTCACATTTTAGATCCTTTGTCTGCAGACTTGTTGGCATGCTGACCGAATGGCTCAGTTTTGGGATAATGTCAACGCCTTCAGCAGATGCTATTACATTACATAAAAAGAGATACGCCATGCTGGAGAGCTTCCACTCACTCCTAATGTGTGCATTCTGGCCACGGGCAACAACTTCACATCCAGTCCTATCACTGCCATGGCAATCTGGGAGCGATCCCAAAGCTGTTTTGCATCACTTGTCAAAGGTAAATTCTGACTGAGTTACTTGAAGTTTTATTAAGCAATCTGACAACTGGAGGCAGAGAGACTTCTAAACAAACTCAAAGGAACAAGCTTTGATATTTATCGCCTTATCAGGTGCTTAGGGCTAACACGTTAACAAGCAGATGCCTTGAATGTTCTTACTGCACGTCAGATTTTCTGAAGTTTGTATTCTGAGTTAAGGCTCCGTTATCCAATATGCTTTCTTGTACTGCAGATCCCACTGAGAATCTGACAGACAAACCACCAGTCTGCAGTTCAATGCAGCTTTGTGAGCTTTGAGTTCAATGGTGTGAATTTCCAGTTGGTGGCCCAGCAAATCCAGGGCCACGCTCCAGAATTGGTGATCAATAGAGTGGGACTCTGTGCTGTGTATATTATGCGTCGCCCATAGCATTGTTAAAGAATAGGTTCATATTATTTCAAGTTCATCTTAATGTTTGCTGTAATCGTTCCTCCTCACCATACCGGCTGTGAAGGCTATCTTCCCTATGTTATGTCAATTTAAGAGATTGGCGACTAAGATTTATAGTCCTCGTTCTGTGGAAAAATGAATTCTAATGTTCAGCTGAAGTTGATATGAAGCTTCAATCAAATCAAGTGGGTATCTTTTCAAGTCCCAGTCTTTTTAGTACAAAATTCCCTCTTTGTGTTACCCCTGGACAATGTTTTCATGCTAAGCTGCAGTGTAAAAGTAGTTACACAAAGAGGGAATTTCATTCTAGAAAGACTCAAACTTAGGGAGATAATTGCTTAATTTGTCTAGCTCAGACTGCTGAAGCCTTATATTAGCTTTGGATGAACTGGCTTTGGCATTGTTTACCCCTATCTCTTAATGTACTTAAACTGTACTGAAATTGCATTCAGAAAGAATCTCTTCAGGGCCAGTATGGCCAGGAGGAGCATTTGCTGCTCCCAATAACTCTTTCGATGAACATATGGATATGTGAGTATTGTTTTTAAGACAGACTTGAAAGAAATGTGACTCTATACTTAAAGAATAAAAAGCTACAGCTGTCTGTTTAGAGGTGTCTAAATTTAATTAGCCCGTTGAACTTGACAGAAACGTGTCTTTGCTTTTTTCAGTTTCACATGACTTTCTTGCACACGGAAAAATATCTACATATGCTCGGGCTGTCACTTTTTCAAAAATTCAAGTCAAAACAAACTAGAACAATGTCTGATTTAACTGAAGGCAACTCACATGATCCTAAACTACATTGTAGGACCAATAGTAGCTGGATTAAGGCACATCCTGCACTTATACACTGTATTTTTAATTTGAACAGATAATTGCAGACTGAATGTTCTTTCTTTTCATGTTCAAACTGTAGTTGAAGTTAATAATAGCGACGGTCCCTATGTACAGATACGCACAGTCCTTGTGACTTGTATTTTCTGACACATACAAGCCTTTCCCTCAATAAAATCAATTTCATCTAGGTCTGATATCCCAGTGGAGGCACAGCAGGTTGTGTAACGGCACAGGGGAACAGGGTGGAGCGGCTATTTTTACCTGAAGCCCAGGAGTGAGTGCAACACAGAAGGTGAAGCAGGAGGAGAGTGGAATTTGGGCAACGTTTGGGAAAGGGAATCGGGTAACGTTAATCATCTGGACAGCAGAGACATTAACTGTGCATGAAGCTCAGTCTCTGGACATTGGATGTACTGTTATAAATACTGACAGAGGGCGTGTGTGTGTGTATGTGTGTGTGAGGATCAGAGGCAAAAAGAGGAAGGGCATGGTGTATTTTTGTGTGCGAGTGAGTGAATCTGGGAGTGAGAGGACATAGGCCTAGTGTAATTATGTGTGTGTGTGTGTGTGTTTGGGACAGTGTGCTTTTGCTGAGGTGTCCTGACTTACCCCTGTAGACGTAGTGCACTTTGCTCAAAGCTACACACACACACGCCCAAAGACTGTGTTTTTCCAACTCACTTTTCAGGTTGGGAAAACACACAGATGAAAAAGGATGAGGCTATAGCGTCACACTCACTCTTCGCGGCAGCCCTCGTCACACACTAACATCATTACAATTTCAGCTCCAGTGCCTTCTAACAAAACTCTGCATATTTACAATGTGTGTGTGTATCCACTATTGTCTTGTTAAATTTTTACAGTGGCTGCTGAGCTGAGCGCCTTTGCATACTGAATGCAATATTGTGTCTTAATATGGCCTAGTATAATGCTTACAGATTTGGAGAGTGCTGATATGGCACATTTCGCAGTGGAAGCATCTGAGTCGCACGAAAGCGGAGCGTTCACCCCTGAGAGTGTGAGGGGGCTCACCTTTTGTTATTATTTTCGGAGGCGCCGATTCGTGCTGACCTACTTTGGGAGCAGGGATTGTTGAGGCACAGAGCACCAATGCAAATGAAATCTGTTGCTTCCTGCCTGTTGGATTTCAAGGATTTCCAGGCACATGATGCAACTGGGAAAAAAAAAATGACTAGATGTCACATGTATTGCAGCTTCATGCATACTGTCATCGTTTTATCTGCTATTTCAAAGCTTATCTGGACTCATCACTATTCTATATTTTCTATGTTGGCTGTTTTCTTGGAAAGACTATTGAATCAGTGGCCTTACATCAGCTTGAATTCTTGACAGCAGCCCGCTTGGTTTACCTACAAAACCTTATATAAACCTGCTCAGCATTGCAAATGACAGTGATCACACTGTGACTTGAGCGCGACACCTGCTTGACAGGAAGCTGTCAAAAATACCTGTCATCCTGTCAACTGCACAGCCTACCCACTACCATCAACTCTGTCTTTTTTTTTTTTTTTTTTTTACGAGGCTTTTTCTCTCTTCCACACAGTTGTACTGCGGCAAAGAAAAATGAGGATACTTTTTCTCTTATGATTTGTCATTTTGATGGGACATATTGTAAGATAATGTAGTACAGTTGTAGTGATAAATATTAGCTGGGCAGACTGTTACCAAAAACTGTTAAAATGAACAATTTACAAATACACTTGAGAAAGCATTCGTCTTTCTTCAAAATGTCCTATATTCACATAAAAAATACTTCAATTTATGAATCTACACTGAAGTACACTGTGTCCTGCAAAGGGAAAAGTAGGTAAAACTTAAAGTTCAGGTGGGTTTATCCCCCTCACAGTATGTATAACCTTTTCTATCACCTTTTTTTATATACACATGCAAATGCTGTTCCTTTTGAATTATTGTCAAGCTAAAAGTATTTCTGCATGTGGGTGCTGTCACTATATTTTATTACACACTGTAATTGTATCGAGTGGCCGTTTTTTGGTAGGAAGAAGAATCAGACGTGCCGTTGCCATCCCTGCAGGGGATGGAGTGCTCTAAATGTGGTGTGGCCTTTGTAGCCACGTGTGAAATATGATTTGGTGAAGGATGTCATTTGAAAGGGGCCCCGGTACTGCAGTTCTGACAGCCCCCGAGCACTCTCTTACACAGTCTCACTGTCTTTACCGCTGCCTCTGTATCGCTGCATCTCTCCACTATCTATCCATCTATCCTTCACACATTCTCCCACACCTTTTCTCTCGCTCCCTCCTCGCCTCCCAGTGGCTCTTTTATTGGGCTGCTTTAAAGCCAGATGTTCCTGTGCTGCGAGGGTGAAGAGGGAGAATGGGGGTGTGGGGGGGGGGGGCAGTGGCGAAGGGGAGGGGCAACCAAATGACTCGTAGCTTCAGAGTAGCTCATTCCCCACACAATAGACTCACTTTCTCTCCAAACCCTCTCCCTATTTTTTTTTCCACTCGATATCTCCATTTTTCATATCCTCCATTTTACATTATACACTGGCAACACACCCACATACAAAACTTAACTTTCTCTCCGTCCCCTCCGTCATGTAATACAAGCAACCTACTTCTAAGTTGGACCAACAGTTTGATTTGAATTGGGAAAGAGGCTGTAGCTGTGATTCAGGCTGTCTTCAATACCGCTCTGCCGCACGCAGGAGATAAGAGGTGCGATCTCAGTGGCCTGGCCCTGTTTTCAAACCCAGATAATACTCTCTCAAAATCAGATTCCCACAACGGCACACTGGCCCCTGTAATTGTCTGCACTTGAGCTGCAGTGGATTTCTCCAGTACTGAACTTTTGCACAGTGTAGGGGAATGAATAATTCTATTCTTATAACTGAAAACTATCTCAGGCACGCTGTGCTTTTTTTTATTCACCAGAATTTCCGAGTTGGAAATGTCAATTTGCCCTGTCCTTTCTCTCTCCTCAACTATAATCAACGACAGCTCCTATTTTTGCAGATTATACAGACATCGGTGTAAAGAGAGGAATAAAAATTGCTGCCATGCTGAGTTTACGCCTGACAAACAACATCCACGTGGAGATCTGACACTGCAATTTGCACTTACACACAGAGGCAAATCCTAGCCTTATTCAGATACATTTCCAGTACAGGCCTATTTTGCAAATCAATCATGCAGCACAAAATAGTGGCACAGAGGCTTATATTTTCCAACTGCCCAGAGTCGGAAAGCAGCAAAGAAAAAAAAAAAAAGCTGAGATGTGGCAGGGTGTTTATGGAGAATATGAATGAAGGTAGCATGCAGCTTTTATGCCTCCTAATAAGCCCCCAAGGCTGGGGAACATTACGACTCTACAGTTTTACAACCACTGATGGTCTACTCAGAAATGTACATTGTGCCTCTCTTGGGTGTGTGTATGTGTGTGTGGGTTTGGGTGGGGGGGGGGGATCAGACCCGTAGCTGTCTACTAAAACGATCCCCATGAATTTCTAGCCATAAATCAGGCTGCCAGACTTCCTCTCACATGATACTCTTCACAAATGATATGCTTGATAAATACCGAAAAGTGCGTGCGAGTGTGCACATATGTACGCGTGCGAGACTGCGTGCTTTTGGGGTTCATCACCGCAAATGGATTGGGATCTGACAGGCATTCCAATGAGCTGCCACGATGGCATGATGAAATCATGACCCCCCCACGCTAAAAATTTTGCCACGTTCACATTACGAGGATGTCATGCGGTTGTGTGCGTGAGGTTCCGTGTGAATGTGCACCTTAATTGTGTCACATCCGAGCGTCGCGTGATGTTTTGTTGTGGGTGTGTGTGTAGGTGTGTCTGCACAAGTGTGCGTGCCCGGCATGGTGAGGGTGCAGTCCATCAGCAAACCAACGAGGGAGAACTGACGCAAGTGCATGAGAAAAGGCGGTGGAGTGATTCCTCTGACACAGATCTGAGATGAGTTTTGCAGCCATAACCAGGCGGCACTGTAGGAGCTAATTCAAAGTTATTGACAAATGCCTGGCCTGTATCTTGTGTATCATCTTTGTATATATTGCTCGCTTTCTGTATTTTACAGTTATTTGAAAAGTTATTTTGATATGAAAAATATCACTTCTTGGATTGAAGCTCAAAATATTGGGTTTATTCGTATTTTGGAGCTACATCAAACATAATTTTACATTTATGTTTGGACAACACCCTATCTGACGAGTCATAAATGTTTGGGCCCCAGACACAACCAGAAAGTGGCACAGTAAAATTCATTAATGCATCCTCATGAAATGTGGTGCTGGGAGATTGGTGATGTAGTGACTACTTGGCGGTTTGTGCAGTGACTACTGTCGGTTGCGGTTAGGTTTGTTGGTGGCAAAATGAATATGAAGAAGAAAGCTGTACTGGCATTCTCAACTCTTCTCATTCAGTGGAGCAAGGTTCTATAAAACTGGACGGTGTAACACAGCTAATACGATAGCGTCTTCCATTTTGTACACTTTAGTTTTCTGCATTTCCATGAGTTGTTCATGTTGTCCACTCGCATATTTCGGATCGGATTCGGGCTTGAACATGTACGGATGTATTTGATAAGTTTCCATTTCAAGTAAATAACGAGAAAAAGAAGTGAAGTACTACTACTACTCTTTGTTTACATAGCCTCAGGAACCACAGAAAGTCTGCTAAGGGGAAGCTTCCAGAAGCTAACCAATCAGAACAGAGTGGACTCATCAGGAGGGGAACCTTGAAGAGACAGGAGCTGAAACAGTTTCAGAGGTTGAACTGAGGGGCTGTGTAAAGCACCAGTATACGATATGTAAGGAGTTTTTTTTAAAACTGTAAATCATGCAAAGATATTCCAGTAGAGCCCCAGAATAAAAATATAGATGTGCATGATATGTACCCTTTAAGATGATTCACATTTGAACAACAACCCAAATTTGTGTGTCAAAGTTCACAGAGTTAGTTTCTATATGAAAGCTCAAGATGAATTTATGTTGCTCTGCAAGCGAATCCACTGATTGTCCACTGATTGTCCATTCATTCAAGTCAATTCAAATGAACAAATTTAGGTCAGGGGTTTTGCGGATATAAATAATTGTGACTAAGAAACCGATTTAAGTGATGTCTGTCTCTCTGTCTGTCTCCTCCGCTCCATTTCAATACTTACTTTTTATCATGTCACGTGCAGTGCACACACACCCCACACACAACAGACAGCACTGTCCATTGCTCTGAAACAACAGCTAAGTGATATCTCTGCCAATAATTTTGTTGTTTTTGCTACTTCTCTATAGATACATAAAGCTTAAACAGAGGGGGGGCAAAAAATACAACTGAGGGGGCTCATGGTCTCATTACACACAAAAATATTGTTAAATATTCTTCTTGCCCTATCGAGTAAACCATTTTACAATTGCTAAAAGCATGTCACATTTTTGTTGGGACAGAAGTGTAAGGAAAACATTGTCTTACTGGTATATTGATGGAGTTTCTAGACTCAGGAGAAGAAGCAACAAAGGACATTAGAAATACTCTGTGCTGGACTTGGAAAAATCCTTATCTAACCCGCTTTGTATAGCTAGCACACTTCAAAGATGCTGAATACATTAGTTTTAGGGGGTGTTATTCAAATGTGTTGATCCCTTTTGGGCCTTCATAAGCATATTGATAGTATTTTGTCACACAAATGGCTTCTAGTCATCGAGGCATAATCAAACAATGAACTGCAGTGTGCCACCATAAACGGTTTAAAGCCAGGACAAAACATTGCAATATTTATGTGTTGAGCCATTGTTCTGTATTACATTAAACTATGTGCCTGGTTTTTAGTGTTTCTAGTTTATAAATGCATAACTGTGACTGTTAGTCTTAAGTCCTTAATTTGTGAGATATATGCATTCTGTCTTACAAAATGATTATTTTTTTCTTTTGTATTACCACTTGGCACATTAGCTTTACATAAGTGATAAAAAAAAGAACTATCTTGTGTTTCTTTTTTCCTTCAAAGTAAATACTTTGATGTTTTAAAACTCATTCAATATGAACCACTTTGATTTTAGGTACAAAACTCGCCTGCAGTACGATTAGCCGTGGCAGTGCGTATCTCCCAGGATATCTGCTAAATCGGCACCCAGCAATTTTCCAGAAAGATTACACACAACACATGCTATGCTATCAGTTAAATCTGTGCAATTAGAACCTGAGCATTGCCTCTTTGGTAAATTCCAGAAGTGAATCCATTATTTAAGGATTTTTTTTTTATGTTGGGTAGTGCTAATTTGCAATAGTTTCATTAAGAAGGCAACAATAGATTAACCACACAGAGAGATCAATTTCTCAAAGCATCCATTTGTACTATTTAGAAAACCTGGAGGGTGTTGTTGATGATCTGTGTGTGCATTCGCATTTGTGCATAGGCTATAGTGTGCACATGAGTGTAAGAAAGATTCTTTAAACCTGCTGTTTGTGTCTATTCTCAGTGTTGGCCAGCCCTGACAGTGTGTTTAAAAAAAAAAGGGAAAAAAATAGACACAGTGTGTGCTGGCTTTTTGATTTGGCTTGCTGCTGTGACACTACCTATAGGACCAGTGGGCCTCCTCCTTTGAAGCAAACAGCAGTTAAGAGACAACAGTGAGCACCACTGCACTGCTAATAGGAGGAACTAGTGACTTTAGGGTTCGGGAACAGTTAGATTTTTAAAATTTTTAAGACAACGCATGCACAGGAGGCGTCTCAAAACGGGATCATTATACTGCTCTATACACAGTATTTAGCTTTATTAACAGTATTTGATGTAGCAAACATTCCTTTATTCAACGAGAGGTGAAAAGTGAAAACTTTTTCTAACCCTTAGATGAGGGAAACTCTTCCACAAATATGGAGACATCACTTTAATGCTGGGTCAGTCACCGTGGTAACTAACGCTTTGAACCAAACCTGCTCGCTGGCAGATTTTCTTCAACAAACCTTGAGTTTCTAGCTGTCTCACCCTCCTGCAGAGCCTGAAGGAGCCCGTTTCATTTCCTCATTGATACAGTTGATATCACAGCATATATCAAAATGCATTAGGACTATCTTTACCAACCTTAGCGCTTTTATGCGTAATCAGTCATTTCTCTGCCCTTACATTCAAATAGGCTATTATACATTGTGGATTCAGCCTCAGCTCAGAATGAAATCTATGCATTGTCCCTTTTTTGCGAGTGTAAGGTTTTTTTTTTTAATATCATTGTGATGCATCACTGTAGTAGTATAATCTCAGTTTGGATTTTTAAAAAAAAATCTGTATGAAGCTTTAGGCACATACTGCAAGACACTGATCAGTTAATAACCATGTCATATTTCTCATATTGTGATTGGTTGCGCTAATGGAACGTTCCTATCATAGTTATCTTATTATATTTTGGAGATTATGTGATTATTTCCGACTGAGCATGATTGTGGTGCAGCTGAAAAGACTACAAGATTTTAAAACTGGTCTAAATATAGTTGAAAAGTGATTTTTGGAATTTAAAAAAAAATACACTGCATATAGTCTTAACATGTTTTACCAGCATTTCAGTGACTAAATTTGAATGATGTGAAGTCTGCCAATCGTGTTCTGTATTTATTGTATAATATATAGTAAGATTCCACCATTTTCTCATCTATTAAGGAAATTAAAGTCAATTATGAATGAGTGGACTACACTAAATAAAAGTTAATAGTGTTAACTTATTGACTCTTATTGGTTTTTTTTAAAGATAAATGCGAGTAGTTTGCATACAAATGCATTAATATTTCTAACTCCACTGGACTCCACTGCCTTTTATTTACCTGTTGCCATGGTGAATCCCAATATCGAAGCTCCATTGTTGATCAAAACCAAAAACTCTTTTAAATTTCCCATCTCTGGGTTAGTCAGCTCAGAATTCAGGGTTTGTTAAACCCGCTCTCTGAAGTAGGCATCATAAGTCTGACAAGAAAGCTCACCCATACTGCAATCTGACTCACAGACATTCATTGTATATTTTCTCTAATGTATAAACACAAACACTGTCACATTTGTCTGTTAATGCTTCCCAGAACATAGCCGCCAATACAATCGATGGCTTTCTAAAAATATTTATACTAGAGAGGATCGATGTGAGAGATCATTCCCATTCTACTCTATGTATACACAAATAGACCACTGATGGTATTGAGTGCTCTATGGTTATGTTGCCTTGCTGTCGAGGTGACGGCACTGCCGGAGTCGGTGCATATAGCCACTACTACTATATCTAGCTCCTCTTCCCTGTTGCACACAGAGCTTTTTACATATCATAATGCAAGGTTGAGCTCAACTCACAGAATATAAAACCTCAGGCTTACAATAATGCCAGTGAAAGGCGGCGCGTGCCCTGTCAGAGACACTTTTCTTTGGAATGTGATTATGTTAGGAGATTTTTCTTTGCAGCAATTTTCAAGAGAGAACAAATTTTCTATCTCCACTCTCATGCCAAACTTTCTAACCCAGCTGTTGTCAAGTTGTTTGCGTTAGGATTTCTTGTAAAGCCATGTGATCGCTATCTGACTACTGCTGCACACAGGGATGTTAAAGCAGTCTGTAAGTGTCAACTGTAGCACAGAAAATGACCTTATTTCCACTTGTACTTTTAGAGAAAGATCTCTTGGTGCTGCTTCTGTGGCTTCAAATCCTTGAGGAAAGTTAAAATGTTGCTTAATGGATTTAATAAGATAATGGGCGAACCCCTGTGTCTCTATCAATATTTTTGTGTCTGACTTTCAACTCTCTCTCTCTGTCACGCATACACACATTAGTGTGCAATCACTACCTGTGTAACACATCCACTACCACGCCAGCATTCCCCTCAGAACTCATTATTCCATCAATGGTGTATTAAATAACCATGAAGAGCATGTCTTTTTAAATGGATGTGTTGAACTGGCTCCTATGTATCTTTCAGCAAAGATAAACGGGCAACTATAATTGGTCAATTTCACTCCAGCACAGTGTGGCCTTAACCTGGAAACCATGATAGAAATTGAACTAACAGCCAATCGGCCGCCTGCTTGCCCCAGTGTTGAAGCTCTAGCTGTCAGCTTATCATTGCAATGGGCGGCGGCGTGTTCATTGTCATTTCCGGTGCACTGTGGAGTTTCTTACAACTAGCAGCATTGTAGAATAACATTTTCATGTATGTCCTCATATTTTTTATTTCATGTTTCACCAGCACAAACATGAAGACACACATCCATCACCACTAGCATTTGTGTGACATGATTCGCAATCTCCAGAGCCAGTGTTTATTTTGTCCGTTTTGGGCTACTGTAGAAACATGGCAGGCTCCGTGGAAGAGCACCTACTCCCTATGTAGACACACAAGGATTCTTATTTTCAGGTGATTATACACCAATTAAAACATACTTATGAATATTATATTCCATTTCTGCCAAGTCCGTCAATTCTGCTAGATGCCACTAAATTCTGCACACTGGACCTTTAAGCATACGCATATTTTATGTGAGTGTGTTTGTGTGACATGTTCGCTGAAAACAAAACTCCACAGGGTTCCTTTGTAGTTATCCAAGGTAGCAAAGTTAGCAACAATAAGTGTAGTCAGGGTTTAGGATTGGCCAGGTAATATCTGTTGTTTGCCCATTGAGGATCAGCATGGTAACCAATTAAAGGGCGACAAACCAGCGGCGTAAAATGGATCAAAGCACCCACATAAGCCAAATGCACACATTCTTTTCCCTGGCTCCAGTTTACTGGACACAATACTATATGTCAGGGTTTGATAATCTGTAGTAGTAAACCCTCAACAATTCCACAAAATACTGCCTTTTGCGTGTCGTGTCGGCATCAGGCCTTTGCTCACTAGAACTCAAAGCCTGTTTAGAAGAAGAATGATGATCATAAATTGTAATTCTACTTCCATGAACACAAGCAGAACCTTCTAACTTTGCTACACCATGCCCGTCTCCTAAATGCTGAACTTTAATGGAGTCAGTGGGTAGCGAATACCTCCTATTTATGGGACTCATATTTGAAAGCTAGCTAGCTCACCGTACATCGTGCAAATTTCAGTGTGTGTATCTGCTAAGATTGAACTATTTTCAGCAATAATATGCATTTTAGGTTTGTTGGCGTGCCGCTGCTCAGACACAAATATGAACAAGAATAACACAGGCTGTTCCTGAGCTCTTGTACTCCCCGACAGAGCCGGAGATGCAACAACATTTGAATGTCCATGAAAACATAAAACAAACATTTTAAATAAACCATAAATCTAAATGCTGATGCAGGAAGGATGCAGTGCTGAGCATTTGCGTACGCTTATAGAAAGAGTGCCAAATTGTTTATAGAGGCTGGTTGTGCGAGATAGGTCACGGTCATATATAATTTAACCGTATATGGAACATGTGACTATAAAACTTCCATGCCTGCCTGAACTACGAAGGGGCTCCATTGATCCCCTTCATCTTCATCATCTCAAATTCATCCCATCACTCGTGTCCCCCTAACAGGATTTGTCCGGCGGTACATTGCAATATTACTTAAATGTGCTCTCATCAGCAGGTTGGGAACTTAAAGATCATGTCTGTTGACAGGGGATGTATGGAGGGTATTACAGTTTGGAATTAACCAGCTCCACAACATCGCTTATGACTTGGCTTGCTATCAGAGGACATTGCTCTGGCCGAGCCATCCTTCCCGTGGAGCTCCATAAGCCAACAGGCGGTTTGGGCAGAAAAGCCTTTTTCATTCCTGCCCTCCTGACCCCTTCTCCCCCCCTCATTCTGCCTCCGTTAAGAAATGCTGCAGTTACTAGGCAACAAGGAGGGGAGGGGCTGGAGCCATTATAGAGGCCAGTTGTGTTATGCCCAGTTATTATAAAAGCTATATACATGATATAAATATGCTTAAGCCCATAAAGTCCAGCCTACATTATTCCTACAGAGGTTTCTAAAGTTGTAATTCTTTCAATTCTCTTTTTCATATTTTTATACTGTCATTAGGAGATGACATTATTCAACCATTTCTTTAGTGGAGGGTTACCCCAAAGTGCATGTTATTGTAAAAAAAAGCATTAAATAAAAATTATGTTTTGGCACACCCCATTGCTCCATTTGCTTCCCCCATTAAATTCACTCAAATTCACTCATGTAGGACAAGATTTCTAATTGCCGTATTTAATGTGTTAATGATTTAATTATTCTTTTAATTAATTTGTTACGACTAAATGATTGACTTAATTTAAGGGCTCTTGGCTTGTCTTCAGGGAGGACGGGGGCATAGGGCTCTGCAGATGACTTACTGATGCTGTTCATGTCAGAAATCAGAGGAAGAAAAACAGGAGACAGTGCAGCAAATACATTCACATATTTTCTCCAGCAACAAAATGAATAGGTCACATGTCGACGTGAGAATGTGAAAGCTTGTAGCTTACTTGTCTGAGTTGAGTATGCAATTGTTTGACCCTGAGGAGTATGAAGTTGTTCTTGCTTTTATAATGTAAACACTATAATAAAGACTTTTTAACTTTTGTACCTTGACTAAGAAGTGTGCCTTGACTTTTGTGGGGATTCATTCCCCTTTTTTGTGGACACTGTTTACCTACTTGTGCATCAGGAGCACCTGTTTTGTCGCTGTCAGATCCAAGAAGCACTTCCTCATTAGTTTTGTTTAATGGCTCTTTTTTTTTTCCGTAAGACTCCGTCTTACGAAGAAATATATAGTGGAAAATTTGGAAAACAAGTCCCGTTTATTCCAAAGGCCGACAAAGAAAGCAAGATCTATTTTCCCTCCCCAGTGAGAAATGACTGTGGGCCTAATCTGAAGTAAACAGGCTCTCAAGGCCTCTTTGGGGGGCGTTGTGGCTTCTCAAGCACATCAACCACGCAGGCCTCGGCATCAAAGGGATCACCATTTTTAATTGAAATGCCTTTTAACGTATAATGTAGTTCATTTATTTAATTTAGACTTGATAGCCACAGAAAAGGAATTGAGCTGGAAAGGTCAGACAAAATATGAGCATTCCAGAGCACACCAGCTCTATTAGTTTTTCCAAATAAATCTACCTTCACAGACGATGAAAATGTGGCGTGAACTTTTTTAGGCGGCTGCAAATTGCCTCAAAGTTTTATTGATGATAGAGTAAAAACCTCAGTTGATGGATAAAGAGGCTGCTGTTCAGTATGCGGGGGACACAGCGTACTGTTGAAGGGATGCTTTTATCTCTCTCCTTGCAGCTGAGAACCTACACATTTTCTTTATATGTGCCATGTGCAGTTATCAGCAAATGTAAATCATTGTTTTACTGTCAATCCTGAACACTTATTGTCCCTTCCTTTACAACACGTTTGCAAGTCATTTGCATCATGCACGGTGATTAGCATGATCACTGGACTGTCTTCTTTGTGGCAGTGGGAATGTTAAAAAGTAAGATAACACATGGAACAGGATGTCAAGTTTATCATAAATGTCAGAAATGGTGTGAACAGGACGTGACTTCACTCATCTTAGAGCAAAATCATTAAGGTGTCCCTGAAAAAGGTTTAAAGTGAAGTGGTCATAAATCAGTCACTGACATGGGTAAAGCAAATGTTTCAATTGTTTTTGTACTCATCATTTGACAAATCAAGTTGTTCAATGTGCATGTTGCTTTCTTGAATAGGTAAACATATCGGAAAACACATGTATTCAATTTATTTCCAACGGTGAAATGAAAAGATCAATATTAATCTCGTGCCTGTGTGTTAAGTATGGAGCTAGAGCTTGGATGCAATTAGCATAGTTTAGCATAAAGGCTGGAAGCAGGGGGAAACTACGGTGGTCCAGAGGTTCAAAACACAACACCAAAACAGATTTCAGAAAACAGAACATTTTAGAAAACACATTAACAAATTAAGAAAACATTAAAAAAAAAAAAAACTCAACAAAAAGAAAAACATTTCAGGATCCATCTGATGCCTCTGTACCTGAAGAAGAGCCAATTTGGGATCGAAGAAAGAAGAGGTAATTTTTTTTAAAGGGAGCATTTTACAGTAATGAGTCCCAGGGGAACAAAATATCTACATTTCTTTGGACATAAAAGATTTTTCTTCACACTGATTGCTTACATCTTCAACTGTAGCAATAGGAAGGAAGGAAGGAACTTTATTGTCCACACTGTGGAAAATAATCTTTGGTTTCACCATACAGCGCCGAAAAACAACACTAAACAAAATAGCGCCTTTTGAAAGGAAACCGTCATAACCCTATGTAAAGTGTAGAGACATGAGATCGACATTGATCTTCTTGTTTAACTCTAAGAAAATAATAATTTCCTTTGAAAAAAAAACAGTTAACCTCTTTTTTGTGATTTATTGTCTCAAAAAAATTTACCTAAATTCTAATTTATTTATTTATTTTTTCTTTTTAGGACAGAGGATCTCTCACAAACCATTATTTTCAATACAATTACTTGTAAACTTCCCTTGCAACCCAAGAGCACTCATGTGTACCCAAATTGGCCTTGGTATTTCTGTATTTCTCAGAACCCAGTGAGCCACTCTGCTCACTATAGCTAACTCGCTTGATGGAGAGGCACAGGATGTAATCTGGGATTAATTACTGGAATTCACTGCGCCGCGCCGCTCCTCTCTTCTCCTGGCGGCTCAGAGGCATCTGGTGGTGTCCGGGCTAATCTGGATGACAGTGGATTTGGATGGCAGCTGTAGGATGCAGGTATCACTTGGTAAATGCAGTGCCATTTTGAACTCAAGTGTGCGTGCGGATGAAGCTTTGTGGGATAATTGTAGCAGGCATTGTACAGTATATTAGTGGTGTGTGCATGGACAGACAAGGTGACAAATTAATGGTGGCTCTGTAATGCTGTGGAGGGCGTTTTGCTGGCATAGTTTGGGCCCACTTGTCCCCTTAGAGGGAAGGGTCACTGCAAATCAGTACAAAGTTGTTCTGAGTGATCACCTTTATCCTATGATGAAACATTTCTATCCTGATGGGAGTGGTCTCTTCCAGGATGACAATGCCCCCATCCACAGGGCACGAGGGGTCACTGAATGGTTTGATGAGTATGAAAATGATAATCATATGCTATGGCCTTAGCAGTCACCAGATCTCAACCCAATTGGACACCTATAGGAGATTTTGGACCGACGTGTTAGACAGCGTTCTCCACCACCATCATCAAAACACCAAATGAGGGAATATCTTTTGGAAGAACGGTGTTCATCCCTCCAGTAGAGTTCAGAGACTTGTAGAATCAATGCCAAAGTGCACTGAAGCTGTTCTGGCAGCACGTGGTGGCCCAACACCTTACTAAGACACTTTATGTTGGTTTTTCCTTTAATTTGTCTGTATATTTTTGCATGTGTGTATCTTTTTGTATGTGTGGTTTTGTATTCATGCAAACACATTTTTTTGGTCATGTGAGAGAGTAGGTGAGTAAGTAGCAAGTGGAAAAGCCTGACAGGAGGCCCACGCAGCCTGTCGAGCCACGGGTGTTTACAGTTAAAATATTTGCCTGTCTAGGGGATCTGAGAGGCAGGAGATAAGGCAGAGACAGGCCCTGTCATGAACAGAACTGTCTGTCTCCCTCCCACCCAAGTCCTCTTTATTAAAAGAACATTGATTTCTCTTAGCCTTTGATAATCCACCCCACCGGAGTCTAATCAAAACACATCAAATGTTTGCCACCAAGGACAACCATGTCAAAAAAAAAAAATTCCTCGCATCCTGACTGCCTTGTTTTGCAGTGTGTTTCACTGCAGCACACGTCAATGCGATACTGTATGAGGAATAATGTGAAAAGGCATTTTTCCTAATTGGAATAGCCAAAAGTGACAATCGCATCAGCAATCTTGTGTTTTTTAAAGCATTTGCATTTCTGCAAAACTTTCTCATAGCTGCCGTCATTCTCCAGAGAAACTGCATGAGTTGTTACAAACGGCTGCTTTTTGCTATCTCCAGTGAAGCTTCTTCCCTTAAGATGTATGTGTTTACACATTGTGTGTGTTTATGAGCTTGGGCGCACGTTTGTGCACGTGTAGACAAATAGACTCTTGCTTTCTACCTCCACAGGTTTTATTATTTTGCAGCGTTCCCATGGTGACAGGGTGGTCCACGTCAGGAGTGTGGGGTGGGTTAGAGTTGTAGCCTAAACAGGCATCTGGGCTTGTCTCCCAGTTGCTGGGTTGGGCCCCTCCTGGGCCTGGCGATGAGCGAAATTATTTTTAATGGATCTTCATAAAACCATCTGTATCAGCGCACCTGCACACTGGAAGGCTATCGACAAAATGATTATGACTCCAGGACCCAGAAATTGCTCTAAAATGTGTAATCATTTTGTTTGGTGTATCCACAGCCTCCCTTTTCTTTCATGTATCTGTATTCTTTGGGCCTGGTCCAACAAAGCAAGGTTATTTTCCTCCTCTTGGGTCTGTGGCCTGCACGATTTCCATTTAGATTTAAGGCTGTGTTTTTAACGTATAACAGGCTCCTGCTCTGCATTCAAGGATGCTTTATATTAAATGTCATGCAAATGGGTTGTCTGACCAGGCCAGAGGTGCATTGTCTGCAATAAATAAGGGTTAATTGTGGATGTTAATTTCCACAGATTGTGGATATAATGAAGCTGATTTGCCATCCAAGTTCCATAATGTCCCACTATCTTTCAAAACAGTGTTGATAATAGTTGGCAGGCATTCTGGCAGCCTTGTGAACCCAATGCTACAGTTGCACACTGTTGAACAAAAGATAAATACTCCGCCCAGTTTATTGTATTAAATGGCAATGCTAGAAAAAAAACCTGTTAGCATGTCTCAAATTCGCAATCATGCATTTTGAATATCTTCTTTATTTCTTTTTTTTATATCTCTTTCCCAAATCATAGATCTATCTACCACTGTGCCCCCTTGTCTTATAATTTCAAATGCTGAGGGGAGGAGCTGACAGGTTCAACTGTTTTTATGACACATTCCCCTGTTACTTCTCATCAAATTGGATTTGTATGAAGATATAGCTGATGTTTTATTTATTTCTGCCCTCTGAGACAACCCGCAGGTACCCTCTGGGTGTCATGATTTATACGTACTGAACAAAAACAAAAAAAAAGACAGTTAATGTCCTTGCACCTGCTGGCGTGTACTTTAATGAAATTCAATGAGATGAAATTTAGCACAACCTCTATTGGGGTTGGCCATATCATTTTGAAGTGCTTCATTACAGCAGTGGTGGTGGCCTGTGGGATATCTTCATTTGCAATGTGGCATGCCTCATTCATCACCATAAGATAAGGAACCAGAGGCTCCAGTATCTGCTATAATACAGCTTCCATTCACAGCGTGCAACTTTTTATTTCCTTAAGTTGCAGTAGTTGTATTACTTTGTGGGTTCTGCATCTGATAAAATTTGGAGCAGACTGTATACAGTGATTTGATTAATACCGAACAAAAACAGCATCAAAATGTTAACAGTGTGTCGTAAAATGCACCTTCACTGATATAGAAAAATCAAAAAAAGCTACGGCTGTGTGTTAAAAACAATAATATTGCATTACAGCTGAGCACGGTTGTGTGTGCTGGCTCCCACGGGTCCCTTTGGATAACTCAGAGGTGTGTGTACTCATGTGTGTGTCAAACCTATGAATGCCCAGCCAGAGCTCTTTTTATTATTCTTTAGAGCCAGATGTTCCTGTGATTGGAGGATGAGGAAGGAGCGATGAAGAGGAGAGACAACTTACTAATTAGGTTCGCTGCATCAGAGTAGCCCTTTTCTACTGCTGTTAGACTCACTCCACAGTACAGTTTGCCACTCCACTCTTCTGTTTCAGTAACTCCTCTGTGCCTCTTATCTCCTTCCCAGATTTGTCAGTTTTCCCTCCTCTCTGTTTCCCCGCATAGTCTCTCTATCTCTATCTTCTTCTACTCAGTGTGTCTCTACCCCCCCCCCCTCCTCACTCTTACTGATGTGGAGGCAGATGCTTCAGGCCCCCAGAAGGAGAGTGTCTCTGATATAAAAAGGCCTAATGAATGGGAGCCGCCTGTTTGTGTGCCTGCCGCCAAGTAGTGCAGCTGCACAGGCGCTGGATGGCACAAACAAAAGCCTCCATGTCCCTTCTGCAAATCCTCCTGCAAAAGCCAGGATGTTGCATGTGTGCGGCCTCAGATTGAGGCAAATCAGTTAATCCATAACAAGACCTAACACAAAAACAAACAAGTGGGCTGTACTCATTTTTAACTTTAGGTCCAAAGGGCTTTGTCCCGACGTAAGGTGAAGTTATTGATGAGACAAGGCCACCGGATTATTTCCACAACCTTAATATCTGTGTGCTGTAACCCCATGCTGGGGTAGTGTGTCTGTGCTGAATTCTCTCACTATTTCCCGCCTGTGTTCAGTAGCTATTTTCGGTTAATTACTCCTAATGAATTTGTGTATCCTTATTGTCCTCTAGAGCACTGAAGAGTGGTCTCTTGTCAGAGAGGGGGGAAAAAATCCAAACGCTATTTTGTCAGTCTCTAATCAATCTCCCAGGTTTTGATTGATGTCTGCCTGGTCTACTTTTTCTCTTTTTTTTGTGCATGTGGCAAGGGAAGTATTGTTTTTTTCCCCCTTTTTGTTTATTCCATTATCTTAAAGCTGTGTTGGGGGTGTAATGGAAGCTTAGAGGAACAGGTGATGGGGCTAATTAGTCATTAACGAAGAGATTAGGGTCCCAAATGACAAGTGCATGCTTTACAAGGTCATAATTTGATTAAAGTCGCTGCCAGTTGATGGGAGAAACTACTCTGAGATGATTAACTTGTCCCCCAATTCCTATGTCTCTTCCTCTCCACATGCCACTGAGATGATCTCTAATTTTACCATACATATAGAAGCGAACATATGTTTGTTAGCTCATGTGTGACGGGCTGATATACCATAGACTGGGCTTAGTCTAATTAGCTGGATAAATACTCTTTTCATTTGAGATGATGATCTCAACGGCCATACACTATAAACACCAGTTGATCTGTGTCAGAAGAGCCTGTTAAGGTACAAGATAAGCTAATCTGCTTTTCAGAAGAGTTGACGCACATTGATGCTGTAATGTAAACTGTTGTGAATCTTGACGTCAAAATGCACGTCAGCCTGCGATGATGTGTGTCTTATTGCCGCCGGTGTGTTGATTTACATAGAAAACAATAGGGTGCTTTGACCAGCGTCATATGCCGTTGGTGTATGTTGCCCTTAAGAGTCATGCCTGTGATGATGCATCTTTATGACATGTGGATGAAATAAAATGCAAATAAATGCAACTCTACTGTAAGCCTGGGCAGTTTCATGCATTCAAGCAAATGGCTTCTGCATTTGCCCATGAAAAATTGTGAGATCATCAATTATACTCAGGTCATGGGGTCAGAGCAGCCTTGCGGCACTGTACTCTCCTCAGGAGTGATGCCTTCAATAGCTGTTTTTAAAGCTCTCAAGCAACAAGCAAACTCCACACTCTCTCTGAGCTGGAGACATGTCCAACATCTTTTGTGAAGGACCACGAAGAAGAATGTCACACATGTCCGATCGATTGGCTGATGGATACATGAGTTAGTGGGGAGGCTTTTCTCTTCAGCGACCCCTCGTTTTTATTTCGTTGCGACCAATACTTTCTGAGCTCGACTGGCATGCGGTGGAGTCTCTATCACACAAACATTTTCCAAGTGTGCAGATCTTTGAGCTTCATGCATGTGCCCTGCCCTTCACCTTTCCCTTCAGTCACCTTCTCTCTCTATTGTTTACTAGTTGCTGTTCACTGCAATCAAATATTGATAGAGGTCAGTAGCAGAGCAAAGTAACCCCATCTCAATTTTTAATGTATAATATAGTACCGCAAATGGTGTTCCCTCCACTTTAATGCTTTCGAAGGCAGATACTTCCCTCCCACTGGTTCAGGATTCAGTTTATAAATGTGTTCCCCTCAGGTCCATTGAAAGCCACACTGCAGCTTCATATGCCATGCCATGCCACCAGTGAATTAGAAATACACTTAAACCCACTTCAAAAATCGAAGAGAGTCAACATATTTCCACTGCGCATCCTAAGTGGCCTTTTGGAGAGAGTAATAACCTTGAATAATCTTTGAAAAGAATGAAAAAGCCGGAGCCGGGGCAGAAGTAGGCTAAGAAAGGCAGGTTGTGGTGAAGTGACTAAGTGTCAAAGAAGCCATGAGTGAGATATTGAGCCCATCTCATTTATGTTTAATACACCCATGGATGAGTCAAATTGGAGACGCGGGGTCAGTTTGGACAGGTCACCGAGCATTGGAGTCTGTAAGAAAAGCCTTGAAAAGAGTGGCAGAGTGTATGCATGTTTGCTGTATGTGTGCATGCATGTGTGAGTAAACAGGTTTGTGGGTTCAACTGCCTTCTCTTCAACTGTGGTTTTTTTTTTTTTTTTTTGTTACATTTCCTTGTCCATGTGCGCTGCTGCCTCAAAATTTCTTCCTTTCTCCAACAACAGCGTATGATAGAGGTGTATTTTTAGGAATGCACAGGCGGGTTTATCCATCTGTTTTTTGGCTGACTTTCTCTCTCTATCCTTTGGCAGGGCCTCGTTTATTTTGCTGTCCAATTGGTGGCTCCTTGAGGGTGTCAGTCGCCACCACTTTAACAGATGAGCATATTCGGAATGAGCTATGGGGCCGCGCCCACTCCAATACATGTGGCTTAAGCGTTCTAATGCACCGCCACCACCTCCTTCTCCTTGCACATATGTAGATATATGTAAACACACATGTTCAAACATGAAAATATCTCAAAAACACTCAATTCTGTCTCCATACAATAATATCTGCAAATCCAGAGATTACTTTCGTAGTCTTTTTTTTTACGTCCAATGCCAATGTTTTTAAAATTCTCACTTTATATCTGTGCATGGCTTGGCAACAATGGTATGCTTAAGGTTAGGGACAGATTGGGGAATTGGCAAAGAAACTATGTTTAAGGTATAGTTGGGGTAAGTCATGGTTACAGTTAATAAAAAGGTGAACATTGATTGCAGGTCTGCAATGGGATGTGAACTCTGGTCTCCTGTATGAAAGTCAGGCTGGCTTCATGCCTATACACCACCATGCACTCCACACCCTTAGAATCTGCCCTCGATAAAAAAGGGCACACTTCTCCTAGCATTGGCACTGAAAATTGGCATTGGACGTAATTCTTGAATTGTTCAATGTGAACATAATTCCTGGGATACTGAGCTGAGACACTCGGCATACAAAGGCAGACGAATACAGAGAGCAGACACCCAGTCCATTACCCTCTACACATTTCCCTCAGTGAACTCAGCCTTACCTTTTGAAAGCCTCTCTATTGTAAGAAGAGTATCGATGTGAAAAGCTCACCAAAGGGACTTGGGTCTCCTGTGGTGTTCTGAGGGCAATTCCACCATTGCTTATTTTAGACACAGCTTGCCTCTACAGTACAAGGCAGGGTCACTTTACATGCAGGACCAAGCCTAGAAACGCTATCCTTTACTCATGAAATAAGAATGCAGTTAAGTGAATTGATGGTCTCTTGCCTCTTTTGCCTGAAAGTGGCCTTTAGAAGGGTTAGTGATTCTGCCCTCGGAGAAAGCACTTGACACGGTGCACTGTAGCGGATAAGGGTTAAGATGATTCACAACAAGGCCATTTGGAGTTAGTAGACAAGGGTCAGAACATGGCACACATACATGGCTACATGCACTAGCGGTGTCTCGGCTGGATCATGCATGCTTTCATAACACACGGACATTTACTTCTGACTAAGCTGCACAGGAAGGGAAAAGTCTTGCAATTAGATTGTGTCACTGGCTCTAACATATGTTTGTTGACTCAAGGAAAATAATCAAGGTGTGTTCTGGGATTGCTTTTATACACTTAGAATGTGAATGTTAGGGTAGGTTTGGGGTAAGAAGCAAGGCAATCGAGAGTTAAAATTTCTTATTTTGTATCATGGTTAAGAAGTTACTTAATCTGTTAAATTGACACTTGATGAGCTCTTTTCTAATCTGTTTCTAAATGCGTCATTAAATGGGAGAGACAGCACAGTGCAAAACAAGCTGATGAGCATTGCCAATGAATTAAGAGAATCTGTTTTTGTTGTTTTGCTACAAAAAAACAACATAATGTGATAAAAGGTTTACGCCAACAGAACAAACCCCTGGATTTGGAGCTGCAGAGAAATCATGTAATTCTCTAAGATTTGGGTCCTTGTGTTGAGAAATAAACAAAGAGCTGCATTGAAAGATGACAAGAAAATGAAGAAAGAACAACTGAAATAGTTAAGATACTCCCCATCTCAGCTGTTTCTCGTGGGAAAATAGAATAGGAAAAAACAACCTCTATTTCTATCTATTGGACCAGCCAAAGGCACATCAAGTATTTTCTCTCCCCTCTCCCCATCGTCACTGAAAGCAATCATTTTAGAATTGATTTTCATGGCTCAGAGAGAAATAATGGGAATTCTTTCTAATGTAGAAATGTATGTGTTCCTTTTGGTTAACCAGAATAGACCATATTTCAAGCTTGTCAGTTAGAGGAGTAAAAATACCTCTCATCTTTTGCTCAACTTTTTCTCTCCTCCTATTCCCACTGTCTAAAGTGACAACTCGTCATCTCTAAAAATCAATCATATAATTCTATATTCTTCAGGCTGCTGAAATGATAGAAGTTTGGTTCTTTTTAAGACTCCTCGGGTCCACATTTGTCTATGTTTTGAGGGGATAAAATTGGCACGCCAACCAGCAAATCATTCTTTATGGTGTCAACAGGGAGGGGGGAATGACAATTGTCTTAACATGCCCCAGTTAGCACTCACCCAGTGTATTCTCATTCATCCCCACGTCTCTTTGCAATTGGGCTTAAGTCAAATCTACATGTCCATCCATGGCACCCACTCGCGCCCAACTGTCCAATTTTAAAAGCTCACTTCCATGTACTCCCGTCCATTCTCCAGCAATTGTGCCAACCCCTTTTCACCCACTACGGCTCACAGAAGCAGAGTCAATCCAAAAACAGCAGCTCCTCTCCCCTGGATGAGCCCAAATCCATTTACCTAGGGTTTATCCATCAGCAGCTGTCGAGTGCGTAACACACTGCCCAGGTGCCATTACTGTACCATTACATACCAGATTCCCCCAGTTTATTACCACTATAGGAGCGTGTCAGCTATTATTAATGATAGCTCAACCCCTGCCGATGAAAGAGACTATTGATTGACAGAGGGGGTGAGGAGGTTGGGGATTGCCCAGACATTACCAGTATTTTTTTTTTCTGGATTTTAAGATACTGTAGCTTTTCAGCAGTGTTCTGCAAACTGGGACAAAGTGTACTCTATAACTTACACAGTTGCTGCCATTTCAAAAGCAGATTTGCTGCTGAGATTCAGGTCAGCAACATCTAACGCAAAGCTCCTAGCATCTCTGCAAAATAAGACTGTACAGATGTGGAGGCAGATTGGAAAAACGCATTCTGGTGGAAGTGTAAAAGCTGTGGATTTTTTCAGATTTGTACATAAACACTGAACAAGTTGCCAGTCATTCAATCTGTTGCTATAACAGTGTACTATCAACTGCTAATTGTCATATTAAAGGACCTCTTCAGCAATTTAGTATTGGACTTCCATAAAGTTGGCGGACTTAAAAGATACAGATTATAAGAATAATCTTCAACATCAAAGCACCAGAAGCCGATATCCTGACTTAAAACCTCAAGTATAGGTCAAGCCCTCAAAACATTTGATCCTACATTTCCCATAATACAATTAAAATTTTTTTGTTGTTGGACCCTGCCTGGTAAATGCACAGATTTTTCAAACTACATGACCCAGTTTATAACTGAGGTTGTCTACTAAAAATGTGTCATCCCCAAGCCAAGCAAGATAACCCTGAGGACATCACCAGGGTTATTTTTGCAGACTCAAGAAAGGTTGTTAGTGAGCCACAGAAGACATTACACAGATGTTTTCACAGGCTGAATAATACTATGTTATGAGTTAATTGAAATTGAGGTGTAAAATTGGTGGCGTGCCCCTTTTAATTTTCACCATTAGATGTTGTTTTTATCAAACACAGATTTATGCTAACACTACGTTTTAATAAATGTCAATCTAAAAGAAGAAGTAATAATTCAGAGGCAAAGGGTGTCTGAAATGATACCAAGCTGCCATGACACTTGCACAATAAACAACCAAGATGTCAAAAGCAATTAGTGTTGAAGATGATGTGAGAGGAGGGGAAAAACTCATCCCAACTCATAAGCCTTTTCATCAGTGCCATGCTTTGTTAAATTATCATCAGCCAGTGTCGGGAGCAATCTGCAAGTGGCCACTCCCCAATCCTGATGGGAAAAAAGGTCTATTGGTCCTCATGTTGACCAACGGAATATCAATGAGCACTTAACAACCCAAAGTGGATGAAAGAGAAAAAGAGAGTAAATGGAGTAAGGAGATGAGGAAAGAAAATACCCAGGGGGTTTCTATAGAGAGCGTTTGCATTTCCTTTCCCTGACAGAGAAGAGAGATGACTAAAAACGTAAATAGACTTTGTCTTGCAGCAGCAACAGAAGTTCTGCGACAACTCTGGTCTTTATCTGACAAGCAACCCCTAAAAAGAATCCTTTTCGATAAGGAATAGAGGTAGTTATTAAATTGTAAAAGCAGGAGAAAAGCAGTCCCCTGAGGACAACAAAGAGAGAAAAGTACTATTTCTCCATTAAAAGGACACAAGAGATGGAAAATGTCCCGTTTCTATCCTGTTGTCTCCATTTTCCTTATTTGCTGTTGTGGAGGATCAATGATAGCGTAGAGGCGTAACCTGGCAAGGTTATTTCCTCAGTATTACTGTCTTATCAAACTGAGTGAAAACCTGTTGGTTCTGTCTGCAAGCTCAGCCAAGGACTGGGCTTACGAATGCTGACGACTGTGATTGCTCGTCTGTCGAGAGGTCATCCTCCAACACAGGGAACATTTGGTCCTTGAATAGAATAGACATCTTTTGCAGGCAAAAATTGTCACCAATAACTGAGAATGCACAGTAATTTAAAAATCTGAAATATTACTCTGTCATACCACTGCTGTTAAGTGTCCTTTCAGAGGCTTTTTTTAAAAAAAGTTTCAGTTTATAATTTGAATATGCATTTTTAAAAAGGCATTTCAGTCATATAAACAAATCCATTGTTGCAAAGAGAGACAGAAACAGAAATGGGACTTTGATGAAAATAGATTTTAGGAAACTATAATCCACAATAATGGACCTTAAATTGAGACTGGAATTCATGGAAATTCAAATAACACAGGACCTACATAGAGTCAATAGAAAATGATACTGTACATGTTTATTACTAGATTGTATGGTTACTACATGCGGTATGGGTATATTGGGCAAAAATATCAACAAAAATTAAGAGTACAACCCCAAAATTGCTAGCTTGTTTGCTTTTGAGCATTAATATATATGTGATACCAGGCCTGGAATTAAGTCATTTTTAGGGCAAGACCACTTTGGCCTTTGATAAAAACAAATTTATTGGGGCATTGCAAAAGTGTAAGGTACCAAGGCTAAAACCAATGGTGCAATAATAAGTGATGATTACATTGTATGAAGACAAAACGGTATACAGTCAGCAATTAGGAGTCAGTGTATTGAACAGTACTAAGTTTCAGTGTTGCCAACTTAGCGACTTTGTCGCTAGATTTAGCGACTTTTTCAAAAAAGCAGCATGTCATGATGTCATAGATATGCAAATTAGCACACAACATCATCTAGAGACATCTAGCAACTTTTCCTGCAGGCTTTAGCTGCTTCCCACTGAAAATAGTTTGCAACACAAGTTAGACAGCAAGTTAGAAACTCTATGTACGTTTGTAGTTAGCTAACACTATGCAGCAATAACCTGGTAAACTTTAAAACAGTGTGTATTAATACTTACAATGTACAGTGTTTAGCTGCTTGTGCTTTTCACATACCGTTAATTGTTAGCTAATGTTAGCTAGCGGGTTAGCTGTTAATGTTTACATTAACGTTACACATTAAATTTGCGGGAGTGGGAGGAATCTCGTGCTACTGTTGATGTCCAGCGTGATGACAGAATCACTGTGAAACGAGTATTTACTGCACCGCATGTAGTTTCAAATTAGGAATTCCGCAACTTTCTATTAGGGGCACAACAGTTCAAAACAGGGCATGCCAAACTGGCTGTGTGAGTAGTTAATTTTAGAAGGGACATTACGGCCGCACTCCAGGGCATCCAACAGCACTGGCTGTTTGGCCATTGTATAATTCCTGCCCTGTATTCCTGTATCAGGTACAGTATACAAAGGTATAAACATAGGCACATGTACATTTATAAACATGTGATATGGGTATATTATAGATTATAATTATATATGGGTATGTTTACATGGTAATTCTTGGTGATATAGAGGTGCATACTGTGCTCTATATAAGCATACTTATGTACATGCTTCAGGGATTGTTTGATGTGTAGGAATGTATGTACATATACAGCATGTATATGTGCACTCTTGCATTGTAGAGTCAAAGTATATAAATGGATATATTTTCACAGTTCCTTTCTAAACAGGTTTTGCAGTCTTCTGACAGTTTCAAATTTTAATCCCATGTCCTAGAAATGATGTTTATATACTAATAATTTGTTTTGCTAATTATATTTTGAGTGGAAAAATAACTTCTGTCTACATTATGTGCCCTGGCAAAGTTTTTGTTTTCTTCTAGTGTGGGAAGTGCTACATTTATGTCCCACACACACATCCTGACTCCCATGTGTAGTTAGGTTTAGCGACAAAAGCACCTTTGTTAAGGTTAGGGTAACATCAGTAAGATGGTGGTTTTGGTTAAATATTAATACAGCAAATACGTCGTGTCTCACGTTTGCTGAGACTTGTTTGAGACACAGCCAATGTATGGGTGCAAGGGCGACGGAAGTAGGGGGTCCAAGGGACGATTACCCACCAACCCACTTTACCCTCCTCCCACATTCTTTTTAAGTTGCGAATCACTGTATCCCCATAAATGACCCTATATTGCAACACTTATGGTAAAAAGACGTTTCAGTCATTCACGTCCACTTGAAGACATTAGGTAAAATAAAACAGGCAAACATAAAACGGGAAGAATATTTACATTTTAATCCAATCAAAGAGGACATTGTCACACAAATCAAATGCATTCATTGTACATTACATTCATGTGAATTGGTACTTGTTCATGTGAAAGTTCACGTGAATTGGTTGATTCATTATATCGCATTGAAATGACATGTCCAAAGCATTTCCTTCTTGAGTAAAGGCAATCGGGGTGCTCCCAAAGTTTATTTAGGCTATTGCAGGCTATGAATGACATTTTCACAACATGGCATGTCGATAATTTGCGAAGGTGAAGCAGTAGTAAGTAATGTTTTATCGTTAAATATGGATTTGGGTTCTGCTTAAAACACAAGGATAACGTTAACATTTCTATTGCCTGTTTGCTGTTACTCAGCCACGGAAGTGTTACTTTCCTATAAACTCATAGTTTTGGTTAATTGAACGAAAAAGCTTGTATCTAATCCCACAAGCACCAGTTGGCTGCTTTGTGTTTGGAATTATACCACCACCCTGTGGTGCAAGCAAGCTATAGTTACTCCACAAAAAAAGTGGGAGTCTCCGGTCTATCTACAGCTACACATACACACACGCACTAACACACACACTTTTTGGCCCCCGCACTTCAGAAATGAATCCGGCACCCCTGTATGGGTGTGTATATAATATACACAGATGCATTGTGTGCACAAGACAGTATCTCTGTAAATTGAGTTTTGCAGTCCTGTGATAATTTAATCTTTGGGATTTTCTCTTCTCTGTCACTGAAGAAAAGTGTATGAGGAGTCGGGTTTCTGCAACAATTTCATAAAAGCAGCTCCCAATGGTTTACAAAAGCTAATCCTGATGAAATGAAAGAACAAAGATAAATGTCTGCATTACATCGACACCTGGGCAAAATACAAGATCTCAGTTCTTAAACAAGACTAGGTCAAAACCTAGAATATGGCTGGACTGTGTATGAAATGTTAGCGCTTTTAATTTGTACATCACCTGGTTACTATCAAGACATGGAAATCGCTAGCATTTGTACAATGTTTGTTTTTATGTAAGTTTTAGTTTAGTATTTATTTGTATAGCACTTTTCATAGAGTAGTTAAGATTTAGGCTATTTTATATATATATATATATATATATATATATATATATATATATCGGCCAGCTTCGGCCAACCAATGGTGTAAGTTCATCACTCAGTCAGGGACAGAAATTTGCAGTTATAGGGCTGGCCCCGCTGTTGTGGTCCAGCCAAAAAGCATTTCTCTTTGATTATTGAAAATGAATACAGCCTGCCAAGAGGTACAGTGGGTTTGGCTGTTGTGCTGACATGGTGTGGTGCCACTGCTCACCACTGAGGCTGTGTTGGGACTTCCTGAAGTATTACTTAAACATATATCTTTGCCCTGACAGGCCTTTCGTTGTGCCAAGCCCTCCATGCGGGAATATGCTGTTGGCTTGATCTGAATTTAAAATCTGAATCAATTATTCATTTATGACTAATGCTGACTAATTGTGGCCTTTTTTCTCCTTCATGCTAAGAAAGAAAGTGTGAAAGGATGAGAGAAGAAGTCCGAGGCGCTGCGTCAGTCTCTGATTGACTTGCATTGCAGCAATATTTGCTTCACCATCAAGTAAAACTTTGCTCATGGTGCTTTGTTCCTGACAGTGAGGCTTAAATTAAATAGAATCTTAACTCTCATGTTCATCGGCTGATCTCAAGTATTGACATTTTCCTCAAAGGTAGAACAGGTGTTTTACTAATGGCCTGTCATTCAACTCTTGGCTTTTATGGCATCAGCTTCCCATTGAGTTAAATGCCACCCATTGTGCTCAGAATTTTTCGGGGGTATCCTCTCTTTAACACATCAAACTGTGCTGTGAACTGTGAAAATGAAAGACACTGTGGCAAACCCTACACGTAATAACCAGGAAAATGGAATTGATAACCATTTAGGTAGTCACTTTTCATCTGTATTGCTGTTTCTAGAGATGACTATGAGTTTGATAATGTTGTTTTCAAATAAGTGGATTAAATTAATAAGTTGATATTTTTGTCTGTTGTGATATGCATTTCTAAATGTTCCCTTACTGCCAACATCTTAAGTGGAGTCATTACAAAATGTGTGTCATTTAAAATGCTGGAGTCGCATCTGAGCTGCATGACAGATGTTTGAATGGCATGACCCTGTCCGAATGGAAGGATTAAAGCAGTTGTTTTTGGAGGAGTGCCATTCAAGACACAGTTGCATTGCAGGATGCATTAACTGGAGTCAATCTGTAAAAGTCTGTGAACTGAGTGCAGTTCTTTAAAACACAATAAGTAAATCCTAACATCCTTAGGCACACACCTATGGAAACAACAGTGCCTACATAGGTAGTGAATCAACAACTTGACAAGTAATCTAATACACTATGAAGAAGCCACCTTGTTACTCCAATTTTCTATGAATATAAAGCAACTCTAAAAACTTAGCAAATCACAAAACATAGCTTGTAACATAGATTGTTGAATGAGATGGAAAGAAACACTTCAGTGTGGCTGTGCAGTGGCTGGGAGAGGGGGAAGTATTGGTGAGGGGGCACTGGGGTTGCGCAGGGGGAATGAAGGGCAAAACTCTATGTACTATAGCCATTACTTCATAGCTAATGAGGAAAGAGGTGGTCGTCTCCCTGTGGCATGTGTGCCCCGTGTGGATGGAAGCATTGGCTGTGTAAGGTAATGGCACAGTTGGACCATAGCCTTAGGCAGTCCCATTGTACTTGTGTCGTCACAGCCCAGAAAGCAAATGCATCTGAGAGAAACAAAAAGGAGCAAGTTTCTATCTACAACAATGGACTACCTTTTCACTGCTTAACTGAAAAGAAATGGATGACTTAGTAACTGGACAAAGTCCTCAGCTGACAACTTTGGCCTGCCCTTCAAGATGCATGCCAGCCAGAGAGTGTATATACACATACCGTATGTCTAGAGGTATAGTCTGTGTGTGTGCGCTTGTGTGTGGTTGCATGCCGCCTGCGTGCGTCAAACAGCTCTATTTGAGGTGGCAGGCACAGGTGCGCTAACGGCATGGCAGGCTCCAGCAGGTTATTGGCCGACAGATGGAGCGGAAGGCGGGGTGTGCAGGGGGGGACAGGGGTGACTGTAGGGTGGAGGGGTGGGAGTTGGAGGAGAGGGGATGGGGTGGGGTGGGGGGGGTGGGGGGGGCGGCATGGCCACTGTTGGGTGGGGATCTGCCAGGAGTGGCACCGTCTAAGCTTTTTATACAGTCTGCATGATCTGAGCTTTGTCACGCCCGATAAAAGCCTGTTGTGTCTGTCAGATCTGGGCAACAAACAAAGCTAAATACATTTCCACTGATCGAAAAACACCTGAAGGCCACCGGATTAATCATAACTAACTGGTGAATATTATATCCAAACTTGTGTGTTTTTAGGCTTGTATTATTTGACAAAATAAGTAGTGCCTATACCAAGCAGTTTTGAGAAAGTCAGTACATGTAAATGGATCAAACTTTCTAGTTTTTCTAGTTTTACAGTCTCTAATTAGGTGTTGTTCATCTCTCAAGACCCTACTGGGTACTGAGTGGTCCACCTCACCAACTCTCAAAGGTTGATGGCTTAGGTGTTTCAGTCAATGACAATGATGATTCAATGAATTGCCACCAGAGTTAAAGGTGCTTGACTCTTTCTTGCATTTTATTTAGCTAAAAAACTAAAACTTCACGTGAGACCTGCACAACATTTTAATGGAAACATAACTAATATGTCAGTTACAGACACATACTAATAAACAGCTACCATACTACGAGTGGATCAGCAGGAGGAACATTACTTTCAAAACTTTATCATTAAGCATCATCAGCATTTAAAAATATTAAGTTATGAATTTACAATTGGCTTCACTGACAGTGTTCTGCATCCTGACAATTAATCACACCTTTGCCAATCATACCAGTGGCAGCTGGGTGAGTCACAAAACCCTGTAATCTGACAGCATTGTGCCTTCAAATGAAAAAAAGAAAAAATATGATCATCAATATTAATACAGAAAAGTGTAGAAATAGGGTGTGGGAAAACAGGGATGTCGGAGGTTGGGCAAATCAGCTCTTATCGAGTTTAATACTATGGCCCCTCTGTAGGGCTCATATTTTCCATTAATCTGCACCGCATGAATACTAATAGCCCCGGTGGCTTAATGGCCCTGCCCAAATCCCTGTATTTGATTTCCACTTCTCAAAGTGACCTTTTCCCCATGCTAATGGGCTTACCTGTGCTAGCTCATGTTGGAGCATGAGAAGGGATGGGTCGACTTCGCCATTTCAGCTCATTGCGTTTAAAAGAGACGTCCAAATTTCAACCTGACACTCAGGTGATCAGACAAACACACACACAGACACACAAACACAGGTCTGACACTGAGTCACCGAGCGCTCCACCTTTTCATCTCATTTAGCAGTATATTATGAAAAGCCAGAAAGCAGCCAAGCCATAATGACCTGCTATATTCCATTTCTGGCGAGCTGGCCAGGAAAGACATTGGGTAGCTTTCATTCCCTTAGTTGGAAATTATCACCTTGTCAGAGATGGTTTCAGTTCATTTCAAGTTTTGCAAACGCAACAAATATTATAAAATACAAACACTCCAAAACATATGATTTATCCCTAATTGTTGCTTAACCCTCGAGAGATTTTTGAAAGATTCTGTAATGGTAATAATGTAATACATTTGCTTATTACATTGTAATATCTGTTCACCAGCTTATCTTTATGGTATTTTTGCAGATTGTTCCATCAGATGTAATATCTTGGCTCGATGCTTCCCACTGGCAGCCCTGATGGACATTGTTTATCATTTGGTTTTAATAAATAACTCACGTTGCGTCCTACTTTGTTTCTTGTTGTGTTTATGCTTGCCACTGATATACCGCTGTTCTTTGCATATTCAATTAGTTGATTTATTTGTGTAGTATGCAAACAGACATGCAATGCTTTACAAGGTTATCCGCAAACAAGCTCTAGATGCACTTTACAATGCTAATTAACTCTTCTCTTCCTCTTTTTCTCTTCCAAACTTATACCATACACTGTGTTAGCAGCTTGCACTTTTAACCCACATCATAATTGATACTACAGCCCTCTGTCAATACATGGATCATGAAGTGAGTTTATATTCTGGGTAGTAATTGGACCATGGATTTACACAAAACAATCTATGAAACATTGTCAATGTGATAATAACTCAGTAAATTATTAAAATATAATGTTGTTTTTGGTAGTCCTCATGCATGTCAACAAGTAACCTGTGTTGCCCATTGACAGCAAATACATCTGCACCATCGAAGTTATCTTTTTGTAGTTAAGTGGCCATATACAGTCAGTATACTGGATCCTCACAGGCTTGAAACAATGAAACAGCCTCCCCACCTTTACTCATCTGGCCTAGATGTGATTATCCACCGATAAAGGTTGGCAGTTAGCAGATGGTGTAATGTGTTAGGGACCCCGAGATGAAGGCAAACAGAGCTCTTAGGGTCCAGATAAGATTGGACAGGTCAGCTCCAGTTGGGTGCTGGGGTGAAAGCCCAGGGGAAAGAGGCCTGTCGCCACTGATAGATGTTCCAGCTACATGGACTTTAGTGAGAGCTGATGGAAATGGCTGCATGGACAAGCACACTCTGTCTTTCAATTTTTTCGCTTAGTTTGTACTACACTGTCTATTTTCCTACCCTTGCCTCTGTCTAATGGCCACTTAAGTTAATCAGACTTTTTAAAGGATTATCAGTTTGAACAGTGATAAATTGGACAATTGTCTGATCAAACTTAACTGGTGTAAACCATTGATAAATAAAAATACATTTGTATATTTGTTGTGTGTGTCAATTTGATCCGTTTTGGCAGTTATATATTTTTGGCGAGAATATAAGTTTTACATAAAAATCAATGATTTGAGCTACCAGGATGCTGACTAAAGCTTATTTAACGGCCACAGATGTCACTAATGAGAAGGAATTTCTGATTCCTACATACAGAACCTTTAACAGTGTTAATACAGAGAAAATCTAGAAGATGTCATCTTTAATTTTATATTTCCGTTTTGTGTGTCATAAATAGTATCTCAAAGCAGAACTTCTATCTATGCTGAGAGTGTGTGTAGGAAGATTCATAAATTACTCAAGTCTTTCTCTAAAGGGGAAAATCCTTCTAATTCCAATCAAACTCATAACAAGGATATTCTGAGATGCTTGATAAATGCAGGTCATGGCCTATCATGTGCCCGAAATACCTAAACATAAAGGATACTGTATGTCAAACCAACTCTTGAATTGTTCCAATTATTTTTTTTAAGCAGCATTTTCCTCCCATCTAACCTAGTTTTGACCCTTTTCACCTGTCTTGGAGCAGTGGGACTCAGGGCGCATTATAGAGGTCTGTCATCAGGAACCTACTCTTGGCCTCCTCTGTCTCCCGTTGTCACATTGTGCAGGTGTCAGGACCCCAGGGCTCTGTCAGTGACAGAGCTATGCGAGCCCCAGCAGTCCCCACAGGCTGCAAGACGGGTGAAAGGGGTCAAAAATTTCCCAGTGCACCACTCCCTACTTTCTAAATGGATCCCCTTTAGGGCCTCTCAAGGGATCCTTCATTTCCTTGCCTGGTAATAGAATGTAAGTAGGAAGTTGGATGGATGGGCTACGTCGTTGACAGGATGGGATGTGGCGTATTTATGATGCTAGTAGAAAATCACGGGCGTTTACAATTCAGCTATCATCTCAAGATCCCCGCATTTATGTGTAGGATGCAATGGGATGTAAAGATATATGGCTGAGTCAAACAGATTTTCTCATTCAATATTGAAGCATCCTTCTCTGTTATTGTGCATTGTACAAATCAGATGACATCCATTATGTTGGATCTCTCTAGTCCTTGTAGAAGCTGTGCCCTAATAAATGAAAAGGTAAACAGGAAGATTGTGCGTTTTTGTGCATATTTGTGTGTTTCCTACTTGAGTATTTCACTATTTAAATCCAATATCATCTAAAGACAAGCAACAGTTTTCCTGTCCCAAACATTTTTTTTTTTTAATTTGAGACAGAAACACTCGAATCTGCATTTTTGCTCAAGACACAATACTTGACATTATCCTGAGCTGTATCAGACACTATGACAGTAGCATTTTAATTTTTTTATCATAGTAAATAACAAGGTAACACTTGTAGTTTGAGTCTAGGATATAAGTGTTAGATGAGTGATGAACAGCTAAAGGGGAGATTCTTGGGGACCACTATCACCTGAAAGGTGAGGTTAGCATTACCAACTGTAGTCAAGCTAGCACTACTCCTTGCTAGCTAAACTGCATGTTTACTGTACAAGTAACTATCACTGCATTATGTTATAATCTGTTTTTATTTTTAAAAAAGTTTCTAAAGTTTCTTTATTGCATAGATCATTTTTTAAATGTGGTTTCCAAAATCTGATTAACCCAAGTTACATTTGCGTGAATATTCATGAAGGTATAGCATCATACTGGAGGGGGGTTGGCTTGCTAGAAGTCTTCTTAGTTTGTCTTAAAATACTTCTTGAAGTCTTTTAAACAGAAAAAATACAGAAAAAAAAGGTTGATTGATGCTTTCCTACGTTTTTCCCTCGGTGGACTTTTTCAATTTTTTCAGGTCAGTTGTGCTTTGGGCTTTTTCACCGATTATCTACAGTACAAGTAGACAAGCTCACAATTCTACCAAAAAATACTGATGCCGCCGCCTGTCTCTGTCTGTCCCTTGACAATGGCCTTGCAGGCCATTGCAGTCCCCCGTGAGTCTCCTGCATCTGGTGAGAGACCAACAGGAAATGGAGGGAAGGAAGGAGGCAAAGGACACACACACACACACAATGTGCCTTCTTGTGTGATTTTGTTGAATATCGTGATAATTCGTACCAGTCATGGATCTCTCAAAGTGGTTATAATCCTGTAATCAGTACACCTCTTCTGAGATCAGTTGTGTGAGTTGCGCACCCCTACATCAACATGACAAACTGTCTGGAACAAAACTTTCTTGTAGAGTGAGCAGTACACTGAGATTTTCAAAGTCTTGTAGACAATGCACTAGCTTTGAGTCTATACAGATTTGTCTTTTCAGGATATGCATCTTTCCCAATTCCATCTCATCGCCTGATGTTTTATCAGGCCAGGACGAGATCTATTGGCCAGGCACAGCCTCAGGCACAGGGCAGGGTCAGTAGACCCGTAATCGTCTTCACCGACTTCTTCCTATTTTCTCCTTGTCTTTGTCTATTCCACCTCTCACTGCTTTTCTCAATCTCTCTGTCCTTCTTTCTGCATACCCTACTTTTCCCTTTCTTTCATGTTGTTCCCCTACACCTTTCACTCTCACTTTCTCCCCTCCAAGGCCAGTCTTCATTACAGCCCCTCTCACAGCCCACTCATCCATAGGCCCCATCCATCACCATCATGCAGAGAGAATAAAGAGGGAGGGGAGTAGACATATGAGTGTAGACAAGAGAAGAAGGAAAAGAGATCCACAAAGACGAAAAGTCAGATGTGGGCATCAAACAGAAAGACGTTGTGAGTGGGGAAACAAATGGAGATACATAGAGACTGTCGCAAAAAAGGAGAAAGGAACATAGGAGGAGATGACAGAGAGGTCATATGAAACTGGGACACCAAGTGAAAAAGGTGAAGAGAGGTAAAGATGCACATTTTGACAAGGGAAAAATGGAAATCAGAAGGATACAGATTAGCACTTGCTGTATTGAACAGGTCAACTCAATCTGTTGCATCTAAAAAATAAGAAATGTTTTGAGAGAGTTCTACAGACTTCTACAGTATGTCTTGCTTTGTCTCCCTGTTTGTGCTCGAGGCTGTGACCTTTTGACAGGGTGCTCTCTCTTTTGTCGAACATGCCACAGGCAAGGCTAGCAAAACCAGCCCGACAGTAAGAGTGATAAAGATGTTGCACACACTGGCAGACACTTTCTGAAAGACATACGATTATTTTAAAATACTCTACCTTGAGAGACAAAAATGCAACAAAAGTCGGTCGATAGGCACAAAAAAATGTCTGGGAAGAGTTGGTTGAAGTGGAATCAAAGCCGAGAAATGGGTCCCAGCACCATCCTCCAGCTATGCCTGGAGGCCTACATGTCTAGCTGACAATGTCTATATCCATCAGTCAGAAAATAATGGGCTTTAGAAATCGACCCTGCGCCTTGAAACCTCAATCAGCAGAGAAAGAATTCATGCAATCTGACAAAAATTGATCAGTAATAGAGAAGTCAGCCTTGATTTTTAAATCTGAGCATAGTAGATACTGCATTTTTAGATTTCATCATACATTTTTTTTTTTTAATCTATTCTATGTAACGTGCATATTAGAGATTTCAATGTTTATGTTAAGGTAGGATTATGGTACAATATGATATGACTTAAATCTTCACGCCGGTGACCATATGTTTGTATCGTAATGATCATAAAAATATATCAATAAAGCAAAGCTTTTTTAAAGATCTAATGAATTACAGTATAATCAGTACGTTTATTAAAAATGCCATATGCCTTTTGGTGTGTGGCTGCCTTGCTCTCTCTCGTCTGTGTATCCCTTCCTCTTTTTTGCCTCTGTTTTCATTCAATCTCTTCTTCTTTTCAGCGCCACAAATATAATTAATGGCAGAGCGCAAGGAAGCATGTTACTGGTTTATGGATTTTTGATGGTAATCTTCTGGATTAATTATGTGATATATGTGCCTTGTTAATGTAATCGGGCTCGGGTAAATACAATGCATGAACTTTGATAGCGAACTGGCAGGCGTTTCTCCCCTGCCTCCCTAAATCAATTTGCGCCGTTCCCTGACTCATTCCTGCATCGCTTCACACAGAGATACTGCCAGGTATGAAGGTTGCACGTTTACTGAAACGGCCAAAAGAGGGTCAAATGATTACAGTGATTACAATGATAATGGCATGGTAAAACCCGTGCAATCACTCATCAGCTGTATTATAATAGACACCTCGCACACCAGTATGTTTAGATGCATTTATACTGTAAATTCACAGTTTCATCAACATGGAAATTGGATCCAGAGGTGGGATAGATATCATGCATGTGTGGAACAGCCAATTCATCTGGATGAAAATGGGCTAGAGTGTGGGTGTGTATGGGAGCGCATGCGTATTTGTGTATTTGTATGTAAGCACACAGATGAGTACACAAATGGCATCTGTGTGTTTCTGCCTGTGAGGTGAGCTGGTATGTAATGGGAGTCGAACAAGCTGGCAGGGATAGTAAAGAATGCATCGGGACTGTGGACACCCACCCAGCGCCGGCAGACAGTCAATCTTCCTCGCTGCATCTGAAAATGCCACTCAGCTACCAAGGTTGTTTAGCAAGTAAACAAGCCTCTGGCCACCATGCATCCAAAGGCATATATTTCCCAGGAATAATGGCCAGGCAGAGGGGGAGAAGGTGAATCGGGCTCTGCCGGCGTTCCTACCGATCTCCCACATAGCCAGCTGATAGGTTTCGCCCATCGTTTTACACATTTCTCACACCTACACACACATATAGGTATATGCATTCACATCAACTTGTCTCCAAGCACACACACACACAGGTCACGGTGAGGAGGAAAAGCAGGGAGATATTTTTTGATTCCTCCCTTCCTCCAGGGTCCCTGTTGACAGCTTTGATTTGAGTGCTGTGGTGGCAGAGGTACTCCCAGGGCCCCATCTGTACTAGTAAATCACCAAACCACATGTGTCGTGTGCATGTCTGCAAGCATGCACACGACATAACATTTAACTGTGTGGCTGAACATGTGTGTTTATGGTTTAAGAGTGTCAGTAGTCTGCATTCTCCTAATACTATCTTGAAGAAAAAAAAGATACCCAAAGCTTTGAAAAGCTGATCAATAGCTCTATACATTTGTGTATCAGTGTCCACATGTTAAGTCTCATGCAGATTTCTCAGAATTTGCAGACCTTGTGATAAAAATGATATTCCCTTCCTCTAAACTAAATTATGCAAGGAAAAAAGTGATACAGTAACATGTCTTTATTTGAGAGCAACACAGTGATATAGATAAACAAAATGGATTGAACTGACAAAACCTATTTAGGCCAAAGCAAGCTCTTGCTGTTGACTAAACGTGGCTCCATGTTTTTTTTTTTCTTAGCTGGGCATGACAGGCCCATAAATAAGCCCTTGTAATGTTAATTTTGTGTGAATTTAGTCATGTTTTGTCTCTACGGATGTTTCTTTGAAATTGGCTTTAATTTTCTGGATGTCTTCCATTCTACTGGACATTTCTTTTTGCATTTTCAATTAATGAGCCAAGGAAATGATTTAAGCCTACTAAAGAAAGAAAACTGTGTTTTTCATTTTAGTCCATTTTGGTTGCAGTTTTCATTAAGTATAATAACCTTAACATGTGCCATTTAGAGTGAAAATACTAGCACGTTACAAGCTTGTATCCAAATCTGAAGACTCAAACTTGTTTTTCATGCAAAATTCTCCCTACACCCACAAACCATGCACAAAAGGCACATCACTTTCTCTGTTGCATTTCCTCACTGTGGTGTTCCCAGCCAAACAGTAGTATTGTTAGCGATGGAACATGTTTCTCTCCCTTGTTCTTTCTCTCTCTTTGGTCTGGTAGTCAGTTATTGGGACTTCTGGGGGTGAAAACAGCTCGAGCTCAGTCACACACACAGACACACATAGACAAGAAGCATCCACTGCCCCAGTGGAGCGCAAGGCCATTCACATAGCCACTGGGCGTGCTAGAGACTCCGATATGGCCTAGTGGTGCGAGCCACACGTGGCTAACACCATTGTCCCATATTAACACACTATCGACCCGCCCAGACATGCTTTGTCAATGGAAGGTGCCGCCACACCAGATTTTCTCTGGGTCGTATTGATGTGGGGGCACCAGAGGAAGGCAGTAATGGATACATAGTCGGCAATAAGAACCTCAGCCAAGCTTGGGGAAAAGAGGAAGAGGGTATTTTTTTTGTTTTTTTCTCATCCCATAATCTTTGAGCTGCTCAGGGGTCCTATAGAAAGCATCCTTGCAGGCCCATTCTCAGGCCAGAAGACACAGTCTGGGATATCCACAGAGGTTTAGGGTTGCTATTTCAGTTTCTGGGCATGATGGATTATTTCTTGCATCTCCTCCTCCTGTCGCCAGCCATGCATCTCAGCCGCCATACCGATTTGGCAAATATGAATGTATATGTTTATATTTATGGGTTCAGATATAAAAATGGGTAGGGGTGGAGGGAGGTTTATCTCAGCACTTTGCCGTCCCCTGACGCCTTCTCTATCTGTAAATATCTCCAGACAGCCATGTCAGGGATTTATGTGAAGGTGACAATGCCAAAACTAGCTGTCCAACTGTTTCAGTCAGCTCCCTGTCAGAGCTGTGCAGAAATAAATGAAACGGATGACACACAAATTCTGAAAACATGCATATTGTCAGTAGAATAACAAGACACATGCACACTGTTGTATTAGATTTGGACACATGCTAATCAAATACCGTCTATCAAATCAGTGTTACATTGCTGTCATCATTGTCAGGTATTACCAATTAAAGCACCACTGATCAATATCACTCTGAATAACTACATAGGTTGGATAGTGATTCATTACTGGAAAACAGACTGGGATATACTATATTAATGGATTATTAGGTAATGATTAGTTCATAAATATCTGAATATCTGAATAACTTCCTTCATGTGTTGTTCCTGAATCATTTGGAATCAGACTCTGAGCGGCACAAAATATCAATTACTCATTAATTACTATAATTACTTTTACTTACTTAAACTAACTTAAACTAACAAGTAGCTACTGAATTTTACTGGGGAATTCAGTTAGTTCCCTGATAACAAACCAGAGACAGCAGGATTCTCAAATATTTAAATCATATTCAGAACACATATACATTGATATTCTCATCCACGTCATATACTGTAGCATTAGTGATGCTGATACCTTAAAAATAAATTTAGCAATTCATCAATTTTCAGGTTATTCCTGATTTGTTCCTCAGCCATTCCTCAGTAACTGCTCACAATTGTATGTACAGGATTGATTGGTTTTACCAATTGTGTGTAATGTTAAAGGTGTTGCCAATAGTGACAAACAGTGTTGGGCAAGTTACTTGAAAAAAGTAATCAATTACCTACTTACCGTGACTTACTTACGCTGAAAAATTATTTACATTTCTTTACTAATTAATAACCAGCAAAAGTACAGTTACATTATGCATTACATTATTTTCAGTCATCCAGTTCCAACAAAGGTTCCCTTCAAAATGCTAAAGCAGCCACACCCACATGTTGTATCTACTGTAGACAGTTTGGTTTAAAGAGTAGCTCGCCTACAGTTTGGATATATTTACTGACCATGAACAGCTCGTCCCCAAGTGACTGCATGCAGCACTGCAGAAGTCCCGTCCTCACAGTGAAGCTGCAGGGTTCATACGCTTTTCAAACTATTAACAATACCAGGTAATTCCTCAGTGTAGGTTTACCCATGGGTAGCTAGCCATATAAGAAGACTCAACATGTAAATAAGACAGCTTTGTCACAAGGCGTCTTCCTCGTTTCATCTGCACAAAGCTAATACATCCCAGACCAGATTTTCCACTGAACCCACAAGACAATACTGAAATCAACCCTCCTATCCAACTCCTGATATCAAACAAGTGGACCTCCCATAATGTTAAAGTATCAAAGTGTTAACGTATTTTCACTGAATTTCAAATTGCGTTACTGCTCAACACTTGAACACAGAGAAAATTATCACCAAACTCTGCAGTTCCTCTCAGCTATACAAAGCTCTTTAGCCCCTTTAGCTTATTGTTCTGGTTTTAACCTTGCAACCTTGTTTTCAGCCACAGCGGGCAGCTGTGATAAACAAAAAAGCTCTGATAAACAGATTGTATGCTACCTGCCCTGCACCAAACGGAAGACAAAGACAGCAACATGCTTAAAGAAAGTCAAGGATGTGGCAAGCTAAAGATGCAGATAGTCAGGAGTTGTAGACCAAAACAGAGCTGAAAGGAGAGTAAATGTTGTACTAATATTTATCAGTTGGCCAGAAACAAATGAATGTGAATTTTGGTTCTGCAATTGTTGGCTAATAGGCTTACCGTAACATTTTTATCAAGTAATAATGTCAGATGTGTTTTTGCAATGTACATTACTTCTGTTTTTGTTGTTCTGCACACTATTGTATAAGAACAAAGACAATATGACTCATTTGATAACAATATGCCTTTATGTTGTACAGTTGCTGTCTGTTTTTTTTTTTGGGGGGGGGGGGGGGTTTCATTTTTACAACCTTTTGTGACTTCTTCAGTGACACATAATGTTGGTTTTATCAACCTCAAGTGAAACACAGGAAGTGAAATGAGAGCAAAAGCTTCGCAGGTTAGCATGCAGCTCTGAGAGACAAGCAACCATGTTTCCCCACTGTTACTAGTATTGGAAAATTTCTTACGGCATACACAAGCAGAGAGGTTGGACACGGCTGTCCAGCGTATGACAGTCCCTCAGTGTTATACTGCGTGCAGCATGCTGACGAAGTGAGGTCAACTGTGCTGCCAGGTTAGGACTTTGTAACCGAGTCACAGTCCTCTGGGACACAGGGTGATATCTCATGAGAGCTGACCTAAAAGCTCCAGGTGACTTTCTTTCCCACCCCTGCCTTTTCCGCTGCTGGCGGATAGCTCACTAGATGGATGGATGGGTGAACAGATAGAGGGACACAGTGGAAAGAGCAACAATTTCATTTCACATCTGCCATGTTAGTGCAGCATCAGCAAGCGTTTCATTCCCTAACCTATTTTGGTCTGTATTCCAACTTTTTTTTATAATGCTGGGTATCTCATGTATCGGCATGTTTCAATCAGTGTAAACAGAGGTTAGACAGGTTTTGAGTTTGGGCAGGTGGCAGTTAGCCCCCATGCAGCGTCACCCACCAGACCTTTCTCTTAATCTGGAAGGCCGAATGATGAGTCGGCGTGAGGAGTATGAGGTGTTAGAGAGAGAGGTCTGGCTTATCGGGGTGTCAGCCAGCAGCTGGAGCCTCCATGCTGAGAGAGACCCTCACTGGCATCAGGGAAAAGTATTGGCTTCATTAAAACATCCTAGGATTGGGTGACATCACTGGTTCAGCTGATAAACCAGCTAAAGCCAACTGTAGAGATGTGATAAATGTCCCATATAACAACGCCACAGTAAAAGGGAACTAAGATTGTTGGCAGGGGATGGGATGCTGGAAATGTTACATTTTGTTTTCAACATGTAAAACAGTCATGAGGAAGCTGGCTATGTGTCGTATCCAAAAAGAAAGAATTTAATTGTTCTTGTTGTTCAGGAGGAGGATGTGGTGCCCAGCAGAACTGAAGTTTCCTTTTTCACAACTAAAATGAATCCAATCACTTTAATGCAATAATTTCCAGCACCGAAACATCATTACCATAAAGGCAGATTGATACACTGTCCAGGCGAAATGGTGGAGATACAAGAGGAATAAAGTCACACAAACAGACAGCTCATTAATTTCCCCCGCCTGTACTCGGGCCTAGCGACCTGAGTTTTTCACGCGGCGCGGGGAAATTTACTGCTTTGACAGACTAACCAAGCGCGCTCCTCCTAATTTGTATCAGCTCAGATTTGTTTTTGTTTTGGCGTCATCTTTATTTTTTATTGCAAATTACAGAGTGCCCCGAGTAATCTGGTGGGTCCGCTGAATGCTAATGAGATTCGCACAGGACTTGCTGTTCTGGGAATACGAGCCGGATGTTTATGATTATTAGAACTTTTCCTCTCAGTCAATGTTTTCATCTCCTTTTTTTTTTTTCTTTCTCTCTCCTTCTCCTCTCTCGCTCTGATGAGCTTCCTGATCATCATAAATCTTTAGCCAGTAGTGTCCCCTGAGCAGAGCTACAGATCTTGTAAGCCACTTTACCTCCCATGCAACCAGTTTTTACAGTAAAAAGGGGAATGCTTCTGTCGAGGGTGCCAGGGAAAGGTCAGGATGTTTTCAGTTGAAACATGAATCTGCCACAACAAAAGGAGCTTAAATATATTTTGCTGCACATATAATATAGCTGACTTGAAATAACAATCTGTTTTCCTCACTGTCAGATTGTAATGCTAATGGCTAATGGTGAATAAATGGCATTCGTTGGACAACTTTTCAGACTCCTATCCTGTAAAGTCTGACAGTCCTTCTTTGAGTAACTATCCTCTTATATATATATATATGCATGATCGGACAGGCAGAACAGTAGGTAGGGGTGGTTTTTAAAAAAGGAACACTAATGTCATTAAATCAGTAGACCAATTTTAAGTGGTGGGGACTAATCAAATGATTCCGAAAACTTGTCAAGGTTACGTGAACAGATGCAACGTTAAATTAAATTTCACTCTGCGGCTGCTTGAAGGAAGATTGAAAAGCACTAAATAGAGTTCACCTCACATGCAGCTGGAATTTCATCTCAGTTCATCCTTGCAAAAAAACATCCTCTCACGCACCTTATCCAATATCATCCATCTGTACTTGCACAAAAAAATTGTTTAACATTTCTAAAATACGCTTATTTGCTTTCTTGCCAAGAGTTTAGATGAGACGCAGTCAGTTAGCTTAGCTCCTCATACAAACTGGAAACAGGTGGAACGGCTAGCCTGGCTCCCTGTGAACCACTACCTATCGTTTTTACTTCCAACAAATGAGATATAACGGGTTAATTGGTGAGCTTTAGGTCATATGAGTTAATAGTAACTAAAAAAAAGTGCAACATTTTTTGAAGTGCAGAATCAGAAATGGCCCAGATATGTCACTGGAATTGGGACTGGGATTTGTTTTTTTAATGATTGTGCTGGTGATTTTAATTTACTGAGGGGATGTAGTGACCTCTTATATTTCATACTGTGAGGACACTGTCACTCCCACCAAACAAATAACTCTTCATCCAAACAACAAGCAATGGGTCACCAAGGACATGAAAATCTGCCTGGTTTAAAAGGAAAAAGCTTTTTTTTTTTTTTTTTTTACATGGAGACAAGCTCAGGGTGAGGGGATAAGAGAAATAGTTTAGAAGGAAGGCCAAGTTGGCCAAGATCCAAAAGACAAGGTGGAGCAGAATCTAATATCTGGAAATACAAAGGAGGCATGGCAGGGGTTAAACTTTATGATGGGTAGAGCCCCCAAACCTGCATTGATTGACTTCCCGGACCCCACCTCCTTTGCAGAGCAGCTTAACAGCAGTTGCCCTGACATGAGTGCTGTGTAAATGCATGGAGAGAGTAGTGTGTGACCACCTCTCCAGCATGGTGGCAGAGAGACTGGATCCACTCCAGTTTGCCTATAAAATAAAAAATGCGGGGTAGAGGATGTAAGTCACACCCTTTTAGACACTGTAGCCAGACACCTGGACACAGGACCCCCCCCCTCCCCCACTAGGATTTTATTAATTTATTCTTCTTTTAATACTGTACATACAAACATCCTACTGCAACGCCTAGTAGAGCTTCAGGTCAACCGGACACTGATTTTATGGATTAAGAGATTTTTACAGGACAGGCCACAACAGGTGCTTGTTGGTTGATTTTAAACACAGTGCTCCCCCAAGGTTGCATTTTACCCCCCATCCTCTTCTCTGTTTACACCAACAACATCTCCTGCAGCAGTGAAGGAACGACACAAAGTATACAGATGACATGGCCCTAGTGGCCCACCTGACTGGCACCAACGCTGTGTCTGAATACCTTCAGGCAGTAAACAACCTGGTCCGGACGTTTCGGGAAAGCTCCCTCGAAGTCAACATCACCAAGACTAAGGAGCTGTGCTGTGGGAGCAGAGAGAAATCTGACTCACAACAACCACCTCTTTTCCAACTCTTCAGTATTGAAGGCCAGCTGGCGGAACAAGTACAATCATTTAAATACCTTGGGATGGAGATAGACACCTCCTTGTCCTTTTCCCAGCACACCGACTCTATGTACAAGAAAGCCCAGCAGTGCCTCCACCTGCTGAGGAAGCTCAGGACTTTTAATGTCAGCAAGGGCATTTTAACCCTGGTTTACAGGACACTAATTGAATCCGTACTCACCATTAATATTTCATCCTGGTACCCTCACCACCAAACATAAAACGAAACTCTGACGCATAACTAAGCAGGCCAGCAAAATAATTGGTTCAGCCCAAACTCCCCTATCGAAACTGTACACCTGGTTAGTGATCAGGAAAGCCACTCTAATCAAGCAGGACCCCTCTCACCCCCTCCACCAATCCTGCCATCAGGTCAACCCTACAAAGTCCCATTGGCCCGGGAAAACATCTACAAAAAAAATCTTTTATTCCCTCTGTGATCATCACCATGAACGAACTAAAATAGGCAATGTACTCTGTCCTGTTTCTTCTTGTCAGTTGTAGTTTTAACTGTATGTGTGTGTTTTTAAATGTGTTTTAAATGTGTATTGTTGAGCCCTGTCAAAGGAAAATTTCTGTTACTTTGTGACAGACAATAAAGTTATCTTATCAACTGCCGCACCAACATCAGTAAACATGGGCTGATGATTGGGTAACGTTTAATCCAGTCCAAAGTGGAGTAATTTTTTACTGAAATTCTGCCGCCAGGGAGTTATTCAGCTCAATTCCTGTGTCAGTGTCATGCATCTAAATTTGGTATTTTCAACAATGCTATTCGGGCACATGTCCTTGTAAATAAAACATGTAATCTCCCGCAAGTGGGGAGATTCAGTGTGCTCTGGAAGTTGAACTGCTAATGCTAGCATTGCTTGTCCTGGGTTGACTGCTTATTAAGTTTACTGTTAGCGCCCACATTGCCCTCTTACATATGTGGGTGCATATTTTATGATACTGCTGCACAATTTGCTCCCTGCAAATGCAGTTTGACTTGCTTGAAGACCCTATAGAGAGCCAAAGTCATGACGTCCAGGCTAGCCTCTGTTCCACTAGCTTCTGTAACTCAATGCAATCTCAAATTCTGTCTTTCAAAAAAAAAAAAAGAAACGTGTTCTACATATGTTTTACATATTCTAAGACAACTCAGCATGCACTACAGCAGTTGCTATCAGAAGTTGAAACCGTCATGATTTTAACAAAGTTAATCAAAGATTACTCTGTGAGCACAGAACAAACTATAGCCTGAATGAAAAAACTACAAGTGCGGCAATTAAAGACAGAGGAGTGTTTCTAAATGTAATGATACATAACAATCATGACCATATTGAAAATGTTTGTCTCACACCCCTGATTTATTTGATGAATTTTCTCTAAATAGGAAGGTAGGTGTAAGACTTAAATTCAAATCCTCCCTGGGGCTCGTCTTCACCAATAATACTCTATTTGTTGTGTTCACAAAGTGAAAAAAGGTGTAGCTTATCACTCACTGGGTGACATCACCAAACGAAGCAGGTGACAAGCTTTTCAGATTAGTCTGTGAGATTAAGCGTTTCTGAAATGTTAATCTCTGGAAAAACAAACAGCGGCAGCGGTTTGTCATGTGGGGAGAGAATCAGGCTGCAAAGCAATCCAGAGTTTGTTTGAATGAGATACAAAAAGTCCTCGTGCTATTTTACATCACAGGCTTGCATGTGGGCACGTATGTGTGTGAGATTTTGAGTATGTGTCATTGCACTCGCACACGTCGTTAGTATGCATAGGAATGTGACTGATGACTTTCATTAACAGGAGTGAACAAGGATTAGGCCCCCTTCAGTGTTGTCTGCTTTCACCTTTGCTTTACTCTAATGATTTTCTCCCTTCCTCCTTTCCTCAAGGTTGACCCTGTCACTCCAATAGCCTACTCTACCTCTCTTTCGTTTTCTTCCTTCCTTCTTTAAATATTCACGCATTCGCTCAAACACACAACTTTCTTAACTCTCACTTACACCGATACAAGCGGGCACACATACGCCATGCATACGCATTTAGCAGGGATCCAAATAAGGCATGCTGTGTGTGTGTGTGTGTGTGTGTTTTGTTAGGCGGGCTAAACAAAGCCTGGCTCCTTTTTATTATCAATGAAGCATAACCAAATCAATTTATAAACAGCCTTATCTGCTCACAGGAAGGCCGGTAGCCCAGGAGCGATTAACTCCAACAGCCGTTAACTCTTTGCATACAAAACCACCATCGCTAAGCTATTTAAGTGATAGGGGGAGGTGGGATGAAGTAGAGGGGGTGAGCACTGAACTTCATTTGTCCTCACAAGCGTATGTGCATGATTATGTCTCTGTGTGTGTGTGTATGTGTGTGTGTGTGTGTGCACATTATGGGTAAAAATTCTCATCGATGGCATGTAGGTAAATGCAAAGAGGTGTATGCTAAGAGAGAGGAAGAGTGAGCAAGAGTGGAGGAAGGGTTCGGGGGAGGGTAAGGGAGTGAATTTCGACATGTCATTTCTGAAATTGAGTTTTGATAACTGACAATTTGTTCAGCTAGTGAAATGTCAAGAGTCCAAAAAGATTGATGAAGTGCATAATAGATGTCTCAGATTGACTCTCCGCTGTGGGCTTGAGTCCCACGCACGCATCAGACCACCGAAACGATACAGAAATGAGATCTCTCACACACACACACACAGACAAACACACACACACAAACAGATACACACAAACTTGACTGCTGGAGAGCACCTCTGAAATGGAAAACTGGTCCACGTCAATTTAGCTGGGGTAGATGTGATTTCTGCCTGAACACGGAAGTGTCATTCAAATGATGGTCGCCGCTGACTGAGGACTCGTAGATTTATTAGGAGACTGAGTTGTGGCTATGCAGAAAACATCAGTAGTAATCAGAAAAATACAGGATACCTTAATGTGGTCCCATTTATATAATATTCATGCACCCAAACGTTGATCTGCCACTGGTTTATTATTATTATAATAGTCTGTAAAGTAGCTTTTTAAAAAACAACATGCATTACACTGCGCATACAGAGATATACCTGTGCACAGAAGATAAGTGTTCTGATATCACTGTTTTTTTAGCCGATAACAGCCAACGTCAGTCGGGTCCCCTGACTGACAGTGCAGATGTTTGCTGTAGCACAGTGTACAGTGTGTCTGTGTACTGCGTGTGTGTCAGCTCAAACCTAGAAAAACTCCTGTGGTGCATTTTCTTTTCCTCTGCTTTTTGCTTCTGTTTAATGTCAGAATGTGCACAATGAAGCAAGGCATACCGCTTAGAAAAACCGCAGTTTTTGCTGGCGTTGAAATACATAAGTCAAGCAGCATTCTGGATAAGCTTTACATATATAGGCGACCTTTGAGTAACACAAAAAATAGACAAATCTTGAGCTTCTCCAAGTAAGCTGAGCTGATGGCAGTCTTTAAAGTGTAATATATATGTATTTGGGGTAAATATTTGTATGTATGAGTAGCACTCCCAATACATATTTTTTCAGGAAGTTTGTAGAATAAATATGGGTATAGCCAAAACTTCACAAAATTAGATAAATTCAGTTGATTTCACACCAATCTTGTTTTAGAAGGAGATTTTTAGAAACTCCACTAAATCAGCCAACTTATTTTTGCTCAGGTCTATACTCGCTTTGGCAGCAGTATAATTTGTTGTCCTCAGCCACACATTCTGTCCTTAAATCCCCTACACTGTTTGTTTTTTGGTGACATCATGTTGAAAGCCTCTCCTGCTTATGCAAAGACACGGGATATCTTTGGGGGATGCTCGTCTTGTAATGGTGAACATATATGTTCTCAATTTAAATTTTCTGAAATTTAAATGTGGGTGGACTACATTAGATTTAAAACAAAAAACAACAAAAAAAAAAAACCCTGTGGAGGAAGCAAAGACGGTTCTGTAAGAGGTTTTCCAAATGTAAAAGATGAAGCGAGCTTGCAGCAGGACTCAACATCCCGGAGCTTACAGGAATGAGCTGAGCCATCTCTCTTCTGTATTTGTCTAGCTCAAGGGTGTGACTCACAAAGGTCACGCGTGTCATTAAAATTAAGGCATCAATAGATGAGATATTTTCACAAAGGTGACACTCTCCCATTCCGGCGTAATTAGCCTCATTTTTATAGCGAGCAGGTCACTTAAAAGTCAATTCCAATGATCACGCCAATGAATCTTTACACCAGGTGATATAAACCTGTTATGCTGTGGGTACGAATCCCCAATGCACAACACGGCTAGCCTCTGTAATACCTCACTGTAGGATGGTCCAGCTTCTCCTGTTATCTTTGGATGTCCTCTGTGAGTTGTGTGGATGCAGCGCACCAATAAGCCTTAAGGATATTGGGAGCGATCCAAGAAATATGTCTGACATAACAAAGGAGTTTTGAAGAGCAAAAGCAAACAGCCTTGATGGCATTGAAGATGTAACTTTTTTTGTGTATTTTTTGCAGTTATTGAGTCATACTGTATGTACACATTTCACCCAAAGGATTTAAGCGACATAAAACAAACTATAACTTTAGTCTTATGTAGACATTTTAATATGTTCACTATCTCCTTAATCATTTAAGAGAAACAGCCAGTCCTTGCCAAAGATGGCACCGACGCTTGACTTTTAAACGATTTTAATGACATAAATAAATGAAAGTGAAGCAACATTATTCACCTAACCTAGCTTGTTTTTTCTGTGAGGATCCAATATTTTTGTATCAGCTCTCTGCAGTCATTGCATGTGGTTTTTAAAGTGTGAATTTATTAACCTAAATCCTGCTCGTTGATTTTCTCTGTTACCCATCCTTCTGGCAACTTGTATCTGCAGATGAAAAATGTTTTCTGGGACAAAAACAGAATTATATTAAAGAACAGGTTCCCCCCAAATTACAAATTTAAAAAAATATAAAAATAATAATTTACTCATATAAATAACATGAAAACATATTGTCTCATTTACCCCTTTTGTATCTAGCCATGCAGATAGTTTTGGTTTTATTTGCCCACCTCTCTCTGAACAATGGGCAGTGTGTTCTACAGATTATCCAGAGTAATGAGGCTTCTGGGGTACATGCTTCTCTGAATTACTACTTACAACGTTAAATTAAGAAAATGTTTTATGTAATCTGGATGAACTGGCCCCTCTAAAATTATAGCTGTTTTTTGTTTATGTAGGAGACTGTTCCCCTGGTGTTGAATCATTAAAGTCGTTAAATAAAGATAACATATCACACTAGTTTTCCTCTTAGCAAAAGCTTCCCTGTACGTCCTCAGTGTAGCCCCAGATTTGTTCTACTGTATGCAGAGTGTATCTCCTGCGTAAACACACCATTAGAGTTTAGAGCAGAGGCGCTTGTGCAGCTCCTCTTATCTGCCAAGGATGCCTCTGATGGCTCCTGATTGAAATGCCAGCTCTGAAGTTCTGTGCTCAGCCACACGTGTAAACGCCGCAACAGAATGTAACTTATTCCCTCAAAGCGCTTGTTTTCTCTCCCCAGGCAACTGGAGATTAGTTAGTTCAAATTCTGGACGGGTGCTTTTTGAAGAAAGCCGTTTTCAGGGAGATGCGTGTGAAAAATTGGCAAGCAAGCATTAATATGTATAATTAATTTTGTTGTTATCCACATATGTAAGCAACGGAGGGAGAGGCACCGAGTGAATTCGGAGCCCATACTCATAGGAACCCAGGGACAGCATGTGGATCATTTCTACCATTTACATTCCAATTCAATTTGCTCAACTGGAATTATCTGACTCCCCTTCTTGGTGGAGATTAATTCAGTTTCCTTGTTGTTAATTTCTAAGTTTAATAACATAACCCAAAGGTATTTCTTTTTTCAGTGAACACAGAAAATTTTGTGAGCCTTCTCTGCAGTTATTTTTGTCTCCTTGTAGATTTCAATTTTTGCACTCCCTACACATGATTATATAATAAAACCTCAATATGTTTACATCGCAGCTTCTGTAGCAGCCAGAACTTGACGAGATGATCAGCCTCTGTAGCAAGAAAAAGTGACTTTTTCGCAGTTCTTCGTCACAGTTCTTTAGGTGCCCGTGTATGAGAAAACACACATACTGTAGACGCAAACACACATCAAAAGAAAAAAAAAAAACATATAAAGTCTGAAAAGAGGGGGAATTACAGGACAAATTATCAACAACACCTTGTACATCTGCTCTTCCTTGTCTTCTCAATCAGGATCAATTTGACACCTGCTTGTTGCACCATGTCATCACAGAGGGATTCACAGATCCAGTTTCCAGGTGTCTTGAGGCTGCGACGCCAGCCGCCGCTTGTCTCATAGGTGGCTCGAAGCATGCCGTGGTCGCTGGTCCCTTCTCTGCCACCCCCTCATCAGGATAATTAAGCTTTCTCAGCCTGCTGCACACAAATGGGGAATTTTGCCAGCCCCTCCAAGTTGTAGAGATAGTCTGCAAATTGCCTCTGATTCGCCACCTGATTGTGCTATGATTATGTTGTCACTGGATGCTGTGATTATGATGGCCCATAATTGCTGGTGTGCATTAGCTGCTGTACAACACCCCCTGATCTCTCTGTCTACCTGTCTATGTATCTATCGACCTCCTCTCTGTCTATAAGTCTGGCTCCCCCTCCCCATCTGTGTCACTGTTCTGTCTCAACTTCTTTCTTTTTCCTCACTAATTCAGACAAACACAGTGATTCCAGTTGTGAAACACTTTGATGTTCTTTCGTGCAGGGTTTTACGCATTTTCTCTGATGCAGTTTGAAAACGGTACTTCCCACAGCACTTGAAGTCTTCAGCTGATATCTGCGCCTTTATTCATTGCTGTAAATGCATGTTATATCCATTTATTCCTTCTTAAAAGTGATTTGTTGATTAGTGTTGAGGCTTTCTCTGTCAGGATTGATTTGCGGATGTTCACTAGTTTTATATTAACATTACTCGAGAGCAAAGCTTCCACACTAGCACCTGAGAGAATTGAACTTACTTGCATGTATCTTCCTATACACCTGGGTTATTTAATGATTCTGTCAAGGTGTGTGTTGTTGGGGTGAGATGGCGGTGGGGATATTGTTTTACAATATGTACAAACACACCTATCCAACATACATGCTTACAAAGTGTCTCCTTGTGGCACAGGATTCTCATTTTCACAAATGGCATCATAGTCACCTGCGGCAAGCCAGTCGAATGTGCCGCATCTTGGCGCAGGGAAGCCTTTTGTTTGGGTGGTAAAACAGAGAAGTGTTTATTTGGGCTTGTTGGACTGACAGTGTCCCCTGTCAAAGCGTCGCTTCAGCTGTCAGCATTTGAACAAATGGGGACTAATTTGCATCTCATTAATCCCACCTCCACTCCCTGCTCCACTTGAAGAATTCTACTTTCTCTTTCCTCCTCCTCTCTGAATTCCCTCGCTGTTTCATGCCACGTTACTGTCTTAAGCCAAGCTCATTAAAAGACAGCACTTTTCTTCAAGTCCAGAAACAGTCTAGCTGTTCTCACTGAATGACTGATAGACGTGTTTTCGCTCTTTTCCGGTCTGGAGTACTTGATTAAAAAGGCATGACTTGGACCCTTGATGAGCATATGGATTAAAAGCGCTCAGTGATTGCCTGGCCATTCCCCCCACTCTAATTGAAAGCCTAATGTGCACCCACCGCATATTAATTAAAACCAGAGGTTATAGGCCCTTGGGGCACACCATTTAGGTCTCTCATTAAAAATTAATAACCTCAGTTAATTATTATTATCGTGTTGTGAATCACGTCAGCAAATAAATAAGACAGTGGGGAGGGGGGGGGGTTGGGGTAACACAATGTGTCAGGCTATCTATTTGACAATCCGGACAAGTTTTCAATCGGAGAACAGCTGATGTATATTTCCTTTGTCCTACCACAGTGGTCACAATACATTTGGCTCGTAATCAGTGACAGAGAAGAAGAGAACGGAGAAACGTAGCCCTCAGTCTATAGCGCACTATGAATCTCAAACTGAGATTAAGGTTTGAGTTTTCTGTCCTCTGCATTGTCACTCCAACTTTATCATCACAGGGGTCACATTCAAATGAATGAGGGCAATGTGTTTTTTCAGGCAGGGCTACTGTTGTTGTGAACATGGCCTTACACTTGTCTGACATCAATGGGTAAAGGGTTGGACTACACTGGGTGTCTGCATACAAGGATGTGATCACATGTTTGTCCATGCGGTCGTAAATTTGGTCTGCATGCAGACGGTCTGCACAGACTCTTATCAACATTTGTTCATGTCCACGGGTCCAGACTAGTGTGTGAACTGCAACTCCTTGAGACCTCTTCTCTGAACCTAAAAGCAAAGTTTTCTATTTTTTGTTAAATGCAAACACTAAATTGTTATGTTTTAATTTTTTACTTTTCAAAAGGCTTTTGGGAAATTGACTAATTGAGTTAGACTATCCTTTTTCTGGCCATGTGTGAGGTTGTGCTTGGTGAAATCCCCAAACTCTTGAAACCCATTTGATCATCTCTTATATGAAGTTATATGAAAACTTTAATGCACAATAAAGGCTGCACACATACGGTAAGTTTGACCCCTAAAAAGTCCCTTGAGAGTGTCGCGCTGGTGACCCACGTGTTTTAGGGCTTGTCTTGTCTTGTCTTTCTTGTTCATAACCAAACTGCATGTGTGGTTTTTTTAAGGTCCATGTTCTCTTCCTAAACGTCAGTGTTGTGCTGAGCCGGTCACAGCTTAACATGAATTTGTTTCACGACTCTTGCTTGAATACAAAAAAAACAATTGCTTGGGCCCATCAGACACACAACTAACTAATTAACTAACTAAGTTCCATGCAATCTGACACAGCAACCGCGTGGAACCTCGACATTTGACTTCCTTCGAAAGACACCCTACAAACATGTCATGTCCGCAACTGGGAGATTCTTAAATTGCCATGACTCTGCATTGTGATTCTGAGAAGCGACTCAAATAGATCGATTTTCCCATATCACTGAGCATTGATATTTTATTAATGTAGACTCTGGATTTATGTTGGAGCAAGCCTTCTTTTTTTAATTATGTGGGAACTGTATTGGATCTTGGTGGAAAAGGCCTCTTTTCACCCCAGTTATTTTATTCCTTGCCACCTGAGCGTAACCTATGATGGGGGGCCTAGATGATTTCCATGCATATATATTTGATTAATGACATGCCAGCATCACTGTCAAGTCCAGTGCCATTCAGCACTGCCAGCTACAAAAGAGTGCTATCACCTTGCAACAGATAATAGAATAGGGGGAAAGAGCAAAGCTGGTAGTCGTGCTTCATATAGTGATTTCAGCATTGTTTTTATAGTTGTTAATTTCCCCTTTGAAGTGAGTAATGATCACCTTACTTCACAACATTATCATCATCATACCTGTCAGCCTTTTTGCCGCCTAAGATGTTCGGAGTGAGCAAACACAAAACATCTGTTTACAATGTTTTTGTCTCGAGATCAAAGACGCCTCTGACTGCAAACAAGTTCAGCAGATGACACAAGGTGCCAAATGTTTCTTCAACATCAGATGGCTTCTCCCCCGATCCATATTGCATTCTAGGCCAAACCTCCTGAACACCATCACAAGTATTTCCCCTGAGGGTCCTCCCCCTCCATTCATAGTCGAGAAAGATCCCCTAGGCCGAGGGGGCGCCACATGAAGTTAAACGATTTTGAAGAATTCCAATCATAACATTGGAGTTTTGTGCAACAGCAATCCAACAAACAAGATGGAAGAATGTGCAAGGCCGGGATGAAAAAAGAAAACAGGATGGATATGATAGAGGGAATCGAGAAGACAATACAAAAGGCGGAGCTGCTGTTGAATTCCTCATAAGAATTATTCAAGGAGAAATGGCACCTGGCCTGGGGGAAATCAGCGCTGCCTTCAGCCGGATTACTCCTGGCACAATCCGGACACAGTCTTGTTTGATGTCCCCCACCCATCCGTCTTGTATGTAGTCTTTTATCTCACTCTAAAGTAATATAGTCTTCACTGCAATTCAATAATGGCCCAGCCGAGCCTGTCAGGCTGCGTTTGCCCGTTATCTCACAAAGGCCTGTCCACTCCAGCAACGAGCCACCCGATATTTGTGTGTGTTTGTGTTTGTGTGTGTGTGTAAGTGATTTCATCCCCAGGGGAGGGACATCATGCTTGTGTGTGTGTTTGTGTGTATAAAAGAGAGAGAGAGAGAGAGAGAGAGAGTGAGGAGGGGGGAGACGGGAAGAGAGATGCCGAATCAATTGATGTGTGTCTGCACCATGTGGCAGACAGAGGGGGAAGTGGGGAGACAGACGGTCTATTTATCCCTCAGTGTGTTTGTATGTGTGTTTTGACCGGTTATCGTACTTGAGATCTAAATTAAGAAATAGTGCGTGTGATGGGGCAGATGCTGTGACCAGCACCTGGGTTGCGTGTGTGTGTGTGTGTGTGTGTCAGCTTGTTCCAGCACAAGTGAAGGGTTTTAACTCATTTCCTAATTGGATGAAAGGGGCAGAAACGGCCCAGTCTGACCCGGGCCTTGCAGCAGGACAGTGGGAACCACAGTAATTTACCCACAGAGTGACAGCCACACCGATGTGTTCAGGTTCCTTCACTGGAATCGGGACAACAGCGGGTCAGCTCTTCTGCATAACCCAAATTGGATGGATGCTAGATAGGAAGATTGACTGACTTGGACACACAAAGAAAGACTTCAAGGATATCCTTGCACAGACTGATGGGTAAGGATGTGCAGTTACACAAGACGGATGGGCGGAAGGATTGATGGATAAATCATAAATATACCAAATGTATGGATATATGCATAGCACTACATCTCTGCATAATGTTTGGGGCTATTTTCAGTTCATGTCAGGCTGTAAATGCATCTGCATAAGCAAGCGGCTTTCATTTACCTCGCAGTCACGGGGCATCATGTCCACAGCTCATTCAGTACATGCTAATATATGGCTGCACAGGCCTCCCCATCATAATCACCCCATAACACTAAAATGAGACGCATGACAGTAAATAGCAGTCAAGCCTTACAAAGACTATTTGGCATGGGAATGATTTTTGTTGCTAGCAAACACTTCAGATGCCAATAAATCAGACAGATTTTTTGATATATTAAGCTGCTTCTTTTATTGTCATGCCTCGGTGCAGTCTGTGCATGCAAATAAAAAAGATATATTTACTGTGCATATGGACGAGAGAGAGAGAGAGAGAGAGAGAGAGAGAGAGAGAGAGAGAGAGAGAGAGAGAGAGAGAGAGAGGAGAGAAGAGAGAGAGAGAGGAGAGAGAGAGAGAGAGAGAGAGAGAGAGAGAGAGAGAGAGAGAGAGAGAGAGAGAGGAGTGAGAGAGAGAGAGAGGAGAGAGAGAGAGAGATGGAGAGAGAGAGATGCTGTTCCAGGAGTCAGATTGCAAATAGTGAGTGATTTGTTTTTTTCAATCAAAAAAGAGAATTTGATTTAAGAGGCAGTAAGTGAACAAAGCACTTTTTGCCATGCATAACCAAACAATAACAACTCTCGACTGAACATGCACAACATTTCTCATATTCTTTGCAATCTAATATTATTTTTCTCGATGTACCGTTTGAGTACCACTGTCTGCGTTCTCGTGCACACTGCAAAGCCCTGACACCAAAACCCGACAGCTTTATTTGTCATACAGATGGTCAATTTAGTCTGGATCTCCTGCTGCTTTATCGTTATATCCTAAAACATGTCAGCATTATTAAACATGCTGAACACGGAGCAGCCATATGAGCACAGTGTGACATTCGTGGTGAGGGTTTGCACATAGAACACGCTGGTGCTAGCATCTGCATGGAGGAACGCGACGGAAACACCCCGCTGATGCAGGGGGCTCTGAGGGGTCAGGTAGACTTAATTGCACTGAGGGAACATGTGTGGTAGTCCAAGCTGGTGGAGCTTCTCGGCGAGGGGGCCGGCCATCTGCCACCCTGTACCTCTAAAGCCTAAGGACCAATTTGGGTTTGGTAAAGGAAGCAACAACACTGTCTAAGGACACTATTCAGTACATGGATAATCCTCAGAGGCTGCAGTGCTCATGCAGGCAACAGGAAATTTTATTTACTGGATACAGAATGCAGTTGTACAGAACTATGGCCAGCATTTACCTGGATGTTTATGATCCATTTAAAAAGACCCTATGTGTAGTTCCTTGTATAACAACTAGTTACTGGCAGGTGTGCAATGCAAGGCCACATTTGATCATTACGCATATACTATTGCAACTCAATGGCTGATGATGTCTGTAATGCATACATAATTCAGGCATCAAAAGTAGTTGCTTAGATACCTGTGGTTACACGTAATTTTAGAACAGTGCCAGTTTGTTGAGTTTTATCCTTGTAACTGAGATAATCTGTAAACTTTGTATTTTACATCCTGCTGGATCATTCCGTGACAAATCAGACAGAATCCAGCAAAGTGGTTACAGCACCGTCTCAGATTTTGTTCAAAGTTTGTCTATATAATGTTTGGGTCCCATAACTAAGGCATTGTAAAATATTTTTGTTCAATTCCAATGTTTTTATATTTTTTTGGCTCTTGATACTTTTTACACTCTCAAAAACTGCTTCTGGGAAGCCATGTTTGGGCATTAATATCTTGAAAAGTATTATTCCTAGCCTCACCAAACATGTTCTGCATGCCTATTGATTTTCTATAAGGCCCTAGATTTGGAAAAAAGTGCTAAATTCATAAACGAGTGATATTGAGGGTGCACCCATATGGTATCATTTTTTTCTTCAAATACAATCTTTTATTAATTTTGTGCCAATATGTGAGGTCTCTACCACTAATGGACATTAAAATATTATTAATTATGAATTAAACAAGGTATGGTAGTCATAGGACCAAAATGGTATAGAGGTAGCTAGTAGGAATATGAAAAGGTATGTGAAATTGCTTAATGTATGGTCATTTAGTCTACAAAGTGCTAATGTCCTTCCATGTTCCCTTCACAGATAAATACACAAAGTTAAAGGCATTGTTTTAACTCTAGGAAAAAAAGTCCATAATGAAGAAGCAGGGTCTTTCTGTACTTATTTCATCTGTACTTATGCGTGTCCTTTCTGTAGGTTCATTTTACTATACGTCATTAATAAATAATGAATAAATACAGCCAACCTTTTATGTGGAAACACATGTAGATACTCCCACTGGAGCTTGAGAGGGCCATTTAGGATACCACTTATTCCTCCGTATACCAGAGGTTTTATCAAAATATTTCACTTATTTTCAATATCCAGGACCTTACCGGAGACACAATCCCATCTCAAATGCCCTCTATTCCAATGAGCATACTGAACACATGTTTAACCTTACAATTCCTATGACACAGGAATTCAATAATGGAGATACTGAGGCAAAAAAAATGTAATCCTGAAATGGATATTTTTCTGCCATAAAAAAATATCTCTCAAATCTGTGTCTATTTTTTTATGAAAGAAAAAAGGAAGGACATTGGCACTTTGTACACTGTAAAAAAATCATTAAAAAATGGTAATTTTCTGGCAGCAGGGGAGCCAGAAAATGTCTGTTAAAATACAGAAAAATACTGTTAAATTAAAAACATAGATAAAAAAAACATGAATTATCTTTACCATAATTAAAATCTATTACTATAATTTTACAAGAAACCTCTGTATAATTCTATGAAATTTTTTAGATTGTTAGAACAGAGTCGTACGCCTCTAAAAAACAGATTGATTATCTTTAAACAATGACAAAAAATCTGTCAATTTTTTTTTTAAATTCAAATACTTTAAGAAACTGTCCAAATAAATCCATTTTCTATCTCTAAATGTAAATGTTAACTGTACTTTTACATTATGTTATTCATTTTAAAAATATAACTGCAAAAAAGAATTGTCTTATTGAAGTAGGATAAGATTTGTCTGTAATAACCTTAAAACACTGAAATAGTGAAATTTTGCAGCAGTTTTGACCACCAGTTGGTACCATCAGTACAAACTATGTAAACACAACATCACACAGTCACAGACCAAGCCCCCAGGAACAACGCCAGGCTTTGAAGCCAATTTGACATAGTGGCCAAACGGTAGAATTACAACTTCCATGGCCGACAAAGGCCCAAAAAGCATTTTCCCGCACACCACATTGGAGCGCCCATACAGTACAGTATGTGTACAGTATGTATTCATCCGGGTAATTTCTTTACAGCAGGAAGTGGCTTTTTTGGCTTCATGTACCCCTGACCAATGTTCATAGGAATGAACAGAGCCCCGCCTCCAACACTGTATCCAGTTCTCTTTATACATCCATGTCACAGACACACACAGCATAGCGAATGTTCTACTGAGCCATTGTTAGTTGTTAGCCATCAATTGAAAACCAAAAGTGAAGAAAAAAGTGTGTTTAATGACGGAAAACGATGGATTTAACTCTCACAAGGCTTCTGTTGGATTATTCGGATTAGCTTGTGCCTTAGCCCCAGTTTGAAAATACAGTGAAATGGCAGACCGAGCTTACAAGGCAAGTTCTGAATGAACTGTTTGTGTCGCTGCGTCACTGACTTATGAGGTTTGTTGTTTGGAAAGGCGTGTGCTGGATTTACAACCCAAGACAAAATGAGAGCATTATGTGAAATGTGGCACAATAATTGTTTTATGTCGATTATCTTGTTTTCATAATTGTCGGAAGTCAAAATCGTAAATGAAAATAGAATTGAATTAATCGCCCAGGCCTACTATTTATCATACAGCACAGCAGCTCAGAAATGTGTCTACTCTTTGTTTTAGGATAGAATGACTTAGAATAATTACACTTCAAGTCTTACCTCTGCAAGAAGTCCAGAGCTGCTCTCAGTTCTGCTGGATAAGTGATGTTGAGGCAGTAGTATGTTGCAAACATCAGTAAGGGGCATCGCCAAAATTTGGAACGCTGCCATTCACGATGTTCTGGTCCACTGCAATCATGACGTGTCCAGGTGTCAGGGAAGAACTCCCTACGGTACAAAACAGGAGAATAGTCTCAACATTATGACTGTCAAAGGCCTCACTGAGGAACAACTAATAATATTTCTCCCATTATTCGGCTTACATGTTAGCTCAATAACAAGCCCCAACAAACAATCATATCCTAGGTTTTACCTTAACTTATTTTTCCACCCAATATGTTAAAAATATACTTAATAAACTTTTCAAAATTGTACTTAATATTAGGCTTGCTCTGGTAGTTGGTGTTACACAAGTGTTTGGGCACACAGTGATTACATTACTTGCCCTCTACACACACACACCATCATTTTGCTTTTTTTAAAAATAGAAATAAAACCTATTTAGTTCATTTTCACGTATCAGCCTTGGTTAATACACAAAAAAGAACCTGACATTTGACAACAAGACATGACATTAACCCTTAACTGACATCCTACAGTTGATATTTATCAGTTGGGGTCCTAAGATGAAATAGCACTGCTGCGGAGTCCCACTTGCTAATATGACTTTCAAAAACCATTGAAACATACATTTAAAACTGAAAATAAGTTTGATGGAGTGGATGAGTGTTGTAACAAAAAAATAGAAAACATTTATTATCATTGTATGTGCAATACTCATCCACTCTACCAGGCTAATTTTCAAATTCTAAATGATAAAGCTTTTTCACTTAATATTCATACATCTTAGAGCCATGTGCAATACAGGATCTCATCTAAGAAATATCAAATATCAGTAAAAATATTAAAAAAAAACAAGTAATGATTTGAAAATATGCCTTTTTTAAAGAAATAAAATTCATTCAAGACATTTTTTTGCACATACTTGAGGATGAACCTTGTCTGCCTGGCATTTACAGGCATTACAGACTTTTCATCATTCGTCTGGGTGTGGCTATGGGGCTTTGTGGCTCAGCTCTGGAAGGCGGGTCAGGAGTCTCACTGGCATCTTTTTCAGCTGGATAAAAGGCACATAATAGGAATTAGGCCTGCTCTCATGTTTTGTCATAACAAAGCTTTTACAATCCTTTTTTTGCAAAACCAAAATATTACAATTCAGATTATCTTACGTACAGTGAGGATATAGTGTTTTTATTTTCCACACTTACAGGAGACAAAGTTTTTACAACCAACAAATAAGTATACTTACATAAAGCTTTAACACGTGCAATTAGTTTACTCCTGCTGTGTGCTACATGTGAAAGGGCAACTCTGGAGTTCATATGTGAAAACGGCTTTTGAGAGGGTAACATTCCAAGCCTTAAGTATTGAGGCTAGTGTCATCAGATAATTTATAATAAACTAACACATTGTACAGCAAACAGCTGGATGAAATGACAAAATGGCTTAGCGAGACAGACAGTGTAATGCCACATCTAGAACATGTTAAAGCTTTTAGAAAAGTTGTCATATTGCAGCCTATGCAAAAATTCTTACTTGCAGCGTAATCAATCCAGGAGTTCCAGGTCTCTAACGCTCCAATTCCTGGTACTGCAGCTAATAATGCACTTTATAATATATTTATATTTTATTGCATTTATGTGTAACAGAGCCATTCCAGTGAGCCAGCATGCACAACACCAGCCCTAAGCTCTGCTACAACTAAATGAAATGGAAAGGGGGGGTGCAAACGATTGCAAAGATGTCATTTCTTGAAGCAGTTAGTTGTTCATTTTCATCTATTTTTAAAAAAATAATAATTAACACTTGACAAAGTAGCTATTTATAATTCAGTCTATGCCGTTTCTTAATTTTACAGCTGCTTTAGGCTGTCTCATTACAGATCGAAAAGGTCAAATACATTTTAAAATGCATCCATAAACTGTAGGCTACAACAAATAACAAAGTAATTATCACATTTAAATAATTTAATTGTTGAAGAAGGATGATAATTGTGTTTTATTTTGGGAATAAAGAAACGGAGAGCTCTCGCACACAGAGATTTGGCAGCATTTAGGCACAAAAACACTTGGTTAGGGTGAGGGAAAGATAATGGTTTAGGTTAGCAAAATGCGGTAAAAAAAAAAAAAAAAAAATTCCCATTTTACGGCATGAAAATGCCCGACGTAACCGCCGAAACCTGTGGCTAAAATGTCCGGACGTCACGGACAAAACTGTCCGGTTTAACGGCACGAAAATGCCTGACTTAGCTGTCAAGCTCCAGCTAAAATGTCCCGACTTCAAAGTTTAGCTAAAACTTAGCAGCTAATCTTACCTAGCTAACGTGACGCTACTTGCTTTGTTTCAGTTGTCAATCAAAATGTATACCCCTTGCTAGGACATCAGACGTTTAGGCTTAAGTTGCATGTTTTTAATCCTTCGAAAAATTGTTTTTATCGTTACCTCTCAAACCATGGAAGTATAAAGAGAACTGGATACAGCGTCGGAAGCGGGGCCCCGTTCATTCTTATGAAAGTTGCTCAGTGGCGCAAGAAGCCCAAAAGTCACTTCCGCTGTAAAGAAATACCCGGATGAAAACATACTGCGCACGCTCTATGGGCCGCATGCGCCCATGGAGCATGCTCACTAGAGACTTCCGCCGTCTGAGACTGCTAACTTCCGGTTTAACCCCCCGGCTAACTTGAATGGGGATAAAACGATTCAATTGCGCGGCTCTTCTAGACTTTCGAAATGTGGTCGAACTGAATGGATCAAATTCTGATAGTGAAGCGAGTCATTTCGCGGGGGTCGCGATGCTCAAAAGAAGTATCCGGTGATTTACAGACGTGTCTTTCACAATGTAAGTCTATGGGAAAAAGTCTTTTTGGGCCAGTGTGCGTCATATGACGTTGTAATTACACGATTTGGCCGCTATGTCAAATTTGCTTCAAAGCCCGGTGCTGTTCCTGTATCCAGTTCTCTTTATACATCCATGTATCAATCGTGCTGCTTCCTCTTTCCTGGAAACTTGGCTGAACCAATAGCATACATGAACTATAAGAGCTGGATAGGGCTCCGCCGCTCAGCCTTACAGCCAATTCCCAGTGGTCACTCACGGTATTGCAGCCAAAAATTCTCCGGCCCAAGAAGCATTGTCCCCATAGACCACCATTATAAAAGAGACGTCTGTAAAACTGTTGACAGGACACCTCGAACTGCAAACAAGGTAAATTGTGACTCTTTCTATTATGAATTTTTGATCCATGGAGGTTTTATATTTGTAAAACTTTCCATCGAGTATTCTGGTAGGAATGTGCACCCAACATTTTGCACAGATGGACTGTAATACCTTTTTCTGTGTATGGGGAATGTAGTGATGGGTAATTTATGTTTGATTTACATGTCATGTAAAGGTAAGGAAGCCTAAAACACAGTTATTTTTTAAAAATTTATTTAACTACACACACAACATAGTTTTTATAACATGAAATGCACTTATTTAACAATCAAGTCTTTAAATTAATACAAATGTAGTGATAAAGTGAAAATCTGTAAAAATTTAGTTTTTAACTGCCTCATAGGATAGCCAATATGTATATAAGTAGTGGTTAAGTTATGCAAACCCATTCACCTATTCATGATATAGACATGGTTTAAACAAAATCTGAGACGGTGATACAACAACCTTATTTGATTTGGAGTGACCCTGCTTCTATTTGAATTACTTTTGATTAGGGCCAGTATAACTTGGCCTTTACTCTGGGTCAAATATCAAAGATCTGTTCTTTTTTTATTAATTGCAAACTAAATTAGTGAGTATCAGTGATTCTGATTAAAGGCACCCAGTTGGGTTGTTGTTGTTTTTGTTTTTTTGTTTTTTCTTGTTTGTTTGTTTCGGAAAACACATTTTTAACAATAGTGTTGTTGTTTTTTCCTCAAGGCGTAGCAAGCATGTTACATGCATTTCTTTCTTCATAAAACGTTTGTATTTTTTTAATTTTATCTTTAAAACCTGTATTGTTACATCCATTTTTGCTAGCTTGCCTTCATCGTTCCTGCATTTTGTTCATGCACTACTTTATGTTGATGCGTTAATGCCACTGACTGTCAAATAGTGCAATAGCCTGAAACTGGCAGCAGGAAAGTGTATTGCCCTGTCACGCGATCATGCATCCATACGCGCCCTTGCGCGTGTGCACAAGATTCAAACAAATCTAAGACCTGCACAAAAGCAGTGCTCCATAGCACTGCAAGTCATTCATAAACTCCACAGTAACTTTAAAAGAGGAACTTAACAGCCCCTGAAAATCTTGTTGCTGACCTCCAGTGATGTAACTTGTCAGCTTGCTGCAGTGATGTAGATGTGTACTGCAGGCTGTGTCAGTACATCATGACATCACTGTTGGGTGTGGCTGTACTTTGTGCAACAGAGCACACTTTTGATCACAGCAGCAGGGCAGCAGTACAGTTTACTCTTGAACCCACAAGGGCACTGAAACAAGTACGAAACCATGTTACACATGATCAAAACACACATATTCATAAATGCATTGGAAGTCATGTGTATGTCTTTCATATGTGATCTCATGTTGCTAAAATGGAAGAGGTAGAGTGAGTGTCATGTGTCTTTGTCACATACTCGAGTTAAAATTAAAACCAGTGCAACCAGTAACATGCAAGTTACAGTTAAAAAGATCAACATGATACATGAAAATATCATTTTCAGAACTATAAACTGTTCTTATATAGAGCATGGTTCCAAGTTCTCCTTTAGCTGGTGTTTCCCATTGTTACTAAAATAACCAATAATAACCTGTGTGAGCAGACACGGTTATGTGGACTGATAATAAGACAGGCAAGTTGCCAAGTGCCAATGCCACTGTTGCCTGTGAAAGCTTGCATTCTGACTGTGTCTTTGTATCTATTTTTACACTGCACCCTATTCATTAAGGCTGATGACTGATAGGCCACTTTGTTGGCAGCCAGCGTCCATAGTGTGATGCAATGACCTTGGGTCTGAACCAGGGAGACGGGGCTCTAAATAAAGAGCAGGTTGCCACTGAGTCTAAGCGCCTGTTCCCGAAGCCTGAAGCCACAGCATTTAAACAATGGCAACACACAGATCAAGTGAACCAACACTTTACAGGTGTTCACGTGGAGGGCGGCATGCATGATTGATGTGAGTTAAACTGCTTTGACTTTAAAAACTCACCAAAGGGCTATGGTAGAAGACTGTTGTTTACGCATAAAACAGTTCAGCCAGCCAACTCACGTGGAGAAGATTATTATTTAAACGTAGAATATGTACAGCATTAGTATTTGGCCAGCAACCTCATCACTACCCTCAAGAAAACATTGATCTCACACAGCAGGGAGTGGGGAGCGATGATACTTACTTCCCCCCTATGGGAAGATAGATTCAGAGCCTACTGGTGGATGCTGGGGTGGAGGCCTTTTGAAATGCATTATGAGCAGTGGCGGCGGCAGCAGCCATAGCAGCAAGCAACAGCATAGCTTGTGTGTGCGGTTTGGCAGCAGGCATGCAGCAAAGGTATGCTGCCATGATTATAAGGGTGCGTTGGATATATGTTACAGTAAGGGGAGTATGTCATGTGAGTGGAGCAGCACCTCGAGTTGGGTTGCCTGAACTAGCTGGCAGGCGTTGCTTCATTAACAAAACTGCCAAACAAAATATGTAACCAGCAGTGCCACATATAAAAAATGTGGGTGCGTATACACATACGTACATGTATGTATGTGTATACACCACGTATGAATTTCATAGATGATTCTTTATAAATCAATTAGGAGAGTAACAAGACTCAGAGTCTACAGCCATGCTAGTGGCTGTACATAAGAAACAGCAGTTTGTGCTAAATGCTAACTTCTGCATGCTAACATTAGCCGTGTTTCCATTATCTTATTTTTAAGCGCATTTTGAAGTATCTCATTAGAAAAGCTTAATGGAAACGTCAAAATTCGAAAAAAAACTTCCTCAGTTTCACAAAAAAGATTTTTATGCTCGCTTGAGGTGGATTTTAGAAATGTCGAAAAAGAGTTTATGCGCAAAATGGGTAATGGAAACGCATTTGACCAATAAATAATGACGTAATGAACGTTTAACTCTTCTGACATTCTGAAATGTTGCAGCCAAAGGCTGGCTTTAAAATGTATGTCCACTATAACCTCCCAGAACTCATGCGTGCGCGCTCTCTCCTTTGCTGCGGCCATTAGAATCATTACATTTCTTTGTCTTCATCTCCGGATAGCATGAAGCATGGCTAATACTAGCTGACATGAAAGAACAGTTACAACTTGCCCAATTGAATCAAATTCCTCAAGACCTACTACTTTACTACTTCTACTCTGTTTACTGGCGGATTATTTAAGCCTATACTGCCACCTTCTGATGAAACTGCATTGCGTAGCCTAGTTTATTCACTTCAAACCATGTACCTAATTCGCATTTTCCTTTTTGTGACATTTCAAAAGTTCTCTTAAAATTCTCTTGCGAATCTAATGGAAACTAATGACAATGCAGACATGCTGATTTTTTTGTAATGTTTACAATTGGCACCACCAGAGTGTTAGTAACACTATATACATAATAAGTAGCACTAAATACTTATACTCTGGCTTAACTCATCTTTGTGGGTTGGGGTTGCATGACTGCACACAATGGACTCAGAGAGAGGGGAGTTTTAACCAATGGGACCCTTGGTGTTAATGTCTGTTTTGAACTGGGAGGCAAGACTCAGGAATGAAGGCCTTCACTCATATCACATCACTGCCCTCCCGCTTCTCCATTTCCACTCATATTTCCCTGACGGTCCATAAAGAGACAGCCATTTGAGAGGGTGCATTGATTTCTGGGCATATCTAGTGATAAAATGCGCTTCTCCGCCTGCAGCTCCTTTAACTACCCAATTTGAGGGCCCCTGATTTGGCAGGGCCATGCAGGAACTGTAAATAGAGCTGTGAATCAGAAGGGAGTAGGCAGGACGTGGGGATAGCGTCTTTATTAAAGACACATACAGACAGTAGGGGCACAGATCAAGCCAAAGAAGGTTCCCCTTATGGATTTCAAGCCTTGCTGCTGTTTCAGGAAAGATAAAAATGTGCACAAAAAGACGAAGACAAGGCAGTAGACTGTCCTGTAGTAATCAGCTACATGTAAGCTCTTTTATATCTGTCCAAGCAGCACTGTTGCTCTGAATTTCTCCACAATAAGGAAAAGTTTGTCATTTCTGTTGAATATGCCCTTCACCTTCTGTTTGCTCAAAATGTCTGCCAAGTTTAAAGGAGCCATATTTTACAGTCTTATTGAGCTGCAGATGAGAAAAAGGTGTTTCTTCAGAAAGCCTGCGTCCCTTTCTGACCATTAATGAAGCATTGTCCCGGTCGCACCACTTTATCGTGATCTATGAATCTCTGATTTTGATGCAATAGAAAACCAATCACTTGCAGCGAGTCTCCAGGCAAAGCATTACTCATCATGTCTTTGACACCACCTCAGAATTGAGTCATTCTTTTAAATTAAAAGCACTCATTTGTAAATATACACTTGCAGACATAAGAGACACACTCGCTTCTTATTTTGATGTATGAAAGAATAAAGCAACAGTGCTCAGGTGAATTAATGTCTGCCCACAATGCTGGGATACTCTTATACTGCACTTGCGCAAGGAGAATGCAGATGATTTAGCACTTTTGCTTGAATCTGGTATTTGTAAATGTGTATTCTTTATTGGGATTATTTCTGTGAGCCAGTGCATCCTATTCACCATGTCACGGAGCACATTAATGGCCAAGTGCTGTGAGATGCCAATAAGATGCCAATATATCCTCTCTCTTCATTGTTCTTTATCTTATTTTTCATTAAACCTCTCTCTTCAACATTATTCAGGTATACGTCTTTGTTCTCAGCTGGAGAGGCTCAAGTCAAGAAACTTAATCTCTGTTGCTCAATAGAGAGCTTCTGTTGTCTGATGGGGTCTGACGGTTATTGAGCACCTGGGGTGTATTCAATAAACCTAAAGTTTGTTCCCGCTTTAGTTCAATAAAGGAGCACTCCGTATCAATTTGCCCATGAGATATATGTCTTGCATAATTGACAGTGAATTGCCACATGCTCAAGCAATGATGTCTTAGAAGACAAATGTACTTTTCTGGACTTCATCCAAAAAGCTTTATTCAAGTCAAACTGAGTTAGTTTCACATTAGTTTCACAGTCAACATAATTTGAGGGATAATGTCCATTAAGCACCAATTTAGTTGTATTCTTTTCGCAAGAAAAATGGACTGCAACCAAAACAATCTTACCAGATCTCAGTGGACAATAAACTTTGAAAGTACAGTGTTTATCCAAAGGTTACTGCTGCAGATTCTGTCATTTCATTGCTTTTTGTTGGCACCAGCAGTCAAAATCTGAAACTCTCAGCTGTCATTTATCCTTTGATATCTGGCCCAATTCATCTTGACACCCAGTTCTGCAGCTTATCCGTGGTCCCAGACCCAATGAGGGACTAATCTGGTTATTTCTTCCCGATCGATGTTGCTGCGCTGCCTTGGCACACCTATCATTAAGGCTGTCTCATTGAGCGAAAGGAAAAGCACCAAACCTCGGGAGCCAGACACAGGGGCTCAATGCCAATGAGCTTGGCAAGTGTTTTAAGACAGCCACAAGTTCAGCCCCTGTCTGAGCTTATTGTCCCCGAGGTGAGCCAACAAACAGTCACAATAAGAAAACCTTACACTCAGAGTTGGAAGGGAAAAAGACCATTTCCTCCTGCTGACAATTACTCCATACTGGCAAGACACGTTGTTAAATCCAACAGTGCTTCGGGATAGCTGCAAGTTAATGCAATAGTGATAGTCGTAGGGCTCATTATTGGCATGGGGCGGTGGGAATGTCTGAGTAAACACGAGGGAATGACAAGGGGAGGACAGCAGCGGTAGACGTATGTGGTTTTGTCACCGTACAGTATGAGGAAGTTGGGGAGTTAGCGGCGGAATGCTAATCGGCCTCTGGGAAGCTGAGCCGCAGCAAATCAACTCCTCAGAGCGGATCATGGCCTGGGCTGACATTAAACCCCCTCCCCCATCAAACACACGTTCTCATCTTACTACTCACAGGGGGAGAAGAGGTGTTGAAGGAGAGACGGAAGGAATGAGGGGAAGTGAGTGGAGGAAAATGTGTGATTATGACTGTGTGTGAGACAGGGGTCCAAAGAAAGAGTTAACCAAGGAAGAGTAAGTTAAGTAAGCTAGGTAGACAAAGATGCAGAAAAAACAGCAATACCCTAAAGAAAAGGCAGACTAGGAGAGATTAAGGAGCGAAAACTTTCCAATAGTCAACCCAATTGACTGTTTCCTTTGTTACCTTTGCTACACCAAGCTTTGTGTTCTTGCACACCACATATGTAGTTTAGTATGATAATTGTGGCAGATTTACCTCTCAAAATTCTTGGTAATTTTCGAAACAATGGGTCCTTGATTTGAGAAAGTGGTAGACAAAAGCAGTCTTCTCATTTCTAGCTGGCAAGCATCAATTTTGTCAAATTACAACATATCTAGGTAATTAAGCAACTGAAAACGTTGTCTCTGGCTAACTTTAATGTTTTGAGTTTACTTGTTTTACAATGCACTTGTTGGCTACATACATGGTATCATGCTAAAAGACGGAGGCTAAAGCTGCATCCCCCAAGCAAAAAGTCAGCATCCTTACCTGGTGATGATCCATGTAGAAGACATGGAAATTAAGAAACAACATTGTTCTTGTATGGCAGTGTAGAGCTAGTTAGTCTAACATAACCCTCAGGTTAGATTTATGCTTTATTGTTGATTTTCAAACAGTATGTTTTACTTTTTACATTACAAGAGAAAAGGCCTTTTAGATGAGGATTAAAGATCCCCTCTAGACATGTATTAATACATATACAAATACTCTACTTGGAACAATAATGTGTGTCTGGTATGTTTTTTTTCACAAAAAATGTATAATTACCTTGTTAAAATCCTTAAAATGGCATCTACTCCTTCTCCCTTGATAAAAAACCCAGAATGTATGAATATGCACATATTGTTCATTTTAAAAGTTTAACTGCTGGACACAAGATGTCTCCTACTTCATTGTAAAGTCCATTTCAGTGTATGTGCACTACAGGGTTCAGGTTTCCACATCACACATACTGGACCAAGACTGGCTTCCAAACAAATTGTGATGTCACAAATCATGCTCATAGGCCATTGTTCATAGGCAGATGAACACGCTGTTTAATCCATTCCTTCCACTTTAACATGCAGGAAATCCAAAGCTTGGCAGGCCTGCTTTGCCTAGTTACGGTTGCTACGTTATGATTGGACAGTTGCTTTGCGGGAGAGAGGTTTAGTGAACAGTCAATTACCTAATGGCTTTCTTCATTATTGTTATATGTCTTGTCTACAATTTCATTTTGTTAACAAAAAGGATTGTTGGGCATCCACTCACCAAAAAATTGTTTTTTGTTATTTTTAGACGGACAAGCAGTTACAGAAACAAATGAGGGGACACATGAACAAAACCATTGGAAACACAGAGCGGAAACACAATTGGGGCTCCAGAGATGTTGTTCTAGACCATTTGATCATCTCTGAGTGTCCGTGTTTACAATTTTAATGCATGGTCATTGTTATAAAAATCAATCATTTGATGTTAAATGCTCAATAAGACGATTCTGAATTCTCCACGAGCACCAATCCTCATCTCTCACCCGATGTTTGTGTGGGCAAAGGTGAAACCGTCCAAAACGCAGAATTCATGTGACTCTAGTGGTTCGGAGAAAGCACGGTGACTTGATCAGAGTGACTTTTTTTGTCCGTCATTACACCTTCCCCTTGAAAAGGCACACGGAGTAGGAAGAGTAGGAAAGTCTGCAAAACAAACATGCAAATGCGCGCACCGAGTTGCCGAACAATCAAAGACAATGACACACAAACAAATTACTTTGCTCCGCTCTGTTCTTTTAGGAGACATGCTTGCATCAGCATGCTGAGCCCACAGCATCTCTTTTCACCTGGGAGCTGTGTTGGACCACTGAGGTGTGGTAAGATACTAAACGCTCCAGGGCACTCGTGACCTTTGAGTTATGGCCGTCAGAAACTGTATGCGTATACGTGTGCGTCTGTTTGTGTGTGTGTGTGTGTGTGTTGGAGAGACTGACAGAGACAAAGGGGCAGTAAGAGGATAGGAGAAACAGAAGTTGTGATTCCACTGACAATGTAAAATTGCAAATAGCTTTTCCCCTCTAACTAGCACGAGAATGAGTTTTTGTTTATAGCTGCATCTATAGTTTGACTGCCCTTACCTATTTTGAGGCTCTGTGCCCTTTTCTGAACCATAATCATATTCGTACACCTTATACTGTTCGCATCTACATCCAGGCCTCTGAGGAATACGCAATTGTGATGGCTGAGCATCTCTTTGTAGCATTCAAGTACTTTACAAGTGGGGATACTTTAAGACCAATGGCACAAGGACATTATTATATTCAGCATGCAGAAAGTCTCTTAAAACAGTTCTGTTCTCCATGCAGTGCCTGAACTCGTTTTTTTTAAGGGAAACTACAGCTTTATTCAAAGCTGTCGTTTTGGGCATTATTCCTATTAGTAATTGTGACATTGTACCCACCAAGTTACAGAGATAGTCATTTGTTTTGCAAGTCACGAGTAAGTCAAGTCTTGGTTACAAAGTCCAGAGCCAAGTAAAGTCTAAATCCTAAACTTTGTTAGTAAAGTTACAGAAATAAATGATGCTTTTAAAATTTGCATTCATGGCTCTACATTGCAGGCATATGCGAGCAAAAGTGTGTAAGAGTGTGCAAACATTAAAAATTATTACGGCCCATCAGTGCGAGTTCAGACACCTGGATTGCCAAGATACACTGATTCACAAAGTCCCAACACTAACAAACTTGTTATCAAACCTTTTATTTCTCCTCCTTCTTTCTTATTAGCAAATAGCAGGTGAACTGAGTGTTTTATTGTTCCAACAATTCCAGCAGAGTGAGGAGTCTTCTCCAATAGACGCTGATAGTGTCACGTCAGTTTAGGAGTTGCATTTTCTCAGTTAAACTTTAATTCATATGTGAATGTCTTAATGGCTCTGATTCAGGACCTTCACTATCTGAATCAAGTAGCTTGTGAAAAATTAGGTATGCCAAAATCAGTGGACTACGGCTGTTATTTCACTGTGTCAGATAAATGTTTAATCAACATTATATATCTTCTGCTGCCATGTATATACAGTATGTATTTTACTACGTATACTGAGCATCTTTAATTGATGAATTAAGTTCTTATCTCATTTTCAATTTGTAGCTGCAGGTTATGAACATTAATTAGACTGCCATTTAAAGCGTTCTCTGCCTGCTCAGCCTACAGCCTACAGATTTCAACTGAATCAAATTTTATATAATTATATGAGTTTTTTTAATTATAAAAACTACAACTTTAGTTACTTTCAACAGTTGTACACTACAAACCTAAATAGACTCAGTCCTAAAGCAAATTCAATACCGAAATCATATTCAGTAAGCAGATAGCAAATTGTAATAAGCTGTAATTTTCCTTTTATGTTCCTTAGCAGAGACAAGAATTTGTCTGTCCTCAAATAACACTTTTCTATGTATTTTTATAACATTAATGTCACGCTCCGCTGCCACATTTACTTGCTTGTAAGTATTCACCTCAAATAGCAAAGTGACTTGAATAATAGCTTTGCCCAGTCTTCAGTTTGTTGCGAGTATATGAACAAGGTAAATAAATTTTCTTCTGCACAGCATCATCAGTATGACTTTGACTACTCTGGAAACATGAATCTGTCTTATTCCTTTGATTTTCTGTTTGGTGTTAAGAGGCAGTGTAGTGAGGCTCCACAGGCTCCCTGAAAATAGTTTGTTTTGTTACACCCACGCACACAAGAGCAGCGACCGTCTCCCATAAGATGGAGAGCAATCTGATATCTCGGTGAGCCTGCTTCATTTAAAATATGGTAAAGCCTTCTGCTTTGCTTCTGAGAGATGCTCTCTGTCTTGTGTGTGTGTGTGTGTGTGCGTGTGTGCGTGCTCCTAAGACTCAGGGATGATGCATAGACTCTGACACTTTGACAGATGAACAGATTTAGAGTGCTCGAAGGACCCAGCCTGTTCAATATAGGCAGGAGCGAGAGTGTGTTTGTGTGTGTATGTGACTGCTTGTTTATATGTGACTTCTAAGATTTGCTAAATGTACAGGTCATCCCGCTTTTATTTCTGCTTATTGATACATAAAAAGTGTGTAATGGTCGGGGCTACATGGGTGTGTCAGTCAAATTTACTGCCATGATTGAGCCTGAGGAAGGTGCTTGTGCTAGTGAGCAGTGAGGCCATCAAGGCCAAATTCATTACTATCCATCTCTATGGCCCTTTTTCACCACATAAATTTGTCCTGAAACCTTTTTTTAAGAACTGCATTTACATCAAAGCAAATTAAATCAGTTTCTGTTCCTAAGCCAGCTAAAAAGTCCCCTCACCTGATAAAGTACTTTTTCAGTGGCTCAAAATAAGTCATTAGTTAATTATATGACATTTAGTGATGTCACCATACTAGAATTACCGCTGAAGTGCCACTACTCTCAATATCTGATTTGATACCATGGCAAATCCCATTCAGGACACACTCATTTATTAAAAAAAACTTTATAAACATTAACAATTGAATAGAAACTTTGTGTGTTTCATTCTTTAAGCGTAAAGGCTGCATTAGCATCAGAGTTACAAATTAAATATTGGCCTGTAGCCTTCAAGAAGAAAGCAAAGCAGCCCAGAAAAATAGTCATTTCAAGTTAGAGGAACGGTAGCCGAGGAAATGTCATGCTGTAGGAAACAAATACAACTGTGTGATTATGTGCTCTCATATTGGTTTGCAATCTTGTAAGTATGACTGAAACTTTAAGTGTTTCAGCATTTAAACAAACACACTCTGGCTATATTAGAATAATAACACTGAGTTATAGAGCGAGGCGTTGATACTACTGATATCATTTTCTAAATGCTGGTATTGATTTGGTATGTATGTATCTATGAGATCTATGTATTGATTCTTGTGACATCCCTAATTTTATCCATGTTGTAATGTGGTTATCGAGTTGTTTAGAAGAATGGTTCCTAAACTGGGATCCGAAGACCACCAGGGGTCCTTGAGAGGGCTGCAGGGGGTTCCCAGCAAAAGTACAAATAAATTAATTTCATTTTTATTACACTAACTTCCAGGGAATTTACCTTCTTAGAGGGGATTTTTTCGGACAAAATCCTCTCAAACACAGGTCTGTGGTGTATTGTGCACCTATTTTGAAGGTCCTTGACATGAAAAAGAGATCGCCTTGTTTCTCAAAATCCCAAGAGTTTCCAAAAAGCTATGTTTTTATGTTATGTCATATCTTTCTATTTGGAACACTCAGAATTTGTAAATCTGAACCCATGATTTGAAAGTGTTTGTATTATATATATAATATTTTTTCATTGTTTAACACAGGCCTAGAGGCATTAAATATATGACAATAGAATAGAAATATTTTTTGTTTTACTTTTGTACGGCACTTTGTAGCCGGGACGTTTTACTGGCGTCATTAAGGTCTTTCATAATACAGTATTTGCCTTCAGTCCAAAATGCTGTGCACTGATGTTGCAATGGAACGACCAATTATCTTTCACTTCTTATCAATGTAAGTTCTTTGCCAAGTGTCCTCCTGGGTTCATCTAACTGTATAAATGTAATAAGGTAATAAATGTACAATACAAGGTACAAAGGTACAATAAATGGGATGAAGTCCAAACTTCTCAATTTAAACGTTATTTATTCAGAATATTTTGTTATTTATTCAGAACTTTTTGTTGGAACACACCACACAAAATAAAACCCCTCCCTACCTCCTTCTCCCCTCCCAACAAGAGTTGAATCTCACTCAATTGTCCCTCCCAGCTCCCTTACAGTCAAAATGGCGGCAAAGCTAACAAAAATAGGAATTCATTCGTCTTGTATAATGCCTAACTTCAGTGGATCATAACATATTGGGTATGGAATTAATCTGCAGATGCTCCAATTCAAGATGAGACCAAATTTTTCCATGGATGTTATTTTTTGCGTCACGACAAAGGCCAAAATGTAGCCTATAACAGAGTTGTTTTTAGCCGGAACTGCCTTTTGCTGGAGGTATTGATTACTTGTGGCCTCTACCAGTTGGTTAAGAGGAGTGAGGAGTCAGTAGTCAATGGTGGTATAAAACACTTTATAAAAAAGCACCGATAACACCTGGTGAAGATAATAATAAGAGAAACGACTGATAACCGAGACAATGAACAAAAAAAGCAGAAAAACAACCAACTTGTCACGCATTCTTTCCACACCTGCACATCTCTTTCCCACCATCCATTTAAATATCATAATTCGCACAACTGTTAATTGAAATAAAAAGAAGTCAACAGTGACTCTGTGTTGTTGTCTTGTCATTTGCAAAAGTGCATTTTTAAACTTTTATTAATCTAATTTGGCTTCTTCAGATGCAGTCGAAACACTAAGGAAAGTGCAAAAATCGGACTTGATCCTGATGTAGGATCAAAAAAGGCCCCTAGTGCTATATTTTGTCTCACTTTAGGTTCCAAATATTCTTACTTCACACTGCTGGTCAGACACAACTTGGATAATTACTAAAAGAAAATGGAAACATCATGATCTGTTCTTGCCATTGTCAAGAAGTTGGGAAAAACAGATATATTTAGGTCACGATCACTGCCTGCCTCAACTTTTCCCAGATTTAGAAAATTCACATTTTTCTCTGAACATTCCCTTATGAAACTCGCCAAGTCAAAAAGGATCACTGAAATCAAATTCCAGCCTCAGTGTGGCTGACTGCAGCTCAAGACATAGATAGTTAATTAGTGTCTGCCCAAAGACCACAAGACTTGCCTGGCTTCAAATTCCTGAATCATAGCAAAGGTGACGCAGTTCCCCAGCGTGCACACACACACATACACCAAAAGAAAAAGAATTTTAAAAAAAGCTCTTGCATCAATGAGTCGTCATCCTACTTCTCTCCCCCGGCTATCGTGCTCCAGTCCCCATGCCCTCATCCGGACACAATGTTCTCCTGTCGAAAACTGCCGAACACAGACAAAACGCTCACTTTGTCTGCCTAAGCAAATAATTACTCCGATTAATTAGCCATGCTGTGGATAGCTGGAGGCAAACATTCCATTAAAAAAAGAGCTAAAACACAGCAGAAATTAGCTGTAACGTCACCACTGGAGGGTGCTACTCCAGTGACCTTCTCTGACAAGGCCTGGGAAGGTAGATGATATATAGGATGAGCTGCGTTTGGACAGCAGGCAGTTTACATCCTCTTTCACTTGACTTGTTGAATTCTCTCATTATGGGCAGAGCTCATTTTCAGTGTATGATTAGAATGAATGCCACATTATGGGTGTTAATTTCCAAAACAAACATTTGTTTATTCATTGGATAATACAGACACATCTATGTGAAGGAAAATTGTACACAGAAATACTGTAAATCTTAGGCAGTCAAGACGAATTGTGTATTTATTTCACATTGGATCAATCCTCATATTTCAAAATTTTAAAGCTGCTCTAATTCAATTTTTTTTTTATATTAACAATGGATAAAATGACTATGTGTAATGTGAATGGTGTTGCTCATAGTGACAAACCTACAGAAATTTACCACACGACTCTGCAGTTCCCCTCCTGCAGCTCTTTTAACACATTTTAGCACCTTTCAGCTCATTGTTTTGGTGCTGGCTGCGGTTCACAGTGGAGCTTTTAGCAGCTAAAGAGCCATATATTTCCACTTTTACCAGGTGGACAGAAACATGACTCCAAATGAATGCTAATGTTGCTCCATTGCTCGACACATCAGCTTTATAAGGCAATATGACAGTGCTGTGATTACAGCTTGTTGGACTCCCCTAAGTGGCCAAAAAATATATTAATGTAGTTTTAATATAAAAACAGGCCATCAAACACAGAGGCTTACTACAACAAAGTGCAATACATTAAGTTGTGAAACACAGCTACAGTATGTGAACTCATAAAAGCAATGGCTACTCCTAGTTTCAGTCTAATGAATGAAAATGAATTCAGAGCATATGTCTTGTCCAAAGAGACTACTTAAATTATTTACCCAGTAGATTTGTAGCATATAAACACACAGTTTTGTGGTTAATATCCAACATTATCATTACATGCCTTCTGTTCTCTGACAAACTGGCAAACTTTCTGTCTGTATGTTGCTTAGCTCAAGGTATTGTGCGTAAATCTGCGAGTGACTGTGTGTGCGTAGCACCTGCAACACACACAGCTGTATGTAGTTTTGTGTGTCCACTTGTTTTGTGTGTAAGAAGTTAAGGCTCTAATCTCTGTCTAATTTATTTTACCTGCTCTCGTGGTTTTTCCCGGCGCCGTCTGGCACCATTACCCACTGGGTGACTAATGAGTCTTACAAATGTGTATTATTTGCATCAAAAGACGGGGACAGATTTCACTGGTGCAACGCATCAATAGCTTAGCAATGAGAGGCAGTTGCAGGTAGAGACTGTTCATCTGCCAACAGAGAGAAAGGGAGAAGTTCTCTCTCTAGTCTGTGCACTAGAATGCTATTGTACGCATCTTTGTTGTAGCATACCAGTATAAAGATCAGCATATCACACTTAAAAATGTGTATTTTGCTGCTTGTGCTTCTTGCTTCTGTGTGGATGGAACCTTTTATTCACATGCTTGCACCCTCCCTCCTTCTGTCCTCCCTGCACTCACATTTTGTCCAATCAACATTAGAAGTGGACTAGGATTTATTTATGACCTATGACCAGATTTTGAAACCTTACTATCAACAACTATTATCAACTACTGAGCCCAGTGATCTGAGTTAGAGCCCCAACAAAGCTCCATCACTGTAAAAGCAAGATTCAGGTGGGATAGACTTGAAGCAGGCTCTTTAGGACTAAAAACTACCACTCCCCCTAGTGGGCCCTGCTGAAATATCAGCCAATTTCACCACCTTGGGCTGTGTTTGCACCTAAGTATATAGACATACATGCTTTGCCACATGGAGTGGGGGGCTCTTTAAGGATCCAAATATGTGGGTGCATCTGTGCCACAGAGGCAGAGAGGTAGAAGTTCACCTGCACCTCTTCAAATTTGTGCAAATCTGTGTTTCTGTACATTCACTGAAGTAGGTCTTTACTTTCTGTGTGCCTCTGTGTGCACGTGCATGTCACCGTGTTTCTCTTCAGAATGAGTCTGCTGCCCAGAAACTCCTCACAAATGATATTTTCTCCTTTTGTGTGGACAGAAGGGGAAAACGGTCCCATTTAGCCAAGTGACTGAGGTAATTTCATTTCTAATTTCAAATGAGCTTTTTCTTGTTTTAGTTTGCACCATTTCTGAGTGCCGTCTGCTTTGTCGCCACTTCATTTTCCATTATTGTTCACTAAAATGGCTTAGCCATTTCCCAATGCAATATATAGACGTCTGTCCCCTCGATTTCACTTTTGCACAATCACTGATTGTCCAGGAGCAACGGCAGTTTCTTCTGGTGAAGTGAAGATATTTTGGACTTCCCACATATTCACTAGACAGTAATAGACTTTAATAGTTATAGAGTTTATATGTCAGTTATTCTGATGGTGGACACACATGGCTGGAACCATCCTCCCAGGGGGTCAAAATATTTGATGAAATCAAATATATCAGCGTCCAGTGGGAGCATATCACCACCTCAGTGGCACACCATGGGTGGTTGGGTAATATAACCAAATATATTCGCTACAGCGAGATGCTTGGCAACACTCGCCATGGTTGTGGCAAAGGTAATTTAGAGCTCTAACAGGTATGACAGAGCAAGGAGTGGATGTGCGTGTGTGTGTGTGTCTGTGTGTATTACCAATGGAAAGGTTAGACTCTCCTCATATAATGAACCATGGGGCAACATCTGGATTTGTATAGGTCACCTGCTGCATACAGTAGTAGCACAAGTGTCCATTTCTCCTATCTTGCTTTCTATCTGTGCATGGAAGACAGATAGACGTGACATGACAGACCAGAATCCACCTCATGACCTGCTCTCCAGGTTTGGATTGAGCCAGTGGGGAAAACCAAGGATAGAATTAGTCCCCAGCCCATGTGAAGGGACCTTGTGAAAGCAGATATGGCCAACCCAACACCCATCCCCTCTCGCTTTTCTTCCCCCTCCTCCCGATCCATTAGATGGAGCGCTTCTTACACCCACAGGAAGTAGCAGAGGCCATCTCGATGGTATCCGCCATCTATTTTATTTTTTCTTATTCTTATTTTTCAATTTGGTGGCTGGGGAAAGGTCAGGATTAGTTATCGACGTGGCTGTGTCTAAGCCAGAGACAGGGAACCACAGCCGCTGCCATGGGTCCCCTAAAGCCATTTCCCTCAGTCCCAGCAGTAGCCTAATCTGTGTGTGTGTGTGTGTGTGTAAGTGTGTGGGTGTGTGCACGTGATTGTGAAAGCAGCTGTGTGTGTGTGTGTGTGTGTGTGTATTCATTTGCATGTGCACTCCAAATGTGTAGTTGTGTATTTATTTAAGGGAGAGTGAATACTTATTTGTGTGTGGTGCTTGAGTGTACTTGCATTTATATGCGTGCGTGTGTTCGTGCGTGTGCGCATGTGTATGTATTTTGCCCTACATTATGTCTTTTGGAGGATAAGTCTTCACATTGTGTACAATGTATGTGCATGCCCTCACAGAGTTGCATTTGCATGTTTTTGCACAGAAATTGAGGAAAGCCGCCCCGGCATCTCGCTAAGCATTCCAAATACATTTCCATTCAAGTGCTTCTCAACTGCTGTTGTGCACAATTTCAATCAGTCTGTCAACTCACTCGCTGGCTTTAGTCTGTGGTTTTTCAAACTGCAGAGTCTAGACCGCCAAACTGGTTGCCTTCCACTTTCCTCTAGCATCCTACTTTTCTACTTTTACCATCTCCCATCCATTCCCAAACCAGCAGTGATTCCCAGTGTGAGAGGCTGATGTCTCACAATCCCAGACCTGTGAAATGATGATAGAGGAGCATGAGCCCCTTACCCATCAGTCTTTATCTCTCACTTTTGCCCTCCCCCACTTCCACCGCCGCCGCCGCCGCCGCCTCCCCGTATGCTAGACTGAGCTCTGGTTGTGGTCACTCTGACGGTGACGGATGTTCCTGGTTGGACAGGCCCCCCCCCCCAACTCCAAAGTCATCTCAGCGCTGGCCTCAACCTGCTGGCTGGGTCCCGGAGCAAGGCCTCTACAGGTTAGAGGTCAGAGAGTGATGGAAGGAACTGTTACTCAGAGTAAGACAGGTTAAGCACTGTGAGAGAAAGGCAGAGGAAAGAGTGTTGGAGTAAGAAAAAGTTAACTAAACCCTCCTTGGGTGCTCTCAACAGCCTTTGTTTCCTCTGTGTTCCTCTAGCAGAGTTTAAGCTGCTGGAGTGGTGCGATTTGTTTCATGTCATCAATTTATTCTGAGTAGTGCATTGCATTATTTAGATGATGCTTATCTCGCCCTCAGAATCACTATCTTGTCGAGACTGGCGTAGAATAGCATCCATATCTCTTGTGCTCATCAAGGCATCTCATTTATTAACCAAAAGGAATTCTGAGGAGAGGAAGATATGCAAGAATGATTAGATGCTCAAAATTTGATGCTATCTGTCAGCAATTGGTTTTCCTTCATCTCTCTGTAGCTGCTAGATCTTTAAAAGACATTAGCCACATACTGTAAGAAATAAATCAAACAAATGGATTAGCAGAGCTAAATAGTTGTCAGGAGCCTCACAAGGCCTTATGAAGACAGATCTGCCTCTTATGGAGGCAATCAGGTATGGAACTTATCATAACAGAAATTAGGAGTGAGAGCCATTTTTTATTCCACAACCCAAGGCTATATTTCCATAAAAACTAATGGCCAAGTATATTATTCAACTATACTGACTTATGTGCTGGCTCCCTTGTATTTTAAATATACACATATATATATATAATGTTAAAATTCCCAAGATTAATGAGGTGCTGCATTTTGAGATAAGGTGGAGCAGGGTAATATGAACAGATATGTCATTAATGTGCAATGCCCTTCGCACCTCTTGGCACAGGAAAAGAGAAGGCACTATCAGATGGGAGTGGTAGTCCATGTTTGTACCCTCATAGTAAAGGGAACATTATTGTATGAATAGATATACATTCCATAACAGCTGTGGTATCGCTGCCTCTGATCAGCTGAGAGATGCACACAGTGTGTCCACCATAGTCTGCCCATAAAATAGAGGGCACATGTTTGCAATTCAGGTTGTCATCCCTCACTGAAACTGTAGTCCATCGACCATCTGCTATTTTTTCATGAGGGGTAATAGTACACTTACACATGGTTCACATTCAGCCCTCAGGTTCATCTCAAGGCAAGCTAACGCTGAAAAAAAAGAGAAAACATGTCTGATTTAAAAGATCTTTCACTTAAAGGGAGATTACATTTCATGCAAGTTAATGAACACACTCTAGATCTTATTTTTGTATCTTTGACCATCCCTCCAATCTTAAATAACATTGGACCACTTGGAGACAGTGCAACAAGCTGTGAACACAACACTGACATATTATCACCTTATTAAGTTGTTACGGTGACACATGCTAGCAAACAGTTGTGTATTTTAACATCCAGCGAACACAGAGCAACACTAGAAGTCATTGGGAGTCGTGTTTTGGCCACCTGACAAATGTAACTGCGCACTCAGACAGAAGGCGAAGCGAATTCAAGAGGCGGCGCGATACAAAGTCAATGCAAAGACAGCAGCAGCACAAATTGACGCGCCTGCACGAGTTGAAAATGTTTCAACTTGAGCGAAACATGTGCGCGTATCCCGGGGCTTTGTGAATGTGCTTTATAAATGTACAGAGACGAAAAGGGAAAAGGACAGGGACTGGAGGGAAATAACAGAAAAAAATTGAGTCTCTGGTGAGTTCTGAGTTCAGTCAGAGGCTGAACTGGACACCCCACACACTCGCACAAGCATAAGTTCAGGCCGCTGAGGTCAGGGAGACACCTCTGCAGCCTAAAGGCACGGACAGAGAGACTGAGGAGAAGCTGTCTTCCCCATGCAGTCAGAATATTGAACAGCAATAAATGAGTCACTCACTGCACTTTAAACTCTAAACATAAGACAATCATCCTGCTGATCCCTGAACTGTTTTACATTATCTATTAATCTATATTCACTTTCCATTAACACTTACATTATCTGTTTGTACCTTCATTCCTTGTCTCTTTTTATTATCAGTATTATTTGTTTATAATATGTTTACTTATGTTATATATATATATTTATAATATTCTGTCTCTTTCATCTTTTTATCTTTATTACTATTCTTATCTTTTATTCTTTAATCTTACCAGTTATAAACTAATCTAGGAGGGCCTAAAGTGCATTTCACTGTACATTGTATTGTATGCTTTTGGTACATGACCAATAAAGAACTTTGAACGTGAACTTTGAATACACAGGCGCACAATCATAGACACAGCAAGTGTTGCTAGCTAGCTTACAGCTAATGTACAGTTGGTATTGTGGCCGTTCGGGGTAAATAAACACAAATGGTCCTGCTGTTGAGCAGTGTGTATGTTCTAGTAAAGGATAAAGGAAATTTTAGACTCCTCTTATACTGTATAATGACCTCTGGATTGAAAGAGGGAGTGGTGGCTGTTGCACAAACATCCTGATTTGTATAGGTCACCTATACTACATGCAACTCTAGCTCAGATGTCCATTTCCCCTATCTCACCATGCATCTGTAAGTGGAAGACAGACGCGCTTCTTCCACATTCCCTCGACCCCCTATACGACTGCCAAACGCCGCGATGATTGTTTTTGAGAGTTAAACTGTGAAAAGTAGACAGTTGGCATGTGAAAATGTCATCACTGTAAAACTCCCCCAACACGGAAATGAGAAAGGGGATGGGAGGGGTGGGGTGTGTGTGTGGGTGGGGGCGGGGGGGGGGGGGGGGGGGGACAGCAAGCCAAAAGGCCATTAAAATCTGCGATCATTTATTTCCACTCCTTCGTCTAATCCATCTCTCTGGGGAATGGTTCTGTCCTTATCCACCCAAGGCTACCAATCTATTCTCCTGTCTGTCTCCATGCATCAGAATAAACCTGTGAAACAGTCAGACATGCTCTCTTTCCCTTTTACCCCTTTCTCTTCTTCCGTCTCCGTCCCTCGCTCGCTCAGCCCCCTTTTTCTGATTTGTTTCTTTTTTATCTCTCCTCCTGCTCTTTCCCTCTCAGTCTCTGATTGCCCCCGTGTCTTTCTGTTTTCACCTTTCCTCTCCCTCGGCGCCCGTTTCTTCCTCCCTCTCTTCCTCCCTCCATTTGACTGTGTCAGAAACGTCTACATGGATCCAATTCAAATCATATCCAGAAAAGAGGGAGCAACAACAAGACTTTGTCAATGGCAATTTAATCCATGGTGAGCAAGGTGTATGTAACGCTGTGTATGTTCCAGGAAGCTGTCTGATTGCATTTGGATTTGTGCGGATCTGGTTGCTGCTCACTTGTAGAGAGAGGAAAAATTACACAGAAAGAGACAGCTGAGTCGTTTTTCACAATGTACTTTAATTCCTCTTCTTTGATTTTTTTTTTTGGTATTTGTGCAGATTTTTTTTTTTAGAGAAGGATGTTTATGGGGGAAGTTTATTTAAGTTTTGATGGATTTGTTTTGCTCAAAGAATGGGTGTACCTGTGCATGTTTGTGTGTAAGGAAAAGGGGGGCGGGGGTCCTTCCCTCCCTAACCTTGTATTTTGGGAAGATAAGAATGAGGGGTCTGAAGCATGCAGCTCATTATTCACTGCCTCACTAGTCATGAAAAGCCAGCGAATAAAAGTAGTGCCTCAAACCAAGGTCCAATTCCCCATCAGGCCAGATCCCCAAGGTTAGCCACCCCATTGCGCTGTCACGTCAAGAAATAAAAAACTCCCGTCTGCCGCCGCGCCCGACACAAACGTCTTCTGCTAATGGCCGCTACAAAGTCCCACTAAACATCAAGTGAATATTTATAGACCATTAATAACCTATGTGTAAACCGCTAGTGTCACCAACCGGGTGAAGCAGATGATGGGGAATCATGGTCAGGGCATTAATATTGGCTCAGACTTCCCCAAAGGTAGATAAATGGGCCCTAGTACCTCAGACTCGTGTGCACATGGGATTGGCTGCCAGGAATCCCAGACGGAGAGGTCTGTGATCTGAGCCCGTCCAAATTCCAGTGACATAATTGGTGTAATCATGTGATGAATTGCAGCCATTTAGTTTTTTTTTCCCCCCTCTATCTGCAAGCTTCAGCAATTTTCCTTATAAAGGTATATCCAGCTGAGTTCGTCGGCCATCTTATAGTCAAGTTGGGAGAGGACCGGGGCGATGTTAAATATGTACAATTGGGCAAGTAATTAGATTAATAAGGTCTAAATGAGCACCAGGGCAAGAACTGAAACCTAAAATCCCTCATCCTTTGAGAGTCTGGACTAAAACACATTACAGTATCTGTTCAAAGTTTAAATGGAGCCTGAAAAAAGTTCCTACGCTGCGGCTCCTCCGCTCTTTTCTCCCCCCCCCGACAGACTCGAGTCCCCCCCTGCTCATCTCTCTGTTCACCAGACTAAGAAAGAGATGTTCAGCAAAAGTAATAATGAAGCAAAACTTGTGAGGCTCTGCGAGGGGGGGAAAAAAAAAAGAATGAGATAAAAAGAGGCCCTTTAGGATTATTTAACTGTATTCAGTCTTTGGCTGCAAAAGTTTCATGTCAAATTTTCATTGATTTGGGTAGTTTCAGCTTGGTACAGATTCCTTTCATACCTGCAGCCTTTATTAATTAAAATGTATGGGCCAACTATGCGGAATAGCCTACACAAACCAGAGAAAGGGGCCACACCAGGGAGCTTTAAGAATTTCCCTCAGAACAATAGTACAGGAGAGTAATATGAACAAAACTAAAGGTGTGTTCAGGCTTGCAAGTCACAATATTTGACCACTGGACCAATCACCCCAAACATCCAATATACCAACTGTACAAATGTTAGCTGTAAGCTGGCTACAAACACCAACGCTATGTGTTCTCACCGGTAACTATTTCCCTCCAGTCTCTCCTTTTTCCTCTTGTCTCACGTTTATGAACTAGATTCATAAAGCCCCGGGATAAGCATGAATTCTTTGGTAAACATAGAGGCATCTGTGCTTAGTTAGCATGCAAACATATGGTAATTATCACTAAACACAAAGTACAGCTGAGACTGATGGAAAAGGAGAGGGACATCGCCATAAAAAAAAAAAAAAAATCCCTAACACAATTAATATACTGTATAGTTGTACATTGTAGACTGGTTTATGTGCCAATTTTATTTTCATTTTATTCTCTTTAAAAAAAAAAAAAAAAGGGCATCCAACTCCAACAAATGTCGATCAGTGAATACTACCACTCCCATTCAGGGTGAGCGTTTCTCCCATCCTCAAATGCAAGTGTTTGTCAACATGATTGACAGCAGCACTTCTGATCAGGCTTATTCAAAAAGCTTGCTATTGAAATGGGTGAACTTTCATTATATCACCAAAGGTGGGAGTGTAATGAACCTTTTCACCTCCATTAAACCTGAAAATTGGTTGTAGAGCCTTTTATTCTCCAAACATCATAACTTTGCGCTGGAACTTTTGTAGCAGGGGAGAGGATTTTTACGTCGCTTTATATATTTTATATGGATCGCACATTTTAATTTCAGTTATTTCTACACTCCTGATTTGATGGCGCAAGATGAAATTGGGGTTATACTGTGGTCACATATATGAGCCCAGCATGAATTGTCTTTTGAAGATATATATTTAGTTCCGCCCCCGCTAGAAGGCTGCCTCTGTCCTATAGTCATACAAAGTCGTACAAGGAGTACAATGGGACAAATAGAGCTTTAGCAGGCTTTAGAAACATGAAAGTACTGTAGGAGGGCCCCAGCTCCTTGGGGGTCCCAGATTTTCTTCATGAATGTAAAACAATATATCACAGGCGTGTGTGTGTGTATGTGTGTGTGTGTGTGGAGTGGAATGGGGTGGGGAGTGCTATCATCAAAGGCACCTCATACTTCAGCTCGTTTCCCTTCGTTTTTCCTCCTTCTTCTTCTCTGACCTGACGTGGATTAATTACAGCCCCGCACAATTTACACCCTGCTGGAACTGTGGCAGAGAATAAAGAATGGTTGAAATGTGAGCCCAGTGACAGGGCGTTAGAATGCTGAATTGCTTTGTGCTGCACGTGCCGCTCCTCTATTGCCTTTGCAGGGAGCATGTTTACGAGGCCCGACTCAGAGGTGAACTCCCAGGCCTTAAAGTGACAAAATGCCCTCACTTAGATCAAGACAGCCAAAATGTTTTATGGGCTACACAGGATCTGTACCATTTTTGTCGTTCACACACCGCGTCTTGATCATAGCAAACTTATCTGCTGTAATACTATGCAACTTATTTTTGAAATCCAGCAGAGGACTGACATGACATGTATTACATACTACATAGCATGCAAAATTCCAAGCTGTAGCACATGCACTTTGAGGCTTGCATATTGGCAAGACAGTATTAGCAAACACCTCATTCAGAGCCAGCCTGGTGCTGCCAAGGAGGTGTCAGCAACAACTGGCAAAGCGGGCACCCTGCCAGCCCGCCTGGCCGCCCTGCCTATGAATGGTGCTTTTGTCAAAGGTGGCAGTGAGGACACTTGAGAGGGCCACAATTAACACCACCTAATATTAGAACGCACGGCCCTGTGCATCTGGCCTGGAAACAAAGCCGACCTCCCTTTTTTTGCTGAATACATTTTAAGACATTTTTTTAGCAAGCAATCATTTTGACAGGTTTGTGCACAGGACCGTGTATATGGGGACAGCTGCACGTCAGAGGCCACAGGGAGAGGGTCCAGGCAGTCACAAGTCCCCTCAGGTTAACTGGGTGGGAGAAAGCAAGACAAGGGAAGCCATCTTGGCTCAAAGTGACCAGCAGATCAATGCACTAAAAGGCAGAGCCAAAGGTCAGGCTGCTCAGTGGCAGCTCAGGGATTCACTGTGACAGCCACCAGGAGGGGGGAAAGCCACCACCTATTTGTGACCACACACTCTATAGCTATATGTTTAGGCCACAGACAGTGCTCTGAACACCCCTCTGCACTTGTGTGTTTTGAAAAAGTTTCAAAAAAAAGTGTTGAACATGCACAAACACGTGTAAACAATAGTGCTATCAAACATGTCATTTATTCATACAACTAGATTCTGAAAATATCTGTTTTCTGCATTTAAGACATGTCAACTGGACATATATTGGTCACCGGACAGCTTCCAATCCCCATGAATTTAAAAGATATACTCAAAGTATTACCAATTTGTCACAGATGGGATATGTGAAAGCAACAGCATTGCCTCTCTTCTCAATACTCATCTCCCCACAAAGGCTACATTGGCCTGGGGACAGAGCTGTTGATATATTGGTCTGGACACCTGCTTTGAATACCACTTCTGTTGAGTGGCATACTTGGCAGACCACACCCGGGGCCACAGCTTTTATAGCAGGCAAACTGACAAAGGAACAACCTGTCCACAGGACCTGAACCTTCAACTCTTGGTACAAATACCAGTTGCGTTTGGCACATTTAGCTTTACTCTTTCATCTCATTTATTTTGCAGTCATGAGTTAGTTTCATATTTTTTACTTACATCCTCGTATTTATGTCATTTCCCCCTTTTTTTCTCCTGTCACCATCACCCATCCCTTATTTTCCTCCTTTAGCAGACTATGATATCAAACTGTCTCTGAATTATAGAGTTTCTGAGGGGGGGTGTGGTGGTGTGTTTGGCAGTGAGACGCAGTTATAGCAAGAAATAAACAAGATGCCCACCAAATTGAAAAGAGGGGAGTTCCCCTGCTGTGCATTCAAATTGGTCCGCGCAATTTGACAGGCCACTGTCGAGCACATCTGGAGGATTAGAAGGCCCTGAGACGCTGTTTATTTGTGTCCGCTCATTCGCAGGATATCTTCACTTTTGTCCGCAGCTTATCATCCCCTTCCTCAACCACCGCTGTCACCCAACTACACTATTAGCGGCTACAAAAGTTCTGTCAGGAAACACTGACCCCTAAGCCATCCCCTCTTTTGATGTGTTCCTCTTCCATCATCGTTGCTCCGAACAATCTGGAGGGGGCTTTCTCAGTGGGATTTTCCATATTACGTGACAGCCACATTGTAAATTTGGATAATGTTGAAATATTTAATGTGAAACTGTGGCCATTTCCGACTTATTTCATCAGCAATGCCTCACTTTCCTTAAGAGTTTTCCTTAAGAGATATGGTGTGTTCAGAGATCAGCATTATAATATGTGAATAAGTCATGTATTTGTTCTGTATTTTTTCCCCAAACCAGTTAAATGCACTTAAAAATATCAAAAAGCATTTCATTCTTCAGCTCATTCCTCCAGTTGTGAATACTGCTGCACAAACACAGAATCGCTAGATGCCAAACAGGCAAGAAAAATGACCAGCATGCTCTCCTTACTCCCCAGAGAAGTGAGTCCTACACACAGGGATGTGGCTATTACTTATCATCATCAAAAAGTGCTTGTTTGGTGATAATAAGGGCCTGGGATAGAAATCTCAGCTAAAGGGAGGGAGGGGACTACCTGAAGTAGCAACCGAGGAATCCTTTCTCTGCTTACCCAAGCATTTTCTGCCTCTCTGTAAAACGGGGGGCCAGCTCTAAGACCCGGCTTAGCCCAGAAATAGAGGAAGATAGGAAAAACTGCTATTAACCATGGTTAGAAAGACCAAATAAGATAAAGAATAACAGGCAACAACTTCAAATGTGCTTACCGTGCAAGAGACAATCGTCAGGGAATACGGGAAGAGGCTAATAAAGTATTAGGTTGTAGCATCTTGTTTTTATCTAATATTTTTGTGTCTGCAATAGTAAACATGAACGTAAAATCACTTCAGATGGAAAAGCTGTCAATTTGTGAGGCCCACCTAGAAGGACTAAGAGTAAAAAGCTTTTGATTGAACAGGCTTTACTGTGTATTCTATCACTGTGTATTCTATCCCCACCATATTCAACCTGAAGCGTGGTCACATTGCTAATAGCAACATTCAGCCCAAAGGGAAAGTCACTGCACATAAATTTCCATCTATGTTTTTCTTTTTGCAGTGGGTCAGGAGGACGGTGCACCCAGGGGGAAAGCAGGACAGCTCACAATTCAACATGAAACATAACTCATGTCATGCTACGTGGGGAGAAAGTTCATGCAATACATAAATTTAGGGTCATATGTTACAGTTCCAGCAGGGGTCACGCTCGATAATAGCCCAATTGCGATGCAGAGCTAGCGGGCCTTATCTGTAAAAGTTCTCGACAGCGCAGCACGCGGCTCCTCGACTCCCTCTGCAAGCAGTTCACGTTCCTTGTTTGTTTTATCTATCGCCATTCAGCTATTTGAGTTTGACACTAGGTTCATGACCACTTCAATTCACCTCCTGGTATCTGATGATTCCGTCGCTCACACTCCTCTAATGTATTCTGGGGAGAGAGGGGATACGTGTTGGGGAAAAAGCCCACGTCCCATCTGATTGCAAGGTCTTTGATGAATCATGCCGCAATGGACATCTCGGCTATATCAAAGGGCGCTTTCCATCTCACAGGTGTGATTAATCAGAAAAGGACTTTACTGTTAACACAAGAAGTCACTACAGATCACTAAAAGACTCATAAAATCAAGTATTTATCCACTCTGTTGATGAGACGAGACCTCAGCATAATGGGATGTAGTGCCAAAGCTCATTTCTACAGAGATAATCTTTTTTTCAGCTTTTAGCTTTGCTTTCGGTAAATTAAACGTAGAGGGGTGATGTTGGTTTGTAACTAAGGAAAGAAAAAAAGGCAGTTTCCTTTTTAGAAAACTGAATGGGAGAGGAAAACGGAGAAAGAAAAAGAGATTTGTGTTGACAGAAATACTTGCCTTGCCACGAGCATTTCTCTGTTTTGGACAGATTTTTCCACTGGTCACAAGCGGTAAAGCTATACCTGTAGGACAGAGGGGGGAGAGAGGAAGAAAATTTGAGAGAATGAAATAAATATCTATTTAAAAATAGCCTCTCAGCGTGGCAAGGAGAGATTTGAAGATATTATCCTCAAAGGCTGCTGTGAGTGAGGCCGGGAGAAAGGAAGGCTGTCTACAGTGAAATATGAAAGGCACATACTCCCTGACAGCCTATGGCTTTTCCTGATACTGCCAACACCAGCCCACTGGAGTGATCCATAGACTCTTTGTGGAGACTTGTGATATAAATGCTGAGGGCTAGATGTTGAAGATCCTCAGCTCGCTGCCACCCCACCCTCCCTCGTCATCCGCCATCGCCTTGCCCGCCGCACAGGGGGAATTTGTTATGTTCCCTCTCGTATGCCTGCCTCAGACATATCAGGACGGCGGACAGGGGGCAAGCCGCCTGACTTGTCCTTGTCCCTTTTCAATTTGACAAGGCAAGCAGCCTTGGGGACTTTCCAGTCTATTTTCAAATTGACCATTTATAATCAGTTTTCTAAAGGAGAAAGAGAAGGGGTGGAGGAGTCGAGCCAGCCCTGTGTTGTTGTGGAAGGTATAGAGCTGGGGGTTGGGAGATGATAATACAGCAGCGTGTTGTCAGATGTGTCAGCAGGTAAGATGAATGAAGAATAGGGAGCGGGTGCATAAAAGGGAATGCACGGTGGGGAATTGACCTCTATTCAAAAAAGAAAAGGAGGAAAAAAGGAAAGAAATCTATATCCTCAAGCAAATAAACATACAGCCTCGCTTTGAAATATTCACCCACCTTTCCATGAACCCAAATCGAGGAACGAAGTTTAGCTGGCGGTGGCTAAAACCTTCCAGGAAGAAGAGGCGCACAAGGTCCATTTTTTGACACCAATGTGGCGGCATATATCAGCACCTGCAAGGTCAGGCCGACTCGGGCGTGGCAGCGTGGCGAGGGCCCCAGCCCGGGAGGCGTTACAGCATTCTGTCACACTGCTTGCTCCACCGCCACCACACGATGACATTTCCACAAGATGGCTCTTCTGAATTATGCGGCCCAGCGGAAGGGTAAGAAGGGAAAGGGGGAAAAAAAGCTCATTTTCTGGGTGTCTGCCTTCGACCTGAAACCACCACTTGTTTTCATCAGCGCCTTTTGCCGCTTATGCAAAACGGTGTGCAGGGTAATAGGGGAACAATCAAGCTGGCCCGCTGCTCCTGATCTCCATGCCACCGCCGCCTTTCTCTCTTTGGGGTGGAACGACATGGTGTCACCTCTAAACTGGCCCCCATCTTCCCCAAATTAATCCCAATTTGGCCATCAAGCACGGTCCCGTCAAAAGGGGCAGGCGGCAAGTAATTGACATTCTCAGGTGCATGAGTTTTGTTTATGTAGTAATGCTGAGCCAAGGCCTTTCACTGTGGATGACAGCAGACCCGGTTTGCATACACCGCTTGATTCGGAAGCCCTGCATGAGTGACTGCTCAGCAGCCCGTGGCCCTGTGGCATTTCAGCAGAGGACATTTCAGTAAAGATCGCCTCAGGTGTCTAGCGGCTTGGAAGGTGCAGGCGGCAGCTGGAGGTCGTTTGTCCAACACATTGATTCCATCGTGACCCCATCACTCTCTCTAACTATTGATCCATTCCCCAAGACCCCTATACAATGCCCATGCCACACTGGGGAATTGGAGCTCAGACATCAATGTGTGGCCTATCCTTAAACAAAAGAATGGCAAATTTTCAATAGGACGTCACACATCACTATATAAAATATACACTGCGTTGGTCACTTACCTCCGAGGTCATTCCAACGACATGTAGAGTCCATTTTGGTTATTGGGATTCCATGAATGTGGAGAGTGGGGAGTTTATAAACATGAGAGCATGTTGGGGAGTAGGGAATGACCGTAAGTCATTACAGGTGGAGGTTCTGTGAGTGTGTGTGTGTGTATGTTGAAGTGGGGGTGTTGATGCTCATACATGGAATACCCTTTCCTAAATGCTCTCCTAGGCAGATCTCCCATGCCTTTTAGCATGTCACCCAGGGCCATGAATCACCATTACAGCACCTACATTTTTACCTGGGCACCTCTAAGCCTTTTTCATTAGGGTAAAAGGGACCCCAGGCAGGCACAGACAGGGTTGTAGGGGGGGTTGGCTGTGTTTGTGGAAGGGAGGGTCAGGGATTTGGGTTGGGTGGGTTAATTACAATAACAATGGGGGCGGCCAAAAAAAAAAAAAAAAAAAAAGAACACACGCCATGGCAGGGCTGAGCTGCTCTCATTTATTTCAATAAGGTAAATTGATTCCTATGTCCTCTGGTGCCATTTGCATCGCATCCATTTAGTGCGCGCCTCTCGTCCCACTCTAACTCCCACCCTCCCCCACCTCCTCCTCCCCCTCCATTCTCTTCACGTGCAGAGGGCAAGACAACATCACCGGGGGACGCATTGATCTTCTTGGACAGCAGACGCATAAGAGCACACGCACGAAAGTCCGCACACATTCATATTTTCCACGTGTGCATTGATGTGCATATACGTAAATAAACACTCATAAGGATATTTGACATTTCCTCAGTCTTTAAAAAAATTATCTTATCTTTGTGCTTTTGTAGATCTTACAAAACGTCCCTAAAAAGAGAACCACTGTCATTTTAGAACAGTAGTTGTCAAACTTTTTCTTGGGAGCAAGAAGACAAACAATTAAAGTTTTATCAGTGCACAATACTGGGGAAAACAAGTCAAATTATCCTTATTTCTTTGAAATATCATGTTAAACAAGTTATCATGATAAAGTTTACCTGAGTTTACCAAGAGCTGGTTTTCGGATGTAAAAGACAAGGCTTTCCTGCTCAGTACATTGACAATGAACCCTAACACAAGATAGGCATTGTCATATCTTCTTGACTTCAGTTTTGACTGACGTTTGCTTGATGAGCGTCACCTATTTTTCTTGTCTTATCTGTCAAAAATCTTTCCATTCTACTAAACATTTAATTTTGCTGTCTGAAAAATCGTGCTACCTGGAATCTTGTTAGCATTGCTCCGGACAAAGCAAGTTATAGTAAAGATGTGTGTGACAGTTCTTCCAATCTACTGGTGAATTCGAACCACATCACATTTCTTTGGTAGCACTCCATGCCATCCAACTGCAGAGTGCCAACCTGCCAACTCCAACTTTCTTTTCAGTGTCATGCTGTTCATGTCAGAACTGATCCATCTCACCTGCGCTGTTGTTCTTGCTTGGTTGCTGTGCCCAATAACCGCCGTATTGCTCACAGGCACAGTCAGTGAATGCAGCACTGCCCATTGGCCTCTAACCCAGCCCTCAGCCAGGGTGGTATCCATCTTGCCTCCCTCACTGCCTGCCTCCCTGCCATGGACCCCCCTTGGTATGACACACTGTCTGGTGCGAACACACACTCCCATCATCAGTCACCGTCAGGGCAGATAGCAGCGGCCGTCAGGCAGATGAGTGACGACTGGGCCTGTTACCTGAGAGCCTGCATGACAATGGGCCTGTGGGCTGAGATAGAGACAAAAGCTGCAACTCTGCCACACACATGCGTGGCACAACACACCAGCTGATCTGTATTATCTGCTGTGCAATTAGCTGTCAACCAGCAACATGTAAAGACGTGCGATACAATGCACCCAACCTAGTAACACGTAATTGAATACTGTGTGTACGTGTGTTTGCACAAGTCATCACCGCAAAACTTTTCAACCACCATAATTACAACAATATCCTGACGCTAGGTTTGATCACACATGCAGAGAAGTCAAAAATACCATCTGCATTGATCCAAACCAGTTGAAATCAGTATATCCATATAGTAGTGTAGCATCTTTCACCACTTCCTTCAAGATGACAACACTCTCAGAAGGGCTTACTCCTGAGTTAATACTATAAATTAAAAGTTTACATTGCAGAGTGAAATTGCTACCAAATGCATTGTAACCACCTCCTTGAAACAGCAATACAAATCCTATTAAATCCCTTTTAATTGGGCCTCATTCAGGCAAATCCTGACTGCTTGTGAACAATATAAAAATATAGATTATTATGACTTCAGGGAGGTGGAAAGACCTAGCACATTAGACTCATCAATTGTTTTTTTTTTCCCTCCCAATCCTAACACACTTCTGTCTGCTTCTGTGTGGGATAGTTGCAGGCCAGAAAGGTGCACTTGCCTTCTAAACCTCCATTTACACAAGCAGATGTTGTACCCAAGCTTGTGTTAGACTCCCTGGCACACACAAACACAGTCACTCAAACATATTCGCTCCGAGTATGCCACAAGATTTATAACAATAAAAGTCTCCCCAAAAGGCATTGAAATCCACCAACCGTTTGCGAGCAGCCTTGAACTCTGGCTGATCTGCTATTTGTTACCTCAAGCACTTGGCAAAACAAAAACGACTACAGCCCAAACACTTGAAAGGGCTTATTGCTCATGTTGCCCACAAGTTCAGTGCTGTCTGGCTGAAACAAACCATCACAGTTAAGCTTGCTAGACAACAAACAGAAAATACCTTGATCCAATTAGAAACACAGGCTTATTTGCTCAAGTATAAATGCTTAAATTGGTAATACCAGCAGGTAATTATTAAATTCCCCCATCCTGCCCCCTGCAGAACATTTGTGTTGCATCTGGAAACACTGTGAACACAACAATTGAGTCACAGGTTTGGGCACCAAAGGATGATGATTATGGTAATCCAACAATGCCAAAGCTCTATTGTATGTCACAGACTTTTGTTACAAACTCATGACCTTATTAACCTTCTTAATCCTCAACTGGGTTCTCATGATAAGGGGCTTACATGCACACACAAACATGCACACGCACCCAAACACTTTGACTTTGATGCCCGGCGAACTCTTTGGAAGCCATATCCACCTGTTTTATCCCTCACACCTGAGGTTCTCTGCATAATATCAGCAAAGGCCCTTAAGTCATCCAAGACAATTAACGCTCTCCCTTAGATCAACAGCTAAAAAAAAAAAGTGGATGGCGGCGTTTGGAGCAGAGGGCCCTCCCACTGTGGGCACATGAGAAAGCAGGTCTGATTGGTATTAAGTGGTGAGATTAAAAAGCCATCTCATAGGTCAGGTCAGCTGGTGTTCATTTGAATGCATTACCGGGGTCCGAGGCTAGATAATTCTCTCATTAGCGCCACTCAAACCCTGAGTGACAACACGGGTGAGAAGGGAGCATGTCGTACAACACTTAGAGTTAATTAGTCCGCGCGCACTGTTGCTCTGCACCTCATGCATCCGCTCTCTCCTCCTCTTCTCGAAATGGCCTGAACCTAACGCGTCTGCAGTTAATCAAAGATGAGATGTGGAGTTTTCCAAAGGAACCACTTGTTGTCTCAAGAAATACCTGCTTTTTTTTCCAACTCCAAGAAAAAGGTGCACTGCCAGACTTGTTAGATGTGCTGTATGTAACTTTTGATGTGCTGTCCCTAAGATACCTCTTTCCTTGAACAAGATATTTAACATTTAAAGGAAAGTTTTTACAACTTGAACCTTTTTTCATTGTTTCAACCATCATTTGTTGGTTATAATGTACTTACCAAAGTAATTGCTGAGATCTAGGAACACACCAACATAGCTACAATGATGTCCAACTGGGCAAGGAACACAAGCGGTCAGATTGAAACAGTTTTACAGATTAGCCAGATTATTTTAACCAATGTTTGGATATCTAACATATACACTATACTTTTTATTTCCCCTACATCCCCCAATAGACTCTCAAGCACTCTCAAATTCTCCGGGGCTAAATGTTTTTGCTTTTTGCTCATGTTAGCTTGCGTGTAGCATCAGGATAATGCAACACATGCAGATAGTTTAGCTAAGAAGGTGATGACGAACTGATTACCTCGAGTATGGATAATGCACTTCAGCTCAAAATCAGTGTCCTATTTTTGTGGGCATGACAGGGAGTAATGAGGAAAAATGCAGCACTGACAGACCATGCTATTTTCAAGGTAACTACTTCACAAACAGCCTATAAAATTCAATTATTCAGCTTTTTTGGTGAAGCATATTGTTTCCGCACAGCCTTGGTTCACATACTCTGTTACCAGGTACCTGTCCGGGTCCTAAAAGTCGGGAACCACTGATCAACACCACTTTATTTGAAGGTAAAATTAAAACTGTGCTTACTAAAATGTTGGCAATAATACCTCACAACTGTAGTAAGTGCAGACAAAGGAAATCAGGAAATTGGTCTGTAAACTGTGATTGAATTGTCTGACTGCTTGTGTTTGTTGCCCTGTCTAACCTCTTTTTAACAATGTTACTGTGGTTCCAGATCTCAGCAATTAACTTGGTATTATTATTATTATTAATAGGAATGATGGGGGGCGCTCTGGTGGCCCACCACATAACTGCATCATCCACAGTTTGCCTCCCTTGTTACATGTCATACCCCTCTCCCTATGTTTCCTGTCTCAACACTGTCTGTCAAATAGACAAAAAAGCCTGAAAAAAAAGAAAAAATAGGAATGATGGCCAAAACTTGGAAGACCCAGCTTGTATGAAACTGGGATTTTCCTTTAAATCTGTGATTGTAGAAGGACATGAAAAGCCAAAGTAAATGTGGAATGAAGCATGTGCCCCCCTGTATTCTTTCCATTATTTGCAGGCAGATAAGACCCACAGGTACCTGCAGTCTGTCTCTAAAGTTTCTGAGGAGATTTAGAACAGATGAATTTTTCACTCTTTCTTTGTTGATGACATTGTGTTTGCATATTGGGAGCATGAGGTTATATCCACGTCATTAGTCTCTCTGCTTGGATCCAGGCCTGATAACCACACCGCCATCACAGTTATAGTCACATCAGTTCTAAAGGTTCCATAAATTGTCTCTTTCCCTTCCTCACTTATGTTCGCTCGCACTCCTACCCCTGTTCCCGTGAGACACGGCGTTCAGCTCATTGGCCACCACACACACGCACACGGAGGGGGGTTCTCTCTTGCCACCACCGCTGGGCTTACCCACCCCACACACACACACACACCCTGAATACCAATCTCAGCATGTGCACCCCCATCACCACCCCCAGCTGAGCGCACAGGGTTAGCTGAATATTCTAGGAGCTTTCAATTTTTCAGGCAGGTCTGCGAACCCCCTCCCATCATGCGGCGCCATCACATTCAAGGGAGTTAGAATTTTGACAGTCGTTAGCAGGGTCATCTGCAGTCCCTCGGGGAGGGACTTAAAAGAAAAGATTTGAATTGCTTTTCTCTCTTTTTATTCCCCTTTTCGTCTCCCCGCTTTAGTTCTCTGTATGGGTCTGTCATAATTCCACTTCCTGTCTTTGAGGCCTAGCAATATTCATCCCCCTCAATCTAGTCACTGCCGTTAAATTCATCAATCAAAGACGAGGTCTTCCAAAGCAATTTTTATAACTCCGATGTCACGCTTCTTACACCACTGTCAAAAGCGGTGACAGAGCTCCAAACCGCTGGTTATGCCACGGTAAGGCGTTTATCCACTTGTATAATGTACTGTAGTGCTCATACAGGATCAAATACGGGATGTGAGGAAAATGGCTTCCAGCTGAAAGAGAAAGACAGGGCGGGGGGGGGGGGGTTGTGAGGAAGACGGAGGGGGGGAAAAAATGAGAAAACATTTCTTCTTCTAACTCTTTTGCACTAATATGAATTCCCAGTGAAATGTCTGGCGAAGTAGGTCAATGGGATTTTCAGAAGTTTGTGCTGTATTTTTTTTTTTCTTTCTCCCTCTCTCCTCATACTCTCTTGTCAATGGAAAATGAGCAATGCGATTAGGAGAGGGGAAGATGATGAGCTAGAGAGAGAAAAAGAGAGAGAGTGAGTGAAAAAGAGCGACAGAAAGAAAGAAAAAGACAGAAGACTGGCTGAGTGGTGGTTTGGGCCTCTCACGGGTCCCTTACCAGCTGACTGAGAGACCCAGACAAAGAAAGAGGGATAAGTATAAGGGAAGAGATAGATCTGTATCTGTGCTCTAGAGGAAGGGAGTGGCTGATGTCTCTTCATCTTGATATTGAAGCAACAATCTAATTATACCATTTCTCCAGGGAATATGCATATAAGGGTAATCAGTAAATAGAAAAAGGTAATTATTTGCCAGAAGTCATACCCTTTGTACCTGTAAGCACTGCGCCAATACACGAGATTGTGATTTTTCGTATAATTCACAATGAACACAGTTTATTAGCAGCTAAATTATTTAGTTAATTTATAATAAGTAAATGAATTTCCCAGTTATTGAATATTTCATAGTGCCTGTCAAAATATAATGAGTTAAGTTTGGTCAAATACAAATGGGCCTCTCTTGGTAATTTGCCAGAATGTTCCTCGGGGTAAATCTCCGCCAGTGAATGTGATTGAATGTTACAATTAAACGTACTAATTCATTGTCAAAAGCAACTTATCTATACACATGATATATTTGGCGCTTAATTGGAAAGCACATTTAGAAATGGTTTCCTCTGTGACTTTCTACATCACGGCCTAATCAGAATAAATTCGGCCCGCTGTAATGAATTGAAGTTGAATATTCGTAGTTGGGCTATTAAAGAGACTGGAAGAGTGAATTATTTAAATGCTAATTAATGTTTTAAGCTTTCCAACCTGCAATAGGCACATATTATTCCTCAGTTCCCCTCAAATGGCTAATTTCAACATTCACTAAGTGCAGAGGAACTTCTTGCTCATATTTCATTCAATCAATTCAACAGCAGTGGTGCCTCTTTCACCAATGCGGCTACCGCTAGCCAGTGATAGAGGAAGATGGAATCCATCAATACAGGGAGACAGTTGGTGGAATTACTAATCAACTCTTAGCTGGGAATTGAGTTGCCCATAGGCAGCATTGATGAATCATCGGAAACCTGATCCAAACTGGCTTTAGTTATGATTTTGTTTGCTTTTCTTTCTTTTTTTTTGGCAGAAAGATTCAATTTTTAAATGGCGTGCTTGAGTATCAATCAGATATCCTTTTGCAGCAGTGTCTCTACCTGACAAGACGCATGTTTTGTAAATGCTTAGTGCTCCCCAGAGATCACAGCAATGTCTAACAGAGCCACGGATACTAGATGAACTTAATTAGCGTTGGAATAGTGTAAGATGTGCTTCAACTTTGTGTTCAAAGCAGCCTGCAAAGAAGTTCTAATGCGAGCGGCAGTAGCATTATTCATGGCTCCACAATAGCTTGTTATTCATCATAAGACAAAGGAAAATCTCACTCGGCTTGACATAGATGGAGGAGGGCCACGAGGGTATTATTCACATCTGTTGAAAATAGTATGCACAGCCAACTGGATGTCACGATACACCATGCTTATTAATGCAAACAAAATCTCCCCACGCAGAATATAAATGACATTTTCCTTCACATCAGAGCATAAATATTAATTGTGTTAAATCTATGATGTATTGTGGTTAGGGAACTGCTTTAGTTGTTTATTGTTACACCAACAGGATGCATTTTATTAATCACAGCAGCACATCATGTGACACCATACTGTGAAGTGCTACAGTACAGTATACACTGAGCTGTTGAATTCAAAACTGTAGTTCCCTTTAATACCACACAGTGGCACTGTAGGCTTATAAACAAGTACCATCAAACTGTTCATCCTTGGGTTTCTCATTGTGTTTGCTGATGGGAACAAGATCAAGTTGGTTTACATTGGAATTTCATGAATAGCAAATTGTCTACAATGTCAAATTTCCTTTTACACACACCTGTACACACACGTCAAAGCCTAATATTCAACGTGGCTCTCTCAGCCTAGTGTATCTACAGTCCATTGTTCAGCACTCCATATAAATAATCCTTCCTTAACCACTGTATGCACAAATAATCAATAGAAGGCCTTAGGGAGGCTTTTCGCCTTGTTCCCTCTTTTCTTTCTTAAAGTAGAGTTTGCACAGCTGTCTGGGAACACACGCAAATGGCATCACACTCTCTTCCTGTGGTAGGACATCTGTTGCTTTCAGCTGGCATCCTTTCTGAGTCTGCTGAAGTGTGCTTTATGCAGCCTGATGGAATTACAATGACTGAGTCGACTATTTTTATTTTTATGGGTCCTTTCCCATGTAATATTGTAGGTGAGCTGGTACAGCAGTTGTGTGTTGAATATAAAAAAAGATGACCAAATGTACTGTATAATGTGTATTTTAATTTCCCATTGTATTTCAAATAATCTGCAATAAACAAGCTAGTATTCACTTAACCTTATCCAAAAAGTCATTACATCATTTGATCAGAACCTGTATCCCCCCCCCACCACCCTCCAATGCAAGTGTTTTATATTCAGTTTCAGATTACTGTTAACCCCCGACAAACACAAAGTACCCTTACAAGTTCCCTCTGAAGCCCTGTGAACTGTCTGCAGCAGCTTGGTCTGGAGATTTTACAGCTGCCTTGGCCCTCTGAGTCAGAAACACTCCCCTCTCCGTAAGCAACCTTGTGCAGATTGACTGGGAATTGGGCAGGATGGAATACTAATTTGCCTTTCCATTGAATCAACTTAACACTCTTTGCCATGTCCTCACATCCCCTGCTGAAGTCAGATTTTCTACAGAGCTAATCAAATAAGCCTACCAGTGGCTTTTTCCTGGGAGATTTTCAAAACTGAAAGGAAAGTGATACAAATGATACAGTAAAACAAGTGAAATAAAACAATAAACTGCTAGTTTATTGCTTTATTATTGTTAATAATTATACATGATACAAGAAATCCATGCACACTGATGCCTATGTTGTCTCATCTGGATTGAGCAGATTTGTATTTTGAGATGATCTTCGCATACTCCCGTCCAGACTGGTATATGGCTCGACCCAGCTTTGCATCAGAGAAGTCCACGTGGAACAATCCAAACCGAACGCTGAATCCGTCAGCCCATTCAAAGTTGTCCAGCAGTGACCATGCGAAATATCCACAGACGTTGACCCCATCCTCTCCAATAGCTGCATAAGAAGGACACAGGAGGGTTTAGAGACTTGTAATTTTGGGCACATAACAAGAATTGATGGGAGTGCAGTATTTTTAAACAGAATAATCCCATCTTTGTGACATGACAGGAGAAAAGATTAGCATCATTATTAAGATTTCTAAAGAATACCTAGGGGTGATGTATTTGCAACAAGTGACAACAATATAGCCTACTGTGATTTTTATAGCAAGTCGTGCACTAACTGTATGACGGGAACATTTTATACCAAATTTTATTTGATAAAAGGTTTTGAGTAGAACTCTATATACAGTAGTCTTGAATACATTGCATCTAACTTAGCCAATAGTACTAAAAGAATTGTTCTTTCTTCTTGATCTATCCTTAACTGACTGCTACACAGTCCTCCTACACAGACCATAAGTCCTTGAGCAGCCACATTTGACAACTTTCCAATATTTCAGGCATTAAAAAAATACACTGACTGGCCAGATGGTGGCACCAAAACAAACAACTTCAATTCCTAAACCTTGGATAAGATATAAGACAATATTCTGTACTTTTGTCATTGTCAACAAATATTGTCTGTGTAGCCAAAGCCTGATAAAACTAAAGTTCTGCTGATGTCCTACAACCGGGCTAGTTGGTGGGCATTGTGCCTTTTGGTGTCCTGCACATAAATAATTCATTTGTCATGTTAACTTAGCATAAAAATGACTATGAAAGGCTTTGTTAATTGGGCTAGGTTTCTGTATTCATAAAAAAGCATTACTTGGCTCTTTAGATACATTTTCTAGATTTTTTTTTTCAGTTTTGTATAAGAGGACTCATGCTATTTTACTATGTCCCATGCTCTGTTCATTCAATTTCAGTTTGAGTAAAATATAGTCATAAAATTTTAAATTTTTGCTTTCATATTATTATTTTTTTAAATATAATGTTACTCAACTTAAGTGTATTGATCAGTTGGTAATACAAATCATATTTTTATTTAATAAAAAAGAAGAGTTTGTGTGTGTCCCTGTCATATTGGGGAATCTGCCCCTTTAAGAAAAGGCCATCCACTCTAGTGACATCACAACAGTTTTTCTCTCTCTCTCTCTCTTTGCGGGAAATTCACTGAGGTGAGTAAGTAGCTGACTTTCCTACTGACAAATTTTCTTTGTATAAGTTTGCTTACTCGCTGTGCCCAAGCTTAACAGGTCCACTCTGTCGGCATAAAATATGCTGGAAGTGACTAGAATACAATATTTTTAAAATATGTAAGTTTAACTATACCAAATGCTCTTCAACAACCTAGACTAGCTAGTTAGCTAGTCACCGTTTGTTGTAAGCTAATATGCTAACTGAAGCCCTAATCATTCAATATCATTCATTTGTAATTTGTAGATGGATGTTATTTTATCATCCCTTTGATAATGGACTCAACCACCGAGACACACACACACACACACACACACACACACACACACACACACACACACACACACACGGTCATATTTGTCTATATTATTGCTTATTCCTTGTTGGGTCACATTGTATGTTGAGTGTGGCGTCATTTCACATTAATAAAGCCTTAATAAACATGAAATTACTTTTATTCTTCCTTGTCTCTCTAACGCATGTTATTAAGCATACGTCATCGTACAAAGTGCATTATAAGTTAGTTATTTCATGTTTATTAATGCATAATGATGCTACTCTTAATATACAATGTGACTTGTTGTGAATTCATGTCTGAGCATTTGACTATTAATGTTGAAGTCATGTAATTGTAGTTTATATTGCAATTTATAAAAATGTAATATTAGAATTTATAGATCTGCTGTAGAAAATGTCATTTATAAAAATATATTTGCTTGTAGTCACGAAATCAGAAATTGCACATTGATATAGAGAACGCCAGAATGCAAACCCTGAAGAAGAGAAGCATACCTTCAGAAAGAAAGGGAGAGAAATTAATTAATGAACAAACTGAGAGAGGAAAGCGAACTCAAGGGAAGAAATGGAGGGAGGCAAGGAAAGCTGCCAGAGCTAAAGCTCACACAATTGTGGAGTTGCAGACTCCTCCCCCAACTCCAGAAAGTCCACCACAGCCAAGGTTAGTGTAAATGTAGTATGGAAACATATGAATGAAACATAACTCTTAGCCAAATAATTCACTAATTATAGTCACCTATATAATTCTTACCTATATATTATACTTCCCTAATAGGCTCCCTGGGAATAGTTGTTAAATCTACATGTAGAGTTTCAGCACATCTGGAATTATATTTTACATTACTACCTCTATACACTTCCCTGAATCAGAATAAAATAGATTACAGATCATGAAAAGGTAACAGGATGTCATCTTTTGAATGTGTATCAATCTATAAGGGATCTATATTCATTAATTATACTAATAATATACACCTAATTTACTTACCCAGTTAGATGCCTTTGGAAAAGTTGTTAGATCTATATTTTGATATATGTAGAATTACATTTCATATTATTAGTTATACTTACATCTGTGTACTAACCTAGTCAATCAGTATAGCATGCTGAATTTAAATTATGATTTACTGTACATACAGTTTATATCTAAGTGCATATTTGTCTTTTGTATGTGTGGTTTTGTTTCTGTTGTTGTTAGGAGTGAACACATAATAGAATTGGTTAGGGATGGACCTCATCAACACAGTGATTGCCCTAAAAATCTGACAACAATTTATATTTTCTAGACAAATCCTTTCTCCTTCAAGGAGAAGGAGATTTGAGAAAGAAGGATAAGGAAAATGATGAAAGACTTAGAAAAGTTAAAAGAAAAACTGGCAAAGGAAAAGAGAAAAGCAGAAACATACAAAAAGAGGTACCAGAGGACAAAGAGAGAAGCACAGAGAAGCAGTGTCTCCTCATTTAAAATTCAGGGAATTGGTAAGAAGCAAAAATGTTATGTTACCCATTAAGAGAGCCCTAATATTTCACACCACCCTGGTTGAGAACATCCAAAGAAAATACAGAAACTCAAAAACTGAGAGAGAAAGACAACTGATTACTACCAGAGTGACTTCTGGAAGTATTTTTAAAAAGTAAAAACTCCAGAGGTACACACAAACAGCGTTTGGCTACTCAAAAAAAAGAGTAGTGTGGATCTTTGCATAAATGTGAAGAGAAAAGAAAACTGTGCAGCTATGGAGATCAAGAGGAAAGTGAAGTCCATTTTGGGTTGTTACACCCACAGATGCTGACCACAACGCGCTTGTGCAAAACACATTAGAACACATCTCAAGGCCAATGTCCTCCACAGTCGTGGTATATTGTATACCAATAGAATCAAAGATATGGCTCAATCGTGCAATTCAAAGGCAAAAGCAAGTGCTTACATTGAGTGTAGAGAGTGCCTCCTCAATGCATATCCAACCCTTAAACAACCTGGGAAAGCAGAGGTTTGTGAGGCCCAATGGACCAGGGAAAAGATCCATAAAGAAGAAAAATCCTCCATAATTACAGTCAGTAATGACCTGGATAGCCAATTTCAAGAAAGGCTCAGCAGATTTAAGCAACACATCTTCAACATCAGATGGCAATATACATCCTACAGGCAGATCAGGGAGACCCTTGAAAGAGATGAGTGCATTGAGTGCACATTGATTTTCGAGAAAATTACTTGTGCAAATACAGCTAAGATGTTCAATCAGTCCACTTTGGAGGATCGCACCAGGCAACTCTCCACACAGGGGTACTTTACACTGCTGGAGACCAGTCACCTCTTGCCTTCTGCCAACAGTCAACAGCTATTTGGGCCCACCTTGACCCAGTACTTGGGATGATAAGGCAAAGGTACCCTGAAGTAAAAAAAAAACTTCACTTCTTCAGTGATGGATCAGCCAGCCAGTATCGGCAGAAAGGAAACCTACCTACTCTCCACAGAGCCATATAAACTAGGATTTGAAAATGTCAACGGGAATTACTTTGAGGCAGGACACGGCAAGATGGTGTTGGTGGAGCGCTGAAGAGATCAGCAGACAGCCATCAAACATGGAGAGGACATCCCTAACGCACAGACACCTTTATGAAAAACTAAAATGTACCAACTCTTCAGTGGAGTTAGTCTACGTAAAGCCAGAGGTAAGAAAAGAACCTAAAGGTACCTCTTACTTTTTACAATTACCAATCTATATATATGTACATCCTATCTGCTGACACTAAATTAAGAGTAAACGACCTGCCTATATACTTACCCAGTTAGATCTGCTGAAACATAATAAAATGGATTGTGAATTAATATCTAAATTGTTATACATTTGTATATACCTCTGTAAAGACTTGTGCTATGCATATGGTACCACAATGATGTAAAGTCTCCTAATCCTATAATCTTCCACAACTATACATCCACTCTTATTGTTAAAATGTATATACTGTATAATGATGTCATTGAATTCTCAAGTATCATCTCTCTTCTCATCACACATCAGATACCTGCCATCGCTCCAATAAAAGGAACAATGAGGGTGCATCAGGTGCTAAGTGTGTCACCAGGCAAGGTCAAATATCGGGACATCACATGTCTCGGCAAGAGAGATGCAGGTATGTTGGACTGTCCCTGTTACCAGTTAATGGAGGCAACTATAAGTGAAGAAGATAACCATGTCCCTGCATCTGACGGCACAGCTGAAACCAGATGGCATCCGCAATTCATTGAGGCGAAACACATCGGAGAACGGTGTGTGGTGAATTATGATGACAAAGCTTATCCTGGCCTTATCATTGAAGTGGAAGAGCATAACATACTGTTTAAGTGCACGCACCGAGCAGGATAAACAAATTATTTTGGCCTAGTTCCAAAGAAGACGTTACCTGGTATGCAGATCGACAGATTGTCTGTCTTATTCCAGAGCCACAAGTCCTCAATAAATGCTCTGTACAGGTAGACCAGGCTTCATGGAAGTATGTAGAAGAGCAGTTGAGATAAGCCAGAGGGCGGGAATTCAGTTGGTGCTTCGCAAGGTGCGATTGTTGTGTTTTTTTTTTAAAGCTATGCCGCCCCACTAAAGGTTTATTTATACTTCTACGTCAGCTTCACAGGTGTCACAGGTGCTAGCCCATTTATACTTGGTGTGTTGTCTGCACAGTGAGAGGCCTCCACACCCATATACTGCCCAACCTCATTCCAGCTGTTATATTTGCATAATTTGGCTGTCTTTATAATCGGGAGATGAGGAGTTGTACATACAGCTATGATGCCAAACCTTCAGCTAATCGTTCTTTGAAGTGATTCATTGTTTGTGAATGTATATTTAATTTTTCTTCTCAGGAGTGTGTTTCTCTCTGGTGTTTACACGACTGTTAAAGGATTTTAAGATGTACTTCTTCATGAATGTGTTCAAGAATGTGTGTTTATGTGAATCATCACATTTTTTATACCTAAAAATACCCACAAATAAATTTAATTCTAAAATGAATGAGCAAGGGGGAAATTATTTATTACTAACAGATTGAGAATGTACCAATTTTAAAAGCTGAATAAATGTTTCATTTTCATATTTATTTTAAAATAATAATTTAATCATACTGTGAAATATCTGTATATATAATGTACTATGTTCAATAGCTAAGTGGGGGACAATAATATGCAAATAAAAAACTGCATCCAAATATCACAGTTTCTTTAAAGACAGATGTTTTACATAAAATATTTTATTTATTTATAGCAAACAAATAACCCTGTTTAGGAAAGGGACATGATACTTTTCAGAAAATGTCATTTTCATCTTAATATTGCAGTGAAGACGTATTTAACAGTAATGTATATGTCCATGATAGGGTGGACATATCTTACGGTTTATTCTCCGAATACTGGCCCATATTTATCTGAAAATACAGTATGTGTGGGAGCTCAGCTACTATATATTTCTACAACTTCAGTGTCTACTTTTATGATAAGACATAAAGGGAATGGGAAATTAAGACCAAAATGTGTGAGAATTGTGAGGGTTGATATTGACCCAACTAGTAAAAACACATCAGTGACCCACATGTATTGTGACATTTTCCTTTTATTTCCATGAACACAGGCACTGTAGTTTATTTTAAGTCAATTCTACATAATAAAGCTGTAAATACCCACTAGAGCGCCTAATGTGTATTCATCGGCACGTGAAAGGAGTCTCCAACAAGTGCACTATAGGCCTTTTTTTTTTACATGAGCTATTTTGACATGTCACAGTAAGAAAAACACAGGAGTTTTTTACTCCTGCTTGAGTAACGTTAGCTAAAAACTACACTGCCCAGCTGTGAAAAAGCTGGGCAGTGAAGTTGTAGCTGGGCAAAAGAAATTTAGCCTTAAAAAGAAAACTATATTTGCGACCAGATTTTAAAGATCTTTGGAAGGAATGATTGGGCTTGGGGCAAAGTGCAACAGGCAGGTTGGGGAAGTCGGACAGTACTGAAAGATGGACCGACAGATTGCTGGGTTTTGGTCTTCTCATGGTATTTGTTAAAAAATAAGAAATATATAGAATAAAGCCAGCGTTATGCTTTAAGGCCTAAAATTGAAAATAAGGTGTTGTTGGCTCACAGAAAATCCATGACATATCCAAGTTTTGTTTCCACTATAATAGTTTTCCCCCCATTTTAAATTTAATACAAAACCTACTTAGTGATACTTAGTGACAAAGTGCAGTTTGTCCCATTGGCCCAGATCCTACTACTGTCTGCTACTGGGTATTTACCTGTTTCAGTGTATTTAGTAGTATAGATTTACCAGCTGTTACCTTTGGCCACTTCAAAGATGGTGTCCTTGTAAAACTCAGAGCGCCGATCATCCTCAATTTGCAGCAGCCCCACCTGAGAGAAGCCATTCTCTGTAATGTAGACTGCTGGGTTGTTGAACGTGTCCTGGAAAGTCAGGGGACAAATATTATTGTCAAACAAGGCATCTCAACTGTCAGACATTCGACGGAGAGACAGATTGGTCTACGGTGTGCCGTTAAGCTGCATTTCAACAGTGCCAATCTCAAACTAATGGTCTGTGACAAGTCACAACAGCAGGAAATTGCTCGTTTGCAAACACTATTCAGCAAAGTAACTGTTTCATTCAATGTGACAGCACTAATGAAGCATCAATGTGTTTCTGGAGGTGTTAAAAGGAGATTACTGCATACAAAATCAATAGCAAGACACTAAACAAATGTCAGTGTTCTCCACATTTGGTTGAAGGCGATTTGTTTTCTTGTCGGTCAATTCAAGTTGATGCTAAGAGAAAAAAGAAAAATGACTTCACATTTCAATGATTGAATTCAGAGTCAAAATAAAGAATGTGGTTGAGCCTTGTTTGGGGTGATTTTTAGTGATGTGGACTACTAAAAATGACTGCAAGAGATTAATAATTAGTAGTTATTTTACCTTGATGTACTTCAGAAGTGTCCTTAAGCCATGGGGCACTACAGCCAGCCAGGACACTCCACAAATAGGCCAGGATGGATCCAAGACTTCTTCTGCATCTCGGTCGCTCTTCATGCACAACAGCTGCCCACAACCCCCTCTTGGCTTGACTTTACGAGATGTATAATAGTTCAAGGCGAAGAAGTCAGCTGTCCCCAAAACAGCAGGTTCATCCTTTGAGAAACTGGGCAGTCTTGAGCCGCCACTGTATCCCAGCTTCTTACTTTGAGCATCAATGGCAGATCTCATTATTTCTGGATAATCTCCAGTGACAAACACTGGCCAGGCAAACCATCCAAGTGTAAACGCGAGGTAACGTTCGGCAGCAGCGATATCCTCGGCACAATCCGGGTGTAGCGGCTCAAGCCAGTCGCTGTTGATGGCCAAAGACAGAGCACCTCTCTGCTTTGGCCTGTAGAAGGAGTTGTAGCTATGCCAGGCCATAGCATGGGCATGCAGCATGTTGTGGCCCACCACATAGGCAGCAACTCCTGCTTCTTTTAACCCTGGGGCATGGACGCCGTCCTCATGACCCAGTTTGGCGCAAACATACGGCTCGTTGATAGTGATCCAAAGTTTGACCCGGTCCCCAAATGTTTGGAAACAAAACTGAGCATAGCTGTCGAAGAGGGTTGCTATACTTGGTGATTTCCAGCCCCCTTGGTCTTGCAGAGCTTGAGGCAGGTCAAAGTGGTAAAGTGTGACCATAGGTGATACATTACAGGCCAGCAAATCATCAATCACCTTGTTGTAGTACTGTACACCTGTTGGACAATGCTGTTATTAATGGGTAATAAGGCAAAACACTAGAAGCATAGCATCTAAATCAAATAAGCTTGTTCCAGTATGCCTGGTCTTTCAGGGATATGGAAATTGGAAATACCTTTTTGATTGACGTGTCGTGTGGTCCCGTCAGGTAGTAGGCGGGCCCAGGAGAGAGACAGGCGATAGTGTGTCAGTCCAAGCTGCTGGATGCACTCCAGGTCTTTCTCCCACAGCTCGTAGCTGTTACAAGCCACATCTCCATTCTGCTCCCCAAACACTCTGCCTTTCTTGTGACAAAATGTGTCCCAGATACTCGGTCCCTTGCCGTCTGCCTGCCAGCCACCTCAACACACGCATAAAGCTTGTTTCATTTCATAAAAGTAGGTAGGATGTTGACACAAAGATAAATCACCGTAATGTTTCTGTCGGGACTTTCAGTGTGTCTGTGGATTTCATGGAACGTGTTGTGACTTTATCTTTGGCTATACTCCAACAAAGTTTTCATTTTGCTCCTTCTATTGTAAAATTGTAGCTTTCTGCAAAGTGGATTTTGTGGGATGACAGTCCAACATAATGATTACTAATGCTAAGATCTATATGATAGGCTACTGAGCCATACAAGCACTGGTTTGAGAAAATCACCATGCCTTGCACTTTTTGTCTACTGTGTTTCATCTACAAGACGTGAACACATTATCATGAGAGCCAGTGCAGTTTATGGCAATCTAATACAAAAACTCTGCAAGAAATACAACCTTTATGAAGCCTATGATCAGTTTGTCAGTGGTGTGGATCATGGCTCATGTTATCACTCAAATAGCAACTTAATGCAATGACTGTAATATCACCACAAACCAAGGCAGAGTTGTAGTTAGAACAGACTGATGGTTTAATAAAATAAAATAAAAACATACTTAAAGCAAGTAGTTCTAGTCTTAACGAAAGCCTTGCTTATAAACTGTGGTCTCTATTGTAGTGCTATTACATTAGACTCCACAGGTGATGATGATACTGTGTCCAGGCCCATTCCACTTATTCATAAATTAACGCATTATGAAAAAAAGACTATTAATAAACGTGGTTGTTTACATACCTTCTATTTGATACGCAGCAGTTCCTGCTCCCCATGCAAAGTCACATGGGAACATTTTTTATCGAGACACTAAAAAAGCGGAAAAGCAGCTGTAATGTTTTACTGCATTATAAGTGCCTTGTGCGTCTGTGCCTGTATAATGTTCCTTTTAAACTGTTTGTCTTCACGCAATGTGGGCAACGTGCGACCAGGAACAACTCCAAGGTGTGACGTTTGTTATACAGGAAAAAAAAGTTACACTTTTACACCGTTACCTAACATGCCTTCTCCTTGCTTAATTTTGGTACTGCAGTAAACGTTACTAGTTGACCAGTATGGGTAAATAATAATCAGCAACCTGCTTCAGTTATAGGATAACTTTTTACGACTTTCACTTGAAAGTTGTGCCGGTCTACAAATTTTACAAAGAGCGCTTGAAGGCAGCACGTAGGTTGCAGTCTTGCGTGATGACGTCTAGACTGGACTTGTTTGCGGACGTGAAACTTGCACAGTATATATGTTAATATGACATGTAAATACTCTGAATTGGCATATCAGACATTATTACATTCATTACATTCATACATTATTACATAATTATAGAAATGTTAAAGCATATATATATATATATATATATATATATATATATATATATATATATATATATATATATACATATATGAAAGTATTTATATATTATGTATATTATATATATAATATAATTTGAAGGCCTGCGTGCAGACAAAAAAAGGTCAAAGGTTGCTCGTCAATGAACGTCAAGCCTCCCGGGTCCTGAAAACAAATAGACTAGCAGAGGTGAAAGCATTATAGCCTGAAGGCAAATGTTACATGGCTCACACTACAATGCTATCCTCTGGTCTAGTCTTCTATAGAATAAGTGACTCACTCGACCTGGTCATAACAAAGAAAATTGATTGTTTGCCAAAGGGTAAATCCTTATCAACTAAATGTCCTCCTCACACAACTACTGATATAAGGATTTTTGCCCCCTGTTTTGTGACTTAATCTTTCATGGCTATTATGTATACAGTAAACTACATTGACGTTTTTGTGACAACAAAACTGAATAGTGATAACTGCAGTCATGGCATCCATAACTTGTACTTTCACTTCATTGCTTAAGTGAAAGTACAGGAGCAAAATAGACTGCTAGTTTGTATTACCTGTGTAAATGTGCAGAGGAGAAGCAAAATCAAATTTCAAAAACTTTATTGTGACTGATCATAACCCCATCAGACCTCTCAGGTCTTGGTGGCTTTGTGGTTGTACCCAGAATAAGATCAGGAGCTAGTAAAGGTGCATTTAGTTACCGTGGACCTGCTCTGTGGACCTGATGAGCTATGATCTATAAAAACTGTATCCACATTTAAAGCTAAGCTCAAAACCTTCCTGTTTTCTCAGGCCTATGAACAATGTTTGTGTGTGTGTGTGTGTGTGTGTGTGTATGTATACAGTATATGTGTACGCATGTATATTTAGGTATTGTGGGTATGTATAAATATATATTGTTTCTTCATTATTATTATTATTTTATTATCTTTTAATCTACTTTCCCCCCTTCTTTTTTCTTATTTAGCACTGCATTACATATACTTGATGTTTTTTGTGTCTTATGTCTTATGTCTCTTTTTAAATGTAAAGCACAGTGAGTTTCCTTGTAATGAAATGTACTCTATAAATAAAGATGCCTTGCCTCGCATCGCCAAAAGTAAAAGTACTTGTAAAGTATATTATAGCCTTTAATAGTATACAAATGCATTTATGTACAAGCAGCATTTTACTACAGTAGTTGGTCAAGGAGGAGCAATAATTTTGAGTAGTTTAAAGCATCTATACATCATATTTTATGAAGTCATAACTGATTTGCTTTAACTATATCTGTTAAATAGTTTGGAGTAAAGCACAAGTATAAAATAACACGGAAGTCCGCTGCACTGGTGTAAAATACCTCAAAAATGTACTATATTATAGTACTTGACTAAATGTACTTCTGTTCCACAACTGGAGAAGATCTACATCAGTGTAATAACCGCATACAAACTCTGGGCGACCTAAATGCATTTGTTTAGGATTTGTTTTTCCTTTTTTTCGAAATGCGGACCGGAAGTAGTTTACATTTCACGGGACTTGACGAGAGTGGAGCCCGGGGCAGGATCAAGGGAAGAGATAGGACTCCTCTCAATGGAACTTGCTTTGAATACTTTACAAAGACACACAGGAGGACCGAAAGAGACAAAATAACCACTTCGGATACTTTTTATAAAGTGATGTCGAGTAATTTATTTAGTTTTTGAAGGTTTACACCACACTTTGAGCTGAAAGGGGCTGTTGTTGCGCTTGTTGCTCTTTTTGTGCGTGTGTGTGTGGGTTTTTTTTTTCTGAGTAATTTGTGTCTTGGGAGAGAGAGAGACAGAGAGAGAGAGAGAGAGAGAGAGAGAGAAGGGAAACGTCGCTGTTGTCGGGTTCACTTCAGCCTGAAGCTCGGAGGAAACTAAAGTGAGAGTTCCTGAAGTTAGTGCGGCTAACCCGGGATGACTGCAGCCGCCTCCCGTGGGAAAGACACTCTGACTTGGACCCACGCTATGGCCAACAAAGAAAACCTCTCAACAACTGGACAAGTTATTTAGTAACCAGAGAGCATACGCAGCTTTTAAAAATTTCGGGATTAGTGGAGTTGGAGGAAATGAACACCACGCCAGCATGGAAAGGGAATTATAAATGAGTCGTTTGGCAAACAAAGAAGGACAGTCGGGCTGAATACCGCCGAGCGAAGGGAAAGCCTTGCGAGAAATGGAGGAGGAAGGCTCACTTGAGCCAAACAAAATACTGGCAAATGTCTCCTTTTTCCCTTTAACAGGGCCCGGCTTTCAGCTCACCTTTTTATAACAAAGCTACTCCGTATCAGCTGCCCCGCCTGGCGTTTATTTAAAAAAAAAAATCAATCCATTCTTCTCGTTGCCAATGCTGCAGAGATTTTCTAGTCGTGCGTGAAAATGAGGGTGGATGTGTTGCAGTTGTTTGTGATTTTGCTGCTCGTTGGCGGCGGAGGCTCTGCGGTATCATCTGATTGCAAATCGTATGATGAACGCTCGAAAAGCTCCGGGAAGAGCCTGCCGGCCGACAGGAAAGTGGTGTGCAGCAACATGGAGCTCCATCAGGTGTTACCGCCGGACTCCTTCCCCAACAGAACAGCCACACTGTGAGTATACAGGAGATGCGTTTTACATTCATTGCACCACTAATGCTGCAAACTAATGAAACCTCTTTCAAAGCAGTAATTACACTAAGCTTTCTTGGAAGTTTTATCACTTTTTTTGTACATTTGCTGTCACAATGGGGACCTGAATGTTTTTTTGGATAGTTAATCCTTCTAAACTTGTGTGATCAGTTTCCACAAATAGTCCACCATATTCATAATTAAGAGGCAAATTCTTAATCAGGCGTCCTCTTTCACACAAGATGAATATGGCATGACAAGTAGCTCACTTAAGCTATACTTGTGTCCTTTTCCTTGTCGGCCATACATCACTCTTTCACAGCTGCATACTGTAAGGGTGTAAATGTAAACCCTGTGTAACAGTAACCGCCTGTCTGCATGTAGCTGTAGTGATTCACACACACACAGGAAGATGTTTTGGCTACTCAGTCAGGGCTCACACGCAAGAGCTATTCACTTGTCTTACCACATCTCCAAGGTATTTTAATAGCCTAAATGTAGAGCTTTTCCCCTGCCCTGAAAAACACACTCTAATGTGGAGTATTTTTATATTCTTAACACACCTCAAGAAGCCTAATATTTTACCCCCTTTTGTGTTTTTAAGAGGGCATACTTGTATGCAGGGATTATCTTGTAAAAATTCATAGTGATAATGTTCATATCTTATCTCAGAAGCAGCTGGGATTGTACTGTATGTTCAGCAGCACACATAAGCCATCAGTTTTATTGATACATTTGTTTTTTTGTGGCCTTTTACATCCAGAAAGGATGAGACACACAAGTGTATTTCCCTTATAATCCTGCTCACGGATTGAGGTCATTAGATATTTTTCCTGCAAATTGTCAAGGCCTTTTGTGTTATTAGGGTTACTTAATTTCAAGTCATACCAGATTTAATACGAGAGCAGTCTGGATGTTGGTTTACCGCATAGCGCTTGACAGAACCGAAACAAATGACATGAACAAAAAAAAACTAGCAAAAAAGTAATTCAAAGCTGTGCGTCCAGAGCACTTGTGCTTTGTGGTGGTGGTGAGCGATGGGGGAAATATGAGAATACCAGGGCAGGGTGCAGGACTAGAAAAGAAAATAATAGACTCCAGGGAAGGAAAGAAAGGGAGAGGATTTACTGGAACGTTAGGAGTTATAAGAGCTTTTCTGTGCGTTTGCTCCAAAGTAATGTACATGCGATTTATAGTAAATATACTAAAACACGCAGCTTCCAATGCATGTTATAGGTTGTTAGAGTTTAATATCTACCTACTAGTACCATTCATGCAGCCATGTTGGTTTGTAATCATTTCAGGACAGTGTGGAAGTACGCTTGCAGATATTTGAAATGTGCTTGAGTGAGGTAATCCCTACGCGAGATCTGTCTAGTCTTATTTTTGGTCACAGTCATACCGTTGTAGCATAGAAATGCAGACGCAATTCGGAAAATGTACCGACAAGTGAATTTGTTGAAATGTGAAACGGGATTGCGTCGCTGTAAGCTGTAGAAAAACATGACCACAGTGTCTGTGATATCCATTATGTAAGGGAACATTGTTAAGCCTGGGTTTTGGGTTGCATTTGCCGTCATTTTGTGAGTTATTAGAGCCAAAAAACCTGCCAGTGTGGTGAAGCTGAGGTTGGTCAAACACGTGGCAACCACTCGACTTGGTATGATAGCCTGAAAAGACCTGTCAATAAAGTAGACAGGACCCGAAACATGCGTCTCTTTAAGACTCAATATTCTTTTGCAAACAATTCATTCAAAGTCACAGATTTGAACATGTGGAATTGGCCAATAAAAACCTCTTTTGTGTAAAAAAGTTAACATAGTGTTTCATGAGAGATGTTGCAGGTCTTCCGCACCGACTTCCCATTATGTAAGTTTATTTATCCTTTTACTTAAAAGTGTCAAGCAGCCATTAGAAACGCATCATAAGGAACCTCCACATGAGCCTCAACACTTAGCTGTGGTGAGGTGGCTTGTATTTGATAGCTGACTCTGAAATCTCAAATGTTGGAGCTAACCACCAACACATTATGCTGAAATCAGTCAATGCTAATGAGAAGTAGATGGGATTTTAAAAAAAAAAAGGCTTAAACTCATAAAAACACATGTACAAATCCTAAATTGTGGCCGCTTTTTTATTCAAATACCCACAACTTTTTTCTTTGTTGCCTATCAGTGTCCTCTCAGATATTTATAGAATTTAAAATATGCCAATCTGTTTATAGCTATGAGCTGCTCTAAAGTCACAGTGAAGTGGCTGGTGGCTCTTCCGGTCCTGATGTCCGCTATGTTTGCATGTCCAGTGAGCTCGGGAGTCTGTCATCTCGTTCTGACAGCGATGGATTGAAGGCTGAACCGGGTTCCTCGTGATTTAGCGTTGAGCTTAAGCGCTGCAATATGGCGGATGGCCTCCACAGAACAAGAAAGATGTAATTAGGGAGCGTGGATGCCAAGCTGTACAATTCTTAGGGATTCCTTCCAGTCTGCACTTTTGTATTTGTGGACATTTGTTTTCATCCATTGTAGAAAAAAAAACCAACAGATGTGTCCTCCGCCAGGGGAACTGGGCAATATAAGTTAGTTGTGATTATAGAATGATTCCATTCATCATACTCACCCCCCTCCCCCCACCCACCCTCCTCATTTGTACTTAAGATTTCCTGTTTTCCTCTTCAGGGGTCTGGATTCTAATATGTGCACATTTTAATCCAGGCTTTTCAGAGAACCAAAAAAAAAAAGAAATCCACAAGCACACATTGAGACTTTTCTGAACGAGTCTTCAGGCTGTGCTGAACTTATTGAACCACTGGGATAATTGGTTTAACTACATGCCAGAAGTCTTACCACAAATATGGGCAGAACAACCAGATCTCTTCCTACCTTGTCTTTTTTTTTTATTTTCACCATGCCTGTACATGAGCACCTCTCATTTTACCAGACTGAGGTAATGGCTGGTAGTATTGGTTTACCTTGATATTGAATGCATGTAGTTAGTCGGTGCAAATCAGCTCTGAATGCCTCCCTGTAGAGAAAAAAAATGAGTGATGCATTCCCCACGTTTGCGCGCTCCAAATAATACCGCATGCCTAAGTAATCCGAGAGGAAATGACACAAATGTGTTTACAGCTGGCCTGTCCTCCCATGTCAGTGTAGGACCTGGCTAAAATACGAGGGCTTGAATTTAACCTTTGCCTGACACACGAGGATAATTAAGGTTGTGTGAATAGTATGTATGGGTGTGCACATGAGTTTTTATATCTGTGTACCTATTTAAGTTTGAGCCTACATACCTGTGCAGGCAGGAACTGACTATGTTTAAGCTTTCTGTGCTCACCAGGCTCATATTTCTTTACAGGGCTTGTTTAGTGTAATCAGGTTCCATTCACAGGAGCACCTGGGTTGGACAGTTCAAATAAGCGCACCTGGTTTTGGCTTCCAGAGAGCAGCGCAGGATTAATGACAGGAAGAAAGCAGGGATTTCCTCCCTCGCTGCAGGAAAAGCTCGCTCGGTTTGATGACACATTGGAGTGCAGTAAACTGTCGTGTTTCACAGCAGTGCAAACTGGGAGTTAGGGTTACATTCTCATCTGGTTTCCTTGAAACTTCCCTTCCCTCAGGTCAGACCCGTGTAGTAGTTTCTCTTTTTATTTCGGATCTTAAAAAAGGTTAAAGATGATAGCGAAGTCAGACACATCAGTTTGGAATGCGCGATCAGATCCGATGTCAATCATTTCATCTGTTTCTCAACACTACTGTGTCATGCCAGGAAGCTTTTGAAGTGCTTGTTTAACTAGAACACAGGTGCCTGCTGTGCATTCAAGTCCTCGGAGGATTTGTTTTTGTTACTTTCCAGGCGAGCCATCGGTCTAAAGGAATGTTCCTGCATTTTTCATAGTAGTTCAAGAAGTGTTTGCAGAAGAGAGCAAAATCTCAAAGGCGAGGCACTGACAGCTGCGCTTTTAGTCAGTTCTCAGCCTGTCATTTCACAGACCTGTTGAGCTTTGACTTCGCCAGGTTGCCCCAAGCCTCAGTTAATCCCAGACAAGCAGTTCAGTTTAGTGCATAGACATGGGCTAAGTCTGAGCGATGTCTTCTCGTCTCTGTTCATTTACTGCTCATCTGCTTTTATCCTGGTGTTTGCATGGTGGATCATTTTTCCATTCAGCCTGAGAGCTATAATGTAGTCTGTTGGATATTTAGAGAGGATATTGCAAGGGCTTTGACTTATGAGAATGAAGGGGTAAAGAGAGCTAGTTTGACTGGTGCCCCCAACACAAATACATTCATTTTACAGACTAGATATTTGCCCCAGTGTATCTCATGTAAAACAAAACCTCTTTTTCTATACTTTGGTGCCCATTCTCTAAATAAACCCAAATAAAAAAAGAGAAATCTTCATACTTGGATGATTTATGGAACAAGAAAGTGTTGGATAACCACAAGAATTACCATGGCAAGCCGCAGCACGTTGACCATTGGACCAGCTCCCTTTTCCACCTGAGCTGAGGTCCGTTTTTCCATTCAGTATATTCAGAGTAAGTCACTCTAGACAGGTTTTATGAGCTCAACTGCAGCCTGAAACTTATTTGAAAACTCCTTAAAGAGTTGCAGCCCTGCGCTCCTGGGAGTTCTTTGTCTAAAAGCCCACTGAGCATAAAGAAAGTGTTGAGAGGGAACCAGTTGGCTTTGTCCTTAAAATGCTATGTGCCTGTGAGGGGCTTGTGTAGTGGGTAGCCATTTTTAGTTCATCTCTGGTTAATGCTGTGCCTACAGCTAGAATCATATACTTTCGAAAGGTGTATTTTCCTAAGTGAAAAAGAACCCGGGCCTACCTTCCAAAGTGTCAAATTTACTCAACGCTGAAGGCAAGATGAAATGTAGGCCAATGCATTTTATATTCTTCCCCGCGACTCGGAGTAGAAATTCTGGTTTCAGAGATGGCTTTCCATAAATGTCGTTTGAGATTTATAGCATTTGTATCAGGGGGACAGGATGTGAGATTTGGTAGGATCCCCCTGCAGCTTGTTCCTGGCTTGAGCTCAAGCAGGTCTTATCTATGCATCAAGATAAGAGAGACTCCACTCCTCCATCGTTTGAGGCCCAGCCCAAAGAAATTCCTTAGACCCCAGGCCGGCATCCAGAGACAGACAGTAAGGAAGCAGACTGTCTAGCTACAGACGTCCTGAGGGTGGTGGGGATACTCGCTGTTAAATGGCCGTGATCTTCATACAGATTTGAGGCTTTGATGTGTGCAAATACAGCCTTGTATACTCACGGATACAATGTCAAAATCTCTATTTGTCAAATAGACTTGCATAGGAATTTGTGCAGTTACACAACAGGATGTCACAGCGACATTGTATTCTACTCACATATACAGTACTAGTGAAAAGTTTGGACACTTTCTCATTCAAAGGTGTGTTTGCCTTATCTCAACCGGCAGGAAATATTTCTTGTTTAATAGGCAGTATTTTGTCTCTCTCGCTAACGCGTTGGTGTAAAGAAGACCCAGTTTTGCAGCCAAAGCAGTTTCCAACATGCCGAGGTCACACTCCTGTCATGAGGAAAGAGGGAGGGAGGGAGGGAGGGAGGGAGGGACAGGGCTAGTGAAGGAGGGTAAGCATGCAAAGAAGGGAGGGATGGAAAGAGGGCAAGAAAAAAGGGCTCATGACTCTCAGGAGAACTTTCTTTCACCGATTTATTTTGACGACCCGCAGAGTCACGAGGCTAGAGATGTGTATTTATGCAGCTAGACTTGAATGATTCCCAAGACGTGTTGTGTTGAATTCATAATCTACTCTGTAAACCTAATATACAATTTCTCTGTGAAGATAAAAAGGACTGTTGGTGCTGTATTTAACCTCGGATAACTTCTTCTTCTGTGCTCTGGCCAATGTTGGGACCAATCTGTTCTAATGTTATCACGATTCGTTACACTTTCCTATCACTAAGTTACATAATTAAGCAGTTGTTCCTCTGGAAATTGGATTATGATGCCATATTAAAAAAGTTATTAAGTTATTATCAGACCAGTATTGACAAATACTGCTATTTGGCATCCAACTGAAAGTTATGTAGCTGCCTTTTGAGTTTGTGATAAACTGAAGATACCTTAATTTCTGCGTTTTGAGCGTCCCCAAACGGGTATTTACTGCAGCGCCATTGTATTGTGAGGTGTTTTTTGAGTTTTATGGCCATATCTCGGAAGGCCCAGCATCTCTGTCTATACCATCAGATCATGTGTGCACAGGCAATGATAGAATATGCAGTCCTGAACATCACCACGCTTTAACATCTGCCATTTCAGCATTCTGAAGCCTGCAGATGGCGAAACACAGGAACTGTTTGTGTGAGCGCTCTCCCTGAGAGGCAGGGAGCCAAGCAGCAAATCTCCAATGAGCCTCCGCTGTCCAACCCTGTAATAAAACAACCCCTCTCAACACCCCATAATGACTCCAATCTGGCCCCGGGTTGTGGGTGCCACTAGCATGTCACCCACCACATCCCCTCCCTGCTGGCCAGAAACATATGCTAACCGCAAGTCCCCGCTCTGGTTTTTCCTGCTGGGAGTTGAGTTCTCAGACCATTTTGGGAGCAGTCGGAGTGAAAGACGGGAACTCTCGGGGACACGGGGATGGCAAGTGGAGCTTTACCGTGCAACTTTTTTTTTTGCAGTGAATCAGCTTAAACTATGCATTGGGAATAAACTGGATAGTAAAATATGGTTGATCACGCAGGGAGGAAGTAATCAAGAATTCACACCTGGACCTGAAGGTTTAAAGTTACATTAAAGGGGTACAGTATGTAAGGAATACCGATTTCAGGTTATTATTTGGGGATTTTTTTTTTTCATTGTGCGCATTGTTGCATTGTATGGCATTGCATTTAATCCAGTGTTTAAATAACTGATAATTATCTGTACATAGCACTTTGAGTTTCAATTAAAGGTTTGTTTTGGTTTAATATGCTCAGCAAATAAGCATCTCCTGTTTTAATCTTGTGCCACTTAATGGCTACATTTAATGACCTAAAAGGATGCTGGTATTGTTACATAAGCATTAATGTTGGATCTGCACACGTATCAATGACGAGTCATGATGCTGCTACGCTACAGATCACATTATGATAACTGTACCTGTTAAAGTCAAAGGGGCTTTACAGAAACATCTCTCTTTATCTCATTTGGCTACCTGGCTCGAGCATTCAGATGCTGCCAATTTAACATGAAAGAAAACACTTGGCGGGATTTCAACTTGTTTTCTTTCTGATCTCTCTCTGGTGGCAGGGAACATTCTGTGACTGAAAGCTAAGTGTGGCTAGGGGGACAAAGAGTGCGACTTAATATTGTTATCTGTCAACAAGTAGCGGCGTGGCACCGTTCCACTTGTCGAATAAGACACTCGATTCTTTTCAATCCGCTTTCCCAATTTAATTAACACACATTCCTTGCTGATGTTGTGAGGGGCTGAGGTTGGTTTTCTATATAAAAATTGTTGTCACTGCCAAACATTAAATGAACGTATTAAATTGGACTTAGTGTGACGATTTGACAGAGGCTGCTCAGCTGTCAACGCTGTGTAATGGAGGACATATAAAATGACACACATGAGTTACTGTTTCACAGCATGCATTGATATGTTAAGATCACTAAAATCGTGATATTTTATGGACTTAATTCATATTGTGCACATTCAGTTTCACTAGTTGTATTATTTTCTTTTGCTTTGCATTAATACTATTACCTTATTTCTTCCCTCCACAGAATTTTAAACAACAATAAGATTCAAGAACTCAGAAATGGATCCTTCTTTGGATTGTCTACATTGGAAAAATTGTAAGTATATATATTTTTTTCTGCTAGTGATAGAAATGTATCAATGTTTACAGTCGACTCTTGTCTTTGTTACCGTTTTACCTCGTCAGTTTAAATATACGATTGGATGTCCTAATAGAGGAAATAACGTTTGGCTTTAAAAAGTAGTTATCGGTGTCTTGCCAGTGGGCTTCCCGTAAGATCTACAGTACCAGTGCATTAGCAGGAGTTATCAATCACTCGTCAAGTGAAGCTTTGGCTTGTGGAGTAGGAGGTCTGCACAACACACGTTGGCTTCACGCCAGTGGAACATCCAGGTCATAGAAAAAGAGAAGGCATCCGCACAGCGCTCTGCCTTCAGTTAAGAGTATCAGTCTGTGATGGAAGACTGGAGATGGCACTAGAAAAAGGCTAATTATAGGTATATCCCCCAGGGTTGGTTGTTGCCTGCCTGGTGACATATTCAACATACAGCTGAGTATTCTGGGGATGGGGCTCACGTTCTTCAAAAGTAGTCACATTGGCAACCACAAGATAGAGTAATAGTAGTATTTAACACAGGCTGTGTGTTTTGACGGAGAACCTAATGAGGGAAACTATGGTGAAGACGGAAATGAGTTAACAGGGATTGGTGAAGACATTTATTGCCATATCTGCGTATGTTCTCTGATTTGTTGTCGCTCGTGCCATGTGACTCTGACTTTAGAGATAGGAATGTCATCGCCCGTGTTTCCTTCCCACAGAGATTTCAAGAAAATGGCTCTGGGCCCGCACATATGGGCCATGGGTGATTTATCACTCTGGAATGACTTCATGCAGATAAAATAACCAGACCGTTAATGGCCGTGCTTTTACCCAAGGCTACAATAACACATGTCTGCATTGATATGGAATTCTAAGGGCATGTTTCCCTTGTTATTCTTCCCTGTCTGGCTAAAAAGACCAGAAATCTAGAAGGTATATGTGGCCACATTTAGCCTTAAGGTGTGAGTTCAGTAATAAAAGCCAAGTGTAGTACAAGATATAGGTTCAAATATGTCCCCAATTGTTGTTGTTCAATGTAGTCTTCGTTCCAGACACCCTGTTTTTCTGGGTCATATTAAATAAATGCCAATGTCTTCTCATAAAGAGTGTTGATTCAGTCAAATTTGGCATGAAGCATTGTTAAACTTGCATGACAAATACAGTATTTATCGCTAATCCTGTGGTTATAATTTGTTGTTTTAAGTTGTGCATAATTGGACTGCATGCCTTGACTCCCATATTAATAAGACATTCATGTCCTTCTAGTTTGTTTAGGGATTTGCAGGTGATTTCCTTTTTGGGGCTCTTGAATTGGGTCAGATGTTAGTTTTTAAAGCTCGAGCCTAGAGGAAAAACAGGAGTCTCTGTGCTGAATGTGTGAAGAAGAGAAGAAAAAAAAAAGCTTTGATCTTTCTCTACCAGAAAGCCTTTAAGGCACTTGCGTGCTTTTGTCTGTGAGTGGCCAGCCGATTTGGTTGTAAACTGTGCTCTGCCTGTCGTTGCATCAATCCACAGGCAAGTTTACCTCCAAAAAAACAGCTCCCATTGTGCCTCAAAGGCCCCACCCCACTCCCATCCACCCTCAACCAGTGAAGCAAGGATGGCTTGCTTGCTTTGTCATTGTAATGAGGCCAAGCCAAGGCCAGAGGTGTCAGCAATACGATTCCCCCACACACACACACACACACACACACACACACTCTGCATGCTGAAGCCTCTCCCTCTCCAAAATGTGGCTGTATACCATCCCTCCCACCTTCCATCACACTCCCCTTCTTTTCTCCTCAAACTCTATAAGAGGAGAAAATCCCGCATGAGTCTTTTTGAATGCACTGAGGCTCTCCATCTTGCCTTTCACCCCTCCTTCCTCCCGCCTTCGCAGCTTTTTTTTTTTTTTTCTTCTCCTCTCCCCTCTTAGTCCACAAAGAAACTCTCCCTCATTTGGACTGTCGATATCCAGTCGCGAACACTGAGACAGCAGCTGGCTGAGAGTGCCAGAGAGGGGTAGTGAATCGATTACGCCTATCCGGCGCTCTGCGTGAAATTGCAAAGTAACTGTGGAGACCGCTGTGTTTGACGGGGCCAAAGGTGTCCCCGCTTGGAAATAAGCCACACAGAATCCCCATTATCACTCCGCTCATAGGAATAGGAGCCAAGCTAGGCAACCGTCACATGCTAATTCCTCACTAAATCCGCTGCTGTGGAGGAATGCTTATTGAGTGTTTTCTAAGGAATTGATTGTTGTCTGTTCAAGAATGGCACAATACGTATGTAACAAAGTTAATGATAAATATAAAGTTAGGCTGAAATGGAAATTTTTACTTTTCAAAAGGTGTTAAAGGAGTCCTATTTCTTATAAACTTATTATAAACTGCTGACAAATCTCAAATTTGCTTTACTAGTGAGATTAAAGCCAGCCTGTAACTTTTTTTTTTTTTTTTTTAAACAGTCTTCTTTTTACAAATGAAAAGTTGAATTCTTAACCTATAAAATACACAATACACTGTCACACTCAGTGGCTTTGTCGCTACAACCTTACTTGGTCTGGTATGACCAGAAGCTTGTGGTTGCTAACGTTACCAAACAAACGTTAATCAGATAATGCTGTGTAACTGACAGAAAGTACCAGTCAGAAGTTTGGACACACTTTCTCATTCAAGGGAATGGGAAGGTGCGTCCAAACTTGCATGTTAGTTCTCTGATGTAATGTCTCTTTTCCACTTAAGCTATTATTATACTATGTTTTAGCAGGTTTAAGCATTCCGATGGTTTTATCCCAAAAATAAAATAAGAAATAAACACACCAAATCGAACCAGGAGACGTGTTTGTAGCTTTCTGCTTGTGGTCCCATTCCCACTCTGTCAGGTCGCCAAATAATGTCTTTTAAAGGATAAAGTTAGCATTATTTTGACTTGAGAATCTCGGGAGATTAAGGGAAATTGAAAGTGCTAAATAGTCTTGCTTTAAGATAAGTTTTACATTGAACACAATTGAGAAGGGTGTCTTTTTATGGGTTCTGCAAGGATTATTACCTATTAAAAAGGGGCCATCGTCATTCTGTTCAACTGGAGATTTATTTAGCACCAGGTCATGTGGAGTTCTGTTAATCTTAAATGTCTGTCTTTTAAAACGAACACCACCTTTTTGGAAGACTGCCCCTCGTGCCCCCGCAAACATTTCAGCAGCTGCGAAACCACCCTTCAGTTTGTGGCCAGTTAAAGAAGAGTTCTGGAAAGCGATTGCAAAAATTCAGCCAGCTATTTCAATTTAAGCATGTTGTGAAAACCTGGCATTTCTTTCCTGCAAATAGATTTAAAAGATGCCAGGTCATGTGTGGTCAGCGGTCTCTGGAATCTGAAGTGCAGTTATGGATCGTTAAGCGTGGACTGGTTCTCTTTGTCTCACCATATTTTAACCACAAGTATCCCAATATCAAGACTACAGTGTTCTTATCATTGGTAGTAGTGGTAACTCGCACTGTTGCAATTTTGCAGGTTTATGTGTGACTGATATTAGAACTGTGAGGACAACTGTGCAGACATCATTCAGTATCACAACTGACAATGCTTTAAAAAAAGGTTTCTGAAGCTATTTAGCTAAGCTAGAAGAGAGAGTGAAGCCTTAGAAGAACAAAAGGTCTTGCACACTTTCATTCAAAGTCACTTAATTCAGACAACTTTAAATTCAGCAAAGACAGTCCCTGTTTTTTGGAGAACATAAAACAGTTGGACTGGACAATATGTCAGCAAATCAGCAGTATTCATAGTGGCATTGTTTTTCTGTTCTGCTAATTTTGTGGCTTGCACACATGAGCAGTGAGTCAAACTGGAGCAGGAGAGCTTTTCCCTTGACTCATCAGTCAGTTGCGTTCTGGACTTGGAGTCTGGAGAGGTGTGGCTGATAGTGTTTGTGTCCTGCTTTCTGTGACCTGTAACAACTCCAAGCAAAGTTTACATGAAAGTGGATTAGCTTCAGCCACAAGCAAATTAGTAGACTCGACTGTTTTTTTGTACCCAACACACACTCCAAAAACTGGCTCTAACTAGCTATCATGGTGTGTTTGATTTCTTTGTCCTGCCTTCTCATTTTTCTCTCAACACTCCTGCACAGGGAAGCCAGCTCTTGTAGTTCACATCAAAAGCTTTAACAAGCAATAGATTTTTTTTTTTTGTGTATCACTTATCTGTGGCCACCTACCCACCTTCAGATGACAGCTCCTTGACATCAAACGGGCAGAGTTACCCAGAGGCCCTTTGTGTGGGTTCAGGTGGTGACTAGAAAGCCTCCTGAACCTCGACTGTAATGAGTGACTAGGCAGTGCCAGCACAGGTGAGCACTGCAGGAATTCTGTGACCACAAGCCTTTGAACCTCAAGGGAGGGAGTTCTTGGGTGGGGTGGGGGTGGGGTGGGGTGGAGGGGGGTGACAACCTGACCCTTAAAAAGCCCTTTTAAGGGTCAGGTTGTCGGTGACAGCGGCTGTGTTGAAATGATGGGCGGGTGAGCTTGATGGAGGTCTGGGTGTTCCAATTGGATAAAAAAGAAATATTAAAACCTCTTTATTATAGGTGTCAGTGATTGTGTATCGTTAGGTTACATAGACGTCCTTCCTTGCCACTTTTAACTTGCCATGATGCTGATGCTGACATACTGAAATGTTAAAAGATGGTGTTTGCCAACTAATGCAAAGCAGGAATCTTAGCCTGTACATCCTGTTACATGAATTGCTCTTGACCTAAATTTTTTGTTTGTTTGTTTATTTATTTATTTATTTTTTTTTTTTTACAGGGACCTGCGGAGTAACATGATCAGTCGTATTGAACCAGGCGCGTTCCTTGGACTGCCAGCACTCAAAAGACTGTGAGTAGTGGTTGAGCTTCTGCAGCTTCACTGATTCTTTACTGTGGTTTCTGCAAGTATCTGTATACATTTACCCTGACCCCTTTGTGTGCTTTTTTTTATTGCAACCAAAACATCTAAATTTCATCTTTTTGTTAGTAGCGAGCCAATTTGGAGTGCTTACTCTAATTATTTATCATGTTAGAATAGTGGTTTATGAGTGAAGAGACGCCTTTTGTTTAAATTTGTGATTTTTGCATATGAAATGTGGTTCAAGCCATTTACTTTTGGTATTTTAAATTGGTTCAACTGCTGTTTTGTTCAATAAATTGCAGATCCAAAGCATTTACAACTTTCTTTACAGTCAATGTCATGTATGGGGATGTGCAGGCTATATGTGCAAGTTCTATATTTAATAGGGTTTTGGACTATTTGAGAACTTTCAGCATTGGCTCTGATTGCGTATATTGTGTTCACAGCAGCTGTTGTTTTTATCTATATTTGCAATGTGCTGTGCGTGTTCCAGCAGCTCTGGTGTGTATCCAGTGTCCATGAGGGAGTATGGTCAAGCAGTAGTCTATTCCTACTGCCTTGTTTTGTCTGGCCTCGTGCCAGAGACCACTGCAGACAGCGTGAGGCCTTCTATACTTTCACACACTCACAAAAAAAGAGGGCGAGAGCGGGGAAATAAAACCTGTCTGTGTGTGGGGTGTCTATGAATATCACGCAAGGATAATTTTGATATGCAGAAAATACATGTATCTAGTTATGAATACATCTGGGATATGTGGTCTGTGTGTGGGAGGTCAGAGACTGTGTATGTCAGTGTATAGTTGTGTGTTTCTCTTTTGAGAGCGAGAGCACAGCATGAATTGGAATCATCCGACAGTACCCACTCGCTGCCAACGTAAACTTGAGCTTGGCTGCTGCTGCAGTGCAATAAGAGCAAGACAGGAAGGCAGTCAGCTCCTTGGCTCACACCCTGCCTCATTTCCCCCTCCTGCATGTTGCATATTCATGCCACACTCAGATGGACACATGCCTGCCTATATGTCTTCTGCAAATTGACGTCTTTACCCCCGACACAAGGTAGTCAGGGGGAAAAAAAAAGCTCTCCTTATCGCGGAGTGATTGGCAACCGTGCGTGGAAACGTGTGCTCCAGAGTACAGTTTGGTTTCACTTCAGAGTAACAAAGTTGAATTGGCCCCACCACTCGTCTGAGTTAATTTCAAAGGGTAGTAGTCGCTCGCTCGACTGCAAAAGGGAGGGGAGCGCAGAAAGGGAGAAGAAGAGTGGAGGAGACGATGAAGTAGTGCTGGACCCTGGGAATGTAAACACAGAAGCCCTACATCAAGGTTTGGCATCCGCAGCTACCCATCCACCCTACTTTTTTCTTCCGTTTTAGGAAAATGGGAGTGGAGTTAATTGGCAGCAAGGAATAGATAAAAATACTTTTTCTGTGATATTACACAACATACCTTTTTGAGCGCAGAATCCTTTACCTTTCTCTCTGTCCTTGTTTGACTCCCCTCTAAACATCTGTGCGTCTACCCCCTCCTCACTATCGCCTAATTAGATTTCTTCTCACTTCAAGACGTGCCATTTGGAGGGCCTATTTATCTTACGTGTCTTGTCATAGAGCAGTGACGGGGACATTTAAAAAAAAAAAAAAAAAAAAAAAAAAAAAAAAAAAAAAGACAGCTGCACACGTTTGGATAAAAAGGGTTCAGCACATCAGACATTAGTGTTATTGATGAATTGGCGAACAGCTTTTTGCGTCAACACAATTTAGGGAAGGTTGTATCTGTAAGTTGTTGTTTTGCATGCAAAGGCCACTTGAGCCAACATCTTTATTACACTTTCATACATCATATTGATCACATCATGGTTCCCAAACAGCTGTGTCCACACTAGGTTCAAAAAAATGGTCAAAAAAGAAGCAGAAGAGGCCGAGATATACTGACTTTTAGTCCCTAGTGCTGGTCAAGCTCCAGAAATGCTCAATCCTTCATTTCCCATAATGCAACTGCATAGCGGTTTTTTAAAATTAGAACCTCACTGCCTCTTAAATTCCCACTTCTTCTCTGCAAACCTAGAGTTTTTAATGCAGGCTCTTTGATTTATTTTAAGCTTTTAATTTTCTCTTTAGAAAGCTCCCAATTTCCACACTTTTAGACACACTAGTGCATGCAAACATCCTTTCTCTGACACTATACAACACACACAGACACACACACACACACCGTATGGATTCCTCTCGCCTCAACCCCCTGTTACTCTGCATTCCACCGACAGCTGAACAGTCCCCGTCCGAGCCTAATCGCATCGGGCTATTTTTGCTCCTACTCCTCATATCGTTCGCAGCAACTGAACCGCTGCACTGAAACAGCCCTCCGTGCTGCTAATTTGCTACATGCCTGTGGCTAAATGGTGTGTTTGAGATGCGTCTTTTGGTAATGAATACTAGTCCGCCGAGCCTATGAGGGGGAAAAAGCAGAATGACAGTTGAGACTTCAGTCAGTAATAAGTCGATGGCTGCGCAAGAGAAATCAGTAATATGTGGATATGTTTGCTTTGTTTGTAATAAGTGATGTTACATGTCAGCACAGTGCCTAGTGATAAATTAATTAAAGTAATAACAGTATTCATCATCTTGTCTTAACTCTTCTATCTCTTCTTCTATTACTGTAACTTGAGCGTTTGAATCCAGACGATAAAGTGAGATGAAAGTCTGCCTTCAGCTAGGGAAGCCCCCCCCCTCACCCCCTCCCTCCACTTCTACTGTGTTATCCTTCCCCTGACACACAATGCTCGCACAAATTGACAAGCCTGCAAAAAAGCACCTTTTTTTTTTTTTCTTCTTCTCTTCCAAGTGGAACTAATAACCTCACACAGTAAATTCCCCAGCTGGTACCTTAAGGACCAACACCAATAATTACATAAATGCTCGGATGTTAGCATATGCCTGACAGTCATTTTCCAGGTATCACCGTGTCAGTTCCTCAAGCACCTCAGGATACAGTTTAGCTGACGGGTTGAAGTAATGATCTGCCTTTTCTTCCCTGCTCTAGTTTCTTTTACTTGGCACCTTTTCAGTGATTGGATAATTCACAGAGGAATATGTGTTAGAGCTGTTGTCAAGGTGCTTTGACTTTGAACCTTAAATACTGTGACTGGTTGCCTCAAATGTTATCTCTCTGGGAATTTAAATTTGCTCTGTTATCATGCTCATTTTGATTGTCGGATAGTAAAGTGTTTGATAACTTATCAAATCTATTTAGGTTAGTAAATGGACCTTGAGTTAAGGTTTTTATTTTATTTGTTTTTTTGGACAACTTTTGCAATACTTTAGCTTTGGTTTAGCTTTGTAGAAAAATGACTAAGTTAAAGGTAGCCTGTGGAAAAGTCATTTCAATGTATATTAGCAGACGGGGGGGAGTACAGTTGATCTAGAACCACCTCTTTGCTGCCATTTCTGAGTGTTTGCACACAGGCTGTAATTCACAGAGGCTGGATCAGTTAGAGCGTGGAATTGTCTGCGATTCCTCCTGAAAGGCGTCAGGAGTCTCAGACACTTCCATCTGATGTTTGCCAGAGACGTCATGTCAGGTCGCATCCAGAGGAGAAACACACACTTTTGACGTGTTTGACATTAATCACGGGCGATTAATCACCTCCCAGTGTGTTCGGCTGCCTTTGATGTGTAGGTTCCCCCTGGAGGCCCACACAGACATTATCTAAAATCACCTTGAAAGTTGTAAACCTGTCAGCTGAATTTTTTTTTTTTGGTCTCTTTGCCTCAACTTGCCTCTGTTAAACTTGGCTTTAAAAAAAAAAAAAAAAAACCCTGCTTTTTTTTTTTCTCTGTGTCTTAAACATTTTTCCTATTTATCCGCTTCTCTCATGAGGCGATCAGATTTTTCATGGCTTTTTCTTGTTGTGAAACATTCCCAGCCCCAATTCAGCTGGCTAATTGTTGGGTTTTTTAGAGCACTGTAGCTGTCATGTTGCATCATTTCTGAAATATGGAAGAAATAAACCAGAAACCTTTTCTGTGTTCGCTACAGAGACTTGTCCAACAACAGCATCGGCTGTCTCAATGTAGACATCTTCAAGGGCCTCACCAGTCTGATCAGACTGTAAGTTATTAGTGTTTTATATTATGTGATGAAATAGGCATCAATATATGTTATATATATTATAATATACTGGGATAAATGATGATTCTTTATTTTTTTTTAATCTTCTCAGAAACCTTTCAGGAAACATATTCTCTTCATTGGCTCAGGGGACCTTTGACAGCCTGGTGTCTCTGAAGTCGCTGTAAGTATGATGACGAGTCAGCATGTTGCTATGCACTGAAATCACAGGCAAGCCGAAGTCAATTATGACAGCAAAGTTAGTTTTTTTTTCCATCAGAGAAACACCTGTTTGTCACTCCAGCTTGCGACCCATCCCCTAACCCACCATCCTGTGTGTGTGTGTGTGTATGTGTGTTCCTATATGTCCCTAGGGAGTTCCAGACACCTTACCTGCTGTGTGACTGCAACCTTCTGTGGCTGCTGCACTGGATCAAAGACAGGAGCATTGCAGTCAAGAACACCAAGTGCTCCTACCCCCAGTCCCTCCAGGGCCAGCTCATTACCTCCATCAGGCCGGAGCTCCTCACCTGTGGTAGGGACACATACACCTAAACAATAAAAAAAACCAAAAAAAAACGGCATACATATGCACAGATTTGACACAGCACAAATATATCACCTTCAAATTTCAAATGCTGTAACACTAGCGTCTTTGTAGTTACCTTTAGTTATAGAGCAGCAGTAGTTCTAAGACTTTAAGCATTCCCCTCTTTGGTGACACTATCTCATGTGTCATTTGTCCACTCGCAGACATGTTGAAAGGCTGAAATAAGTCATCTTGAGCAGATTGTATAGTCAAAATGGCACACTGTCTCTTTAATTTCTATGTTTTGGTATCAGTGAGGCCGGTGTTTAGGGAGCAGGGGCTTGTGCAATGACATGGTATATAAGCGAAGGGCTGCCTGGGCCAGTGCTGCCTTTGTTTGTACTTGCTCATGTCTTATCAGTTTGGCACTCATCACAGTGGGGGATTATGAAATACATGGCACAGATCTAGCAGGAGCCAGTGACCTGACATGAATGACAAATAGCACTTAAGTAGCCTGAACTCAAGGCGCTGTTTTAGTTTCTTTGTGTGTCCAGAACGTGCTGAGAGTGGAACAAAAAGGTAAAATGTCCTCAGTAAATATTGAAAATTATTATGAGGCACTAACTCCTGCCTGGTTCCCCTAGATGCACCGCTCGAGCTGCCGTCCTTCAAGCTGACTCCATCCCAGCGTCAGGTCGTCTTTCAGGGGGACAGCCTGCCTTTCCAGTGTCAGGCCTCCTTTGTAGCTGAGGACATGCAGGTGCTGTGGTACCAGAATGGCCGCATGGTCAAGCCCGACGCCGCCCAAGGCATCTTCATTGAGAAACGCATGGTGCAGAACTGCTCCCTGATTGCAAGGTATTACCATGCACATTCATGCTTATGAGAGCTTATTGCGGAGTTGATCTGATTAGTGAACATTTTCTTCTTCATGTTTTCTATCCATCAGCGCGTTGACAATCTCAAACATCCAGCCTGGCTTTACTGGGAACTGGGAGTGCCGGGTCAGGACGAGCAGGGGCAACACCACCAGGACTGTCCACATCGTGGTGTTGGAGAGTTCTGCCAAGTACTGCGCTCCTGAACGTGTCTCTAACAACAAGGGAGAGTTCAGGTTAGTGCACATGCATAACCAGACACAGCTGCTCACTTCATACAAGTGGAATGCAGATCCCCGCTATCTACAAAGATAAAATGGATGTCAGATTAAACCAGTAACACATTGTTGAGTCCAACACACAGTTCCAACCATCTCACCCAATGATTTCTATAATCAGCTTAACCTTCTACCTAAAAGTGGCGCGCTGAGCAATTTAGAAAACAAATTACATCAGCAAACAGTGCTGCATGTTTATTCATAAATAGTAAATAGCAGTTTTAACTCTTTAAAATATCCTCCTTCTCATTTGCCATATTGTATGTTTTAAGGTGAACATAGATTTGTGCTCAGAAAGTGAATATATTTCATAAGTATGAACCAATATTTGTGTTATTAAATGTGTGATGACATGTTTTCTGGCTATGATGGTTTAGCTATTTTGTTGAGCAAACACCGCCACCTTGTGGTTAAATACATGCACTACCGAGCAGTGTCACAGCCTTGAAACAGGTTGATGTTACTGCTTGACACACACATTTAGGGCTCACGTGGCACAAAGTAAGGAGGAAATAAGGACGTTGCATGTGTCGGCTAATCAGGAACGGAAACAGCTGGATTGTGATTTATTTTTGCTCCTTTCCAGGTGGCCGCGTACCCTAGCGGGGATCAGAGCGTACCTCCCCTGCAACAGACTGCCGTCAAGCGCAGGCACCTACTCAGGCAGCTCCGGGGAAGAGCAGCGGGCATGGCGCTTCTGTGATCGCGAGGGGCTGTGGGCGGAGGAGGATTACTCCCGCTGCCAGTTCCAAAAAGATGTCACTAGGTTTCTCTATGTCATCAACCAGGTGTGTGTCGGCTGGGGGGGGGGCGGCTTGTGATTTTTCAGTTACTCCTTTGCTCCAACTCCACTGTCTTATCCTTTGCTCTTCTTTGATCAGAGAAGCTAGTGTCCTCAGCTGCATATCTGACCATTCAAGCCTAATTTTCTCTCTGTATCTTTCTGCTAGATGCCTCTGAATGAGAGCAACGTGGTGGCCAGGGCTCGCCGCCTCTTGGTCTACACAATCGATGCTGCCAACTTCTCAGACAAGATGGACATCATCTTTGTGGCTGAGATGATCGAGAAGTTTGGCAAGTTCGTTGAGAAGTTTAAAGATGTAAGTACTGTTTTGGCAGCCGTTATTATTTATATAGTGTTTAGGTAAGAATCTGAACGAAGACAACGGCTTAACAAACTCTTTTAACCTTTAACGTCGTAGGTGGGTGCGCTTTATACAAGCTTAAGCTCAGAGCAGGATGTGATGCATGCATGTGGCATATTACCACATTCAAGGACAAATAGATTAATGCTCAACAGCTGTTTGTTGTCACTTTGTTTAATGAGAAAGGATGTCTTGTCATGACTTTCCGCACAGCTGTAAGCCAACCAAAAACCAAAAAAAAAAGTTTTTAAAGTAACGGAACACCTAACATGTTGTAAGTGATGTAGGCAAGGAGTTTTAAAGCATATAAAAGTTTAATATGATGACAGCATGCTTGAAAGGCTTTTCTAACAGTTACTTAGCTACAACAAGAGCCATGTTAAGCAACTCCTTCAAGCGTCTGTTTAGTGCTGCTTTATACAAACAAGATGCTGGGTGAACACACAACGTCATACTTATGTTTTCACTCCAGTAATTGAGAATATGAGCTGTTAAACTGCTGTAATAAGTTGATGTTTGTGGGTTGACGGAAGTGATAATTATGAGGCTGAGTCAACATTTCTCATCTGTATTTGTGTCTCTTGTCTCCTAGCTGGGTGAGGTGATGGTAAGCATGGCCAGTAATTTGATGCTGGCTGATGAGAGGGTGCTGTGGACGGCTCAGCGCGAGGCCATGGCCTGCTCCCGCATCATCGCCTGCCTTCAGAAGATCGCTGTCCACCGTCTGGCCGCAGCGCAGGCCTTCTCCCTGGTTAGTCCCGTTCACAACAACCGTGTCACGTTGCTCTATGTTTTCCAAAGAAGTCAAATTTGACTGTTCCCCGTTTGTCCTCTGCAGACTTCCCCCAACATAGCACTGGAGGCCCACGCTGTCAGGGCCAACGACTGGAACGGCATGACCTGCATGTTGTTACAGAGGCCCAGCCCCGAGCGCACACCCGGCCAGGACCGCCAGCTCACCTTCAAATGCAACACCACCAGCTCTTTCTCCAGCATCCTTCACAAGGTCAGCTCCGAGCAGGGATAATTACATTTTGTTTGCAGTGTCTGTTGGTTGAGGTTTTATTGTGGTGTTTTTCTTAATGTTAAGATGATCATGTATTGTAAAAAAAATCATAGTTAGATTCTTACTTCATTGTCTTTTTATCTCTGTAGAGCACCATAGTGGAGGCGTCCCTGCAGCTTCCTCAGTCTATCTTTACTCAGTCAGCGCTCCCCGGGCAGGCAGACGACACAATCTACAAGCTCCACCTACTGGGCTTCCGCAATGGCAAGTTTTTTCCCTCCACCGGCAACTCGTCCCAACTGGCTGATGGAGGGAAGAGGAGGAGTGTGGCCACCCCTGTCATCATGGCCATGATAGGTGAGTTATAATGTTTTTGGTATAGTCATAAGTGTTGAATATGATTTTTTTTTTTTTTAAGAGAGGAGAAATCTGAAAATTAGGGCACAAAACTCTTATTTATATACTCTTATATCCTGTGTCTGTGTTATCAGACGGCATGTCCCTGCGTGTCCTGCGGACCCCTGTTAACATCACCCTGAGGCGGTTTGCCCGCGGCTCGGACGCCGTGTCCGCCTGCTGGAACTTCAGCCTGGTGGGAGGCCAGGGTGGATGGCAGAGCGACGGCTGCCGCATCCTGGGCCATCACGACAACTTCACCACCATATCCTGCAACTCTCTCGGCAACTACGGCCTGCTCATGGTAGGAAGCGTAGTTGGGTTATTCTTCTTTATGATCATGTTTAGTGCATGGCACAGGATCAGTTAGGACGGGATGACCGATGGCATAAATGTTGGCTTTAAAATGTCAGAAAATGGTAAAAAAAAAATAAAATAAATAATGTTCATCTATGTTTCCTAAAGCGACATCCTCAAATGTCATATTTTGCCCACAACCCAACGATATTCAGTTTACATCACAGAAGACTAAAGAAATTAAGATTAATTCTGTCAATCAATTAATCGACTAATCGTTGCGGCTCTATCTATGAGCATTATAATTAACGGGTTGTGACATATAATGACATAAAAACATTACTTTAACTGTGGATTTGTTGTCCCATTTCTCTTGCAGGACCTCAGCAGTGTGGAGTATTTCTCTCCCAGCATCCAGCCCCTGCATCCAGTCATCTACGCCACCACTATCATCCTCCTCCTGTGCCTGCTCACTATCATTATCAGCTACATCTACCACCACAGGTAAGAGTTTTTTGTTTTTTTTTTGCACTGAAAGCAAAATGGAAGCACACATTCTAAAGGAATAGAGTAATGGATAGATAGTGCATTGAGGTTAATGCATTTAATAATGTCAATTTTTTTCACGTAGTCTCTACCTCCTCGGCCATCATATTCACACTACACTGCATAACATTTTTTTTAAATATCTTTGCTAATTCTTTGATGTGTTCCTGACTTCAGGTCTGTCCGTGTCAGCCGTAAGTGTTGGCACATGTTGGTCAACCTCTGCTTCCACATCTCCCTCACCTGCGGGGTCTTCGTAGGTGGCATCAATCAGACGCGCAACGCAAGTGTCTGCCAAGCAGTGAGTATACACCACCGCACACCTCCGACGCTCCTGCCATGCATGCCCCCCACCCCCCTCCCCAAACTTAATAGTCAGCAGTCAAAATTGAACAAGTGCTTCAGATTTTTTCAAGGGGGGAAAAAAAAGTTGAAAAAGTTGCCTTTGGATAAGTTTACTCTGTAAAACTTGTGGAAACACAGATGCATAGAAAGATACAGTGGATTGTTTCCATGACTTGAGGCAATCTTACACCTTCGCTCATGGCGTGTTGTACTGAGACACATTATTTAATCATTTTTCACCGCACAAAGTACCTGGATGAAAAATTTTGGCAGATAACTGATTTATTTATTTAACCCCCTCTGGCATTAAGCTATATCTCACAAGGTGATTTTTCAACTCAGGCTGATGATGATGACATACTCGATACAAAATTGCTCAAGGATCATCATGCCATTTAAAAGACTCCTATGTAGTGCATTCCATCATTTTTATTTTTATTGGTGAAACTTGATTTAACACAACAGGTTGCGTTCAATCATTCTGATGTAGGAGATTGATTGCATTTTCATTTTGCTCTGATGAATGTGCAATCTCTTTCCAGGTGGGTATTTTGCTGCACTATTCAACTCTGGCAACAGCTCTGTGGGTGGGCGTGACTGCGCGCAACATTTACAAGCAAGTGACACGCAAAGCCAAACGCTACGAAGAGCTGGACGAGCCGCCGCCGCCGCCACGACCTATGCTGAGGTATGACACTGCAGCCCCCAAGTCAGTCTGTTATCAAACTGTCTGTTTTCTTTGCAACATACTGTAGCTGTTTGTAGGGCTGCAGCTAACCATTATTTTCATTATTGATAAATCTGTCGATTATTTTCTCATGAAGTGTCAGAAAATGGTGAAAAATGTCGATCACTGTGACGTTGAAGTGACATCTTCAAACACAGAACTTAAAAAATAACTGTTGTGATGTTTACATGTTTGTAATTTAGATTATTCGATATGAATGTATGTCACTTGGCTTTCTCTGGTTATAAGTGGTCATGTGTGTTGGGGAGGTTGCCACATGGTGTCAGTGTAGAGACCTGATATACCATTAGACTTGTATGTGTGAGTTTCATGCGCACTGTCACATTCTACAAAGATTAAAACAGAACCATCTTCGTATGCTTTTCTCCAAAAGGTTCTACTTAATTGGTGGAGGGATACCCATCATTGTCTGTGGCATCACTGCAGCAGCTAACATCAAAAACTACGGCAGCCGGACCAATGCACCATAGTAAGTAGCCTCTATATAGAAAGCCATTAAAGCTCCTATGCCTCAGTGTGTGCTCACGGAAATGCTGCGTCAGTTTATCTGGACAACAGTGTTTTAATAAGGATGCATTCTGTCTTCAAGAGGAATTGGCTTGTTATTGACTGGCCAGACTGCATTGCTTTGGTAAATAATGGATATTTTTTTATGAGAGCAGGAAAAGTTTATTCCCTGAAGTTCTGATTATGGGGGCCTATTAATGGTATGTGCATCCAAGCAACAAGCAACTGCTGCCAGTTTACAGCGAGCTCCCTCACCCCCCACCCCCCCCCCACCCCCCTCTCTACAGCGGCAGCTGTTTGGATTGCATTGTGGCTGACTAATTGAGAAATCTGGACCCGTATCTGTCTGAAGTCTTTGGAGTTTAATTAATTTCTTGCAAGCAAGACAAATCCAGCCTGTGTTATTAAATGTAATGGGACAGTTATTGTAAGAATTCTGACGCAAAAGTTTTTCAAAGAGTCGTTTAAGTTTGTGAAATAAATAGTGATGGTGACGGATTAAGATGAGGAGATGGAGTATTCTTTTAATGAGCTGAATTTTCCTGCTAGGAGGTGCAATATGATGTAAGTTATTGCTGAAAGAATATATTGATATGATTGTAAAAACACTCTTAAAGAATGTTAAAAGCTCCATCTTGCATGAAGTGTAAGAATTTGTTTAATTGGTTTGTCTGTCTGTTCTCTTTCTAGCTGCTGGATGGCATGGGAGCCCAGTATCGGGGCTTTTTATGGCCCAGTGGGATTCATCATCTTTGTGGACTGCATGTACTTCCTCAGCATCCTGCTCCAGTTGCGTCGCCACCCTGAGCGCCGTTATGAGCTCAAGGAGCCGACCGAAGAGCAGCAACATCTGGCGTCGGCTAACAGCGAAGCCGGGCCAGATGGTCCCGGCGGCCACTGCCATCCCCTCACTCTCCAGCTCCAGCCGCACGAGGCGTCCTCCTCCATAGCGTCTGCTCCCCACGCCGTGCCCCTGTCGGCCCTGGAGAACGAGCACACCTTCGCCGCACAGCTGATGGGCGCGGCAGGGGCGTTAGGATTGTATGTAGCCCTCTGGGTGTTTGGAGCCATGGCGGTATCACAGGACCACCCCTTTGACTTAGCTTTCACCTGCCTGTTTGGTGTGGCTGCACTGGCGCTTGGGGCGTTCATATTGGCACATCACTGTGTCAACAGGCAGGATATGAGGCGCTATTGGTCCCAGGCTTGTTGCTCTGGGAGACGAGCCTACTCTGCACAGGAGGATGTCCTTCTGCCTCAGCCAGGCGTGGCAATGACATCCACAGCAGGGTCTGCTAACAAGGCAGATGGGGAGTCAACAAAGTGTGGCCACAGCAGTGCAGACTCTTCCTACACAAATAAGAGCGCCCCAAGCATGCGCAACTCCGCCCACGGCAGCAAGCTGACCAATCTGCACGCAGAGGCAGCTCAGTGCAAGTCTGTCTCGGCACCGGTGACGGCCAACGGTGCCGCTGTTTTGGACAACAGCCTGACTGAGCATTCAGTAGACAATGAAATTAAAATGCACGTAGCACCAGTTGAGGTGCAGTTCCGCCCGATGAACAACATTAGCAATCCCACAGCTGCCACCAACGGACACACAAGCAGGCATCACAAAAACAGAGCACGAGCACACCGGGCAAGTCGGTTAACCGTGTTGCGAGAGTATGCCTATGACGTGCCCACCAGCGTGGATGGTAGCGTTCAGGGCGCCCCCCACAGGCGGCACCACCATTATGACATAGCAGCACGCAATAGCCGACGGGCCGCCTACATGGCCTACAGAGAGCGGCATCAGAGCCAGCTGCAGCAGGACAGCAGTGACAGCGCCAGCCTACCACGGCGCTCTCGCTACGCAGACAAGGGAGGTGGGAGCACTCTGGGGAACGGGACGCTGGTAAGTGTGGAGACTGAGCAGGAGGCTACTGCTGCAGCGTCGAGCTCAAGTAAAGACTCTGGTCCCGTAAAGCAGCCCAGCAGCACAGAACTAGAAACCCAACCTAAGTCATATGGGCTCAACCTTGTCACTCAGAACGGTGGCACACTGAAAGAAAATGGACAACCTGTGCCTTTAATTAACTCAGAGAGTGCAGCCAGTATAAAGACCGGCTTGTGGAAACATGAAACTACTGTGTAGCGACAGTTTCCGTCCCAAAGACTGCATAGTAATATGCTCTCACCTTACAACTGTGAAATGTCTTTTTTTGTTGTTTTTGGATTGTACATTTTTTTTTTTTTTTTTGGAAAGAGTCTTTTGAAAATGATAATTGGAAAAGTTACCCACATTACTACCACTGAACTGTCTTTGTAGATATGTCTTTGTAAATGGTCTATTTTTATAACTTTTAATCCCAACTCCTTTATTCCATTTGAGAGTTCTGTTCATGAAACTGCATGGTCTGAGCTGTGGCCCTGTTCATACCCTGAGGGGCTTTTTTTTCCAATTTTCTAGTTTGTCCCAACAATAATAATAAAAAAAAAAGTTCCATTTACCTAATTGAAAGTTTTTATTCTTGTCATAACACCCACAATCTCCTCTCTCGGGTCTCTGCAGCCAGTGTAAAGGTGAGTCAGAGACGTTTTGCTTCCAAGAATTACTCTTGCTGACAATATATGACAAGCTGGTAATTGGGTTTTTCCCTGACCTTCAGGTGGCCTCAGGTCCCTTTCTCCGCAGTGGAACAGCACTTTAATTGCACCTGGCTGTGGATTTGGGCTCTGTAGGTGTTTTCTCCCTTGGCCGCTGGCAGATTTGATGAGCGCATCGCACTTGCTGGGCTCCCGCTGACTTGATGCCTGGCCTGTGATTGACAGCTGGCTCACAGGGCAGCGAATCTGCCATGAGAAGAAAGGATAATGAGAGGAGTGTATCTTCTCGCTCCTCCACCTCCTTGCCTTCTGTCTCATCCGCAGCCGACAGCTGAGCTAAAGTTCCACTCACAGCTTGACATCGCTGTTGGGGAGAGAACATATAACGGACAGCAAGTATGATTTGACTGTTGAGTACTTTGGAGATGGAATAGTATCACTTTTCTGGTTGAATGTATCTGACTTAGTGGTTGTCAACAAGGACAGACCATTCAAGCCTAACATTGGATCAGTTGTTTGCATTTGTCAGGTTCTAGGGTAGGTGGGAATTGTAGGAAAACACTTTGGGTATGTAGCGTTAAAGTCTTATGTTCACTTTTTTCACTCTTTTTAAAGTAGTCGTCAACAAAGCCTAATTTTAATTAATAAACAACAGATATGTCCACCCCTCATCCTAACATCAGTACTAGTTGCATGCAGTACTGACTTATTTTACAAATGAAGCGGTACACACAAGTTGAAGCAGCTGTGGGTCTGTGTTAGAGCAATCAGCTATCACACATAATTCCTGAACTATTAAAAAGTACTATCTCCAAAGCAGGGACTTTTTTTCTGAAATTTCGTACAGGAATTAAATTAAGTCTGTGGTTTCAAACCTGGTGGCAAACCTCAGGGTTGGTTCCTCAAAAGGTTCTCGGTCCCCTCAGAAGGTTCCTGCAGTGGGAAAAGTCCTGTTATTCAGTAAGGAACACAAATTGATTTTCATTAAAATATAAAATATGTTACATTAAAATATGCACAGCCATAGAGGAATTTTCAGCAAAATGTACAAAAACTAAAAGTACTCAATGCACAAAAATGGTCTGTGTGACTGATGTATTATCATATACACTCACTGATACAACCCAACACAACAACTCTGCCATAAATTCCACTTTTACAAAGCTTATACATTTTCAGTTTTTGTTGACATCATCAGAAAGGTGAAAATTTTACTTTTTTTAATTATTGAGGTCATAGTGGGTGGTGGTGCTGTACTGGTGTGCATTATATTGAAAGGTGTACCTAAATTCTGCTAAGAAAATATAGATTTAGTTTTTGGTCATTTCTCTAATCATTGCTTTTTTGATTGAGGTTCGATAAAGTCAAAGTATACAGTTACAGAACCACTGGTTTAATCTTTAACAGTGTATTTTATAAACTGACCATATGTTTTCTTTATGCAAAATCTTAATCTGAAAGGTAGTAAGTAGCTATAAGTACAATATTTCCTGCTGAAATGCAGCGGAGTAGAAGTAGCATAGAATGAAAATACTCAAGTGAGGTACAAATACCTCAAACTTGTACTTGAAAACACAATTGGAGTAAATATACCACATTTGTAGATAAACCCTCTTTATGTGTAAGTGGGCATAAATCATTATACCCATATGTGCACTTACTCAGTGAGGAATGCCAAATTATTTCAAAATCTCCATGATGCACGCAATAAGGGAAATACTGCCTTTTGAAAGTGATGAAATGATGACATCATATTATCATTAGCATGACTCTAACTAACCATCTTTAAATTTTTCAAGGTCATGCTGGAAAAATATTCTTGCAATTTTGTACATTTAAGAAATGATCAGTAATCCGATCATCCTGGTGGCAGACGAAGTAGAGACAGCACAGCTTCAATAGCTCCAATTTTTCATTAATGACATATTAATAAAACACATATTTCACTCAGGCAAAGATATATTGCCCAGCCATCTTGGATATGACAAATTATAATAAGACTTTTGAATTATGTAGAGAGTAGTTACGCCTTGATTAGTGGCAGCCTCGCTGATTCCCTCGAGGCAAGAGTGATCTTCAAATAATCGCCAATGTTCTTTAGCGCTTCCATCTGTTACAGAGTTCATCTAAGGTTGTCAGCGAGGCAGGAATGACAGTCGGAGGATGTTTGTGCCGTGTGGGTAAAAGCTCATCAAGGCAAATAAACTGATAGCATCTCTGCTCTAAGATCACAGGGACACCTTGGGCAGAAATCGATAATAAATTAAGATAAAACAAATTAAGTCATTTGGATCTATTCTTAGTCTCATTTACAGGTCTCAGGGTCAGATTAAACATCTCAGAAATCAGAGATGCGAGAATCATATCCAAGCACCCAAAGCCTCACTTGCTGATAAACAGACTATTTTCAGATACACCGATGATCCTTCCATGACGTCTTTTATACTTTTCCACCCGGTTTCCACTTAGTGCGCTCTGTGGAGCATATCTGAGCACAATTCCTTACCAGGAGGCTCTGGGACGACCAGCATTTTCCAATCGCTGCTCGTGGCGCCTGGAGGAAGCATCTGGCTTTGTTGTGGAAACTTGCCACTGGAATGAAGATTGATACGTCCTAGAAAGTGAAGCCATCTGACTGCGCTGATTGTAATTAGCTGGCTTTGGCTGTCCAGGGAAACCAAAGTATTTTACCTGCAGTGCGCTAATCACCCACAAACCTCCGAGGCCTGACATATAGATTAAAGCAGTAATTAGCATCCAGGGTTCCTGATGATCACTGTGACTGTCAAGCAGCTGTCATCAGAGATAATTGGTGAATTTACGCAGTTTGGTAAATTTATGTGGATTCTTTAAATATTTGCGAATGAAGCAAAGTCACGTCAGTGTGAACGTTAAGCTAAGGTCAGGGCTTTTGCAAATGTTTGCATTTAAACGCTTAGAAATCCAACACACAGTCGCGTAATAGTGCACATTTTTCAAGGCAAATACATGCTTGCTAAGCTGAAACTGGCATTTGTCCTTCGCATCGCAGGGATACTCTGACATTAATATACGTTTCAATTTTTTTTTTGTACTTGGAGAATATTACATTTGCACATCGTTTTCCAAAAAAAGGCTTATTCACATCCTCACTGGAGCCAAAGCATGTGACTGTCTGCAAATTAACATTTTGCAATGCTACTTAGTTTTCATGCTGATAATGCCAAAGAGGCATTTTAGGGAAACTAAATCAGAAATAGAGAAAACTTTCCTGCCCATGTTATGCATCTGATTTAAATAACTGAAATTGATGGTAAATGCTGATTATTTTAAAGTTATTCTTCAGTTTGGAGCATGTCGAAGGCCTCTCGGCTTAAAAATCATAACATATTTCCTCTGTGGAAAAAGACCTTGTTCTGAGGCCATGTCTTTGTTGCGGATGATCAAATTTCCCCTCTCAGTTTAGATATTGGACGTTTTTTTTTTTTTTTGGTCATTTTGCGTCCTTCAAGTTCAAGCATGTTTGACAGACTCATGAGACAAAACCAGTCAGATAAAGAGCTTACCCCTCTTTGATAACAGTGCATTAATGGGTTCTGAGATTGCCTTTGTGACATTCAGTACTGGGCCTGAATAAGATTAATGCTTTACCTCTCTGTCTTACTTCATTCAAACTGTTTTATGTCCAAATGGCAGAAGAGCTGGTTGTAAATGCCACCTTAAGTAATGGTAACTGTCACCGGCTGGAGATTGAAACTACACATCTCATTCTGTCAAATCACCCAAGACTGCAAAATCAGCTACAATTCTCACCTCATAGTGCCAAAAAATTCAACCTTGATGTATTTTGACCTGTAGTACTTTTCCTTACTACAGGAATGTGTTTGATGAAGATATTACAGTCATTTTTAACTGTATGTGTAGATGAATCGAAGTGATGGAATTCTAATATCGGCACAGTCTCCTCATTAAACACAGCACAGAGAGACCTTGTGCAAACCAAAATATATCGTGATTAAACTTTAGGCACGATCAGAGAGCAGGACAAAAATAGATGCTCATTTGATGATCTCAGGGGGGGGAAAGCAAGGAGAGGAGGGCTCTGCTACTGGATGATACTAGATCAGAATCACGCTGAAAATATTTGCCTGGACTTCAACAACATGATATATTTGTCGTGTACGTGCTTAAAATCAAAGTTCTCAGCTGACCTAAATGGATAAATTGCTGTTTTAAATAATATTAATTCCCCTTTTCTCTCAATTGTTCCTATGATTAGCAAGAAAAATGAAGGTCAGTCACTCTCCAATGTCAGTTTCCATCTTTTTTCATAAAGTCACACATGCACACGCTGCCATATAATGATGACATCAAGCCATCTGCAGAGCTCTCATCCCCATGTGGTGGCGGACCTGTGCTCTCATTAATGCCCTCACATTGCCATCCATCTACCTGTGCCAGTCTGTCTAAGCAGATTTTGGCTTCATCTTTCTGTCCAGGTGCTCTGTTATTTATAGCCGCCTCAAAAACAGTATCAGTCATTGTCCGCGGTGACAGTTTCAGACAGTGGCCCTCTCACACACGTGTCTTGGAAATTGACGGTTGTCTGTTGGAATGCAGTTGTCTCGTCTGCACAGCTGACTGTCGGGTTTGGGAAGGAGCTTTATGCAGATGGAGAATTTCAAACAATGAGCAAATGTGAAGACGGACTTATGTAAGTTAAAGAGTTTGTTTTGTGCTCTTTTTTGATTTCAAAGTGAGATTTTTGATAACCCACAAACACCCCTTGACAACAAAACCTCGCACGCATTTAATGTAGTTAACTACAACATACAAAATTATCCACCAGAAAGCGAATAAACGTATTTCCCAAAATGTCAAATTATTCCTTTAATACAGTTCATACTCCCCTTTCCTTGTAAAACTATAATAATTGCATGCAAAAGACACTGCTACTGTATTGACTGCTGCAATCTGGTGATACTGGAATGCTATTTTAGGGGCAAAACAATATACAAAATATACAATATACAAAAGACTTCGAAAGATGCTTTCAGGACATGATAGATAGATAGATAGATATACAGCTTATTTCCATTGTGATCCTCTAAGGGAAGGGAGGTGGGGGAGGGTTAAATTAACTAACTAAAGTAGTTGACAGATATTTGGGGACCTCATTATGAACAGTTTTATGGGTCCCAACTTGATTTGTATGACTTTTCTTTTCAACTGGAAGCCAATTAAGCTGTTGAAAATATGCTGAATCAAGATGTGTACAGGGACTTTAAAACAACCCTCATTAACTTGTTTTGGACAGTGTGGAGTTTATTTTTGATGCAGATAACTTATGCATCAGGCAAACTACAGTTTACTATCCTCGCTTCACCTTGACCAACCTGACCAATCCTCATGAATCATTGCATGATTATGCAACGTGAACGTTTAGAAAGCTTCTGGATTACCTTTTATTTATTTATTTTTTTATAAATCTGCTAAAATCCATGTCAAGTATGTGGAACATATAAGCACCAGGTGCTTACTTGCATGCATATTCCAGAAATAAATGCATCTAAAAATATGTATTACACCACAGTTCAAAGTAGCTACTTGCACACACTCATCAAAATCGTTTAAAGGTAAAGCTCCTGTTTTTGCAAAGTGTCCCATGATGCCAGCTGAGTACATGTCCTCTTGTTTCATAATTTGTCTGAAGCTGTCTTTTTTGTGTGAGACAGAAAACTATCCTTTGTGGTATTTTTGGGAGACAGTTAAATAATCCTTTGTAAAACTCTCTTTGCTGCCACAACAGAGATGTGCTCTGCTTTTAAAAATGCTCTTATCTTCAAAATGGCTGACAGTTGTCTTGACTTGCTGAGAAGCAGTCTAGTTTATTCCGGGTTCATCTTTTCATCGTGTGCTTTATTGTTGTGCTGTAGCGGGCTTGTTTCATTGTGCGACCACAGTATGTGTGGAAAATCTCCACTTGATTTGTTGCTGGTCTGTTTACAGACATACTGTTCTGTCCAACAGCTGATATAGTGTTTATACTGCAGCTTGTTTGTGTCCAAGAAAGAGAAAACTAAAGAGGGAGAGAATACTGTGCATTGAATGTGTATGATATCCATCCAGAAGTATGTGTGTGTTTGTCTGCAGACTCCCATTTTATCAGACCGCATCCCAAAGTGTTTAGACTTTGTGCAGATTTATGTAACAGTCTAAACTGTTTGTCGCGAGTTTGGAGAAGATTTAAGTTAAAAACACAAAGACCCCCGGTGGTCCCTGAGCCCACTTCTTAAATATAGCCTATGGCATGCTAAACAAACCACACTGTAACAGAGGCACCATAAATTCAGGTAATGCCAGTTGATTGAAATGCTACATTTTATTTCATACACCATCTGGTAAGATTTTTTGGACTTTAATCTAAATTGGTTCTGTCGGTGGGGTACCCCAGTGATTAAGTATTGCACCCACATAAAGTTGGTAGACTCACAAGAGAGACATTTTACAAAGAATGGCCAAATTTGCTGCAGCCATGGAAAAGCTATCCTGACTTTTAGTCCAAAAATTGTTGGACCCCACACTTCCCACAACGCAGCGATGATGTCTTTTTTTGTAGGGTTCTTTTCTGCCTAGTAAATCTTTCAAACTCTACGCCTCCACTTTATTCTACTACAGCCTTTTTGTTATACGTTTCCGAGTGTCCCAAGCCGAGATAACCCCGATGACATCATCAAGGTTGTATTCTCTAGGTCAACACACACTTGTGCCATATAATGCATATCGAAACACCCTGATAAGTATAAAGTAAAAGAGGCTCAATTTTTGATATTTATCAATCATATCACCAAACATGAGAAACCAAAGGTCTTCAACATAGAGAAATAGAGACCACACACACACACACACACACACAGATGTTTACTTAGGTCACTTTTGGGGTGTTTCCATAGACTTACATTCATTTCCTGGAGACTTACCCTAACCATAACCACTACTTGCCTAAACATAACCCTTACCTTAACCTTAACCTTAACCTAACCTTAACCACTGACCCAAAAATCAGCGTTTTACCAATTAGGGACACGGGTTTTTGTCCCCAGTTGTACAAGCCGTCCCCAATCAACTGGTGTGTCCCTGAAAGTGACTTAAGTCATACCCACACACACACACCGCCACACCAATAAACACTCACCCACTTATGCTCGCTCCCGCCAATAACCGGGTGCACGAGCAGCTTTCCAGCGCTGTCTCACATACACGCTGCAAACTTGGGAGTTGAATGAGCAGCAACTAGTACCATCCGTGTACAAGTCAGCGCTGATACCAGCTCCTGTGACCGAGACGAAGCCCTTTCACCTAAAAAAAAAAAAAAAAAGAAAAAAAAAAAGTCCGCCTTCGGCACAAAAACTATGGATGCAAAAAGAGTGGAGACCATTTCTGCCCGGGTGGATGCTGCTGTTTCTTCAGCTGGTAGGACAGTGGTCGCATGTTTTGGCGCGTTCACCGATAATTTGGGCGATTTTTATGGGTCTACTAACAGCAAAAAAAAGAAAAAAAAAGCAATTTAATTTTGCCTGGCTTTGGCTTATCGGCCAAACATACATGGTGATAGAATATAACTTGAATTTGCGTGTTTATAGGACCACTCCTTACTTCGGCGCTGCAATTAATACAAGAAACACCTTTTTAAAAATTGCCTATTTCTATATGAATGACGGCAGGTAGCAAAGCACTAATTCAGGTGAAAAAGTTGGAGATTGATGCAAGTTAAGAAGTGATTGACGGGTCGTGACTAATTAGTAGTTGCCGTGTATCCTAGTTTCGTCGTTCTAATTGGTTTGCTGTTGAAAGGCAACATTAAATTGCTGTATTTATAATTGAGTTTGGCGTTTTCTCACGCCACTTGCATGCTTCTGCAACACAGATTTCTAACGTTTTTTTTTTTGTTTGTTGTTATCACTGCTTTAACTGTGGAGTCATGTATTGACTTTTGCCTTCTTTTAAAAGATAATAATATGATTGGTTCATTTGATGATATATGGGTGACGTTTTCCACCTTTTGTTAGGAATTCAACTGGGCAGCAGCAATTTCCTGCTGTTCATTATCACTGTTTTTGCTGATTGTTTTTATATATGGGGCTTTACACTTATGTTGTGTTAGGTAAGGTTTAGAAGTCCCTGTTGCAATAAAGAATTAATTTCATATTTATCTGCCACTGTAGCCCACGCTTTGCATACATACAACTTTTGAACCCCCTTGTGATTGAGTATTTGGGCAGACAGGCATCAGTAAAAAAAAAAAAAAAGACCAAAGGATTCAGTAGTACGAATCCTCTCCTGGGTTCTCCTCTCCACCGTACTTGGCTGGCATCCAGAATAATGATCACTCATTTATAGTCCATAGGTTTCCCGTCAGGCTGCTCAATGCCTCTCTCAAAGCCAGAAGAACAGTTAACTGCTCATCATTCCTGGTGCTGGTTAATGTTTGTTTGCACACCTAACTGAGTTCTAATCATCCTTTGTTAAGGATATGAGTCATATCTTCAAGGGTTTAAATGGATTTGAGCTGTTGTGTCTTAGGTATTTTGATATCCATTTAATAGTCCTTATGCAGGACATGAAGAATGGGAAACAAAACTGTATGCTGCTGCTAAAATAATGGCTATCAAGCAGCAAAATGTATGCAAACTAATGAGGATGTGCAGACTTTGACAAATGCTACTTAAGGGTTTATAATAATCCAGATTATGGATATGAGCTCTTAAGACATAATTCACTCTTTGAGCAGAATAAGTCATAAATTGTGAAGACTATTATCTTTATTATCATTTATAGGCTCCTGCAGTATCAGAGGCCAGATTTTTTTGCTGTGTAAAGTGTTATTAGGTGTTATTGAAGGATATTATATCTTCTGCCCAGAGTCCAGAATCCAGAGTAGGTTATTATAAAAAATGGATGCTTGTTAACTTGGATTTGTACAGATTGTGAAAAGTTTGATTCTGGTGGCTTAAATGTCATTTGATTTATAGAGGGTCAGTCGGGGGGACTGGAGACATCCACAGTATTTGTTTGTAGCTTCCACTGCTAAGTAATTACTAATTCTTGTAAAGAGAAAAACTAAATTATCTCACAAGCATTCTTTCTCTTTATGCGTCCTTTTCTCAACTCGTCATTCTTTTCTGTCTCCTCACTCTCTAAAGCCCCCACCACTCTGTCCCCAGTGGGCCACCACATCGTGATTCCTCTCCAGGTAAATCTTAAACTGTAACTACTGCCCACAAAAAATGCTACAGCCACCCAGCCATGAGTTGATTCTCCCAAGAGCTGCTTGCTTGGTGCAGTGATTCTTTGCATCAGTGCCTCGGAGCTCTCTCAGATCACCATTGCAACTTCTGTCGGTGACTGCCAAAGGCTCCCCTAGACATTTCTCTCCTCTAGTACCGTATTCTTGAGTTTCAGAGATGTGATGTATGAAGCCCCTTAAGGTTTGTTGTTGTGATTGAGCTACTTTCAGCACCACGGCTAGCTCCGTCTTTTGCACTTAAATAGTTGAGAACAAGCTCTGTCCGTTGCAGGTTTTTGGTGATGAATGTCCTCTTTTCCTTTGTGTCAGTATGAATTATCATTGCTAACTAATTACGCCTCATGTTGCATATCCAGGATCTCAGACAGTGCTAAACAAAATTAAGCAATAAAACATAAACTGCAGAAATGTTACCATGAGGCATTACCTCATAGCTGTTGAATAAATGCTTTATTTACTCTGATTTGCATTTAATTACTTGCTTGCTACATGCATAATATTTTCCAACAGAACTACTTCGTAAACTAAAACAATTGCAGATTACTGTATGTCAAGAAACAACATAAGACATATCCAGTGTGAGTAGACCAGTGGGGAGATGTGCCAGCACACTGTGGAGAGTTAAAGGTCTAGAAGCTCAGTTACAGTACGGCATGCAAACAGGAGACAAACAGTCCTTTCTGAAATAATCAATATTAGGACACCAATACTGAATCAGGATTTTAATGTTTGAGCCAGTGAGTTATGTACTTTGGCTGTGATGCAACTGAGTACAACAACTGATTTGCAGCATTTATGAATGCTATCATTTAGTCATCAAGATCTCAGGATGCAGAATTTAATAGTGACTGCAGTTTTATAGTATTGAACATTCTTATTGTGAAGTCACCATAAAATGGGGGGAAAAAAATCAACAAACACACATAAATCAATTGATGCCCAGGTTTTCAAGTCTGAAAATGGCCTAAAAATATAATTTATCATTCCTCATAGAATATATAATTTGTCTAGATAAACATGGTCATTTCTGTGTGAGATGTTTTAGTTGAGAATATCTTTGAAGAACGTGTAGTCCTTGTGCAAAAAGCTGTGTATTTTTTTTGTAGAGGCATTGGAAGGAGTCTTGATGTGTGTTGTCTCTTCCTAGACATCAGCTTTGAGCTGTTGTGGAGTCAAGAACTGACCACATGTGATGGTGTGTTTGTGCATGAGTGAGTGTGAATGTTTTCTCAACATCTGTCAGCCAGGGGTCCTGAGATCACAGCGAAGCAAAGGTACAGATTGAAGAAGCTGCTCCAAATCTGTCAGACAGCAGAGCGGTGTGCTTTAGCTTTTCAGAGAAAACTTTTGATAGTATGAAGCTCTAGATCACGATATGAAAGTTTTTCTGTTCTTTTGTTTCAGCAAAAGATGTGCGGTTTGATTTGTTATTAGGCAAAAAGAGCCACAAAGTATAAAGGAAATATTATCTTAAAGGTCCAGTGTGTAGGATTTAGTGGCATATAGCTCATTCTAAGGTAACGAAAACACGATTCTTCTTCTTATAGACAGCTTGTTCACAACATAAGTTTTGTTTTTAATTATGAATATTGAAGTAAATCTTCATTTGGACCTCTTAAAGGTCAAGAGAATCTGTCAAAATTTGGCATTAAACATATCGGTGAGGATATTCAGGGATTCAGGGACTGTTTGCCTAGTTTTAAGACAATTTGACTCATTACACAGTCAGATCTGGCACATCAGTTGGTCTTAATGGCATACCAACTGCTGTGAGGTTAAATGTTGTCCTTCTCATCAAGACGGTGTGTCTTTGTTGTTTGTTGTTGGTAGATTTTTTTTTGACCACCTGTGAGCTTCCTCTCTAGCTGTCAATTAAAAAATGGTCCTTGGTCAAATCCAGGATTAATTGCAGTGTGAACTTCCCCTCTCGTCGCTCGGGCACCCTCCAGCAGATTTTGTTTGCTTTGGATCCGGCCTTTGTTTTTCCCTTCGAGAGACTGGGTGGGGAGCATCTGCTTGCTTGGACCATCTGTCTTGGGACTCAGGCCAGAGAAGAAATGAGGGAAGGAGACGTGGAAATAAAGTGGGTGAGGTGAGAATACAGGGGACAAAGCGCCGTTGCTGTGGCTAGAACTGTAGGGATGGCGGAACATAAGGTGCTTGTTTATGATTGCTGAAGGCTAAAAAAAGTGGACAGTCGTTCATGTTTATATTTCCACCCGCAGGCTTGTTTATGCCACAGATTCACTCCATTTGACTTCCTTGGATAGAGTGCCAAACAGCTGATGCCAATTGGGTGGCAATATTTGGCATCAGCTTCCAAACGCGTCTTTCGTTCTTTGTGCCAAGGTCAGATTGAGGATAAACCGCATTCCCCGAAGCATCTGACATTTCTTACCTCTCTGTCTGAAATCTCAAGTGCTTCTTCAAAAAGTCCTGCCTCTATAAATCACAACTTTTCCCACAACACACCTCTGAGGAGCAGTTTTTTTTTTGTCAGGAGTGAATGTTTAACAGTTTGTGGCAGGACTCTGCTGCCACATTCTTCTCAGTGCACATCTGATTGTCTCAGAATAAAGAAATAACATTTTTCAAAGCTGGAGTTTCTCATCACTTTGTAATATTCCTCATGAACTTTCCATTTGTTGTTTAATCTTGTCTTTATAGATATTAAATGATGTTCTTTGTTGTAATTTCGACGGCAAATGAGTTCGAGTGAACTAAAGCAAAGTTTAATTTTTAAACTTTGCTTATGGCAGCAACTCTGAAATTTTGGAAACACCATTGCGTTGCTTTTATAAAAAACCTTGCAGACTGCCTAAAGTGATTATGTAAGGCCTGCATTATGTCATGGGGACAATATTTATCTGATGTGATTAATTTTTCATCACTTTCTTATCTGTAGTGTAAACATAAATTATTGTAAACAATGGCTAACCATTGGTGCCCTGTGATGGCCAGGGTGTAGACCGTTTTTCCAATGCGTGCTGGGAAATGCTTAGGATAATCAGCAATAGAAGGTGAATGATTGGATGGTAGCATTGTTGTTTCAAAGCTTCTTTCTGTCTTCTTTAGTATTAAGATTTAATTTGTTGTATTCCCTTATCATTAGATGGATCCTGCTGTTTTCCACAATGTTGTGTTCTGTTGGCAACTTGGCATTTAGATCCTGTTAATGAGTTTAGCTCTTATTTTGCTTGTCATCTTTCTTTCTGTTTTGTTTCTTTGAGGTGAGATATCCTTGGGGCTTGAAATCGTACCTGCACAAATTGGTAATCATTGGTATTTATCACTGCATCTGCATGAATCATTGTCGTTTCACTAATAAGCGCAAACAACACATTACTATGTGCTTTTGAAGTTAGTTCTAGTTTGTGAACTTTGTCACATCTCACTCCACCGACATTACTCTTTACTGTAAAAAGCGTAATAAAACCTAGACAAAGAAGAATGATAAAACTAACATTAATGATTCAGCTGCATGCTTGTTAGAATGAGCCTTTCCACGGACTCCTTGATGAAATGGTGTCAGAGCTGAACATCATACAGGCCATATGTGGAGGCAGGCCTGGCACGAGTGGTCAACTGGAGGGTCCGTCTGTCTTTCTTCTCGTCCCAGTGGGGGGGCTCAAAAGCCTATTCTGGCCTTTAGCCACTCCAAAATTCCGTGTCCTACAGGGAACTGCCAACACTTATTATAGACTCCACAACAACACAATACTAAACATATCTGCCGTTCCGATGGGAGATTAGGACATGCAAAGCGTACACATGAGCCATTTGCAAGCCTGAGTCCATCCTGTTAATTAGGGGAGACCTGAAATAGATTGGAAAAATAACATCAGTATGCATAGAAGAATAATGTCAATAGGCTTATCTACAGCGGCTTTGGTAATTATTAGCAGATCTTTCTGAATGTTATGTCAACTAACATTCAACCTTGCAAATCATGGAAAGAATGTGTCTGCTGTATGGTAGTTGTGGCATCCATGGAGTGTGCAAGGCTGACACCAAGTGGTTGTACACCGAAAATGGTGTCTCATTGGTAAAGAATAAGTTTGTCACACAAAGGTTAAACTGCAGGCCTGTTTCTTGTGTTATTTATATGTCTTTTTTAATTGTATTGGCATAAATAAGGCTTCCATAGTATATCTTTTACTAGTTATAGTCTGTTACATCTCATATCTGCGGTCAGATGTAGCTGTAATGTGCCCAGACATATAGTACACTATGAGAAAGTGATTTTATGGACTTGCATAATGTACCTGGGGAAAAATGTGTGTTTCAAATAAATGTGGACTTCCAGGTCAGGAGGATATAACTGGTGGTGGAGCTCCAACTAACGATTCATTTCATTTTGATTAATCTGCCGATTATTTTCTCATTTACTTGTTTAACTTGTATAAAATGCGATTATAATTTCCCTGGGCCTAAGTTGACATATTTAAATTGCTTGTTTAGTCCGACCAACAGTCCAAAACCCTAAGATCAATTCAATTCAATTTATTATCATAGAAGAAGAAAACCAGGAAATATTCACTATTTAGAAGCTGGAGTCAGTGATTTGCTTAAAAATGATTTATCAAATATCAGAATTGTCGCCGATTTGTTGATCGACCAATCGATTAATTGACAAATTCTTTTAGCTCTGGCTGCTTTGTCCCATGTTTGCTTTTCTTTAGTTTACAGCAGACCAAGTAATTATATTGGAGTTTGAGGCAATGTGGAAAATCAGTGTTGAGATAAAAAATGCATGGCTTATATTTTAGAATGTGCATTAAAAAATTGACAAACATGTATTTAGGATTGTTTGGGAGTAGACTGACATCAGTTTTATTCTAAAACTCTTCCACTTTCCTAAATATTTAGAACAAATATGAATGGCAGGTAACTTTCCTGATCTTTAGTCTGCATTAATTATGCAGAGGCAGAAGAATCGCCCTTTTGTTTGATGAGCTAAAAATGAGCGTATCCCCCGAGAAAATGAAAGTGACCTTACAACATAAACCTGCAGATAGGCTATATTCTTTTCTATGCTCCACTGCCACAATGACACGCATCCTTACACAGAAGGTGCCCCAAATCCCTCTAGGTGCTTGTATAGTCACCAGCGCAGTGTCTCTGTACACGCTGACCGATAAAAAGCCACTGTTATCTTCAGATAGCAGGCGCTGCGGCTGAATAATTTATGGAAGCATTCCAACACATCGACTCAGAAAACGACACACACCCACAGAGGGCAGGGAAGTGGTAAAAGGTTCGACGTGTGTGTGTCCGGAGGTGTGTGTGTGTGTGGGTTTGCATTAGGTTTTGCTTCACTGTTTGTGAACTGTGTGCAAAAGCGTGTGTCTCTGTGTGTGTTTATCTATACACGCAGCTCTCTATTTGCAGTAAGGGTTGTATGTTTTTTTTAACTTTTTGGCTGCTACATGGCCCATAATGCCACAGTCCATTTAACAAGTAGAAGAGGGAGCAAGTGTGAGGGAGAGTGGGCAAATGTGAACTGATGGATTGTCCGCACTATTCATTTTCATTATGCTGAGTTGCCTTCTCCCAAGAGCTTTGTCAATTACCCTTTTAAAAAGTACTGAACCCTTATTCGTGCAATAATTAACACTGGTGCATAATTGAAGCATGATAATGAACAAATGCTGTGATTGACACATAATTGTATCAGCAAGATTGTTAGGTGGGTATCGCCGGCCATTTTTCATTATCATTTGTGACCTTTCGATTAGCTTTTGCAACAGAAGCTGTTGCTACTTGTAATCTGAGTAAACCTTTTGCATTCTTCGACGGCGGCAGGACTTCTTTCAAAGAAAGAAGCCGCTCTTAGTACAAGGTTATATAAAGAAGTTACAGCCACCTTTTTTTCCTCCAAATCTGACACTAATCTCGGCTTTCATGTGGTCAGTATGTCCTCCCTCCTATCAGATTACTTAGCGATGGTTCAAGAGGTGATTGTATCGATTTCAGGTCAGCTTAACTAAATAAGTGAACAACCGCTGGTTCCGTAAGGACGCCATTATGGAGCGCTCGTGTTTCAAACGTGAAAGAAAATAGATCCATGATATACTGGTACATTCTATGACTTTACTAAGATGGGCTTACATCTCCCATCTTTAAATACTGCATTGCAGTTTATTTAATCCACAGGGCTGTTTCCCATATGCATTCTGCTAATTTTAGCCGCCACATTGGCGGACAAGGTCACAGTGGGCGTGTGAGAAATTGGGAAGAGAAAGTCTGTGTGTTTGTGTGTGTGTGTGTGTGTGTGTGTGTGTGTTGGAGGGATGCAGAGGGATGCAGCACAGCCAGCCTAGAACCACATAGCTCAATGCGTCCTCTGTCTAGCCCTGCTGTGACTACCAATTGACCCGCTAACACTGAACCACAGGGTTTCTGACCACCATGACATTGGAGCTGGGAAAGGAAAGATGGCAATGAAAGCAGCAGCTCGTTTCAAGCTATTGCAACAGAGAATAATGAACGCTGGTTTATGGCTCGAACTTGTGACAGCATATTTTACAGGGTTCTGCAGAGGCTGTAGCTATTGTGTGTGTATGTGGGGGGGGGGTTTAAGTTTCACCAGGGGCGGGCTAGGATGAGGCAATCATTTGAGAAAGTTTAGATATGTTATGTATAAGGCTTTCCTTCTTTGTTTTTGGACACTTTATTCATGCATTTGTCTAATTTTTATAACACAGTATTAACAAAATAACAGTGAACACTCCCCCTGCTTAGGGTGTAATTTTAGCAAACATTTTCATACGAGAGGCTCCACTTAACTGCTACATCCCTGAGCGTTAACATTACACTTGAGTAGTAAAGACAATTAATGAGTTCTACTTAATAATATGGTAGAGAACATTTAAGGAATAAAAGAGCTGATTTCATGTTATGTTGCTGATGCTGCCGGGCAGCGTCCTCCTTGGCTACGGGTAATGGCTTCTGTAATGGGCTATTGCATTATCCTTGCAAGGTTTTATGGAAATGCAGGGCTCGGTTCAAATGAGCCTGTTGTCGCAAATGTGTGTCTTCAATCATTTTATACTGAGACAGCAGGGTTGTTAATATTCCTTTAGTTTTTTCCAAAATTGTGCTCATCACTGAGGAAAAAAGGCTGGAGTCACGGTTGGCCTTAAAGGTATTGACGACGTACAGATTTGGGAAGTTCTGCCAGTTAGATAGGTACACCTGAATACCCACGTTAATACAAGTTTGTATTAAACCATTTTGGTACCCTGTAATAGTTGTTGACATGTTTATAGAATACTAGTGCAGAGGTTAGAGCATCACATTGGCTTGTTAAAATGATTTAGACTTTTCAGCTCAGGAACATAAAGGTCTTAATCTGAATGCATTGTGTATACACAGAAACGTTGCTTACAACGCAGCTGGAAATCCAGTGTAAAATGTTTCGGGGTGACAATTAGTTAATAATGGGTTTGCATTGAAGGGCACTTCATTTGAATGCAAAAGCATTAGCTGAATATGTAAATCCACACGCATATTCCGAATCTCACCGTGGTAAAATGTAAATTGCATGATAATTCTGATTTATTCAGTAAAAGGTGGATGTGTTTGTGGGGCTTCAGGCGGAAGCAGCGTTGCTTTGTTTACATGTGTATGATGAAATAATGCAGTGCAATCTGAGGTTGTTTTCAGCGGCCTTCCAAAACAAAGCAATAGGTCCTTCCATTGCAGAAATTTTGAATTGTTATTTGTAGATAAGGGAGCAGTGGTGTTTCTAATAACATTAAGACAGCACCGCTCATGGCTCAGTTCAGTTCAAGTGTCCCGGCAGTAAGCCGTGACGTGCGTAACACCAGGACCCTGAAACTGAAGCAGATAAATAGAATTCAGCCATCATGAATTTTATTATTTCTACTCTTCCTACTGTCACGTGTCAAAATGACGTCTGTGAATAAGTCCATGTTAACCTCAGCCATCTGTTACCCAGGACCAGAAGTCAGGAGTCATAATTGATTTCAGAATACATTACAGCAAATTACTTCTGACTTAGTCAATAGGTGTCTATAATAAAGAAACAGGGAAGACTGTGTGTAAGAAATCAGCATCAAAGCAAAGTCAGCTGCATATAGACAAATATATGTATTGGCTTTTGGCCATTTTTCATTTATTGACTTGAACAGGACCAATAATTGTAATTGGAGTAAGCCTGCAAACTATTTCAGGCACTGCTACACTCACTTAATCTGCTCCCACCGACATATATCCAATGCACCCTTTGCAAAATGGGGCTCCGTTTAATCAGAAAATTATCTGCCCACTCTTTTGTATTTGTTCATTTTATTGTACCACCGCTGCTGCTGTTCATGTTGCATTTTATAAGCTAGCACTTAAAATGCCACTTTATGACAATAGTGTCTTCAATTGTCTTCTTCACAAAGCTTCTCCAAAGCTCACTGAGATGCCAGGAATTGCTTCTTAACTTCACCAAACATTAACATTGCTGCTTGTGCTAACCAGCCTTTTGTGCATAGATGTCTATCTTTAGATGGTGTATGTTTGCTTGGTGGTACCAGTGAGGCTGCTTGTGTAATTTTGTTTTACCCTTATGCTGTGTATAGTATTGATAGTGTAAAAGCAAGGTTGATGTAGGTTGTTTTGTCAGACAAGTCCAAAATCTATCACATATTGTAAGACAAAGAAAAGCTGCAAATCTTCACAACTGAGAAGCTGTAATAATAGTTGCTGAATAATTTTCTGTTGATTGGCTACTACTGATTGGCTAATTGTTTCAGCTCCAGTACTATTAGATATATTCATGCTGCTGATTTACGTGAAGTGGTGAAATATAACTTAACGTACCATTGAGGCTCAATTGGTTTTGCACTACTTCTGTTTGCCTGTTTTGGGTAGGTGGGGGACATGTTGGCTCAGTGCGTGTCTAGTGTCTCTAGTAGCGGGTAATATTGAATGTTGGCTTTAGGGGATGTAAACATGACTTTTATCTTGCACACAGCCCATTCACACAATTACTTTGTCACACACAGTAGTTAATGACATTCACATTCTCTCCACGCACTTCTTCACACTGTTGATATGCATGAAAAAATCTTCCAACAAAAACATACGTGGGTTTATCTGACAACTTGCTGTACTATTTAATCTTCATGTCATAGTTTAATGTACTTTTCTGAGCACCTGTGTGGTGGATCAATCAGCCGCTCAGTATCATTGTTATCGATGGTCTGATGGTCATCTGATTATCACTGCTACATGACATTTCATTTTGTTCTTGCAAGACCACAGGATGTAGTGTGTGTATCTAGTTGGGAGGGGAAGTGTATGGTCATCACTCCAATCGCTTATTTTACTGCATGCCCACAGGGACGATTCTTGTCTTGTCTAGATGTGAAATACTAACTCTGTACATATTCTGTATTTGCATAAATCCATTCCACATGAGCCGGCTGTCTAAATTGAGTTCAGAATACATTACAGCAAATTGTTTCTGACATAATCGATAAGTGTCTGTATTAGACGAACAATGGAGATTTAAGTGTGGAAGGCATCCACGAGTGCAACCGTATATGATATCTCATATACACAACAGATAAAAGATTACATTCAGCAGCTAACAGTATGTGGATTGTATTTCAGTCATTTTTCATGGATTGACCCGAGCAGGACAGATAATCGTAACTGAGAATGATTAGATGGGAAGATGAATCCACCCCACCCCCACCGACATTCGTGTTTGTGTTCTGTTTACGTGGTTATGTGTTGTTTGCTGCAACATGCTTGAGCGTAGTTAGCATGTACCTTTACCTGACACCTGGCACAGGTTCAGTCACTTCCAAAAAGCCATTTTGTTTGCTCATACAATCATGTCAGTCCTGGTCTCCCACACTTTCTAAAGAAGCATCTTCCCCACTAGACCTTTTTCAGGTGTCATAGCAGGAAAAAACACAGGTGTAATTAATACCATTATTAAGACTGCATTCCCTTTAGGTATGCTGCCTCATTGGACACTTGATGAGACTGAGCCATCGTTACTGTTAAGTTACACCTGTGCTTTTTCTGCTATGACAGGTAAACATATCTGCAGTGGAAATGGTGTGTTTGTTTATCCTTAGCTGTTTTGTTTTTTTTGAATAATTGATGAGCTATAAAATAGTGAGAAAATGACATTCTCCCACTATGATGTCTTCAATTTGCTTGTTTTGTCTGACAAACAGTCCAAAACGTTAAGATATTCAATTCAGTTTAAGCGTGTTAAGCTGTGTATAATGGTTGTCTTCAATTCAATCATCGGTTGAATAAATTCTTACACATCATTAATAGGAAATTGGATAGTGCAGAGCTCCTTCATATCGGTGTATATTTCTGCTGAAGTTATTGGTACTCTGTTTTTGCCTGACATGTTTTGCTTTGTTCTCAGTATTGACTTGGTCTTGATTCCCTTTAAACCTGGTCTTGACTCAAAAGTCACCTGTACCTGGTCTTCGAGTTGACGAATACTTGCCGAGGTGGTCTTGAATATCAATGAGCTGACTTCTGGAATATAAATTATTCAACATATTAGGGACAACGCTGTCAAGGCTTCTCCCTCAGGATGTGGACGTACTTCAGGATGTACTCACCTAACAAGTGTCATCACAGAATGCATATCGTACCGTAACACTGAGACCAATCTGCTCGGTCGTTTCAATCAAGGCGTGTGTCTCGGCCTGCTGGGAAAGGATGGCTCTATTCCCAGTTTTCCGTCCTGGGCCCCCCTTTGTCTTCTCAGGTACAAGATATGCCTTACTCATCTCATGGGAAGCAATTAGATTTAGCATTGCTGTCTCCCCTTAAGCATAGCTATCTATCACCGCACTGTAATTAATGTTACGTGCATTTAAATGTAAGCTTAAGCCCATTTTGCCGATGACCAGGGACAAATCATTTGCATATAGATGTACGTACATTTCTGACACTTAACATAAATAAAAGGACTGCTGACAAAAATTCCCAGGCAAACATGTACTGCAAGACATTAACGCTGTGGTAATAAATTCAGGGTAGTAAAGTCTATGCGGTAATGTCTATGCTGTGGTATGCATCATCTTCAACCAAACACCCAAGTACAGAGTTATTAAAGGGGTGCAAAGTAAGCCCGCATCTACCCTTCAGCTAGATCAGCCTTATCAGCTTTATCTGTGAATAACCTCTTAAGTATCTGACATTAATAACCGTCTTGTTAATTAAAGCAACAACAATTTAGCACACACAGAGGTCAGAGGGCAGGTCAGCTACAGGACACGCTTTTGATTCACCTTTTCTATAATTAAGGGCGTATCTCATTTTGACCACAGCTGCCAAAATGTAGTGAAACATTTGGTCACAGTGATGAAAACACTGACGTCTGCTGCTGCCTTTTGAAGATGCTGGTAAAATGAAACTATAGATTCATCTATTTGATACAGTGATCTGTGGGAGGAAGTGTGTGTGTGTGTATGTGTGTATTGGTGGGTTCATGACTTGAGAGGCTCAAGGAGGATGATCAAAGGGATCCACTGTGAATGCGGAGCCACCAGCATCTTTGATTCTCTCCTCTTCTTCTGACACTCAAAAAAAAACATACATATATGGTCCTCTAATTTAAAGCAAAAGCCACTCTGTCTTCCAGCAATTCTCTCTCTCTCTCTCTCTCTCTCCCTTTCTCTCTCTCTGTCTCTCACTCATTCACTCACTCTCTCCCTGCTTCACAGAGCGGTCCTCGTTCTCCTCTTCCTCCTCCTCCTCCTCCTCCTCCTCCTCTTCCCACCCCCTTTCACACTCTGTTGATCAGCTCAGGAAAGGGAAAGTGCTTTTGTGAAACCTGAGGATCACTTGCAGACTGAGGAAGCAGCGAGACCACGCACACCGTCTTTTAGCCTGCAAGGTAAGATGACGCTCAGATGGACAATTGATAGCATTTAGCCCTCCCACTGGACCTCAATTTCAGTCAAGTTAGCAGTGCATTGAGGGATATAAATTTGCGATCCTCAAAGCAAAGCAAAAGTCAGAATGTGTGCATGATGTGTGATCTGTTGACGTTTGAAACTTCTTCTCTTGAAATGAGACCTTCAGGAGGATTATAATAGTACTAGCAGAGGTAGGGTATTGCAAAGTCATGTTTTATTTAGTGGTGCCCTAAAGTCTTGTGTGTTATACTTGGATGATTATCTGGAGACAATCAGAATCCCTGCAGACTTAATTTGAAAATCTTTTAGTGTGAGGCAGGTAGTTCGTATTAACAGGATGAGTTTGGTGTGTTTACTTTTACCACCACTGGTCCTAGAATAGCTTGGACGAATAACTCACCTTCTTGAAACAACAGCTCAGGACACATGAGGCGAGCATTTTCCGGTTCCAAAAGGGCACGCTGAAATGTCTTGCATTTCATTATGGCTGTGTGTAACTTGGGGGGAAAAACACTCCAAATTAGCATATGTTCTCAGGTGTATTGCCTGAACTTGTGACAGCTTGGTTTGCATGCTGCAGTGGCTGTAGCTATTTCTGTTTGAGTGTTTACCAGAGGCTGTTAAGGGTCATCATTTGAATTATGAGGCAAATTCTTTACTGCAGTTTCATAACTGTGCACTTTTGGGGTTAGGCTTCATATTTGTAGCCAGCTCTTTCAAAATTACCCAAATAATTAGGTATATCTTTGTACAGTCTTTGCAAATAATTGCACACTATATTTCATGATAGAGAGGTTCCAGCCATGTGTACACCAACCAAAAGGACCCAGTGGAGGGAGGACCTGCAGCACCTCCGTAAAGAACATGGCTTCTCCAAGAAAGTCCTGCTCAACTGCTGTCTAGTGCGGCGCATCATCACCTGGGCCTCCCCAAACCCCAAAGGTACAAAAACCAGGTTTATGGCTACAGATATGTGCTGCACAGAACCAAGGCAGTTTACTCCATGAGTGCAAATGTGTTTAATTGCTTCTCATTAGTGGGATAATTGCTTACCGTCTACTTAGTCTAGTGTGAGTGAGTCTAGTCTTTTTTTGTTCCCAGATCTTTCTACAGAAAGAGATTGTGATCTCAGTGAGATTACCTGATTAGTTAAAGTTACTTAAGATACAATTTATTGTGTACATCAGTGGTTTTTCAGTGTTTTATTTGAATACTTTTTACATGCAAGAAAGAAGGTAAAGATTAAAGTCTGAAAGTATAAACAGTATTTGGTGCAGCAGAAATTGAAATTGGAAACCGGCACCGATTAAATATCAGCCTTATTAGAGAGGAAAAATGTTTGTAATGCCTAAGTACTTTTATTTGTTTTACATATATAGATTATCAACTTTCTGGTGCTGGGATTTGGCAATTTTCTGCCAAGGATAGATTGCTTAGGGCAAACCATGGATGTCAAGTTGATAGTGTATGTATCACATATTAAAGGCATAATTTATTACATTATTACAAAGCAGGGAGACAGCAGCATTTACTCCACTCAGAGTCCACCAACAAATTAACTAGTCACTAGTCAAAAGGAGAAAGCAGCTGCAGAACTAAGAAAATTCCAGTTACATATCCGGGTAATGGTGGACGTACAATGTGCTCCTGCAGAGGAGTGTAAAAATGAATACGTGTAATCTAATTACACATGTTTGAGATTTGATTTTATAGTAACATTATATACTCATTAACTGTACTGTTACCATGATTTCCTCCAAAAGCTGCTCTGGCTGTCAACACTATTTAAAATGTATTCATGCTGTATTGATCAGTAATGCTTTCACCTTATATGAACACCAGAATTTATGATTTTTCAGGAATGAAAAATGACCAGATGGCGCTGCATCACAAGTCACAGCTGACAGCTCCAGTGAATGAATCCCCATTGAACCTAGATCAGTATTGATTACTTCTAGGGTTATATATTCACAGTGGCCTTATAGCCTTATAAAACAGGATTCATAGCTACACTGGAACAGGCAACATTATAGGCAGTAAAATACAGGGAAAACACTAAGCTTTCACTGGACAAGGCCTTTACATCACATTTAGATACACTAGAGCATGAATTATCCTCCATTTCTTAGGAAATTGTATAATTTTTTTCAAGATTTATGATACAATTTTTTATTTTTGAGAACTTAATCAGATGTTGAAATAAAAAGCATGCCTCAATATGTTTATTTTGTAAAATAATCAGTTGTTTAATTTGCGGTTAATACACATAAATCATAGGTATGGGTGTGTTTTAAAACTGCGTTATCTTTAACTTAAGGCTAAGAGCTTTAATTGGGCTTTTTTTTATTTCTTGCTTAGTGATATATGCGCTTCATATGTCTAGGTGCAGTGGTAATGAGGGCTAAGCTTTCTCAGTTCTTGTTATCTTGAGTATTTATTTGGCCACAGTAAAAGTTATGGATGCAGATTAAGATAGCTGTTTCTCCCCTCATCTGTTTTCCCATCTGTTGAGTTCCTTGATTCCCATGATTGTGTTATGTAACAGCTCAGCGTTACACGTGTCAAGCGTTATCTTAACGGAGCTTTTTGTAATTGACAGGAGCTGTCCCACATTGGTATGGCTTGTCAGTCATTAGGACAAATGGGTTGTGTTTGGGTGTGATTCAGGATGCTATTAAACAGTCATGAATGTCTCTGTAGGGATTCCTAAATGACATCTGCAGTAAAGATTTTTTTTTTCTGCAGGGTAAAAACAACAGAACTCCAAAACAACTGTTCTTGTCATAAATAAGAAAAGCAGGATTATGCATATTCGCCTTTTGTGAAAAAAGAAAAAGCTAATTTTGTGTTGATTCAATTGGTGTCGATGGGGCAGGTGCAGCTTCTAGATCACAAAATCAGTGTAGTTTCTTCTCCTACTTAGCCTTGGGTTGGCCTATTCGTGTGTGTGTGTGTGTGTGTGTGTGTGTGTTTGTGTAATTTTAATCTATCCCTCTAATAACGTGCGAGCTGGCGGGCACAGCTGGACCCATACCAGGACCCAGGTGTTCCTGTCAGCCACATTTGAATTAGAGTATTTGTTTAGACTTTCATTTCTTTCAGTGCTTTCTCTCTCATTGACATCAACATGCTGCCTTCATCCCAGGGCAGGCAGCACTCTCATACCCACCTTAAGATTTGGCTTCGGTTAGCTGAAACAGGAACACAGTGGTGTACTGCACTAAGAAAGGCAATAACTTTTTACAATGTCATTTCAGTAATGGAGTTGTATTCCTTTTTTACTGAGGTATGAAATTCAACTTTCACTTGCCAAACTGCTGAGCACGGCTGCATGTCTGTGCTTAATATAGACGATCATAAATTTAGAGCGCACAAGTTGGCACAGTGATGATAATTTACCATTTAATCTGGATTGAATCATTTTCTCCTAGCATATGTTTTAGTCGTAGGTGTTCTTGTCATTAGGCGCCGTCTCAAACTAATAATATTGTCCCCCAGTGTTGGCTAGAATAATCTCCCAGCATGCACATGATCACACTATAGACCTGCCAGGTGGCAATAATACCCTCCGGATGTCGGAGCAGTCTCCAGAAAATGAGCACGCTCACTAATACAGGTATCTCTAGAAATACACAAGCCCCATGGTGTGTCCACGGGACAGACGTCTGCTCTGAGAGAGCATTTCACAAATCCCTGCTGTGTTTGACGCACGCAAATGGGTCAATTGTTGTGTCCGCTGTGGAAAACGATGATGTACTGTGTGACTTGCCCGTGTTAACATTACATTTGTATGTAACCAGCTTTATTATTAGTTCTTGGAGATAACCATCTTTTTACTCATTATACACTTTTGCTTTGTATCATACTCATATGTAAGTTGACGTCATCATCTTTATTTATGTAGAATTTATTGCATTTTGAAAGAATTTGCATTTGTTCATGACCATAAGTTTTTATAATAAATGTGTAGAAGCCCTCATATATCTATTATAGACACCTCTTGGTATAAATCCATCACTGTACCTCGTCTTCACAGCCAGGAGAGGGCAGCAAGCTACAAATAAATGAATAACTGAAGACGATGTGCTGTTTGCTGCATTCAGAGCAGTTCAGTAGCAGTGCTGTTGACTGTAGAGTAACTTAAAGGAGTCATTTCATTTCTTATGATACATTTCTGTACATGTACATCATTTTCTCCAGCAGTGCCTGAAAAACACTAAGCCTATAGGCTCTTTAAAGATGGCAAATGTTGATGCTTAATAATGCAGCATGCTGCAGGTGTATACCTGGCCTCCTCATACTTGTTTTTCACTGGAATGTACAGAGTTTGGCACAATCTCAACATCTGATAACAACCCTGCAAAACAAAACACACTTCCAATACATCGCGTGTCTCCAAACACACACACTGTGATATTGTTGTACTGCTCTTCTGCTGCCATATAAATTTTCTTAATGTCTGCACTGCAGTAGTAATTCTGTGGTACTAACTGCGCTCACTATAGCAAAGATGTGTCTCTTTGCTGACAGTGGTAGAGCACAATATTGAAATATGACGACAGGGAAGTATGAATATGGATGCTCAGATTTCATTCTGTTTTAGGATTGGATATCCGGGCAGGAAATGCCACTCGTGTAGGATTTGCAGCTCTGGAAAGTTGTTCCATTTTTCTCTCCTGATGCATTTTCTGCAGAAGCTACAGTAAGACATGATAGAGAGACTTGGTCTTTGTCAGCGGATAATAATTGTGTGTTTTACTGTAGTTTTAAACAAGTCGATATTTCATCTGGAGAGAACTCATTGATGGAAAATCTATGATGCAGTGCCCTTTAATTCCAATCTTAGCTGCTACACCTTTACATGCTCTAGCCATTACTTTCCTCTGTACCAGATCGACGTGGCTTTAGACATGCACTCTAGACATGCTGCTTCTCCTTATATGTACACTTACCGAGCTGTTGTATTGGATTGCATTAGATTGCACAGGTAATTCCTAATAAAGAGCATGGTGAGTGTATATATACCGTGTCTGCTTGCATGCTCTAGAACTCTCCATAGGTTTACTTATTGAAGCTATAAGCGGCAGAATCCCACCACCTTGAGACTGCATTTCACGGTCATTTCCTTCAAACAGCACAGCAATGGCCAGAAAATTGATTTACTTGCTTGTTTTGGTCAAGTCAACACTAATGGATCCTCATGAGGAAGCTCTATTTCTCAATCTAATAAAACACATTTTTCTTTGCTCGGGAGGCATAGTTTTACCACTCTTGTTAAGATGAACTAGTGGTTAGTTTAACTTTTCATTGTCGCATCTAAATCCCTCCGCTTCTCCTCGCTGATTTGAATTTAATTGCTGACAGTTTGTGCACAGTGTGATACCACATCCAGCAGTTTGATGCCATGGTGAGAAGCGTTGCTAAAAGGACCCTTCAATCTTAAGAAATAGTGCCAGTCACTGTGATGCTCTGTTTTGGACAAAATTTTAAATATCATGGCCTAGGGTGTATGTCCTCGATGAGTGTAACTCTTTCCATTGAGAGAGTGGGCAGAATGGCTTGAATGAGAAATCACAAATTGGCCAGTGGCTTTAGGTCATACGCCTGTTTTCTGTAAAGCAATGCGCTTTACATTTTAATCTTGTTTCCCACGTGGTCAACAGTGCAGGCCTCTGTAGAACTAAAGTGGAAATGGGAAAAGGCAATGATGGATTAGAGGGAAAGATGAGGCAGCATGCAGCCCTCCCAGTTAGGAGGAGAGGGGAAGAAGAGCGATTGCCCAGGGACCGCTGGCTGGCTGAAATGCAGACATGTCCTACTGTTGTCATTCACTTGATTAATATGTTGTGAAAACGGTGGCCGGAGAATGAGGAGAAAAGGATTCAACAGTGATACCTTTCCCTGACATTAATCTTATTCATAGCTCTAACACCGGTGACAGCCTGAGAGAAAATACTACACGTTGTTTACAACTAATGGGCTCCGAGATGACGGTGGCGAGTTTGTTGAAATGCAGTAGCCAGCATGTCTCACATTTCTGCATGCTTGTAATCTGGCATATATTTGTCTTGCAGAGCCTCGGATGTAACAGCAGGTTCTGTCTTTGCGTTACTATTCAGGGATATGGCATTTTACAACATTTTGGGTAATGATGCAGGGTTTTTTTTCAGTATAGAAAATACACTACAATAGGTTTCTGCTGGTCATTGTGCAGTGCAGTTAATACGCTCCCAAACAATTCTATAAATGGCTCAAATATCACCCAGCTGTAGCACACATGATTCGAGAAGCACTTTCCATTATGTCACACGACAGTGAGCCTGGCCTTCTCTTACTCAGACTTGGCCACGACCGCCACCCTCTGCTGATAAACAGGGATTAGCAGCTAACAGCCAGGGATTAGTTAGAGAATAGGGTGACCCCAGCGAACCATGTTGTCCGTAAAACACCTTAAAGTAGCCTGTTGACAGACAATAACACTCATACTCCATCCTGTCAATTGGATACAGCTAACTGAGATGCCGAGTGGCTCAGCATGTGACTGCGCGCTGGTCACCGCTGTAACCAAGCCGGGTCCTTTTGTCTATACCGGGAGCTCATTCTACACATCATTAAAGATGCATTTGTGGCCACATGCAGGTGTTTTTCCACAGACTTGGTAACTGTGTTTGTTTCTATGCACTCCAATAGTGCTGAGACCATCTGTTGATTAATAAATGAGTCAATTAAGAATAAAATCTGTAAATGATTTTGATAAGCAGGTAATCATTTAAGTAATTTATCAAATAAAAATGACAAATAGGGGTGCTATTTTTATTATTACTTAATCAATCATAAAAAAAAGTAATTTTCTGTCCACTAACTAATCAATTAAAGGGTTTTTTTGCGGTTTAGTGTAGCACTCCCACACTGTTGGGAAATCCCCAAGTCTTTCAAACTCCACACACCAAGTTTGTAACAGAGTTTATGTCTCCAAGCCTAATCAGAGGTTATTTTTTAATTTCTCAGATTTCACAAAGCCTCCAGAGCCACAGGAGTCATTCAACTGTTCTCACAAGCTAGTAGTGCCCCCCGTGACGAGTAAACTGGACTAAAATCAGTGGAGTGTACCTTTAATTGTCTAAAGACAAACATCTTTGTTGTTTCCTGAAGTTTTATATAATTGTAAATTGAACATCTTTGCTGAGGTATAAAGGTCCATTTAGGAGCTTTTCTGGAGCTTTTGATCATATCACATGATCTTCAACAGAAAAAAAAAGTGCTTAGAAGAAATGGAAGTTTGAACCACTATAGTTCAAAGACAACTGGGTAAACTATCTGCTGAAGATCATGTATTATGTTTGATAGCTCCAGTAAAGCTACTAATATTGTCTTCTCTACTGAATATCTTCGAGTTTTGTTTTGTCTGTCGGCCTCTGGGGAATTGTATATTGATTTTCTAGTTTTTTTCTCTGTCTCTCTCATTTTATATACAAAGTCATCAATTGGAAAAAGAAAAATGTATTTTTTTTGCAGCTAAAAAAAAATCATTTGCTCGTTGGATTTTCAAATAGGTGTTCCGAATCTTTGGAGCGGTAAGCACACAATGGAGATATGAAACTTCCTAATCTAGTTATATGCAAAATTAGACTTGTTGTGAAGTTGTGAATGTCATTAATCATCATCTGCTTCTGCATAACTTAGCCTTAACCTGGCTGCCTTCTTTTCCTCTCACGTCCTCCTTTCTCCTCATTTCTGCCGGTGATGCAGGCGTATGCCGGTAACCTACTTCAGTCAAGTGTTTGTATTCTAGTAGCGGCCTGGGCCCTCTATAAATAGGCCCCCCTGATTGATACACGGTACAGTGAAACCTCGTAAACCTTTTGGCTGCTGCGGGGCAGAAATGACTTTCTTGCGTCTGTGTCACTTGGCTTTAACACACCTGTCCCTGTCACGGTCTAATTTATCTCCCCTGCCTGTTTGTCAGGCAGCATCCAAGCAGCAGGCTGAAGTTCATTGCCAGGCCTGAAAGACCACGTAAGTTCATTCATATTTCCCCTTGGGGTAGCATCTAATGAGGTGTGATGTATTTAATGTTCAGTATCAAGTATAAGCATCTCTGGCCAACTGTAATTAGCTATTTCGGGATATTGTAATGCTTTAAAGTTAGTAAATAGTTGTCTAATCTGTTGCTAAAGTTTTTACATTTTCTTTTCTAAACACCGAACTTTGTGAAGAACCTTTTGTAGGAAAGATCCTCTGTCACACAGTCAGCGATGTATGTATTTTACATTTCTTGCAGCAGGAACATCTGTTTGCTTGGAATAAATTGTTGCTAACATGAGCAGCAAAACAATGTACAGATTCAAACTTAATCATGTGGAAATCTAAGGAAAACAGTATCATAATGCGGTGTGTTTGACAGCTGGCATAATGGGTTCCAATAAAAACAGATTGGAAAAAGATCCAGCTTTTTATTGCTGATTTGATAATTAAAAATGCTTTAATAGGCAATACTGAAGCACAGCTCAGGAAACACAATCACAATCTTCGAAACATTACATTGTCTCTAATGCCATGAGAAACATATCACATGACATGGAAATGATAAGTCTAACACAAGGTGTGAATACTGTCCCAGATGGCTGCATCACTATCACTGCAGGAAATAAGATTGATATCCTACTGGGAGCATCCCAGTGAAGATGCTGTCCAACAGCGCACCTGTCTGCAGATAGAGAGAATTGACATTCTTCCTAACTGTCTATAATTGGATGCTTAGAGAATGTTTTGGGATCGCACAATATGTAGATAATTTATCTGTGGCCATTTTATCATATGAAATTGCAAGCAGTTTTTGACATTGTATAGATGACTTGCAATAGGCATGCAAATCACATCTGACAGAATCATACATTCATTACGTAGTGTTTACTTTTTTTGTTCATGATCTCTGCTGATCTGAAGTTTAAAACCATCTCCAGATACCATCTGATAGCAGTTCTGTGGCGAGGATATGTTTGACATTTACATCTTTACTTAATTAGTGTACATTAGTATGTAAATTAGTCTTCTGTACATATAAGTTTGTTTTACTGTGACTTTCTCTTCGTTGATGAAGTATTCTTTTTTCAACCTTTGCTTTAGCTCTAATTGGAGCTTTTCCTCTTTAAAAGTACATATTTGCTTTGCACTCCTGAGTCAGAGCAAAATGAATAATTAACTGATGGTTACTTTGCAACCTCATTAGGAAGGCAAATCACCGCCCTGGTAATAGAATAGATAGCCTGGCTCTGTGTGTCTCCGCTGTCTGTCTGTCCTGTATCCTGTCCTGTACTCTGATCTACACACTCATTCAAATGGAAAGTGCAATGGCCCACAAACTGAGCAGGAGACGAGTTTTCATAAAGTGAAATGGAAGATTTTTAAGTCTCAAATTCCAAAAAATACAAATCACATTCTGGGAGGCTTTGTGAGACTAAGCCTTCCCTTCTGGGTGATTTGCTATTGCTGTTGCCAACTGAAATATATTCCAGTTTTGCCTGTTTGGAGCTTTATGTGCTGGTGATGCCAGTACCCTGCCGTTGAGCCTGTGAGACTAGTGAGCAAGGTTATATACTGTGAAAGTGGAAACAACCTCTCAAGCCCAGCAAATGCAGATTACTGCAGCCAAGAGGGATATCTGTGAGCCGATACATGGCAGAGGGTGAAGAACAGAACACTGCGAGGGAGACATTTGAGACAATAGAGGAGACAAGAGAGAAAGAGTAGAGTAATTAGCGAGAGAAACGGTGGAAGGAATAGATAAGGACAGCGCACGTACAGGGATAGAGACAGAGACAGATGGCTGAAGGTGGAAGCTCTGTCCGAAATGGCAGAGAATAGTTACATTTTACAGCATCGAAGCTGGCAGGCTGAAACAGAATGAAAACCTGATCCTCTGAGACACAAGCAGAAGTCTATTAAACAGACTGGAGTCTGCTGCAGCTGTTCTAATAAACCTGGACATGTTTGACAGTAACTGAACTACAATAGCCTTAATAATAGCCTAAGAGATAAGAGAAACACTAATAAGAGGAAGAAATCTTATTTTTCACTTGTGCACAGAATATATATGACTTAAATCCACTTTATGAAAGCAGATGCTGAACTTTGAGCCTGTTATTAAACCTGTACTTTTTGGTACAGATTGAATTGTGTCTGTAAGTATCGAAAACTGGCATCGAATGCTAACTCAACTAAGAGTTGAAGTCTGCATTTTGTCTTTGATCAAAAGGTTTCTGATTTAAATATTTTCTGCCAATTTATGTTTTATTTAGGAAAAGTTTCTGTGTCTAGATAACATGTAACAACATTTAACATTTAGAAGGTTTAACTCAAATCGATATCAATTTTAACCAAATGACAATGCCTGTGATTTAATCATTCAATGCCAATTCATTATTATCAACTCAGCAGTTCCCCCTCAGCTCTACAGTGTTTTGTTGCCAGTTCAGCTTTGGTTTTATGGTTCACAACTTCAATGTTTGGTTCAGTCCTTCTTTCCAGCCACAGCAAGAAACTGTTTCCAGGAAAAAATCTCTGATAAACCCACTGCACACTACCTGCCCAGCACCAAACGGTAGACAGACACAGTTAGAGACTAGCTGGTGAACATAATGGAGACGATTTCCCAAAGGAGACCAAAACACAGCTAAATTTGGACTTAACACTTGTCAGTTGAGTTGTGTAAATAGGCGACAGATTGTTAGCATGTTCAACAAAACAACTTTAGAAGGTGATAACATGTCAATATTGTGTTAGCAGTAAGTTCTGCCCCCAAGTAGCAAAAGAAAACACACAGCATAGTAATGTTTTTGCCAAAATTAAACACAATTCATCAGTTTCCTTTGAAACACCAGCCTTTGTCTAACTATACTCCTTTATTGACCTTAGAGAATTACATTACTTATGCTGTTATAGAACTTACTGCGAAAGAAACCTCACTTTGTCATCTTTCTGCTGCTTTCTGTCATAATGAAGGTCCCCCTCTCGCTGTACAGCTGTAAAATTGGTGTTATTATTCCCTTGGTAGCATCGACCCAGTCCAGAACATTCTTTTTAAATGGCACTTCTAGGTTTTCACACCGTCTCAGAGAACAGGGTTGGGAATTTCTCACCCATGCAGCTACACATTAGTGGCAACCTCTATATTTGCTGCTCCGTTAATGGCACCAGTCCCATCTGTTCTCACTTAAGGGGGAAACTGGGAATATCTTCCAGCTCCCAGCGGACGAGGCCTATCTTCTTTAAGTAAATGTTGTAGTTTGTGCATGTCGGTCCGTCCGCAGACGCGCACCCTTACAGAAATTAGGTCAACAAACCACACCAGGCCTCCTTAGAAGAAACCAAACAAAATGAGGTCATGGAAAAGCGAAGGCTCTCAGCTGGCCTGCAGAGCTTTTTAGCATGGCACAATATATGCTTTGTTATGACAGTTAACTCTGTCTTAACACTAACAGAGTCACTCGCCAGAATAAATTGTCTGCACGAGTTCTTGCTGTGTGTTTGTTTGACATTATGGAACCCGCTTAAGTAACAGCACCTATTTTGGAGTCATAGTATTAGTTCATTACACTCAAGAGTGTAGTGAACAGGCCTGGTTTCCTGCAAAGAAAAGCTTAGCATCCTTAAATAATTAAAAAGTTAGGTAGTTTAATAGCTATGGTTTCTATAAGTAACATTCAGTACATCATCCATACATCCAAACTCATGCAAACAGTGCCAGTGAATGATCCACGATTGTTTACAAAGCAACATGGTCTCTTTTCCAGGAACTGCCTGTTGAGGGAATGGCACCTTTTTAGTAAAACAGAAGACATTAGCCCATCACATAATCCCCTTGTGATGCATTTCCCCGTATTTCTAGGAGTGCTTACTGGCAATCCACTTCTACTGATGAATTTCAAACTCCCAGTAATTATAGTGCTAATGACCATTTGTACTGCATGGTGGTGGGTGTAATTTGCCCATTCCCATGGCAGCGACTAAGTTGTTTTATTTTTCCTCATCTTCAAGGCAGTCATTCAGTAAATAGCTTTTTACAAGAGAGAATAGTGTTGTGCCCCCCAGTGTTAAAAGGTTTAAAGGAAGCCCTCATGAGTAGCTAAACTGCAGAATAAGTGAAATTAAAAAGTTTGTTAATAGTTAGGACAAGCATGTAATACTTTAACTACAGACAGGGGACAAATTAAAGGAAAAACCAACATAAAGTGTCTTAGTAATGTGTTGGGCCACCACATGTCGCCAGAACAGCTTCAGTGCACCTTGGCATTGATTCTACAAGTCTCTGAACTCTACTGGAGGGATGAACACCGTTCTTCCAAAAGATATTCCCTCATTTGGTGTTTTGATGATGGTGGTGGAGAGCGCCGTCAGTCCAAAATCTCCTATAGGTGTCCAATTGTGTTGAGATCTGGTGACTGTGAAGGCCATAGCATGTGATTCACATCATTTTCATACCCATTAAACATTCAGTGACCCCTCGTGCCCTGTGGATGGGGGCATTGTCATCCTGGAAGAGACCACTCCCATCAGGATAGAAATGTTTTATTATAGGATAAAGGTGATCGCTCAGAACAACCACAGCATAACAGAGCCACCAGATCCCCTCACTGTAGGGGTCAAGCATTCAGACCTGTACCAGTTTTTCCTCAAATGTTTCCCTTTAATTATTCTGCTAGCATACATCACATACTTGAGGTGGATGGGGCAACAAGGGATGAACTACGAGCTAGGCAGTCGAAAACTGTGCGTTCCTCCACCTGCATGTGATGCAATTTGGCGAGATGGTTCTGCCCTTACATGCAAAAGACCTGTTGCACTTGTGCCACTCCGCCATTGTTACTGAGCAGGGTCTGTGTGTGTGTGTGTGAGAGAGAGAGGCAGAGAGAGCTGGCCCCCACCCCTCGCATATACGAAAGCGAGATACATCTCTCTTCTGGATTGGGAATAGCGAAAAATTCATCATAGACGAATGTCTTAATCTAATAGCAAATAAGAAACAGAGTTGGTGAGATAAAAGTTGCAAGATAATGTTTATGTAGCCTAAATACGTAAGAAATCTATTATCTTAATTTCTCCAATAGCGAGAGCAGAACTGGTAACGTCAGAGCTTATCAGTACTATGATTTTTAATAATTTAGCCCTGGGGCCCATTTAATACTGGGTTACGGTACCCATCCCTATTAATAATACAGGCGACCATACGCCAAATCCTAATTGTTCCCTGAAGACTCTGAATGACTTAACTAGTGATTTAATGGCAACGGTGACGTGAATATTGAACAAGGTTATTTCATGCTGCACCTACTGTACATTGTCGGTGTCCTGTTTTGATTACTGTCATAATGTGGAGCATATAGTGCTAGGAACATATTTCCCTTGCAAATGCAATTCCCAATGTTGCACGGAGCTTAAATCATTTCTGGCTGTTGGGACCTGAGTTCAGCATGGCAGTGAGTCAAATTAAGTTTTAATATTTATATTATGTACATATTTACATAACTGAGCACAAATATTAGTCATTAAATCATTAAGATTAATTAATGTTGTGTGTTTAATAATGGAAATGATTTAAAAAGTTTTTAGAACATAAAAACACCCTCAATCATCACCTCAAGGTACTTTCTATCCTTATAGGTTGATATCCAATTAAATGTGTCTCAGAAGATAACTGTGGAGAACATAAAAATTAATTAGCTTCTCTCTTTGATCCTGAATATTATTGTTGAAGCTCATGTACAGGAAGCTTTTTCATAAATTAATTTACATTTAATGTAGAGTTTATATAAATCCAGCTTTGATACATTTACAAATAGTTTGTATATTTTTTTTATTGTGACATACGAAATGAAATATCATCATATACTGTATACGCATGTTTTTTTTTGTTCTTAGCCATGCTAGCTGCAAGGCTCTAGGGACGGCAATGACTGCCGAGTCTGTCTCCAAAATAATAATATCTCAACAACTATTAAATGGATTTTCTTGAAATTTAGTACAGATATCCACAGTATCCAGAGGATGAATCCTAATGAGTTTGGTGATCCCCTGACTTTCTGTCTAGCGCCTCCTGCAGGTCAAAGTTTACACTTATCCTGTGAAATATCTCAACAGCTACTGGATGGATTGTCACAAAATTTTGTACACACGCTTATGGCTCCCAGACAATTTATCTTACTGACTTTGGTGATCCTCTAGCGCCACCATGAGGTTGATATTTTTGGTTAGACATGTTGGATGGATTGCCATGAAGTTCGGTACAGAAATTCATCTTCCCCACAGGATGAAGTGTAAGAACTTGGTGATTCTCTGGCTTTTCCATCCAGCACCATCATCAGGTCAAAATTTCACTTTGTCCAATACTTATGACCAAATACCTGCAAAGCTAATGACCTTCCCGTCAACCTTAGCTGTACTTTGTGTTTAATGGTAGTTGGCATACTAAAGCACTAAACTAAGACGGTGATCATGCTTTTAGCTCAAAGCATCTGTGCCTACGTAAAAGCCTCACCGAACCTCTAGTGTGGCAAAAGACTCTTAATCTTCCTAAAATGTTGAATTGAGATGTAGACATAATCACCAACACTGCAGCTGTTGGCGACCCTGACTTGTCCTGTTAGACAGGGTTTAGTCTGCTTGAGTCTTGAATATATGTTCTGCTGTGTAATTCTGCCTTTACTCTTTTTTAAGTGCTCCCTCAGTTGCCACAGTCTCTGCATGGACCATAACAAAAGCAGTTTAGTGGACCTTTGTGGGTTAGCTCTGAATCATGAAATAAAAAGCAGCCACACAGCAGTAAACCCAATTTCCCGGCTCGTATTTTTCCTCCCCTCCATCAAAGCTCAGGGCTACCTCTGCCACATTATTAGTGAGCCAACTACAGGTGGCCTTGGTGAATTTGCCCCACTACACCATAGCTCTTATCGATGATTTAGTGTATCAGGATTAATGTTCACACTCCATCCAAATGTTCAGTCCATCCTTTGGTTCAGTGATTTCAAGTTTTGTGGAAAAATATGTCTTTAGGACTTTATAAGGGAAAAAAGTTAAATAAAACAGAGACAACCTTTTCCTGGCTGTGCTCGAGGTAATACAAACCCTGAGCATGTACATTGGTCTTTCCTGGTTTTCATCAGCATGTTAACAAGAACTCTACCCCTTTATTGGCTCTGCTTAGCCTAGCATTCAGTGCTCCTGAGAGACTGAAGAAAGGCTGATTGGCTCCTACGCAGATAGATTTACATAACCGACTCCCGAATGATTGCCATATACATCTAACAGTGCAATTTGAAAATGTATCAAAGTAACAATATTTAAAACAAGCATATTAAAATCTTGAGAGAATGAGATTTATTGTCTCCGAGGAAACAGTGTTTGATGCAGCTTCGTAAACAGACTGATCTGTATGCAGATCTGAGTGCTTGGCCAGAATATCAGATCGATGTCCTAGAAAATCTGTGATTTTATTCAAAACCAAGATTTGCACAAGATTTGCATCTAATTCCACACTACCAACAACGTTTTGTGCATTTCCAAGCTGGAAATAAAAATATGGAAATAAATCTGTGTCCTTATGTATCACAATCCATCACAATGTCAGTCCTGCGTCAGTACCATACAACTCTTAAGCCATATTTAGGAGTCATTCTCACATGCCATGAATTTTGAAAGTCTTCTGCAGTTCAGTATGTTATCTGTATTATGTGTAATGATTTTGTGTGTTGGCTCATGAATATTTCCAAAACAAACTTTCTAGTGACTTTCTATCCATCCTTGCTTGTGATAAAGGATATTAAATTTTGTTTTGTTCCCCGAAATACTATTATGTTACAATATGAGAACACACATAGCAGCATGAAAATGTATTTCCAGATACCAGAGAGGTGAGTAAATCAAAAAACTGACATCCTGAGACATTACCACAACATTCAATACTGGACCAACACCATTTCAAATAGAAGCAACACTCTCAAAACCCATAATTAAATGTCATCTACATTTCCCTGGTGACATACTCTGCCCCGTTTTCCCCATTCAGTCACCTGCAGAAAATAGTTTGAGATTCATGATGTCTGTGTCTTTAGTGTGCCATCATATTTAAAGACCTGGCTGGGCCAGGGACGGTAAATATGGGGGACTGACGCTTTCCAGGTCATTATTGTTGTTGCTCTCACTGAAAAGGAACGCTGACCTCTCACTCAATCACATTGAGTGATGAGGATAAGGAAGAGAGGATGAAGTTCATTACTGCCCCTTGGGCTTGATGTGTTCATTACTCAGACAGTGTGATTTCCTTCCTCTTTCCTCCTTTTTCATTCTCTCTTTCCAATTCGCACCACTCTCCAGTCTCTCCAGGCAAACCTACATTGCCCAAGACATGCCTGAAGGCCCATAAAATCTTAGCGTAAGGGGCAAAATCTGCACCTAAGATTCTTTGAGATGGTAGAAGCCAGCTAGAAACGTAAGAGAAGCTGTCTCTTCTTAGTGCTATTGATCTCGCCAACTGGCATTCGTGGCTGTGTAATGGAGTTGTTGTCATTTGGGGTTTTCTTTTACTCTTATCACTTCTTTATGTTCCTCTTCTCACTTACTATTCCTCAGACAAATGGAAGCCTCGTGGTTTTTCTGACCCAGACTCATTTCTCTGCGCTGCTGTTAGGGCCATTTCACTGCAATGTCATGCACAGTTTATTTAAAGACTTCTGCAGCTGCTTCACTGTAAATCCTGGTGCTTCCTCACTGCATGACTTTCATGATATTTTAATAGGTTTCCTTCAGTATTTAGGTCTGTTTTCCTTCTGCGATGGAATTTTTGCAAATTACCGTGATTGAGTTACTTTTGGATTTGTCTTTATCAAAATACAGGTGTAAATGCATTTGTTACGCATTGATATTAATTGAAACATTTCACTAAAATGTAAGTGTGGTTGGATCCGGACTCATTGTGGATGTATACGGAAAGTGGAGACATTGGTCTAATTGTTATGGATTTTTTAATGCCTTATTCTCTTCAGTTCTGTACTAGAAAGCTGATGAAAATGTTCTTTCATTTGTGTAATAAAGAAGTACAATTTAAAAGGTGCAGTTTACAGAGTTCTGCCTTCTTTCAGAGACTTATAGTAGCTCACAGTTAAAATTCTTTGGACCCACTGCACCTTTTCATTTCCTGAAAAACCTGAGGCAATTGTGAAATGGCTCTGGCCAATGGCGACATACTTACTACACCGTGATATGTAGATCACATAAAAGAGAATGAGCACTTAGTTCCCTCAAGAATACAGCTGCATTCAGTATTCGCTGGATGTTTATAGTGCTCTAGCATGTGTAACAACAAAGCGCAACAAGAACTCTCATCTGTTAAAAAGTGCTCACCAATACTAATCACTTCTCTCAATTGATTTAAACTTTAAAGTTTTAACATCGCCAATCAGTTATCTTTGGGTTTGATTCACTCTCCAATTCACGGTGAGATCCCCTGCATGCATTATCGGGCTGAAAGAGGCACCGTGCATTAACTTCTTTGCCCTGACAAATGGTACAGCACTAGAAGATATACAGAATGCTTTGCTGCTCGATAAGCCCACCAATTACACTCAAGGTCACTTGCTAACAGATGTAGGCATAGCTGTAACTGGTTCAGAGCCAGAGGTGGGGAGCTGCTTTTATGATAGTGCTAGAGATGCACCAGGCTTTGCCTATGTTTAAAATGAGGGTAAAGTGGTCCAAATCAGATTTTTCCCCTTGTATATTACACATATTCCACTTTTTAATGACTTTTTAATGATGAATATGGAGAAAACATTACAATGAGTTTGACATTTTCAACTCTAATTGGGTCCCCTTTCACATGTGGTCCCAAATCGGATACATGGGTAATCTGATAAGTCTTATTAGAATTCATACAACTTTTATGTCCCTCCAACATTTTGTTCGTTGTGATTCCATGGTGACAGGCTGGCATACACTGCGCTGGCACTACTACTAAGTAAGGATGAAGGACATAGTTCAGTAGAGGGATAATGAGGTGTCGGACCTCCATAAGGATTTGTATAAAATGTTTCAAGCGAAACTCAAAGGGTCTATCATAACTCGGTCGGTGTTTGAAAGCATATCAAAAGAAATGGCTGGATCCCAGGTGAAAGTGGCTGCAATGTCATTGCGAACTTAACAGCCTTAGGGATTGGTTCAAATGTTAAAAGAATTCAACAAAAGAAACATTTCTGGCTGCTTTTGTGCACAGGAGTCAGTTCAGGATCATATTAGATATTGACCACACTGAGTTCAGAATGTGTCTACAAAAAAAAAAACATTGGAATTGAGCTTTAAGGCTTCCACTGCGAAAGTATCTTTTGTCAGCAGGCATTAATAGAAGACCTAATGCCCCTTGAAAAAGAGCTGGAAGTCAATTTACCATTTCAGAGCCTGCGATTAAAATGCAAGCAGGAAGAAAAAAAAAAAAACATTCATCTTTGAAGTGGTGCCAGGCCAAAGCTCATCCTGTTTGGGGCCAAAGTTTCCCAGAAAATAAGAGTTTCCCATTACAGGCCCCTTCTTAACTGTATGTGAATAGACATACAAAGCGAGTCACCCTTATCAGTGTCTTGTAAGAGCTTTCATCTCCGCAAATAGCCCCTGCAGATACTGGAGTGTAGATAAAACGTAACCTGTGCATTGGAGGCATAATGACAGAGATATACTCTATAGTACTGCGTTCTCACCGGGGGCAGTAAAGTAAGATAGTATTCCAGGTGTCACTGAGTATCGCATCAGCAGATTTATAATGAAGGGGATTATATCAGTTTTCCGTAATGACCTTTTCAACACAATCTCTGCCTATTTCTAAAGAACGGTAATGAATGCCAATGAAGACTGGCTGTACTGGGCATCCCGATAAGCATTTAGACTGGGTCACTGGAAAATTTTAAACCTGCCATATGTTCAGAATGACTATCCATCATTCTGTCATAACGCAAAACATACACACTGTATCTCAGTGATCCGTAAAGCATACAAATTAGGAAAATGGATCTTAATGTGAGGAGGCATCCCATATGCTTTTCAGCTGTGCCCTAAGGGACTCGTGGCGCTGACATTAGTACACTGATGTCATAAGCAATTCATTGCCGTCTTCAGATATCGACCGGGCTCTTATCTGCAGTGACACCCTGCATTGTCACAGCTACCGTTAACCTTATGTTTTCAGGAAAGCACTGGATTGTTTTACTTGACTCAAAATGGTTCTTAGCAACAGCTTTTCCCTGAGAGCAAGCTGCTGGCCTCTGTTATCACCTTGTTTAGGATGTATCTCGTTGCATTATCAGGGTTTGAAGATGTTTTCCCTTAAAAGGTGATGCGTATGCAACTGCTCTGTACATTCACAAAGAGCAGTCAACATCCCACACCATCATATTATCACAAAAATATTCTAATAGGCTTAGTAGTGTAAGCAAATTAATTGAATGGCTTAAGGTTTTAGTTTTATTTTTTTACTCCAAGCACTTTTAATGAATGATGTATGGTCTCTTTCGCCTTTTAAATGGACCGTCAATAATAATGTTTGAAACCACAATTAACAACAGTACACTTAAGACCACTACTTACTTTAGATGCATCTTTGATTTAAATGCTCTTACCTATTGATTCTTAAGATCAAGTTCCAACAAATTTGATAATCATTTCAGTCATTTTTCGCTGGATCCCGCTTCTCAAATTTGACGATTTTTCCAACTTTTCTTTGTCATAAATGATACTGACCTGAAGTTCTTGTGGTTTTAAATTTTGGTTGGACCAAATTTAGAATTTGAAAACATCACCTTGGGCTCCGAAATAGTTAGTTGCAGTCCTGCTTTATTTATATTTTGGTTTCTGAAGAAGCTGAGTAAAATGAAGATGAATCAAAAATACATGAAGATGTTAATACCTCTGAGGCCAAAGGACAAGCCGTTGAGCTTGAGTTCGTACTGGTCAGCACGAAGGAACGATTATCTGTCACTGCATATTGATTTGTTGTTGGTACCAATATTGTTTTAAAGTCTGGATAAGCTCTGGCTAAACAAGACAGTTAACCATACTTTGCTTTGTTCACTCTTCACATTGATTCCCAGATCTGCTGAGGAAGATGCAGCAACAGCATTCACCTTGTTTCACAGGACTGACTCATCACTAGGGTCATGTGGTTGTTGTTTTTTTCTTCCTCATATGCTCTTAACAAATCGGCTCACCTTCCTCCTAATGACAGCTTAACAAAATCGATCAACCTTTTTCCTAATGACAGCATCTGTGTGCTTTGTCTCTCCATAAAGGTTACTATAGCAGCCATTTGGCTTGATAGCTTTAGAGTGTCCTGCATCTCCTGAGGCAGGGCTTTTCTCTTTGTTCCCTTTTGGTTGAACAATCCAGACCTGCAGTTTAAAGCCATTTAGTCCAGAAATCATTCTTTTTTTCCACTGATTCTCTCTCATTAGGACTACACTTTTCACTGAACTTGCTTGGATCGCTAACATGAGAAAACTGCTCTTTGGATGGCTTGTGCGGTTTGACAAGCAGGAATTCAGTGTTTTGTTTTTTTTTACAGTTTGGCAGCCATCTCGTGTCTTTGAGCAAAACAATAAACTTCATGTGGAGAAGAGAGAGCCGCACTGCACCGTGCCCTGAGTTTATTGGGTTCACCCTGACAGAAAATATGAGCCAGACATAAATGAGAAACCCCACAGCTCACTTATCTTCTGCTTTACGAGAGGATTTAAAAAAAACTGTACTTAATGTTGATTAAGTATTATGGTCATTTAGGGTTGTGCACTGAAAAGTGTGTTAAATTTCATCTTGCTGCGTTTGGTTCAAGGTTTTACTGCCTCTGCTCAATTGAATATGGATTGAGAAATTCTTGCTAAAGCACATTTCCAATATTTTTATTTATTTCTGTATAATTTTGTTCTATCACTGTCTGCCTCTCTGCTGTGAGAATGTCCCAATTTATTGTCATTGTGTGCATGTTTGGCAATGATGCATCACATTACCACCTTATTTTTGAGGCTCATGAAATTGTGTGCTCAGTAAGCAACCCTGGGCAGAGAGCCCAGACTTAACGGTTCTATTTGAAATTGAATGCATGCAGTATACAGTATATCTACTGTTTCCAGTTACTTCTCCCCTTATTCCGAAATAAACCTGTGAATAGAATGGACACTGCAGTTATAGTCTCCTATCATCTTACTATATACTCAGCAGAATGCCCTGTGCTGTAGTGACTGATGTTGATGATCTTTTGTTCAATTGCGTGTTCTCTCAGTAAACTGTGGTGCTTGGTCGCTGGACCAATGCTAATTTCCATATTTGCAAGCTAAACAGTTTTTCCACTAGAGTTTATCAGTGACTATATGATAACCTTTTTCATATGTTTTTAAAAAAACACAAATGAGCACTGAAACAAATTGTCAGTTACTGGTTAGTTAGAAAATTAATCAAGAATTTAATAATGTGTTAATTGTTTAGCAAGCAAAATTGCTCTCAGTGTCCTCATTCCACATTCAAGTGATTCCAGTGAGTTTCATGTAGTGAGTTATACACTTTTCTTTATTTGGGAAAAAGAGAGTGCTCATATGGGATCGGGAGAGAACCAACTGGACCGATGCATCCCTAGCAGCATATTAACATATTGAAACATTACGCTTGTTAAAGGACGGGAGTGCAAAAACACCAAATTTTTCAGTGCTTTTTGTTCCTTTCATCCTATTGTGAAGCATCCCCGCAAGGTTGACACGTTCTACATTCACTCATCAAATTGACAGTAATTACCGTGTCGAATTTCACAGTCGCTAGATGTCAACGAGGAGAAGAAACACACTATACTTGTTGAAGAAATTATAGAGAAATTTTAAACCCTAATAGAGTGGGTGACATTCGCTCTGTGCTTTACATCCATGTTCTGTGCTGACGGCATAATGGCACTTGCTTTGTTTACCAAAACTCAGCAAAGCAGGGCGCTGGTACTGAATGCTGGGGATATTGCTCATTTCAGTGCATGCTGCTGTTCAGCGATATGTTCAGGTACCGGAAGACATTATACTCAGTGCTTGTCTAATGACAGCCTGCAGATGCTTCGTCCTCGGGGTTTGGTGAGGCAGACTTTTGTATCGCTTTGCTGTTAATGAGGTTTCTTGTTTTGTGTGTTGGTGGATATAACGGTTTCATTCATTTGTCATGTCTGCTACGCCCATGATGCAAATAACATAAGTGTGCTAATAGATATTTATTATAAAGTAGAATCAGTCTCCTTAAAATAAAACACTCCATAATTCACGAGTCATCACTATATATGCTAACTAAATTGTTGTGGTAAGCTAATGAAAGTGAATAATAAATCAAGTGGCTTCATGTTCACTCAATACCTGCGAGCTATTAGCATTCCTTGTCCAACCATAGACTCCCTAAAAACCCCAAAGTTTGAACTCTCTCCACTATATTTCAGAGGCTCTCACATGTGAGAAAGGCTTGGTTGATAACAGTGTCCTGCTCCACTACAACAACTTTCTGGCCCTTTTTCTGGATATTGTCAAACAAGCCACGATGAGTGGGTGGAGCACTTATCCAGCACAGTGAAGCACACTTCACTGCAGACGGGTGCTTTATAGATTGTGGCTCAGCTATTGATGTTCAATTTAGTGGCTACTTTCCTGAAAGCTCCCAGTTTCTGACCTGCCTTGATGGAGATGTATCTTGGACTTTAAAGATTCACAGGTGGTTTTCCATTTGTCTTTCCAGGTGTGCTTTGTGTCACAGCAGAGCTGGCGTCTGTAAATTTACGATTGCCGTCTTGCCGTTTGTGTGTTTAATGGCCAATACTGCATGCATACATCTTGCAAAGAACTATTTGGTAGTAAATTGTGCCCACTTGTTTGAGGACAAGCTGCTCTCTGCAGTTTTCCATCTGAGCCAGCTGCTTCTGCGCAGTTGGGGGGTGAAAAGCTCTCGGGGGGTGTTAATGCTGGTTTCGTCCTGGGCACTCGCAGTCAGTGTTTTCTAGGTGGATCAATGTACTGTATCTGTCAACTTCTCTCTGAGTAGAGGTTATTTCATCTTACTCCTGTCGTTGTTGCAGGGTGCAATGTGGAAAAAGCTCATGTTCCATCAAAGTCTGCAAAGAGAAAAAGTTCCCGTTGGGACTTCTAGATGACGGTGTACATTAAATGCTGAAGGGAAAGGTTTTGGGGAAATACACCTACAGCTTGGACTTCTCATCTGATTCAAAGAGGTTGTGAATCCAAATCCTCCAGTGTTAATATTATATGGCGTACATCTTACAGAGGTGCAATCAGTCCACACTTCATCAAGTAAACTCTTCTGGTAAGCTCAAGGGTACTTAAGAATAGGATGCCTAGCCGAATCATTCTGTGTCAAGGCCACGAGTACTTAAAGTGCACAATACTTTGATGCTCTGTAGCTATATCTGTCTGTGCTGTTTGAATAAACACGTTTATTTTCAGTTAAAGAAGTCTGCATTTAAATAGGACATTGAAGGCTGCAGATACAGTAAGTATAATTTCAGATTAGGCTACTATAATTTGAGACTTTAAAGACATTTAGATTGGTCTGTTTTGTTTAAATGTTGTGAAGCTCTGGTTGACAAAGAACTTATGGTCAAATAGAACAATTTACTTGAAGATTTATGTTGGTATAAAAGCTTTTTAAAAATATGAATCCTCCCTGTTCTACAGATATCACTTCTCCATGCTTTTTGCACACATCCCTCGACATTTGTATTGACCCCAGCTCCCATATCACTTTCTGCCTTGACCATACTCATTAAGGTAAACATGAGTCATGTTGAGTTTTTCCTGACTGTATATGGACTTGGAATGTAGTGATTTGTTCCATACATCACACTTCAGACTCAACAAAAGGGGTGGGGGGGAGCCTTGTGAGAGATCTTTGAATTCAGACACTTGTAGACTCTATCACGAAGGAAACAAATGGGAGTTGAATTTAAATGCAATGCTTGCTGGTTACACAGTGTACATGAATGATGTTGTTTTGTGTCATTGTTCGTTTGCCAATCACTCATGTGAGCAGCGTGCCATCTGTTCACCTCAGAAATAGCGAGGTGACAGACCTCATTGAACTCATTTCGTCATGGATGCTCAGATGAGTGTGCACTGTGTGACCTGAAAATACTCCAACGTAGCTGCTCCCAGTCACCTATATGGAAATTACAGAGACTTGAGGGGCGTGTTTGTTTATTGGAAACATGGCTAGAAATGGAAACCACGGGCTGGGTGAGAGGTGATGGAGTTGCACACATGTTGAAATTAAGTGTTCTCAGGGGGAGAAATGGGTGGGTGGGGCTTGCAAAATATGGACCAAATGCAAGCCTGCTAGTGTGTATACAGAGAAACAGACACAAACACACACCGCATGTATTCTAATTGCTTGCTGCCTGTAGCTAGAACTATAGCAGCCATATTCTTAAGTCTAAAATGAGATTATGGTTTAAAAATATTAAACTTTACTAAACAAGCTTTGGATTTCTCCACATATGGTGTCTTTGTTTTGCCTTTCCAAAACCAAAACGCAAGAAAAAAAAGGGTAAGGAATGGATTGTATTTGTCTGTTCTAACGTAAACCGCAATCATTAGCGTGTTCAGCTAACTAGCTTACCACTGGCAGTACTAAGGCTAACGTGGCTTTACTTCCAAAGCCAGAAGCATATCAAGAATTTCGAGTGGTTGATATGCCACAGTTATCACTGAAAACTGCATATGTGCGACGCGAGAACGCAACGCTTGACAGGCATAGCAGCAGTAACTAAGAGGGGGCAGGTCTTAGCAAGTGGTCAATTAAAAGCAACTCTTGTTCATTGAACGATTACAAAACAATTTTGCAAAGTGATTGTCCATTTAAATTTGTCTGTTCACGTCCCCTGCCAAAGTCTATGAAAGCAACTAAATCATGTCACAAAGGGACTGCTACGCCTCACAGGTACCTTGTAAATTATTCACCTGAGACACTGCGCTAGTTCTCTGTGCTGCTCTGACCCAGTAAGAAGTTTCACACTATATTTTCAAGTCCTTGAAATCCTTATTTTTCTCCGAGCACTATTTATTCCTGCCTGTGGAACAGTCCCCTCGCTGCTCATTCCTGTCCAGAACATGTATGTGCTTGCATAACACACCGACAAGAACTCCAAGGTCAGAGTCTGCTGAGACTCTACACGGAGCAGGATTCACCAAAATAGACCTGCCTCGCTGTCAAGTGACCTGTGGAGTCTCAACCTTGTTTCAGAGTAGATTTTAAGCCCAGTCTTATTTCATACCTAAGCCTGCCAGCCTGATGGACATGTAATAATGAGAAAATATGCCTATTAGTGTTACCTTAAGCAAATTCACTGCAGTAGTACGTTGGGAAACAGTTAAGGGTTTGAGTTAATGACAGGCATTTCAAGAGGGAGAGCTTGGCATTGATAGATGAGTGCAATTGAGGTACAGTGCGGTCCAATTAGTGGAGAAGATGATGCACTTGGCTGGTCGTAATGTCATCACAGACGCTGTGCGTAGCCTGTCAGTCATTGTTAATATTGACCTTGACATTTTGTTGTAGGAAATCTCACCAACCTGGGCTCCACAGCTCTTCTCTCTGCCCTCCCTCTGTGTCTGGACTTTTTATTTTTATAGTGTATTTCTCACTCCTTTAACCACATCCCTTATCTGTGTCTCATGAGGCCGTGGTGTACCATTAACACTGTCCATTACTGTCACTCATTGTTTTAACGTTCAATTACACATCATGCGGCAGGCTCATAATGTACTGTCATTGCTGATTCATTGAGGTGGACACTTTCCCCTTAATTTTCCTTTATTTCTCTCCTCCTCCTCGTGTGCTTTCTATCTCTCTTCTTCTTCTTCTCCTCCTCCTCCTCCGTCTCTGCCTCCTCCTTCTCCTCCTTCTTCTTCTCTCGGGCCAATCAGGCCACACCTCCATGGCAACCGTCAGTGAGGGTAAAACATCCACAGATGGTGCTGAGTAGAGCGAGCAGCAGGCGCACTACGAGATCAAGTGTGGGAGTGTGTGTTTGTTTGTGTGTCTGAGATAGACGGAGAGGGAGAGGCTAATTGGACAACCACTGTATTGTGAAGCCAACAGAGTAGTCTCTAGTAACTCAGAAGAGGAGTAAAGGAGTGTTTGCTCAGAGGAAGTTGTGGAGGAAGAAAATAGAAGGGGGTGAGAGAAGCCCCCCCCCCCCCTTCATCTTCCCCAGAGCAGGAGGTAAACCGCCGGTAAGCAAATATTAATGACCTGACAAAAGAGCACACAACATCCCCGTGTTGATCAGACAGCCTTACCCTGGAGCTGCGTAACAGAGGAGCCCGGATACATATACACACACACAGCCACACACGCAAGACAAACCCCCTTCGCTGCTCTCCACTCACTCATGATCATCACTCCCGCCACACACAGACACAAGGGCCACGCTGACACAGCCAGAGGAGAGGAGGAGAGAAGAAAACTGTCGCCCTGTTGTGGGACTTTGTCAAAGTAAGGGTCTTCCCTGGATTTAAAAAAAAAAAACTCTGAAGCCAGAGTCCTCTTTTTGTGCTGACCTTTCCAAACCCCCCCCTCCTCCCTACCAAGGAGCAAAGATGAGCTGCAGGAAAAGGTGCAAGCGGGAGATTTTCAAGTTCGCACAGTACCTGTTCAGGCTCATCACAGGCACGCTCAACACCGGTAAGGCTCCTAGTGGACTTTGAGAGGTGCATTTCTCCCTCCTCTGTTTCCATTTGCTGAAGATTCTTTTACAACTGCAGAGATGTTTTTGGTCTTTTTGCAGAATCTTCCTGGCAGTTTGGTCCAACTTCTCCATTTGATTAACAGCTCCATAAAATTAGCTCATGTTAACATAAAGTTAACACTTACCACACTTACTTTACCATTGATGCCTATGTAGGTTGTGTATACATTTATGCCTGCAACCTTGCTAGAGCATTGAGGATTTCTAGTGTGAGCCTGATTGCATTACTTGCTCTGCATCATAGTTTGTGTACGTGCATGTGGAAATGTGAAAGGAGGATACAGGGAATGTTTATTTAGTAAGAGACAGTCAAAAGCAGAAAAGCCAAAACTAATAGAATAACCAGGTGCTATTTCTGTACCTGTATCATGCCGCAAAGCGTAAGAGATTTTGGTTTCCCTTTTGTTCCATGTACACACACCAAGAGCTTTTCTAATAAGACAGATAGTGAATCAATGGTTTTAACAAGATGAAATCTTGGATTATAGCGGATTACAAGTGGATTACTCCATGAAGAGTTCAATACAGGATAAAGGTTACCAAGCAGTCACATGCACTGACTGGTATACATCAAAGTGTTGCTATAGAATATTTACGTATGTGATGCAGACTGTTGTGGTTGCTTATTATTGAATCTTACAGTGCATTGTGCACCTTTTTTTACTACACTGGTATTATGCCCTCGCTTCTGTCTCGTTCTTGCATTAACTGAGCTTCACCGTCGAGGAAGTTGTTGATTATCACGCTGCATGAGTGAGATGGTGCTAATCCCCAAAGAGGTGCTACATGAACACGCTAATGAATTTCAACATGCTTCTGAATGAGATTTTTTTACGAGCAAACACACAGCAATAAGGAAAAAAAAGGGATTTTAAAATTAAGCAGTTCACATTTAGAATATTTCCATACAGCCATGGCCTACTTTCCACAGTCTCCTTGACCTTCGAGACAGAGAGAACCAGTGGGGAGGGTGGGAGGCAGCTATAGAAGAATCGGTCCATCAATGGGCTGCCCTATAAAAGGTGTAGATGGTTTCAGCTTTCAATTCAAACTGATAAATATAGGCTTGTGGGAGATACCAAGCTTTGAGAAATCCATCTATCTGCCTAAAGGAGTTCGCTGTTGGTTTCTATAGCTACCAGCGGGTCATTTAGGTCACATTGCAATTCACACTTGGCGGTAACATGATTAGGGTATATTGGGCAGTAATTTCCTATAGTATTCTCAAAGCTTTGGTTGATAAAATTGTGGCATTGCTGCTCTACAGGCTACAGTGTTTGTTTGGGTGCAGAATTGTGGTCTTTAATGTCAGTGTCAGTGCCTATTAATTATTGATCATGTTAAGTACAAGGCCAGACATATTTCCCTTTGGACTAAGTCCAATTACTGTAGGTGTGCTGAGTTAGAGCAACATAATCTTTATCATTGACCCCAAGAATATTAGTTTGGCTGCTATTTTCTGAACCTTCACTCAAAACCTTGAAACTCTATTATCATGAAATATGGACATAAACATAGTCTCTAAATCAGTATATTGGATATATGCAGTGCAGTTGGTGTTGTTGTATAAAACCCATCTTTGGCTTATACATTTCAACTGCATCCTTTATGACCAAATTATAAAGAAAGACATTACACATATAAAATTATGAAACCCATTATCAGCCCATTATTGGACAATTTCCACTTGAGTGGATCCATTTCTCTATAAACACAGCATATTAACTTATCTTACACAGCCTGTGCTGCAGATTAATATAAATGGAATTTGACCAGAGTGAAGCTGGCTTGGCCATCTTTGGCTGACCGGGGGAAGAGAATGATAGATGGAGTCAGTTAGCAGACCATGGGATTTTAATTGAGATGTTCATTGTCCCAGAACAGCACCACAGTCATTGCTTCATTGATCACTTAGTTGCTAAGGCCAGCACAAACACATAGTGTAGGTCGAGGGTGATGTAACTGAACGGTCCTTGGCAGATTTTGCTGTACATCACATGATGTAATGTCATGAATGATTTCTGTCCACACAGGCTTTTTCTTAATATATGCCTTCAAACAAGATGTATGTTAAAAGGTCTACATTTGACAACATTATCAATACAATAATCTGCACATTGGTATCAAGTTGTAATTAAAAGAGCACAGAAAGTCATTTATTGATCCGAACAGATCTACCTTATTGGCACAGAGACATAAACCAGAGACAGTAGGCCACCATTGGTATTCATGTCACCACTGCTGCCCAGTAAGCCTTTAGTTTTTTAGCTGAAGAGAAAAAAAAAGTGGAAACAAATCATAGATGCGCAGGATTCCAGGTTATAAATCCAAACAGCAGCAGTCAGCACATATTCAATATACTGAAAAGCAGAAACTGATTTGTTGCTCACACCAGGGGAAATGTTTATCTCCTCCAACATTTCCAACACCGCCTTTGCTAAAGATGAGTTGGGAGGGCTACCAGTCCACCAGAGTATCCATCAGAATCATTTAGATGTGCTAAAGCTGGGTGATTTATGCTGCTTACTTTTAAGTGACACATTTTCAAACCCTATTTGTTATGTAGTCAATACCCTTGATTGTGCAGTGGGACAGCTTTAAACATGTCCTTTCCAACTCTATTCAGCTGCATTGCACTCAAACACACACTAAATCTGCCATTTGCACCGGATCAGAGCGATAGTTTTTAAAATCTCTCTCTACATCTTCACAGTTCGCTTGTCCCCGAGCATTGGGCTGTCAGGCGTCACAGCTTCTGCGATGCATCATCCTTTTTTTTTTTCTCATCAGGACAGGCTCACATGCTTGTAACTGATTCCAGCATATCATTTGACATCACAGCACATGTGCTCTCAAACCCCTGCGCACACTTTTTTATAACAAGACAGATGAAAGTTGGCTCGATTTGACTTTCCTGTATGAGAGCTTTGATGAGCCTTTGAGCATTTTAACTTGCTTGTATTGATTTCAAATAATTTGATTTAGCTTGTCGATGCAGTTGTTTTGAGTTCAGTGATGATACATATTTCCTTGGCCAAACAATGGTGAATGTTTCTGCCGAATAAGAAAATTATTTCTCCCCTCTTGAGATTTTAAATTTTTATTGCTAAATTAGTCAAATAGGATTTTTTGAGGTTGTTTCTCAACAGTGCAAATGGTGCCGGTTTCCCAGTGCTATTTGTTTGTAGGATTTTGTATATTCAAGTTCAGCAACATTATCTGAAAACCCATCCTTTGGTTAGATAGACAGCTTATTTAGACAGCTTGTCTGGGTCAGGACTGCAGGGCTAGTAGTGACAAGCAGCACCCACTTCCTTTTCCTTTGCCAGCTCTTCATTGGCAATGAAAGGTCAGTTTGGAGATGCTGTTGTCCCAGCTTGTCTAGGGTCAGTCTGAGGTCTCCTCCCAAAACTGTCATGCATGGTACAAACCCCAAAGGGAAGGTCCTTACCACGTGCCTCCAATGGTTCTTTTAAGGTGGAGGAGCTGTGACAGCTTGGGTTAAAGGTCCTCTGAGAAAGTGCACGGTGGTCTAAAAACTAGGAGTGGAAGTGGAAGTACTCATCCAATACTACTGCCATAAAACAACACTGTGAAAAATGCACTCTTCATCATTTACATGTGTGGGGGCCTGCCCAATGATGCGAGGGCCCATCTTTGTTTCCCTCTCTTTGGTGTCCTGATGGCTATTAGCAGGTCATGTTCCACCTGTCCCATGAGGACAGCACGTTGAAAGCCCATAATCCCTGACCAAACACTGAATATTTGATACCCATAGGCAGATTGGGTTGGCATCATGTCTGTGTCCCCATTCTAAATGGCAAGAGAAGACTCGCCGCTTGTTTTTATCTAATGTGGTTTAGAATCCACAGAGCAGTCAGAATGTATAGTGAGTCCCTGCAGTGCTGACGAGTATACACGGCTTTTATATAGACGGTGATAAAACATTGCACATGTAGACATTTATTATAAGCTAGTGTTTGAAGTCCATTGCTGCTTTGCTAATAGATAAACCTAATAAATTGTGTTTGTGGATTATGGAAGGAACTATCAACCTTTGTGCCACTTCTGCAATAATTTCTCCTGAGTTTATAGACCTTTGCAACCTCTGCAGAGCTCATAGAAATATTAAAGCAGAACAAAAATGACCAAGGGAGCTTTCAATATTTAATTTTTAAAGATTTCTCCTTAAATTCACAAATAGGTCAGGAAGCACTTATTTTTTATGTTGTAATAAAGCAGTGTATCCATCTGTAGTAACTGAACATTTCTTCCGTGATGTTTGGGCTGGCGCATCAATACCAGATGGCTAACCATGTTGCATAATGTTTCTTTTCACACCCAGTGAACTAACATGGCATCTGCTTGATTCACCTGACAAGCATCTGAATCAGTCTGAAGTCTGATGTTTGTGTTCACGCTGTGCAAGACGTGACCGCTTGATTACAGTTTGCTGAATTTCCTGTGGTGTGTTTAACTCCTTCTAAAAGAAATAAATCACCCATAGTGAAAGTTTGCTCCAATTATTTCTTAACTGTCCACCTGGCAAGCAAATTTCTTGTAGATACATATAGACGGTAGATATCATATATGTCATAAGATATATAATATGTTAAAGAAAACTAATGGGAATCCACATTGTATTGTTTAATGTTGCTACAGAGTAAGACTATACAGTAATATAGCTTGACAAGATGTCTAACACAACCTGAATTGAACAGATTAGGATGCTGTAGTGATCCAGAACACCAAAGCATCTGTGCCCAGCCTCTTACATAATGGAAAAAGGGAGAGCAAGTATCAGTGTCATCTGTTAAAGGCTTTGTTTAACCTTGCACTGTGACCTTTCACCACGACCCCTTTCCCAAGGGTCACCACCTTTTTGGCGAAGGCAGAAAGAAGATGTTGACTGTGATATCTGTATCCATATCAGCTTTCTGGCAGGCCCAGTCCACTGTGTCTTTGTTTCACAGTGTCCCCGCCTTCTTCTGGTTTCAGGTTTCTGCTGCTGTGTTGCCGTCCAACACCAGAGCGGCACAGATTCTTTGGCTCGTTCGGGCAGTACAGTACTTGGCCAAGCTGCAGGCTTTATCGGAACTTACTGTCCTAATGTAATATTCTACAGGCTGGTCCACTCAGATACTCCTTTGCCTGACCGGGGATGAGTGATGCGTTCTTGAGGCCTGGTCAAGTACTGCAAGACAATCTGGCCGAGTGTTATGTAATAGAGGAGAGCAAGAGTGTGCTCACTGCAGTGGAAAATGAACACCACCATCATCTTCAGTCTACAACTCAATATGGACCTAGAGTTAAAAAAAATCTTTCTATTGTTGAGGTCAGGATTGGGAAGTGGTTTCATATGAACTAATACAGGTTTAAATCATCCCTGTATCAATCCACCATTACTTCTGCTCCAAGTAAGTCCCTAAAAACAGCAACATTTCAATGCAGATGCCGTCATTCAAACACTTGATGTGGGTTCAGAGAAATCTCTGTCCCACAACACCCCCACAACTGTGCACTTTGTTAATAATTAGTAGATGTAAAATTAATAATTAGGTAATGATGAGCTTGTCATAGAAATTTCACCCTCATAGTTGAAATGTGATTAAAGATTTGTGCATCAGGGGACTCTAGTCAGAATTTTCGTGTACTATATGCCCACAAATCCTCTGTTACTGAGATGAATGTGTTTAATGCTTTTTTTTGCATGCTAGTGAAGGAGTATGGAGTCGAGAAACTATGAAGTAATTCTATTATAAATTTAAAGGGACACACCAGTGATTTAGTATTGTAGTAAAAGTTGGGAGATTGAAAAAAAAAAGACTGGTCAAAATCAAAAGCAGCAGAGGCTGAGATATCCTGACTTGTAGTCCCTAATGTAGTTCAAGCTCAAAGAATTTCTGGATATTGGCCTGAACAGGATGTTTTTATACCGATAATGTGATATGATTTTCAAATCACAAGAGCCATGATTTTATTTGCTTAATTAAGAATATTTTAACAAGCTGTAGCAAGTAAAAGTTTTTTATCTGGTGACTGTTTATTTAATGACTAGAAGGACAACTTTCATTAATACATGTACTTAACTGTAGGTTATTAAAGTTAATTCTGTGAGTTGGCCAAAATACAAACAAGAAATATTGGCTGTTGCCTTGCTACTATACTTACTCTCTGCATGCTGGTGTCTGTACATTTATGTTTGGCCAAAGATGGTTTTGTGGAGGAAGAAACACCACTCTGTATCATTTTAATGTCTAGAATATATAATCTAGACTGTGTCTTTTTGTGTCTGTTCATAAAAGACAAACAGAGTGGCAAGTCATTTGAACAGTCTTGGTCAATTTCATAAAGGTAGCTGATCAATTGTCGAGTTGTCAAGTTACTGAGTGATGTAAAAGAAACCACTGATGTAATATGTTTATAAGTTAAGGGTTTGATTATGCTTTGTACAACCATATCTTGTGTAATTGACCAAAATACAAGCCTATAGTATAATTTATAGAAAATAACAGTTGCTACATTGGTCAGAAAAATTGCCATTAGATATTTTCTGAAATTGTTCAGCTCCCACTGATCCCATGATAAAACTTGATAACATCTTTCATTACACCCTTCAGTTTGTAACGCAGGCTTTCTGTTAATAATATATAGTCTCCAAGCCCTGTTCTAAGACTTCAGAAAGCTCAATTCAGAGCCACAGAAAACATTATACTGTAACTGTTTTTGCAGGCTGGGTAGTGCTCCTCGTGACGACTAAACTGACCTTTAGAAATGGTGGCATGCCCCTTTAATCAAATTGGGAAGAAAAATTAAATTACAATAATGAGTTACTAGCAAACCACAGTAATTCTGTTATTGGAATCTTCAACAGGTAGACTGTCACATTACCAAAAGTTGTGTTTTTTATGCTTGTATTGATTGGCTCTTTGTCACCACTACAACATCATCTAATCCTCGCAGGTTACATATTCTCTCATTTTTTCCTATATTTGCATTATACAATGGCCTATGGTTATCTGGTGCCACTATCTATTTAAATTCATCCTTGCTAGCCTATGTAATCAGTTTTCCCATTTGCCCTAATGTTTGTAAACGAGATTCCTAAGTGGAAAGAATGGAAGGGTTATTTTTAGTCGGATGGGCATGGCTGACTTACAGGCTGCTGTGTAAAAGGTATCACTGCTTGCTGAATGCACTGTGGGTTTGGTATCAGTGATGAAAGAAAAGAAAAGAAAACAACAACAAAATCATTGGTACATTGTGATTATCATGATTAAGCTAGATAGTAATATGAGAAGAGAGGCGACCTCAGTGGACCAAAGCGAAACAGTACTAAAGAACTGCCAAAACAAGACTGCGTCCTTTAAAAGAGCAGACTATTAAGAAGAGTCTTAATGTTTGCTGTGGACTTGTTTTCTTTGCTCTTTGTTATCACCTCATTACCCCAGTGCTTTTCCTATCTGCTCTGACTTGGCCTCAAGTGATCATTACTATTGTTATCTTAAATTGAAAAGTTTTCTCCCCTCTGCTGTCACCTCTCTTTTTTTCTGCTTGCTCCCTCTCTGTCCATATTATTCTGCTTGCTGTCTCCAACTGTGCATCCCCATTTCTCCTCTCCTGCTCGACTTTATCTCCTCTCTCACACTTGTGATCAGTTAATTTTAGGGTCCCGTTGAAGCTCTTTGTATCGAATGTTGCCTACTGTCGGTTTCCTCGCCTGTGTTTTCACAAAACGTGAACCCTCTGCCCCAGACGCTCTGCGATACGAGAGACAATGTCCTCTCCACGCACCGTTAGCTGGCAATTACAGGAACTGCAGCCCTGCTCCAGCTCCCTGCCAACAAAAGGGGAATCAATACACCTTTGAGGGTTGGAGTGGAGCCTCAAGGGAAACAAGAGGGACTTAGTATCAGATAATGCCAGATAATCATTATCAATGTCAGATAATGACACATTTCGTCATGCATAACAATACTGCATGCATGCCGTATTGTTAGTAATATCCAAGAAAGTGCTGAAAGTAAAAGTAGACACTCTGGTATTGAACATATTATGTTTTATTGAGAGACTTTTGCTGCAGTCCCGCAGGAATCTGGGCTTTTATATTTTTCTTTTTCATATTTTATTTTCCTCAGGCACTCTGTTGATCCACTGACAAAAATGCTGTTCTCAAATGGTTTTCTATGTCTTCTTTGATTGATTGTAGATTAAAATTTCAAGCAGATCAATCTCGAGGTTTGCGCAAAATGTTGGATAAACAGAGGCAAAGAGGCAGGATGTGAATTACAGCCTATTATAGTTTTTGACATTTTCACTGTGCAGCAGTGACTCATGCCCAAACTTGTGGTCAAAATATGATGTTTTGGTCAAATTAGTACTTAAATGGCTGTTGCTCTTGAGTGATTTTCTGCAGTTTTGGACAGGTATTAATCATCTTGTACACAGCTTATTATTTTTTGTAATTATAGAAGTTTTTGTTTCAGTGACCAAGTTAATGAAGTGCACTGTCTCAGGAAAATAATGTGTGTGTGTAAGCATCATATATCAAGGCAAATGAGCGTTGTTTTGCTTAATTACACCCTGATAGCTTCAGTCACTGTAGAGCAGGTTTGCTTTTGTCTCTCACATTGGTGTGGTATGAGTAAAAGTCAGCCCCACATGTTCCCAGCTGGCCATGAAAGAGCTCAAGAAGAACACACACACACACACTGTATACAATCCCATGGAGAGAGTATGTGCACCTTGCAGTCCTTGCTGTTAGATACACCACAGTGCTATTGGCATCAGAGGCACTGCAGTGTAGAATAGCTGCAGTATGGCATCAGTATTGCATGTGCACTGTCAAATGGGTCAATTTCAGTCAAATTTTATTGCGCTGGTATCTTGCTGGTATTCCTCTTTTTCTGGTATTTTTCCACTTTGGAATGAATTGTGCGCACTATAATCACCTTTTTCTTGCATGATTCCAATTCAATTTTCATAGCCCGAGGTCAAGCAGAGAAAATACACTCGCCCGTGGACCCTGCCTTGGTTTGTTGGCATCACAGGCTGCAGAGGATAAAGTGCTCTTGTGTGACCAGAATGTTCCTATCCATCCTCAGCACTCAACCCACGATCTTGATGATATAAGCTCAAAGTCAAGGACACTACAACCTAGCCACACATTACAAACTGGTCTATAGGAGACTTAGCCAGTGTGACAGGGCGACTGTTTTTATACTAAGATTGATCCCAGATACATCCCCCCCTCATCAACTCCCCACACCTCTGTTGTAAAGCGGTGTAATCACTCACTCTCTTTGGCAGAGCCCATCATGGACGGCCATGCAGAAAATGGAGCTCCTTCTCCATCATTCCTCAGACAGGTCCACCCTCAGCCCCATTACTTACTTGGCTAAGTCTATGTCAACATCAGGCAGGTGTAAACAGGAGGGATCTCACCCTTCTGACATCACTGTTAAAGCATAACGAAGTAGCTCAAGTGCCTCCATTAGAAGACACAAATTAATTGATAAATGTGCTGGAGCAAGCTTAATGTGTTCACTGATTCTTTTTGTATGGTGGGTGGTTTTTCAGCCCACACACACACAGACGTGTTTTATTATGTTAGTCTGATTATGTGTTGGCCGAATTGCAATATTGTGGTTATTGCGACAGCGCTAGTTGAGGCTCTATTTTCCTTCATTTGTTACTCATTTTTAAAGGTAATAATGCATCCAGAGAATAGTGATTATTATTTGCATCCTTTTGTATCCAGTTAAACTCCTCTAAATAAATGCCTCTTATCATCAAAATTCTGGACTGGTCTCCCTTCTCTGTGTGCCTGTCTGAATGTTCAAAGAGCAGCTTCAATGATTAAATTATATTCCAGACAAATGGTTTTTTTTTTAATCTCTGCCAGACATCTGCTAAATGTATCTGACCTTAAAACAATAAGGTAGACCCACACTTGTTGCATCACGAGTCATGATTTTGTCTGTAAAGCTCTCTTGACGTCTAGACAGGTAGATAAACTTCTAACATCTGTGTGTTGGAGATCCGAAACCGTCATGAATTGGTTTGGTGGTTTTAAGACCACCAATTGAGTCTTTTGAAAAGAATAACAGCTGATTCCAATCAGTGCCAGATTGATTAAAACATCTTTAATGTTTAATGACATTTAAGTTTTTTCCAACCAAAGCAGAACTTGCACAGCACACGTCATCGTGTTGCGGATCCAGTAAGACAACTTTCTAAGCTGCTTCCTCGGGCACTTTTAGGTATGACTGAAAAATACCTCGAGCAGATTAAATGGTTATGTGAATGTAGCAAAAAGGAAAGGAGGTGATGTATGACACACCAAGCAATGAACCATCCGCCGTGGAAGCAAGGTGTCGTTTGGCATCTTTCTTCTGTCTCCTGCATTTTCCACGCACCACTGAAACCATCGCAAATTCAATTTAAATGCAAAGCAACAGAGGAAAAGGTATTTGTGTTTGCCGTTTACAGTACTTCTGCCTCAGCAATCACTGAGTTTTGGCCAGTAAGGCTAAGGTCTATCTCCTGGTGTGCACTGCTCCACAGATCACACTGACCATCCTATTGCCTCTGACTGGCTGCTTGATACACTATATTTGTACCTAATAAGAATGGATAACCCTTTTCTTCCTTCAGGTTCTTCGCCCTATTTTTCCTCCTGCTGTCGTTTTTCCTTCTCTTCTGAGTTTAAACCGATCCCCCAAAGGACATCTATGCTTTTTCCTATGATCTGTTTTTTCTCTTTAAACTGATTCTAATGTAACTTATATTAGGATATCTGCAGGTACATGGCATTATGGAATAATACAATTATATTATTGTGGACCTTTAATCACTATTTGTTGTCCAGATTATGGGTTATTTGGATTCAATGATGGGTTATGTGGATTTGTTTGATTGATTTGCAATGATTGGTCTCAAGCTATTGCAATGATGATTTCTATAACCCTTCTGAAGGGGAAAGGATCACTTGAAAATAAACTTGTGCAGCACTCATTTGGATGCAGAGCCACAAGTTTTCAGCCTGACAACAAATAGGCAAAGGCGGGTGTTTTGTATCTCTGATTTGACACTTGCAATATTGTTGCAGAGAATTTTGACAGTCTGCTTTAACCAGGTCACATCAGCTCATACCCTGGTCTGTCAGGTCAGACGGCTTGAGGACAGTGCAAACAGGGAGACGTTTGTGGCATTGTCTGTGACAATAGGGTGAAGGTGTACTGCAGAGCAGAGTGAGCTGTCATACCTACTGTTTTCCTGTAGTACCTGTAGGCCTTGCCATCATGATGTTTATGTCATGCACAGTGTGACGCGTATTATAAATAAACAAGACAAAGAGTCTACAGTAATGCTAGCAGCTCTTTGAGGCTGTACAGCAGTGCTTCAAGCTGGATGCTAGCTTCAGCATGCTAACAAGGTCACAATGAAACATTTTAAATGTTTACCACATTCACCATCTTACTTAAGGTTGTTAAGATGTGCTAATTAGCTCTAAACACAAAGTATAACTGAGGCTGATGTGAATGTCATTAGTTTTGAGGGTATTGGGTCATAAAAAAGTCCTGGACAAAAAATTTTGACCAGATGGTAGAGCTAGATGTGACTGGCAAAGTTATTACAATTGATCCTGAGGGAGAAATGAATGTCTGTAGCAAATTTCATGGCAATCCATCGAGTAGTTGTTGAGTCATTTTTCTCAAACCGAGTGACCGACATTGCCTTCCATAGAGCCACGTTGCTGACGTGCCTCCAAACTATCATGCTTTATTCTGTTCCTTGTTATTTCAACACTTTCACTTATTAACCCTTGTTCAGTGTAAACTCCCCCATGGACGATGTTTCTATTCAGTATGTTGTGCTCTTTCTGCATTGCATCTTGTTCAGCCTGGGGATTCCTGTTTTGCAGTGTACAGATATAGTCTCATATAGCCAACAAACACGGCTTGTGGAGAAAGGGAATCTGAGCTTTGCTAGAGTAAATAGAGTGCAGTCAGTGGCGCAGAGATGGAAAAGCTAAAGGAGTAAATAGAGATGCAGACAAAGCAATATTTACTTCCTGTGCTTTCATTCTTGTCCTTTGTGAAATGTATCGCTTGGTGCCAGAGAATGGACTAGAAAAACTATTCTCTGAGGTGACAGTTTGACTGGAGAGCCAACCATTTCTCCATGTCAACATTAACAGATAAGAAAGAAAGTGATAGAAAAATAGTGTTGTTTTTAAAGCAAAAAAGAGTGCTTTTAATTATTTTTATATAACAAAGACCAAAAACAGAACATATCCATATTAAATGAGAATTTTACTTTAATGGAGCTACAGTGGGGATATTTTTATCGGTTTGTGATGCATAAAAGAATACACTCCTCCTGTGCATATGTGCAGAGACACATGCACACTCTGAACTGGATCAAGAGATATCTCAATCTCAAATAGATTGGCATGAAGCATGAATAGGCACATAAAGTTGGTTCAACTTCTACAGACACTTTTAAATAAATAAGCAAGGTCACATAACATTCCTAGATCTTTGTGGTAGATGTTGTGATGCACCATTTGCAACAGTGCATCATTTAAATAAAGTTGTCCGTAAATCCCCATCTGGAGATTAAACTGTTTATCTACTGAGTTAGAAGATACGTTTGAACTCAGACTAACCCCGCTACTGCAAAATTCAAAGCTTTGGAATAAACAGGCCTTCAGGGTCAGTTCAAGAGTTTTGGTTTATGATTATGTTAGGCCGGAGATATACTTTTAACTGTGTGTTCATGTGTGCATGATGGCTGCCTCGCTTATCCTGCCTCCATTTGGAGCATTGGTTGTGCACGTCCTACAGAAATGAACGCTACACATATGCAAGATACGATACGCACATGAATGGTAGGGGCAGTGTAAGGGCAGTATGGGGATGTGACAGGGTCAGGCTTCAGTAGGCATGTCAGCAGCGGCAACAATGGCGGAAAATTTTGAGGACAAGCTAATAGACCCAAGCCCGCAATTATCCGCATCTGTACAATGTGTCATTGCTACTGCACAGTGACAAATATGCTTGACGTGCTTGATTTAGGAGTCTTACATGCCATCTATGATGACACTGTGTTGCTTTTTCTGCTGTGATCTCAGAATGAAGAAACCTTCTGGAATGTTGCCATGTTTATTGTTTACATCATACAAATCTGGAAGTTCTATTTATGTCCTTAGTTCTCTGCTGTGCCCTCTAGTGGAAACTTCCAGTAACATAGAAAGCACATAGGCAAGTAGGTGAACGACGCGGCTGGTTGTCTACGCGAACACGTGGTTAGAAAGCAAGTATATCTCCAGCATTATTTGTCTGTGAATACTCACAACTTCAGTCAGACTTGAGAGACATAAAATATAGTCCTATATTTACTATTCTTGATGATAACATCACTGTATGAGTTGACATTATGTTTTGATGGCATGAGAAATGCCACACATAGAACAGGTGACTAATCTAATCCAATACTCAATGAAAAAAATGCATGAAAAGATGAATGAGATGTTTAATTTTTCAAGGTATTTCTATTTATGTAAAAATCAAAATAGTTTCGATAGACCCGTTTTCTGCAGAGGGTCAAATATGAGTCCGTTTTTTATTGGCATCACAGAAGAGACTGTTGTAAAAGAAATGAAGCATGACCTTTAAATAGTGTTAAATGGTTGATGATAGTTTACTTTAGTTTTAGTGAGAAAATAGTATAGTGAAAATGATTATGCTATAATGTGTTAATATCACACAAGTGCATTTCATGTGGTGCATTTCAGTGGTAAGTAAATACAAATCTCTTAACTCCTGTCTTAATATAATGTTTTTTCAGGCACATATTGTACCCTATTATGCAACTTGCTTTTATAATTATTTGTCGAACCAGAGGAAAATTATGCTTATGCTTGTTTGCTTATAACCAAACTTAATTGCAAACTCTTAACTGACTAGGTTAAAAAATGCAGTCAATTAAGATTTTATACCATGTTTTGAAACAAACACAGCAAACAGTTGCCCAGTTCCATTTACCTTATCCATTAAACAACCATTAAGTTACTTTTAATGGCTGAATACATGAATCTGCCTTACTTAAATGAAGCAGAGGATGGATGAGCTGGATGTTGCTGCAGTATGATAGAAAATGAATGTCATGCAGAGCCCCCTGTATGATTAATTGCATCATGACTGCATGCATGTGTCCACAGCGGCATGTGTAGATTTCCTAATTGGTGTCAACGAAGTGAAATAAATATAACCCCTTGTTTGATCTTTGAGAGAGGGCAGCATGTGGTCCACTGTGTTGTTTGCATGCTGCTATTAAAGGGAAATTTAAAAGACATTTGAATTGGGCTTGAGCAGTAGGATATCTAACCAAGTACCAACTAAGGGCTTTTATCAAACCAAGTGTATTCCTCATTTCTACCATATCACAGCACGTAGTTTTATCCATCTATCTTTGAGATTGCATTTCACTTACTATGCAATGTATTATGATTTTTCTTTTTTCAATATAGAACATCCTGCTGGAGGCAACTTTGTGACAAACACATTGTAGAGTATTGCATGCATTTATGCATATACTGTATCTGCTGTGGAAGTGTTCGCCTTGCTGTAATGATATCAGGATTGGGATAATGTATTATACTCATGCCATATTGTGAAATCTGTAATTGTGTAAGGTAGAATCACAATTCAATCACATTAGCATACCTGTCCACTCTTACCTTGTAACACCTCAGACTGCCCTTCATGAATTTTTATTAGAGTTCTGCTTTAACTTTTCATTAGCTTTCTGATTCAGTCTTTCACTTCACTTAGGCTGTCTGATGAGCGATGACTTCATACGCAAAGGGCAAATAGAGAGTGCCAGCGTGCGCTAAGTGGCTGCAACTGAAGCAGTGTACTCCACAATGTGCTGACGGAAAGTGCCATCAAAGATGAGGCCCTCTTGGGGGAGCTGATATTGTCTGTCATGCGGGGGTAGTGGTGTGGGGTTTCAGTGTGGTACAGTAGAAGGCTAGATTTCTCTGCCATGTTTTACACTGGTATTGTCTGTGTAATCAGACACTCCTTGGTTCTGATAAGGTATTACTATATTTCCTCTAATAGTGGCCAGTAGTCAATTAAAGCCGGGTCTCCGATAATGGCCAGGGACGTGGTCGACACAAGTAAAAGCTGGAGCCAAAAACAAGCCGGGAAAAAAACAAGGGTGGATAAACTACTGGTGCCTGTTATATAATATGCGTGTCAGTTAAGCATAAATACGGTAGTAGTTACCTGAATGTAACTCTATGAGTTAATGTGTAGCCCTTTAGCCGACCGTCACAGAGAGGGGAGGGGGATGGAGGAGATGTGATATCGTTTAAATATGGGGATAACAGTGCATATTTTAATAATAATGAGCATGGGTAAGCAGGGTAACCAGGGTTAATTGATTTTTCAGCTACTTGTGGGCAGTGCAACAAGTTGTAAAGACAACATTGACATATTATCACCTCATAAAGTAGATATGGCGAACATGCTAGCAAACAGTTGCCTATTTACACATCTAGCTGATACAGAGCAACATTAGCATTCATTTGGAGTTGTATTTCTGGCCACCTGGCAAATGTAAGTCCAAAATTAAGTCTCCTTTTAGCTCTGTTTTGGGCTCCACCAACACCTTGGAGAAATATCTGCAGAAAGATAGGCTTTATCAGAGCTAGCTGGCAGCTGTCAGCTAACAGAAACTGGTTTGATAAAAGCAGTGAGAGTGAACCAAAACAATAAATTTGCGGGTCAGAAAACAAAAACAATTAGCTTAAAGATGCTAAATAGCTCCGTAGAGCTGAAGGAAACAGCAGAGTGGGGTGATAATTCTGTCTGTCTGGTTTGTTACTATGATCGGCATCTTTCATGTTACACATTACACATACATACATCATTTTTTTTCATTGTTTATATTAAACTAATGATAAGTTACAATATGCATCACACATTACTGCACTTATTACTGCGCTACACATTGCTAATCATCATTTCTCAAACATTTCTTGGATGATTTTCAGACAAAAACAACAGTTATCACTAAGACACCTTCACATTTCTCATTTCAGGATATTATTGTGCTATATCCCTCTGAGAAAAGTGTAAATTTTGAGCCACTAACTTTGTGCACAAGTATACTACAAATGTAAATATATATTTTAAGGATGGCAGATGGTAGGGTGCAAAAATTGAGAATATTAAAATGAATCAAGGAAGATTGTCCTAACATCTCACCTTGAGAAAGCCATGGGTGAGAGTAATTAGCCTCCCTCGTGGTAAATTCATCCTTGTAGCTACAGGATACTAGAGGTTGAATGTGAACAGCTTTAAATCTGTTCCTTTGCTCTGTTTCTGTAAGTTGTTCCCTGTCCCTCTTTACCTTTTTGTCAGTGTGTCTTGTAGAGGCTGTATCTCTTGTAGTATCCGTTGCTGGTGTGTGCAAGCGATGGCGCCAAGCTAAATGATAGTACCCCCAGGTTCATGTTTAATGGAGGACCCCATTACACATAAAAAATGGGCTTTGTTCTGTAATGGTTGGATAAATTCAGTGCCTAGAGCAACCACAGTGAAAATGCTCTAAAGTGGGAAGACACAGAGGTGATGATATCTCCGCTAAAGATGCTACATGATATTTTGTGATGAAGTTATATGAAAACGTGTTTGCAGGTACTGTCACACTGAGGAATACATTCACAGCCTGTTGTTTTTATCAAAGAAATACAGCAACAAAATGTGTGAAATTCCATGTAGCTTGAAACAGATGGGCTTGTTATAGATTGTTGGTTTCAGCGTGTTATATGAAAAGACAGCATTGGCATGTTGAATGACGTTTTCAGGAGGTTATGCTGATTAAGTGAATTGCTTGGCCATGTCAATGTGTTAATTCTCTTTGGATCATGGGGAGTAAGTGAAGCTAGCAGAACTGGGATTATTGATTTTTGCTTTCTTGGTGTTAAAACGGGGGAAGTCTAACTAAGTTTGTCCAATTTCACTGCAAAAATGTCTTTGTCAGACATTTGAGAGTAGAAATTTACATTCCCACTGCTGCCAGTTATACTTTAATCTCTAATTTGCTCCTTTTTCAAAAAAGAACAAATGTATCCCTATGAAGCTAAACTACACTGGCTGAGTCACATCTGAAATACTACGCTCTAAAGCAACAGCAGCCTGCTACGCTACGAACACCTAAACAAAAGGAGCCTCGTTATTGATCGTCAGTGTTGCGGCACCCAGTAGTACACACACAAGAAAATACACTCACTCATCAGCAAGCCATCCCACACAAACAAAGAGGAAGCACTCGACACGTCACAAGGAGATCACATTTCCTGTCATGCTCCCTCCCTGCCCCACACTGAGTTCTGAGCCCCAGCCCTCAAGTGACAACCAGACAAATTGGTCTTGAAGAAGCCCAGAGGCAATCAGAGCACACCACTCGCCCACAATTACTTGTCCTTTAAAGAAACGATCAATGTGCTCAGTGAATCTGACCGTTGCGAGCTGAGACATGCCAAACTAGACTCTGGTTGGGTAGGTAAAGCTCTGAAATAATGAGAAAGCGAGAGGTTCAAAAGGTAATTTTTGATATGAAAAGGCAGTTTGAAATTTTCCTCAGGCTAAACTGAGATTTCTTAAACTCCAAGCGCATGAAAACAGGCCCCAAGGTGTTTTTTGTAATAACCTCTTTTTTTCAGACCTTGATGAGTGTACAAAAAATAAATAATAATAATAAAAAAAGAAACCTTTATCATACGAATTTGGGCTGTTAGACAATTAAAGCACACCATAAATGTAGCTTCAGTCCCATAATGAGCACAAGACAAGACAAGAGGAGCATCACTTTCTGCTCACTATGTAGTCAACTCACGTGCTGCTGCTGATTGCCTACCACTGTTTTATGACCCTTGCATGGGTATAACCTATGCTAATACTGATTGCCCCCGCTTTGCAAGTCTGATCAGTCAACCATAGTGATATAATGGGCTATCAAAATAAGCGTAGGGAAGGGCGCTGCACATTGATTTATATTTACGCTCCTTTGTAGACCTATAACACATGCATGCTTTTTGACTCTGTTGGATTTTTATGATATGAAATGACTTTTATGATGCCCCTTATATGCGCATGTTTGCATGTCGTTTACTCCGTTAACCCAGAACTGTCAGGATTTTTTTTTTTTTTTTTTTTTGCCATAGCAGGTGGTCACGGCAGAGGCTTTAGAGTGCCTTTCACTGGGGTTGTGAGTGGGTTCATGTCACTGTGCAAAATACTTGTACATTTCAAGGGGACTTGTGTATGTGTGGGCTGTCACAATGAATCTGCCTGCTATCACCGGCACTGAATGTGATGGCTTTTTATATACAGATGCCTTCTATTGCATGTGGTACATCGGCATTTTGAGGAAAAAATGCCGATTTTTATTTTATATAAATTAGAAATGAATGCATCTAATCCTTCATAATTAGACTGTTAAGATTCCTCACTCTGCAGCTAACTTGTATTTATTTTGTTCGATTTATGTATGAGATTATTGGAAGTGCCTGTGCTGGTTTCTTATTCATGACCTCAGCATGACTCCACTCATCTAACAGAGCCCAACACATCAGCTACGCATACAAAACACACAGGCCTCATATTCACTATCAAGACAGTTGTGTTCTCATTATTATTTCATCTTTTGTCTCTCTGTTGTTTTGTACAAACAAACAGAACAACACACACAGAGAAACTTGGCCTTCACCTCTTTTCATTTTCTGCTCACACACTCTATAACTTCAACCAATGAATCACAGATGATTTTTGTTTGCGTCAGGATTTTTATGGGGTTTAAAATTCAATTTCCCACTTCTGGCAAACGATAGAATGTGAATAATTAATGTGTAAGCCATGTGTGAGGGTAAGAATAAAGGGGAGCATGTTCCTAACTAAGCTTAAAGGTTTACAATTCTGGAGGTGGTAAAGGAGATCCTGGTATGAGGGATCCTTGGTTTAAACCCGTGCTTATTGTGAAGTAGGTTTGCCGTGCTTTTGTAAGGAGAAAGTTCAGAAATGATGATGAATTATTTATTTTAAACATATAAATTGAAAGGCAGAGAATTTCCGAATGCTTTAAAAGAATCTCTCCGATTGGATAATCAAAAGAGATGCTTATCTAATTACCTTAATTGATTGATTGAATGGCAGGACAAAAATTCATGCAACCTTCTCAGAAATGTCATGTGAGTTCTGTGTGCTTGATGCAGCTTCTCACATGTGCAGTACTTCAACTGCAAACAGATTTGCACCCAGATATGCTCTCTGTGCTATATCTCTGTGCACATTAACAGTATTCTTTGTTAACACATCGGAAAGTGATAATTTAAATGTAAATTTAATGTAATCTGAAATACCTGCCTGCCTGCCTGCCAACTGTATCTTCAGTCCGTACATGTCCTCAAATAAATCGGGTCAATTTCTGTTCCTGAGCTATGAAGATGGGGAATAAATTTCATCGATTGCCCATTGACCCCAAGCCCAGATACGGAGCAGCTCTGTGACGCCATAGCTTGACCATGAAATGGGATTTTATGATACTTGCTGCGCGTGCACTGTTGGATGCAAGACTTTAACCCTTTCTGCAGTGTAGCAGCAGTCAGGTGACAGAGAAATGTTCTCATCACAGTTTGAAAAATAAGAGTTGCCGTGATGCTCCGTTGATGTCAGGACAGCCGTAGTACAACATCACTGCAGTTGGTCGGGATTCAGTGCTTTTCCTCAAGGATATTTCGCAGACACCTGCCATAACGTGGAGCATTTGTAGGGTTGCCATATACTAGAAGAACATTATTGAACTTGTGAGAATTCAAATTGCAGTTGAACTACTGTCAAACTGTGCCACAAGCAAATGTCTCTGTACTCACTGAGTTCAGATGTGTTTTTTTCCTCTTCCTGACACACCGCACTGCGGTTTTAACTATGAAATACAACAAGACAGTCTGTCTTAGCTGGATGTCTCTGTGCTCATGTACAGTAAAGGCATACATTCTGTTACTTTAACTTTAGCAAGACTAAATTAAAAGGATTCATGCTGGAAATGAGCGGAGGAAAAAGGAACAATGGCACATTTCATCGATTTATAAGAAAGACATCAATAAATAATGAAAATGATTATTATTTACAGCCCTAATTTAGATTATGTCCTATTATTTTATTCTCTGAACTGCTTAACTTGATCAATATCATGATCAAAAGCAGTTGTCCCTCATTTCTGCTATTCTGAACTGCAGTTTCTGTTTCTGCCCAAACCCTGGCCAGTCGCTCTCCCTCTGGTCATTCCTAAAGAGCCGAGAAGATAACGGGCTATAAGCTCAGTTTATTGCAGAGGCTTACAGACTGATGTGTGTCCTCCACCAGAGATGGATGACACGGTGCAGAACTCCCTCACTGCATTAAAAGACCCCCAGTCCACCCATTTCTCATATTCCCAGAGCACATACTGTATAAATTTAAGCTCTGGGTAGAAAACTCACCTTGGGTTGGTGTGTGTGTGTGTGTGAGTGTGTATATGGGTGTCCCTTGACATCATTTGTGTGGTTGTGCACCCCCGTGGGAATTTTCCCCTAAATTTTTCCGTTGCCTGAAATCCAACATATTAACACTTGAACAGTGTTCACTTGTACCGCTGTGACGAATGCGTGCTAAACAACGCTCGCTGCAATTTGAGGATGGCCTCACATTAAAGCTGCACCGAGGCTTGTAAACCTGCAGAGTGGGTTAGTATTATTGACTCCTGCAAACAGTGTAATCAGAATTACTTGCATAATTGCAAACTGTAAAAAGCCTGCTACTGAGCAAGTATTGTCACGACCCACAATGCTCCGGTGCCTGCCTGGGAAAATGAATCCCTCGCTAAGGCGACTGGGGAAATGCTGGAATGTATTCACTTGTATTTGTCATGTACAGTTGGCGGGTGGAAGCAGAGAAAGAGTGTATTGAATCTAAGGAAGAGTACACCTAAGAAAGCCTTGTGTGTGTGTGTGTGTTGCATTCATTTGATGGCACCACATACAGTAGGTAGACCACACAACTTAGAAACTGCACCAGCCTGACATGTATCAGTGCAGTGGAGAGTTTGGCACACTACCAAGAAAACAGTTGACTCAGACAAATTGGCAGCCCTTGTCATTGTAATAATTGCTCTCACCGCATTCTCCCTCACATCTACATATGGATTATCAATGAGCCATGACAGCGTCACTTAAAGAGAGGCCTAACTCCTAACATGCCATTAACAACCACAGCTGCCAGCAACAATATGGCAACGCCGTTGTCCAGCTGACTTCTGCAAATGATTTCTATACCGTTAACCCCACCGTCCCAGGGGAGTCCTCTGTGTATTATGTACACTGTCAGAGCTCAGTATTTACCTTGCAATGCATAATTCAGACAATTTCTGCCAGTCATGTAATTTTTATGAGCAGGAACTCAACCTTGCTCTGTTAGGTACAACAGAGAGGAGTCGGTTCTGGAAATGTCTTTAATAGGGTGCAAGGTCGGTCACTGTACTATGGTGCGGAGGTGAATTTAGAAAGAATGAGAAAAAGAAAAAGTTTGGCAGATGAGAGAAGCTGTGTGTACAGTAGCAGTTACACAGCAGAGGATTGCTGCGTGAATAATTCATAGATTTGTGCCCTCAGTTATGCATGACTTACATTGTATGGCATACTCACATAGGTGGTTTACCTACTGTATCATCTTACACACCATAGTGATGTTGATGGTGTTGTAACTAAATGAAGCAATAGCCGCCTTGTTCTAAGCTAATTGCATTTCTGTTCTTTTGTAGTTAGAAGTTAAACACAAAGCACTTAATTGCCTAAAATGTATATACACTGAAAGGTCACATTAACTTCCAGTTTATCCCTTTAACATCCAGTTTTACATTTTTATTTCCCCCAGCTGTAAGACTGGAAAACTGATCATATTCCACCATGCCATACTATCATATGTATTCTCTATCAACTTGTTCCAACTCTTCTTCAAAGCTGCAGTATATGATGTTGATAATGAGGAAAATATTGAAGATGTTTTCGTGGCTGCACCATTCCATCAAAAGGAAATATTCACACATGTCTTGTGCATCATTTTATACAAATTTCTCCAAAAGATTCAGCCTGGCTTATTTGGTATCATGGGAAATTCTGACGTCTCCACCAAAAAGTAAAACAAAGTTCAGTGGGTTTGAACAGTGTATAGCTGCACAGCTTGAGTTTGTAATGAGTGACCCCCCGGCAGGTCATTATGTTTTTTTTAAATGATATTTGCTTTTTTATCATGAAATACTACATAGTTTTACCTTTAGTCCCCTAAAAACAATTCAAATTTTAGAGGAGGCATCATTCATCGGGTGAATTACTCGCAATTTACAGATATACACAACTGTGACAAGGTTTAGGATTAGACATTGTTGGAAAAGGTTGGAAAACACTGATTTAAGCCATTCTGCAGTTCATTTCCCACTCCCCATCCACCTCCAGATATTTACAATGCATTTGGTGGAGAAGCAATTGTCTTTCCTTTGTCTCAGCGCGTTAAGAGATACCAACAACATTAATCACAGCGCTTGTTCTCCCACTGTCGGTGTAAAGTGCGCGCAAACTGAAATAGCTTAACAGGATTTGTACTGTAGCATCCACTCGGAAGACAATCTGCGGCCAGCAGTGTTCACCCTTTGTTCCTGTCACTGCAGAGTAAGCACATTAGTGCAACGAAAACACAACATAAAGGCATTAGAAACTAATAAGAGAACATTTCAGCGTTGCAGTCTTTCAGCATGCATAATATACTGAAGTCTTTGGCCCTCACATGAAAGTTATGTGCCTGTGTGAGCTGCACATTTTGTGTGATGCTGTTGAAAGAGCCTTGTAGATTGCACACATTGACTGGCTTCTAGTTTCAGATAAAAGATCCAGGCAACCACAAACAATCCACAACCAGTCTCAATGCAAACAGACTTAAATAATTTAGACACACATAAAGCGAAGACACTCTAGTATCCCCCCCCCTCAGCCTGCTGGGATTAATGACCAAAAGCTCTTGGCTCGAGTTCAGCTTTTAAATTAGATAGTAAACACTGCCTTTTTAGTCATTTGCCTGCCTCCTCTATCAGATTAGACTGATAATAATACAATTAATCGACTGTTTCCACCATACGTCATCATCACTTTTTCTCGGGTCCTGAAAATAAACTGGATGCAGGCATAACATGATGAAATTCATGCTGCAACGTCCCAGCACTGACACGTAATCTGGCCTTGATGTGGGAAACCTAAGAGAGGAGGTGATACTTGAGTGTTACCGAAATCTCCAGCACAGTTAGCGTTTGATTACGGGCTGCAGGTCTGTGTCAGAAGATGGCTTTCAACATGTCTCGCCATTTACCCAGGGAAAAGGGTTTCCCCCTCCACTCTCTGGTTTATTAATAGAGAGCTGATGCATGTCGGGCAGGGCCTGAGCGTCGCCGCAGTGTTAGCATCACTGACACGGTTAGTGTTTCACCTGTCACTGTTTGTGATGGGCTGTCATCAGAGCTGGCTTAACAGATTTGGTTGATGAATGTGTCATTCATGGTACCGTTTGTGACCCTGGCACAGCCAAGGGCTGTTCAAGGTTGTCCATCCAAGGATACACAATAGTACCAGTGTGCACATTTTTCACAAAAATTGTGAAAAATCACATTCCCATCACATCTCATCACACTGTCTTAGAGCCCAAGTGTCTTCACATTGCTTGTTTTCTCCGAACAATAGTCTAAAATCCAATAATATTAGAATTTCCACTCTAAATCAACCACGCTAATGGAGCACTCAAGATTATTTTTTTTTATTGGATCATGAAGGGCTGAGCTTCAGAAACACAGTCCTGCGTTTCCCACAATGCAACCAACCAATCAACTTTTCATTAGACCCTCCCTGCCTGGTAAATGCCAATGTCAAACTCCATCCCCCCAGTTTGTAATGCTGGCGTTCTGTCTGAAATGTGTTGTCCCTAAGCCCAAGCCGACCTGACAAAGCTCCTGCAGAGCCACTGACGACATAATACAACTACCTTCGAGTGTAAATTCAGTGGAGTGCCCCTTTAATTAGCCTCTGTACTAGGGTCATGTGCTGAAATAGTGAGCAAATCAGTGGTGGGACTTTTACAACTCTGTGTTCTATCAGAATCAGCTTTACTGGCCAAGCATGTGAACACATACAAGGAAAATACACTTAATACCTTTTATTTAATTCCTTCAAAGTCTTCACTACAAATATTATGAGTCTGGACAGACACGGATGTAAAGTGCAACTTGACTGCTTGGCATGAGGCATACAACCGCGAGGCGGTATTTCTACTTCTTTAATGTAAAAATTTCCCAGCACTTGCATATTTGTACAGTTCCAAGATGCTAGCCTATGCTATTCAGTCAGATCAGATCAAAGGGAAAATCTTATTGGTAAGTCTTGTTTTTTTTGTTGGCCAGTGGAGCAGAAGTACCATAAAAAAAAAAAACTCATTAAAATTTCTTTATGTGCAGGGGCCGCTGATGTGCTCATTCTCGTGCATGACATTACTTTCTGGATAAAATCCTCGTCCTCTTAGCTGAACAAGAGATGTGACTGAAACATAGCAAGCTGATTAAACTGTGCATGTGTAATAATATATTTAGGAGCTCAGTAGAATTTTCTTACGCAGAGGACTAAACTGCTCCCTTGCTATCTCAAGTGGAGCACAATTGGGTAAGACAGTGTGTTGAATGATAATGTACAGTATACAATATTGCTAAAATGAAGTGGAGTGAGGAGTAATGTTTATTGCTGCTGGGGCTTGGGATCGCTCCGATTCAAAGGAGCATTAAATTATATTTTCATCTAGCATCTGGATTGCTTATTTAGTGATATTTGAGGCCACCAAATAACTGCAGGAGTCATAACCATGAATGTACCACGGAAGGTTTTTTATTGAGTTCATCATCACATCTCAGCATGAGTTTCATAGTTTTCTATCCGGAGATGAATCAAGTGTGAGGAGTTATGATTCAGAGTGAACACTGCTCATTACACTGCTGTAATGCAATATCCACTGTGTTAAGAAGTGATGAAGGGGTTTGGTTAGAGAAAACAAAACCAGAATCTTTATGTCCTTGCAAGCATCTGTGCAGATTTGTTGCTGCTCAGTGAGAATTTTGATCCTGATATGTTTTTGCTCGACCGTATGCATTTTACACCTGATGGAGTAGAAAAGCACCGGTCTTGCGGCTGTATTGCAATTTGTAGTCTTCAGTTTGGACACTTTTTGATGTCCCGTACGGCTCGGTGAACACTGATCTGTACCGGGGGGGGGGGGGGCAGTGTCACACAGACAGCAGCTACGTGTCAGGGTGTAAAAGAATATGACACAGGCCGGCCCTACAGGGTGCGCTAATGACAGATCGACTCGAGCGGGTGCCGTTGAGATTCACGCCCTAACTGTAACTGCTTGGCCGGCGTCCATGTTGGACAGGCCCATATAACCACTGGTGCAGCATGCGAGATAGTTCAAAATCTGTGTGTCGTCTCCTATCTGCAGTCAGACTGCAGTAAAGAGAAGTTACCAACTGTTCCTCTGTAATACTGAATTTGCTGGATGTGCTTCATGGTGCTGCAGGACAACTTGATTTAAATTATGACTCTGGCCAGCTCCTCAGCTGTTATTATGGCTTGAGGAAAGTTATGTACTTGGGTGCATCACGCAAACATAATTCTGAGTCATGCACTTCTTACAGTACAGTCAGCAACTGGTAAAAGAGAAGATGGAAGAAAAATAAGTTGTTTTGTGTATTGATTCAAACACACATTCATTAATACAGACAAGTAGTATTTGTAGGCATATAAAAAAGCAATTGTGCATGTAAAGGCTTTCTCAATATTTATTCCAGATAAACTCCCCTAAACCGCTGTGCTCCCTCTTTTTACAATGTGGACAAGACTTTTGTAGGCCAAGATATAGTGCCAAATAAATAGTGGCTTCACTGGGGTTCAATAAACATAAACGTGGCTGAGTTTCCCTGCTCGGCCCTGTTGTGGAAATTAGGCTTTTGTTTCTGTGCCACCATTTGAAGGGAAATAACCTTTTCACTGGGCTGTATTTGTGGGTGATTGATGGCAGGTGGATGCACCACGAGGCCCGATGCCTACTGCCCGCTGATTCAGACCATCTGGGCAGGTAGTGTAGCCCCGTTGTCACTGCATATTACGGTTAAACCAGTCTCGGGATGATAGCAGATTCTCGTTTGCAGATGGAGGTGTAGTAGATATTGATGGCAGCAATAGTTCTGGTGACAGTGCAGGAAAAAATAAAGTGAATGCTGACGGCGCATAAGCTGACATTTTTACTGTTGCATCGTTATCGCTGTTACCGTTGTTGGTTCCTGTCCCAGCTATCCTTCACATATGTCATTAACTGTACGCCGCAGCACACTCTCTCACACGTCATTCCCTCTTCTGCTGTGTTGTGGCTTTGAAAATATGCATCATGACAACCTCCTGTGCCCGCTGCATTTCTTATGTCCTCTAAAGACCCTGCTTACTATTTTTCTCCCTGTGCAGGAAAAAGCACATTAGCAATTTTCACACTTTGTCTTACGTTGACGACTTGCCACTGAAAAGGCTTTTAATGTGAACCATTTCGTTTTAGACCTTTCCATGTCATTTCATCTTTAAACAGTGCTGCTTTGCTTGCAGTTCTTAGAGATTCCCTAGCAAATGTTGCAGGAAATCACTGACTGCTGCTGGCGAGTTTTCCCCTCAACTCCCACCATGTTGATCAAACAGACTGGATTATCACAGCTTGGTACGACATATTTTTTTGTGCTTGGATTCTGACCCAAAGCTGATCGAATGTACATTGGAAAAGGAAAAGATTTATAGTTTGTTTTAGAAAGAGCTTTGACACCTTGCAGTGTGCTTTTGGCAGGCAGTGTGTTACATCATGGAAAGAAAAGCACGTCTGCACTCTGTTATTTACATTATTCTTTTTGTCAAGGGCCCCCTAATCTTTGTTATAAAAATCTACGTCGCATGCAATCTGTAGTTGTTTAAAGGTAGAGTGGTTTCGATCCAGCAGCTGTTTAGATAGGAGGAATGAAATCATAGCATGTGTGTTTTTAGCACGATAACGTGAGATTATTGTCAGTTGTAAAGTAAACAGCAAAAAATTCAAGCTGATACCTTTTCCAGATATGTACTTGGAGATGCAGATGTGCTGATTTTACTTTTTTTAAGATAAATTGCGCCCTCTACTGTCCAAAACATGACAGTGCAATTTTCTTTTCTTTTTTTTTTACATGTCTCAATAAATGGAAAACTATTTATTTCTGAATGCACAGATACACACTTTGATACACACAGCTTGAAGCAGTTTAATTAAACTGCAGTTTGTACAGGTTTTTTATTTGTTGACAGGCAGGGACATTACTCAGTTGTTGGTGCTGATAGTGATGCTTGATTTTATGTCAGGTATCAACCAGTTTTTAATCTGCAATTTCATGGAGACCCCTTATTGATCACAGTTACATACTGTATGTTTTGCCTGCTTATAATGTCTATAGTTCAAAATTTCTTTCAGACATTTTATTCACTCATCTCTTTTATTTATTATTTTACTGTATATTTTTTGTGAAGTAAGAGCTTACTTTAAGTGAAGTGAGGGTTCAACCTACCTTTATACCTGCATTCATTCATTTTTTTGTCCACTTGGGGGCAGCACAACAAGCTGTAAACACAGCTTTGACATTATTATAAAGATGGCATGGTGCAAGTTATTCACACATCCAGCACACCCAGAGCAGCATTACCATTTATTTGGAGGGTTTTTGTCCACCTGATGATAAGACTGATAATCACACTCCTCCTAGGTCTGATTTGGTCTGCTCCTAAGGGAAATATCTGCCTTTTAGCTGGTAAATGCTCCACTACTGCATGTTCACAATATTGCCCTGAATGCTGTTTTAAATGCCTTTCCACCCTCCTAGTAAAAATTCTACCACACATTCACACCACAAATCAGCAGTAATCGGCGCTTAGTAGAACATTTCCCTGGTTTAATGCTGTGTTTCCTTTTGTTTTTCTGGTTTGATAATAAGATGGCACGAAGGGCATGCCAACAGTTGTTAAGCAGCCGTAAGGTGGTCATCCCTCTCTCCTCGCAGCAGGAGGATAATGTGGCGAAAACTAATAAAATCAGTTCCTCTCACTTAATTTATCAATTGACAGGAGCTGCTCCTGTCTTAAAAGAACAAGCTCCTGCATCGGTTTTATTGATTAGATGTCTGCTCTCTTGTTTGTGTCAGTCTAAAAGGCACTGATGGAGCATTGGAACATTATACAGTGGTTTATGTTGTAGTGCAGGGAAGCTCCGATGCGTAAAGTGTCAATCTTGGATTTGTATCAGAATATATCACAAGTAAATGTACTTAGTTTCTACACTGATTGCATGCAGCTGTAAAAGACTTGTTTAACATAATCATGTTGTGTCTTAATGCAAAAGCTGACAAAGATACATGTAGTTGTTGCGCTTTGCTGCCACTTAGTGGACAATATAAAATACTGTTCTTGTAGAGGTGAAACTAATGATTCCTGTAGAGAAACTGGGCCACTGCAGACGCACATACATATCTGTTGGTTTATATTAACATACACAGCCATCAAAAAAAGTATGAAACATATGTACAATACCACAATACAACACTGTGATTGATGGCAATATGATTCAAGTGAAATTTTTTAACAGTAGATGCTCTATGAACATGACGTCAGAAAAAGAACATAAGCTCATGGATATTATGCAGAATGTGCAGAAATGTACTCAGACTCCACTCCTTATATAACAGATAATATACAAAGTACAAGTGTTACCTCATTTCAGCTATCTTAATAACAACATGCTGTATATAGTTATCCACAATGGAACCCTTATTGAGATGCAGAGGATGTAAATAATAATGTAATCCTGCGGCAAAATGCAAAAAAAGGTGCTTTCCTCTCAATTTACATGCTCCACTAAAACACTTGTGATAATGACGTACTTGGGATTTCATTAGAATATGTTAGAATTAGGCTTTATAACCCTGTAACACATGCCACAAATTGTTGACATATACAGTATGATATCAGATGACTCATAAAAACCAATTAGATGCATTTCATTGACCATTGTTGCTGGCTAAGGACTCGAAAACAGTATCTGCCACCATTTGTCCAGTTTCATTTTTGGCAATGGGTCCAGGTGCTCCGAGTGGGTTTGGTTCCTGGAAGTCGCACTTTTTCCATGTGTTACTCTGGTACTTTCTGCGTGTAAGAAATTGGACAGAAAAAGCCTTATAAAAAGTTGCAAAGGCTTCGAACTGTCACTTGCCACCCTTCCTGTGCAGCTAAACTGATTCATCGCTCTCGTTACGCATTAACTGCTGTTCACAAGGTTCCTGCGGTGGTGGCTCGACTACATTTCCACACTGTTAGTTCACTCTGTTAGTTCAAAAGACAGCGGGGGCAACTACCCACCTATCGTCTCGCCAGTCTGTGTCTGACTCACTAACACCTTCAGACTAACAGCATTCCTTTTAATGAAGTACTGAATGTGGCATCACATTGATTAAAAGGAAAAAAAGTGTGTTATGTGGGGTATAAGAAGAAAAAAAGGAATATAACCCACCACTTACGATAATGGACACATCTCAAGTATGTGGGTGATCTGTGGGCAGCAGAGCACCTACGTACTTGAGATGTACAAGCACTTACATTTACAAGCAGATGTTTACATGCTGGACTGATGAACCCTGGACTCCGAAATGACCAGAGCTCATTGTTATTGGAATTCTGTTTGAGAAGTGTCCTTAAATTCAACTTCATTTCCATTATAAAACACTTTGCGCCAAGATTGTGCTGCTATTGTTGTTTCTTTGTCAAACCCCATATAGTTAATCAGATTGTTTTGAGACTGTTTTCCTCAAGCGGTGTGGAATAAGCCTCTGTGTGTGGAGATGATTTACCCCAGAGACATTTGATTATTACACCCTATTCTCTGGAGTGTCTAATTTAATAAAAAAGTCATTACTGCACCAACATAACTAGGCTATCCTTTGAAAAGCCATGCTCAGCTGATTTGGCCCGCTGCTCAAACTGGGGCCACTGCTTAAGGGTTCGTGCTAAGTGGCTATTTCCAATCGATGCTGTAACAATAATAATAATAACTTTATTTGTACAGCACCTTCCATGCAATAAGTGAGAGACAAACAAACAAACAAATAAAAACAGTTTGATCACAATACAATAAAACATTAACAATGGGTCAAAATCTAATCTAATCTAATGTATTCCCATGGTTGTAGGTGGCCCTTAGCTCATTTATCACCATGAAATGGTCAGTCTAGAAAACATGTTTTCGGGTATGCTCGAAACTAGTACGTACGACACATGTTTATAGCTTCTCCAAATGGCCACATTCGAAGGTGGAGTGAGACACCTGCTGACATGTTGCACTCAATGGTATATACAAAATATGACAGAGGGACTGTAGTTGTGTAAAGAATGAAAACAGAGAGAGAGACGTACAAGTTCTGACTGCTTTATTACCTCCAACCATCTGGCTAACTGCTGTGTAAAGTGGACACGATTGTCAGATTGTTGGTTTTCGGAAAGTTACACATGATGGGATGCTGTCCTCTCAATGATGATGATCGGAAAAGTGTTACTTGCCAAATCAACTTTACTAATCAACAGGTTAATCAATAATAATTATTGTTAGTTGCAGCCCTATATAGGATTAAAAATATATCTGGTTGCTAGAAAGCAGAAGTGCGCTGGCAAAGAAACGGACACAGTACTGCTGCTCACTAATATGGTTTTGCCTCAGTAAGGGCCTGTTTGTCAAGGTGGTTGTTATTGTCTTATAATACAGGTGTCATGCTGAAATAATTGTATCCATTGCTGCTCAGACTCCTTCAGGAGAACCCCATTATAAAAGAAATAGGGTGCACATTGGTGATTCAAAGACCCTTGACCTTCAGAATGGCTGCAGTCCTTTGTGTGGGTGTGTGGTTTTGTTTATCCAGTGTATGTATGTGCACAGTTTTAGACTCTGCCCCCACAGTACGAGTTGGTGCATTGATGCTGGTAAACTTTGTCGCTTCAGTGTTACCTTACCTTCTGTCTGACATCTGTAGGAGGCCTGAGAGCAACATAGCACACGTGGTCGACAGGAAGCAGGTTAATGGAGTGGGTGCAAATTGGTACTTGATTGCAGTGGTTGGCTGTTCTGTTCCTGAATTGGACTGCCGTCACACAGTTTATGAAATGAATTGCGCGTGGGTGGCGAACAGGGAGCGGAAGTATTTTTCTTTCTATTTTTCTCTTTTGATGTGTCACATCAATCGAGCATCTCTGTGGTATTTTTAATCCGCTGCGAACGAGAGCGGAAAAAAGGGGAAAGACGTGGGCCTCAATATGACTCTGACCTCCAGAGCTTCTCCATAATCCAGACCATCTTCCCGAAAGTCAGCCTGAGCCTGCCAAATAGGCAGCCGCAGGATCAACTCTGAAGAGGCAATCACTGGTTTTTCATAGGTTGTGTGATGGGATGGGAAATAACGTTGACACGGAAGCAGGAGATTTTCTCTGCGGTCACGAAAAAGGAATCAGCATTGCATCAGTGTCCATTCTCTCTCTTTCTCTTTCTCTCTCTTAAAATATGTTACTGGATTTTTTTAGAGAGTAGAGCGCTCAAACCATCACTCCTCTTCCTATTGTTTATTTTGTGTTGGATACTTATTATGATTGACAGCATTTACATTGTAAATCAGAGGGATTAAATTATTATCGAGTTAAATTGGAATCTCTTTTGGGACCTTGACAGAAAGCCTGTGGTGAAATAATGATAAAATCGTGATTTAATTTCAGTTTTTCATTTCAATCATCTGGTAATTTGAAGACATGTTTCCATTAAAGTGGAACAATCGAATAATGTTGACATTACATATTATCTGTTTAATCTGTTTATAAAATGGTTTGTCAGAATTAGTAGGTAGGAGAGACGCTCACTGAAGGTGCTCACAAGTGATTGCTTGTATATAATTTAAATATTTAAACCAGCCACGGCCATCCTGAATTCTCAGCTCATGCTTAATGTCGTGGACACAGCATGGTTTTATCCTCTCGTTCCCAGCAGGAGATGTAGTTAAAAAGCAGCTAGTAAGGAATAATGGTTATCTACAGCATGAGCTTTCTCCCCTTCCTCCAATCTCTCCCTCCCCACGTGAGGAGAGATGTGTTGAAAAGAGCGGCAGTACCATTCTCTCTAGCATGTTAGTGACTCCCTCTCTGAGCGCTCAATTAATCTAGGTGCTCAACTGGTGCAAAGTGGCTTTTGCAGAACAGAGATCAGCTAGCAAGCTCACACTTCAGAGCGGAAAAAAAAGGGGGAAGGAGGGGGCTGCGAAGGGTGCACGTCAAAATTCAAAACTCCACCGAGGCACGCATGTTTTACTCCCATCCCTTTTGCTCGTTGTGCAGCCCACCACCACCTGAATATAAAGGGGAAGTTTGGACCGGAGTCTTGATTTTTTCTTTCATGTAAGGCTCCCAGCATCTCTTTGTTTCTTTCCCATTTTCATTCTCAAGCCATCCAAGTGTGGGAGGGAAAGTGTGTGAAATCTAGCAGGACTTCCAGATCACTAAGCGAGAAAGTCTGGAGGGCATCATGGGGGCTTTAATGGTCATCTTCTCTCTTCAGCCGAAACAAAGACGCAAGACAACAGGTAGGCCTGATGGGAAGGAGAGAAGACAATTTTATTTTATTAATTTGTCACTAGTTAACAGCTGATCTAATTGCCAAAGAAGACATGTAATTACTTGTTTGAAAAGATTTTTGATCCATCTTTATGTTGTGCTTTAGCCAGAGAAACAATTGGTAAAATACGTGCACAGATACATTGTTCTGTCTATGTTTAGGAATCTCCTGCATCATTCTCTGTGTGTGTTTTGGATTTGAGCTTTCAGAAAGTTCCCCATTAATCTGCTGTGTTTCCTCTCTAATCCCATCTGAATTCATGTTGCCACACCAGCAGTCCATGAAATTGACTCGAAATCAGCCACCTTTTGGCAAACATTTCAGCCTGAACTCCGCAAAAACTTGCCGGACTTTTTCCATTTGCGTTCCCCAATATTGATTTTACAGTGGCAGCACACACACACACGCAGCATGCCACATCGACTCTGCCAACGCAGTCGCTCAAGCTTATGTTACATCTCTGTCTCCCTGCAGTAATGTGCTGATCAGCATCGCCGTCACAGCTTGTCACTGTAACAAAAGACGAGGAAGTCCGGTCTTTATTAAAGAACATTGAAATATTTAGTGGGTAGCCAGCGGAGGACAATAACTGTCAGAGGTTATATTTAGCGGTGTAGTGGGAGAGACAGAATGGATGACACTTAAAGCACAGTAAGTCATATTTCACTTGGGTATTGTGAGAGAACTTGAAAGCAAAATGAATGAGGGGCTCATTGTAACTCTCTCAAGCAATAGATCATAGAGAAGGCAGTTGTGTGCACTGTAAGCACATTCCACAGGGACCTAGAAAGGAGAACATGGGATCCAGATACACACACACAGTCTTGCAGTACATTGTATGCATGCAGTGTACCATATTGTTGTGCTTAAGTGAGATATATAATATTGAGATAGACCTAACGTATTGTTTTCAGCTAATATCAAGCAGATAAGGGAACATTTTAAAATAGATAGTGTTTGGGAAATATAGGACATCACAGCAGTTGATGGTTGATCATTACAAAAGCTCTCAAAAATGTACTGTTTGCTTAAACCCGCCCCCCCTTAGTTACGGTTGCTATGTCTGTCAAGGTTTCTGTTCTTGCACATCATATACAGTGTGCAGTTTACAATGATAACATGGCAGATTGCAATTTCAAACCACTGTTCCTTCATTTCAAACAGAGGTAGATAAAAGGTGTCCCCAGCTGACATTTTATTGCCTCCAGCTGTTATAAAAAAGATAAATCTGTAAAAAAAAAAGGGGGTTTAAATATGCATTTGATGGGCATACATGATATTGTGCTGAAGACTGAGGCTAAATCTGCATATTCCAGGCATTGCTCTTGTGTTGCTGTGTAGAGCCAGTTACTCCCAGTATTATAAGTATACAGACACATTTAGTTAGTTAGTTAGTTAGTTAGTTAGTTAGTTAGTTAGTTAAATTTGAGCTAATACTGTAGCTAGTTAGCTAGACATGCTAACATTTACAGCTCAAGTTAAAGCAGCAGATAAACTCACAGTTGAATCCATTCCTTACACCAAAAACAATATCAATTTAATTCAAATAAAGTTTATTGAATTGGATTGTATTAATATTTATTTTTGGTTTTGGAAAGACCAAAAACCATGCTGAGTATCGCCCTTAGTACAGCGTGTAATCAACGGTCAATTAGCTAATAAACTGATTAGTTGATAGATTAGTTAGCTGTTGTGATTAATCGACGGTAAAATTATTACAACATTTTTGATAATTGATCGTTTGATTTATTAAACCAAACATTTGCTGGTTCCAGTTTCTCAAATATTAATATTTGCTGCTTTTCTCCTTGGGCTCTTGGAAATTGTGAAAACCAGACTAAAAAAATCAATTAATTGAAGAAATGATCAAAAAAATAGTAGTAGTAGTAGTAGCCCTGTTTTTTGTTGCATTTTTTTAAAATGCACATATAGACCTGCAGCAAAAACTGACACTGAAGTGTGAAAGTGAAATTCAATGACTTTATTCTGCAAATCCAGTTCAAAACAGATTTTGTATTCAAATTTCTACCAGGTATTTTGTCAAATCATGTAATGTATTGATTCACACTATGTAGAGCTCTTTGGAAGAGGAAAAAATAATGAAAACATGCACTGTCTGAGAGACCTTAGTGCTACTCCACTACCCACTCTAATGCTGTCCATTAATTTTCATAGCTGCACTCATCTAAATGACAAGAGATGATGCTCCAATAAGCACCCATAGCATCTCTGCCCTCCAACATCTTTTCAAACTCACCCGGCCCGGCTTTGAATGTTCCAAATGTCCCAAGGACAAGAGAAGTGCCAGTCATTACGGTGTTACTTGCTGATGTGTTTGGCCTTATTGTGCTTTCTATCATTATTATTTTAAATTTCATGCCGGTTTTGTGTTGTCGGTAGCTGTCATGAGTAGAGTTTGTGTAGGAGTGAGACAGGTACGCTCAGAAGTAGAGCCACTCAAATGGAAATGGAAAAAACATTAACTGTGACTCAGCCTTCTAACTGGTAAATTAATGTCGGTGGTGTGTTTAGTGCCTTTCAGTCACTGTGAAGCGTACAAAAATGCATTGAAATTGCTCAACAAAGTCTGATTGAATGATAGTTGCCTTGTTTTTATTATTATTATTTTTTGAATAATAATATAATTGGTCTGTTGTTATCTAGCAGAACTAATAAGTAACCTAAACTAAGTGCGAATTCCTTGTGACTTTCACACAAGGGGCGACGGAGATGTCCAGTATGGTTCTTGTTGCTGGCCCCGTCTCCTTCCAGGCCTTCTGGTGTTTACAGAATTGAGTGGAGAATTCGGCCGACCACAGGGACAGCAGCTGTCATTTTTGGGGGTACTGTAGCCAGGCCACCAATCACCACGCTCGCTCATAGCCAAATATGATCACATGAAAGGCAAACCATTTTCTGTTAAAAATGCAAACCTTGGGGGCTGACAACCATAATCAATAAGAAATTACTGAGCTTCACGTCAAAGAAATGTATAATATTTAAATTCAACTTTCTCTGTAGGTTTCAGTACCATTTTGGAAACAAGTCTTGTTCAGCTTTACTCTTATTGCCATCTTTTAGATACAACTTTTGTCTTCTTTAGTCTTGAAAAAGAGCTCGTATAACAGCTTTTATCGTATGAACTGTCTTTATAAACAGCCTCTTTGTCAGAATTCAGTATAAAGCAAATATTGGACCGTACCTAGAGCACTTTGAAATGGTGTCATTACATTTTTTCAAACCATCTGTCACATGCAGCATTTTTAACGGAACTACTCATCTTGTTCAGAAGTGCCAGATGGATGTCACAATATGACAGAGATTTGAGAGAACATTTATGCACACGCTTCTTTAGCATTCTGTTCATCTCGCCACAGGTACAAGTCTATTGATCGGTATCACAGTATTAACTACAAGCCTGTGAGAAGTCCTCTGAGGGCTCAGTGGTCATTTATATAGGGTACATCATGTTCAGAACTTAATTGTCCTTTATGAATTACTCTGAGCTGCTACATTACTCCAGAGAAGCACTTAGTCGAAGACCAGCCTTCCACTTTCCAACATATTCCTGATATAAGGCTTACCTTGCATTTTAAAAGGCATACGAATGAATCTATAGTCTCCCACTGGAAAATTATCTTGAAATGAAATGGATTTCTTCTCCCAACAGTTGAGAAATGTCATTGATTTTATTAAACCACATGGTGTGCAAAAGGCTTCAATATGCATATTTTCTGATATGCAAATGTGCAAAAGGCTACTACATGAGGAAATGAGGAGGGGTCATCTATGCAGCTCTCAGTTCCCCTTGGGTTTTTTTTCTTTTCTTTTCCTATCAGCATCATGTAATCTCAGCCCTTTTCAAAGTCACTGTGTCATTATACTGTACTGTATTGGGTTTTCAGTTCACTAAATTAGCATTTAAATTGAAAAGCAAAGCCACACCAGTTGGCTTTTGGGCTGCAAGCTTGTTTTGGTTTCTGCCGTGGCATGACACTCAGTGTCGCAGTTTGTTCTGTGAAATTAATCACTCCATTCCCACAGGGCACGCTGACCAGTATTAAGAGGGCTCACTTAGGACTGGATTAATGACCAGCATCCTGCTCAGAAAAGCTCTGCAGGTGAGAGAAAGTGGGCTTAGCCATGTACGGATAGAGATGTGGCTCACAGTGGGTCGTGGCAGTACATACTGACATCTGCAGAGCAGCCGCAGATACTGACTGTCACCCCAGGCTGCAGATATAGATAGAAGACATTTTATATAATCAGTATATGTCAAGTATCAGAGAGACAATGAGCAGACACATAGATTCCTGATCTAGTATGTCGCATACAATAAAAACTGTTAATCTAGCTCATTATTCAGACTAAAGAAGACAGAAATTGAATCTGAATGATGCCAATAAGAGTAAAGCTGAGTAAGACTAAAATGGTGCTGAAAACTACAGAGAAAGCAATGTGAAACAACATGTTTATACTAAAGCCACTGGCTGTAACAACCAATCAAAAAGGTAAATAATAATACATTTTAACCTTTTTTTTTTTTTACCTTTCTTGTCAGTTCCCATACACATTGGTAATTTCTTAACATATTATGTAAATGATTGTAAACAGGAATAAAGGTGCAGATAAATGTTTTTCTTTACTTAAATCACAGCACACTCAGCAAGAAATCGCGATAACCTCAATTGTTTAAAAAATAAACTTAAAAAGTGCTGGACAAACTCACAAATAAATCAAACTCAAATATAGGCATACATTTTGGCCTTTTTGTATGTAGCTGTGGCTCTGGAGTCACATGAGGCCATCTGCGCCGAATATGTTGAGTCAGGATTAAGCATTTTAGGACCGTGAACAAGGCAGACAGGTGGAACAGTTACCTCTGCTGATGATGTCAGATCTGGGTTGGGCCTTGCAGGGCCCGGGGACAGGTGTAAAGGGGTACCACGGCATTTTTCTTGACGAAAAAATGATCAATTGTTCTCTTCATTTTGAATAATGTTTAAACGATTTCTCTCGTTCGTGCACAAGGAATGTGGGAGGAGTACAGGGCGCAGTCTCACACATACAGTAAACACATACACCTACACACACACACACACATACACATACACACACACGCACAGACATGCACGGCAGGTGCAAGATGTAGCCTACATAAAATCCTGCAAAATAATCTACAGAAAATATGTTTATAATATTTGTTCAAAGGCAAATGTCTGCACACCCACTTGGTGTTTGTTAAAAAACAACTTGACAGATTTTCGGTCGCATGTGCAACCAAAATGGTTGCACCCCGGAGCCCTGTACAGAACACATGGCCTATATATTTAGTTGAGCTTCATTTATTCAGGAGATCTCATTGAGATCAAGATCTTTGCAAGAGAGACCTGAGAATAGGTTATACAGTATGTACTCAAGATCACAATCAGACATTCACACAAAATCATACACAATCACAGACACCCAAATTAAAACAATCACTAATATTATGAAAAATATTTGCTGGTAAAAGTTGTAAGACCCTCAAAGGAGTCTCTCCAACTTCAAGCTTCAAGCTGTGTTACAGTTCATTCCAGTCTTCCCCAGTTCAGAGTTTGCATGAGAAGCCAACATTGTGATCTGGTGTCATGGTTATTAGCTCTGAACTCAACTAAGGGTGTAGGGTGTATTTACGGTGTCTAATCCTTAATCTCTATTTCCACTTAAACAAATTTGACCCATTTATCAGTTCCTCCTGGGTCTCTTCCACCTGGTTCAGAGCTCCGGCATGTCAGTTCTCTCTATATCCACATGATGGCAGCAAAATAAAAGAAACAAGCTTCTACAGTTCGAAGAGATGAAACCAACAATACTGCATTTTAATAAAAATGTTTGCACAGTTGCTTTAAATAGTTTCTTAAGCATAAAGTAACTAGTTTTTGTTCTTGCATTTTTTTTTGGATTGGCATGTAAAACTGAAATGCAACAATTCATTGCAAATTGGAAGATGTGCAGGATTGCATGTTTGAATCTAAAGAATTATGATGACTTAGTGTAGGAATCTAATCTAATAAATGTGGCTCATGTCAATTTGACACTGATCAAAATGAATGTAGTGAGAATGTCAACAGATCTAGGTTATTTATCTTCTGAAATTGTACTTTTCTAATCTCAAGCAAGCATTGAAGCAGTTTAGTTGAATTATTCAGTCATTTCTTATATTTATTTGAGATTTCACTCTTAATTTGAGATCTGTCTTGCATAACAGGGCCTGTAATATTGTTTTCTGTAAACCAAAGAGCCTGTTTGATTTGATTGCATGTGAATACTTTATATGAGGTTATGTTCTCTTTCCAAGAAAATGTCTCGCACAACAAATTTGGCTGCAAACTCATTGAACCACGCTCCATTACTGGGAATTCAACAAGACCCAAATCACATTAATTTGCAATTAACCATATTGTTTGAAGGTTACAGGCCACTGGGGCCTTCTTGTGTAATTCCGCTCAACAAATGGAAGACATTAATTTGTTTTAACGCCACGTTGGACCACTGCACTTTGTCTACAGATGGGAATTCAATTGTAACTTGATTTAACTAAACATAAGGAAACAGCTTCTTCGTTGTGTTTACTCGTTCGCGTTAAGAGGAGTTTTACCTGCAGGCCTACTACTCACAATTGTAATCACTTTGACTTAGAGTAGGCCTACATATAGAAGGATGGGCTACTGAAATTGTTAATCTCCTGTTGAGAAATTGTACACAACCAGAACATTTAAATAGTTTTTTATGCTTCAGATGCAGATAATGTAGTGTAGATGGTTAGAAAATTGGTAAACGAGTCTCCACAGACAAGGACTGACATGGCTAATGACAACAGCTTTTACTATTCCTCTAAACTGCAGGCCAAGAAGTGACTTTTCTCACACTGTAGCGAAAAAGTATTTGTTAGACTGTTTGAGTGCAGGGGACAATGAGCATCAATATATGCATTTTTGTGTTTTCCTTGCAGGAGTTTGCAGGTGCAGTACAGCGCGTGCTCCCGGCTTTAACCAACGCACCACAATGCTCAGGCAATTACCTTCATCACCAATCACACACTGATTGATACAGCATACTGTGTGCTGATGACATGCACAAACCTTGATTATTTTCATTACCATTAACCAAGGGCCTTGATTACACCCTATGCAAAGTTCTGATGCAAAGTGATTGGAGAGCAGATGTTGGAAAGTGGAGGAAGTTTTCTTGGATATTAGGTCATGTTAGCTTTCTCCACTGTTGAAAAGAAACACATCTCAGAAAAAAAAAAAGCGGAAAGTAAATCATTTCAAATTGAAACCCACCTGGAAGTTCTTTGCTTTTCTGTCTCGCTTGCTGCTTTTGCCAGCGAGACTTCCATCCCACCTTCTTTTCACCTTTACAACCCCAGTTCTCTAGGAGCTTCCTACGCAGTTGCCTGTCCTGTCATGTCCAAAGACAGCGTGCACCTGCGCACACACACACACACACGCACACACACTCACACACTCTTGGGGCCTCAGGAGCTATATTTGGATCTTGCTCAGCTGCCACAAACAAAGAAAAGTAACTGATAGTGGGCTAAATGAGCTGCCCAATAGCATGCGCAGCACAGAGGTTGTTTCCATGGCAAATCGTTGTCCTAACAATTCCCTTTGAGCTGATGGGCTGTGAAGATGAATATGAGATCAGTTCCATCCCAGAGAGGGTACGCAAGGGACCTTATATGAGGGGCAGCTTTTAATTATAAACTGCATTGTCACTTTTTCTTGATAAGCATGCAGTGTCTTCCTGTGCTTTATACAGGGCTGTGGAGGAAAGTGCTCTGCATGAAAGAATTTTTTTTTTTTTTTTAATTTATTTCTGCTCATTTTGAAAAAGGCGAGAGCTCCTTTCATCTGCTTTTGGCAGCCAGATGTCATAAGTTTCCATGGCCCATTTTAAAGACACACTCAGGTCACACTGTAAATCATGTAAATGTCAGTTTTAGTATCTGTGGCATGTGAGGCAGTGATGGATATGCTCCATTTGAGTCTTTATAAAAGGCTTGGACTTTCTGGATTTACAGTAGAAACTAGTGCAGTGCCTGTTCGGAACGGGCCGACTGCTTTGGCCTATATACACCAACAACATGAAAGAAACTAACATTCTATTATACACATATGTTAAATACTGTAATAGTGAATCTTTTCTCATTTCAAGTATAATGAGGGCTGCAATTAAAAATAAAATGCATAACAGAGAGCTTTTGAAAAATGTGCATCCTAAAATAAAGTGGATCAATCATATTGGGCTCTTAGATTGTTTATTTTCTGCCTAAGAGTCTGTCCGTTCTTGATTAAAAAGCTCTGTTTTTGCTGTCTACTGTTCTCTTTTTAGAGCACACCATGTGAAAAAACTTTTCTCTGACACGCTGCACAGCTATGATCGCTGGCTGTGCTCATGCTTTTGGTTTCATTATGGAGTGCAGAAACATAAATATTTTTTGGTGAAAACAACTCATGCAGGGACTTGAGGGTTTAATGAACACTCATACTCAGTATTTTCAGTAGTTTTTTTTATGTTATTTGACTATTAAAAGCTCCACCTTGAACAGAAATCACACCCAAGTTGCGGCTACTCACAGTCAGAAACACCAGTGAAATAGACTCTGGTTCATTGGGTGTATTAGTCGCTTCCTTTGACATAACCACCTCGGTTATAAAGTAGAGCATGGATTTAATTAGTGGATGTATTTTGCCGGCGGTAATGTTATTAGTGTTACAAGTTAGTATCCACTCGTGCTTGTTGACTCATACTCGACTTAGTCTGCAGAGCCCTGAAGCCCCACCCCGCTGCTGCACAGAGCGCTGTTCGCTTGTTTATTCAAAGTTTATTAATATTGAACGTGTCGTGTGTCCAAATTGCACCAAATTGCATGTTCTTGGATCCCCAGTAATACAGCCGCCAAGTGTGAAGTAGATCGGATGAATGGTTCTTGAGATATATGAAGGACAGACGAACAGACAGACAGTCCTTGCTTTATAATTAGATGTTAAATGTTCAAAAAATGCAAACTAAGGCAATGAAGACTATCTGATCATTTTATATCTTGGCATCTTTAAAATACTCTGAATTTAAATGTTGAATAAGACAAAAAAGATTACTATTGACTAAAGGGATCAGGATCCACCAGATGAATTCTTTTCCTTTGTCTCTAGCGGCCACCTGCTGCTGACCACAGGCACGTTTCCACTCGCAACCTCCAAGTCCTTTCTTCTCTGCCGTGTTGTCTTTCTCCCTGACCTCTCCCTTGTCATCTCTCCCTTAAGGCTTCGTGCTTTATTTTAAGTCTGGGTGATGGTGAGGTCACACACACGGGTTATTTTCTCGATGCTGACATTTTACATTGATCAGTCCACCCAGAGCTTCTTTGTCGAGTCTCTACTCAATCATATGTGTTATTAGTTCCCTAACAGAGTAAATATCAGAAAGGTGGAAAATAGTGGAAATCTTTCCACAGCATTGACTTAAAGGGGGACTGTGAGGTGTTCTTTCCTTCAGTGAAATTACTACAGCAATTTTGCTCTCATTTCATGCTATTATTCAGATAAAAGTCAGTATTTGTGATAAGCTGTGTTTCTAGCCATATTCAACCTTTCTTTTGTTCTCTTTAGCCATAGCGATAATAGGGGGGGATATTATTTCTTCACAGGTTGTCTGTTCCGTATGCCACTCTTTCATCACTGTCCATTGTCAAGTAATCTGCAACTGTGTAATTTTTGTCATTATTATAAAACAGAAATTTATTTTCAGCCATGCGACAGGCATGGGTGGCAATGTCGGTCTGTCAGTATAGGTCCACCACTTTGGTCCAACCTGAAATATCTCATCAACTGTTGGATGGATTGCCCCAAAATTTTGTATTCGTGGTCCCCAGAGGATGAAACTTGACTTTGGTGATCCCTTGACTTTTCCTCTACCACCACCATGAAGTTCACGTTTTTGATTTTTAAATGAAATGTCTTAATAACAATTGGATGGATTTCCCTTAAATTTGGTACAGACATTCATGCCCCCTTTGGGATGAATTGTAATAACTTTGGTGATCTATTAAAGGGCACATATGCTTTTTGTGGTTTTCTGCTTTTTTAATACTGTTACTATGTCAAATGTTTATGTTAAGCATGGTCAAAGCTCTAAAATTGAGATTAACATATGTAAAAAAAAATGTACCTTTACTTGCTCCTCATAATGACATCAGATTGTTTGTGCATGCCCTCCAACAGCCTTCCGCTCCATAGCCTTTGTTGCTAAGGTTGTTCCACGGGTTGTTCGCGTTGTCTACTTGCATATTTTGGATCGAATTCAGGCTCAAAGAGTTTCCATTTCAAGTAAAGAACCAGAAAAAAGAAGTGAAACCCTTGTTTATGTAGCCTCTGGAACTGCCTTAAGTCTGCCAGGGGGCAGCTTCAGGGACCTAACCAATCAATACAGAGTGGGCTCATCGGGAGGGGGGCCTTAAAGACACAGGAGCTAAAACGTTTCAGAAAGAGGCTGAACTGAGGGGCTGTGTAAAGGACCAGTATGAGATAAATAAGGAGCTTTTAACTGTAAATCATGCAAAGATATTCCGGAATATAAATATAGACCTGGAAATGTGCATGATACATCCCCTTTAACGTTTCCCCCAGCACCATCATCAGGTGGTCACTAAACAGCTGTTAGCTAAACAGCTAATGACATTTTCCTTAGCCTTAGCTGTACTTGTGTTTAGTGCTAATACAAAAATGTTTGCATGCTAACATGCTAAGCTTGTATGGTGAGCATGGTAAAAATTATACCTGCTAAACATCAGCACAGTATTATTATTGTTGTGCGTATGTTAGCATGCTTTTACCTTAAAGCACCGATATGCCTAAACACAGCCTCACAGAGCCACTAGCATGATTGTGGACACGTAGTCTTGTTTAATCAACATCCGCAGACATTTTATTTATGTATAATATATTATGGTCAACTGATTTTTTTATAGATGGAAATCATGTATAATTTGCCACACATAATTCTTTCATTATGGAACCTTTAATTGACACAGGTATTTTGTTATAATCTTCCCCCAAGGACAAGTGGCCCTTGTGCCCTAATCAAGAGTAATGCTCAATGTAATGGTTTATTATTACAAAAAAGAGAAGAGAAAATACAGCAAAGCAGTCTAGAATTTATTCAGAAAATATACAGTAGACCCAGTACACAAAAGGACATGAAATGATTTACCCAATTTCAAAAGAAATATTATTTTGGAAAAGTTTGTCTGTTTAGAAATATCAGGATAAGTATCAGCAATTTTTCAGGCTAATATAACTAAGTGTCAGTGTCATTATATTGGTGAATAATTTTTATGTTTTGCGTCCTTGCCATGGTGAGAAAAAAATCAGTGCTTTTGACCTTTGCACACATCCAAACCCGAAACACCTCTGGGACAGCCCAGAGCATCAGTGGATGTGAGCTTCCCTCCATCCCGGACATTTACAACAGACAGTGTGTCAGTAAAGCCTGCATGATTATCAAAGACCCCAGCCACCCTGACCACAGACTGTTTAAGCTGCTGCCGGCAAGCGGTACCGCCGGCTCGAGGCCTGGACCAGCAGAGTCCAGGAGTTTTTTCCACCAAGCAACCAGGCTTATGAACAATGGACACTAACAGCCTGTTGCCTGTCTGTCTGTGACACACACACACACAGACATAGCTGTGCATACACAAACACACACAAATATGCAAATAACTATATACACATATGCACATTTCTTAAGGCAGGACCTACACACACAGCAGTTTACACATACTATACATTATTTATATTTTAGTACTATTTTACTGCTATTTCCATTGTTATTTTATTGCTATTGTTGCTGCAATGTCGAAGAGCCAAAACCCAAGAATTTTACTCTCCTATACTTGTATAACAGGATGTAACAGTCAAGGAATCTTGAATCTCTTCAGCATCCGTCCATCATTTCTCTCTTTGTTCTGTCACTATGATCAGGTTCATCTGTCTGCTCCCGCTCTCCTTATTGCCTCTTTTTTCCCCCCATTCTCTCCTCACGCCCCCTCGTCCTCTTCCTTGCCACTCTATCTCCCCCCCCTCCTTCCTTTCTCTTCCACACACATTTCTCCCCCACCCTCCCTCCCTCACTGACTTGTGCCGGTCTCTCATCAGAGCCAGAGATGCAGGGCTCTTAAGTGGAGTTAAATGGCCTGCAGACCGTGCTGCACGGTGAGCTCTGCATCTTTGGCCATGGGCAGCCTGTGACCCATCCGACATGTTGACTATGAACTTGGAGGGACTGGAAATGATTGCTGTGCTGGTGGTTGTCGTCCTCTTTGTTAAGGTGCTGGAGCAGTTTGGTTTGTTAGAAGCCGGCTATGACGGTAAGGACAAAAAAAAAATCCTCCTGTTTTGCTTTTGGTGGCAATCAACCACTTGTTGTTGCCAAAGTTTAAAAGCATGACATTGTGCTTTTAATCCTTTTTGTTTTTATCTTTTCACTGCACGTCATATATCATTCCAAGCGTTCATTTGATATCCATTAGTCTCTGTAGCATCTTGACACTTTGCTTTGATGTTTGAGTTTATTAAATTTGAAGGAAATTAGATTGGATGTGAAAGCTTGCATCATCTGTGGGTTGGCTAACTTGTTTAGCCAAATGAGAGTGAGACAGTTGAGGACTGAATGTAATTCTGCAGCAGCTGGAACCTTCTTTCGGGTACCTGGATGTTAACCAGTGAGAGCTGGAAAGTGCCGTGATGACATTTGCTTTTTACCTGTCAGCTTGGAATGAAAAGGGTGAAATTGAAATGAGGTTGGGTCATATGCTGCCCCTTTGGAAGTCATCTTTTTGAAAATGGAGTGAGTGAAGGAAAAGTTTGTCTTGGTTTGGCACAAAGCTCTGTCACCGAAGCTCTGTAGTGACTTGTGTTTGAATATTGTTTGCATATTACTTGCACTTACTGTGAAAGACTGTCTGCTAAACTTTTTTGTTTTCAATTTCTTCACCGGATGCTGTTTTCCGTGTAGCTTAGTGGAGAGCAATGGTTGAACCTGTGTCCACTGGAGATTTGTCCAAGTGCCATACTCTTTCCCTCCAAAGTGGGAATTTAGTGGGAGTTGGGTCTTTTTGGCAATGAAGTCCACCTGTTATTTATATGTTCTGCTTACTGTGCAGGCTGCCAAGCTGTTCGCCTTATGGCTAGGGTTTCACAAGCAGGAAGCAAACAAAACATCTTCAGATCCTTGCCAACCAACAGAGTAAAAGAGGCTTGATAGCTTTGTTGCTTCAACACTTTCAAGTTGAAATTTTAATGGTCATTTATTTTCCTTTTTTAATGTTTACTCATGTAGAGAGGGTGTGATTGTATTTCTGTTAATATTTGTCTTTTTATTGGTTACAACTCAAGTGATTTTCTTGGTCTAAAATCCAAAACAGTATTTTTATATGAACACCCACTCAAAAGATGCATTCACAGTCCATGTTCACACTTGGAATTGTGAAGTCCCACCAAAGCCAATCCCTTCTATTTTGTTTACCAGAGGAGAAAAATGCATATTTCATACTCTAGTGGTGGTTTTCTTCGTTTAAGTGCTTTTAAATGTTTTTCCTTCACAAGTCAAGGAAATTCTCAGGTAGCACCATATGCACAGTTACTTATTATTGTTTTTAAAGCTTAAATACATAACTTCACACATATTGTTCCCCTCAGTGTTTAACATTAATGTATTAATTGTCAAAAAGGTACAGATTTCAGTTTGGAAAAATTATTGTAGTTAGTAGATATAGGTGGCAAATGTTCTACACTGCCAAAGAGTCCAATCAAATGACTCATGAGAAGAAAAGAAAACTTGATTAAATCTTAAAAAACACGATGATTGATGTTTGGATGTTTGCCTGCTAATTTTTGAATCAGCTCCATGAGAAGTAGTCCATTATAATTACCATTTTTGATTGAACACGTAGACTATTTGATAGAGAATATGTCACTGTTTGAATTACTAATAAAGCAATTTGTTAGTGTTCTGTGAATAGTTTTAAGGAAAATAATAGAGTAGACTATCCACATGCTTGCTTATTTAAAGGGTATTTAGGTAAGTTTATTATTGTAGCTTCTATATATCTGTATTAGTAAAAGTTTTTTCAAATATATAATATATAAGTTTGGCCAAAGGCATAGATTATTCTGAAGGTTTGCCTGTTCCTACAGTACCCAGTATTCATTGGGAGCACTACACAATTAAACTGAGAGCACATAGACAGTGCAGAAAGATTTCTGTGTTTAAAATTTAGAGTTTTCTCAGTGATTTGCTGATCAATGGGTGTTAGAACATGAAGGATCAGTGCCTGTTCAGAGGCCCGAATAAAACATTAGATCTTGTTGGATTTGAGATGCTTTTCATTGTTTATTAATGAAAATAGATCTTTACAAAATCTAACCCAAAAAGTCATGAAATGAAACCAAAATTTGTAGAGCAGCCCGTTACTCTGTGGTACTCTCCCACTTGATGGCTTTCGGGTTAAAAATAGACTTGCAACACAGCCGGACGCAAATGGCTCTTTTCAGTCTCTGCGTGTCTCTTTAGTGGCGTGACAGTGAGTGACAGTGGAGTGCCACCAGCGTGCGGGGACGCGACAGCTGACAAGAGCAGCCTTTGATATGGCAGTTTTTGCAAATTATTCCCCTGCTGAGGGTGTGGCTTTCATCAGACAGGACTGTTTAATGAGTGATCCAGTTTACAAATGGACAAAGCTACAGTCACGTGCAGATTGAAAATTGCATTTTTAACATGTTGTTTGCAGGTAGAAGGGGAATGATTTTCCTTTTTAAAATTGCTTTTTTTCTCTTTCCAGAACACGTTCATCACCATTTGATTTTTAAATTGCACACCACATTGCATCATACTCAGTATTGTTTTTTTAAAGGTACTGTAATTTTTTTAAAAGGATCATTGGTATTTTCCAAGTCTCACCTGTCAGTCTGATGAGTTAAACCATCTGATTACTGTATGTTATTGTGTGTGCAGAGCTACCGTATATCCTAAGACATGACTGTCACACATTATCTGCCGATTGTCGCAGGTTTTACTTCACTAAAGTCCCTGCTGAAGTGTGCTGAAGTGGGTTGTGTTTAGTGATCATGCTGTACATTCTGTGTACCCATAACTTACTAAGGAGGTTTCTTTTCTCAAGCAGTCAGTGGCACATTAATGTGATATAAAGCTGTGATTCAACATGGCAAATGTTTATCTGGTAGGGTACTTTAAGTGAGCAAGAATATAAACACATCCAGTTCAGACTGCTCAAGGAGACATATGTGATATATTTAACAAAGGCCTAAGCTGTACATGGTGTCAACAGTACTCTGAATTTCCACATTCCTATTTATCACAGATGGTTTGATTCCTTTGAGGATTGTAATAATTTCCAATGTGAATACATAGTGGAGTGACACTTTGTTTGCATCTTGTGTTTTATAACATGTGACTACTTAAGAGTAAGAGGCAAATTCAGTGGAAAGATTGCATGAAGTGGCTTAATGTTTGGCATGCAGGCTGATATGAAGTGGCTTTTAGACAAGATATGTTTTGTGGTTTGGAGCAGAACAACAAATGAATCACAAACATTATAATTATATCCTGTAATTCCTGTTAGTTTCCTGGATAATGAAACAACATACTACAGAGAACCTGCCAAATAGTTATTTAAAACATCAGGTGAGGTGATTTTCTTCCATCACAGCTCATAAATACATTTGTTTTACATATATTTGCACAAACACCAATATGAACAAAGTATTAAAAAACTAATAACTTGTTTGGGCTAAAGATGTCATTTTCAGGTTTGAAATGATAAAAAGAAAAAAATGTTTTGTTCTTAACAGTGTATGTAAATAAGATTGAACTTTGACCTTTACTATTTTCTTTCCATTGAAGTACATGTGAGAGTTAGCAGATGTGCCAGCAGAGGGAACCAAAGCTCACTGTCAGGCTCAGCCAGTCACACCAGCTGTTTTCAAGGGGAGAGGTAATATATGCACAGCTGGGGTTTCTTACCATGTTCTGACAATTATTAAAGCAGTTCAGTGCAGATATATCAGTCTAAATGTCCAAAATTAAAACCTTTTTATCATTCAATTGCATCTATCTATCTATCTAACTTAGCTACTCATGTAAATGTTGAGAACCAATTGCAAATAATGTCAAAGCTAATCTCAAATCCCCAAATGAGTTAAAAGCAAAGTTCAAAACATAAAATGTAGTGACATGAACTTCTGTTAAGCAAATGAACTGCAGTATGAGTAAATGAGGCTTTACGTTTTGACATCGTCTGAGCAGGCACATTAAAGTGGCTGAGGGCAAAAGCTGAAACCGTGGTCAGCATAGTTAAAAATGGCACATGCCCTCCTAATTGCTTGCTTTTTATAAATAATTGTAAGCTGAGACTGATCCACCCCTGTGATCCTGCTTGCTACTTTGACACGGATCACTGCACAGGTTAGGGATAACAAATCCTGCCACAGTCCAAAAAGTTAGAACTAGTTTGGTCAGACCTTTATCTGAAAATACACTCCGACAGTCATTAGTGTCTAAAATATGGAAATGGCAAGAAAAAAATGGGAGCTAGTTTGAATAGAGCAGGTTAACTAATCTATAAGAAACAAATGTGAATCTTGGTATTGTTCTGTTATGAAATGTTTGTGCTTTCATCTCTAGAGTTAGAAATCAAATGCATCTGTTTTCTTTTTAATATTTGTACTATGATTTTGATGTTAGCATTGCTAAATTAGTTTGATATTATTGAGTAAAGGCAATTTATTATCATTTTTAATAATAGCCTGGAGACTCAGACAGGTATCACAGGCATATTGTTGTTCGTCATAGCGTTCCACTGAATGAAACACTGGTTAACTGGTTTTCCACAGGCATTAACTTTACTCTCTCATCCATCACAGCAATAATAAGGGAGCTACTAAAGACTGATTTTCAGAATCCACATGTACTGTGCAGTAATATGTTTTAGGCTCTCTCTACAGGAACACTTTTGTGCAGATTGTTTCTTTAGATGGATTGAAAATCACTTGAGCGGGAACTGTTGAGCTGTACTGTACATTATATGGTAAAGCCACATTGCTGATTGCTGTACAATCAGTATCGAGAGTGTCAGTATTAAGGGTGTTTTTTAAACCTCTCCTTAAGTGACCTCTCCCCTTTTCTACCGGTGTGGAAACTCTCTCAGACGTCTCATTTCTTTCAGCATGAGCTCTTTTAATTGCACTAAGGATTTATTTAAGAGTTATAAATTTGTTTTACATCCCTTTGATTGGTCCAAATAGCAAGATCTGTTTGGCAATTTGTCAATGGCACAGGGCTTTATATGAAGAGCAGGACATTAAAGCTTGGCTGACCCTTGTCTGTCCCATAAAACTAATCATAACACCCAGATGGGATTGGGTTTCTCAGGAGATGTGTAGGATTAGGAATGAGCTCATGTAAAATAACAAAATCAGTAAAGCAGAAGAGTTTTTTTGTTTTTAGTGTTCTCTCGCTTTCTTTATTTGTGCAAAATTGTCACACATGAATTTGCCACCTTCCAATATAACACCATGCCTGAAGAAAATATGGTGCTATTTTTTTTTTTTTGCAAACATTGACAAATATTCTTTGTTTGAGTTTGAGGTTACTTTTTTATTACACTAGAGACTACTTCTATTAGACTTGCATGATGAATAACATTTAGAAGGGGTTGCATTACCCCTCCAACCCTTCATCTACATGTTCTTTGAATTTCAGGAAATTTGTGTGACAGTGAATTCAGCTTTGTCTTTAGGGTCATACAAATTTGTACTTTATTCTACTGCCTGCTCTGATGCTAAGGGATATCTGATCGGCTTCATAGATCCTTGAACCAAATAACTCTGGTAAATTATTTTTTTTTTCATTTAATACTGTTATGGCAAGGGATGTCTCCACACAATTAACTAGGAATGAGATGTATTGAATACCGGAATATTTAGTAGTGGGATATTATTAACACCGAGACCAAAGGTTGCCTCAGGGGTGCCCCTTGCTTGGAGTATTAAGCAAACCACTTTAAGTAGATTTTATTCATTACGCTCTTTATGAGCTCTCTTGTTCAGGCTTTAAGGGTGAAAGTAAATGTGTTTTTTTTTACCTAATTGTGAATCAGGATACAAGTGGAAGATTCTGTTTGCCCTGTAGCAGGTAGTAGTGTAAATTTAAATGTAAAATTAAACTTCATCATCATGGAAGATCAAGATTATGGGGAGCCTAAAGTCAGATTGGTTGCCTGTTTGCATTGGGTTGATTTTGTGGATTTGTGGCACCATTTCCTCATAAAATTGGAAATAAGATTCACCAAGATTGCTGCCATTTACATGTGTCTTGTGCCATCAACCTATTAAAGGTACCCTGTGGAGTTTTTGACCACTAGTAGCACTATGGAGCAGAGTTTTTATCATTAGGTCCTGATTTCTGTTGTCATGATAAACATTCCTGTCAATGGTTTCACACTATCCCACTGAGCTACAGGTGGCAGTAACACGCCAAGAAACACAGCAACTTGCCAACAAAGACAGTGAAGAATGACACTGCTAGCAAGTGCACATGGGTTTAAACAATGCAGGCTTAAAAATGTTCAGAAAAATCTGCTTTGCAGATGATTTATGAGGGAGGAAATGAATTCAACATGTCAACAAGTCTATAACACTTAATATACATAGAAACTTTGTTTACATGAAACCTTTAAGCACCTTTAAGCTTACTTAAAGCAGCATTTAGTGTTTTTTGACCACTAGAGGGCAGAATGTAGTTTCCGGAACAAACACAGCAAAAAGCCTCAAGTTCTAATAGCTAAGATGTTAGAAAATACCTGTCTTACATGTCAAGCTGAAACTGAGCAACATGACCAACCTTTTGGAATTCTTGTTCTCTCTGCCTGTTGAATACAGGTTCAGTATTCAGCCTATTTTGGTAGATCGAACCAAGGCTAAAACATGAGTGCCTTTGGTTTGCCAACTCAGCATCACTAGTCAACTCTATTTCGTTACAGGGAGTTATTTGATTCAAAGCTTAATAGAGTTTTAACATGATCTGTGTTTTCATTAAATTTCACACGACCATTAATATAAATGGGCTACTAATGATTTTCCCTCACACACTGTGCAACTGTTTTAAGTCATCCTCTGTCTCCTCATTCTTCAAAGGACATCTACATGAAAGGTACTGTTATAAAAGTATCGTAACTCCTTTAAGGAATAGGGCAGTGCGTAATGTGTGTGCGTAGCAAGTGTGCGGTTGAGCGAGTAGGGCGAGCGGCAGAAAAGTGAATGCGAGCGGAGCAGAGGAAAAGGTTAGCAGTAAGTTGTCAATTTGGCAGTAAATGTACAGTACAGGGTACAATGTGTCAGTTAATAAATGCTGCAGCTTCTCAAGACCAAGAAAAGTCTCATCTGTTATTTCCCCAACTGCTGGAAAAGCAGCTGTTAGCCCCAAAGTTAGCGACAATGGATTAGCCTAACCTGACCAGGCCCACTTAAAGTGGACTGACCTTTAAGGTGGACCAGCTATTCTCATTTTAGTGTCAATCTCAGCTGCTCCTACTATAAACAGAGAACGGAGAAATGTCTGGCTGCTGAGTCTCCCCCGAGTTTGGCTCCCCCCTGCTATCTATAGTTCTCATGTTGACCAAGCAGAAGCACTCTCGCTCTTACAGTCTGCTTCAATAAATTTGTCCCCACATCCACAGTTCCTTTAAGAAATAACCACCTGTATTGATTTCCTCTCATCATCCGTTACCTGCTGATGAATTTTGCTCATCATATCTCATCCTCAAGACAGTGGCTCCAGCCATCCTGTATTCTGTCTGCCATTTTATGTCCCCTTGTCTTCTTTCCTTTTACTCTTCCTGCTAATGCATATTCCCCATTGACCTTTGTACTTCAAGTTCAGTTTGACTGGCACTTCTGCTGCTGAAGGATCGCACACCGTAAATCCGATGACAGGCTGGCTGTGCAAAGGCGACCCATGTCCTCCTCTTTGCCGCCACATGTTGTCCACAGTGAGCTGTCAGATAGCCATGCTACAGCTAATATGGCTAAGACACAGAGAAAAGCAGGTCAATGTTATCAGCTCTAGCACACTGGCCCGAGCTTTGTGGTACTGTCCATTTGCAGACAATGCCATTGACTTCTCCTTTTTATAATGGAACTGATAGTCTGGAATGAATTGGGTTGTTGATAAAAATCTAGATGGTCCTGCTGTAGAGAGATGGCTGGCATGTCTTGTGAAAATTAATGATGGTCACTGTTAACATTTCGTAAGAGAAGCCTTACCAGACACATATCACATCTGACATGACAATGCACACATTTGCACAATATAAAATTCTGTGTTATGTACCTCATACAGCATCATATTCTCCTTTTTGGGGCATTTTCCCTTTAATCAACAGTATGTAGGCCAGAGACATAAAGGAAATGTGGGGAGAGAGGGGGATGACATGCAACAAAGGTCTCCGGCTGGATTCAAACAGGGGACTTTGCGGTTTATGTGGTACATGTCTTAGCCCCTATGGAGTCAAATCTGCCTGAATGCTGTATACATCTTATAGAGGTTGGTGTGTTTACAGGGTCAAAATTGAAGCTGTGCTCAAAACCTTGTAGAAACTCAAGGCAGTTCATAGCAATTGACTTGTTTAAGAGAACATAGCCGCATTCTTCATTGAAAACAACTGCACACTTCGGTGTGAAAGCCCATGGGTTACAATAATTCATTTTAGAGTACACCCTGAAGTATCCATTTACGTCTCAGTGAAAGAAACCTGCAAGCATTGAAGAATAGGGTTATTTGTAGCTTTAAAAATGAGTGGTGGAACACCAGCTGCAATAAACGCCATTGATTAAAATGATCAGTCAAAGAAGGCGATATAATGTGTTTACTATTCATTCAAGCTTAAATGATGGCATCTGGAAACACAGATTTACCAAAATCTTGGATGACATTTAATGGACTAGACACTTTCACATCCCAAGTAAAGCTGAAACAGTTGGCGAGACTTGTTCATTCCTTCTATTTCCTTTGATCAGTTTTGTGGTGTGTGTACATGTGTGTGTGTGTGTGTGGTAGAGGCTGAAGGGTTGAAAGTTGCATATTCCCATCGATGCACGTATGTACACACACCAGGCAGAGTGAGCCTGCGTTATCTACAGTCTACAAAGTAAGTCCTCAATATCAGAGTCACCCCATGGCACTCCGTGGTTGATTGCACATGCTGCTTCTCTGAGGGTTGCCCCGGTTCACAGCTCATAATTGCCTTCCCCTTCACAGGCGCCACTTCAGTAAATATGACAGCCTCATTTTAATGTGCCTTCGAAAACACAACCCAAACACTAATGCCACTTTGCATGCCTGAGCAAATCACTGCAGGTGTCGCCTAATTATATCACCCACTTGGACCCTAAGCTGATCTGTAAAGAGCGAGACAATCTCATCTTCGCCTCTTTGCCCATCCACCGATCGGCGACGCTTTGATTGATGACAGTTACATCGAGACCAGCTCCCCCTCTCCGGGTCCCATACTTTCACAGAGGCTCACTGTGTGCCTCAAGATAGATAACACTTGTCCAATACTTAATGGAAATGTTGTTCTCCGGGGTTGTTTGCTAAGCACACTTTGTTGTTGCATGGAGAAAACTAATAAAAATCCAAAGGTGAAATTTGCAGGAAAAAAAACTCATTCAAATTACCTCTGCACCTGTGGTGCTCAGTTCCGTTTTATCACAATTTACTGTTCTACACTGTTTACCTAATAGTCTAAAGGGGTTGGAAGGAAATTATTATTGTCCTCATCATTCGCCACATTGAGAGCGGTAACATTTTCAGCTTGTTTGCATATAATAGATGGATTTCCAGTTTGTTTTTTTCTCTATCTTATGTTTAAAATGTTGGTGAGACTGATTCGTTGACCTTTGCTGCTGGCTGTGTCCTCTGTATCCACTCTGCCCAGACGACAAGTGATAAGATCCTCCTCTTGCAAATAGTGTCGAGACAGGTGGCAGCGATGAGTGAGAAAAAAACGTAATCTTTCCCTAGATCAATGTCTATCATTCTACAGAGACAGATGAACAAAAAGGCAGCAGGTTAGTCGCTCAGACTTATCCTGTTCGTCACACAGATAAGGAATTTGGACTAAGAGATGGTGACTTGCCAGACCTTGGTGCAGCTTGACATTTCAGACTTGGATCAGTTAGAGATGCCACCCGTCAGAGGTGACGGAGGATGGACGAGGTTTTTGTGAATCCCTTCACTGAAGTCATGATGGCATGTAGTGATTTGGGTGGTGCAAACTGTCATGAAGTGATTGGATGCTTTTTGTGTAGCCATCAAGTTCCCAAAAGGAATTCTTACCAATTAAATGGTTCATTTTTCTAATTATTAACATCATCTGGAAATGTGCAGCAACCTGGAAAATGTTTACACTTTAGAAAACCAATTTTAACAATTTGTGTTTTTAAAAGGTATGCATCTTTATTTATATATTGCGAAATACAGTCGACTGATGAAATTTCTTTCAAAATTTGAATACAGTCTTCTTTCTAATCTCATGATAGCTAATAAGTGATCTGAACCACTACACCCAACATAAGTAAAACAGCCATGTACTGTACAAGACTGTGTGTTTACATATACACATCGTTCATGTCATTTCAAACTGGGTGGGGCATGGAAGGCTTTTGTTCCCATTTGGGATCCATTCATACATGTTCGATGTTTATGACAAAAAAAAATCGAAACAGTAAACATAACTGCTTGTGGAAGTGAAATGCACTGCGACTAAACAGAAAAATAGTGCTGGACAGGTTTTACAAAGCAAAGTTTTGCTTTAAGATCAAAACTTTCACGAAAGTAATAACTGCAGGACGTTTCTTGACCATCTGCGACTCCGTATTACAAGAATTATACATACAAGAACAATTGTCTGGCAAACGTTTCACCAATCCAATAGTATTTTTTGTGTCTTTTCAGTCCATGTGGGCTGGGCACATACAACACACAACAACACAACTGGCCAACTAACTTTTTTCTGAACTGTCCCCCTGACGGGTAGACTTCATTTACTGTCAACAATGTGTTTTCCTCCGGTAGAAAACATATATTTTGGATGCAAATTTTTAGATCTGTAAAATCCAGTTGAGCTGAAATTGCTCCTTTTAAAAGTCAAACTCAAAAAGATCTGAATAAATCACAGTAAATTGTTCTGTTTTTTTAAATGGTTTATAGCATTTATAATCGAATACTCAACGTGAAGGAACTGTGGCACAGTAGTGCTCTCTGTGGCAAACATCACTGAGTTCTAAATTGCTAAACTCTACAGCTTCTGTTTTCTTTTTCCAACTTAAGCACAATCATTTTGTATTTTGAATCCTCCAAAACAAAATTGCCTCGTCAGGTCTATAAATGCAGAATTTCGAGATCCTGCATCTGTCAGACTTGTCGTGCTGTAACAGTGTTAGAGTGGTGATTGTCCAGAATTTGTGTGACATTAATGGAGCAAGATGTGCAGTGTAATATTTACCTGTCAGATGTTCTGATGAAATCATGGTTCTCTAATATTTAGACGGATGTTCCATGACACAAAATTGCCCGCCCCCCACTCTCTTTTTTTCTCATATGTCTACCCCTCTCACCTCCACCCTGACGGCTTCAATAATTTATTGGTTGGTTACAGTACCTCTGTGCTGGGGAAAAGGTTATGATTGGTCAATTATTCCTACATGTTTTATTAACCATCGGTTTACGAGGGACCATTTGGAGAGCCACGCTGTGGCGGGGACAGGCCTGAGGCTTTGGGAAACATGGCTGCTATTGTACTGTATATGTATCTTGGATGACATGTCATCTGTCTGTGGCTTCACTGATGTAGTGCCAGTACCTACATGCTGGCCGCACTCCTGTCAGCTGGATGTTGCAGCCCAGGAGACACAAAAGAATCCAACATTCAATACACTACACTGTACATAACAGCTGGGTAACGCTTTAAAACAAACTTCAGCTCATCAAAAACAGCTTACCACAAGTGCTCGCCACAAAAACATTAAAGGTTTTTTAGCAATTTGGTAGCTTTGGTGCTTTTTGAGCAAATACAGAGCTGGATTGTACTCAACAAAGAGAACAGAAGTAAAGATCCTCAGCAAATTATTTGTTCTCGTAGTTCATAGTTCGTATTTCGTATTTAATCATCATCAACTTCAGTGATAAAAGTTTCTTCCTATCCCCTTAAATGCAGTTCATAGGGGTGGAAAATACAACAAAAACTAGGTTCTGATCCAATAAAATGTAATACCAGGTCCAGAATCACTATTATTAATCCTAATACAGATGCTTTTTATCATTGAAAGAGAGTCATGTGTCATGATTTGAAGAAAATTCAACGGTAAACGCCTGTTTTTAATAGATCCAAAATAAGGCTTAGTATCGACAGTTTAAGTATCAATCCACTCACCCCTAGCGGTTTGGAGGGTTTGGCAATTTTATAGTAAGTGATATAATCTTGACATGATGTTTGGATGAAGAATCTGTAAGCTAATTTGTTCTTTTTGTATCGATAACAAAGGAGGGTTTATTCGTAGTGGCGTCTTGAAAAAGAATTTGACTTCGCAGTCACTCTTAAGTGGAACAAGCTGATTAACAAGCTAATTTCAGACAGATGTACTGTGCTGTTAGAATGATCCTTGAAATGATCATATTTCCTACTGATCCATATAGTCTTATTGTCAGTGGATATTTTTCACTTTCTATTGATGAGACTCACATTCCCAATGGCGTGGCCAGGGGCCATTCAGATCAAGTGGGATGTGTCTGGGGAATATTATTGTCTTTTTCAAACAGCATCATGCTAAATTATTTAAAATGATTTTTAAAAAAATAATAAAAAGCGGAATGACATCCCTCATTTTCCATTCTGTATTGTTCCGAAAGGAGCAGCAGCAGATGGACTGAATGTAAATGAATGCATGTGAGTTTTTCCATCACTGGAATAAGCTGCTTCTTATTGAACATTTAACATAGAGTGGTTGAGTAAGTAGTGAGTCACTGTTTCTTTCACGGCGCCAAAATAATATGCAGCCTTAACGATTGCGATTAAGGTGGCTTTGTTCATTTGCATTAATGTTCTACTTCATTGTAGACGGAATTAAAGCAGACAGACATTTCTCAAAATAGTCCAGTTGAGTGCAGAGAAATTGTAGCATCAGTTTTAATAGTGTTTATGTATGTTTTGAGCTTGCACTTAATCATATGTAATGTTAAGTGCAGTCTTGGTTGGCTCAAGTCATATTTGTTCTAAATAAAATTCATTTCGGTTACTTGCTATTTACTGTTTTGTATAGACGTGTAAAAAAAAAAGTAAGGAATCTAGTGGTTGATGATAATGACCAATGGCAGTCTACACATGGCCAGTAGATGGTGCTGTCCTCACTCATTTGCTGCAAACGTTTGACTACATGAATCAACCTCTCCCACCACGCACACACACACAATCTCTCATTCTGTTTTTGTTCTCAGTCCACTACATCTCAGTGACATCAAACTTCATTTTAATAGGTGTTATATTAGGAAGTTATATTTCAAGAGGCGCCATCAATATGGATTTTCTGCTCACTTTCTCTACATCAAACCATCCTATAATTCAGCCCTTAGAAGCACAGAGAAGACAAAATTAGCTGTTGCATATGTGGATATTTTTAGGATTTTTTAATGTAGCTACTTTATAGTTTTATAGTACATATTTTTATTTCTTCCTAACCCTTTGAAAAAAAAACCTCCTCTCCCATAGCCCCTAGAAAAAAGGCAATAATTAAATGATATGACTGTACAGTAGTATTGTAATAGTAGTTTGTGTTTCTGTGTTTGAAGTTAATGTGCCCATGTATAACTCATGAGTAGAGGTTGTGTTCCTCTAGCACCACACCTCCCTGCCTCTGTCTCATCTCCCCTCCCTCTCACTCCCTCACTCATATCTACTCGCTCTCATCTTCCCTCCCTTTACTTTGCAGTGAGGCGGTCGGTGTGCCTGAAAGAGGGAGAGAGCGCCACAAACTGTCAGAGAAGAGCAGAGTTTGCTCTCACTGCTTTCCCCGGCTCTCACATGTCTCCTCATTTGCGAGGAGAGGAAAGAAAAAGAAGAAAGGAGGCGTTGAGATCTGTTGCATCTCTATTTGCATGTCAGGACTTTATTCCTCTTTGAGTCAGCTTTTTCTATATTCTCAGTGACCCAACGAGATCAGAGAGACCCTTAATGACTTCAGGCTCCTCACAACCCTGAGGTCAGGTTTTTCTTTAACCTTAACCTCACCCAGACTGGATTTAGGGAGCGAGCAGGCAGTAGGCGGGTGCCGGGAGGCGCCCGGCCCGTGCGTGTGGGCCGGCGTAGCGCTGGAGTGGGTGCAGGGGAACTGGAGTGCAGGACCAGGTGACAGCGTCAGTCCTGGTCCTGGCGGTGGTCCCGAGGGCGAGGAGGCCGGCTCGGGCTCCGGGTTCGGGTCGGGGTATGGTGGCACTGAGTGGGCCGAGGGTGGAGCAATGCTGAGCGCGATCTGGGAGACAGAGGGGCTGCAGACGGTGGGCATCGTGGTGCTGGTGTTTGCTTCGATCAAGCTGCTGCACCTTCTGGGGCTCATCAGCTTCTCAGAGGGTAAGACAAATGGAGAGAGAAAGGAATCAGGAGAGAGATGACATAGAAAGAGAAATACAAATTGCTGATAGATATTTAATGTGTTCTGAAAATTACTAATAGGTTTTCCGTCAATCATTTCCCCTCAATTTCCAGCTTCTGTGGGTTAGTCTTTGGTTGCTAGAACTCCTTTGAAACAGACTTTAAGTTTCTCAGACAGCAATTTGAAAGCATGAGAAGTTAATTGAGGTCACCATAGCAAAGCAGGAAAGACTCAGTGACACAGAAAAACAAATGGACTGTATTATTTCATGAGTTGAAGTTGTGAAAACAGAAATATTTGTGAGCTTCAGATGTGGTTGGAGATTATTTCAGAAACTGAGACTGAGAAAAGAGCGCCTGCTTCTGTCATTTTCAAGTGTCTTTTAATTGGTCTGTTGGGGTGGTATTTCCAGGATGTACGTATGTGTACAGGCATATTTTACCCTTGCTTCATAGCTCAAAAATGCAATCATGAGAGATTTAAATAACTGCTTCTTCATGTATATGTATCTCATTGCGCACTCAAGTGAAACCCATCATATACTACTAAGTAAGGCCACTCCAAAGCTCACTAGGCACAGAATGTGTCAGGCCTAAATAAACTGTTTGGTTTGGACCTACTGCAGTTGTCTCATTAAGTAAAGGAGAGCAGCATAGTAAGCAGTTTGAGCTCAAAACCAGCCCATCCATCAGACTACTGTTTAGTAAACACCCCTTATCTTCTAATTAGTATAATCAGTCAAAAGTCTTCAGTGTTGTATGCATATTCAGGGAGAAAATGAGTAAATAGAAAAAGTTATCATGTGTATTAGCAGGTGCTGGAAAAAGCTGACCTGACCTGAGAGAAGTGTTTAGATGGAGCACTGAGATGTTAGCGTCTACAGATTGGCTGTGGCTGTGTTATTTCAAAGGCGTATGAGGGTGTTTTCATTTGGAGGAACTGCGAAGCTCCTGCTCAGCGTAACAGTTTACATGCTTCACTAAACAGCGGCGAGCTGAAACTTGCTTCCCCCCCCCCACCCCTCGGCATTTCCAAACGCAGCCGACATGATATCGATTTGACGAGATGAGATGCAGACCTCAATGTTGTCGTGTCGATTGCCATTTGCTTGTTGATGTGATCAGTATTCCACACAGGTGTCTCCGAGTGTAATTACTTAAAGAATATCTGCTTTCTGAGCCCGTGGTATCTGACAAGATGTCAAAATAGGTATTGATGTTGTGCATGTGTGTGAAGTCATGTTCTGGAGACAAAGGGGGGCACAGAATAGCAAAACAGAGAGGTACTGAAAAAGTCATTTTACATTTAGGGAAATTAGCTTATTCCCCACTGTTATTCACCTCTGTGGGTAATTTAGTCTGAGCTGCATGTATTTTGGGATCAGAGGAAACTAGGGATACAACTAACAATTATTACAGTATTTTCATTACGGATTAATTTGATTATTATTTTAGTAGTGAACCAGTATTGTTTACTACCAGTATTGTTTACTGCTGTAACCACCTAATCTTTTTTGCTTGAAAAATAATGATCCATTGATTATTAAAGTAGATGCAGATTAACTGACGAATCATTTCGGCGTTCACGCAAACTTCACTAGAGCTGCATTTTAACATTATTTTCATTATCAGTTCATCTGTTGATTTTTTTTCCGAATGATCAATTTTACTAAGAGATTAGTCAATGAAATATCAGAAAATAGTGGAAACTGTCCGCCACAATTTCCCACAAAGTAACATCTTCAAGTTGTTTTGCCCTACCAACAGTTCAAAACCGCAAACTATTTGGGGTTGTACTAAACAGTAGTCATGAAAAAATCTGGCATTTCAGAAGCGCTAGCCAGCATGATTGCCAGATAAAGCGGAAATGATTAATCAATTATTAGAATCATCTGTTCATCAACTGATTGATTCATCAACTGACGGTTTCAACATTTAGCTTCGCACACAAAGGGCTAGGTCTAAGATCTGAATCCAAGACCTTGTTGCAAACTCACAGTCCTAGCCACTAAGCCACTGCACTGCCTCGTTTTTATATAAATAAATATATAAAAACAGTCATGTAGAATTGCACTGGTTTACACTTTAGTACCGCAAATCCCTTTTTGCAGCTGTCACCTTCTGCAATAACTAAAAATGTATGTTTTTTATCTTTTTATTTTTGCAAAACCTCCGGGGGAAAGTGTTTCACTAACATGCACGCTCTGCTTAACGTTCATATAGTCAGACATGTTCACAGCTGGGAGCTGCCCTGCACGATCACATCCCTCTACTGCTGGCCACCTGAGCAGTTCCACTGGGGCATCTGGGGTAAAAAGGTCTCGCTTTAAATGTCTCGGTGTGGTAAACGCCGAGGGAGTTTCTCAGCTGGGCTGCTGATTTGAACTGGCAACTTTCCAATTGCAAAAGGGAATGTGTTCTGAGAGTATTGTACACTGCTCCACTCTTTACTGTAGCGTCAGCTGGCATCAAAGAATGAAACTGTAAGCTTTGTTAAGATCAACTCGTAGCAGACCACACATTGCGAGGGGAGAGGGACATGTCTGCCGTGCCGTGCACAATTCCACATTGTAATACACTGATCACTTCTACTGATTGGAAGAACTTCAAACCTGGAAAAATAGTTTATTAACAGCCTGTCCCCACCAGTGGCATGCTTCCATGTTGAAGAAATGTAACAGGATCATTGCATCAGACTGTGCACAATCACCAGAGCATTGTACTGGGATTACAAGCAACACAGCAAGGCCAGTTTTATTATGAATGGAAGGACTGATGTCTCCTTGTATTCCTGCTAACTATCCCAAGGCTAGTATTAGAATTTCAATGCAGCTGGCTAAGTGTAGGCTAAACCTTGCTACCGAAATGAGAATAATGAGGTCTCTTGTCAGATAAATTTGGACTTTCTGTAGTGATATACAGTATCTTCACATTTCCAAGGTTCATTTGCTTGGATGCATTATGGTATAAACAGGAACAAATTTCCCTCATACAAACAAACACACTGCGATCCTTTTCACACATGTGCATTTCTTCTTACACCCATACAACGCAGAGCCATTAGGGGCAAAGTGCTGAGCAAAGACCCATAGGGTGCAGACTAATCAGTGTGTCACACAATGATAAATAATTCTCTGGTTCAGCCATACGCAGCAACACCCCCAACCCCATACCCCCTCAATCACATTACATTTCACTGTGATTGTACCTTATATGATTACATGTGACAAATAAACTTGATTGACATTCACAAGCGCACCATTACAAGAGCAGCGATGGAACACTGTGTCAATTTGGACCCGCCATTTGCTATTATGGGGTGGGAGCACTGAGAGTGTCTTAGCGCTGATATCCATCTAACAAGATTCTTGTGTTCTCTGCGTCCTTGATGGGGATTTATGGCCTGGCAGCGGAGAGAGTTAGTGTCAGCGCTGACCTAGGTCGGTTTTGCCGTTGATTGCCTGTTTTCACTTCTTAGAAAGTGTTGTGACATCTACAGTAATGAACAGGACACAATTGTAGTGGGTTAGCTGGTTGGTGCATGAGGGCCTGAGTTGAACCACAAAGTTTGTTTGAAGGCAATTCAGAAAATACTACAATTAAACCAAAGTGTAACATTATAGAATTGGACAATGTGACCTAAAGTGTACATCACGATGAACAGTCCCATTTACCTTGACAGCGATAAATGTTATTATAACCTTTTTAGCCTTGCTAGTGGCACGCTGTTGGTCTATGGATGACAATGTCGACCGGTCATTTGGTCCGCCACTTTGGCCCAGAATGAAATACAGACATTTTGTACAGACATTCATGTTTCCCAGAGGATGAATCCTACTGACTTTGATGATCCCTGCTTTTTCTCTAGCGCTACCATGACGTTATTGGATGGATTGCGACGAAATTTTGTGCAAACATTGATTTTTCTCGCAAAGGATGAATTTGAAGACTTGACTTTGGAGATGCCCACCTTTCATCTACCGTTATCGTCAGGCCAAATTTTGAATTTGTCCAATACTTTGGTTTATGACCAAATACCTGCAAAAATAATGACATTCACGTCAGCCTCAGCTGTACCTTGTGTTTAGCACTAATTGTTTAGCATGTTAGCGTTGGCATTGTGAGCATGTTGCCATGCTAGCCTTAGCATTTAGCTCAAGGCACCACTGTGCAGCCACAACAGGGCTGCAACCATTGCTGTACTCTTAATCTTGTTTTGTTGAGGCTAAAGCTGATTCACTCTAGTTATTGAAATGCATTTTATGCTTTCAGATTTTTCAGTTAGGCATTAAGGGTCAAGCTTTCAGTTTGTTGTTTATAGGAATCCTCCGACATTCACTGTCATCCAGCACTTGAAGGGTCACTAGCGAACATGCTGTTAGGGCCAAAACAGGTGGTTTTGGCCGGTTTGTAGACTGAGAAATTTAAACATCAAAAATGCCTGTTGAATTTTTATGATACAAAATTATGAATGACCTTTCTGCTGTTTGGTGGCATTCAGCTGTGATCTCACAGTTCTGACGTGCCTGTCATCAATAATCACATCATAAAGCTGGCCTTCAATATGAGAATCACAGTTATGTTTGAAATCCAAGGCTGACTGTGTTAGTCTGAGTGGTCTTCATGTCTTCGTTTCCTGTGCAGGTATTTTGCGATTTTGTTTAAAGTAGACCACCAGTGAACGATCTGAACCACTGTCAAATATTGAAGCATGTTCCTCATTTTGTTAAGTGCAGTGTGTGTATATTTCCAGCACAGATACACACTGTTTTATGGGTGTGGTATAAACTGCGCTGTGTTTTTTTGAGTCACACATCCATCATCAAAGTTGAGTCAGCAGAAATGTTTAGTACATTTTTCTTCATTTCAGATGATGGCATTTATGATATGTCAGTTAATTTAATTGGCAATGTCCAAATGGCAAATAAATCTCATTGTTACTCAAGCAAGCCAACATGATTTTAAAAGATTAAAATATGGAAACAATGATCCAGTTGCAGGTAGTGAAGTGTGAGATATTTTGCGAACAGCTCCATTGCAAACTGTAATTTTCCATCCACTTACCAATACCAATACCAAAGGACAACAATCAACTGGCCCAATTACCCTTTGGCTATTTTCCATGATGCCTATTTAGAGCAGTGACATGATTGACTTAACCTTTGCCTGAGCGTCCTAAGTTATGTGTCCCTCTGGTGTCTTTAGAGAAGAAGGGCACGGCGGAGGAGCTTATTGAAAATAAGGGGACTCTGTCTGTCAATTTGAGTAGGGAAAGCAAGGACAAGTATCACTCAAGCAATCAATTTTGATGAAAACATCACAGATAATAAATTCTGATAGTGGGAGGATGACAGATGCTTCTGAGCCAAGGATCTGATATGGATGATTGCAGAGCTTAAGGCTCCCTGTGGAAGAGGGAGCTGGAGGCAGATTGTATTCTTAAAGATGTATTTAATTAAATGACCTCCGTCCCACAGCAGTGGAGGGATGCAGTGAAATGTTCAGTCTGTAAAACATCAGAGCCCCAGATAGTCTGGTGATATCCTCAGATGTTATTAAAAGTGCTTGTTGAGGTTTGGGATATGCATTAATTCAAATCTCAATGATGTAAACCACAACAGTATTTGACTATGCAGATTTTCAGGGTCTTATTCAAGGAAAATATTGCATAGTTTATGTTTAAGTGCTGTAAAAAGAAAAGAAACACACATAAGCATAATTTATAAAGCTTCAACAATACAGAGCTTTGAAGCTGCACATTTGGTATTTATTTTTCGATCAAGGCTATACAACCGGTATGCTCATTCAGCATGTTCATGACTTTAATTAGCCAACAAAATGAATAATCATGTTGCCACAGGAACCCAGCAACATTTTCCATAATTAAGCCGAGGACATAGGTTCTTATGCATAATGCAATAGTTTTTTTGCCAACATTATAGCTAATTTAGGATTCTGTGCTTTTTTACACATGGATTGAGTGCAGCAGGCTTTATACTCCCTTCTAATTTCCATAGAATATATTTTTTATGTTTCTTTTTCTGAAGTGGTTCACATTGATGTTTTTGACTCTTTTGCTACTGTCTCTAAGAGTTCATTCTTTTCCCCTACTGATTGAAGATTTCTGATGAAAGACGTTGTGGAAATAACCTGGTCTCTCTGCAAACTTTGTGCACTAATCTAAAGAGAAGTTGGACACTGGGATGGAAAGTGCTGACTTGTACCTATGGTGAACCAGTCTCATTACCAGTGACCTCTATAGTATGTTGAAACCATTAGCTGCAACTAACTTTTAATTTGATAATGATAATAAACTTTATTTATATAGCACAATTCATGCATAAAATGCAGCACAAAGTGCTGAAACATCAAAGCAGATAGCAACAAAAGAAACAGACCGTAACAAACAAACAAATAAACAAAAAATGAACAATTTGTACTGAGTCTTATAAAATATCATACATCATCAGCTGCGAAGCCAGAAAAAATGTCAGAAGTTAGAGACCTAGCTTAAAAAATAGTAATAATCTTTTTCTAAATGCTCAAATACAATCTACTCTGTAAGGTAAGCAAAAAATTGATGCACAAAGAACATCACAAACACAGATCACTACTTGTTTTAGTGAAATTGGCCGGTGTTGCAAACCATAAATCACGTACTCGTGTAAACTGGCTGGCACCTTTTCATTAAAAACAGCGAGTTGAAGCCTCATCGTCATAGAATTAATAAAGTAAGTAGGTAAAAAAGTTAATCAGCCCTCCGAGCCAATAGTGCCAGTAGTGTTTGTGGGGAGATTTTCCACAGTCTCAAACCTCTACAGATGCTGTATTGCCCCGGTTTGCGTATTGTGTTTGTCTTTAGGCTGAGTTACAGTATATATATATACAGTATATATTTTTAAATTGAGTTTTCATTACTTTTACAGCAATATATATCAATATGGTCCATGAAAAACACAGAACACTTAAGTCCAGCATCAAACACAAGAAACAAATGCACACAGAGAAAATGTGATTCTAGTTTAAGAGGTTGTTTTGGGATCTCTGGCAGTTAATGAGAATTATACAGTAAGTATCCTGTTTAAAACATTAGAATAAAATCCATAAATCCATTAATACACTTGTCTGACTTTGCTGTTAACGACTGCAATACAGATGACTCACTGGGAAGTGACTCATAAAGACTCTCTCCTCTTTGGATAACTTTTTTTTTTTTTTGCTCTTTGTCATGAAGGCTCAAAACCTCCTTCCCTTCCTGCCTTGTCCCACCTTATAATCTTTAAAATGATTGGAGTAGAAAGGGCAGAGGACGCTTCCTTCCAGTGCCAGAGCAAGGTTTTCTTTGAGACAGACCATTATTGAAACTCTTCCAAGTGACAAATGATTGCAATTAAAAGCATAGACTGCTCTTTCCCCCCCCCCAGATTCCAATAAATGCCTCAGCCCGCTGATGGTGTGTCATTATAGCCAGCATGAGAGCATGCTCTCTCCCTCATAAAGAATCTTGCTATCGAGTTCCCCGGAGCTCCAGTCAGTCACACTCAGTACAGAACAGCAAAGGACAGCATTTTATGTGATGTCTGTCCTGAGGTTGAAAAATTACCTTCTGAGATTTCAAGACACAGACATTTCTTATAGTCCAGTCAAGATCTGCTTGTTTAATCTGATTTATAACTATTCTAAGTGCATGAGTCAACATACACACTAGCAAATTGCAGTAATGTTAAAAAGCGATCACTAATTCATTCTTTTAGCCAGTAAAGACACACTGTCATCTGTGCTACTTTGCCTTCTGTGTTGCAGCAGCTAACCTGAAGGGAATAATCAAGGCTACAGTCCATTTGGCTGTTTATGTAGATCTATTCTCAGTCTCCTTGGACTCAGATTTATTTGGATCTGCCTTTCATCACTGGCAGAAAGGCACAAAACTTGATGTCATGTCCCAGAATAAGTAAATTCATATCTCAGCAGAAAGATTCCTAATGCAAAGAAGTGTTTTTATTCAGGACTATTGCACAGACAGTTGGTCTTTGCGGTCTCAATAACAATCTGCCCATTTGCTTTTAGTTTTAAGACAGGCAATGCAGTGACCCTTCCTTCTTATTCTTCCTATTTCTAAGTCAGTTTCACTGCCATTTTTCCTGCCAGCCATAAGGAACTGGAGGCTGCTTTATTGAATAACAGCAATGACATATTGCTCTCCCTGACTCCAATCTAAGGGCTTATTTGTATTTGGGCCCACCAAATGGAACAAATGGCAGATCTGTATCTACCTCCCTGATCATCCGTTTGATTTATCTGAAATAAAATGTGCCTTTCTCATTACACAGTGGGGACTGTTTGAATTACTTTTCTTTTATTGACTTGGATCTGCAGGTCTAACACTTGCAAAAGCACAATTGTAATCAGTGGATGTCCACTGTTGGCAGCTCTGGTGTTCTGGATGTCAGCTATAATTTCTTTTGAAGCATTAGAAAATATTTGGTGCTACACAGGGGGAATTCATAACACCTCAGGAAGTAGAAAGTCAGCCATTGCAATACAGTGCAAGTCTGCTCAATATTTTATCTTCTGTCCTCAGACAGATCTGGATGCGCTGGCATTATATTTACTGTTGCACTTCCATCCCACTTTCCACAGTTGACTCGTTTGATATCAGTTGGTATATTTCTATTGGGATTATTTTTCTGGGGTAGGGGGAAGACAGCCTCCTCTTCCAATACACATGCCATGTATGTTCATGCTATCCCCCAGATACTACCTCCTCCAATTACTAACTACTTGTACAGTGAGACTTTATAAACTTTATGTGAGCAAGTAAAGCTGGGAAGCTGAGGCAGAAGATGCTGAATTCAAAATAACTCCTAAGTGCATGTGTATATCCAAAATGTATACACATATAGTCAACTTATAGTCAACTAATGTTCCCCAACTTTTGGACTGATTTCATTTAATTATCTTGCACTTCACTATGTAGTAAATTCCCTTTCAATCAATCTGCTCTAGATCTTAACATACTGTAGTATTACATGAATTTATTCTCTGTATGTTTGGATTTTATAAAGAGGCAGAGGGTTCGTCTGTAAGCAGATGTGTTGTTGACTGAGGTATTACTTGAGCAATAAATCAAAGCAGCTGTACTATTTTGTCAAGTATTATGCTGGGGGAGAATTGGTGCCATTATCATTTGGTGCAACTTTTATCATAGCAGGTCAGTTTGATATCGCACAGGCCTTTTTCTTTGGGACTCATGCCAACACGAATAAACTCCACCACTGGCCATGCAGGCTGCCAGACACTTCTCATCTGCTGTCCTTGTCCCGTTTTTCGCTGGGTGTAATTTCAGTTAATTGCAAGCTGCCAAGTGTCTATCACATTTGTCCCTGTTTTGCTCAAAAACAACATGGAGCCTTGGGACTTACTCGCCGGAATCAGGTGTTAAAGTGGACCTGCTGTCTGCGCGCTGACACAATAAATATTGGGCTTAAAAATGCAATGCAAAGTCGTCTACTATCCCCTGGCTCTCGCTGATTGTCTTAGATTTAATTTGGCCAAAGGCCTTGCCTCTGCACTTGTGTAATTGACCATATGACAATATGACCTTCTCTAAATGTTCCATGTGTACAATGTTACTAATACTGAGCTGACCTTTAGAAAGATGGGAGAGTATAAATTCAAAATGGAAAGAGGTATTGACCAGCCAGCATAGCATGGGGTCAATCATTATCTTCAACTTAAATATAATGCAATTTAACTGGCAGTTTTTTTAGACATCATTAATGACTTTTGACTCTGCATGTATGACCATATTTATCACTTATCATTAATAGCATCACATTTGGTTTGAAAGGCCTACAAATGAAGGATCTACAGGAAACAGACAGAGTAAGGACAAATAGTGTGTGTATTATTTAGAGTATATTAATTGTTTACATGACCATGTTGATGAATTACAGTTGCGATGACTGTGTGTTTCTTTTCGGTGTGACTCTTTGCTTGTGAAAGAGGCAATGATTCCCTGATTTTAACTTTGATACCATCTGTCTATAGATTAGCAGGAGACAGATTAAGGTGTTAAGAGATTAATACCTGGGAACCACTGAGTTTAATACCTGATGTGAGGACAGTAAATGCGTTAAAATATTCCTTCAATAGCTCGCAGATTCGGTCAAGTCGGGCTTATCTACACAGACTTTCACAAGTTTCCACTAAAATGTGCTTTAATGTGTATATTGGAAAAGCAAATAGCCCCAAGGTGACTGAGAACACATTCCAGAAATCTGTTGTTCACTTTCCAACCCTTCTCTTCCTTTCCAATTCCACTTTAAGGCTGGAGTAGTGCAAACACGGAGCATGTCTGACTATGGCTTTTACAGTTTCCATTTACTGCTTATCTAGGAACCAGTTTAAAAGAGAGAGAGCCATTAAGATGCAGAAAGATGGGAGGGCAGCACTGGTGTCCACTTCCAGATAAAATCATTTGCAGACAGGAGTTGAAAAGTTCTTGGAAATGACTGTTGATTATAATGTACCCAAACAAATGATGAAGTCGAACTGGAGGCCAAGACTTTGAATTCCAATTAGAATTTCCCTGAGGTATCAAATGCTACTTTTGACTTGAAGCCTGAAAGTAACGGATCATTTCTATTTTTTTTGTTGCCATCAATCATCCATACCTGTTTTGTGACTATGTTTACATATTTTGCCCATACATGGTCAGCAGTAGACACACTAAGATTGGTGCTTGATTGTTCTGTGTTGCATCACCAGGAGCCAGAACAGGCTATATTAGGAGTGAGCTCGGGTTGAGATAAGATCAGTCTTGAGTTTGGTTCAGGTGTTAGTATGTCAGTGACAGTAAGAGGGTGTGACATCAGCAGTGGGAGCTTATCAATGAGAAACTTTAGCAGTTTAAGTGGAGAAATCTGATTGACATCAGTTTCACATGACAGTCAGGCATGTTCTGATCAATCAGCTACCAATAGCTAGAAAACAAAACATGTTGCCTCCAACAAAACTTTTTTGAATACAAAATATGGTTCAGATACAAAAAATGATGGTTTATTTGAACTCATGTTACTCACATGTTGAGCTGCCCCTATTTTATTTATGCATGTAGCATACAATATGTGCATCTACTATATATGCATATACTATACATCTATTATGGATTTTTGATCACAAAGAATACCAATGATGTTGAAATGTGTTTGAATCAAAGGGTTTCTCTTGTCCACTCACCAGTTATATTAGGTTGTTTTCCATCTAGTTTCTACTAGACTAGTGTTTGAATGTTTATTATCAGGCTCATTTTTAGCCAAGACTTTGGTGACCCCCCAACTTTTCCTCTGGCCCCAACGTGAGGTTGACTTTTTTTTTTGTGAGATGTCTTGACAACTATTGGATGGATTGCCATGACATTTGGTACACACACTAATCTCCCCCTCAAGATGAATTGTAATAACTTTGGTGATTTTTAATGTTTCCTCCAGTGCCATCATCATGTCAAATTTGAACGTGTCCATGCTTAGCTTATGACCAAATTCCTGCAAAGCTAATGACATTCCCATCAGCCGCAGCCAGACTTTGTGTTTAGTTGCTAATGCAAATATTAGTATCAGTCACATAATAACCTAAGATTGTGAACATGGAAAAATACTTTACATATTTGCTTAATATTAGCATGTTAGCATTGTCATTGTGAGGATGTTGCCAAGCTAGCATTAATATTTAAAGGATAGGTTCACCATTCATCAAGTTTGTTTTAAAACAATAGTCAGGTGCCCATGTGGACGTTGAAACAAGTTTTGCTTGCTGTACTCATTTTGTTCATACTGGGCATTAAAAGATCCCTTCATAACGCAATTTCAGTGTAAGTGATGGGGGGGACAAAATCCACGACGCCAGTTCTGTGAAAAAATGTATTATTATTAAGTTTATCTGAAGTTAATATGAGGCTTCAGCAGTCTGAGGTAGCAAAACCTAGATAACCCTGTTATCTTCCAACATAACCGTCTCATTTAGTTCAAATTTCCCACTTTGTGTTATTACATCTCCACACAGCTCCGCATGGAAACACTGTCTTTGTACCAAAATGACTAAAATGATTAACTTTGGAACATAACCCACTTCATTTCACTAACTTAGACAGCTGAAGCCTCATATTAGCTTCAAATACATTTTTACATACATTGTGCTCAGAACAGGGACTGTAGATTTTGTCCCCCATCTCTTACATTGAAAATACATTACAAAGGGATCTTTTAATGTCCAGTATGAACAAGAGGAATGATTACAGCAAGAAAAACCTGTTTTTGTGTGTCCTTTAAAGCAATGCTTGGCCTCACAGTACAGCCACACAGAGCTGTTACCGTAGCATTACTGAAGACTCATGTTTCTTACTAAACATAATTATTGATTCATTATTTGGTTATTGGTAGAGTAAATCAAATCATTGACAAAAAAGTGTGTCACTGCAGATAATGCTTGGGTAATGCTTAAAAAAAACACAAAAACTTGAGCTTTTTTATTATTTAAAGGGGTTTTCACATTACCTGTGTTGGAATAGGGCTTTCTATTCTCACCATTGAGTGAAACCCAGAGAGGTCACTGAGACTCGTTCAATTAGACTAATTTGGCCATTAAGTGTAACGCGGAGCCACTGTCCAAGCGTCTTTAAACCACTACTGACGCTGTGTAGGCTCACATATTAGGTGCTGCTGCCTGTAACTCTATCATGTAAATTGTCAGAAGATAAGTTGTGCTCCCCTTGGAGTCATGGCCTACTTTTGTGAGCCTCGCCTCCTTGGCGCCGCGATGCTAAAGGAACGGCGGAAGCTGGAGCTAAATTGTATAAGTTAAGACCTTGTCTCACGTCTCACGCACACACACACAGAAATACACAATAACAATAGCTCTTGAGAAAAGACACATGGGGCTGGTATCATGTACACAGATGTGGCTGCACTATTTTAGTCTCATAAAATTGGAAAAAAAGAAGGCTTGTAACAGAAACTGTGTGACAGTGAGGAAGTAAGGTCCAATGAACGCAATGCCTGAAATAAAATCTCGGCCAATTTCACACACATTAAACCCAGATTTTTCTCATCATAGATCCATTTAATCATTTTAATTTGAATATCAAAGTTTTGCACCTACTGTATTAAATCCATCAGTCCCACGTGGTCCCCCAGGCCGTCATGTGCCTCTCTGTACTGTAGCACTTACTGTACATACACTGTCATACAATACAACAACAAAGAAGCAGCAAGCTCAGCAGAGCAGTTCATCAAACTGTGTGCTTCAGCACAAGAATTGACCTAAGATTTATTGATTTTAAGCAGCCATCCGTGGTTAACTGACTTTTTTATTTTGTACATAATACAGATTTATCAAATATTTATTAGCCTCTCTTTTTTGGTTCATGGATCCAGTTGATTTAGGGCTAGTGAGGTTTTACCCTCTAGCTTGACTTAACCTTTAAGATCAATGACTCCTGAATCACAAACCTTGAGGGAGTTCAGCAGTTGGGCTGTGATTGATCAGCTCAGACTCATTTTAGAGGGTAATATTCTCACATTTATCTTTCAGAGTTTGACTGTTTTTGTGGCTTTGTCGGCTCATTGAGGAAGAAGATCATGTGTAGTAGACCATTTTATTGCTATAGTCTACAAAGCTTGTTACACTGTGTCCCATGGTAATTATGTTTTGCTGAGGCATTTTTCTTTGTTTATAACCCTCATAGGGCATTCAATCTCATTCTCTTGTACTACTGCGGGGCAAAATGGCTAAGGCAGCTTTGTTATTCGGGGGTGGCTGTGAATTACATTTATGATGAGCTGTATAGTCAGCTACAACCTGCCATTATAGCAGCAGTCACTCAACAAGGTGCTAAGTAGAATGCAAGGTCAGTTTTTTTTTTCTTTTGAAGAAGGCAAAAGTACGACATGACTGCATGTGTGTGCACGTAATGATTGAAGCAGTGAACATGTTAAGCCTCAAAATCCTTCATCGCTGTTTAATATACTTGATTCTTCAGGACAACAACACCGATTCTTTTTTTTTTTTCTTTGAATAGATATGTGACATGTGATGTAATATCAGCAAAACTGTGAACTTTAACTTTTGTGGGTAACGGCACAGGGCCACAGCATGAGGTGCTCTCTGCATTATCACACACATACTCAAATGTCGTATCCATTTTGTCAATAAACTAAAAGGGCAAACATTAATCAGACAGCCATCACTGCATGCTCTTTTCCTGCCTGGTTAAGCGCCGTGTCACTCATGCTCTGTGTTACTCCACTTCAGAGTTAAGTTTTTGTTGCCCGCGTGTTTGTTCAGCTTTTCAACAGCAGTCAAGCTTTCCGTTCTGTACGTGAGAAAATAGCACAGATCATCAGGTTTTTCTTTTTCAGTCGTATTGTTTGCACTGCGTCACTTAAAGTCACACATGGGTGAGGTGAAGAATATCTTTAGTATTGTAGCCCACCGCATTGTCCTGGAGCTCCTTGGTAGAAAAGATGTCTCCGTATAGCACAGTAGACCATTATATCTTGATAACAAAAGCAACATCTGTCTAGTTCAACCTCAGCAAAGACATTTAGACATCTCCTTTCCACTCAGGAAGGAAGGTGTGTGTCAGGCAGGTAACTAGAATAGATGAGATCTTCACCGCATCTCCTCGTCCTCTAAATCTCAAAGTTATTGTGTCATTACAGAGGTCAATACGAACTGGCCCGAAGCTAACAGCAAGACTTAGTAGAATCAATAGTGTCTTTCATTGTGGAGAAATTTGTTGAGCAAAATAATGTTAGTCATTATGGACATAGTGCCAGATCTGAGCCAAGAGCAGTTAACCATCTGCTCTGCATCTGTGCTGTGTTTAACTGTAGGGGCAAAAAGCTGAGACCACAGAAGATTTGACTTTGCAACTTTTCTGTCCATAGTCCTTGCCAGCTTGCTGATAAAGTATTTGGCATCATTTAAAACTGAGAGGAAATCCCGGCCAAGTTTAGTCAAGCTGTATTCTGCCTCAAACGCAGCAATTTCTGCTGAGCATTTAACATTTAACACATAAATATATGTAAAACATTTGATTACAATAATAGAAAAGTCCAAAGAATAACATAAAAGATAATTTGTTTAATTAATGTAATATCATTTTTAGCTACTTTTTAGCTATGAGGTTGACATGTTTGGTTCCGAGTGAAATGTCTCAAACTATTGGATTGATTAGCATGAAATGTGGTACAGCCATTCATGCTACCCTCATGGTGAATGGTAACAACTTTGGTGCTCCCTTTTCATCTAGTGCCCTCACTGGGTACATTTTTTAAATGTCTCTTATATTATGATTCATTACCAAATACCTGACAAACTAATGACGTTCCCATCAGCCTCAGCTGTATGTGCTAATTGGCAAATGTTAGCATGCTAACATGCTAAATTTAGTGATCTTGGTGAACTCACTGCATTCACCCTAGTGCACCAGACATTTGTGACAAAAAAGTGCAAAAACAAAGAATATGAATTTGATTGTGTTTCATTTAGTCAATATGAATAAATGAAAATATACTTTGATCAGTGCCAGTATCAGTTTTGCAGACAGTTCCTGCTGATTACCTTATTGAACTGAACTACACTCATCTTTTTCAGTTCTTGTCCAGTAGTTTCACAGTGAGACATTATTTGCGCACAGCCAAATTTCCACTGGACCCCCATGATGTTTTTCAGACCAGGTTGCAGCACAATTTTCACAGCCTCCATTTAATGACGTAATTGTTACCACTTTGTCCCTTTATAGCCCAGGTTTATAGCGGGCCTCTTACAACTCCCATCGGGCATCTTGATGTTTGGTTGACTACCTTTAAACATGCCAAGAGCTCTACATCTTCTCTTATTTTCACCTGCGATCCCGGCCTTGAAATTAATTAAGTGTTGGCGTCATTGACAAATGATTCACAGTACTCAAGAGCTTGTCTTAATGCCCACTGCTGCCATGAAACCTCACACTACATTTTTCAGAATAGCCCGCAGCAAGAGGGGAAATGGGCTTGTGTGCTTTTAAGCGAGGCTGTGAACTTATTACTTAATAACTTTCATATCCACAGACGGGTACTACACAGAGCATAAGAACATTTTTTTTGTGTGTTGTGGACATCAATTCAAACTTGAATAGTCCACTGTAGTTTACTAGTCATGTACCATGCCACCTTTGTTTCACTGACAGGAAGACAATCTACTTTTGTCAAGCAGCATGTTCTGCTATGTGTGAAAACAGTTGACACCTGATGAGTTACTGAATTACACCCTGACGTGAGGTCACAGGCTCATATTCAGAGTCTGTCTTTCACACTGATGACCTGCAGTGTGCTGTCAGACTTATTAATAAATAATGTAACCCAGTGAACTAGTTGGTCATCACTAGCAGCGATGCCATATTTGGGCAGCTTTGAACTTGTTAACAGCTATGGGTTTACATGTAGATAGACACAAAAATGCAAAAGCAGCTCGTCTGTCTAACTGCATGGTATTCAGTTGTCCGTGAATAAAATCTAGACCTATACTTTTAGACATTTGGCTTATAACTTTCTGTAACTTTGTATGAAAACAAAGTAGCAGCGTGTTAATTACAGCAGATGTTGAAGTATTCCAAACCAGCCGGTTGTGTGGGCTTGTGTTTAGGCTACTGTCTTGTAAAGTTTACTCATGTTGCATTACGTAATTACAAGTGATCTTTTTGGAATGGCTAAACATTTCTAATGCAGCTTAAAACTTAAAGGTGCCCTGTGGAGCAAAAAGACTAGACTTAGGTCATGTTTCTTTCCAGAACGCATCATGTGTATCCTTGAGGTCTTACAAACATGTTGAGTACATTTCCTCCCCCATAAAACTTTTGAAGAGCCATTTGTAGAATATGAGAAATTGCATTGTTTACATTCATGTTCACTAGCTAGCAGTCTCCTTCTTCACTGCCTTTTTTAGCACGTCAATGCTACCACCGGCCGATTAGGGAAGCAACTCGAAACCAGCGGCAGATTGTGAATCGTGTCACCTGCATGCGGGTGCATTTGCGTCCTTGTCTGCATGCATGATAAAAACCAAACAGGGACCCTCTCTTAAACATATTGCTCCATAGCTCTACTGGTGGTCAAAAACTCCACAGGGTACTTTTATTACAGTAGCAAATACGGTGTTGTTGTCCTGAAGAAAAGAAAAGCTTTATGCCTATATGAACTTTAATACACCCTCCCATCTTGCATGGTGTCTTTATGTCCAGTTTCCTAAAATGTACTGAAGCTGCCAGTTACCTGGGTAACCGTAAGACTCAATGCTGTATTTCCCAGGTTACCCTCAGATTGTCCACAAGCGCGGAGTGAGAGCTCGTCTCATGAGGCTCTGTCCATGCTCCACAGCCAAAAAGCCTTCCTCCAGTAATCAAAGCAAGTGGCTCTTCCAAGGCTTTCTCCCTCTCTTTGTCTCTCTCTGTGATTTTTTTTTTTTTTTTGTCTAAGATGCTTTTTCTTTCTGTGGCTTGTTTCCTGGTGTGGGGGCATACACTCAATATAAGCTTTAGTCACACATGATTGCTCAAACTGCATTTCAGCTACAGCATTCATTTTTAGAAATCGTTTTCACAATTTCACATAGAACATTCTGGTTTTGAAGTTGTAGAAGTGCTTTGTCCTTTTTTCCCCAAACCCTATTTGTTGTTAAAATGTTCCCCAGATTTTCCCAATTGAAATCACAAACACACAGAGCTTGTAAGTCTGTGACTTCTGGGCTAATTTGACAATGAAACCTTAACAACAAGAGCAACGTATGAGATCAAAGAACTATTTCATTTTCCTATAACATATCGGTTAACATGACTTATTATCTCACAGCCTTAGCTCCGTTGCAGCGGGTTAATTGTGGTCTGTTACAAGATGTGGCCTTTTGGCTTTGGGCCACAATAAGACCTTTGGAGCTAATGAGGCGTTTAGACAATGTGTCGCACTTCAGGTATATGAGAGGCCCTGCGTCAGGAAGACAAGTCAAACACTGCGCTGCGAGGACAGTGCAGTTGGTGACAGGGCCAAGACAGCATCTGCCATCATTACAGGCCCATTAAAAAGTTTCACAGAATTCAGCTGCCCTCCTTTATGAAGAGGCTCTCTGCCACAAGGGCTTTGTTCTGGTGTCTCAATAATGCTAATTACCTATCCTGTCCATATCTGGTGTAGAAAAGAAGAGGGCATTCAGATTTTTGTTTGGTTTGGTGAAGTAACCTTTGCAAATAAAAGGATGTCATATAATAAGGAAAATAACCTCAAAATACATTCACTTGAATGGATTTTTTTGTTATCTTGAAGTTGTGGTTACCCAGGATTTGTGATACTTCATGACAAAATGTGGCATTCTGGATAGAGAGGTTGCAATTGTTTTGGCCTATTTGTTTAGCTGTTGTCAATCTTAAGTCTAGTGGGATATCTCTAATTCTAGCCTTAAAAATGTTAATTTGCAAACACTTCCAACAGCATCTGTTCACATCTGACCTTCTTCCTCCTCCTCTCCAGACAGCGTCGAAGATGAGCTTGAACTATCTGCAGTCCGCCATCGCCCCGAGGGCTTGGAGCAGCTTGAAGCCCAGACACGTTTCTCCCGCAAGGAGCTACAGATCCTTTACCGCGGCTTCAAGAATGTAAGTGACAAGGCCACCATGCAGTACCATATATAATGTATAGCTCAGTGGACTTTGTTCTCTCCTGGACATCTCTCTCTTTTAGACATCAAAAAAATCAAGTTTCCCTTTGATTTTATTTGATTTATTCTTTTGTACAACCTTCTATACTTGGCAGGGGTGTTGCTACTCGAGTCTCCAGCTCCACTTCCTTCTAGTTCTCGTCACTGTACAACTTCAACTCTGCTTGTGTACTGTAAGATAATAATCAAGCATCTGAGGACTGCTATTTTGCTGAATCACCTGCATCTTGCACTAAATGTTATCACGTCAAAATATGCTTACCACAGGAAATTGAAATTTCTGTACATTGTTCACTGTGCCAAGGATAATTGGGTCATACCTCAAACCCATTGTGGAAGATAACTGATGAGCAATCCAGGTCACGCGTAGTCCTCAAGAGCGGCCCACATAAAACCACCTCACTTCATTGTCACCTCTGGTGTGAGGCGTAATGAGATGACCCAGAATTAACTCAACCCAAATTGTCTGGCAACGAAAGTGAGCATGATAGCGAGAGTCCTGTGATAGTGGAATTCCCGTGGGGCTTCAGTTTCCTGTCGAGCTTGCACTGTGATCCAGCCAAGTCCCTGCAAAGCCTGCCCATTAGTCCGCTTCCACTTGAGACAGAGTGAGAGGTAAGAAGTGTACTAATGAGGCCTTTAATTTGCCACACTGCCTGATTTCCTCTACCGTCGATGTGGGAGACAATATTGCATATTTTAACAGAGACCTCCAAGTTTTTTTTTTTTTTTTTGTTGCAAAGGATAAACTTGCTTTTCCTTTTTACTCAAAGTTACTCATCACTAATGTGTAATAAGACAGATATTGTTCAGGCAGAAGTCCAAATTACACAAAGAAAGAGTCATGGCACTTAAATTACAGCCACTAAATAGCTTTTGTCCATCACTGAGTCCACAGTGTAGCTCATTTTTTAACTGCCAGGGTCAAACTACTCATCTCTGTCTTGCACCAACCCAGTGACATTGGCGGAATACAGGCAGGCTTTTAAGGCCAGCCAGACTAATAGAAGTTGGCATGGTCCCCATGATGAGAGATCTGGCCCTTTGTCCTTGCTGTCTAGGGTTTTGAAGCAAATCAAATGCCTCTAATGTGGGTGGCAGGATGAGGTCGTTTGTCTTGACAACAGACTTTACGAGTCATTTACTTGTAGCGCAGGTGGTCAGAGTGGAGCTTTGTCTTAGATCCAGCAATATGTCCAGCAGGGACCAAAACAAGACCTCTGGCTCTGGCTTCCTAAGGTAGAATGTGAGAAGGGGTCACCTTAAAGTATAAGAGAATTCCTTGTCTGCAGCTTACATGAAATAACATAATATTGTCCTCACGTCACGGTTAAATCTGCCGGGCTTTCACAGTCTGGGGCATTGCCTTGGGTATTAGATTAAAATCTCACAGTTCCTATTCCATCAGCGATGAGGAGTCTGTTCACAGGTTTATTTCCCTCGCACCGCTTATTGCCGCATCGCTTGAAGAGTCTCGGCAAGGAATTTCATGCCTGGCCGGTTTTGCATTTCACAGATTGTATTTGTGATTTTACTTTTCATGGATGAGCTTATTTTACAAGCATATTAAATGAATACAAATACATTTTTCTGACCTCTCACTCTGTCTAATGAGATTGGCACAGAGTAATGTGCAAAATATAACTACATCCGAGGGCAAGTGTAAAATTACACCCTCATTTGTTATTAATCTACACAACATAGCACCCAAATTATTCCACTTCCTCTGCTCTTTGGCCATTACTGCAGTTTTTATTTACAGGTGGGTAAATAAATATAGAGATATGATAAAAATCCAGCCTAAATGGGAGATAAGTAAGGAGGATGGGTTGGGAATGAGAGAATCATTGCTACAGTAGTACAATAAAGCATGTCTGATCTTCACAAAAGCCTGTTAGAGTCTGTTAAATTTGAAATGTAAAACATGTAAATGTAAAACTCTTTTATGTCCTTCAAAAGGCCGTTTAATTATTTCTCTGTGCTTCATCAAAACAGGATGCAGAAAGAACAACAGCTTACCAAAAAGCTCAATATCAATGACTGTTTGAGGAACAGTAAGTGAAGGTCCTGACTTTTAGCTTTGTGGCATCAAAGTTTATCCAGACAGGACCTTAACGCAGTCTTCAAGTGAGTGTAACTATTTCACTGAACTTTAAATTGAATTGCAGCGCGCAGTGTTGTACGTGATGATAACTAGATAACACACGGGATTCATTCTCAGTTGAAAAAAAAAAAAACTGCCTCCCTCACCAATGTCATCATGACAGACGATAAAATACAATCAGATTAATTCTGCTGTCGATGTGAGACTCGGCTCAGCAGTCACTGAGTTTCACTGACCTTTAATTTTCCTTCTGATTTGTGAGGATGAGTTAGTGAGGTTAAAAGTAGAAGAAGCAGCCAACTTGGAACACAATCAGAGTGTTATTAGTTTTGACAGCTATAATTGTCCATCTGTGTACCGTCACACACAGAGAAGCATGCACATACTCAACAAGATCAACAAGAGTTTTAAAAGTCTTGCCCTCCCTTCTTTAAGTACTTAATTACATGACATTTCTGTTGACTGTTGACAACCCATTCACTGCAGTGTTGTAGAAACGTAAACAATGCTCTAATTAACAAAAGCTCCACTAAATAAAGGAATACTGTCAAGTGTCAAATACAAGTGGATTCTGGGGAGAAAGTTTGCTTTTAGTGTGGATGTAATATTTGAAATTGTCTAGTAAAGAGAGACCTAAAGCAGTAGTTTAGTATTTTGGGAATTATTTGCTTTGTTGTTGAGAGTTCGATGAGCAGGTTGATACCACGCTAATATGTCTGTTAAATGTGACGCTACTGGTTAGCTGGTTAGCTTAGCACAAAAGACTGGAAAGCTGAAACAAGGACAAATGGCTAGCTCTGCTATGAAGCTAACGAAACTACCAGCACTTTAAAGTTGACTTAAGACATTCCTAATTTTAAAACTTCCTTAAAAATCCTTTTAAAAAATGTACAGTAAGGTTAAATCAGCTTGAAAAGTTTTCACATTCCATGCCACAATGACCAGTATAATACAGATGTTACTTTTGTCTGGCCACCATACACACACATAATGCACATATTCTCAGACATTGGCAATTTGTGACCTGATTGTATAAAGTGTCATGCTGAGACAAACTTGTGCTCATTCTGTCTCCCTAACTTCCCCAAATTCTTGACCTCACTACACCCCCGCAGCATAAACTGGGTCTGTGAGAGAACAGAGGATGAGTGTCAGGGGACTCACGCAGACAACCTTGCAGCACCCTTTTAGCTTGAAACACAAGGAGCCTGTTTGAAGCAAGAAAACAAGGTTTCATCTCTACATTCTCATCCCCCCCCCCCAAAGCTCTGTTTCCGTCTGATCAGTAATGGTCACAGGAAGGAGTAAACCCAGTGTGCTTTGTGATACTTACTCGCTTCTTCACACTGAGAAAACTGTGTCTCTCTCACATCCCATCATCCCAGAGAGATGTAGCCAATAACCAGCTGTGTCCTATAGTTTCTTATTCTTCTTATTGCACATTAGTTTTCCCTCTTTTTCCTGACTGTTTGATTTTTGTTGAGACTTTATCATGTTATGTTGAGGTGTGTTCATGTTATTGTATCGACCCCATATACTGTCTGTTCCTTATCTTTCATTTCCTATAAGAGCCTCCACTATGACCATGGTCGATTTAGAAACCCAGAGAAATGTGTACCTGCCAGTTTGGAAATTGTCTTTATTGGTGGAACATTTCCTCTGTTCCAAAATTCAATATCCTGCCAGAGTGTGCAGTGTCAATTTCTCGTACCACACAGAGATTGAACCTGCAAAACTACCTGCATTCATCAAGACACTGCTCTGAGCGTGGTCATCCACCTCGTCTTTAGTTGGCCCTTTTCTTAGAAAAAAGACAAAAGTGAGCTTCTTGACGGTGTTATATAGAAGCATTCAGTCTTTTCCACTGGATGCTACCAGACTGCCACAGGTGGGTGACTTTGAATGGCTGCCAACAAGAAATCTGGTGAGGCTCAGATGGCACGGTTTGCAGTTTGAATGCCACCAAATTGAACTTTAGTCTTAAAATAAAAAGTCACCATTCTAAACGCATCTTTCCTCAGAATCAAATAAAATCAACCAGAGATGAAATAGCATTACATCTGTAATTTGAAGTTAAAGAGTAACTTAACACCAGGCTGCAAACCAGTGTTTCACTGCTCTCTGGTTGAAAATGTCAGGTCTATTTCTTGACCGAGCATCAACAGTGGTTGTGGGTGGGTGTGGCCAGTAGTGTGCTCTTGTTGCAGCTATAGCCACACTCCACAGTCATTGTGTACCTGACACACACAGGTCCTCTTCAGGAGAGTTGGCTGGACTGTTAACTATCAGGGGCTGAGCCGAGATTCCTCTCCATCAAAAGACTTTTAAAAATGTACTTCTAAATAGACTGTTTCCATGCATCTTTCTTTTTTCTTGCATGTGAGGGCTACACATCACTTAAAAAATATGAACATTGCAGAAGTTTGATTCACCATATAATCTGCACATGAATATTCCAGCCACTCGAGTGTCTCAAACCAAAATATATCAGATACCTACTACTATTACAAGGCCTACATTATGTAAAATCCTCAAAACCCATAATACAATGGCTATTTCATGAATGAGAGTTGAAAACGGCTAACTGCTCAAAGTGACTGAGTAAACTTTCATAACTTGGTTGCAAAATCATTGCTGATCGACCTGCTTGATATGAACCACATGACCACTATCACTGACACCTGACACTGACCTACAGTGATGTGTGTCACTTCTAAATAATTTAGATTCAGTGTTTATTTCCTAGTTTAATCTGACTTATCATCTCAGCTATTAGCTTAAAATTTTGCTTTATGGAAGCTGTGGTAACTTATAAAGCTGAAAAATCTATGACATGATGAGAAAAAAAGTTGGATTGGTCATAAAACGTGTCTCTAGCTTGGTGTCGCGAGTCAAGGGGAGGCACAACTAAGCTATCATTGCTAACGGTTTAGCTGGCTACAGTGCAATGCCAAGTACGTTAGCTGTAGCTTTACTGGTAAAAAAAAATCTTTATAGATCAACTTTTTCCTCCTGACTGTGTGAGCTAGCGTTTGGCATAGTAACCCCATCGAATGGAGAAATGACAGAGACCTGTCAGCCAATAAGACACAAGTATTTCCATATATTTTCCTGTAATCCCTCTCTGATTGGTCTTGCCTCTGGAGAATGCCCAGGCCTGGCAATGGCCATGGTCCTCTTCCACGGAAGTTGCACTGGTATGTTTCTACAGTAGCCCAGAACGGACAAATCAAACACTGGCTCTAGAGAGGGCCTTTCGTGTTTTTTGCAAGTTTTGTGGCCGTCGTAGGTTCTCCTACAAACTCGGAAAGGGGAGGGTGAGGGCGAGGGGTATTCAGTTTGTTGCAATCTGCAACTTCACCACTAGATGCCACTAAATCCTACACATTGGTCCTTTTCAATGTTAAAGATCCCCTCAAGAGATATAGAAAAAACTGCTGTTTTTTTTCTATTTAACTAACTATTAAAAATTCTTAAAAGCGCATCCAGTCTTTCTCCCTCACTGAAAAATCCAGGACCCACGAGTACGCAAATATTGTTTATTATGAAAGTTTAACGACTGTCTCCGCAAGTATGTGTGTTGAAGGTTTCAAGTTTCAGTCACAGCTGTGTAAGTTGTATTTTGGCACGTCTTATATGAAGAACTTACTTTAATATAGGAGGTATGACTGTAAAATAGATGCTGATTTACCTTTGCATTCTGTTTTGTCTTCCAGGAATGTCCCAGTGGAGTCGTCAACGAAGAAACTTTTAAAGACATCTACTCACAGTTCTTCCCACAAGGAGGTTTGTACCCACTGCTTTGTTTTTTCAGTTTTTCTTGCCTTCCCCAACTACTTCTTATCTTCTCTGTGCTGGATACAAATAGTTTTTACTCACGTGTACAAAAATTGCAGAGAAGTTAAACTTCCATGCGAGTCAATGCAGTGAGACAGTGAGAGTGAGGGAGAGGGTAGTTTGTATTTGTGCAGCCTTGAGTTGCACTCATCACTATGCAAAGATTGTACCCGAGGAACAAAAGAAAAAAACTTTAGGAGGCTTTGATATATCTGAAGTGAGAAGAAAGGCAGGCCAGTAAATATAATGGCGCACAACACAGGAAACAATGATAAAATTCTTAGCTCCGAGCATGTTCCTCTCCTCTCTCATCATGAAAAAAAAACATTCTGAGTAACATTTTTTCTTTGAAGTTGTACAGAAAAGCCACAGAATTTCCCTTTGAACCCCTCTCTTGTTTGCTGCTGTGATATTTTAGGTGTAACTGTTGGTGTTAATTGAGCTGCTATCATTGCAGAATATTGTTGATTTTTTTACGTGTATGTTTGTTCTCTCCATAGATGCGTCAACATATGCACATTTTCTGTTCAATGCATTTGACACAGATCACAATGGCTCTGTGAGTTTTGAGGTAAGCCGAGTATTATCACAGAACCTTTGGCGCTGTTAGTTTGACAACTATCAGGACAATGTTGTTTCTCCTGTCACTGGATTTCAGCGGTGGCGAGTAATTGCTTAATTTGGAAGAATCTCTACAGTTTCTGGCAAGAAAATGCTTTTTCAAAACATTAAATGACACCTCAAAATATCTTCCAAAACACATACTGACTGCTTTTGTCAAATAAAATTGTTCCACAGTGACTGGACTGTCTTTTCAGACTGTGCTAATTTCCAGAGAAGTATTGCCATGGGGTTGATCTCTCCATGGTACCTGTTGTTTGATCAACTATGTGGGTTTTCCCAGTGCCAACAGAATAATACCCCAAGTGAAGAAGTGTACTGTATGTGTATGTGTCTGTGTTGGGCATTTTAACTATTTCAAAAGGAGTAAGCCCTGTCCAAAATTGAAATCCCCACACACAAGTACATCGAACTTGATATTTTCTTTCTTTAGATGCTACACGGCCCTAAGGCTTTACTCTTGAGGATTATGTAACCTGCAACCCCAATCATTTTAATTTAGTTCGAGCAAGTCTACTTGAGAAGCTATCAACATGTGATTAATATTTATGAGGGGCATATATTTGCTTAGGACAGAAAATATCATTATGCCCAAACCAAAGCTTCACTGGTTAATGTGCAGTCCGTTATGTTCAAAAGTACACGGATTCCCACAGGGCCGATACAGATTATGAGTCAGCTAATAATTTGAATAATGAGGTATATCTGATTTTTAGTGTCAGCACCCTTACCGTTTCATCATTTGTCTCGAATTAATACCTGCGTGTAGAAATCTTGATGTATGAAATTGGCTTAAATACTGCATATTAATGTGCATGGTGCACATTGTTTTGTGTTTATTGACAAGAAGTTTTTTTTTAACTGTATATTTTCTTCTACCTCAAAACCAATTTTTCATGAATCATCTTCCCACTGCAGGATTTCGTTATGGGTCTTTCTATCCTCCTGCGAGGCACCATCCAGGAAAAACTCAACTGGGCTTTCAACCTTTATGATATCAATAAAGATGGCTATATCACTAAAGAGGTATGTCTCTTTAAATAGTATCAGTACTGAAATGTCAGACGGTGCTCCCAAATTACAAATAACATTTTCTCACTAGTGATATGTAACAATGCAGCTAGTTTTGGTTTAATTTTCTGAGGTTTTGAGATATCTGACTCTGAGATTTTTCTGCCCTTTACTCCTAATACCATTGGAGCTGACTGGAATTTCATCTGTGGTGCTCCCAGCAGACTTAGCAGTCTACAGTCATGCAAGTGGAGGCTGCACTCAAACACAGCAGTGCTTTGAGCTTAATGCTAATGTCCTCATGCTCACAATGACCATGCTAACATGCTGATGTATAATGTTTGCTATGTTCACAGTTGTAGTTTAATGTGTTAGCATGCTAACACTTGCTAATTAGCACTAAATACAAAGTGCAGCTGAGGATGATGGGGAGGTCATTACTTTCTGCAAATATTTAGTCATTAACCGAAGTGCTGAACAAATTAAAATTTTGAACAAGATGAAATGTTATTACAGTTTATCTTGAGTGGGACATGAATGTCTGAATCAAAGTTGATGCTAATCCCTCGAAGGACTTTGGATAATCCAGAAACCTCGCCAGAGACTAAACTCTCAACAGTATCCAAAGTAACTGGAACATTGTGTCAGTGTTGTTTTCCAATGCTTAAACAATATAAACAAAGTTCCATTTACCTCCATTATAGTGGCAGCAGAAATCCCTGAGATGGTTATCTCAAAAGCTTGGAACGCAAAAACCAAACTTACCAGCATGGTTCGATTTTGTATAATTTAAGTGAACTAACCTTTTAATTAACAGCAATTCTGTGTATTGTAGGAAATGCTAGACATCATGAAGGCCATCTACGACATGATGGGAAAATGCACATACCCTGTTCTCAAAGAGGAGACCCCTCGTCAGCATGTAGAAGTATTCTTTCAGGCAAGTGTGTTGACAGAATACTGTAGGTTCACAATAAGCCACAATTAAAGGAATAGTGTTTGACATTTTGAAAAATATGCTTATTTGCTCTCTTGCCATGAATTAGATTGAGTTAATATGGTAAATTTGAAGCTGGAGCCAAAAAACAGTAGACTTAGTTTAACATAAAGACTAGAAACACGGAAAAGCTAGCCTGGCTCTATCTGAAGGTTTGTGGTTTTACTATCTTGGCGGGGGGCAGTGACTTCTTGAAATCTCTGTTCATGGCGAAGACAAGAAGTAGAAGTAGTCCCACATATACTGTAACACCCGTACATAAATAACATTTTGTTACCTTCGGCCAGAGCTATGCTAGTTGTTTCCCCCTGCTTCCAGTCTTTATGCTAAGCTACGCTAACTGTCTCCTGGCTGTAGCTTCATATTTGTTGTAGCGGTCAGATGTAGCGGAGAGTGGCATCGATCTTCTCACATAATCAATTGCTTTAAGAGCTCATTTTTCTTACCTTTCCTTCCCTCTGTCTCTAACAGAAGATGGATAAGAATAAAGATGGAGTGGTAACCATAGACGAGTTTATCGACTGCTGCCAAAATGTAAGCCGAATACCTTGACACACCTGCTCTTACTACTGCTGGCATACTTACAGTTTCTCATTACGTTGTTTCTTTTTATCCGCAGGATGAAAATATCATGCGATCAATGCACCTCTTTGAAAATGTTCTCTAACTTTTGCCTGACTGTGGAATCTTCGGAGGAGAATATCATCTTTAGCTTGGCCCAATAACTGACTTGGACTCATACTGTGTACTGTGTGCTATGCAGACTTTTGACCATAGATAAAATATTGTTCATTACCGTGGGCCACAACACTCTGGAATTAGTTGCCACTTGAACATTTTGTTGAATACGTTGAGGAAATTTATTACATAAAATGAATAGAAAAGAGAGAGAAAAGTGTTTTTTGAAACCACAGGCTTGGTTGAATTCTCAAAAACAATTTATCATCAAGGTTGATTTTTCACCATCTGTCTCTGGGGGGGTCTTTTCTATTTTCTGAACTCCGAGTTGTGCAAACTGCGGGAGCCTCTAACATTACCAACACAAAGGGAATAAGAGAGTTCTGATGAAAGGGTATAGACAGGTTTCTCTCTCTCTGTTGCAGCCTTGTTTTATTTACTGCCAAGTGAAATCACTGTGACTTTTTACAGCATCCAAAAAAAAAAAAATGAATACAACCACAAAATATCTAAGGCAACTTCACATTCGTCTGTTTTTACATTCAAGATACTTTTTAGTGCAAACCGGCTTTTGATTCCAGAGTGTTCTTACCCCGACTTAGTTAACCATTGTTGTCTGTCTTTTTGCTCTTTGAAGGAAGCATTTAGAGAAAAAAAACATACATTGTACCATTTTAAATTGTATATACTATAGATAAAGTGATAGATACTGTAAGAATTCTATGAGAAACTTTTCAACTTTGTTCATGTTTACTTGCCAATTAGAATGAAACAACACACGGACTGTATTGATGTCAAATCGGACCATAATATCGATGGTTTGTCTACAGAAGCACACCGGTAGCTATATTTACGAGTATATCATTAGATGACGATATCTTTAAGATAAATGCTGCTTTCAGTGTATTTCATTTAACCCTATGTATGTATATTCCATGTAAAGTAAACCATCTATCAAATGTTTTTATTTTGTTTTTGAAGCACTGTTTAGGAGTTTACACTAAGAGCAGTGTTCGAGGTTATTTATATGGTATTATGATCATTGTACAAAAAGATTGTCAGTTGTACAGTATTAAATGAAAATGCGCTTTCTGGTGAATTTCAGGTCTATAGATTTGTTCATATAATTCACATGTTTTTAATAAGAAATGGCGGTGGGGTTTGGTTGTTGATACAGACATTGTAACTTTGTATTATACTCAGCCAATATGCTTCCTGTTGTTTTCCTCCTCGTCCTAGTGGGCTAAAGTCCTTATCAGCCTGAATGATTCCTGCTGTCTGTGATTAAAGCATTGATTGAATCCAAGTGTGAGCAAACTTAAGGCATGCTGGGTAGAAGCCTCACTCATTGAGCTTCCTCTTGATCGCTGAGAGAAGTGTGAGGACGTCATGTAAGTAAGTTAGAGTGTTGCTTCGCATTTATTTAACTGTTTTTTTCTTTATTTTCTACAATGACTTGGATATTGGATACAGCAAGTGTCCATCAAACCAGCCGGCTATCTGACATATACTTAAGAATTGGTTGATATCGTAAATGTTTTTCATGTCTTTACACTGTATGACTGTGAGTTGCAGTCACAAACACACCAATCTCCTCAGTGAAGGCATGTTTGTCATCCATTATTTTAGTAAACTAAAGGAAGAACTTCGCTATGTTGTATTGTTTTTACTCGTGTTATTGGAGGCAATGTGCATATTCTGATCAAGAAAAGCATCAAACCTGCCATTCTTTTCATTGATTTGTGTTTGTGTGCCTTACTGTTTGTAAAATTGTATGTTAGTGTTTGGTTGTCAACTCAGTTTTCCCCATCATATGTTTATGAAAAATCCCTACAGCATTAGCCCCTTAAACATATCTGCAGTACAGTGTATCTCAGCTGATGTAGAGACGTACTTTCTGAACATAATGTAACATTTCTACATTTCTTCTGTAAATAAAATCGCAAGCTTTCAAATCAGTGATTTCTGACAAAAGTAAGAAAATAAACTATACACCTCAAATGTCCCAATTTGTGTTAACTGGCTTAATGTACATTGGAATGTGTTATATATGAATATGATTATTAATTTGTATTTGTGTGATGGCCAGAAAGCCTCTTGTCAATTAAGTCAGAACAGAAACCTAAATTCAGAACAACTTAAGTTCTTTTGTCTTTAGTGTCACATTAAAAAGTCACAGTTCTGGTTATCCAGCAGCTCTCCTTCCTTTTCTGTACATTATATCTAAAATTGATCAACAGTTGATCAGACAAGCCAATTATATATTTAGAATATAGCTTGTATGGATTAATATGTGTTCATCCATGCACTTAAATGCAGTTTATTATCAAATAAAAGCAGAGCAGGTTGTTCACAAAGTCTCTGACTGAAGAGCGGTCATCTGACGCCCCCTCGTGGTGGCAAGAGGATAACACGCTCAGACAAAAATCCTTTTTTGACAGCTGGATAGGATAAAAGAACATATGACAAAAGCAAAATTTATACTGTACATCCACAGAGGACTGGATTTAAGTATGTGTTTGCTGTTTATATAATCATTTTGGACATGTGGTTAGAATCTTTTTAGTGTAACTGTAAATCAATCATCCAAAATAGATACTGCGTTGTAGATTTCTCACCAATGAGAGAATGACCACTGATGAGCATATGGCTTGCATTGCATTATGTCAAATTCAGAAACTTCTAAAATATTTCTGATGTGCAGTTGTGTCATTGTAGATTTTTCTAATAGAGCAACAAAAAGATCAGTAATCCAAGATGTTTGTAAAGTTACAAACTTTACAGACATCACTTAGAACATATAACTTAATTTCAGATTTTCTGTACTTATATATAGAATGTAGTTGAAAAAAGTCAGGTACAATAGTTATACTCAAGGATTTAATTAGACAAAAGTTTTAGATTTTGGGATAAAATGTGGCAGGAAGGGATGAGTGGGAGGTGCGGAGGGATGTTTGTTGAAGAAAAGAAAAATGGAAGGAAAAATATTGCTTTAATTGTCGATTGTATGATTTGCATCTGTCCTTTAATAAAACATAAAAAAAATGTACATGGCACACCGAGCCCATGAATTTTCACGTCTTACCCCAAAAACCAACCATCCATCTTTCCAGTTAAATTCAAATCACTGCTTAAAGAAGTAAGGTACTCAAATTACCTGAGATAAGTTTGCATACAAACCAAATAGACTGGAATCAGACATAGACACATATTTTTTTTAACCACATATATCAACTTAAGGCAGATGGTAATATTTAGCTCAAGTTGCGCATTTCATGTACAAAAAGACTTTTTTTAGGCCACACGTACACAAGATCATACAATATTTAGCAAATGCATGACATGAATTACACAGAAGCAATGACCTCCATAAAAAACAATGGAAGGCTGAAAACTGAAACTCATGGATGAAACGTTAAATATCATCACAGACTATTTTGCAGATAAAAGTAATTAATGTAACAAGATTTTACTGAATTTGGGTGGTTGAACGGTGAGCTTCCTTTGACAAAAACTCTGATGATGGTCTTGTAACTGATTACAAGTAACTCATTTTACAATTGTCCATACAATTTCGATATATTACACAAATCTGATTTGTGCGTCTTGACAGAGGTAAACTGCTTTTGTTTGCTCTTTCATAAAAATTATGGCTATGCTGGATAGTATTTCCTTAAATGAATCATTGAAACATTTATATTCCATCTCTAAACTTGCTCCTTGGGCAAATCCTGATGCCTCAGCATCATTAGCGGCCTATTCCTCTTTCATACTGGTCTCATCACATATTTAAATAAGTATCCCTTGAACATTGCTTTTTAGTACATATTCTGACTCATGCACCGAAGACAAAGAAGTGTCCATGATTCATGACGACATTCTTCATCGGGACACAAGTTGGTCTTTGTTCTCTAAGTAGAGAAACACAGCTGTTCTATTTTCTTTGGAACCTTCAGAACACCAAAACAAAACATTTTCTGCATCACTGCACAATGTGAAGATTGTATCTCTGCCATAAATGGTTGAAAAATCTGAATGCTTTGAATCACTCATGGTGTAATGACAGGACCAATTTTCAGTCCTGGCACACCACTGGTTTATTTTAAGCCATTGTTTCTTCTTAATTATGAATTACCTGGCATTATAAATCACTATTCTTAAGAATTAAAGTGTGAGTTTCCAAGAAGACGCGTAAGCGTTTATTTAATACAACATGTTACACTATGACAGCAATTGTGAGAAACTGTTTAAACCTCTTTAAAGTCATCTAAATATTGTAAAATTTCTTTGAGCATATATTGTTTTAAAAAATGAAATTACGACATTAACTAAGACTGTTTATGTATCTGGTCCTCATGGGAGAAAGTGTATAACAAAGACTGGCGAGTTTTATTTATTGACTTTCAAAGTGAACATCTACAGTATGGCCCACAAATAACCCCTTGTCTTAACCAGACTACGCAAATCTACAAAGTGAAATTAAAAAATGTTTTTACTCAATTGAATGCACAGTGGAGATGCAGTACCAGTCAAAAGTTTGTGTCCAAACTTTTGACTGTTACTGTATATGTTGTATTGCTTATGCCAACTGGCCTCATGCCAAAATGCATTGAAGGCTCAGGCACTGATGTCATTCCCGTCTCCACAGTCCATCACGCAAGAAATGTGCGGAAAATGCAGTGAGTGTGCACATTGTCCTTGTCATTCCTCCAGATTAAAAAGGAAGTTCCTCAAGTGACAAGTGGTTATTTGAAGATCATACTGAGTGTACACTTACAGGTGGCAAAGGCATGTTGGAAAGGCAGCTTCGGACTCTCGAGGTTGAATCTCAAAAGGCTCTCCCTGGTTCCTGGTTTCCTCTTCTGTCTTTGTAAAAACACTTAAAAAGTTCCCCGTCTGTGGACCGTCCTTCCAACATGCAGCCAAAATAAAAAGAATCAAGTGGAGCCTAGTGAGACTGACCCTGTGAGATTTGAGCATGGTCCATTTTAATGCCTTGTTTCTCCCAGGCCAGTCAGGAAGGGGGACACTGAGGCTGGGCTTTGGGGGTTAAGTGAGCAGCTGCCTGATTTCCCGGTGAACGTAGCAAAGGAAGTCCATGTAGGAAGCTCCGCCGTGCAGGCCTTTATCCTCCACCAGGAACTGACGGAACAACATCTCGGGTTTGTCCTTCTGCCTCACAATTTGGAGCTGAGCGGCGCGGAAAAAGAAAAGTAAAGTGTTGATTGATTAGCTTGTTTAATATTACATGAGGTTGATGTAGCAGTTGTGGGGGGATGTATTTACATAGTAGCTCCACTAGAGGGAGGCAGATATTAAAAGGTTTTCTTAGTTTAAAAAAAATGTAGTATGTATTTTTGGGAGTATGTTGCTTACTTTCATGGAATTTGGCCTCTTTTCAAGAAGGCCACTGATGATGGATCGGACCTTATTTGACAGCGGGTTGTCCAGTTCTGGCAGCGCACACTGACAAACACAATAAGAAGGATGGTTAGGTCTAAAGTCACTGGCACTAGTTCAGTTAAAAGGAGTAAAAGAACATTGATAGGAGGATGGAAAGCACACTGCCTTGAATTATAAATCTGAGATAACTTAAGACTAATATTTCAATATTTCAATAAAGTTGTTACTTTCCTTTGAAACACCAGGTGAGGTGTTGGTTGAGTTTTGCCTTGAAAATAAATGTCTCTCCTTGAGCTTGGTGCACTGTAGGGTTTCTATGTCTTTATTGCTGACTCAGTTAGTTCATTTTACAGATTATACTTGTGAAATTGTATCATATGATTCGTATTGGGCCAAGGAAAATTGCTCAACCAAACATTCAGACAGTCTCTTTCCATACTGTCATGTCTCCAAGCAACACAGAGTTAATGAAATGTTTGCACACCTATTAACATTTCTACAAACAGATATCATTTCGTTTGATATCAATATATTTTCAAACCAAAGTGCTAATAAATTCGTTCTGACCATGTGTCCTTGCAGGTGGGCGAGGGAGGGCAGGTTAAAGATGCTCTGGATGAGGTCTGGCGGGATCGCTTGGCCCAGCCACAGAAACATGGAATGGCCGTTCTCCAGCAGGAACATGCCAGAGTCGGCCAGGCGCTCCTCCGAGCAGCGCACTGGAGCTGGCAGAGCCTCACTATTCACGTCTATGTTGTGCTGAGAAAAGTTCAGATTTATTCAATTAAAACATGATCAGATGTACTTACATGCTGTTTTATACTGCATATGTACAAAATAATAGTTCTGATGTGTCCTTATTCTGACCCTCCTTGGGCACAATTCATATCTTTAAAAGCCTTCTGTAACTCCCCTGCATGTCTTCTTGTAACCACTTCTATTAAATGACTAAATGTCCCAAAAAGGTTACTGTTTGTCCCTTACCAGTGGAATGAGGCGTGGATAGAGCAGCAGCTGAGTTTCCTCCACCCCCATTGCCATGACCGACAGTCTTTGGTGAGCCCTGTCGTCTGTCGAGAGCTCTGTGCTGCCGACCAGTGGAGCAGTTTTCATCAGGCTGTTCATGTAGACTGGGAACACCTTCATGGCATCAGGCAGGATCAGCTACATATGGAGGAAGGGACACAGGCATAAAAAAAAATCATAGATTTTGCACCTAAATTCAAAGTCTAAATTAATTCCAGGTGCTGTCCTGCACTGACCTGGCTGGCAGCGGAGGGGCTGGCGCAGTTCTTCCTGTAGCAGGCCAGCATGTGGGCTGTCTGGTTGACCAGGATCTCCTTTACATTCTTTAGAGGCTGGTTCAATATGGCACGGTAAACTGAGTGGGCATGAGAAGAAGTTAGTGAAAAAGACAGGAGAGGAACAGAGGGGACAAACTGGCTGCTAAGGATAAGTATGGGGGAAAAAAAAACACAAAGAATGGAGGATGAAAAAAAAAAAATCTGACTGGGGAAGAAAGAGCAGACAGGGGAGCTGAAGAGAAGCAGGACCAATGAAAGGAGGTACCGGAAGGTCAGTAATACAGCTGTACTTAAGGCTCGCTGTGTGCAGATTACAGAAAGGCTCAGTATCATCTACACTTTATGTGAAACATGTGGTCCTTATTTCCACAAGTCATTCTGTTTTTACTCATAAGTCAGTGAGCATTAGTAGATTATCAAGTTATGCATGGGGTAAATTCAACAAAGGTCAAGATGATACTGCAGTACATCAGCAGACTACCTCTGCACTGAATTACACCCTCAAATTAAGAGAGCTGACTGTAGTCGATGACCCCTGTAGCAGCCGATAATGTAATAATATACTTATATCACTTTTTTAATAATAATTAATAATTTATTTATTGGCTTACATTATTGGCTGCTACAACCCCCTCTTGACATAATGGACTGTTTAAAGATCAGAGAAAAATCTCTAATATTTCTGTCCTGTTTCAATATCAATGTAATCTGTGCTTTAAGTGCAAACTTTTAATTAATCAAAGAAAATAAATTAAGTCATAATCGTGGAAGGGAATATCTCAGTGTATTTCCATCCAGTGAAGTGTGCAATGACAGTCACCTGATTTGGCAAAGAAGTTGATGAGTGAGTCGGTCTCGCAGCTCTTGTACAGCTCCGACAACTGCGAGGTGCAGTTCAGACTGAGGTTGTGGATGCGGAGGCGTCGCTGCCCGCTCATGGTGGTGTACAGCAAGGCACACTGGAAAAGGGGGTTCAAACAGAAGTTATAATCAGACAACAGAGATTTAAACGCCCAACAACAGATAGCAATTTTTTTTTTTGTCATATGAGGCTAACTTTAGAAGACACATACCTGTATGTGCGCCCCAGTCTCTTCACTGAGTGTGTCATCATGCTTGAACTCGACAGTCACAGCCTTGTCACAATCCACAGCCGCCATCTCTATATCTGTGGTGTTGTTCATGTGGATGGCACCGTAGAAGTCTGTAGCTCTGAAGCCTGAAGGCAGACACACACATTAATGTAAATTCCTACAGCACTTGTCTTATGATCAGTGTGCGTGGTTAGAGAACAGTTTAACATTTCCTTTGTTATACATGGATACACACATATACATATATACGTATATATTTACATAATTCCTTACCTGTACTGGTACGAACACGCATGATGGCATCAAACCCGATGCTTTTCTGCACATCTTTCCTCAGGTCTCTCAGGAAATGCTCTCCATCTGTCTCCACCTGACAACATCGAGTACAATTGAGTCAGCAGCATATATATACATATATATATATACACACACATTAATCAGTGTGTGTATACAAGCAGATTGGGGCTCATAAATGTACTTTAACACAGGTAATTTCATCTAACAGCAGCAGAGTTCATTGACTCAAATGTCAGTTTGGGCAAAAGTACATAATAGATTGCGTATTTATATCACACTAAATTACATTATTTAGTTTTTATGGAGTGATAAAATGCTCTTAGTGACAGATAATACTTTGTGTTAAATGCCTACATTGTACTGCTACTAATAAAGCACTTCAGCATAGGTTTAGTATGTAGTGTGTTTGTACTGTTTGGAGGAATTTCCACAGTTTGTTGCACAATTCCTATGGGACAGTACTATATTAGACTGCAGTTACTGTGCCAAAGTCATTATGTGGATACAGCTAGCTTGTACTGAGCTCCAACTGCCCTCGCCCACATGTGTTAAATTATGAGTTCTTAGTAAAAGGACAATAAATAAAAACTGAAAAACATTTGTCATACTGTCCATATCCTGTGTAACATACTATGTGGCCTGTACATAAACAGGTACGCCTTCAGATGTTGTACCTGGAAGTTATTGTACTTGTAGATAGAACCTCCGGTGTGTGAAGGCACATCAGCCATGGTTGTCAAGTCCACATACTGGCTGGGAAAAAGGAAGAGATCCACACAGCAGCCTTGTGCCACACAGTCCTTAGACAGCTGCTCATACACTCCTTTCTGAGGCTGGAACAAAATCTATGGAAAAAAAAAAACAGAGAATTAATTTGGCTACGTCAGCAGTCTTCTACAGCAGCAGTCTCGAAATTCAAACAAAGCTTAAAGACTGCATCCAACACCACCCACCACACTCACATAAGTGAGTGCAAGACTTTGGTTTCAATTAAAAACAAAACAAAGCTCAAAACTAGTTTATTGTCATTTAAAATACCATTTTGATATAAACCCTACACACAGAAAAAAAGATTTGCAGTTTTCACTTTTTCCTTCACTCGACACAAACGTTTGCTCACTTTCTCTTTCTCCGTGTTGACCAGTTTTTTGTCATCCCTGTTCTTCAGTTTGCCAGGAGCCTCAGCAGTGGGCATGGAGGAGTGGAAGATGAAGAGCTTTCCACTACATTCTGCTGCCTGGAAGGAAGAGAAAGATGAGAAAAATATCTAAATAAGCGGATCTCATCATCTAAGGTGCGTAGCGTGTTCCTTCCTGACATGTTGTTACTAGCATTACAGTGAAATTATGAGGTCAGGAGGTTCAAAATCCAACTCCTGCAGAGGAATCAAATAGTCCAGTAATAATAAACTTTATTTGCTGAGTACTCTCCTGTCTTGCAAAGTAAATTGATAAAGAAAAGATAAAGATGTAAGTAATACTCAAAATAAAAATATGAACATGAACATGCATGAAAAAATAAACAAGAAGTCACTGACTCTTTGGTGTTGTGTAATGTCATGACTGCTTCCAATTAAAAGCTGTGTGTGAACTTTTCCTTTACTGTGCGCCAAAAACACTGACCTCATACCACTGGGGAGGTTTGTTGGACTTTAGAGTAAACACAAACATAGCAGGAAGAGAAAAAAAAAGAAGCTTTGCTGGTTTATGGAGTTGATAAGTTGAGTGAGTTGGCGTGAGCAATATATCTGAAATAGTTTGACAAATTGAAACAAACTCGTGATCTTGTCCATGATTGGGTGAACTTTTAGAAAAACATGTTAAATGTTATGTGTTTTGGCTGCACGATATTTTTATTGAGTCCATGAGTACAGTGATTAGAAAATGACAAAAATATAAGAGCCCGGTGTGCTACAGTAGATTGAAAAACACTGCTCTGCCAATAAAATGTAGCTCCTCAAACATGAAGCTTCTAGTCAGACTTATGAAGTTTGATCTTTCACTCTTTCACTAGAAATTAGTCTGTATCCAAAACTAGAGCGGCCACACATGCCTCCAGAAGGTTTCCGTAGGCCCTTAATCTCCCACATCATGCTGACAGATGTCACCCTGTGACTAACCTTGAATGCCTCCACGCCGGCCTGGATGACGGGGACAAAGACCGTTTCACTCTCATTGGTTTCTGCAAACATGTCAGGGATCTGGTCCAGAAGGCTAGAGATGAAAGGAACAGGATTACGGCTTTGCTGTGGCATCTCAAGCATCCAGCTGACTGGCAGTATGCTCATCTATTGTATTTTATGAAATTAATGATAAACTGTGTCTCACTTGTAGATAACAGCTTTCGAGTCCTGGTAGTTGACGAGGAAGCCATCAAGCAGCGGGACAAACATCTCGGCTGTGTCTGACACCACCATCATCTGGGGCTGGGCCAGAGCGCTCTTCACATTGTAGAAATGGAGGACCTTGTTGTAGGTGACAAAGCCGACCTTAATCGCCGAGCTCTCCACACCTTCCTCACTAGTGAGGGGGAGAGAGAAAACAAGCATCTGTTGAATTCCAGGATGTTTCTAGTAAGTCATTTGAAAGTTTATTCACATTAGCTACACGTGCGCAGCGTATAAAGGCAAGCTCTGTTTGTACCAGCTGTCATGTTTACAAGAATCGACTGTCATCCTGAAGTCACTGCTGACATCCTACTGCTTTTGTATATTTCTATTACTGCCATTAAAATCATTCAGAGGCTGAATCTGGCACTTTTTTTTTAGCATAAGAGAAAACACAAGACAAGAATCTGGTTTATTTTTGGGATGGACGTCACTTTTAAGCACTATTTCACCCTTTAAAGGACCATTTCTCAACCATGTCAAATAGTCAAGTATAAACATCCACCCAGGAGTGGAATTATATCCAATATGGAAATGTTTATTAGTGCTTGAGTGTATCTGTGTGAAAGTGGGCATCCAAAAAAGAGGAAGGAAATAATGGCTACAGGTTTTCAAAATCCAAGCCAATAGTTGGAGAAGGAAACAATTAAACTATTTTACTGGTGAGTAATGCCTGCCATTTGTTTTTTGTCTTTCTCTAATTTATAGACTTAACTTAGCCTGCCTTATTTATACTATCCCTCCTGATATACACTGTCAGAAAAAGGTATTTTGCCAAAGTAGATATTTAAAGAAATGAAGACATTAAAAAAAAAAAAGCTCTGACCTTTACCAGAACTCTGTGAATTGGGGTGTGGAACCGGTAGCAAGGTCGAACCACAACCATACATCAAAACCTTTAACCGTCATAGTAATTTAAAAGCATTCTTTACTGACGCTGCCAACTGCAGTTTGTAGGTCTCTCTTCGTAAATCACGCAGACACACTGTGGGACGTGTATTGTGGTTTAGAACATTTACATCAAGACTCTTTGAAGTAAACATGCAACTGCTCAACTCTACGAACATTTATGAGCCACAGGTACTGTTAGAAGTAACACGTGGGGAATGGATGAGGTTATTTAGCTCTTTCTCATACCAGCGATTAAAAAATACCAGTGATGACAAAAAAAATTTTATTGTAGGCTTAGACTTACCTCTACATCTGCATTTACTTAAACTAGGACGGTGCTTTTTTTCAATGAATTACACGTGCATTTAGCAAATACTGTAACACAACATAAACCATATCAAAGTTCAGGGTGTTCAGAAGATTGAGTGCCTATAAAAACAAAAGATAAAGATTCAAACACAGCCGAAGAGAGGGTGTATCTGGAGTACACTTCTACTAAAGTGTTTAAAGCATGATGTCATGGCAGCAGACAAATATGGATATACTGCTGCTGGCATTAATGAAGTGGAGAGAAGAAAAGAAAGCTTCCAAGTTATTTTAGGAGCAACCAGGTGAAGTATATCATTCCTTCCTCCATGATAAATTAATAAACTCACTTCCAGAGTGATGGTTACCACAAAACCAGAGCCATCTGTACAGCAAACCTTTTAGTTTTGTTTTTGTTTTGGATGCCTGTCAAAGATGAGAGCCTACAAACTATAATATTTTCCGTTTTTGGCAGCCTAGGCGCCCTCCCTAACCGATGCCCACCATCTGCAATACTTCATGCAAGAATATTCCGTTGATGAGAACAAATACTTCGCTTGATGGTTAAGACTTGAGGAGGCTTTTTTGGAAAGGCATGAGTTGGTTGTGTATTAACAGCACTGAGTTTTACATTTTAAACTGATCTCTGGTAGTCTGAGTCAATTGAGGATATAATCTATGTGGACAAATGAAAGAGTGGAAGTGGTGTAAATCCTCCAGGGTTTTGCAGAATAGGGGAGTATCGTGGGTGGATGGCACATAATTTAGCAGGAGATGCGTATTTAATTACTAACAGTACTGTGTGAGTGTCTGTGCTTTTCTGATTTATTTCGTGTACCTGGGCAGCTTGTCCAGCAGAGTCTTCAGCTCGTCACATATCAGTTTGACGAGTCCACTTTTAATGTTGTTGTAGGACACATCAATCATGAAGATGTAGGCAGGAGGATTTGGAGGCTTGTTGTTCTGTGGAAGAAGGGAGCAGGTGTAATGAATGTGCTGCATTTCTAAAAAAATCAAAAACTATTCTCCTGCATAGACCTTATGCCCTCCACTTTACATTTCTGTTATTACTTCTCAAATACCATTGATTCAATTTGGATTTGCTCAAAAGTAGGGGTAGTTGTGAGAAGATCATGGCAGGCATAAACTCCTGAATGGAGGGTAACTGTACTCCCGCTGTGTGGGAGGGGGGTTTTCTGTAAGATATTGTTATGTTTCCACAGTTACAACCCATGACAAGAAACTCACCTTGCAGGCTTTTGTTTAATAGCTGGCCTGCTGAGGCTGTTTATAAGTCTTAATAAACAGAGCAAAAGTAGGCCACTGGAGTGACTCAGCTTTGCCAACTTACTCTGACCCTCTAATGTTGTTTTCAACAGCCACAGCCTCCATGGGGACATGTAGCTGATTAGCATCAATGTCTAGAGTTTTCAAAAGAACTGAGCTGAACACTTTCTGTTCTGCATTCAGCTTTGATATAATCAGCGTGTGCTGAATAATGCAAGGTGCCTGCCAAAAGGTCCTAGAGAAAACTAATAAGTTGCTCCATATTAGTCTTAGGCATGACAGACTTCAGTGAGGACCATCAATTTAAAGTGTTAAAGCTTTTGTGACTGTTGAATCATGTAGGCATAAACTCTGCTTTGCACCAGTAAACAATCCCTACATTAAAGTGTTTATCGATACTGATCAACTTAATCCACGTTGCATAATGTGCACTGAAGAGCAGTCAACAGTTGTCCTGTACCTTGCAGTAGTCCAGGGTGGCTACAAACTCGTAGGATCCCAGAGACAACTCAGGTCTCTCATAGAAGTCCACTCTCCGGCCCATGTGATCAAGATGTTGGAAATAGAAGACTGGCACTTGGGTAAGACAAAGAAATGAATTTAATGTATAACTGCTTACAATTTTAATTTGTGTAAATGAAATTTTTCTTTTTGGCTCCTTGAAATTTTTAGGGTGAGAGAACATTTTTTGCACAATAAAGTACCTTCATTGACACAGTTGCAGAAACCACACTGGTAGCGACGACCGCCATCAATAAACTGCATGTAGGGACACATGTAGGCCTTGCATCGATTGCAGCGGATGGGGCCTGTCTCACCATGGTTCACAACATATAGAGGAGTCTACATGGGAAAATACAAAAGACATTATGGTCAATATTATATTAATCTCATGTAACTTTTTCACAGCTGTAAGATCTTAACTATAGACTGCATGACATCTAACACACAATGTAAACACAATGTAGATCATGCTTTAGTTCTTCTTTAGTATCATATTTAGTATCATTTAGGTGACTACATTTCATGTTACGCTCCCTATGTTTTCACTAATGCAATATCTACTTGGACCCGTACTCTAGCGCATTTTGTATGCCCATATAAACACTGCTCTGTCCAAAGCATCAGTGATTCCATGACACCCAAACAATACACATTGCATGCATACAGAACATTTGTCTATTGTGGAATGTAAATGCTTACCACAAAGCTGTTTAATATACTGAAGCACTGTATGCAGGCCTGCAGATTATAGACACTGTCTTAACCTTATAAATTTAAGGCTCCCTGCAGGCTTTGACACAGAATAAATTAAAAAATGTTTGGCTCCAGTGAACTTCCATAAAACCCATGCAGACAAGGCAGCTAGTGGGTTTATTATTAGACTTTGGACTTAAAAGTGTTTACAGTATCTGAAGGCTGTTTACAAAGTGCAGTGAACAAAATCTATGTGCAAAAACAATGGATATGAAATCCAAGCAAAACAATGTGCTCCTTTCAGATATGTAGAAATTCAGAGCACTGATTATTTTCACTGTTTTGATATATTTCTGGTGGGAATATGCTTCATGTTGTACTGGATGAAATCAAATCTGAGAGTGCAATACACTATAGTTTAATTCCTTTTGTATAAACCTCCTTTCTTCTTCAGTGGTCCAAGCAAATCTGACATTAGCTAATTAGCCTAAAGCTAGCCAGCTAGAGACAAAGCTAACATTGCCTAAAAAGGTCTATTGGTGTCTGGGAGAAGGCGGGTAGAGGGGAAAATATCTTGGACCACACATGATCCAAAAGGAGGTCATTGACAGGACAAATTAACTTTTACAGTACTTGTAGTATGACATCCATCAAAGGAGAACTAAATTTGGTGGTTGTGACTATATTGTGGTGATTTTTTTTCATTTTCTTTTAAAAAAAAAAAAAAAAGTACCAATCTCTATCATACAGGTTAATGTCTCAGTAGGCACTCATAAACAAAATCACCCTAAATGTTACAATTAAGGCGAGAGGTGCCTAAGAACCTCAAACTGTAACATTTATTTTTTTTAAATGCAAAACAGTAATGGGAGAATATTTTAGGCACTACTCACTGATAATGCAGTAATTGTATGCTCCTACTGCACAAAACAGAGCACCCCACAAGTGTTAGTTTCAGTTTCATAAGTCATTACTGAGCTGACAGTGTGGAAAATTCCAAAAATACAGCTCACTCTAAGGATAGTAATGCTTTGATGTGGTATGAACAGTTTTGCATGCAATGTTTACCATTTATAGAATTTGGACCCAGCCGAGAAGATTTGTATTATTTTATTTTTTCTTCCACTCAAAGGTCATGCAGACTGGTTGATACATCCATGTGAAAACACTGACATCAGCAAAATGACTAACCTAATTGAAACTTTTCTTGTAACTGTTGGACTTGCAGCATACCAGGAAAATGTGCGTATTTCCCAGCAAATATGTTAAGAAGCATTTTAGTCTCTCTCCTCTTGTTTATTTTAGCAGATGGTTATGTTTTTTTTGATGTTATTTGAACTTGTGCAACTGACTTTTAAGTAAGTTATAAATAAAACGATGACTTACCTCATTCTTTGGCAAACTGGCAAAGGGTTTAATGATGGAAGCCAGGGGCACTTGGCACTGTTTGGCCAGATCGATGGTGCAGGGTAAGGAGTAGGTGGTGCAGCGCATGAACCTGGGACTGGCATTGCCTGGGATTAGCAAAGAGATGATTCAGTGACCTCAATATCATGACAGAGCACATTTCTAGTGCCACCCCCTTAGAAAGAAGTATGGACTGTTAAGTTCTCTGTGTTTAATTTACCAGTTACCAGAAAAAGTCAGTAATTATAATCCTCAAGGAAATGTCTACAAGCCCATAAATTATAAAGTACCTACCACAAATGTCATAGATATTACTGAACTTGATTTGCTCAACATGAACAATCACAAAGGCTGTATACATACGCAGGAATTGTAGAAACAAAAGGTGTTTAAAAAAGGTTCTTTCCGAAAACAATGTGTTGGGGATACAGTTGCTACAGATGAACAAACCTTTTGTGCTTAAAGAGAGTTTTAAGTGTTATTTGGGGTTACCTTGGTCCTGTACTGAGAAGTCAGTGGTCACCAGAGGTGGAACTTGACCTCTGATGTTTGTGTTGAAGACTTGTCCTCCTTGTTTTGCTTGGTCATCCTCAATGACTTGGGTCTAAAAAACAAGTTTTGCATTACAGCACAATATGACTCCTTTAGAGTTGTTTGATAGATACCAAACATATGCAATGTTCATCAACTTTATGTTTGCATTTTGCCTGATTATATGCATGAATGTGAGGACAAACTGATTTCACCAACCATGTTTCTGTAAGCCTAAACCTTTTTCACAATCATTTACCCATTACCGTATAATAATGATAATAATAATGGTAATAATATAATAAAATTGATTAAAATGCTAGTAGAATGAACAAAAGGAGAAGGGAGAATTAATAAGCTGCTGGTTCAGGGCAGAAAATGTGGAATGACGTATGCGGTATGTTGGTATGTGAAGGTGTGCAGTCTCAGGGGGATTAGTCGTCTACTCACTGTGCTGGGGATAGAGTCAGGGTCCAGTTTCTTCTGAGGTGGGCCAGCCATTGGGGCTGGTGCTCCAGGGAAGCCCCCGGGCATGCCTGGCTGAGGCCCAGCCATGTGTCCCCCTAACTGACCTGAACATTAAAAAGGACATCATGGCTATTAGTGGATATTTATTGGCTACGGTGTAAAGTGTAGAACTGTGTGCAGAACTCTATTCAGTTGATTAAATGTTAGCTGTAAATGGCTTTAAAATAGAGAGCAGTCTGCGAGGAAAATCAAGGATCAAAGACACACTATATACAATACATACAGATTTTTCATTTTTTCCAGACCCTGAGCTAATGACAATGTGTCAGTATCACTACCAGTGAGTAACTAATAAAATCATATGTCAAAAAAGTTGTAATATCCCTTTAAAGATGCTTCTTTAATGGTGTGAGCTCAACTTATTTTGGTATGCGAGGTCAAAGTTACCTGCTTGCTGTGGGTATCCAAATGGACCAGGAGCTCCAGGACCAGGCTGCTGGAAACCTCCAGCACCTGGAGGAAGTGGTCCAGGGAAGGGTCTACCCATGCCTGCCATTGGTGGTCCTCCCATTGGTGGTCCTCCCATTGGTGGTCCTCCCATTGGTGGTCCTCCCATCTGTGGGCCTGCCATTGGCATGCTTGTCGGGGGTGACTGTGGTGGAGTCATCTGGGGTGGCATGTGAGGTGACTGCGGGCCTGGAGGCGTCTGTGGCTGGCCCATTGCTGGAGGAGGGGCCATCTGGAAAGGCTGCTGGGCTACAGAGCTTGCTGCAGGAGGAGGGCTCTGCATGGGTCCCGGGGCTACAGTACATTAATCGTGGATTTGTTGAGTACATTCTTGGTGTCATTTTTCTAATCAGATGATATGAATCAGTAAATAGAAAACTTACCATAGTTGTTCAAGTTCATAGCACTCATCTGATTAGCAAGCTGCTGCCCTGGAGGCGGAGCCTGGGAGGCCATGCTGTTGTATGCCGACTGTGGAGGTTGTCTATAAGCAGCAGATGCAGCTGGTGGAGCAGGGTATCTGAGGAATATAAGAACGATTAGTAATATCATATATATTAATATACAACAGGTACAGTATGGTCTCATGGTGACAAAGTGCTTAATACCTGAAAGCGCTTTTAACCAGCAATGTGAGATTTTGCCAACATGATTCCAAAATCACTTTTGCCTAATCACTGCAACAATTTATGATTAAGACAAAATCAGTGGCCTCTTGTTATACATCACCAGTGGGACTCTTTCTTTATGCAGCCTGACAAAGTGAAACATTAACTGAACAACAGAGAGCATTTTTACACTCTCATTTCGACCAAACACTCGCACTACACAATTACAACCTAGTTATGTTAACTTAACCAGTCGCTGTTTAGTGAAAATTGTTACCTTTGTGGATGAGCGCCATTCTGCTGGACATTTGGATTGTAATGACCGGACACTGGAGGTGGAGGCATGCCGGCAGCAGAGGAAGCCGGTGGTTTCATCATACCTGCAGTGAGTAACAGACGTCATAATTATATTTGTATGGTCCATTTTATGTGAATGCTAGCAAGGCTCTAATTAGCTTTACTGTACATTAAATGATGGCAATAATAAGCTACTGATTTGTTTGAGTATAAGATAAACAATTTGCAAATAATTCTGAATTTTAAATTTTAGGAACCTGACTTGTTTTGTTACTAGACTCTAAACATGGTTCAGTTTTTAAGGGTTCTTAGATGATCGGAGTTTGGTCTGTAGAATGCAGATGTGCGGCCTGAGACAGCTGTTTTAAAGGCACATGACACATAGCCAGGTTTTTACAGTAATAGTGTAGTTGTGATACCTATTTTAAGCTGCCATTTTGGCCAGGTGTCCCTTGTAAAAGAGATACTATATCTCAGGAGACTCCCTGGTTAAATAAAGCTTAAATAAAAAAATAAAATAGATGTCTTTGTCTGAAATGATTGATCCACACAGAATCCTGGTTCCAGTGCTGTCCACTGTGGTTTCAGTATTTCCACATTGTTGCCAAAGACTATTTATGTTGCCTTGACCTTCTTTTATAAAGACCTTAAGTTTGCTAGTGGTTCTACTAAGTGTCCAGGGATTTAAAAAATGCTTGCTCTTCAATCTTACAGAGCTTGCTTCAGTGTGTGGTGAAAAAAAAGCCACTGAATTTATTGCATCACCTTTGCGGGCGCTGCTAGTACCTAATGTGTGTTATGTTACAGTTAGTGTAAAATATGAATTATTTAAAGGGCCAGGCACACAAATTCACTTAATGAAGGAAAAAAACATAATGAACAATACAATATAAAGTACCTTCAGCTGCCAACTAGGACACATTTCATGCAGTTTATTATTATTTTCAAAGCATTTCTGGACTGTTAATTTCAATATATTTGTGTCAGCCAAAAACCTAACATAAGCAAGCATTAACTCTGTCAGCTTGAGAATTGTAGCTATTGTTATAGCTCATTTGCTACAACTGACATCATTCGAGGATGAATGAGCTGAAGTGTACGCCTTAAGATGGCAAGATCAGACCTGTTAAATACCAGCCTATCTACCACACAGTAAAGTGGCTCACCTGTTGGTGGAGCATTGATTGCCTGAGGTGGCTCCCCGTAGTGCCCATAGAGGGGCTGCGCAGGACCAGGTCCAAATCCACCTTGGTAGCCCCCCATCCCTGGCTGGGCCTGCGAGTACGGGGGTGCAGCAACATAACCCTGTTGACTCATTTTGATGGGACGGCTGTTACTGTCTTCTCATGCCAAGATGAATCGGTTTTGACAACCTGTGAAGTTGAAAAAGATGCAATTAAAGTATGTAAGATGTGTACAAGTACTTTAGTGGAAAATTGAAATAAGAAAAGCCTTTTTTTATTATTATTATCCTACTGCATAATGAAGACACACCACATAGAAATAGAAGCAGAAAATTCCTGGTGAAAACCTGCCGTTCTTTAACATTCATGTTTGTGGTACTCATAAACGTATTTATTTTGTGTGCATACAACAACAACTGATATTTGACTTCATGCAATGATCAACACTCATGTAACAGAGACCTTTGACATCTTATCTTTGGTAATATAATCTGCAAGTGACTACATGAGTTGTCTGTTTCCGTTTTGCTGTCAGAACTACAAATCAATGGCGATTTTCATGATAGGCACACATTTGCTTAATTCTGACAGTATGACAACCACAGAGGCCTGTAAGGCTTTTTTTTTTTTTAAATACTTAGCACTTTTAGCCAACTACACCTTTTTACATTGTTTAGCTTTTGGGCCCTCACCCTACCAACATATCTAACATACAAGGACTACCAGCTGGGGTCCCTGGGGACCCCAAGAATAAACTACTGTAAGAAACAACCATCATAGCAAAATTATTTCTTCTCAAAACATTATATTATCCCAAGTACAATCTTTCCACAAAGCCTTCAAAAGGACTGACACCCCCCATAAGTGTGTGATACTTTAAATTAGGACCCATGGCAAACATGAACTCAATAAATAGTTCCAGCTATTAAAACTGCATAGGTGGTATTGGGTGCTTTTGGCTGGAATCCCCCCCACTACGCAGTAAAGAATGAGTTAAGAGTAAAAGCTATGGGACTTTTTAAATGCGTCAACCCTTTTAGGACAGGATGATGAACTTTGGCACAGCTGGGTCAACAAAACAGCTGCGTACTGACACAGTCACTTTTCTAAACCTGAAACACCTCTTACTACATAACAAACAGATGTTACCTATTCTACCAGCGGCAAAAAGGTATATCGACAAAGACTTAATCGTGATTTGTCGTGGGTAGTTGTACTTTAATGTGTCTGACACTTCCGAGAATTGCCACGTCAAAGACCGTTATGATGGCTAAAAAAACCGGAGCATCCCTGCCTGGTTTCAGTTCACATCCAGCTGAACGGACTCACATGTCCTCTTTTGTACTAATTACAATAATATCCTGGCTCTTACAAGCCATGCTAGCTTAATATGTTATCGAAAGAAAAGAGCGCAGTGGTATGACAGCACAGCACTTCCTTCAGCTTTGATTACACATTGATAGAAAACATCTTGCTAGCTAGTTACACGCAAATTACTACAAAGTTTTCCTTTGCGCGAGAAGCACGCAGAATTCAAACATAAATACCCTCAAAAAAAAGAATGATATACCATACAAATACGTATTCGTATTGGCTACATGTGTAAATGTTGTCGTATTGGTATTTACCTGTATATAGGGCAGAGTCCTCTTCTCAGTGAAAGCAGAGTGCCACGTCAAACTCCAGCAAAGCGCCGGTCGCTATGATGGTTACGCGACGAAAATCACCACTGTCAATGGCAAAGAAAAAGACGTATTTCCGGTAATCGAATTCAAAATAAACATTTTAATAGCGAATAAATGTGCCTGAACAATGCATAACGAAGCAAACGCAATACCAGTTTTTTTCTAAAGTGCTTTTTCACAGCATATTAACGGTTCTGATGTTCTGTATACCCAAGTCAGCGTTTTAAAAGGCGTCACCGTGCTTTTATGTCGAAGAGTACAGACCTAAACTTCCGGTTTGGTCGCGGTGTTTTAAGCTAACTCGATACAGCTGTTGAATTTGTCTGGCGCTGTACGCATGCGTGAACTAGAGGGAACCCATACACGTCAGCACAGGGGATGTGGACCTGAGCTTTCCTTCATCCTTTACCTGAACACTGAACATATACAGCTTTCACTTTCTATTAGGGTTACAAAATCAAATCCTACGGAGCCTACATTTTAACATATGTAATGCACCATAATGTGGATGAGGATAACAGAAGAAAATTACGACGGATTGCGTTAGATGTATTTATTAGGCAATTGATAATCAGGGCTACCACAATATAGCCTAGTGAATATGGCTGTGTGTTATAGCATTGAGGACGCTGAGGTCTTGTCCTCTGTGTTGTTCATAAGAATTTGTGGATCTGACACAACTTCAGGAGGAGTTCTACACAAACTACACAAATTATATAGCCTATGACGTTTTTTAAAGTCTTATTCTATCTAATAATCCTATCTAAAAAAAAAAACTTTTTTGCAGAAAAACCAAAATATAGCTACACTACCAGTCAAAAGTTTGGACACACTTTCAAGGCAACAGCACATTTGTAATATGTTGCAATTGTAATATTATTGCTAATGTGGCTGCTGTAATCAGTGTTGGAAATTTAAAGACCATACCTATAATGAATTGTGATGACTATGGTTTTATCTCTGTGCTTCTGTGATGTATTCATAAGCATTGAGAGAAATCACCTTTATGTTTTGTTTTTTTGATTGTTTGTACGGTGTTATTTTATGTGACTTTTTCTTCTTAGGCTGCAATGTTATGTCTGTATGTAGACTGGCAGAGAACAAGAGCACCAGAACAAACCACTGGTTGCATGCAACGCTTGCAGGCGTGTCCGTGCGCCGTGACGTTGCCGAGCGGGCTGGACTCAGGGAGAACTCAGATGATGGGGATTATACAGCGGTGTGGTGGTGGTGGTTTTTCTAAAGTGCTGCTGGTCTGCTGACAGCTCAATGATAGCGCTGTGGAGGTTTGGCTGAGAAGCTGTGCACAGCATGGGCACCGGGGATTACATCTGTATAACGCTGCGTGGTGGTGCGCCCTGGGGATTCAACCTGAGAGAGGGAGAGGGGGACACCTACAGACCTTTTCTGGTTTCCCAGGTATCTATCTATCTATCTATCTATCTATCATCTATCTGATAGGTGTTCAATTTATTAATACCATGTTCCAATACCAAAGTGAGATTGCACTGCCTAGCAGGAATATGCCAGAGATAAGATATTCATCAGTAATAATACTGATAATCTGACATTTTAAGTTATTTATGCCTTTTACTACAAAAAAATATATATATATATAAAATGTCCAATTTTGACTAACAGTAGCATGCAGCATATGGTGTCCTATCTAATGGATTTCTATTAGTAGCTCAGTGATCAGTTTTTTGAAAAAGTTGAATAAACTCTGGTGGGAGAGAGTGTATTTGGAGCAGTGCGTGCTCGCCGCATTTTTGTGTGCGTTGGCTGTGTTTTGGTGCGAGATTCCTCGGGACCCTTATATGGTCAAGGCCAAGAGAGAGTGTGAAGCTGAGGGCAGTGTGATCTGTTATCACTCACAAAGACTTTAAGCCAGAAACCAAAGCAATATCCAGACGAGTAACCACCCCGCAGAGTGAAAGGTATGTGCGTTATGCAGGTATACCTATGCAAATAAACAAGAAAAAGTAAAGCTAAAACTGAGATATGACCATGCGGATATCACTTCGAAAGAACATTCAAATAAATGGCGAGAGGGATGGTAGGCAAATTCAAGGTTCTGCTATATGAACACTTCAGTCACATATAATTTGTTTAGCCTGATATTGTGCCAATAAATCTTATAAGTAACATCAGTATTTGATCTGCCCTCTGGTGACTACTGATAAAACTACTTTCTTATGAGGCACAACAGGCATGCCTTTATATTCATTTTGAAGCAGATGGATGATATTGTTCATTGCATTAGGCTGTTATTATTTGCACAGAATTTGCAACTCTTAATACTTTAACTCGTCTGTTACACCATATCAGTACACATGCAAGAATGTTCAACATTGTTCATAACTTAAAATACAGTAAACATTGGGGATTTTTGAGCTCTAACTAGTTGCCTGTAATGTCATGATCACACACAATGCCTGGATCTGGCTTAGTAGTCATTTAAACAAACACTTATGTGTGTGCATGAACTCATATACTGTACACCAGCAGTTTATATGTTAAATGTATCTGCATGTGGAGCCTCCTGCACTGAAATATGCTTCAATACAGTATTCAACTATTGCATTGAATGAGTGTCTGTGAAAGTGGATAGATCCTAACTTAAACTTAGATTTGGTAAAATTGGGATTTCAAAGCTATATATCTCAGGTTGGTTCACATAATTACGTAAAATGCAAAAAAAAAATGACAATGTCTCGATGCAGAAGCACACTGCTGTGTTGTAAATGTGCACAGAGAAAGGTAAAGCCAGGTGTCTTTACTTTGAAGAGCAGCTCAGACTCTATATATGGTATAGTAACGCATGCTCACAAGTACTCAAGCCGCACAGATCCCTCATCAACTTGTCATGCACGTAGTGAAGATGTAAATGTTTTTCTTAAGTTGCATTCCGTAAGAGAGCTTCAGAGACTCTGAAAGCACCAATAGATCATCTTAATGACAGACCCTTAGCTTGTTTCAAACAACTGAGTCCAGGATTCTGAAGCTAATTTCTGACTTTTATTGTGATTTTTTGTATATCATTTCCACAATTCTTGGCATTAAATAGTCTCCTCAAATTGAGTAAGTGGCCACACATCCACTAAAGCCTCAAATAAAGCCTCATAAACATGTAGATGGTTGATGTGAAGAGACTAAAGCAAATCCCTCGTGTTTTCTTGCATTTGGTGAGTTGCTTCTGTTCTGTTTTTATAAGATCGTACTGTAGGTAAATAATAGTTTCCATTATTTGTATTAAAATATAAGACAAAATCACAAATGTAGGCTACAGGTAACACTTTATATAAAGAAATTCCTGTTAATTTTCATGTAAGTCAACAAAACATAAGGCCTTGTACACTGACTGGGTAAATTTTGGAGCAGTGCTTTAATTCGGATCAGATAGCAGTAAGTCCCTTTCCCATTTCACTATCTAATTTTAGACAAAAACATGGTGTTTAGAGTTTTCAAGTCTCCAAAGATTTATTACATGTTACATAAGAGCCTTGTGAGTGCACAGCATTAAGTGTTTTCCACTCTAAAATGTAGCCACATACAGTACGATGCATCTTCCCAGTGTGTGCCTCAGTGTTGGACATCTGGGGGTTTTAGTCCACCTCATCTGGAAGGCATAACTCTAAACATACCTTCTCCAAACTCTTCTTGTGGGAAGGACAGAGAGCCAAGTCTGTTAGTTAAAAAAGTTGAAAAAGCAAACATACCAAGATCATGAGAAATGCTCTTATGCTCCAGGCTCTCCTGTGTCTGATAAAATGTGTGTTTTTAAAGCTCCCGTTGAATGTGATGGAAACTGGGTTTTTGTTTCCTGGGAGAAAGTGATTGTTCAGTGTACTGACAGGCAGTGCGGTGTAAGGGCACGGGGTATCCACTCTTAAAAGGTTCTTTCCATATAAGGGAGGCTGTATTTTTCTTCTTATTTGGAATCCTGGCCTGAGTACAAAGTTGATGAGGTCACTTTATTTTTAAAGATACAGAAACTGCACGGTTCAAAATTGTACAAGTCGTGACCTACAAATGCACTAACAGACCTCAGAAAACATGGACACATGGATGGGACATTTAAGATTTGACTGGACAATAGATACTACAACTGATGTAATGCACACTTTGGATGTCTTTGCAAAAGTAAAAATACTTTCTGATGTCATCTGTATTAATACTCAACAGATATTCCAAAAAAGAAATCTGAACAGGAGACATTTTAGCCTCCTAATTAGTATGGTATGTCATCGTGGTATGTGGAATGTCAACATGCATCAGATCAGTTATGGACCACTGAATGACAAAGCAAATGTAAACTTAACACAGGTAAAGTCTGCAAAGTATCCAACTTTAAAGGCAGAGGCTACACATTCCACTTTGGCTGGGTTATCTTGCCCTTTACAGAGCAAAGAGGGCTCTTGTTGCTGATTCCTCAGCCTTAATAGTGCACCATAGGAACCTTATTAAGCTGCCAGGCAATTAGAAAAATGCCATCGCCTCATTCATTCTACGTCATTTTCCCGGAGTAAACAAAGTGCTCTACAGCTCCTTCCGTGACTTGAGTTTTGGCCATTGTGTTTTTCAGCAAAACATCTACGTCCTAGCTATGCGAAACAGCAATGACCTCAGATAATGACTGTGCTAGTTTTTTTTAAAAAAAACAACAAAACTTTTTCTCCCTTCCCTCCCTTCTGTTTGACTTTGCTTAAACAAATGAAGGCCAGCGCTCCTACAGCTTTACATTTTGAAGATGCAGGAGTGAGTTGCAATGCTGAATGTGGCTGTGAATGGTTTGTGCCAGTGCCGCCCAAAGAGAGGCCCAGTTGAACTTAGTGTGACGCACCAAATGACAGAAACAAGAGGATTAGTTCCAGTAATGATGTTATAATAGTGTTTTTATTTTTGTCAAAATAGGCATCTAAATTGTATCTACATTTGTTGTAGGATGTACACGTCAAAGTTTCTCTTCCTCACCTGAAGGCAGATAATGGTTATATTGACAGTATGTTTTTTTTTACTAATAGTTATTTGTCAAATAAAATAAATAACATGGCAAATATGAACAACATATTAAGTACATGTTGCAAACATTAACTCTACATTCAGTTAATTCCTCTGTTGAGTTTGGCAGAGAGAAACGTGTAATTCAGTAATTGCTTAATCAAAATAACAACATATTATCCGCATTGTCTACTTTCCAAAAATAAATGAACCTTACAAAACCAAAATTAAGAAACATTTGGGTGAAGTTATTTTTTTTTTCAACTCAAAGTAAGTTAAAGAATCAATTAAAGGGGAATGGGACCCTTGTATTAACACCATATGACAATATAATTCAGCGTATGCATCATTTCTGGTTACATGGAAAAAGACACAAAAAGAACAGATTAGTGAATATAGACATTAAATGTTACTATCCTCTTCACACGGTGTGATTGCTACCTGTGAGGCAGCTGGAAAATGTTTTCCTGAAATGTAAAAACATAATTGCTTAAAGCTGTGAAGACCGGGAACTGCTGGGAGCTACGTGGACACATTACGCAGCCCTGTGTTTCCTGTGGTTTTCTGGTGTGTTTAAGCCCATTATATACATAATTTGGAAATGGGTAACACAGGATAACACAAGCATATAATGTTGTCTAATTGTGGCCCCACATAATGTCAGCAATACATTTTGATGGTAAGGATAAGGGTTTTTTTTGGGGGGGGGGGAGCACTTTATTTGAAGAAAAAAAAAAGCCTGACACTGTGCATGTTCTTCTCTCGTCTGCCTTACTGTTTGTGTACCTTTACGTTGCGAGGAGAAGAGACAACGACAAATGTTTCCTCTCCTTTTTTGGAGCAGGAGTGGTTGCTGTGGCGTTCCATACAAACTATCATCACTGTGGTGAGGTGTGAGTCCCAATAGACAGGCACACAGGCTGCCTTATAGGGTCTGTTTGCAACACTGTTAAAACCTCGGGGATGGAGTCAAAGACGTTTTATCTGAAAGTTACCAACTCTATAAAGTAACTCATAAAATATTTTTGTATATAAAGCAAAGTCGCCTCATTTTATTGCCCAGGATGTTTCTTATGGCAGGCGTATGCGGTTGAGGCTTTGTACTAGGTAGCGCTGCCTGTATATTTATTTTTGGAGCGCTTTCTTTTGTTGGATGCAAAAAAGTACTGTTTATTTCTGCATCTCCCTTTGAAATACAGGTAATGAAACAAAAGTCAACAGGCATCAATGGTGTGCCAGACAGATGAGGACCTGTTTCACTGGTGTGTGTTGTAATATGGTTTTGACACAGCAAAGCACTGAATCTTTGTTCGACATTTAGTGTACAAAATAATTTTGTGTTTTTGAACATAGACTGCAGTATTTCCCTATGCATACTTGTTATGCTCGAGCAGGGACTCTCCTCCTCTTCCTCCTCTGTGTGTGTAGGGGTGTGTGTGTTTGTGTGTGTGTGTGTGTATGTGCATTGCCATCTAGTGACAAGATTGTTTTACTGCAAGTATCTCGAGTTGCACGTCCATGTACTGCATAGATGGTGCCGCAAGAGTTGACTAGTGATCAGTATTTGTGTCAAATTCCAAAATGCAAAACTTATTTAAGTTAAGTTTACATTTTGTTGTAAAATTATAACATTATTAATCCTGATTTCATTACAGGGTTACTGCAACAACACCAGATTTTTTTTTAATATAGCTATTCAGATATTTTCATCAATAAACTAGAAAATAGAGCAAATACATAATTTTCATTTTCTGCATGTTGTGTAATTAGAATAAACAAAGAGATGGATAACCACAGTTGTTTTAAGATTGGAAATGCCTGAGCTGTGAGCTGTTCCACAATTTATATGACTGCCGCTTGCCAGGAAGTCTTTCTGGGTAAAAAAAAACAAACAAACAAAACTTTAAGAAAAAAAAAAAGAAATGATGAAAACAATCAAGAATGATGAAGTAATTCAACTTCAAGAACATTCTGCCACAGTAGTTGGAGCACATGAGCTTGACCAAAAGCAGAATTGCACTCATGTCATCAAAGATGAATCTGCATTGACTCTGCTGTACCACATACATAACTTTGTAAAAAGAAAAAATGATTATGGTGAATTGATTGAGTTGTGAAATGTTATCCCTTCCAGTATTTTAAGATTGATTTTATGGCATTTTGCCTTTATTTGATAGTTGACAGACAAGCATGATCGGAGAGAGAGGGATTATATACAACAGGGGTCTCAGTCACAGCTACACAGCACACATACAAAAACACCCTACTAGAACTGGCACATTTCGAAGAAGTTACCCATCTCAAGAAATCAGCTAATCATTACAGACCTTATAAACCTCCCTAATACTGTTTATTCATAGTATTTGCAAAATATCTTAACTTATTTCCTAAGAGCATGTCCTTTTAATTGCATGGTACTGAAGTAATCATTTATCCCCCTCACTGTATAAGTGGCCTTTTCTCCAAAATTTATGGGGTATTTCTCCTTATTAAATCCTATAATTAATGAACCATTTTATTGGCCTCAGGAACCAATTACAAGAGAACAAAACCATCAGTCATTGGTTTAACTGTGTAAAGAGGTGCCCTTTGAATAGATCTGCACAGAGCTAGCCTACAGCAATAATACGCAGCTGCCCAGTTAAAATACAAGGTACAAGGCCTTTGTCTTCCATATCAGTGACACTGATTGTACATTGCAGTGTGAATTGTGCAAATTGTTGCCCGACTCTACTTGTTGATCGTCTATTTTTATTATTTTTATTATAAATTTTAAATGTTTAGAATCAGTTCAGATAAAAGATACATTACCTCACTAATTTAATGTCTCCAAAATATTAATGATCCCGTCTCTGATTGGATAATGCTTCTCTTGCATTTGCTGTCTGCTTCACATAGTCCAAGACTTTTCTCATATTATTCTCATGAGCATGCATGATGCCTTTTTGCTAATTTATAACCTAAAGAATAGAATAATTTTCTATAATATGGACATGGAAGCAAACATTTATTTTGACTTCCTGTAAATAGCAACATGTGTGGAGTTTTGGATGGTAATTTTCACACATGGGTCATTCTGAGTGAGTTTGTGTTTTTGAGTCACTTGCTGTTGAGGAGACTGTTAATGGTTATCATCTGACCCTGTTAGTGAAGACTTTACCTATGTAGATAATAAATACTCATCCAGTATCTTATATGACTGTTTTTCTGGTAGTTTCCTGTCCTCTTACTACAATTTTTGTCTTCCACAGGTAGAAGTGGGTGGCCCTGCCTTCCTGGCTGGAGTGCAGGAGGGCGATGAGGTCGTGTCACTTAACGGGGAGCCATGTGCTGATCTCACCCTCTTACGAGCCTTTGCGCTCATCGACACATCGATTGACTGCCTGCAGTTACTTGTCAAAAGGTTGTGCCACATACCAGCCATTTGCAAATGAATGATTGTGCAAGAAAATCCAGAATTTGCAGAAAACACAAACACAACATCATGTCTGAAAATGCCTGTACACTCCATCTTGCCAGATTAAGAATTAGATGTCATGTGTGCGTGAAATATAATAATTTATTATTTTAGGCAGTTCAGTAACACTCTAGTATCTGTGTATCATGACAACTGAGCTATGCAGTCGGCCCTGGTGTTCACAACAGGCAAAATGATTATAGCACCACTATATTAGCATTTAGATAGCATGTTGTTTTATGACCCGGGGCCTTTTGCATATAGTTCACTGAACCACTGTGTGTGTGCACATAACATGTCTGTGTGTGTAAATTGTGTGAGCCATGCTGACCTTCCAACTGGCTTGGCTGAGGTGTTACAGATTTGTGTGCGTGATTGACATGCAGCTGCTCAGCCATTAATCAGTTGGAATTGCCAGTGTGTTTTTGAGGACGACATGTCCTCAAATATTGCTGCATATATCTTTATAAGTCCTTATTAAAACTGCAGTTGGGCATATATTTCTCTTTCTTTTTCAGGCAGATTGTAGAATCCTGGTTCTGTACACTTAGAAACAGATGACCTCACCTTGTAGCTATCCAAATCTATTACTATGATATGTCACTCTTTCCCATTTGGAGAAAAGGACTAGTCACTAGAGGCCTAATTGACTTATATTCAATAATTGCACTCACATAATGACATTCTGTTATGCTATTCCTCGCTGACCTTGAAGGTGGAAAATAGACACGAACAATGTTGAAACGTGATTACTTTCCACTTCAGTGACCTGAGCCTTTCATTTAGCTTGCTGCCTGACGATTCAATCTACTTGATAACTTTGACAACTTCAGCAGTGAAAGACAGGCTTTACTTTCTTAACAATCCAATGGCTCCATTCCTAAGTGATGATGTATTGCTTATTGAAATGGTAGAGATGGTGGAGGTTTTGCATTAATCTTAAAGTCACTTGTAGTGTCACAGGTCCAAAAAATATCATGATTACCCTGTTTAACATTATAAACAAATAATATAAGTGTCATTATCTCTTGTTAATTTTAATTATCTAGTTATTGAACAAAGAGAAGTTGCCCCACATATTCATTCCTGTTCTTCCCCTTTCCTTTCAAAGATACTGCTCCAGCCCCCCTGGAGGTGTTGAGTCAGAAGAGACATACTGTGGTGAGAGGGATTCTTCTGCTGAGGCTTTAGAGAGCACCACCCTCCACATCTTCTCCCCAAAGCACAGATCCCAAAGCCCAAGGGAACTCTACATATCTGAGTCCCAGGATAAGGCCTACTATGCCACAGAGTTTCCCAAGGAACCCCAGCTGCTTTGCACCCAGCTACATGTTCCCTCTTCTGGTGACCGGAGAGGCCCGGAGCCTGCTTTTCAGGGAAATGATAATGAGATGCCAAGGTGCTTCTCCCCTGGTGAAATGGTTGAACTCCAGGTGTCCTTCTCTGAGCAAACCTTGGACAACATGGGCTGTACCTCTCTTGGGAGTGCTCACGGGATTCAGGGAGACAACTCAAACAGAGAAGCAATAGAGACACTCCATACCACCACTGCATCTCACCATGTACCGTGCTCCGTCAGAGAGCCACTCGGCCAGCATGGAGTGGTGCTCAGCTCCCCTTCGATGCTGAGGCAGGTGGAGGTCATTTTGCAGCAGCCAGCAGCGTCAAGAGCAGGGAGGGGCATCCTGAGTGTGGGTGGCCCCAGGGTCAGTGGAAGTGTTGGATCCCAAAGTGAAGGAGAAGAAGGAGGAGGGCTCTGTGAGGGAGCTCCTGGGTCTTTCAGCGTCTCATTTGGATTTCCCTCAGAAGAGGAAACGCCAGCGGAGGAGCAAGGCTCTGAATCTGAGGGGGATCAAGACAAACCCAACAAACACCGGGCAAAGCACGCCAGTGAGTACCATATGGTCCATTTCCATTTTTACCCTGGTGTATTATAAGGATCTATTCTTTAAGGCAGAATCTCCAAGCTATTAGGTCAACACTAAACCGCATTTGTCAACAACATGTGTGCATTCCAAAGCTGACGTCCAGTGTGTGTACTCCTCAAAATAGTATGTGTCTCTCACTATAGTTGGAGGAGGGTGCTCATTCCTTCGAAGGGAAGCAGATACATCCGGGTCTAACCTAAATTAAAACAGAATCAAAGTGGTAGTAAGGGGGCACAGTGTAGTTAGGATGGTGACGGTCAACAAAAGCTGAATATAATGTATCAAAAAGAAAAGAGAAAAAAGGACGCCACATGATCATCTTTGAAAAGCTGCTAGACTTTATAAAATATCTTAAATTGCCCATTTGCAAAGGTTGACGATGAATATGGATACTGACGCGTTTCTCTGAGCTGTGTAGAAGACATAAATATAACACCGGCACACTGATGATGCCTGCAGAAGTGGCCCTTTGACAGACACCAGCATGTGCTCCCCTAGCCCGTTACCTGATCCTTTCAAACTGGGTGCTTTAACTGAGCTAAAAAAGTGAGTCCATTGCTCACTCCCGCTGTCTCCTCCACCTTCAGGTTAGTCTTGTAGGAATATAAAAAAGTAAGCCGACTTGTTATTTTTTTACAGCCTTGCTTTGTTAAATGGCTTGAGAGAGTGTTTGTAGTGTGATGTTTGTTATCAGATTGGCTTAAGTATCAGCAAATGTGAGAGATATAAAAAGAACATAAGGTTTTAACTGAACAGCTTGGAAACTTACGGATAAGGACTGGTAAAGACGCTCTGGTACTGGTGAATTTATTGCATGCATGCAGGCTATCTTTAATGTCTCTCAATTCCTATTCATGGCTACTTTATGGGGGTCATAAAGTAGTGTATTGTTTGTGAGCAAATGAGGATATTAAATATGGGTCAGAGAATTTCATAATTGCTTTATGTGTTGTTTAATGTTCAACTGAATGAGCTAATTTGGAGTAATGCAATCACAAATGAGGAAAGGTACATAGCTACAGATGGATAAATATTATTTGTGGACTAAGAATATATGAAATGGAATGTTTCTCATATGAATGAATCAGTTAATAGCTTTATATTTGTTGTGTGTTAGGATATATTCAACAGTGCATGCTTCTAAAGTATAAATTATTTATCATACAGGAGTGTGTCAGTTCTGCTTTTCAGTTAATGTGGTGTAACATGGTGAAAAGAAACAGGTTTTTTTCTTGCGTAACTGTTTTGAAACTTCATTTTGTCATCTGTCACCATTGTTATTTGTGCAAGCTCTATCTTTAGTCTTCAGATGAGTGCTAAACCAAATATGGGGGTTATACAATAAAATATAATGTTACTTTCCAATTGATATTCAGGATTATAAAAATAGCTTTCCACATAAATTAATTATACTAATTTAGTTAACTAAAATTACATCATCAATGCAGATACAGTGAGCAAGGATTGCCTTAAAGTTGTCCTTAAGTCAGTGATCAAAGAGCTGAAAAATACAAACAAAAAATGCAAAACATGGAGGCAGAGAAATGCAAACTATTTCAAGAATTGAAGGATTTTTTTTCCAGCACGTTCTCCAAACAGATGGAATGATTTGTGTTGATCTTAACTCGACTCTAAGTTAGTAATACCTGTAATTTCACATGAAGGCCATCTATTTCTTTTGATTCCCCTCTGTAGGACCTTTTACTCTAAGTTTATTGTGAGTAAACTCTCTTTTTTCCTTTTCTATACAGGGCTCAGGCGTAGTGAGAGTCTGTCTGAGAAGCAGGTGAAGGAGGCCAAGTCCAAATGTAAACGTATTGCTCTCCTTCTCACTGCTGCTCCACCCAACCCCAACAACAAGGGGGTGTTGATGTTCAAGAAACATCGGCAGAGGGCCAAGAAATACACACTTGTGAGCTACGGCACAGGAGAAGACGAACCAGAGTACAGCGACGAAGAGGACGAGGAGAACCAAGACGACGGACAAGGAACCCATGCTGTTGAATTTACCCTTGTGGCTCCAAACGACTCTGAATTAGATAAGCATTTCCTTACTAATGCCAACACTAGCAAAGGTGTGCTAACTATCAACTGGGACAAGGGTCTCCTAGAGATTGAGCGGAACCTGAACAACAAAGCAGAGATGGAATGTTTACCTGAAACCAAAGGAAAAGGTGCCCTAATGTTTGCTCAACGGCGCCAGAGGATGGATGAGATTTCTGCTGAACATGAAGAGCTTAGGCGCCAGGGGATTCCCGTGGAGGGAATGCAGGAAGCTGAAAAGAATAAAGTGGAGCACTCGTACATGCAGTCCACAACAGAGGATCATGCATACATGGATGTGAATATACACCAACAAAGTCAACAGCAACAACAACAACAACAGTACCAGCAATATCAAGAACAGCAGTACTATGAGCAACAGCAGCAATACCAACAGCAACAGCAATACCAACAACAGTATCAGCAGCAGCAATATGAGCAACAGCATTATCAACAGCAAATGTATCAACAGCAACAAGAATATCATCAAGAGCAACAGCAAAGTCAGTCCTATTCTGCAAACATCAATGGTACAGTCCACCATCAAACCAATGAATTGCAGAGTTCTTTCAGCAATCGTACTGCAAAGCCTTTTTCAGTACAAAATATGGCAGTTCCCCCATATCCTCCCGCAATAAGTGGGACCAATCAAGATTCTATCGGCCAAGGAGAGCAGATAGCTTCCCGCGATGAGCGCATTTCTACCCCTGCAATTAAGACTAGCTTTTTGCTGGATGCAAGGAGAAGAAATGCTGGCAAACCTATGTTCACATTTAAGGAAGCACCAAAAGTATCACCTAACCCAGAGTTGCTGAACCTCCTCAACAGGAGTGATAAGAAGTTGGGTTTTGAGTCAGGACCTGAGGAAGACTATCTCAGCCTCGGGGCTGAGGCTTGTAATTTCCTCCAGTCTCAACGTCTTAAACACAAGACTCCTCCACCAGTGGCTCCAAAGCCTGTGATCAATCCCAACTCTCCTCCTTGGTCCCCACAGGGAGAAGTGACCAACCAGGACATGCCTCAGCATGCTGAAAATAGTGTATCCATACCTGCTGTAGCCCCCACCGCAGAGACTACCCCTGCTCCAGAACTAGAGCCAACCCCTGCACCTGCCACTGAGCCCTCTCCCCCTCCTGCCCTGCAGGAGGCTCCTGCCAGCACCACCACAGAGGAACAGCACACATGGACTCCCCCACAGCCTGATTCCCAACAACAGCAAGTGACAGCTCATGAGGAAAATGGTCATATAAATTCTACCCCACAGCCTGAGACTGCTCCTGTGAATTCCTGGGCTTCGGCACAAACCCACGCGCAACAACAGCCATCCACCATTTCTTGGCATCCAGCTCAGGTGCAGCCCCAAGAGCCACATCCAACTCAGTCCCTACCACAGCCACCAAAGATTACACATCAGCCTACTCAGACCCAAGTTCAGCCTCAGCCCCCGACAAATACTTGGACACCTCAAATTCAGACATCCTGGAATCAGCCTCAAGAGCAAGCACAAGCGCAGACACATGCTCAACCACCCTGGGCCCAGCCACCAGAGCAATCACAGTCTCAGCCACAGGTTCAGCCACCCTGGACGCACTCTCATGAGCAGCCACACTTGCAGCAAATGCAACCAACCTGGGGTCAACCTCAACAACCAATGGAGCAGCAACCCCAGGCCTCATGGCCACAGCCATCACAAGCAGACACTCAGCATCAACCACCATGGGTGCAACAACCACAGCAAAAATCCCAAGTACAACCTCCTTGGGTTAAACAGGTTCAGCCAGAAACCCAGTCACAACCACCATGGGTTCAGCCATCACAGCATCAGGCTCCGCAGCAGACATGGCCGCAGGCCCATGCACCAGGTCAGGTTCAACCACCATGGGTCTCAGCTCAGCCTCAGCCTCAGCCTCAGCCTCAGCCTCAGCCTCAGCCTCAGAGTCAGCCTCAGCCTCAGCAGCAACAGCAACAGCCACCTTCAATTAATGCATGGCCTTCATCACAAACTCAAGTTCAACCTCAGCCTCCTTGGATCCAAGCAGCCCAAGCACAACCTCCAACGCACCCTGCAGCCAATTTGAATCCATGGGCACCAGTACCTGCCCAGGCTCAGTCTCAACCATCATGGGCCCAGCATCCTCCAGAACTTGGACAGCACCCCATGAATTCCTGGGGACCAGAGCAAAATCAGGCCCAACATCACTCACCTTGGGCTCAATCAGTTCCTCCTCAGCCCACACCACAGCCAAACTGGCAACAGCCCATTTCAAAGACTCCACCACAGTCACCAATGAATACATGGCCTCCAACTCAGACACAACCTCATGCACCTGTGAATGCCTGGGCACCACAGTCACAGCAAACACCTGTGAATATTGCATCATCAATGGAGAACACTCCACCCTCTCTAAAACCTTGGCATCCACCTCAAAACGCCCCAGAAAACCAGAGTCCACCACCTCCACCACAGCGAATCAACTCCTTTACCATTGGTCAACGAGCTTCATCACCTATCAACCCCATGGCCACTGTGTTTAACCCATCATCCTCTGGTTCAGCTTTTGAGATGCCAGCCGTCAGAGGGAAAGGAGCGGATATGTTTGCCAAGAGGCAGTCTCGTATGGAGAAGTTCGTTGTGGATTCTGAGACTGTGGAAGCAAACAAGGCAAGCCGATCAACATCGCCAGCTGCTTCCTTACCAAATGAGTGGAAATATACTCCCAATGTACGTGCTCCACCTTCACGGGCATTTAATCCTATTCAGTCCCCTTCTTATCCCCCAGCAGCAGCAAAGCAGCCCCCTCCAAGTAGCCCTTCAACCAAAGCCAAGAAAAAAGGCAAAGATAAACCTGCCCCCAAACCCCTCAATGTTATAGATGTCATGAAGCATCAACCCTATCAACTCAATTCCTCACTCTTTACCTTTGGCCCAGCAGCAGAGGCTGCCAAGCCCCCTGCACCTAAGCCCGACTGTTCACCTCCTAACCCACCTATTGAAAACCAACCAATTCAGTATGAGCAAATGGCCACCATCCAGCAAGCTGGACCATTTAATGCCCCATACCCCCAGCAGGCCTATGGGATGCCCATGCAACCTATGGTGCATGATGGCCACTACCAGCAAACCCCAGCTAATGTTTATCCTCCCCCCAATCCTTATCAGCAACCTCCTGGTGGTCAATACCAGCAAGCATATAACCAACAGTATCAACAACCTGTCCCCTCTGCTTATCAACCCCAAGATCCTCAGTCTCCAAACCCTCCCTACCAGTTACCCCAGGTCCCCTACCAAGCAGCCAATAGTCCCCCCTACCTGGCAGCTCCCTCAGTACCTTACCAGCAGCAGCCTCCCAGTAGCTATGTTGCTCCTAGTTTCCCCGTAGCTGCAAGGTCTGAATCCGCATCAGGTGGCAACACTGTAGCTGCTCCAAAACCTAAGTTTACGGCTAAAAAGAGCTCAGCTCAGGTGTGGAAGCCTACGGCAGTTGATAAAGAGTGATTCTGGTAGGATCATGACATGCTTGGTTGTCTGCTTTAATCAAAGATTTGATGCTCTCTAGTCCACTGCCAAGTGGAATATTTTGAGCACACAAACTTGCTTTTACACTCATTATCTTCTCCACCAGCTGCTCTTGTTAATGTCATAGGGCAGAGCTTGATGGTTTTCAAAGTTTTGAGAGCTAATGTTAAGGGCATCACAAACACATTAAGTACATAAGAGTAAGAACGGGATGTAAGTATACCTTATCAGATGCAAACAGTCATGTTCATAAAGCATGTACATTTTATTATGTTTATAAATAAAGTGTTGCATATGTATACTTTGAAAATCCCTATAAATTAATATTATTTTATGTAATAGAATCTAAAGTGGTGGCAAAATAAGAATGTAGGGGAGTATGATGCGCAGTATGATATGAAAGAAAGGGGTGAGAGAAAAAAAATCAGAAGTGGATGATACTGGACAGTGATGACAAGAGGTTGATTTTTGAAATGAAAAGTTGAAAACTGACTGAATTGTAAATGTACCTCATCTTATGTGGTAAACGGAAAGACTAAAATACAATACAACAAAGTAAAAATGAAAATCAAGTCCTGAGGGAGAAGGGTGGGGTTAGTGGGGTGTAAAGATACCAAGCAGAAGCAGAGGAACGCTGCAACTCTGTGGAGTTTCAAGTAATGGCAGGAGGATACAGCAATACTTCTTACAAAAAGTGACAACTAACACTGGCTTGCTTAACTTCAAATATTGGATTAGTAAACAATTTATCCTTTAGTGCCTTTTCCCCAGTGTCTCTTCCATAGCAGCTACTTAAGTGGGTTAGTTATATTTTAAGTGTTTCACCAGCTGTTGCATCATGTTAGGCACTATATTTAAACTGCCTCATGAGAGGGAGTGCTGAGGTCCAGAGATAGTAGGCTTAAATTTCAACTTAAGCCGGTGAAAGCTACTGTCTCTCAGACACTTATAGTATTTTTTTTTTTTCTGATAACAGAAAAATATATAGAATTACCCACTCTCCTAGCTTTACTCTTCCATGCATCTTCTGCAGGTTTTGTTTTATATGAATAGATGATGAATGGTACACAAAAAAATATTGAAAGGATAACCAGCCCGGTAATGTTCACAAATCTATTTTTGGTACAGGGCTGCTTTCGTTCTTCATGTTCTTTTCTTTTTCCTTTTCCTTTGTGTGTTTCTCTTCTTAGTGCACTTTCTGTATGATTCACTGCAGTGCCATTAAAATGTCTTTTATCCTTGTTTGGCTTTCCTTTCCTTTGTCCTTTGAGCATGCTTTTTGGGTTTCTTCTATTTCTGGTCTCTTTTCTTTACAGCTTGCTGAATTTCACCACTCCACCTGTACTATAAATACTACTAAAGCCATTCTACAGTATTTGTTCAGACAAAAATATAGACTGAATTTCAGTTGTTGTTCAATGAATTTCAACTGATGTACCATCACATTAGACTAACCCACACACCTATCTTTTTTGCAAAAAATAGTGATTTAAACATGAATCAATTTCCAACAATATAGTACAGTTTTCAGTCTATAAAGAGCTTGTTAATATCAGCCAGAAACACCTCATTACCCAAATCACCTACTTTTACTGCAATTGAGGGGTGCTTGAAAAGCACATTCCTTCAGAATGACTACCTGATGATGCATTTATGAAGGGTATTATTGGACTGGTGACTTCATTGAATACAGGCGACCTCATTGGGTAATTCAGGAGGTCAAGTGAGTGGGCCCCTGTTGAAATGTATATCCATGGTGAGTCATGCATTTTCAGAGAGGACAGTTATTTGTTAAGTGGAAGTTTTAATATTAAATGGTGTCTTCAGATGGCAGATTTCTGCGGTTACAGTATATCTGGAGGAATTTGATTCCTACTCAAATGGCTGGAGTGGACCATTACCTCATTGGTCGATCACACCTGCATCTTTATCTCAGCCATTTTTGTTTTTCAGTGCACACTGAAGACAAAATTACATTGAAATGTTTTGTGTTATTCATAAGTTAATACATTTAAACATGTTATTTATATTTAATATTTAACCAAACATGTACCCTAGGTTCAAAGACCACACATTAATTTGTGTAGTCTGAATTGGTTTAATTGCAATATTAAATGTATGCCTATACTGCCAAACATTTGTACCTAATGCTATATATTATATGCTGTATATATATATGTTTTCATTGATAAAACATATTGTGTATACACAGGGCAGATGCTCTACATATAGATCAGATTAAGATCTGTACAATGACAGCATGATAATAGACAAAAACATTTTGTTGCAAATATATGGTCATATTAGCAATCTCCTTCAGTAGCATGAAAATATGACCTTAGATTGTCTGCTAGTCTAAATGACTAGATTGTCTATTTATCCCTTCTTGTGTTTGCCCTAATCTAGGCTCACACTGCTGCAGGCATTTTAGGCCTACCAGATACCTGAGTCAGCAGAGAATGTATTCCCCTTTGACTCATTCAGCTACATTTCTCATTTTTCTATGACTGCTCTCTTCTATTCTGTCCTCTTATGATCCGCTGATCTTACACATTTTTCACCAGATGATGGCAGCACTGCCTTTTCAGCGTGTTAGACAATGTGTGGCATGCTTTTTCACCCCACATAACCCCTTAGCTGTCTAGGCCTGCTAATGGAGATTTTTGTATTGAGCATTTAGCAGTTCCACAATCTCATTGATATACTTTGAAAGTATTTTTATCTAGCAAAACAGAGGTCAGATCCAATTAAAATAAGCTGAATGTGGCTTACTTTGAGAAGCCTACTTTCATAAGCAAGTTGTTTTGAGAAATATCAGGGAAGACTACTCTGTTTGGACAAATGCTTAGTACTGGGTTAAGTAAGCTTACTGTGGAATGGATGAGTCCAAAATACGTTTTTATACAATTTTGGTCGAGCTTTAACAGTCCATTTGTTTTGTTGGCTACTTCAGATCTTAACATTTATTTATATACAGATACAGAAAAAATATACATACGTTTAAACATTAAATACAGAATTAGAGTATTTCAGCACCCAAAAGAAATATGTTGGCAAAGAGCTTTTCTGTTTCTCAGTGTTTTCCAGGCTGGAATGATTTGGCCAAACAAAAATTAACCCTTACTAAAATAAACATGTCTGTGTCTTTCTTTACAGGCCGTTGGCAGGAGCTACTCCCTTTCCCCACCAGCCAGAGTGCCATCCACTGGCCGGCAGTCAGCTTCGGCTTATTCTACCTTCAAGCCTCCGGCTCGGGCTTCCACAACTCCCCCAGCAAGGCAGACATCCTGGCTGGAGAAGGGCCACAAACCCCTTACGCCCTGGGAGGCTGCCTCCAGGCATCCCCTGGGCCTGGTGGATGAAGCCTTTGCTTTCCAGAACCTCCAGCAAAACCTCGCCTCAAACATCCGCTTGGCAGCCCAGCGCAAAATACTCCCCGAGCCGCCAGCTGAGTGGAAGGCCAAGGTGTCCTACCAAGCTCCGCAGAAAGCAGGCAGCCAGACTTGGAGCCAGAGCCAAAGCCGCAGTCAGAGTCGAGCACCGCTGCCATCATTTATGTCCCCAACAAAGAGTGCTGTCTCCACCCCTGTCGGTCATGCTGGTTACAGGTCCCTGCCCAGACAGTGGCAGCCTCATAGGTCTGTGACAGAGGCAAACCTGGGGTCCCCAGTGTCCTCCTACGAGTATAAGAGGCCCTCGGGGAAGCAAACCTACAAGTCTTTGTACACCAGCAATACGACTTGGAGTTGGAAGCGGTAGGATACCTATGTGACCTTCAGTGAATAATATCCCACCACTCATTGATTCCATAACACATTTAACGGCAGTTAGAGCTTTTTTCTGTGTTATTCATAAATATCTAGATGCAAACACAACATTGTGTGAAGAATGAAAACAAAAATTTAATGAGGTGGACTCCTTTTAAATTTAGAAATGCTTTCTAAAGTTTTGCTCTTAGTATAAAATGATTTACTGTACCAAAGTTTGGACACACTTTTTCATTCAAGGGAATGGGAAGGTGTGTCCAAACTTTTGACTGGTACTATAGTTGGAATCATTAATTTTGCATGCCATAATGAAATGTGAACAGAGATGATTAATATTAATGATTACTGTCCATATACTGTTACAATTAACAGTGTATGGAGACAATTAACAGTGTATTTCAGTAACTTTATAGTTTGGTAAATACATTGACTTGGGCTTGTAATTCATCAGATGAGGCACTGAGTATGTTGTTAAGAATGGATATGAGTGTGAAAAGAATAGACATGTTTAGTATGAAATAAGTGGAAAGATTTGAGTGATAATATAGAGACACTATATCTGGAGATAACTGTAACTGTTCACTGTTTAGTTAACTTTTCAGAATATACAAAATGGGTAATTATGGTGTCCTGAGAAAAGAGATTTGTATAAAGACATTAATGTGAGGTTGCTAAAAGGCAACAGTAGTCCACCCATCATACAGTAAGTTGCAAGAGAAGATTGTCTTTTGAATTGTATTGAGTTTGTGGATTTTTCGTCTCATCCCAGTTTGATTTTTCTGCTGTACGTATTTAGCATGCTGGTTCTTGCAGTGATTGTGCACTTTCTTTGTTTTTTTCAAATCTGTGAAACTTGAGGGTGGCTGCATTTTCCAAAGAAACGTGTATTTGTTGTGTTTTCAGATCAGGAAATCACTTCAGTGTGAGAATGCAATTAGCGATAGCATCAGAAGTGAGGCTTCACACTTGGGGGAAGGCTAGTGCTATTATAACTCAGCATGTTGTGGGTGGACATGTTGTTATGCAAGCTCTAATAAGTGAGATTAATTCATTAATTTACTAGGTGCATTTCAATTAGTACGTTAGTGTGTGGCCACTAACTATGCAGAGAGAGGGGGAAGATGAAATGGGGCATCTTTTCTACTGTTAGACCTTTTCCTCCTTTTAATTGTTTAACTGCTGCCTGCTGTACAGTATATGAAAAAGTGAGACACACTATGTAGGACAATGTAGTTTTTGCTCTTTGTTGGGTGTCTTTGCTGAGTAAAAGTTAATTTGGGGAATGCTGAAGAATCCTAATTATGACCACACAAAAGTATTGTTTTAGTTTAGCATGATGAGATAGCATGACGGCACTGGCAAAGTTGCTTACAGAAAGAATGGGCTCGTGTTCGGGCTTTTGCTATAGATTGCTGATTCGTTATCATCTCTCGAAGATTAAAGCTAGTTTGGTGTTTTCACAGAGTGTACATAAAGTCCTAATGTGATTCTCACCAAGCAATCTCATTAACATAAATAAGATGTATCACACAGCATTGTGTTGTGTCTCAACTGACTCACTGAGCACTGACGTGCTACTGTATATTGTATGTGTGATAATGCCACTGTATTGCTTCCATTCAAATGATACTTATTATGGTCATAATACAATACCAGTAATCCATTTATTTTCCAAACTACTTCAGATATGGATTCACATAAAGCATTTTACAAAATAAATACAACCAAATAGCACTATTTCACAAATTGCACTGTGTGTTTGTGCTCTTTGCTCTCTATTCCAAGCATAAAATACTCTGCTCTGGGCCATTTGTTGCTTGCTGTATCATCCCATGAAGCTTTTTGTATGATGTGTTGTCTTGAATAGTCACTCTCTCCGTATCCAGCGGAGAGACTTGGGAGGGGGGGGTTGGTGGGGACTTGTTCCCATGGTGACCACCAGTTACATAATAACAGTGGGTACCTACTGTAGCTGAGCCATTAGAGAATGAGAGATAAGGATACAGAGGGAGATGATAAACAGAAATTATTTCCCTAACAATTTAGATTTGGAAAACACTGTAACGTAAATGAGATTTGAATGCTATTTAGAGGGTGGAGCTTGAGTCAGAATATTGCATCATAAAACCCAACACACATAGCTTTAAAATGGCATTTTGTGTATGGGGTTGCTGGCATTTTCTATATGCCAGGCACTGCAGTATGCCCATGAGCTTGCTGCTTTTAATTTGCCACCCTGCCCCGCTGGGTGCTGCAAATTCAACCTGACTCCCTTTATTTGTCTCTTGTACCAAGTAAATAAAAATATATACGGGGTAAATTCAATTTAGTAAGGTCAATTAAACCATAGTGACTGGATTATAAGGTGAGTAAACCCTGTTAGGTGTCAGTCTCTATATCACATGTTGGCATTTAAAACAAATAGTATCTGATTGGTGTGCGTGCCCTGAGGGAGCCGCGTCCTCATGTTGGATGCTATGGAATATATTTATTGTTGGCTGTGCACTGCAGTTCTGGAGAGCTGATAAAGACAATTGCAGCTGAAACAACTTTCTTTTCTTTCTTTTTTTTAATATTAAAGCTTTGTCAGTAGTTTCCAGGAGTCATTATGTGTCCATTTCATCTAGGCCTGCCTTTATTTTCCCACAGACGGAGCACATTCTCAGTCATGGTAAATATGGCGAATATAGCGAAATATAGGTGATAAAGAAAATAATTCCTGATAATTGTTATTGGTTCCTAAATTTTCATGTCCAATGGCAGCTGTACCCCCACAGCCCTGTCAAATATAAGTGGGCTACCCCTTCATCAACAACACCAGTCATGTTCCAAATGTCTCCATTTAAACTGATTTTAAACTGGGTATTATATAATTACTAATAATGTAATATGTGGACATAATAATAGGTGTTAAAATACTTTTTAAGCAAACAGACTAATGTTTTAGGTGATTTTATACATTTGCATTTGTGTTACTACCACAAACCATTGGTCCATTACTTGTCGCTCACTATTTCATCCATTACTTTTAGCTATTCTAACCATTTAGCCATGACGTTTACCCAACTATTCCAACTGTTCATCCATTACTTTTACCTATTACAACAGTTTACCCATTACTTTTAGCTATCTATTAAGTTTATCAGTTACACTTAACTATTGGCTATTAATCATTTATCTATACTTTATAAGATATCTGCAACTGTTTATACTATGAGCTACTTTCAACTGTTTATCCATAACTTACAGCTAACTGTTTAAATACTCGTTCACACACTCTTAGTCACAAGATTGTTCTGGTGTTATAGGTGACTTAATATGTAGATATATATTTTCAATCAAATTGTAAGTTCTATTTTATTTTATCAAATTAGTTATGCTACTCCACAGTCTTTCCATGTACCCCCTAGCAAATGCCGAAGTAGCCTACCCCTGGTTGGGAATCACTGATATAGATCATCCTGCTACTGTAATCATACTGGCAGAGAGAGAGATAGATGGAGGGCAAAGCAGTAGTGGCAGCGCTCTAAATTTAGTCACCCCTCCGCTTGTGAACTAAATACCAATGACAACAGACAAACTGACACCCACCCCACCCACTCATTCAGTCAGTCACTCAGTCAGCCAGGTCAGGCTGCAGCCCCCTCCGCCTGCGCCCTCCCCACGACAAGCCCCAGTCCTGAGGAGCACGAGCACCCACACGGGTCGCACTACCCAGTCTGACCCTCTCGCCTCTCACCTTTCTGACTTCCTACCCAGAGGAGACAGGCACAACTTGAGACTCCCCTGAGGGTCCTTCAGGACAGGTAAGCCATCATTAGGGCCTCTCCACAGGTGTGCTATGGCTTTGCTGTCCAGTGACACTTGCACTAAAAAATCAAGCATGACTCTCACTACACTCATTCTCTACACATTTTCCTGTCAATCACACGGCTTGCCATGTGTTATAATTAAAATTTATTTTTTATCTTTTTTTTAAATCTATTTTTTTATTTTATATGAATATGTTTTTGATAAATGCATCAATGATGCATAAAACATGTTTTATGTTTGTCTTCCACTTAATGCTTTTTAATCAAAAATGTAACTAATAACAACAATCTTAAGTTGATTTATGGGAGCTGAGAATTAACTCTGCAAACTTGTCTCTTATCTGGTGAGCTGAAACCGAATGATGAAATGATTTGCATGGTTGTTCCTTTGTTCCGTCAGGAAACCTTGGTAGAGGTATTTTGGACTGGAATGAAACATTTGTGTTGTGTTCACTGACGCGTTGGTGTAAACTTTCCACTGTCTCACGTGTTTGCTGTGACAGCACTATGTTCTTGATCTGTGTCCTTTCAGCCCACTTGGGTAATTTCAAACATATTGATTCCCAGACCCCTGACACAGCTGGTTGCCATGTCTGAAGAGCATGTGCTTGGCGTTTAACAGCCCAAGGTTATTTAAAGGGATGTGCTAACTTTGCCCTTTTCACTGCCCCAATAAATTCTATCTGCTTCGGTGGGTCTTTGTGCGTGGTGTGGATGCTTGATGTTGGTCAATCGATGGCCAACATACAGCCGTGTTGTCTTGCTTTTGTGTCTCATTGTGTGTTTGAACAGGTTGTACTGATGTGCGCTGTCTCCTGTGACTTTTTCCCTCACCCCCAGCTTCCCAGGGGGCAGCCATGTCACAGTTCTCCACCATGACGACCAGGGAGAGGAAAATGCAGGCAGCAGCAATCTGCAGGGAGGTTCAAGCCGAGGAAGGTAGCATTTCCTCTTTACTTCCTTGTCTAATCCTTGAACTCTCTCTAGTTTTTCTGTCTTTCTCTTGTTGCATCAGTTCTTTGCTTCTGTTTCCAGCTCACCCTCTCTTTCTCCTCACATCCTGCTCCTTTCAGCCCCTTCCTACTCTTTTTATCACACATATCAGCACAAACATGGATTCTAGACCATTATTACAGTACACATTTATGATCCACACATATTAACTTTACTGTAACCAGCATGCACTGGACACTGTCAGATTCACTTTATAGAAGGTATGAGCTAACCATTTGCCAGGGCGGTAGTTGCCAACGCTCCCTTCTACGACCCTGACTATAAATAAGCAAATGAATACTTTTATGGGCCAAAGTAACTAATCCCTTTGTCGTTGTCCTTTGAACACGCTATTTCAAGGCGAGGACAACTGTGTGGCTCTCTGGGATGGGGAGGGCCTGAAGGCTACTGACAGCTGAAAGATATTCTGGCAAATTATACGTCTCACACTTGGCCGGTGACATCTCCATGATCAGCATGCAGTAGCTAGCACACAGCGCTAACCACAAAACAAGCACTGGACATGAGTGGATTATGAGGGAAGATAATTCCTTGTTTATCATATTGGCAGTAATACCAAGTCAGCAATCCATGTAGAGTGCTTTTTGTGGCAAGGTTTTTTTTCTCTGTGTAATATAATTTGTGTTCAATCAGATCATATAGGTGGGAGTATAGGAAAAGAAATTTGTCTTGTCAGAAGTCTGATCAATGCACAAGTATAAACTGTATATGAGCATATAATCTCTTTAATCCTCTGTGTGTGTCTTCATGTCCAGATGCAGAGATGGATCTGGGGAAGAAAATGTGCGTGCCTAAGGACATTATGCTGGAAGAGCTGTCTCTTGCCTCCAACCGGGGCTCCCGTCTCTTCAAAATGCGCCAGAAACGCTCAGAAAAATACACCTTTGAGAACATCCAGAACGATAACAACAAGCAGTTGAATGTAAGAAGATACTGTGATGCAGTGAAAACCTAAATTTTATTAAGTCAGCTCTGTCTAAATTGTGTCTTATAGGAATTGTTTGGCTTTTTAGGAAATTTGCTTATTTGTTTTCTTGTCGATTGTTAGATGAGAAGATTGATACCACTTTCATATTAGTTAACCACAGTTAACCATGGAGCTAGAGCCAGGTGACACTAACCCTGTCCCCCATCCCAATTAAAACAGTATAAACATTACAAAAAACAAATACAATTTCAACACAACCATGTGAAATTCTCTCTTTATGCATCTCTCTCTATATGTATACATACAGTATATAGATGCAAACATAAACACACACATACATACGAACAAGCAGTATTAATGACCATGCTTACCAAATGCTTTGAGCTACACATTTCACAAAGCCAAAGAGAGAAAAAGTTACTGATTAGATATTTTGCAGGCCTTTACCCAAGAATAACCTCTTTAGTTGCTTTTGAAAACTTTCTTTACTTGTTGCTTGAGTAATAAAGTATGGCAAACTATGGCCAATAGTGGTTTTAGTAAGGGTTATGTGCTAGCCTATGTCTTGTGAAGTAGCCTAGCACACAAACGAGATATAGGCCTAACTAAATTAATAAGTTTTAGAGGTGCGGGTGGATGGACTGGTGTTACCTTAGAACAAATTGACTAGGCATTTCCCCTTGCTTCCAGTCTTACTGACTATTACTGATACTAATACTAAGCTATGCTAACCATCTCCTGGCTCTAGCTCCATATTTAGCCTACAGACATGAGATTAGTATCAATCTGCTCGTCTAACTCTCCACAAGAAAGCAAATAAGCATATATCCCAAAATGTCAAATTATTCCTTTAAAAACACAGACATTTACAGTAGATTGACACTGATGCAGCCAACTTTTAAAACACACTTAGATATAGGGCATTTCACACTGCCAGGGCATGTTTTGTCCATGCAGTCATCCATTTTCTCCACATCTTTTCCCTCCATCACATGAAAAACATTTGCACAATACCTCATGTTATGTATTTGTAGTAAAGCACTTAAAAAGAAGCCTGGTGATCAGTTCGTAAGGTGAACTTGTTCTTATGTGTTCCCCATAGGTAGGTTCTCCAGTACTCTGTAGTCCAAACACTTTTTTTTCCAACACTGAGTATTTCCTCTCAGCAGCACTCAGAGCGTGAGAAGCCCAGGCCATTGTTCTTTCAGAGTTGTCTGGATGTAGCTGCGTAACGACACCACCTATGCCATAGTCCGGGCATCTGTGGACACCATGTTGGGCAGTGAGGGGTCAAACAAGTGCTGGACTGTCAGTAATAAGTAGTTTGACCTGCTGGAAGCTATTCTGTGCATCATTAGTCCATGTGAATGTAGTGTCACATAGCACATCTCTCATTGGCTCCACAACAGTTGTGTAGTTCTGTATGTACCACACTGTCAGGCCAAGGAAGGACCTGAGAGATGCAGCATCACTGGGTGTTGGAGCATCACCAATAGCTACAGTGTGGTCGTCATTCGGCAGCACACCATCCTTACTTAGTGTGTGGCCCGGGTAAGTCAGCTTATCCTGGTAGAATTTGCATTTCTCTGTATTCAGATGTAGTCCAGCTTCCTGTAGCCTATAGAGTACAGCTTTCAGGCGTGTTTCATGATCAGCACAGCAAGACGAGTAGACAATAATGTCATCGAGATACGCTTGAACTCCAGGTAGATCTTGCAGCACCATGAACATCATCTTCTAAAATGCTGGGGGTGCTGATGCTAGCCAGTAGCAAACTCTCTTGTATTTGAAGAGCCCCTCATGGGTTATAAAGGCAGTCAGATCTATGCTGTCCTCATGCAGAGGAACCTGATAGTAAGCATTTGCAAGGTCGATGGTTGAGCACATGGTTGCTCCTATGAGTTCTGAATAGAGCTCCTCAATGTGTGGAATGCGGTAGCAATCAGTCACTGTGGCCTTGTTGGGCTCCCTGAGGTCTGTACACATCCATATTCTCGCTGAGTTCCTCTGTGGAGTCACAACGATTGGCGACACACAGGGAGACATGTCGATCTTTTTGATGGCGTCAACATTTTAACTCTAAAGGGCAACTTTAAAGGGCAATCTCCTCAATTTCTGTTGCGCAGGTTTCACATTATCTCTCGCTTTGACTTCATGCAGTTTTTCACACAGCCCATGGTAGGTAGAGGCGGAGCTGTAGTGCCAGCAGTAGTAGCAGTTGCTGGTGGGACTGCTATATCCCTGACTGTTCTGATTTGAGTTTCACTTTGTTTCCCACAATGACCATTTCCAGTGCTTGAATTAAATCCAACCTCCAGCAGTAGTGAACCTGACTCCACAATGTAAAAGGAGGCTGGGGCAGAGCATCCATCATGAAGTGCATGTGTATCCAATTGGCCTAGTACTGGAATTCTTTGTCTTGAGTACATCACCAGAGGAATCTCTGTTTGTTTCAGGAGTATGTCAATGAATGAGTTCTCATAAACATGAGCAGACAGCAATGAAACCGGAGATCCAGTATCTACTATCATCTCGAAAGGCTGCATACTAGGGAATGTGCCTAATTCTGCACATTATTTCCCTGTCTACTGGGACAGCATCTTTCAGAAATAGCAACCTTAACCTGACGTGTCAGATGGTTTGTTACACAGAACCATCTGAGAATCGTCCATGGAAACTGTTTGGAAAAGGGCAGGCACTTTAAAAAAATACTTGGCATGTGATTGGATGAACCAACTGTCTATCACCATCTATCACCATCTTACCTTGCGAGGCAGCTGGATTCACAACATTGAACCACCAGTGGTTTGGACTGGCTTTGCATGCGGCCAATTCCACTTGATTGGCAATCTGAATGGCCTTATCCAGTCAGTTCTAGTAGCAAACATTCACGTATGGTCCACTGTAGGCTTTTTCCATGATTTTCTCCTCGTAGTATATCTTGCTCTGCATTTCTGAATTCATGCGAGCATCTCACATAGCACAGAGATGTATTGTGCCATTGTTTTATCATGTCTCTGTGCTCGTTGGCGAAACTTATGACTCAGCAATGGCATTTACCTTCTGCATAAAATGTGCTCGCATGTCGTAGGTGGTACCTATTTCAGTCAAGGTATATAAAATCCTCTGTACTTCAGCTCTGACACTGTGCAGCATTACAGCTCACTTTTGGCTCCTTCCACATCAATCACAAGTAGGTAGTTTTCAAAAATTTTCAGCTACGTTTCAAATACATTGCAGGTTCTCTTGGACATTGTAGGAAAGTGGGAGGCAAAAGAATAGTAGCAACAGCCATCCTCGTCGGCAATTTTGTTATGTATTTGTAGTAAAGCACTTAAGAAGAAGCACTGGACAGAGGATAGCATTCTATGTTACTTTACTGACACATTGCAATACTTTCTGTCTTTTTTTTCTTATCAATTAGTATAACAGCAGTTACGTAGTGCCACCTATTGGCCTGGAATATGATTAGCTTTCAAAACAGCTCACATCCTGACAAAGTTTATGTAGGCAAGATTAAGCACGTGGAGTGTTTATTTGACTGGTGCTGTAGACACAGAGCGGCAGAGAATAGTTGTGAAAGTCTTCTAGCTGGTCATAAGTAGCTTTATTAGTGTCCCTTTGTGTATAGATGGGCAGTGTGCCAAGTCAGCATTTTCTTTTCCCAGCAGTACTTATCTTAGCCTGACCTGGTCACACATAAAGCAATTTACGTACCAAGGCTCTCAGTAAAATTGAATCAAGATAAACTAACCAAGTTTCTCTTGGCTATATCTAATTAATTAGCAGCACTAGTTATATCCTCTTTCATTTAGTTGTGTGGTGACCTTGTGTGCTTTTCACTGCCCTCTTGAATTCTAGATAAAATAATTATTATGCTCCAGGGAAGTTTTTCCCCTCATCTTTGAAGTGAGAAAGACTCACATATCTCTGGTTTGTTTATTGCTCAGGGCAATGGAGGGAATTTGTTTCAAGTTGTCAACATTTCCTGAGGAAGTCCTGGAGTAAATCATCATAAATATCTTTCAGAGGGATGAAAGCTGGATGTTTGGGCTGCAGTACATTTCATCCAAGCCCAAAAAACATTGTTTCTAATGTTGATGTTCAAAGTTGTTGGTCAAGCAAAGAATTTCTCTTTTTGCTCATTGAAATTTGGTTTCAATGAGCAGAAAGAGTTTGTTCACATATCATGGAAATGTAGATTTTCAATTTTCAGTTTTTCTGAGCACATTAAAGGACCAGTGTGTAGGATTTAGAGGGATCTATTGGTAGAAATGGAATATAATATTCATAAGTATGTTTTAATTAGTGTATAATCACCTGAAACTAAGAATAGTTGTGTTTTTGTTACCTTAGAATGAGCCCTTTATATCTACATAGGGAGCGAGTCCTCCTCCACGGAGTCCACCATGTTGCGCCTCCATGTTTCTACAGAAGCCCAGAACAGACAAGCCAAACACTGGCTCCAGAGAGGGCCCCTCAAGGTTTTTCGCGACTTTCATAACCATCATAGGTTCTCCTACAAACTTGGAAGGGGAGGGGGATGGGGAGGCGTATTCAATTTGTTGCAATCTGCAACCTCACTGCTAGATACCACTAAATCCTACACACTGGTCCTTTAAGTACTTTTCTCATCTATGTTGGTAGCTGTCCTGGAGCTTTTCATTTTATCACACGTTTCTCAGCAGATGGAGTTTGCCCACATTTTTTAAACCAACATGGATGAAAAGTCTTTAAAGCTGCTATAACCAATATTTTTATACTAACAATGGAATTGTCACCCGTGTCTGCAGTTTTGCTCAGCTCTACTAAGAATTTTAGCATCTTACAGCACATTGTTTTGGTTTTCCGTTCACTCTCACCATCTTCATCAGAGTCGTTTCCCAGCAGCAGCAGACAGCTGATAAACCCACTGTACACTCCCTGCCCAGCACCAAACAGCAGACAGACAAAATTAACGACTAGCTAGTGAAGAAAGCAGAACATTCAGCAGCTTAAAAGACAGATTTTCACTCAGGAGTTGGTGGAGAAGGAAACAGAGCTAAAAGAAGAGTGAATATTGGTTATTCGTCATGTGGCCACAAACTCCAAATGAACGCAAATGTTGCTCTGTACATGCTGGGTGTGTAAATAAGTAACTACTTGCAAACAAGTTCACCATATTAATGTCAGTGTTGTTTTACAGTTTGTTTCTGCTGCCCCTAAGTGGCCAAAAATTTAATTGTTCCTTAACTTGAAAAGTTAATACAGGTTTAAATTGCTCAGAAAATTAAATTTGAACTTCGGTTCCATGACAAGTGGGCAACTCCATCTCCCGAGGAAGGTCTTGTGATATGATCGAAGGTTCAATAGACCTTGTGGTGAGACTGTTTGGTCAAGAACTGTTTACAAGGTAAAGAATGGACTTTCAATCGAGTTTCTTTTAAGCCTAACACATTTCTTCTGTCCTTCTTTTAGAACACAGAGGTTTCTCAAGCTGAGAATGAGAATGCCGTGGACAGCCACAGTGGTGAGAACAACGAGGTTGTTCATCAGGTCTGCACACCAGATACAAGTACGGTGCCAAATCCAGACAGTATCGCTCCGGGTAGGTAACACTGGTGATACAGCGTACTGGAACACCAACACCTTTCAAGGACCCAAAACAGTGCAGCAGTGACATATTACAGCTAAAGTTGGGTTGACAAACAAGTTGAGCTCTGTTCAACTCATTTACCTTACTAGTCCTTGTTTTTGCAGAACAACACACTAGGAACTGCTTTCAGTTTATTACATCATTGACAAAATCTTGTCCTGAGTCGTGTGTTTTAGGCGGGATTGACTTGGTATGATTCTTCTATGCAAAACTTAAGGCGTGCAGTTTTTAAAAAATACGCTTACATACTAAATGTACAGCACAGTATAAACTATTTTCCTCCTGGTGGAGAGACCGTGTGGATGTGCTCTCCACAAAGCACTGGATGTGCCGTGTTTTGATAAGGATTCAACTGTTTTTCATTGTTTGTACTCATGCAGGCTTTGATCACGTAGGAAAACATTTTCGTCTTGCCTGGAATCTGCTGGCCTCAGGCAGAATATGATTACACGTTTGTCTATTCATTCTCCCTCTCTGTCCGCCTGTCTCCTTTCTTTCCCAGTCTTTCTATCTTCATTCCACTCTTTGTCTCGTGTCTACTCCTCCACATTCCCTTAATTCTCTCATTCCCCACCTTTTTTTTTCTCTTTTTGCCCCTCCTCATTACAATCAGCTTTGACCATCTTTTAGAAAAAAGTTTTACCCCATGAGAAGTGTTTCCTGTTTGCCTCCCGTGCCACTGATATCATCAGCTTTGCACTCACATCCTTCCTCGTGTCTCAATTCTGCCCAGTTGACAAAAAACCTATACTGATTTAAGGATGAGTATGTCCACACAGGGGTGGGGTGTTATTTCTGGAGCTCAGGACCAGACACCACCCTTCAGTGTCTGAGTGATGTCACTCCAGCTGTAGCAGAAATCAGGCCAAAGTGCATTAGGTATCAAATGGTAAGAACTCTTAAAATAGCACACTCATCTACCCAGGGGTGCATGTTCCATGTCCCTGTACTTGTTTTTTAACCACACTATAGTGATATATAGGCAGCACAATATATTGAAGGTGTTAAGCAGAATAATAACTTTATATAGTCTTGCATTTGTATCGTTTTGTGCCATGCCACAGCATAGCGAAATGTCAGATGCGTCTTTAGTTATAGGGCCATGTTTGCCTAAACGTTGCCACATTTGAAGATAGATTTTTCAGAGAGAAAGAAAAAAACATTTATGTAGAAAAAGCCAGACTGCTGTCATCTTCTCTTTCCTTTCAGGGCTTTTTTGGGACCTTCTTTCATCTCCACAGAGAGAGCGTAGAGCGTAGGGTGTGTGACAGTCCTTTCCCACAAAAATATCAACTCAGCCAAAAATCCAGCCACAAGAACAATATTCCATGGCCTCAGAAAATCTTTTACACAATGTTTTGTAATAGATTCCCCCCTAAAACTGTAAACTTCCCCACAGTTCTGTTTGGTCTCTCCTGCTTCCCCCTCAGGGCAAAACATAAACTCAGGAAGGGGGATTGTTCATTGTGAGAGGTTAGGACGTGACACAACGCCCCGTGTTATGTAATGTTCAAGCTTGCAAGCCCCCCTGAGTGAAGCGCTGGGTTTGAAGGATAGTGTTTTGGATAGGCCTCTCCCATCAACACACATAGACTATGTAGGGAGACATACATGCAGCTGGGCACACACACACACACATACAGGAAAGCTGCCCCTTGATGTGTTTTGTGTTTTGCGGTGATCTTTAATGAGGAATAAAGAGCTAAAGAAAACAGTGTGGGGAAAGCTGTTCTTTGATCAGCTTTCTTGGATATGTTTGCTGTTGCTGTTTAAGAGATAGTTTAGAATTTGGCTGTTAAGTTGCACTTTATCACTGGCCATGTGTGGAGAAATGTCCAACCCTGACATGAGCACTGTTTTGGAAAAATACAAGAAAATTGAAAAATATAAATTAATGAAAGTAAAAAAAAAAATAATAAAAAGAATGCCTGCTGTGTATCAGACAAGCCCTATGTCTAATCACTGTCTGTGTTGTATAACCTGCTCAGGGTATGGAGGTCCTTTAAAAGATATCCCTCCAGAGAAGTTCAACAGTACGGCTATACCAAAGTCCTACCACTCACCCTGGGAACAGGCCATCATCAATGACCCAACCTTGGCTGACACTCTCATCACCCAAATGCCTGAGCCGGAGCCCCAACCAGACCTACCAGGGTACAAAAGTTTCAACAGGTAAGAACCTCGCAGGTGGAAAACGTGATTAAAATTGCAGTGGTTTGATATCCTGATCTTAAATGTTTAATGTATGTTTTTTTAAGATGTATACAAGTGCTGAGTGAGCGAAACAAGTGTTGTCCTTCATATTAGTCATAATGTAGTATGCTTCTTTCTCCGAGCAGCTATCTCTTAGAATATGTCCCCTGGTCAAAGTCTTTGCTTCCTTTTAATTAGTTGCATCACTTCAACTGTCACTGCAGTCCCTCTCATTAGCACATGACGACTACTGTTAACACTGTCACTCCGTCACCTCCAGGGTGGCAACCCCGTTCGGTGGCTTCAGCAAGGCACCCAGACCTGATTCCATCAAGACCCTGCAGGTGGAGCCCCTCCCCGAGTACCCCGAGCTGCAGGTGGACACAGCAGTAAACCGACCCTCCTTCAACAGATCTGCTCTGGGGTGGGTGTCAGCGGGCGGTTCAGTCAACCTCCCTACAGTTTCCCTTGAGCCTATGCTCATCCCTGAGTCAGAAGACCTTTGAACCCATAATGAAGTCACACAGAGATGCTGTCTACTTAGTTGCTGCACCCGAGGTTATTGTGGGCTGGGTCAGTCAGAACACAGTCAGGGTGAGAAAAAGCATCCTGTTGGGCTGTGCTGGTTCGAGTTACCATGTATGCAGTATCCCTTGGTTTTCCAGGGATGTTAAAAATTGCTCTGCACTACGAAATAAATTAATCATCCTGAACAGAAGGCAGAGACTACTAGAATAAATGGAATTTGTATATTAATGTGCATAAGAATATTTTATCTTGCAGACATACATTTTTGCTCAATAAAATGGTGTGGAATGCAACAAGTCCAACAGTATCTTTTCTGTTTTTTTTTTTTTTACAAATTTTATTTCCTGCTGCTAAAACTGCAACTAAAATTAGTTTCAGTCTTTCTTGAGGCCTTTTGCATTTTTTGCACATGCAAATCACTAACATATTCTACAACATGCCCCCAGGTGATAATTTCACAGCGAGTTGGTCTGAGCCACACTGAAGGCTCACTTGAGTGAATGATGCTGTGCCTGTGTGCTATAGTCGTATGCAAACCCATCACTTATTGCATCGTGTGAGAGGCCAAAGATACATGTGAGCCACTGTAACACACCTCAAGGTTACACCGCCTGACAAATCAAATCCGCTTCACTGACATGAGCGGCTTGACTGATGTGTCTCTCACCTTTTGGCTATGCCCAGTCGAAGGATTGCGATTGATGGGAGAGCTGCTTGATGAGCTGTGCCTACTTCTTATCTGTCTCTGTTTATTACTACAGCACTTAGGGATTTATCTCAGAGATAACAGGCTCAAGCAAACAGACTTGACTGACTGAAACTTACCAGCAGTCTTTACAAGAGAAGCACAGACGATGTACAGAAAGTTAACCATGTTTGCCAAATTGCCCTATTTTGAATTTCAGTAATTTATACTTGGGGATATATTATGGTGTTGTAAAAAACTTCTGTCTTTTTTGCATGTTGCAGCTAGTATCATCAAGCTAACACGCTAGCTTTTTGCTTTCAGTGCTAATTGCTTTTAATGTTACCAAGATGTGTTTTGTGTCTATATGTACATACTTATTTTCTTGAATGTAACAAGTGTGAGAAATATAATAGTGATTTAAAACACTTATGTGTCTCTTTACTGTCTTTAATACTGCTTCATAACCAAGACTGATATTTGAATAACTGAAGTAAACCTGAGGCAATGAAGAAGGTCAAAACCTCCAGATATTGTTTTTCTCCAGTCAGACCATCTCCATGATCTTACTCTTCCTGTGGAATCACTGAATGGCAGACAAAGTGAAAATCCCTTAAAGAGCATATCGACTCATTTCACCTGTGACCACCTGAGCCACAATGGGCAAAAAAGGGAAACTTGCACCTCCGCAGTACAAAATTTAGTAAAAATATATTACAGAATTATCTCTCAAAGGTGCAGTATGTAGGATTTAGTGGCATCTAGTGGTGAGGTTGCAGATTGCAACCAACTGAATACCGCTCCCCTCACCTTCCCCTTCCATGCATGTAGGAGAACCTACAGTGGCTGCGAAACTTGAAAAATGCGAAAGGCCCTCTCTAGAGCCAGTGTTTGGTTTGTCCGTTCTGGGCTACTGTAGAAGGTGGTGCAACATGGTGGGCTCCGTGGAAGAGGCCCTGCTCCCTATGTAGATATAAAGGGCTCATTCTAATGTAACAAAAACACAACAATTCTTAGTTTCAGGTGATTATACACTAATTAAAACATACTTATGAATATTATATTCCATTTCTGCCAAGTATGTTCTGCTAGATGCCACTAAATTCTACACACTGCACCTTTAAGATGGAATATGATTCTCAATGTAGAATGTGTGGAACGTGAGAATTTTGTATGTGTAGCACTTTTCCAGGTGTGACCACAATCTGGACAATGGGCGTATCTTTGTCTGAAGAAGGGGATGTGCTTAATTTTGTGAAGCCATGTGACCAAGTCCAGCACCAGCATTCCTTGCCTCTGTCGGAGACCCTTTGGAATGTGCAGCTCATGGTGCCACTCCCTTTTTTCAGTCCTACTGAATTCCTCTCGCCAGCCTCTTCAGGAGAACGGTGTGTACAGCACACCACCCAGCATCCGACAGTGCTAGTAGCCCTGCCAAGTACCACAGTAAATATCGAGCAGTGTTTATCAAAGGCAGGCATGAACTCTCTTTGAACTTAGATTGTAGCCATTATCAAAATGCAGCAACGGAAATATTATTGGCAGGGACCGTAGCATAGGCTGAGGGTCGGGGAGCCAGACAATTCGATTATTAGTCTGTAGCTGCAACTAGTTTCCCCTCCAGTGTGTTTGCCTTGGCATGAGATGGTACAGTAGGCATTGGATTATAGGCTGTAAGGTCTAGAGTTATGGCTTTGTCCTAATAGAGTCACCTACTGGCTAAACATCCTATCCCCAAACTGACGATTGAAGCTTGACTCTTGTATTGTCCTTGAGCAGGAGGCTAAACCCGTCCTTTATAGTCCTTCTAAATCGCTCTGGATAAGAGCATCAGGGAAAGTAAGGGGATAGCATGTTGGAGTCTCGGTCAGCTGAAATGCAGGACAGTCCTTTTTATAACTGCGTACACAAACACCCAATAGGTATCTCAGACTGGAGTGACCACTTGTTATGTAACAGGAGCATGCCTTTTTTGTGTGTGTTCAACAGGTGCAAGAAGTGAGATAAGACATTTTTAAGTCAACTAAATTTCAAATAATTCATCTTATGTTTTGTACTCTGTGCTTGGTCTATAATTGAGCAGCTGGCCTTCGCTATCTTCATCAGCAGTTAATAACTACGGACTCTGCTGCTGTTGTTTTCATGGTCATCTTTTAAAGCTAAAGTCCCTCGGGTTTCCATCTGCACACACAGCACCAAACCCTGAACACTGTGTGCAGTATGCTGCTGACACAGACAATTGCTAAAAGGTTGAGCCACCAGACCTGCTAATATCCCACAAGGATTTCCTTAAGTATGCATGGGTTGAGTGAGAAAACAAATGTGTTGTGAAATAAAAACTGCAAGGACACTAAGCTGTACCCAGATGGAGACGTATTGTCCTCTCAAAGGTTTTAGCATACAGACACACTTTTGAGGAGTTTGCGGTCAGATTTCAGGTCGAGTTTATGCTTCAATTTTCCACTAGACATGCTGGAAATCTGGGATTAACCTCGTAATATTGTGCTAAAGCGACCCCCTGACATAAAAATCTGTAAATAACTGCAAGGCACAGCTAATCTACAGTGTGCCAACGTTTTAGTTTATGTCTTCCTCATCTGATGACACGATATGATTAGATTTGCTTTGGCTGATGGATGTTAGCAGCAGGTGGTCATTCTCCCAGGAAAGTGCAAAGCCCAATGGGATATCTAAAAATATGAGTGAAAATAAAGCATCCGAGGGGTCAGCAGGGTGGTGTTGGGTTGCCGATGAGGTGAGGTGAAGGGTGACGGGGCACACATTCCACTCCTGAAATGAAGTGAAATGACGCAATGGGTTGAACTATGTTTGCACTGAGAACATTCGCAATCCATCAAGTGTCAGCAAGGTGTGCAAAAGTGGGTGCTTGCGTATGTCCACAATGGACATATGCTTGTGTATGTGTGTATGTGTGTGCGTGAGTTTTGGGGGATTATTTAATTTGATGGGATCATTAGATGAATGCCAATGAATCTCCGATCTTTTGGTACAAATAAGACCGTAAAATGATTGTTGAACAATGTGCATTCATTTTCATCAAGTGCAGAGAGGTTAAGTAGCCTATAAAGAAATTCACCTCTGTAGAAACTAGTTTATGGAAGGATGCACACAGCTAGGTTGGTAATTAGCCTGTTTGGGAGAAATGAACATTCAAGATCGTGTTCCTGTTTACTTACAAAAGCCCTCGAGACCAATTATAGCTGTGTTCTCTCACAGTAATCCAGCCTCTGACTTTTACCTCAGGGGGCTCATCTTTATTCCTGACTGGTCAATATATGTTAACCTCCTCTCTTTGGTGAACAGTCAGTGAGGAATTATTAAGTGCTAACACAAACAAAGTGTAGCACTGAGATATAAGGTGATGTGTAAAAAGGTCTTTTCTCATCTAATCAAGCTTGAAAAGAGCAGAAAATAGCTGTCCTTAATGTGGAGATACAGAGGAAATAGCCCATTTTTGATTCTGTTGCTGGGGAAAGAATAATTAATGTGCCTTATCTTAGTCACTGAAGGGTATTACTTTCCCTAACAGACAGCACTGAGGCGATAGCATGCTTTTCCTGCGCGCTGCGGCTACTACGGATACGGCAAACAGCAGAGAAATATATCACAGTCACCCCTTTGGCTGCGCTCCAGAATTAATGTATCATGGTCAATTGCCAAAAAATTATGCTTATGTCATCTACTTTTCTAGAGTAAAACAATGAGTACAGTCCTACCTGGGGGTTGGAAAGAAAATATAAATAAATCCATGTGAATGGTAAATAAAATAAATGCACACTAACATGCTTGTGTTACTATGCATTTATTGAGTCTTACCTCACCTGGATGGGCAAAATCTCTCACCTGCTCCCACGGGGTGTTATGAAATGCGTCAAGGCTGCAACATCATGCTGTGTTTGTGGTAATACTAAGTCATCATGATGGCACACAAATACCTTTCCAGTGAATAACAAACAATTATGACAAGATGTACCGTGTGATACTTTGTTCTATGCTATCAGTGATTTTTTTTTTAACTATGCTTTGTGTGGACCATTATTTTTAAATTTGACTAAACTGAATATAAATTTCCAGATGTCACAAACAGGAAGTATTGAAAAGTGGATTAAAAAAAAAAAACGTCAAAGAACTGCTGACGTGGTTGTTCTTAAGATACTTGAGAAGCGGTTTCATTCCAAAAACTCATCATTACAGGATTTTAATCCCTGGTTAAATATAGCACGAGTTGCTTCAGAGGCGTTGCCTCCCGTGGCCCCCATTGTGGCGTTCGAGCATGTCTAATCTCTTACATAACAACAGGGCATTCACTTCTGTGTGGTTCCTCATTAGTAGTAATCCAATAGTATAACACAACAAATGGTGTTCACAAAACACATTACAAGCTTTGTTTTGTTCAGTCATTCCACTTTGTGCAGTTTTTGCAGAAAGTGAAGAAAGGGCGTTTTCACTCGCTTTGATTGACAATCTCACAGTCTGAACTCACACACAATTGTATTCTTCACAAATATCCCACGTTTGCGTGCGTTTATGCACATGGTCAGGACAATGTGTGTCCTCATATTGCCTTTCATTAGTACAAGCTGTTCCATTTGAATTATTTGCATTTCCCATGATGCAAGTTTACAAGTGTGTGTACACAAACACGCACATAAACTACTGTAGGGCATTTATTATTACCCAGGCCGAGAAAGGAGCAGATTAAGTTTACATTTTAATTAGACACTTGCAGTTACCACAACAGATGAGAGCAACAGTAGAAGGAGCTTTAGCCTGTTTATTCATTCTGCTTTGTTTATTTACATTATCTGCCTCCTGTCCTGTCAGAAAAGGCTTTAGGAAATTTTTCTTGCTTTGTCATTTATCAGATTCATTTCTCCCCGAACTTCCAACTTGTGTGGTTTATTTTACATTTGTCGTGGTGTGAAAAACTGCGCTGAAAGCACAGACTTTTACAAAAGCGCGGTTGTGGAATTGTTGCCCCACTTTCCCGTTGTGTCTCAGGGCTATAGAGTACAGTAAGTATGGATTGAAAGGCCAGACAACCGTGCTAAAAATATCCCACTTCACATTGGTACAGCACATTTGGGATGAAATGGAATTTAGCTGCCCAGTGACCCAATCAGGAACATCAGTAAATCTATATATCAATCAAAAACAAGAGTTAAGTTGTTCAGAAACTTTACATTGGACCAGAAAACTATATAAAATATGTCTGATGTGTCCCAAAGTTGACATTTATTAGTGCTGTTGTTGGCAAAATTGCAAAAAGGTCTCCACAGACAAAGAGAGGACACAGGTTTGTCATTTGAGCTGTGTTTATCCACTGTGTTCAGCAAATCTCTTGCTGTTCATTGGGGCTCTCTCAAAGTGAGAAGTCAGGGCAATGGCACCAGCTCTCAGCGGGACATTTACTGTGTGCACTGTCTCCTCGCAGAGCTGGCAAAGTCCCACTAATTAATCTTAAATGAAAATGCCCTTCACAACAGAATCAAACTTGCGTAGGATTAGCGGTTTGCTGGGCTGTTAGATTTGAGATCGGGAACAATTTGATCCCACGTCCAGCAAGACTTCTTCATACTTAGAGAATCTGATTGCGGCATTTCATAAATTTGCAAAGTTGGCAACACAAGCAAATTAGCCAACACTTACAACAAGTAGACATGTCCAAAAACTAATGAGCCACTATTCTGCACAAGTCATTCAAAGTGCATGCCAGCCAGGCAATGATGTGTCAATGCAATGATACAGTCATTTTGAGATTTTTGGCTCAGAGTGAGGCAGCAATGCTGACTGGGCAGAAATTGTCAGATTCAGCAGCTGATTGCACGCTGTCCACCAAGGTCAGAAAAGAAAAGTTTACATTTGTGGAACTTGTAAAAGACCTGATCTGCTTGAGCTGCCTGATCCATAATTCATAGGGAATGTAAGATATTCAGTGGCAGCACTTCAAAGTGAGGAGGGCTAACAGACAGGGTGGGAATGTCCAGTATCATATGATGTTATGATGTCTTTGTGTGAGCTCAGAGCAGCACATTTATACCAAATTCTTCTTTTTTTTTTGTTAACCCTATCTAAAAAGTTGCGGAAAAAAATGCTACAGAATGGCTTATGGTTTGTTGGGTTATTTTATTATTTAAGTGCTTGAGAGTACAGTTTGTGGTTACAGGATAAGTTGAATACTGCACTGCCAACACCGTTAAGGCTCACATCACTCAAACAGATTATTACCACACTCAAACCCTTTTTATATTTTCAAGGGAAGCATTATATGTCCCTTGAGGAAATGTGTGTGGAGGGAAATGGCATTGTCTCCTCAATAAGCCCTTTCAAGTACTTCCTGGGGAAAGGCTGGACCACGCTGATACATTGTGACCCCTCACCGCACACTCGATCCTTGTGTCCAGTTTCCTCAGCCTTAATGAGTGACTGTGCTGATTCTTTGGAAAGCAGAAAATGTGTTCTTTCAAAGTTCGTGGACGTGTGGCCTGATTGAAAATGACTTTACAACAGATTATGGGTCTCTTTAACTGAGGTTCTACACTGAATTTAAGGGTTTTGTCAAAGGTAGCAGAATTGAATTTCCTCAAACATTTAGTCTAAATTCATGTGCTGAATAAATTGTTAAAATGCTTCTTGTAAGGCCGGTGTGGAATTTGCACAAGTGACAATAAATGGGCTTCTGAATTTGAGAGTTGCAAACAAAGAGGCAGCTAAGCTAATGAACTGACCTTTGCAAATCAGTACAATGTACACATTTCTTTTCCATAGCAATAAAACTACATAAAGTCACAATATCTAAAAATATGTGTGCCTGCATATGCAATTACTTGTAACAGCTGTGTCAAAAAAACATACAGTAAGAAATATTTCCCCTTTATGATCAGGATAGTTCAGGATTGTGGCATAAGTGAAATGTTATTACTTAGAGATGTTTTTGGAAATAAATGAATGGACCATCAAAAATATAGTTTATAGCCTCGCACTTTTATATCATATATAATATGCCCTCTTGCACAGTCAATCCAAACTACTTATTTTAATTAATGTAATTATTCCACATAAAAGTGTGAGCAGTTTGGTGGGGGCCTTGAGCCATGAAACATGATAGGGCTATCGCAATCAGTAGTCTCCCTTGCTTCTAAAAAGGGGAGAAAAGCTTTAATTTTACATCCCTTTCATTCGCTTTCTTTATATAACAGGATCAGGCAGATGGTGTTTGGGTAACGAGAGCCTTACATCACTTTCCTCTGCTCTCTGTGTTCCTCATAATGATCAGTGTTATAATTGCCACCACATTGTTGGGATATAACCACGCAAGTAAATATTTAACACCCCTAAAAGCATGTTTAATCATTGCCCGCCACACTACTGCAATGCATAGTTCACACACAGCTGAGTGCATGCAGATATTCTATCAGTTGCTGTTGGCTTTGTGACTTTCTGACATTATTTACCTCAATGACAACAAATCCAAAACGCTTTGCATGAAGGTGATTTTCTTTAAAAAAAAAAAAAAGAAAAAAAGATGTCTAGAGAAGAGTAAAAGACTACTTTTAAACACATTCTGAACTACAGTGTGTGTGTAAAATGCAGTTTGCAGAAGCAGAGCTGTAAACTAACACTACAAACTGTAGTAGTGGGTTGCAAACTGCAAAGCCCTGCACCATAAAGCAACATTAACGAGCCTGCCAGCAGAGTTGGCGCTCTGCAAATATTGGGAGTGTGTATGTGTGTATGTGTGTGTGTGTGTGTGTGTGTGTGTGTGCGCTGTAGCTGTGGCAGTGGTGTACAGTAGCATGGCAGACTGCAGTAAATACAGTGTTGAAGAGGCGGGGTTTGACATCTCAGCTCTGAAAACATCTCTAATCCAGTATTTCAGGTGCCGAAGTCGACCGAGCGACCATTGCTCACTACCGCCGCGCATCAGCGAACTGCTGCAGCACTGCACGCCTCCAACCAAAAAAAAAAAAAAAAAAAAAAAAAAAAAACCGGAATATATCGCAAGTGGACAGAGACGACTGTTGTGTCCGAGGTGGAATTTCTGTAAGAGGGTAGACCTTGTCAAAGCCAGGGAGAGTGAAGTTTCAGCGGCGTAAAGACAACACTTTTCCCGGTAGGTGTTTTAGTTTACAGTATCCGTTCCTTGAAGTACATTTTAACCAGCGACTCCTGCGGCTCCTCGGTTCCTCCCACCTCCGAAAGTCAACCCAAAATACTCCCAACTCTCCACGCTGGAGGATATAACCGCACTTGGGTTTTTATTCTCTTTAAGGTAAGTGGCACGTTATTTGAGTCGGGCATAAGAAGTCCTTCAAACTTTCCTAGCGTGTGTGTGTGTGTTTTTTTTAACAGCAGTAACGTTACGTGGGGGCGGAAACGTAGCTTTACCTGGACCTCAGGTAAGCCAGGTAGGCCTAGCCGTTAGCCTCTTGTAAGTTAGTCGGCCAGGTAGCTTTAGTTACAACACTTGTCAATAATGTGGCGTGGAAAAGTTTATAACACCGGACTCATGTTGCCATTTTAGCTTCTTCAATTTTGTCTAACTTACTGCTGTTTTTTGCTTGTGAAAGTCGTCCGTAGTCACAATGTTGTTGACAGCTAGCTAAGTTAGCTATGTGTCAGTTTATCATTTAATATTAAAATAAGTAGCTTATGGCTTGAATTACTACTCCTTCCATATTATTTTTTTTAGCGCAATACCTCACTAACCGACTGGTAATAGCCATATATAGGCTCATAAATACACTTTTAAGGTAGTTTTTTAAATTAAAACACATGAGCCTTCCTTTATCTTTTATAGTGTTGCGTCACGTCAAGATAAACAAGCACAGTCAAAGCTACCTGCCAAGTCTCCTGTTATGTTGTGGACTGAGAGGTCGCATAGTCTGTAATTTTTTGCACACCCATTTTCACATTGTGGACAAAACATTCAGGAGTTTATTGGAGCTCATTCAGGACTCATTGGCAGACCACCGTCCCTGTGCACCCTGTGAACCGGTCTCTCCCACTTTAATTCATTCCAGTGATAAGAGCCCTGAGCAGCAGACCTCACTCACACACAGGAGCGCTGTGATGATGAAGCAGTGAGATCATGAACCCTATAGGCATCATGCACACCCCTTCTTTAGGCTGATGTGGAACATTTCCTTCAGTGGCAAGAGACGGAGGCATGCTGAAGAACCAGTTTTGACTGAAAGGCTGTGTCACTTCTTTGTTTGCAAGCAAGTCGAGCAAGAGTACTTGGAATAACTACTTTTTTAAATACTCTATTGCCTAATATACAATGTGATCTGCTTTTGCAGCTGAGTGAGAGTAACACACTTTTAGCTAAAATAATTCACTTATAAAGTAGGTAAAAATGAACAAAAAGGAACAAAGTTGTTGGTCATCATCACACTTTTTTTTTGGCAAGCTGCTGTCAAGTGGGAGGATATTAAGGAAGCAATCAGAAGAGCAAAGAGGAGGATGTTATATTCCGGTTAAATTCTATTCAATATGGGATCCTGGAACATGTGCTTTTGTTCTCCTTTTTCCTCTGTTGGACGCGGTAGGGAATAATGGGTGACTCAGCGTGGTGTGGGTGACCTGTTCAGTTTCACAGGGTTGAACGCGGTGACTGCGTGCTGGAAAGCGGCAAGCCTTTGAGCAGGAAGCCCACACAGGAAACGACCGCTGCATTGTTGCCCAAAGGCTTAAACCATGTCTGCAGCCTGTAGGGAATTTTACTGAAGTTTCACTGTTATTTTAGGGTTTTAGCATGCAGGGTCACGTTTTATTGCTCCTTCAGTTATTTGACGTGGCTGCCTGTGCTAGGGCTTCTGTATATTTTCAGACTTTTGTGTGTTTGCCCAGTCCCAAATCTAAATTAAAATAAACAGGCCGACAGGAAAAAAAAAAAAAAAAGCGAAAAGCCAATGCAGTAAGAACATAGTGTCAAAACCTGTTCGAGAAAATGTTTATATCCTAATGTCAGACATTAGATACACAGGAATAGAGATACGCAGATATCAACAATTTAAGTGGAAGTACAAGTCTGAGTGGGAGACTGTCATTTGTGACTTCATTCCTACATTCACCATATGAGTCAGACTTCTGAGAAGTTTGCATCATGACTTAACCCAAATAGAGCCCATTTATTTATTTATTTATTTTTTAACCAGGCCTAGCTCTAGACATGGAAGATGTCAGTAATTGTTCACTTCATTATTGTCACTGTGTCCCGGTGAATGACTTTAAATTCACTGGTGGGTGCATTTAGCAACAGAATTAGTGCAGGACTTGAAATGACAATTTATAACAGACACACTGCGCTTTTCTCAGCATATTTATTGCCTTCATTTAGATATTTTTTTGCTGTTTTCCAAACTTGAGCATAACCCCACCCAGGAAATTTAAGATGAAGATGTAGCTAATGGATCACAAATCATCTATAAAAGAAGTGGTTGCTCATCGAACGTGTTTTTGTATTCAAGTTTGTATCTTAAAACTTGACTGTGTCATTGTTACTTCAGCAACAGTTTAGTTTAACCTTGAACACCATCTAATTACGTTGTCAGCCAACAATTTGTGTTTAACATCAAAAGTAGTGCGTGTGTGTGGGCAACTTCAGCGTAGGTCTGAAAAAGGTGGAAATCTTTTTTTTTTTTTATAAACTGCCATAGGAGACACTCAATATAGCTCCAACGTTCTTTGTTTCTTGTTTAATAGAAAGTTATTGTAATGATTAAACTGGAGTTTAGGAGAGTAGGAGTTGTACGTAATCTGTAAAGCCATTCGTCGACACTGAGTCAGAGCTGAGGGGTAACATGAGGGAACACTCAGCTGTCATGCAGGTGGATAATGCACCAGCTTGATAGAAAGATGTATTGATCTGTATTGAGAAAAAGGAGATTGTACCTGGGTTCAGCTCAGATGTTCTGGAGAGATTGAAAGTTGTGCCGTAGTTGTGGCAGTTGTGGTTTTATCAAGGAAAAGTTGGATTAAGAAAGAATTTAAAGGGTATGTATGGCGCCTGACAAATGCATGTGTTCAAACAGAGTATGATGGAGAGACCTTGTGTCATCTTCCCCTACAGTGCTATGTCGTGAGTATTGGTGAGTAACCCTGCAAGCTAAATTGTTCCAACAAAGGCCTCTTAATATTTCTTGAATGCTTTTTCTGTCTTTGTACTGTTCCCATGATGTGTTATCTTATAGATATTGAAGTAGTGTAACTCAGTCTACCACAAATTGATTCATCAGAGGCTCTTGGCATATCAAGGATGTGAAGGATGAAGCATCCATCAACAGATCGCTAATAGATAAATTATAGCATCTAACTCCCCATGCCTTCACACTGAAGACGTCCACATCTTCGCAATCCTGTTGGCCTGTCAGACTTGCTTATGCACAACACCTTTGGCCGATTGCTCCACGAGCTAGCCTGAGCATTTTCCCTATGGCAAGGGGGTGGGGAAGAGTCAATCCTGGACTTTGCTTGACGAGTCGGAGCAAGCCTTTGTTTACAAAGGACGACTGGACTTCCTGTACTGTTGCGCTTGGGAGAAAAAGTGAAATTACCTCTTTTGTTTGGCTTCCACCCAGATTTTTACTACATTTTTGGTCAGACCTCCATAATGCAGTGAGAGTGATGTAGGTTTTGTTTTGGACCTGTAAATAATTACAATAAGAAGAATGTTACAATTCTTATGTTGCCTCTTTTACTGTCAGTCATTAAGCTGTTTTTAAGTTAGTAATTACATTATTATTCAGTTATATTCATAGCAATATATGATTTTCAGTACTCTGTGTGTGTTGTGTTGGTGTAGTTGTGTCTGTTTGATGTCCTTTGCTTTAAATGTTAAAGATACAGCATCTGTCACATGAAGTAGAATTAGTATGTTGGTTAACCAGCTAACTTTTGGAATTTAACCCCGGCTTATGAAGATGGCTTGATTTCAAACTGAGGTCCACTGCTGGTATAAATAACACCACAGACCAAACCTGCAAGGAGCATTATTTTTGTTCAGATTTACAGACAAAATCTAAAAATATTTATATACTAATATACTAATACCTTCTCACCAATCTGCTGTAAAAAAGAAAAAAAAAAGACTTGTAAATCGATGATATATCAAATGTTTGCTGTACAACCAGTGTCCTTCTCTGGTTATAAAACAGAGCTTTTAACAAATTGCAGGTAGTCAGTGTTTAGTAGCAACAGTCATTAGTAAAATACACAGTGGAATATTAATTGCACTGAATTTCTTTGTTATTCCTTTTGGTTCAGTGCAGCCTGTTGCACCCTTAATCCATCACTGTAGCTCTGGAGAACATGAGGTGACTTTGTGAAAATAATATAAGAACTGCAACGATTAGTCCATTAATTGATTAGTTGCCAACTATTAAATTAATTGCCAACTATTTTGAGAATCGCTTAATCATTTGAGTCAATTTTTAAGAAAAAAAAAAAGTCAAATTTTTCTTCTCACCTTCTCAAATGTGAATATTTCCTGTTTTCTTTAGTATTCTATGACAGTAAACTAAATATCTTTGGGTTGAGGACTGTTGTGACAGGACATTTGAGAACATCACCTCAGGCTTTGGGAAACATTTTTTGCTATTTCCTGACATTTTACAGACGGAACATCTAATCAATTAATAGAGAAAATAACAGATTAATCGATAATTAAAATAATTGTTAGTTACAGCCCTAGTCTCAATAATATGAGATCATATAAATACAAAGTATTCCCACTGTGCCCTAATAATGGGCAGTGATTAACTGTTTAAGTTAAAAAAAAAAAAAAAAGGGATGAATATCCACATGCTGAAAATTAAAAACCTAATTTATTCACACAAAATTTTTGTTTCCATACACCTTCATCAAGCCTTGTTTTCTTCTCTGCACCAACAGCAGAATTAGTGCTGCCATTAAGTTAGATATTATGAATATGTTCATTATAATAGTTCCATTACTTTCACTCAGGGTACATAACATGTAAAATGTCAGCTGCAAATTAAAGCATATATAATATTTATACACACTTGATATAGTATAGCTTTTAGTGTTTGTTATATTTTCCTAGTACTGCTTTTTATGTTGTGATGGTGTGCTGTTGTATATTTTATCTCACTCTGTGTTACTTTTTGTTGCTGCGGTGACCTAATTTCCCCACTGGGATCAATGGTTTCATATTAAATAGACAGCTCTTGATCTGTCAGTGTTGCATGTGGCAGTGTTATGTTTAGGAAAGCCAGATAACTCAAAGAGAACTTGAGTAAGATACTTGCTTTTCAAGACAGGTCTACAGAGACCGGTGTTGAACGAAGAACTGAGTATCTTATCATAAAGCGTGCATTATGTTGTTGTTGGTGTTGTTGTTGTTGACACGAAACCAGAGGGTTATGGGGGGTGGACTTCGAACTATGGACAAACTGATAAAGATCAACCTGACGGAAGGAAAATAAAACCTGAACTAGATGGTGTCATTCAGCAGTTAGACTTGAAACGGAAGGGTGTCAACAACTTGGCTTTCATTAGGTAATGATGTAAACCTGGCTTCTGGACAAAATTGTGACCAGCCAGTTCAGTCATTTTCTCGATCTAGGTTTATAAACAAGGAAGCAGATACTTCATGTGGCTGCATTCACCTGAAATGGATTTCGAGGGATCTGTTTTCAGTTTTTGAGATTATAAAATCATGAAATACAGTAAGAATGTTCATGTTAGCAGAGCTACCTGTGGGCTAACAATGTGAATCATTCTCTCCAACTCATCGCTCTTTCATCTGTATCCTGCTCACAGGTTACGTACAGTATGTGGCACTTTAGCTATTTTCATACTTACAGATGGCGTCGCGCACTGTCGAAGCGGCTCCAAGCTCTCCTCTGAAGGAAAACAGCTTCTTTCCCAGGGCTGTGGCACTATGTCACTACTAAACAATCCCCTCACCCCCAGTGTGCAATAACTGGAGCACAAGCCCAGTACTTTCGTATACTTTTTAATGCACTACTATTTTATGTAACAGTCTAATGTTTTTTAATTAATATTTATCTATCCTTTTATTGCTTTTTATTTTGTTACATGTGCTGTGCACGTAGAAGATTCTGCAATTTCATTGTCTTGTACAATGAGAATAAAGCTTTATCTGTCTGTCTAGCGATCTTAACCTCTGTGCCTTGTAACTCAGTCAGTTCATGTCTACAAATGTGTGCATGTTCAGCAGTGCAAGCACTTCATTGTTCTTGTCTCATGTTGCCAGACAAAAGGTGTCTGGTGGCTTAATCTAATAAGCCTAAAATGCTTTCTGAAAAAAAGAATTGAAAGATGTCACATCTCAGATTCGGCCTTAACATTTCACAAAAGAATATTACAGTGAAAGTAGTGTTTGTTATTGTTAAGTACAAAGGGCATTATTTGCCTTTTGTTAAAAAAAATATGCTCTTTGTCCTTAAACAGCTGCGAATCATCTTTCAAAATGTCATTGAATCAGTCAGCAAGTGCCAATTTCACTCAGGTTAAGACATAGCTTAACATGAGTGAGGTTGGCAGTTTTTCAAGTGGACAACCATAATGCAATAAAATGTCTAGGACTAGAAAAGCAGGGCCATATTTACTCCTGCTGTTGTCAGCAATGTCACAATACAAAACGTGCATTGGCTTCGCCATGTCTTTGAATTGACGTTGAGTAATGTGGACATGTGGATGTGTGGTATAGTTTTTTCTTGCTGCTAAATTAGTTAGGAAGAGATGCTACACAGACATGTTGGAAGTGTGTGTGATAGCTTTAAAAATAGCAATAAATACCCCTTAATTGTAGGAATCAGTGAATCGGAATGTGGGTCACTGTTTAATTTGGTGTCAAAGTGATGTTGACACCTTGCAGTAATAAGAATAAGAGCTAGTAATAATAATTGTGCCATTAGATTGTAAGAGTAATGGCTTAGGGAAATTTTTTTAGGCCGTTCACTGGTAATTAGTTTCTCCTTATCAAAGAAATGTGAGACAATGTGATTTTGTTTTTCCATTTCATCATATGCTAACATTATGGATGTTCATGCGTGTGCCTGGAGACAGCTTTTGACGAGACACACATACATGGTAACAACATGTCAAGGCATGTGATGTTATTAATTAAAGGTAGGCTGCATAGGAGGACCGTACAGCTTTCCACTTGCCCCTCCTGACCTGAAACTAATCCGAAAACAGCAGCTCTTAAGCAACTCTGAGTTTAAGTGATTGCATTGGAATGCTGTTGCTATGGAGTCCAGTTGCAAAGTACAGAGGCAGAGACGTTGGCATGTGTCGTTGAATCTTAGGGACGATGACTGTAAATGCTAAACTTGAGTTTCCACCTTTTAACTTGCTGTTAAGTTACATTGGTGCATCATCATCATCATCCATTGGCAACTCCTGAAATTCCAGGATGGCAATGTTGTCCAACTGGTTTTGGCTGAAACTTTGTGTGTTCTGGAGACTGTCAAAAGAGGGAAGTTTCATTGTTTGCGCAAACTGGGGCAGTATTTTTTGTCTTCACTGTGAATAACAAAATGTTTGAGGTTTATTCTTTGAGGTTTTTTTTTTTTTTTTTTTTAAGGTGTGAGGTCCCAAAAGAGGATGAATCATCATGTATCACACAAGGAACAATTGCTCATTGTTGCTTCTTTGTACTTTTGTTGCTGGAAATATGTCTGCCATCATTTTTTCCCCTAAAGTTACAGGACAGTTGTTATCATTTAGAATGGCATAAAAGAATATCCTATAAAATTCACAATATACACATTAAAATTTACAGGCTGTGACTATATGTACCTCTTATACATTCAGTAATGTAATAACCTAGACACAGCTTCCATTGCCTCACTCAACACAAGCATATTCACCTAAACCTCTCAAAGTCTGTGTTCAGAATCGCTTTCATAGGTGCACAAGTCGCACTCACTGCAGAATTTGTTGGTCTTTTCACTACGCCGATGGAGCCGCACGGAGTGCAAGTTTCATAAATTGAACAGCATCTTCAGTTATTTGTTATAATGTCCCGTACTTTTCCTCTCATGTTAAAAATAGGTCAGGCAAGTGTTGTTTTGTAGTTGAGTTTATAAAAGAATGACAATGCCAGGCAAGCTGACAAAATAGGATATGAAAGAAACTTGAGAGCAAATGGAATTTTTAAATTCTCAAGCCACAAATTGCTGACCAACAATTTCAACTTGGGCTCTCATCTGGAGCTACAACTGCAAACGTTCATGTTTAAAATCTACTTGAAATCCTCTCAGCACATGAAAACATGGCAGCGTAGAATTAGACTTAGTTGTCGACAATGTTATTTCACAACATGACTGCTCAAATGTGTAGGTCAGTTAGTTGACCAACAGAAAATTAATCAATGACAAATTATGATAATTTGCACGCACAAGGTCAATGAGGTAATATGTTTATGCAAAGTTTGCTTTAGCTCAATGTTATACGTTTTTAAATTTTATTTATGATGTTTGTATCTATACTGTACAGGAAATTGAAATGCATTTGTCTGAATGTTATTAAACAGCTCCAGCTGGGGTCACTTTAGTTTGACACCGCCTTCAGTACAAAGGGTGTTTGTAAAAGTTAATGTACAAGCTTTGTTGTTGGACAACTAAACCAGAATTGAGCAGGGAAAGGTAGACTGTATCAGATGTACAGTTCACTTCCCGGTTATTAAAGAATCACTTTATTACACAATCATGTACAATTAAAAGAGCACTACACTAATGCCTAATAAAATAGGTTCCATAATATCATAATCATGTCAAAATCTAATTGATTGCTGTATTTTCTTTAACACAGCCCAGCCGCCTTTGCTGTCCAGTACTAAGAGATGCCTGGATAAAACGACTATGGATGAACCTCGGAGAGGGACGATTGACTGCAGCTGAATATCCTCAACAGCATCACAGCCATGTGGAAAAATTTGCTTACAGGGGGTCCACAATCCCTACTGAAGCTGTTGTGAAGCTTTTGTACAGAAGCATCAAGACTACAGGATGACTGATTTGTCTGTGGTTAAAATGCATCTCATCAGAAGTATCAGACCAGTGAACATCAGAGGCTTTCCCATACAGAGACTTGGACTGTAATTTTTTTTGTTTTTGACTTTTTTTTTTTTTTTTTTTTTTTGAAGACTTCTAACTAGCAGATAAGATAAGAGGACCTTCTACATGCGCTGCAGAAATCGACTAGGAGCCCATGTGTAGCAGGGCAGCTGCTGCAGCTCGTGGAATAACTTAGCCCCAGACTGTTGGGGAGTCACTCCTTCAGGGGCAGAGGGATCTAATCCCAGCACCAACTGACCCACCCTGCCGTCTGACTATCCCACCTGTCAAAAGGCAGACCCCACTATCCAATGGCATGGGTCAAGTTCTTCAGGAAGCCGGGGGGCAATCTGGGGAAATCGTACCAGCCGGGGAGCATGCTGTCTTTGGCCCCCACCAAAGGACTACTGAACGAGCCGGGCCAAAACAGCTGCTTTCTGAACAGTGCTGTGCAGGTAGGTCTGTCCTTTTACTTTGCTTGTTTGTAGCTGAATGCCATTCTGATTTTCTTGTGATGATGAAGAGATCCAACATCCCTGTCAATATGATAAACAATTAAGGAGTTAAAAGTATGCCAGACCTTAGATGAAGCATTGAATTCTAAGGTGCGCTTAACTTCTTTTACTGTTCTCTTCTTGTGACTGCTTATTTCACATTATTCAAAAACACTTGTTGCTGTCTTCCTCCAGGAGCTGTACACCATGTTCAACCCTACTAAAATTAAATTATTTATTTAAAAATTTCAAAGCTTAGTCACTGTCTAAATTGGCCAGAGCTTCCCAGAAATTTATTAATGTACTTGAAGGTTGTTTTTGACTAGTGGAGTACTTGCTGGTGAGTCTGTTATTACAGCCAGCCCACAGTGAGGTCATTCTTGGAGACTGTGACTCAGAGGGTGAGACAACTGATGAGCCGGTTGAAGATGATCATTACCTTCGGCTTTGTTTCTGCGCAAAGGCATTTGTTCCTCTTGCGCAGCCCTCATCTGCATGACCTTGGAGACTAAATGTCATATGTAACAAAAAAAAAACCCAGAGGTGTTACATTTTCTTGTAAAGAGTCCTGATGACCTCTTCCACTATCCCTTTTGTAGGTACTATGGCAGCTGGATATCTTCAGACGCAGCTTGAGGCAGCTACCTGGGCACTTCTGTCTGGGAGAGTCATGCATCTTTTGTGCATTAAAGGTAAAGAGATGTGTTTGTCACTGTTGGTGTTGCGACTTGTTGGGTCACTTAGCCAACGTGTGGCTGAATCCAAATGTCCACTCACTGGACTTGCGGACTGAGCCCTCGCAGACTTCAGTCGTATGTACCGTGACGTGTTCACCATCATCACGCCAAGTCTGCAGGGGTGCTGGGCTGCAAGGTGATAAAAATCCACTCTGAGGTGGGACTTAAGACCTCAAGTACCTCCACAGAGATAAATTGAAATTCCTGACCCTGTAACTCATTTCAAAGTGTTTTTCTGAACGGTTCCCTAATGGTTCTAATATGTGCGGCTCTGCTGCTTTACACTCAACAAATCTGGTCAGAATGCTCTTTACATAAACTACTAAACACTGCTAATATTATATTCACATTAAATCCTCAACTGAGGACCACATTGTAGACGGACAAAAACCAACCTTTGCCCGTCTACTTTAGCAGATTATAACATGTTATTAAGCCTATAGGCCTATTATTCTGTGTGTACGTTATACCTCACTACATCACAACTAAAGTAAAAGTCGTCAAAAGTAAATATTTTACACAGCCTATTATTATTATTATTATGATAATTTTAGTTTTTTATTATTGATAATAATAATAATTAGTAGCATTCTTTACATCGTCACTTTATAGCCTATAAATGCAGGGTTATGGGTAATTTTCCGAGCGGGTCTGGTAAAGACTGTGCCCCAAGCAGACTCTCTGGAAGTCCGCTTGAGGCCCCTTATGGATTTGATGAATTGTGGATTTGGACAGCCCTCAGCACCCTCATACTTCCTGAGAACGTGGCCGCAAAGTCCGCGACTATGCAAGTGCAGTGTCCAGACATTTGGCTTCAGCCTGTGTATTGAGCAGAGAGGGTGACACAAATTCTTTTGATAACCAAAATGTCCCATAGTGCATGTGCAAACACGTTCTTCTTCTCCTCTTCAGGGCATTTTCTCACAGTTCCAGCACAGTCGGGAGCGCGCCCTGCCCTCTGACAACCTGCGTCACGCCTTGGCAGAGACCTTTAAGGACGAGCAGCGCTTCCAGCTGGGCTTCATGGATGATGCCGCGGAGTGCTTTGTAAGTTCCTGTGGCAACCAGGCTGCCCTGAGGGAGCGTATGGAGAGGGATGTGTGTATGTTTGTGTGTTGCCCTGCCACACAGTTCGGGTAATGCACTGCAACAAACTGTTTGGCGAGGTCACTGAAAGAGCTTCTGTCCCTCCTTTCCCCTCCCATCAACTCCTGCCACATTGCCGCTAAATATCATGATGACAGGTTATATAAGCGCCAGGGTTGTGTTTGAACCTCTCTGTTTTGTGCTACCATATGATGTTGCATAATTTCTGTGCTTTTTAAAATTCAATTTCATTTGTCCTTCATCATACATATCAGTTCCATCTTTTTTTTTCTGCTCTTTTTGGCACAACAAAGAATTGTTTGGCCAGAAGTTGTTTTTTCTCTAAGTGCAGTGTAATTTTCATGGTTTTGTTTTGTGACTCCAGCCATCAAATAGAAACCAGAACCTGCAGCATTTTTAACCCTTCATGTTTTCTTTTGTCCATCAGGCTTAATTAGTTTATTTTCTTCTCATGATTTCTATTACCTCTGCCAGTACACCCAGACAGCACAGAGATATCTTAAATTTTTCCTCTTTATTCATTTAGGAAGTCCAATTACACAGCAATGGAAAAACAAAAGAAAGAACGAAATGTCTCTGGACAAGCAGTGGAGAGGATTGTACAATATGTTAACATTTGTACACAAAATTAATTGATAATATTTACTACTGCATAATGTTACATATTTTGCCTTTAAATTGGATGCAACAACTTTGGTGTTTTGATATGAGTCCCCTAATACAAAAACTTAATACTGAAATAACTTTTTCCATCCACAGCTGAAGTTTACGTGCCAAAACTGCTATCTTTTATAGACAATCTTAATTCTTAATCCCATACAGATCTTGGCCCTTGAGCATTCACCATGCAATGCACTGGCAGCAGCATGCCAGCAGAGAATTTATATGAGGAGTTAGCCAGTGTCAGCTTAATAGGCTTTGAAGTTGTGCCTGCAACCTTTGCAGGCCTACCTTGCAGCCTTAATATTTTATAAATTCACAAGCACTCCATAGAAACGGGACAGGAGGGGAGGGAGGGGGGGCTAAAACTGGAGTATAACTTGCTGGAGTATAAATTTAAATGTGTTCCTTCTGCTGTCATGTTTATGACACAACTCGTAAAATTGAACTCCTTGTATTTAAGAGTGTGTTCCGTTGCACTGCGATTTTGTTCCCGGAAATACCTGCACCAGAGTAAAAGTAAAATAAAATAAATAAATACCCTGTGGTGCTTCTAAAAATATAGCTTTCCTACAAGAAAACTGGAATTTCTTTTGTCCAATACCTGATGGATGTCATATTCTGTCACAGGAGAACATACTGGAGAGGATCCACCTGCACATTGTGCCTGAGGAGACAGATGCCTGCACTTCCAAGTCTTGCATCACACATCAGAAGTTTGCTATGTCGCTTTATGAGCAGGTCAGTAGAAGCTTAGAAAGTATTAATTAGTGTTATATTATTTTACTTGGAGCATCATTGTTTTCTGCTGCTGTAACAATCTGTGAAAAAGGTGATGTTTATGTACAATATGTGTTAATTCACAAGGATTGCTTTTTTCTGCCTGTGAAAGAGGTATTGTTTATATAATGACCCTTCCTTTTTCTGCTGTAGATGTTTTACTTCATGCAGTGTGGAACTGAACACACACTAGCCAGCCAGTGTTAGGATTAAGCAACACACACACACACACACAAGGGTGCATGAATCACTGTCTGAGACAGTAGAAATCCAATACGTCATGTTTTGATACTGGGTTGCCCCAGTGGAATAAGGAGGGTGTTTCTGGTCAGATTCCTCAGTGCAGCAGCAGCAGCACCAGATAAATCAGAGATGGTGTACACATAAATTCCAGCATAACACACACACACACACACCACCCTGCCCTGTGGCTATGATGCCCATCACTGACTCTGTCCCTGTCCCAAAACAGTTCTATCTCTGAATCAAACAGGTAATACTCCTTTGGACTAAATCCCTCAGGGGCACAGTCAGTGGATTTTGTTCCACCTCGACTTCGCAGCACCCACTCCAACAAATATATTATCAAGGCCTTAATGAGGATTGCTTTGGTCAGGAACAGATTATAACTTCAGAAATTAAATTGGATGCCTGATAATGTCAATCATTTGAGATGGTGACGTAAAAGGATATTACTGAGCCCGCAGTTTACAAGGAAAGCAGAAAGACAAGCATGTCCTAGTCAAAGTTTAAACAAAACAACTGACTTGATAATTAGTGCTTGACAATGGCTATGAGTGCTGAAATCACACCTTTGTATCCTTTTTAATAACTTTTGTTGTGTTTGTCACCCTTGTGGTCTCTTGACTCTCTCCCCTCTGCAGTCTGTGTGCCGTAGCTGCGGGGCATCCTCCGACCCACTGCCGTTTACAGAGCTAGTGCATTATGTCTCCACCACCGCACTCTGGTAAGGCACAGGCAATATGAAACTTCCTTTTCCTCCCCATTGTTATCTGTCCCACTCCACTCTGTTTTCGCTTCTCATGTCTCTCTGCACATTTTTCTCAAGGCCATAAACTTCATTTTTTTTACCTGACATTTTGCACGCACTGTTTTTTTTTTTTTGTTTGTTTTTTTTTTTACACTCCACGTGTCTTTATTCTTTATTTGTCTCTGTCTGTCTCACTTCCTCTACCTTGAGTGTTTGTTCCGGTGCTTCGGCTGACAATGTGTCTCTTCTTTTTCAGTCAACAGACGCTCCAGCGCAGAGAGGAGTCATTTGGGGAACTGTTACAAGCTGCATGTACGATCGGGGACCTCCGTAACTGTCCGGTAAGTGACAGTTACTGAAGGCTTTAAGAAAAAACACTTTCATGTTCCCTGAAAGAGTAATATGTGGTGTAACAAGTGCTCCAGTGTCCTGCAAAAACCTTTCATCAGCAATTTAGCTATTTGTGTACTAAATAGTTTCTTTTGGAGTGACAAATATTTTGTTTTTGACATTAACTTTTACTGACTCTCCTCTGCGGGAATCTACATGGTGATCAGATGTTGCTTTTGGGTGATGCCGTTTTTCTCTGTCTTTCTTCTGCAGAGCAACTGTGGCCAGAGGATTAGGATCAGACGGGTCCTCATGAACTCCCCAGAGATTGTTACCATAGGCTTTGTCTGGGATTCTGACCAGTCAGACCTCACGGAGGATGTTATCCGCTCGCTGGGGCCTCATCTCAGTCTGTCTGCGGTGAGAATAATTTCAACAATTTATGTCCACTTTGTGGTTTAGTTTTTAAAGATTGTTTTCAGCTTTTGTGACCACTATGTGGTCTTCAAATATGAAGACCATTGTTAGAAAGTAACAGGGTGTTTTGTACAAAAAAAGGAAATGTTTTTCACCCTACACAGCTACATAAAATAGCCTGATTAAGGATTTAGGCTTTAAGGAATGTTATATTCAACAATGCACATAGTTAGAATATTTAATCCAAGTTCTCAGATGAAGTAAAAAGTCAGGATATCGAAACACATCCCTTCAGACCGGATTCACTTTTTCTCTATATTAGTAGAATTTGTTCACTCACACAATTACTTCACGCAGCTGCCATTTCTTCTCTTGCTGCTTTAGGGTCAGTTTATTTCGGTGCAATCGGACATATGTGGGAAATAAAGTGGGGATTTATTTCTCTGTAAATCGGGGCCGTTGCGTAAGCAGTCAACGCCCAATGCCCAGTTGGCTGCGCCACTGATCAAAAAGCCCCTGCTGGCCTTGGTCAGCTTGTCAAAAACCCCTCCCCTCATCTTTGTGTGCCTGAGTGTGTGTGTGTGTACATGCCTGTCTAAAGGAAAATGTGGGCTGAATAGATGTCAGTGAGTTGGAGGGAAAAACATGTCGCTGCTTTTGTTGTGTTTATATTTCCACATTATTGGTCTTGATCAAAAATATGCACAAATGTGGGATCTTTCTCCTTTTTTCTCCATAAAATCACAACTTCCCATATTTGTATATAGTTAGGTTGTCTGTTCATATGTAAAGAAAATGACATACTTAAATATTCCTCAGTGGTCTGTTCACAGAAGTGCACTGTGTTGGGTGAAGTTCACAAGAAAAAGAATTCAATCTGTTCAGTTCAAATCGGGGCTGGCTCATACACTCCACACATTACATAACGTCTTTATTGAAGTATCGAAACCGTTTATTTGACAGCTCCCTCTTGTGCGTTTCCAAAGCATACCATCAGAAGAATTTGTCGGACCCCCCCTTCCCACTAGTTTGCCACAAAGGCCTTGATTCATTAGGGAGAGTTTCATGTGACTTTATTGGGTGTTAAAGGGAGCCCTCCACCCCCATCGTTTGCTTTGAAATCTATTGTTTGAGAGCGTGAGAGGCAGACGGAGAACTGGCTGTGCAGGAAACATAGGAGGGAGAAACAAGTGACTGTTTCAAAACTACTTTCTTTTTATGTCTACTTAATGCTGTAGCCTTCTGTGCTTTCTTTCTCTCTTGCTGATATTTTTACAATATTTATAAAAGAAATTAAATCAGAAAATCATAATAGTATTTAGGCCCTCAATAAGAACACTGTGTAGTACTGTAGCTAGTCTAGATATCAAGTGTAGCTGATTTAAACCAGCCCTGATTGTCACATCAATGCTGGCTCATTCCCTCAGACCTTAATCTATAAACAGATGGATTAACTGATTCTGCTAGCTATCAACATCACTCACTTACTGTAGCGCTGATGCCCATGAATAATTGGTGTAAGTATTTATATATATTTGTGTGTGTGTGTGTGGGAACACAGCTCTTCTACAGGGTGACAGATGAGCATGCCAAAAAGGGAGAGCTGCTGCTTGTGGGGATGATCTGCTACTCTAGCCGTCACTACTGTGCCTTCGCATTCCACACCAAGTCCTCCAAATGGGTCTTCTTTGATGACGCCACAGTGAAAGAGGTGAGAAAATGCACGTCAGTGATGAAGTGATTGCTCGATTAATTAAGTTGATCAACAGAAAATTATATAATTAATTAGTCGTATAAGGACGCAAGGAAAAATGACAATCATTCACAGGTTTCAGCTTCTCAAGTATGAAGATTTGCTGCTTTTCTTAGTTTCATATTATTCATCTTGTTTGATCATCATTTTGGATTTTGTACTGTTTTTGAAGATGTCACCTTATGCTCTGGGAAATTGTGATGGACATGTTTCAGCATCCTCTGACATTTTATAGACTAAACAAGACTAATTGTAAACAGGCCTGTGCGATATGACAATACATAGTGTGTGACGATAGAAAAACGTATATCGTTTCATATTATGCTCTGTCGTTAATTCCGTTGTGATGCAAATCACACTCTTTAAGGCAATATTTCTGTCTGAGAGTCTGTCCATTTTTTGTGTGGTTACATTGATAAATTACTCTTATTGGCTTTTTACTTGTGAAGCTTTTATTGCACTTACAGTAACTCTCCAACTCTCCACCGCTGTCTCTCTCTCCTCTGCTGCGTGATACCTATCGGGATAGGCATCGTTATTGGGATATGAGATTTTGGCCATATTGCCCTAATTGTAAAAATAATTGATAGATTAACTGATAATGAAAAATTGTGTCTGTTGCTGTTTTACAAGCAGCAGCAGAAAGTAGCGATGTTCAGTCTTTTATCTCCACCACCAAGTCTCTTTATCGCCCAATAAGGACCACATCGATTGCCCTTCATGAGCCTCTGGGTGATGAGCCTTTATGGTGCTGGAGAGTCAGCTAACCCCCACCCACCCCCCCCACCCCCGATTTCTACTGCAATTCCCCAACTGTCATCACAAACTACTGCAGTAGTGAAGTGAAGCTTAACAAGTAAAGATCTTTTTACTGATCCCTTCACTGGTTAAAGTTGAAGGGTCATTGAGAATGCTGAGTTGCAGGGCATATGTGTGTATGCTGTCTATGTGTGATAAAGATGGTTTATTTGTGTGTCTGTGTTTGTGTTTCACAGGCTAGCGGTTGTGTGCATGTGTTACTGTATATAGCTGCTGAAGCCTTTCATCCATTTTTTTCCTTTTTTTTTCACCCTGTATATTGGATTTATTTCTGTGGCGTGCACATGTGAGCATGCCTTTTGTCTCACATCCTCACAATTTTCTCGGGTACTGTGGTGCAGCGGCTGGCTGGCTCTGTGTCAATCCATCAGCAGCTTGTGCTGTGTGTGCAGCCCCCCCCCCGCCCCGCCTCCCCCCCCGACTGAGATGGAGGAGCTTCAGCACTCAGCGCCTGCCAAGTCCATACCTGGATCGAAACTTGCCAGCATTTCTGTGACTCCCCAAGTCCCAGCAGCTAAATGACTACAGTAGTGCACACTGAGGGCTGCTTTTCCAGAGCACAAAAAATATTTCTTTTATGAAGACTACAAAATACTGTAATTTGCAAAGGTTGTTTTTTAAAATAGTATTATTTGTGAGTAGCTTTTACTGACACAACGGCCACTGAGAGTTCTAATTGGCTAGGAGTTGTCCATTATTTTCTTGTAATGGACAATATAACTGGGCATATTATACTATTTAGAATATGTCGCTATAAATTGATGCACCAGTAGTAAAGAGAGAACTTTTGAATAGTTATGGCAAAGCTGGTGTGCCTTGCTGATTTGAAGGACAGCTGTAGGAAAAGGCCAGTGTGGCCAAAATTGCCGAACCGCTAACTCAAATAATGAATATTGTGCCTCAGTAGCGGTAATGATCTAAAAATTTGCAATTGTCTCTCTAATTTTCATCCATCCAACAATTTTGTTTTCTGGTGTGTAATGAGCATAACAGCTTCATGGGACTACTGCAGTGGCTATAGACCTTTTGTCCTAATTTGCTAATACATAGCAGAAATGGAGATTGCTAAACATGCTTTATTCATAGTGCTGCACACATGAACCACAATCTCTTTGCTGTCTTTATATTTTTATCCATCTCTGCTGCAATCCCTCTATTATCTTTGTTTTGTTTTGCATTGGATCTTCTTTACCTCATCTTTCTACCCATCTCTCCCTCTCCTGCCTTCTCCTCCTCCCTCTTCCCCTGTCATTTGCTTAATTAAGGAGCACAGAAGCATCTGTTAGCCTGCAGCCCTGCCTTTGTGGTGCCTTTGTGGCGAGACACACACCTTACACAGCTTAGCTAATGTGATTGTGTGATTTGGCCTCAGTGTGTTATATTCACTCACAAATTAGACTATGCAAAGAGAGGTTTTGTTTTAAAGTTGTCAGTGAATTTTATTAAAGCCCTTCAATTGATTTTTCACAGGTTAAGATTGAGTTGTGTTGCTGCTGATGCCACTAGGGCTGTGTATAGTGTTCAGTTCTGATATCAGTTGAAATGATTTATATCAGAGGGCAGTTTTTGATACTTCTTTGCAGATTGAAAACAGATGGGGTCACAAACAAAGTATTTGTTTGTTTGTCTGTCTGCTTTTCTAAATTGAATTGGTCTAGTCCCTTGATTTGCACAACAAAAATGCGTGTGATCTGCTTATATATGTGAGGACCCATAAAGAAAATCCTGCATTTTAAGCCCTCTTTAGTATCCTCAAATTGATTGATACCAACATGGTATTTATTAATCCCAAAGAAAGCATGTAGATGACAGACTGTGTCACACAAAGGAATGCTGTAAATCTTTTTTGTTTCACTGTTTATTATCATAAAGACTTTGGCACACCCTTCCTGCGCATAGTGTGATTAAATCTGCATAAACCTGTACTGTTTTTGACCACCTTTCCCTCGTCTTTTGCTGTAGATCGGCTCCAGGTGGAAAGATGTGGTCAGCAAATGTATCAAAGGTCACTTCCAGCCTCTTCTCCTTTTTTACTCCAACCCTGATGGTAGTGCCATCAACACAGAAGATGTCTCCCGACAAAACAGCAGCCAGACACACTACAAGACCCCTGTCAATGGAGAAGTGCAAGGTAGTAGCCCTGTATACCCAGTGTCATATCACTCAAAATCAGTCTTGGTTCTGTATTTGTTTATATCAGCAGTTTTGACTGCGCCAACATTTACTGGAATGAGGAGCCTAATAACGATAACCACTTAAAAAATCCTAATCATAATTAACATCAACTGTAGCAGTTTCTGTTGTCAACATAGTGGCATTATATCAGGTAAGATTAAGTATAGATTTATGTCCATTTCTGTAAATTGCAACATCCAGTCCTTTGCGATGCACTATTAGGGATAACTCTTCGCAGACCATATTAGTTGCCTTTGCAGGCAGTAATGAAAATGTGTTGATGACAACAGCTGAACATCTACGCTGTTTGGATTATATATCCCTGGATTTGTTTGGTAGGGGAGGTTTTTATCCCCTTTAAAGATCCTCCTCCAACTCTCCATGCTGGCCATGCCCCAGGTCCATGCTGTGGCAGCCACTCACTGCCCATCAGAGCTGACAGGGCGCCGGACCAAACTGGATGACCCTCCAAAAACCAAGAGGAACATTGTGTGGATTTTGTAATTGAAATGTTTCTTAGTTTCAGGTGCAGTCTGTGTATTTGTTGATATTGAATTAATGTTATATCATGAAACTTTAATAGTAACATTTATTGTCTGTCGGAAAAAGACAATTGTGCAAAAATGGCCCTTGCTTCAGAATTTAACATCTTTGTGTTCCCTCTTTTCTCTTACTCAGGCTTTGAGTCTTCAGTTTCAGCTCCCAAGAAGCTGGACCTCACCAAGGAGAATCTGAACGCTCTGTTGGGTCAAAGCTCTTTCAAACAGAAGACCCCTTCAACCTTTAGCCGGGGAAGTGCTCAGACCAGCGGTGGACGGGGACCAGGTAAGGGACAAGAATAAAGGAAATATGGAAGGACTGAGCATGTTGTGATTGCGAAGAAGAAGAAGAAGAGGGAGAGAGATTCATAACCCAAGATGTGGAGGAACATATTGCATAAATAAAATCAAGAGTTGGGGACTGGAAAAAGTCTGTAAGGGTGTAAGATAACAAACATGGTTTAAACGTGTAATTTATACTTGTGTAAAAGTAGCGTTCTGCAGTGAACAAGAGAAGAAAACATGCAGAGAGAGGGATGAGTCACATTGCGTGGTGGTTTTGGTTTTTACCCTTAAAAGACTCTTATCAATCTTTATCTCTTTATAAATATTTTTGTCTACAGAGAATGGTGACAAACATGGAACTAGAAAATGTCTTCGCTGTAAAACTAAATCTGGCCACGTTAGTAATACAGAAGGGATTTAGGGACCCATGTTGAGGAGAAATGTCACAAAGAGCTGCCAATTCTGCACATAAGTACAATTCGGGAGAAGAGTGTAAATTGAGATTTTCTAAGATGAGTAAATGGCCTTGCTAGAAAGACAAAGCAATTAAATCTGATGTTGTAAGAGGACACAAAGTTGTGAAATTGCATATATTATTTACAGCTGCAACAATTAGTTTATTAATTGATTAGTTGATTGTCAGAAAATTTGAAACTTGAAAGCTAGTTGCTTAAGCTGTGGTGTATGGCAGGGAAGATTGCAAAACAATAAAATGTCAGCAGTTGCACAAAGCTTTCAGAAGTGTGAAAGACAAATTATGGAATTTATCACGTTTGAGTCCCAAAAATAGTCTCAGAAAACACGTGGTGTTTTTAGAACTGTCATGTTCTCTCCACAGTGATTCCTGTTGAAATCTCAGACAGCTAACAGAACCACAGTATGATCATGTTTTCCAGTGCCATGACTAATCATGGCATTTCAAAGTTAATATCTGCCAGCGACGGGGCAGAGAAGCCTCTACATTGCCATGTTTCCACCCTGCTGCCTGCTCCCTCTTGTAGCAGAAAATGTACCACATACATCAGCACAAATATGTACCATCTACACACTCAGCAAATGCTCAGTGCCTGGGGGTTGCTGGGACTAAGAGGTGGAAAACAGTGACAAGGAAATGGATGTAGTGTCAATAGGTATCTATATGTACACTGAGATAAAAATACTTTTAATGGTGTCTGCAGGAGTGGAAATCCCCTCCTGATTCAGCAGAGGTTCAGCTGAGACTGACAAAAAAGATATTCAGCATTAATTACACACTGGCTGTATGCCCCTTGTCTCTCATTGGGGAAAATGTGTCAAATGCCTGATTGTAATATGTGACATATCTTTGGTTTTGTAGTGAAAATTGGCACCACTGATCCAAAGAGTCGCCTCAGGGAGATTTCTAGAGAAGTTGCCCAGAGAGCAGGAGAAGTGCGGGGGATGCATCCATCCAGAAGAGAGCCTGATAGGAGCGGTCAGCAGAGGTCGGAGTCACGCCACAGAGGTTGGTCGCAGATATATATATAGTATGTAGATCTATAGATGCAATGCAGCACATACACACAAGAATTACCAGGCTTTATGATACAAAAGGCTAGCCTTTCTGCTTCCCCAGCCCTTATGTAACCCCCGGTTCGGGAGCAATGTGTCAGAAAGGGGATTAAGTGCTGACGTCTGTCGGAGCCTGGCTTCATCCCACTCTCATAGTCCGAGCTATTGGTTCCCTTTTCTGTTATCTACATGAACATTGACAACAAACACACACTATAAACCAAGCAGGTCAAACCAAATAGTGATAAATGCTGTATAATTTAATCAGAGGGTGAATTTAACTCCAAAAATGCTTTATCCGTGCCACTATTTTTCTCATGTCTCCTCCTCCTTGTACCTCACAGATTGAGTTTGTGTTTTGGTTCCAATCAGTGGGATGATTGGTCGGTTGTTTTAATACTCCTCTAGTGCATCATTAGTTTCAGTTATGTATCAGTGATAGCATTAGGGAACACAATTTGTAACATGCTCCCAAATCCTCGTCAACAACAGTGGCCTGTGTTAGCAACAAGCTCACGTCCCATTATGATTGAATGCAGTAGGCTAAAGGAGGCTAGTGTCGCTGCTGTGATGAATGGCAAGGCTCGAGGTGACACTACAGTTAATGTAAGCAGTATACATTTACCGCAGCACAGCTTATGCCCAGGCCAGCACTTTACTAAAAAGTCGTCTCTGGGAAAATAAAAACACTTGAGCAACTTTGCTGCTCACATCAGAATGTGGGATAACCCTTTGGGTAAATCTAAATGATCTCTGACTGTATTGATTTCTCTTCCAAAATGATCTGTAGCCCCATGTGCTGTTGACAACACTGAGCCAGCAGGAGAAGCTCCTGAAAACACGCTGGTATACAGTATATGAGCAAAAACGTAGACAGGAATGTTTGAAGTGATTTAAGTCTGGCTCACAGTCAGCAAAATCCAAAGCAACAGGGACTCCATCTCTTGAGGGCTTATTTCTAATGGCTGACAGGTGTGTGTAGTATTAAATTCACTTTTTATACCTTCAAACATGAAGTTACCACAGATCACATTTTGATGCTGACACCATTACAAAGCACATAGCCTGCGATTCATAGATTAACCTTACAAATTAAATGAAGAATAACTTTCTTCCGTCTTTTTTTCTGCTTTTCAATAAAAAATAATAATCTTGTTGATTTAATTTTGAAATAAAAAACATCAGATGCTGTTCAGAAAATCTCTGTTTTGGAATGTGTAGATGCAAAAATAGGTGTGGGTGTATGTGTAGTTGCACATGAGTGAACCAGTTTCCAGGAAGGATGTCTGGCTATATATTTTGAAAGTGGCTATTATGGCTAGAAGTGTCCTTGGAATAGCAGGCACACATCCGTAGCACACTATCACGTGCAGGCAGGTCACTTGTCCATTTGGAAAACACATGCACACACATGCACACACAGCAACAAAGTGCTACCTTTTTATCATCAGTATATGCATGGATGTCTGTACATGACGTTTCCCTTTGTGTACATGCCACAGAAGAAAATCGACTCCTGTTGGCTGTAATTTACACCTTCCCTGTCATCTGCAGACATAAATGGCAGTAACCCCACTGCTGTCATGCCCTCACTTTATGGCCAACCTGCTGTGTTCTTTAGCACAGCTTTGTGTCTTGGTGTCAGTGAAAGTCAATTTTTGGTCTTGGCAACGGTATTCAGAGCGCTGTTTTAGGCATCAGGTGCAGCAGGAGAAACATGTCAAACAGATGAAATGGTGTGAAAAATCAGCATCTGAATTGTTTTGTAATGCCATATGTTTCCTATTGTATACAGCATTCTTAAAAGATGATTAAAAGACACCAAATGCGTTAAATTTATTGAGTTGATATGGCTTTTTGATTGGCCTTTTGGAGGTGAGGGAAGATTGATGTATGAGATAAAGGTTCCTTTCTGACTTGGATTTGCTGGTTAGAAGTTTTACAAAGCGTCATACTTTTGAAATTTTTGAAAGCTGAGTTCAAGTCAAGTTTCATAGCTCAAGATCTCATGAAACTTCTTTTATTTAAACTCAGATCCAGGTCAAGACAGGACCTACTCCCGCTCTGCCTCCCCTCCAGAGAATGGCTTCAAACAACACCTGGAGACTCGCCTGTACAGCAGCCAAGGAAAAGGTCCCACTCGGACTGACCGAACACTCCGCCTTGGAAATCGGTCCTCCCATGAGCCCCCTCGCTCTCACTCGAGGGTCCAGGTATTACCCAGCATGCCCAGCGTCAGTAGCGGCCATCACAGCCGGAGACTAGACCAGCTCTCCAATGGATATGATACTGACAGCAGCCAAGACTCTCGAGAGCGTTCTGGAAGTGGAGGGAACAGCCGAAGCAGGTCCAGCCGTCCGTGGAAGCCCATGCGGGAGGTGCTAAATGTGGACAGTGTTTTAAGCGGCGTCAGTCCCAGTGGTGGCAATTCCGTAAGTGAAGAGCGAAGGCAGCACAGCCCTCGGAGAAGACCCAACAGTCAGTCGCCCTCCCGTGACCGAGAGCGAGACAGAGATTTTACATGGGGAGGTCGGGAAGAGCGCAAACCCAAGAGCCTAATGACCATTTATGAGGACGAGCAGAAGCATGAAACTGGTGGCAGCCGAAGCTCGCTGGACTCAGATGGCCGGGGCGGCTACAGTGACAAGGACAGGTCAAAGGGCACAGCAACTCTTAAAGTCCGCAATGACAACTGGAAGATCCAGCGGACCGAATCTGGATATGAAAGTAGTGACAGACTAAGCAACGGCTCAGCAAATCTCGACTCACCTGTGGTAGAGAACCTTTCTTCCAAGGACCTGCGGCCAATACCTGAGCTGCATCAGATGAGGTAAAACGTTTTAATCAGCCTATTTATTCCTACAAATTTAATTACCTAAAGTACACAAAGTATGACAAAAATAGCTGTGCCAGTACTTCATTTTCTAAAGAATTTTTGCTGTGTGATGCCTCAGAATGCAGCTTTGTCATCCCATGCTCTCCTCGTTGAAGGATTTGAGTCTCAAAAGTGCTGCTATTTAAATAATTAAACATTACAAACAAACTGTTCTAAGAATAGCAAGACCCATTTAACATAAACGCACACAATGCAGATACACCAACTTTTATTTATTTATTATTTATTATGCTTGGCTGTCATTTGTTGGCTTTGTAGTACAGGTCTTGTTTGGAGATAATGATCCCAACTAGCTGACAACCCTTGTACTCAGAGGGGAGAGCAAGCAGAAAGCTGACTTGCTCAACCACTAGTGCATTATTCAAGCCTGTCTCTTGACATTATATTGGTAAAGTGCTCCTTAATTATTAATTCTTCAAACATACGGTTAAGATGCTTTGTGACTGGGTTCAGTCGTTAAGTCAATAAGAATGTGTAAAATTAGTTATATTGTTTTGGTAACATGGTATATCGTTTGTACTTTTTTCACCAGCTTCCTTAGGTTTATTATAACATCTTACAGCAGATATAGAGCACAGCACTTAAAGAGGCATCAGGAAACTATAGGACGAAACAGGCTTACTTTAAAAGCAATGGGATAGTTGTATGTGTGCTGTCTTGAATAAGTATCAAATTACACCACTTTCTTAATCATTCATGATGAAAATGTATATTTAGGCTGAGGTTGTTTCTTCCTTTTTTTGCTCGCAGCACCATCTTAGTCCTTTTTAAAGAGACTAGTAAAGGGAAAATCCGCATGTTGAGCAAAAGATCATGCGCTGAAATATCTTGTGGCAATGCGTGCATAATTGAATTTATTTTGTATTTTAGGGATCACCTCCCTCAGAGAAGGAGTGATGATTTGAAGGCTGATGTATTGCACTCGTACATTACATTTTCCACTGGTAAGTAAATCTCTCCCCCTGTGCACTGACTTATCTCTGCACACTAATAACTTTGTTTGTGATAAAAAATGGCTGCATATTCTGTCTATTCCTGACTAAGCTAGCATTTAAAACATACTCTAGTTCAGATTTGTCATTTTATATTTATTAAGCCAGTTATTTACCTTTTTTTTTCTTAAATGAAACCACCAAATCCAGGAGGAATATATGTTTTTTTGTCTGTTACATTGTGGAAATAAGTCACAAAATGAAGTCTTTCACAAAGCTTGGCCCTGACATTAAAGAAATTTCCTCTGCCCAGTAGACTTCTGTGTGCTGTAAGGATCTGAAACATTAAGATAGTATGCCGCAATTTCCTTGATTTATTGTTCCATCAGTAGTTTTAAGGTCACAGCCTGATTGAAAGGATACTGTATGGAAATAAGTGTGCTCCAGTTCCTCACTGAGTGGCCTTGACCTTTTTTCCTGAGTAAAGTTTATGTTATGCAGCACGTAGAGAAATGTACATAGGCTTAAAAAAATAAACCCAAGTATAGAACAGGTTTTGTATCTTGGTAATTGTATTTTGGTGTAAAAAAATCTAGCAAAGCTCACTAGTTTTTCACATGTTTTTCAAATTAAATTCAGGTCTCATTCAAGGCTGAGGGAAGCACTTAACATCCTGGTTTGGCAATAATGTCTGTCTCTCCTGGATGGAAAATAGTGAAAAAACAACCTTGCGGATCTTATTAATTTTTAACTCCAGTGAATAGTATTTTCTTGTAGCAGTAAACTAAACAACTTTTGGATCAATGTGGGTACATTTGGGGAAAAATCAGTAAATTTTGTCAAATAAGATCTGTAAAAATAAAAAAACGATGAGCCTCAAGTATGAGTCATATTGAGAAGTTGCAATAATTTTTATCTTCCAGACAGAATGCAAGGAGATTAGATGGCATGAATAGCACAAGGAGGTTTGTCGACTGGATACCCTTCACATTCTTTATCTAGCACGCGCTCACTATCTTATAATTTTACAAATAACTTGGGGGAAAAAAAGCCTTATTAATTCTCTCAACAGGAATACACAGAGTTAATCCTGAATAAGAGGGGGAGATGAGTGAGCTTGTAGGGGCCACCCAGCTGTGCTCAGCCGGGCAGAAAATGCCATGACTGGGCCTGTCAGAAGGTGGTATTCAAACATGAGGCAAATAAAATGCCATTTTGTAGCACTGCAACTATTTCAAGGTTCAAAAGAGCTTCAAAGTAAGGCATAGAAACAGTAGCTGGAAACAGCAGCCACAATTTTATCTATGCTGAGTTTTATTCAGAGCTGAAAATAGCTTTTACACAAGTGTGGTGAGTTGGGAAACAGAAGCAGAAATGCATAGTGTTTAATGCTGGTCTTGTTGTTGGCCTGTGAGCATCTGTACATGCAGAGGGATTCATGTGAAACAATCCCTGGCAAAGAGACAAAACACGTCTGAGGCATGGTCATGTTTTCACTGCTGAATAATATGCCTTTTGAGTTGGTTTTGCCCTGGTCTTTATCTGATAATACTGTTTATTGTGATTACACAAGCCTCCATTTTGTACAAATTATTTTGGAAATAGCATTGGGAAATTAACCTTAGATTATGTTTTTTTTTTTTTTGTGGAAAGCATTCGTTTACTCAGGTTATTTGCCCCCTAGTGCCTTTAAGAAGACATGACAGTGTCTATAGATACTTCACCAGGATCATTCACTTGCTTTGTCTTGGATTTGTAATTTTTTTTTTCATATTTGAAAAGTTTCTACAGCTGCGTTTTGAGTTATTGTTGGTTAATTTGATAAGCGCCTTGAAATGCTGAATTGTTTATTGTTAAACCGATCAAAATGTAAATGTATGTGGCTAAAAAAATCTCTGATAGGTCCTTTGAGGTCTCTTCTACTGTAGCTATTTTAAAATCGGTATAGGATATTTACGCCCCGCTGTCTGCAAATTGTGCAAATTGTATTGACAAGCTGCAGTAAATGTGTCCAAAGTCAATTTGGCCTGAGTTCAGCAGTGGTAGTCTGGCGTGAGCTGCAGTTGCAGAGAAGCCTGAGCAGATTCCAGTAGTCCATTAAAGTCCAAAATCCTTTCTAAAAGCACATTCATGTGGGGTGGGGGGTGGGGGGGGTTTGTGAGGAGCACAGTTGACATTTTGACCACAGACATTTATTCTTATGTTCCAGATCATTTGTTGCGCCAAAGAAGGGATGTAAAGTTTAGATCAGGGGCTTTTTTTGGTCACCTTAATGACAACCTTTTGTCCTTGTTGCAAATAAACCTCACTGAGCTACATGATGCTGAAATGGAAATGGTAGCAGAACATCCTGTCTATAATGGCGTGAAAGGTCACAGCTGTCACAGAGATGGGTGGGAAGTCTGTACACTTTGACCTGCTATGTAGACAGTAAATCATGCCTTTGCTCAATTTACCCTGATTGTCTCCGGTGGCTCCGGCACACCTCATCAAGACTCGATAGAAACACACTTAAAAAAGCTGTTAGGGCTCTGTTTGCACTTGACCATACGACCTACTAGCCATGTACTTAACTGACACCTCAAGTATGACACAGATATTGTCCTAAGATGGGGTTAAACTATTGCGTGGCTCTGCCTTTGTGAAACAATGCTTCTAATGGAAGTTTCAGAAAAAGATAAAAGGAGTATTTTATCCGATTAAATGGATTTGTTATACATTGCGTTTGTTTGCAAACATGCATGTCTGTTCATTAGTTAGTGTGTTGAGAGCTGTAATGCTTCTCTGCTTAGTCAGCCTACTCAACAACACAGTGACTGATGTGATAACCAAAGTGCTAATGCCATGGGATGAGTACACATTTATATTGTGGCTTAATGTTCCCATGCCTGCACCACATCAACTCACACATACACAAAAGCTATACTAGATGTTTTTTTTGGAGTTCTGGCCACTGATAGATTCAATTTAAATCAGATGAAAACTTGACATTTTTCCAGGGTTCATTTTTCCTCCCCTCATAGTTCAGGTCCTCATGAAAAGCTGAACTGCAAATATGCGTGCAAATCTGATTGATGTTCAAGAATTTTTAAGTACCCCAGACAGCAGAACGCAGAAAACTACAAATCTTTACTTGACAGCCTTGGAACAGAAATGTGTAGGGGTTTTTTTTTTTTTGTCACATCAACTAAACTTCAAAGGGCTGTCAAGAAATTTAGCATGTATGATTTCTCAAAAGCTAGTTAGGGTTTTGTTTTCATGGTCTGTATAGAGGCACATTTTCTAATTCCTATGGGAGTTTCACACTCTGGCAATAATTGAAATGATGTCAAATCATGTCTTTGTTCCCCTTAGTTAAACGTCCTGAATAATAGCGGAGAACAGCAGCTCCCAAACAGGTGTCTCTCCTGAACTTTCTCAGAGTAATTTACTCTGGAATGGGATCTGAGGCAGGTCCACCAGTGATTTACATCAGGAGAGTATATCTTTATACTCACCAGTGTTTTAAAGCTGAATATATAGTATCATACACAGCATGGGCCTTAATAAATCAGCCACACATTTTGCAAGTGCAGAAAAAGTTGTACAAGCGTATGAGATGGCTTCACTTTACTTAATTTTGACAACCTCACTTTATGCTTTCCAGTTAACATGGGAATGTCAGGGAAATTTTATTGTACACCACTTTGTGCAGTTTAGATAATACATTGAATGCCACTGAACCACAGTCTAATCCATGCAATCAGAGTACATGGATGGTTTCCCAGTGCAGTAGGCCATGTAAACAGCAGGACACCTTGAGTACATCTGTTTTGCTGGCGTTTACAGCTACAGCGGTGATCCCAAAATTCCACTGTAATGAATGTTCTTTGGATATCAGCCAGACCCCGAACCTGAGCAATTGAAATGTTAAGTTCAGATAGAATTATAGTGATGATTTGATAGCTGTTGTCTGAAAAACCTTTTTGATTTCAACAGTAACAGACAGTCTGGCAACCCAACATCACAATCGCCTTGTTATCCAGCTGCTTTCTCCTTCAAGCTCCCTATTGGCAACCGTGCACGTGACCATAAAGATGCAGGGATTTTCGAAAGAGAAAGGCTTATATACTGCATCCCTTTTTAGTTTTGAGAATGATATTGTTACACTTGCTTGCCAACATCGCAGATCAGCAGCATCGAATTGTGAATTGCCACATGGACTTAGCGGCTTAAAAATGCAATAGTGTTGTGGAGGGGATCTGGAGTCTGGAGTCTGACCCCGGCGTAATTGCATGCCAGCACAAAGGATTTAGCCACTAATGCTCTGAGAGAGCACAGAAAAAAAAGAGGGTATGCTGACACATCACAGATGGTCCTTAGCCACTCACTCTCTTCCTTGTCCTGTTAGTCAGCTGTTGTCTGTCTCAGGCCTTGTAAATCACACCCACCCTGCTAACTTGGCTAAGCTCCACACCACCACCCCCACCACCCAGGGACATGTTTTTAAACATGTGTTTGTGTTGATCTAATGGGTGAAATCAGCTATTATCCCCACATTATTGCAGTATAATTCATTGACATTACACCAGAAACTAATTGACCTTGTTGGAGTTTTACTCTCTTTTCATTAAATTGTTTATTTTGCAACTTCTAAATCTGCTAGAGTTCATCCTGGGTCCTTGTATTGTTTCATTAGGACTATTAACTCAAAGCTAACAGGGCCTGGATATGAACCCAATTTCCCTTTGAGGGGCCACGTTCTTTGGCTGGATCAGACAGTCAGAGTGGTACACAGGGGGCCTAAGGGCGCTCTGCCAGACTAGCTGCTTTGATACTTCCTCTCCTAGTACCAGGCAAAGGGCCTCACCATGACCCCTGTTAGATAACATGTCTTTGCTGGAGAGAGACAGAAAAAAAAATATTTTAGCCACGTTCAAATAGAAACCCATGACAGATGTTACCTAGCTCTATTTTTGAGCATCTGGTAGTGATGATCATGAGTTCACAAATGAGTATCTTGTGATATAAGGTGGTGATGGGCTTTCATTATTGTCTAGGTGAACAAGGAAGAAAATCTCCAGATCTGCAAGACACAAACATCCCATCTGGTCAGCTAATAAAAAGGTAAAACAGGAATACTGCATAATTTAAAAAAAAAAAAAAAAAAAAGTCAGTTGGCACAAGGGCGTGTAAAATACTGATGTTTGTGTTTTCTATAGACGTAGAGCTTTCCGATACACTCCTGGAATCTTGGAAAATGACAATGGTCTGGACAGCGAACAAGAAGAAAACGTGGATGGCAGCCCTGTGAGCCCAATGCCTCCTTATTTAACAAAGACCAGCAGCTCTGAGTGGAATAGCTCCGATGACCTCGCTGGACCCTTCTCCGAACAAGAAGAGACTGGCACTGTGGCCCACATAGACCCTTCCCAGCACAACTACCCCCCACCTTTACCCCCCAAGACCTTTGGCAACAGTCACGCCGACCCATCTGACATCCACTCGCAGCCGCTGGAGGTGCCAATGCGGTCGAGCCCCCGCAACGAACCGAAAAATGGCTTGTCCCCACTCTCGCACACCACCCTTCGTCGGTGGATTGAGACACCTGCCGAGCACAGGCTTTCATCCGACGCCAGCTCAAAGTCGGGGTCATCGGACCAGGACAGGAATGATCTGTCGGCCAGTGAGAGCGATGACAGGTTACCCAGTCCAAAGCCCGGCAACAATGATGGTACAGACTCTGCTTCTCTGACAGATATGGTTCTTCCCACCACTTACTTTTCTGTGGATAACTGTATGACAGACACTTACCGGGCCAAGTACCATAAGAGGCCTGTCCTGTACATGAAGGCAGAGGACCCTACGTCATCAGGGGAGAGCGATGTAGAAGGGAGGGGGCTCCCTGTGCCAGATGTTAAGCCACAAGAGCCCTCCAAAAGCAGATCAGAATCAGGTATCCAATAGTACACTATATTAGTATTAATACTATAGTATTTGAATTACATTTTTTGGCCTTTTTGTGAATGTTTTCATTGATTCAGTCTTTGGCTTTTGTTTTGCAGGCTATTCTACGACTAAGACTACTGCAAAGTGGAATCCAGTTACTCCAAAAGGACTTGATGAGCATGGTTTCCTATGATTTTTAGCAAAAGCATCAATGGACCTTGTATGATCCCGTGACTGGATGCCAAAAGGAACTGTTAACTGCTACATAGTTTCAGTCTTTCTTACAGGGACGTGTCTTTGCTTGTATGTATACTTATCATGACATAAAGTTGGACATGAATCTGGATGCCAAAGAGATTGGTCCTGAGACATTGTAAAAAGAATTGCAGAGGTCCTTAATAGTGATCTTGCTGTTTTTGTATGAGTTCTTAATAGCTTTGAATAAATATTGAATTTGCACAGTAGAGAGCACCAGAAAGGTACAGAAAGAAACACACCTAAAACATTTAGCTGTTGATCATGTTTTAATTCAGAAGGGTTAGGTGAGTTAAGAATGTGTTACAAAAAGCCACTTTAGCACACAAGAGATTAAGAGAAATTCACATGAAGACATCACCTTTTTCTTGCAGTTCTGCTTTCTCTCACTCTATGGAAAACGTTTTATTTGTTGAACTACTCCCATTTCAGTGTTATGTTGTTGTTGTTTTTGACATGATATACCTACCTTTTAGTGGGTTTTAAAGAAAGAAGGTTTTAAAGGTTCTAGTAATATTCAGATATTCAGATTTTTTTTGTTGCTGATTTTGGAAAGTAATGCTACCTATTGGGCACTCCTGGCACGACTTAAAAATGGATCCCAAGGATCTGTGTGAATATGAAGCTTCAGGACACTCACAAAGGTTTTTGGCTAATGAGAACTCCTCTCAGACTGTTAAAGCGAGACAACTTACAACCTTGGATTCTTGTTGGTACATGGAGTTTAATGACCTTTGGAAATAACATACGAAGGTCTTTCCTTCGAACGTCAACCAGAGGAGGTCTAATATGCCAAACAAAACAATTCTGATTACCAGTGTAGGTGTCCAGGGCCTATATGTTAAATTAAATGCTGATTGGTAGAAAAGTATGTGGCACATTAACTTAAGGCACGTCTCTATCGTCTCACATGCACACATCCTGCCATCCCTACATATTAGTTGTGTTTTATGTCTTTGCACTGTATTTCTGGTTGATCATTTCTTGTTTCACACTCTTAACAAATATAAATTTCCATTTTTTTTTTTTTGTCTTTAGCAAAATCAATGAATTTCTGTTATCTATCCTGTTTCTTAAAAATAGTTCCTATTAGCAAGTCTGCACTGGTAGGAAATGGACATGTCCGGATGCAAAAGTGTCCTCTAGAAATGGACAGGGCGTGCTTTTCTTTGGGGGGGGGTTGTTACTAGTAAAATCTTGTAAATCTCTGTAGTGTACTATTTTTTTTGGTTCAAAATGTTTTCTACATGCAGCAGACTTTAATGCACAGTGCCTTTTGTATTTTTCTATGTGAAGAGAAGATTGAATTGGAGCCATGATTTGTACAATTCTTTGATTCTGAGAATTTTGTAACATTTTATTTTATTTTTATTGATTAACGATTGTTAAATAAACAATTTTATTTAACCATATCTCTGTGTCAAGCTATTTTGAGCACAAAGTTAAGGTCAAAGATCAGCATTGATTTTTATCTTAAGGGAGAGGAAAGTGGGTCTAACAAATGTTAGAAAAGATGGTGTTTTGCTGCCACCTGCTGCTGTTTGTTTTTAATGCACCAACTATGTGAGTAAAAACCCCAGCATGTAGTTATTCTGCTTTACATTGACACCCTTTTTTTGCAGCTTTTTGCATGGCCACCAGTTTCAATAATACTGATATTTTGACTCTCAAGAACTTTATCCTATGTAGGTGTAAAACGCAAACAGTGTTTGTTTTTTAATGATTTAAGGCTCGCGCATAGGAAATCAGTCCTTTCTTGGTGAATCTAAGCAAAAAGTAAATAATACTAGCTTCATCCTCAAGAGGGAAGTAGAGGACTTTGCAGCCAAAATAAAATGTGCAACTTGATCTAGGCATCCACAAGCCTGTGCACTATAACTTTTGAGCTTCATCATTTCAAGTTATCTATGTTTGCTGATTTAATGTGATATTATGTGTGTAGGCAGGCCTTCATTACAGAATTTCGGTGCACAAAAGCAGTGGAAAGTGTGCATTTCATTTAACAGACTGATGAAACTCCTGCCTGCAAGCAAAATATATTTTAATTTCACTTTGGTACATTTTCTAGCACATTGAAGGTCTAGACATGAAGGTCTGGAAACACGATGAAATAACTTTTAAATAAGTGCCCGACCAAAATGGTAACAGCATAACTGGCCTAGGAAAGATAAATAAATCACTTATAAACTATTTGTGGCCGCTTCTTGTGGAAAGATAACTCACAAATATAATTAAGAATAGATGGTGATTTATTAAATACCAACCTGAGACCAGAAAAGAATTCAATCTTCCAATGTTCACTGGAGGAAGAAAATGAAAATTTCATACCATGCAATTTATTCAGAGAATCCTGACAATGTCCTGCCAATGCTCCTCATTGCGTGTGTGTGTGTGTGTGCGTGTGTTTTCCACCATCCGTCAGAGTGGGACTCAGCCTGTCAGTGTGTGCTCCTCCTCTGCAGCTGCCGTACTTCATTAAAGGCCATCCGCTGAGCTCAGTGCTCCACTGTCAGAGTCAGACTTCTGTTTTCTCGTTTCTCCTCCCTTTGCACTCTCTCTCTCTGTTTCTGTCTCCCTGGCTGGCAAACTGACCCTCAAGCTCACTCACATCCTTCATCCATAAGATTTTTCACTCTGTCAACTTACCTCAGTCTTTTCCCTCTTGCTAAAATTTCTCCTGCCCTTGCTCTGCACCATCTCTCCTCCTCATACTGCTTTTTTTCAGCCGACTTCCTCTTTCTTTTCAGGGTTTCTTTAAACCGGCTGTTTAAGAATCAACATGCACAGTTGATTTTCTGGCTTTTTTTTCTGGTTGATTTTCTTCCTTCTCTTTATTGTGTTCTTTTAAATACATTTAGCAAGATTGTAATAAGAAAAATTGTAGGCTAGGCTTTAGAAATAATTTTTTAGCTCTGACGCTGCCTTTAAATGCTGTCAGGAAATATCTTAGAGCATATGTTATACACAGTTTACACCAACTAACAATGAGATGTGGCATTAGGAAGCTTCAATACAAAGCCTGACAACTATATAAAAGTGAAATAAGATACCATGCTTCTGATATTGTTTGCTATTCTGTGTGAACACGCAAAAATGACAAAAAACATTACAGCATGTGTGAGCGGGGCAAGAACCTATATGCAACAATATTTGACATACAAATTAATTATATTTAAATTTTGAGTTCCATGGTCATAGCCTACAGCTTGTTGAAACTTAAAAGGTTATGGGTGTAATGAAAGGGTGTAAGAGTGTAATGAAATTCACCTGCAGTCATTGCAATAGGTCGTGTTTTGTTATATTAAATACATCTGACATCGATGTTCATTCTCCTGAACTGTTATTGAGAAAACAAAACAGTCACAAAAAATTATTTTGTGGCAGCGTAGAAGAAATAGTGTTAGTAAATTGAATTCGTGAGGGGATTGGAATTTACGAGGACTTCCTGAACGCAGCACTATAAATGCACCTGTGAGACGCCGCCGCGCGGCTAATTAGCAACACCTGTTGAGTATGGCTGCAAAGAAGACCCAAACAATAACATTAAATGACCAAAAAAAGTCGTTTATACAAGCGACTGTGTATAAAACTTAACGAAACTAAACGGAGACAACCACAATTCACTTTATTGTCGAATATGTTGGTGGTCGAGTCCACAAAACTGTGTTTTACCCTCGTAACGTAACGTTAGCTTGGGACAAGTCGGAAATGCACCGAGTTTGAACAGTTTCTGGGTCCTGGATAAGACAATTCAACACATGAACATCAAAGAAGTCGAAGACATCGTCGTACGGATGCCTAAAATCAGCATTTTCTTCCACTGGTGAGTCATGGTGTTTTTTTTTCTAATGTAAAATAACAACTAAGCTAACTCTAGCTACTAGGAAGCTTAGCTAGCGGATTAGCTAGCCGATTAGCTAGCTTAGCTAAATTTTCAGCAAAATGCCTCTCGTGTTGCCTTCCCTATAGCTAAGGGGACATCTCTAATATCTAGTGAATGAAACATAAGTGAAATATGGTAATTTTACTACTGTACTGCCTCAGAAAACCTTAACCTAAGTTTCCAAGATGCAAACTCTAAATACGGACCCCCGAAACTCTCCAATTCCTTATGGGTTTATTAATGTACTGAGTCACTTTGTGGGTTAGCGTCAAATAATGAGGTAAACATATGAAGAAGTCATTCCTGTGAGCAAAAAGCACCAACTTCAGACTGCTATCAACTGGTTTTCCACTGTTTTTTCTACTTTCTACTTTTTAAAAAAAAAAATTCTTGATTATGGTCATCTGCTCCACGCACAGTGCGTGAGTTCACTGCTCCTCCACTAACATTATTTAGTATTTTTCATTGTTTTCGGTGTAGTCACACCAGTGCTTGCATGTTGGAATATATGTGTTGCATAAGTTTCATACCCCATATTTTGATGTGTATTTTTTTTCTGACTTGGTTAATATATATGTAACAAGTCTAAAGGCACAAAGGTTGAATACACAGAGCCCATGATATCCAAGTCAGTAACCACTGATATCATGTCTAAAGGCCTGGGGCCTAATTTATAACCATTGCGTATGCACAAAACAGGCTTTAAAGAGGCGTACACCACTTCCCACGCAAAAGTGGTGAATTAAAACCATATTGTATAATGATTCCTTTCATACATTTAATTTCACTTCATATCATGCATTAATTATAGATCCACTTTATCATAAACATTCCAACCAGCAGTGTTATTTGTACTTGCGCTTGTACTGAGCCATAAGTATTCCATAAGCACCTTTTTGCATTTTCAACTTTTTTTTTCAATTGACTTTTATAGAATTGTGCTTAGTTGTGTCCAATACGAACATGTGTAGCTTTCCTGGAGAAAGCATCTAGTGGCCATCGGAGAAACTGCGTTTCCTGTGGCTTTTGGTGATGGTGGTTGCTGCTTGGTTCTCCTGTGTACTTTCTTTCCCCACCTTATTTCTTCCTTAGCCTTTTTTCAGATTTTGTTGTCTGGTCTGTATTTCTTCTTCAGCAGCCCACCCTGTGCCCAGTTTTGCGCATGTTGTGCAAACACACACACGCACACACAGCCCACAGTCTTCTGTTCTTGTTGTCATCCTGACAAGCAGTAGGAACAGGATTATGGGTAGAGGCCCTCTTACTTGGGGCAGAAGAAAGTGTGAAATCTGATTGCTTCAGAAGATTTAAAAAACCGGACCCTGTGAGGTCGGTGGAATCCTAAATATGAGCAGGCTGAAGAAGTATAGCAGTGGGGTGTAGTCTGTTCTGGGGATTTGCCACATTTTCTGACTTGAGAGGGTGGCTTAATAGAGGACAGAGAGAGGAAGCTTCAGGGTGCATAGGTGGCAGTAGCTACTTTTTCCCAGCATCTTTTTTGCAAGTCTGGTTTTTGATAATGGAGTCCTGTTAACTTGCTAAAGGATGTTTTTGTGCTAGATATCACAAAGTATAGTGCAGTAGATTTTTGAAACACTCTCACATATCTTGTGCTGACATTTTAAACAGCTGCATATACACATATTTGCTCAAATGCATCTTTAATATAGTGTATATATGAAAACCTAAGAAATTATACATTCAAAATTGTGAGGTTAAATATTTGACATATGGGATTTCTCTTGTGGCATTATTATTATTCATCACTAGGGGGCATTGAAGTACTGTTTTTGTTCCACTCCAGCCTAAGGCTGTTTGGCAAAGCCTGCTTGCCACTTTCCACCACTTCCACTTATGTGCCTTTTCCACTTGCCTGCATGAAACAAAATCACTATAATGACTGCATGGTGCAGAGAAACAGTAGCACAACACCGAGATGGAAGAACTGTCTTTTGGGAAATAAAAAACAGACATAACGACATGGTTCTTTTTTGTTTTTCCCTGGCAATGCTGGAGGACACACGTTGAGAGTAGTCACATAATGCCAATCTCATGTCTTAAAGAAAGACTCTGGAGAGGCTGTACTGATAGAGATGGTATGGCTCGGATGTTTGGAGGCTTCGGCACCACGTGCTTCATTATGCAGCATCATATGGAATTGTTAGCTGTATGCTTTTCCATCTTTATCTTTTTTTTTTTTAACCTATTTTCTTAATAATCTATGTTATATTTCCAGACATTTTCTCCTCCACATTATGTAAAACTCAACCCAAGATGGTTTCCTATGACGACTGTTTTGTTTGTTTTTTTGTTGCCTACTCATGGCATGTTGTTTAGTCTCTCTGCACCTGCAACAAAACGCTATCAGCTTTCCTCACTTGCAACAAATCAATATTGTGCCGGAAGGAAGCTTAGACTCCATTTAAACTGTAAAGGCTTAAAATGATAGAAAAATGAATTGAGCAAAAGAGACAACACTGAACTTGAAATGTCTTTCATTAATAAGTGCTTGCTGTTAACTTTTTTCCCCCAGATGTTTTTTAATTGCAATTTGAAAATCCTTTCTTTAGCTGAGAAAACAGTTTTTTTTCTTTGTGCCGCCCATAATCGTTTTGCTTTTCACAGAGGCCACACTGATTGCATGTTAGTGCTTTGACCCTAGCAGATCGTTTTTTAAAACTCATTTAAAAAAAAAAACTGTTGACATCCTTTCTTTGCTTTGATCGCTAAGCCCCGTAAGTTGACGTTAAACTGCAGATATTCAGACAAAAATGACATTGACTGCCATGCCTTTGGAAGAAAATTGTGTGTCCAAGATTTTGTGTTGTTGAGGTAGACTGTGAGACTGACTTTGATTAGTTGTTTCTGACTATATGTCCTGCATGCTACTTGAGGTTTTTGTTGATTGATTTGGACGGGTTCAGTTTCAGGTTTCTATAAATACTGCATGTGTCAGCAGCTGAATGTTACAAAGAGGAAGCATGAATGCACCATAATGTAACAACTTGTTTGATAGTATCAGTCACAGATACTGTTTGTCCACTAGTTGTTTTTACTTTTTTCTCTTTTTGTAGACAGATTATTGCCATATATGTAAGCCTGTGTAATATACAGTATGTTAAACATCATTATTATATTTATTATCATTATTTGACACATTCATTTCTAACAATGATTCTATAAATGCCTAAAATATTAAATATAATTTTGATTTTTAAGTTCAAAGTTCGAATTTAAGGTTACTGGTGGGCCTCACTTACCACTGAAGAACACTGAGGCTGAAAAGAAAACCCACATTAAATGGCTGATTAATTCTTACTCATAAAAAAATTGTTTCCCTCTTTTGCCACTTAAACCACACAGTTTAACCTGGTGAAAAGAATACTGAATATTCAAAGAGGCAATGTCACTGGATCATAGTAGCCGACAAGTTCTCTGAATTCAATATTCAGTATTATATAGGGCCAGGGGTTACAGTAGCAGCTAACAAGTATACTGTAAATGTATTTTGAAGGAGAACACCAACGACTTAACAGTAATTATCAGCATTGGTAATGTTAAAGTTTCAAATAACAGCCTAATTGTTCATTAATAATAGTCATATTATGGTCATTGCTCCATACAAATTGTACTGAAATATGTAAAAAGGCTGCAAAATGGCCACATCTGTTGCAATTACTTACACACACATTAGCAGGTGGCAACAGCGTCCGCAGTTCTTATTGCCTGAGATGACGTGGTAAACACGGGTTCAAGTAGAAGCTTGCTGGATAGAGGCTCGTGCCTGTGAGCAGAAATGGGGCGTAACGCATTGTATCCCTGTACATCTAGGAGCATTGCTTTTACTGTCTCCCTGGAAACCATTACTGCGCTGCCACTCTCAGGCGGTCTGTCACGGATTCAGGTGGAAACACAGGCATCTTCGTGTGCCAGTGAAAAGAGAAGGCAAAGTAGAAATGGGAGGAGCGCTAGCAAATGGCTCTGAAGTCTGCAGGCTTAAAGGTGTTGATAACCACGGATTAGCTCTGCCTTCTCCCTCAAGCAGCTTTAACTGTGTGGTCTCTTTCTCTTAAACCTTTTTTCTTTGTATCTGTTCAAACAGCATGCAGAAATGCACATATGTGTACAAAGAGCATGCAGGTGATGTGTTTGATGAGTTTTATTCAGTTTCATAATGATTTTGCTGCCTTTGTGTTTCATGTGTTCTCTGGGTGTTGTATACATACAGTATGAACATATCATGCTAACATGATATTAATTTGCAAAACTTGAAACAGTGCAGCATATGTCTTGTGTACAGTCCAACCTTGACTATGAGGTCAACAAGGTAATCTAACCTTTAGTCGTTTGAAGTATGCTCACTTGTGCTTAGCCTGAAATTGCTTTGAAACTTTGTCATTTGTTTGATGCCAAGGAGCAACGTTATCTTTGCTACTTGTTTAAACAGACCACGGATGCATATAATTTGTAATCTCCATCATCCACTCCTCATGTATTTGTGTGAACAGCTTTGGTTGCAAGGATCAGTTGATTGACATTGTGCAAGCAGACACAATTAATGCTCTCAAAGACTTTTAGTATTCAGAGTAACTGTGTTTTTTGTTTCTGTTGTTCCTTTTGCTTGCTGCAAATGGTCAAGCTCGGTGCTCCTGTGTTCTGAGGCTGCCAGAGCATTAAAGCACTATTTTAAGGCTGCAACTAATTATTTTAATTATTGTCTATGACTTGATAAAATGTTGTCTATAAAATGTCAGAAAATATTGAAAAATCTCCATCACATTTTCACTGTGTCCTAGGAGATGCCATTAAATGTCTTGTTTTGACTGGCTAACAATCCAACACCCAAAGAGAAACCGTTTATAATGATATAACAAAAGAAAACCAGAAATATTGTTGTTATATTGCACCTATTTGGCTGTCTTTGCTATAAAGTGTGTCTGAATATTTTGGCCCAAATAATTGTGCCAAAGATTAAATATTAATTAAAATTGAGTTAATACGTGCAGTATTTCAAAGATTTTGATAAAAAAAAAAACAAAAAAAAAAACAGTTTAGGTTATAACTTCATTTTGAGCCAGTACATTCAAATACATCATACAGTACATTACATACAACTTACATTCACCAATAACAGCGCCATGATTGATTATCCCTATACACTTTGCTTGAATGCTTTTTGGGCGTCCACTATGTGATCAGAGTCGTCCCTCTCCAAATGGCTCAAATCCCATTGCTCATCTCAAGTACCTCCAGTAAAAAGAAGATAGATACTCTGGTAATCATGCACATCATAAACAACTTCATTTTCATTAAGCCACTTTACGCTTTATGGTAAATTTAATTTAGACGATCCTGTGATTAATGTTCTCAGCTGACTATACTTAAGAGGAGCAGTGGGAGAACATGTACAGCTTCCAGCACAGTGAAGAAATACATGCTGTAGGATAGCAGCTGGGTTTGGGCAGTAATGCACAGCATGTAATAATGTTATTGTTAATTAGTGTTTTGATAGATAAATATAGATTAAAGACTTTTTTGTTGGAAAAAAATTCTGACTACTATTGATTGGATTACAAGACTGATGTTTTTGGTGGCAGCATTTTTTTTTATTTTAGGTTTTTCTTCTGATGTGAGAGTAAAATATATTTAACTAGACTACTAAGTGTTCATACTTTAGATTATGGAAGAGGGAGTTGCAGAATTTTAATTAGATTTTTAAAAAAATGAATTTTTGTATGGATACTGTACAGATGGGGTCTGGGACATAACAGCACAATCAATGGAAGAAAAAAAGCACAGCTACAGTTCATGACGTACTTAAAGGTTCAGACAAAAAAAAAAAGAAAAATGGCTAAAAGTCTAAGTGATTACTGCAATCCCATTTCTTCGTATATTTTGCCCTTCTTCTTTTGAAGTCAAGGGGTAAAAGTCATGTTTTCAATTGAGCAAACAGAATTGATAATATTGGTAAGAAGGGCAGTGGTGGGAGGGTCACTTTTACTGAGACCTTTGGGAATATTTCTGATGTATAAAAAAGAGAAATCAGGTCAGGTGAACAGAACCAAAAAATATGTGCATGGTCCACCAAAACTGATCCACACTCCCTCCAGCAGGGGTAAGGAGACCCACTTAATTTGGATTTCTGCTTAGGGGTAATAAGGAAACCAATCAGGTTCTCTCAGCAGAAATCTCTCCAAAACAAGGAATTAGTGGAAGTAGACTGGTTTTTTATGATTTCAGATTTTTATTGTGAATTATAATATTAAGCAGCATGCGGCATTTCAAAAGTGGCACATACATTGCTAACAGGAGAATGTCGTATGATTTGGAGCAATAATCAGAATTGTTAGCAGTTTTTAAGACGCAAAAGCCCAAATTTTTTTATGCGTTGAGATTAGGGTTTGATGATATGCCCGGTGACTGTGTGAGACACTGCTACACAAACAGCTGCTTACAGTGCTGCACTCATTGCCCTTCTCTGCTTCATCCTACAGTGTTAATGCGGTGCTCATGTACTTATTTCATAGGGAAAAGTACAAGTAAATATTCTTTGACATTTGACAAAACTGCACATAGACAAACGCGTGCATACACAGAGACAGATCACAACCCCCACTGGTGTCATCAAATTAATTCATTTTGGATTTCACAAATATGACCCGTGATTGCCGGTTGTCAGTAGGTGGGGGGGGTGGGGGGGGTCAGTCGGCAGCTGATACATGAAATGATTGGGAGAGTGCAGCGTGTTCCCATTATCTTGTCCCTTGCATTGTAATTATCACTCCTGCTCTTTCTGCACCACTGCTCCCATCTCTCCTCGCCATTGTAATCGTGATTGACTGGTGCGGCGGCCAAAACAGCGCAGTCTGAAAAGGCATCAGACACACATCTCATAACCGCCCTGCCATTTGATCTTCTCCTCCTCTTCCTTCACACTGACTGCTCCTCCATCTCTCCATCCCTCTCGTTTTTTTTCAGGTTGAAGGGAAGTGGCAGCCAGACGATAAAAAAAAACATGCTTGTAGATGAGTGCAGATTCGACAAGCCAAAAGCATGTTATTCAGAGTTTTCTTATTCAATGTGATTGAATATAATTACAGTTTATGTTCGACCCATGCATGAATTGATAATACACGCATTCAGTAGTGCTTAGGGCTGCTCTAAGGTGTTGGAATTTGACATGATGGATACACATAGCTCTACTTGCAGCTGTTAAATTTAGCGGTGGGGGAGAAATCCTTTACAGACAAATGTGTTGTGGGCACATTTGTGTTTGGAAATGTGTCATGGACATACATTCAGTAGTGTGGACACCAGTAAAAAAAAATAAAAAAAATCTAGCCTTCAGTTTCCTTGATGCTTTGAAATGCCAGACAGAGTCTTGCTCTGCGACAGGTCTGAATGATACACCTTGTCAGAGAGGGAAGTTCATCAGCAGCCACTGAGAGTGCCATCGATTGAGCTGCCCTGAGCCCCGCCAGGTAATGGATTGGATTTATCCCTCTCTGGATAAGGCTTGTGCTTAAACGTACACACACATGCACCCGCACACATACAGACAAAATACAGTAGTGCTCTTTGCACATCTGTGTGCATTTTAACACAATCAAGCACCTACACATTCGCATCATACACTGTACATGTGCAAAAGACACACTGACTAAAAACATGTGACATTCAGCAGACAGTTTAGACATTTGGGATCAAAGACAGTGATGTATTGTCAGCAGCTGCATGGATAGGGAAAAAACAAGACAAGGAGATAGTACTTTGATAGATATCAGAACATTTGTCAGGCATCTGTCCGCGCTTATTTTAGGAGTGAGAGATGAGTATCATCAAATCCATATTTTGAGGAGGAAAACGGCTCAAAGTTGATGGAATATGTCTTTGATGTGGAAGAGTCACACTAACTCAAATATGTCTCGTGTTTTTCTTGTTTTTGTGGCCAGGCTTTCTCAAACAAATATTAAGAAAATAATCATTAATAAATCGTTTCGAGAGCCATTTAAGCATTTCAAGTCTCATTATGATGACATGGGTAAACAGATTGGAAGATGTAAAACACTCTATTAAAGTGGCATTCTACTTCTCTAAATTTTAAAGAGGCAATGCATCATGAATGTGTCCAACCAAAGATGAGTATAGTTGAAGAGAGAACTAATTAGACTAATCTTTTTGCCAGGAGGTTTACCTATAATGCTTATAATCTATGGACTGTAATATGATTCAGAAAACACTTAGTGGCAATCCATCTTCCCCTTTGCCTCAAGGCAGTCTTGTGTGTTTGTGTGTATGCATGCCCATGCACAATTGCAAGATCTGAATTTGCTCACCCATTGTAACTACCATCCTTAATGTGGAAAACTGCAAAACCATCAGCGCCTGAATTGGACCAAAGAAGATGCCAGTACCCTAATTCAGCAATTGCATGACATGAGCATCGCATGTGTCTTGGATATATTTATATTTATATGCATATCTTGGTAATATGTCCCACTTCAAATGTATTTTTGTATGCATTTTATGACATACATTTCCACAGTTTGTACATACATGTATATTTGGTTAATAAAAACGTTTTATGTAGCTATTGATACAAATCAAATTGTATACAAATAGAATATATGTATATATGCTACAATAAAACCATCCACTGAAAACATAATATCTGTTGGCAAGTTTAAATTGGATAATGAGAAGGAATACCAAAGGCAAGTCCATAATGTATGGGCAAGACCGCATTTATTTAGCTCCAATGGTGCACTCACATCAAGTGTCACTTTGAAGTACAGTGTGTCAAATCAACATAAATTGGGTATAATTGAAAACTTATTTAAATGTCTTTATCTTATAATCAACATTTCTCCCTTGCAGTAATGGTATATACATAGCATGACAGAACAAAGAGGGAGAAAAGAGAACGCATGAGAATAGTATTTATTTACATTGTTGCATTGGCTCAGGCCTGAAAACATGCAGGCCTTCAGTGCTTTGATGTCATACTTTTTTTTTTTTTTTTTTGACATTCAAAATTGGATAAGGATATGCACTCAGTACTGAACACACAGGTCTGTAAATTGTCCAACTTTCTTCACAAAATACCTTTTTAGAAGATGGAGGCTGGAAAGTTGTTTTTGAACTTGCCAACATTCATTTTACGTTCCACCATAAACAAATGTCCATAAATGCCCATCACAGTCCTGAAATGAAATGAAAGTACATCTGATGCCTCAGTCTCCAGTAATAACATTGAAATCAATAGTCATGTCCTCAAGATCTGGATCAGCGTGCCATATCTGCAAATTGGACAAATACACTCAAATTAATACTATGATGGTCAAGATGGATCAACAAGTAAGTAATTAGGATTCATACTGTGTATGTGAGATTTAAGATTTTATTTTTTTACATTCATCTTATATTGTTAAACAATGCTTTAGCTGCCAGTATGGGTGTATTCTTGCAAACATTTTTTCACAATACTGTGTTCATTTTAATGTAGCCTCTTACACTCACACTCTTAAAAAAAAGGCTCCAGAAGGTCACAAGCCGGACCTTGACAGGCCCTTTCTTCAGCACTTGTCCTTCCCTTTAACAGCCACGACTTCATGTATGCATGTAGATTGAACTGTCCCAGCGGTGGTCCTTTGCAAAAAAAAAACAAAACCTGAGACTGGAGAGTTGGCTCACAGAAAGTGCATTCCCTTTTGCAGTAAGGATGTCATTCATGGTGCTGAATGCCCTCTCTCACTCACTCGTGGAAACCGCATTAGTCCTGACAGCTTTTAGGAGAGGCTCTAAGGCAGCTGGTGTATAGGATGCCTTGATATCCTTGTATTCACAAAACCCATGAACACTCTCTTCTCTCCACTTTGAGCGCTTGGCATAAGCGTAGCACCTCAGCATCCCCATACTGTATATCCAACTCCTCTTTGGGCCAACTGCCAGGATCTAGGACTTTAATGTCATATATTAGATTTTTGTAATGCTCATGTGATGCATTTTCTCAGATGCTGACATGGAAAGAGGTTGTGCAAGTCATCCGGCGTCTGATGTTGTCTGCCAGACTGCAAACTGACCTGCATGTATTTGTCCAAGTCTGCTGTTCACATGCAGGGTAACACCCATCAAAGTGTTTTCTTCCACAGATGCATGAGCTGTAGTCACATGTGGATCAGGAATAGAAACCATGGACTCAAAAACTCGAGTAACTTGAGTTAGCAGCCCGTCTGCTTCTGGCATTGTCATCGTTCTTTTTTTGGAGTTACCGAGAGAGGTTGCTAAGCCCTGTAAGTGCATCATATATCAGTCCCAGATTGCTGACAAATGCTGCGGATGTGAGCGCATCATCAGGACCTTTACATTTTGCCCTGTCTCTCTCTGGAATCTTTGCCCATGTCATTTGCTGCTTTTGAAAAGTGGTCATGAAGGACTCTAATTTTGCCCGACAGCTCTGACACCTTCACTTGATGCCACCTATCAGATGGACAAAACACGTCCTATCATTAGATGTTGTCCAACTTCTTGTGCGCACTGCCCCAACTCCCTCTGATTTTGGGGGGAAGCATGGTACAGCGAGTACAGTTTATCAAAAAAAGATCTGAAAGTGATGGAGGCCAAAAACTTCCTTGATGACATCACCTACTGCTGGGTTCAAGCCAATTGTTCAAGCGGTGCCATACATAAATGCCCAGGAATTTACTGCACAGCTGGCTAGCAACGCCTGCTTTCTTCTCTAGCATTACTGATGCCCCGTCAGTGAAATTGTCAGTAAAATGTCTTTCAAGGCAGTCCATCAAAGCCTTAGTGATGACATCTGCAGTTGTTCCATGCAACTCAATCAACTCCCAAAAAATGTTTCAGGGTTAGCATCCACTAATGCTGAACCTTGACATACAACTAGCACAGATTTAGACACTAATAGTGGTAGATTCATCGATCAAGACACAGTTTCCTGTGATTTTCTGTGATGTCTTTTGCCATTTTTTCCTTCATCAAATCTGCAATGTGATCGATTATTACTTCACTTTACTGGAGCGCAAGACCCTGCCCGCATTTAGTCTGTTCAGCTGTTGCAAATTCAGATCAATCGGCAAGTCCGCCAGCCCCAAGCCCTGCTTGCCAATTTTATATGCTATTGGAATGACTCTGGCCATGCTCTTGTAATCTGATGTATGCATAGCCTGTACTTGCTTCTCAATTGCTTCCTGTGAAGCACATTTCATTATGTCAGCAGCCTTTTCATGAGCAAGTGATTCTTTGTGGTGTTGGATTTTTTTTTTCCTGAGGCTTAATTGTTGATTATACTTACGGCTGAAGTGCGTCACTGCACACTCACCCCATTTAGTTTCAGTTCTTGTCCATGGTGCACTCCCAAGGATTTAACTTCTCTGTAAATCGGGCATCCAAGCTTCTTATCTTTCACAATAAGCCAATCATTTCCTTGCAGGAATAGTCAACTTGGTCCCTCATCCAGCAGTCAGGTGCACTGTGCCCATGGTGCGAAGTGTCACTACTACCATGATAGTTGGCAGCTGACGGGGAAAGCTCAGTGTTGGTTCTGCAACTAGTACCGACAGCCTCTGAGTCATTTGCACTACAGCTAGCTGCTAACGACGCAGTTACAGCAGCAGCAGCAAGGAACCCTCGTCAGTTGCTAAAGGTTCTTCCTGGTCCTCATTTTTTTAAACCAATTTAACAAGGACATTTTCAGCGCTGTTTTCTCAGCGTTAAGCAAGCTATGTGTTTACACAGAGATGCAGTTACGCGGGTGTTTAGGGGTGCGTACCTAGACTCACCAGGAGGTGGCGGTACGCAATGAGAAGTAAGGGTACTCGTGGACAAGAATCAGAACTAGTATTAGTAATCAGAAGTACTCAGTACCGGTGAGTATGGGCTCATTTCAGGCACTGAGAACCATACTTTCAAAACTCCTGTAGATCCTCTGTTTATTGATGGACGTAGTGATGTGTGTAGATGTTCTGAAGTGTAACTCCTGAACAGTGGCTGTGTAAAGTGAATTCATGCATTTGAAAATGACCTTAACCAGTAGAAATACCACCACACTTGTATTTCTTGTGTAGCGTGTCATGTAGTTTATTTGAAGTAAGGCCAAATTTTCAATTAACAGTAATTTTGACTTCATAATGCTCTTTGGACAGATACATGGTGTTTTTAGAATACAGATGGCTATGGTCACAGTTGTAGTTACTGGTTCAGAACCTTGATGGCCCTTGCTAATGAGTCTGTGGCTGAAGCATCTGTCTGGATATCTAATGTAGCTCGCCATGTGGAAAATGTCATCCACCGTCTGGCCTCGAGCCACAGTCAGGTCTCCACCGGCAGGGTTAATATTATAATTAGTCTACAATCAAGGCATCCTGAGAGGTTCAGCTTACTTTGTGTTGACCATGACCTATCAAAAGTGCCATTTTATTGAATGGAAGTTGTGCTTTTTCATGTTACACTTAAATTACAACAGAAGCAAAACTGTTGTTATGGATCATATTGGTTTATCCTACCTTATTGTAGCAGAATATAAGAAATAATTCTTTGTGTAGTTTCAACAGGGATGATTTAAGTAGGATTATACAAGGTTTTTTGAGTGCACTAAAGTGTCTGTAATGTTAGGGCTGCAGGGTGGTCGTTTGGGTTTTGAATTGTCATGCCGTTCTCGAGATTTTTAAAGTGTATTACATATCATGCAATTCTCAATAATTTCATAGTGCATTATGTAAAATTATCTAGGGGAGAAATGGTTTTGGTCAAAAATCGTTCTTCCATCTCTTGGTTTGAGTGAGACCATGAAACTTGCAATCACTACAGTTTGAGACTTTCCTGTTACCACATAGCCAGCATACAGACATCAAACTGTTACAGTCGAGGGCTCTTTAGGCGCCTTTTCACTCTACGGAAATCAGAAAAACTATGAGTAAATACAGGCAACTCGGCATAAAAGCTAATGAAGCACCCACGTACCTGCTGTTGCGAGGTAATGAGTGTACTTAGCTCTAAGGGAAAGGACATCTCCAAAGGATTTTCAGTGTGTGCCCACTTCCCCAAGTGCTTAATCATGGTGCTTGATTACGAGCAGCCATTAGAAGCCTGTGAGTCAGCCCCACTTGTACACTGCAAGGAATTATGGTGTGCTTGATTGAATTCAACATTCTTTGCCCCTGGTCTATGAGAGCTTGCCAAAAGATGGCAAAAAGCCTCCCTGTATTGGTGTATCACTTCAAGCAAGCAGACAGGCTTTGTTTGGAGTGTGCTTTTTAGATGCAAAGCACCTCATGAAACTGGCCTCAAACTCTCAATCTGACTCTCACTTTTAGCTTGCTGTACATTCGCCACAAGCGGGGGCTGTTCAGCCCTTCTCAGTGCAGTTCTATACATGCCAACACACGCCACCTTTTGGAACAGAAAGGAACATAAGAACCAGATGAGATCTGCAGATATATGGCAGTGTCACCACCTACAGGCTGGGAAAGTGAAAGCTGCTGCACTCACTAACACTGTAATCAGTGTTACAGCAGCAGTTTCTTATACTTGTGTGTGTTTTTACACTCTCTGGTTTGGTAAGATAAAATAAAAATGGAAAATCATTGTGGCACACTGTTTTCCAGTGAGTATTAAACACTTAAACAGAATACACTTGGCCTGTTCCTCTCTAAAAAGCTATGATTATAGCATTTTCAGACACGTGGCAACCAGATGTTAGTAAGACTCAAGTGTGTAGTTCAAATATTCAGTACCAAAAACAAAACACACACACCATACATTGCTAGATTGCCTCAACTGCTTCCTCTCTTTTGGCCTCTGCATCCTCCCACCCTCTCCCTTTTGTTTATTTATTTTTTATAGACATAAAAAATCTGGTTTGGACCTTCCTTTTCCCATCTCCAGAGTCTTAAATATCTAAGGAATGGTAAGAATCTCCCCTTGCTTTTTAAAAAAAATCCATTATCACTCCCATTTCATCATCCCATCTTGTGATCCCTCTGTCCCTTTCTCCTTTGTCTATCTCATCGTGCCACTGTGTCACTGGGCACACCTGCTTCATCCAGCTGTCAATTACAGCACAGAATTACAAACTGGCACGCAATTAGGGTCCGCCTCACGCACTGGCCCACGCTGGTAATGAGTTTCCCCAGTCATTGATCAAAGTCACAATCACACTCTAGCCCAGAGTTTCCCAATTAATTTTCCTTTTTCTTTTTTTTTTTTTTTGCTATCCAGAGAGCATCTATGTTGAGCCGCCAGAGACTGTTGCTATATTTATATTCCAAAGCAGCAGAATTTTCCACCCAAGAAATAAAGATAATCCAATTTCAGTGTTATGGTATGACCGTTTTTTTAAGCGGACTTTGAGGAGGCAATTTAAATTTGCTTGTGAAAAGATGTCTCCCACAGTTTTGACGTTAGAGAGAGAGGGTAGCTAACATGCTAACAAGGAAGCCAATAAGGTCAGTTACTTTTTGTTATTGTACAACTTGCATATTATATTGATTACATTTGATTTTTTTAAAAATGTATTGTCAACACCTGTGAGGAGCTATTTTGAAAACAAAAAAATGCAGCTGCAGAGGACATTTTTGCCATTGTATTGGAGCAAATATCCATACATTATACTACTGTGTATTTTTCTCTATCCAACAAACTCATCAAACTCCTTGGGCTGTTGCTGCAGATCATTTAATAGAGCTCTCATCTGAGAAGGGGCCGCATGTACATCTACTTCTTATTATGCAAGTGTCAAGACTTGAGTAGTGGGCTTCCTGGCAAATAATAGAGGAATGACATTGCTTGTTTGTTTTCCTTTAGATGTGAAATGCGCTGAAGCAGGAGGGAAATAGGTGGCGGGAGGGGTGGAGTGAAGAAGAGAGTAAGGGAACAAGCTGAGCATGGTCGCACACAGTGTTCAAAGCCGCCAGGCACAGGTTTTTGTGACTGACAACCTGCTGTAGATGGGAACCTCCCAGTTATACTTTCCTGTCTAAATAAAATTGCTTCAGTGATATTGAGACAGTCCATAGTCGTCTTCTTTGCCGTATTCACTCGTGCAGTTATATTGTCTCTTCTCTGTTTCATCAAAGTTATTCTAATTAATCCAGCTTGGTTTTGTGAGAAAATATAGAAAACGTCAAATGTTTGAGTTTGAAATGAGAACTCAAATCCGGCCAAGATAGCAATCTTGTGGTGAAGACAAGGTAATGAATTAATTTTGGTTCATGGCTCAGTAGTGAGGAGAAGTAGGTTGAGTAATGAGAAGAGGAAGCTGTGATAATGGAAATCTAAATGATTAAAGTGTGTGTTTGTGTGGGGTGGGGACTCGCAAGAGGGTTAGGGTGGTGTGATGGGGTGCAAAATTGAAGCAAAAGCAGTTCTGCATCAGTCTGTATACTGTCATTGTTTGTTAGCCTGCCTACAACCATTGGCCCATGCGGACAGTTGCATTTACTAAATGTACTGTATAAATCTGTGTCCATGACGTCTGTGACTTCAAAAGCGCACACTATTTTGTAAATTTGTATTTTTCATGTCAGAGGCTTAACACTTTTTAGGTCACTCAAATTATGGTTCATGCTGCAGTAGATGGTTATAGGTTTTTTTTTTTTTTATGCTCGTCAGATTGAATACGTCATTGAAAGGACTCGATACTTTCCCCCAACATTGCCTGTTGTGTCATGAACATGTATGTTCAGCTTTTATATATCTGTATTGCAGATGCAGAACTTGAAGAAATTCATTTGTTATATTTTCCTGACTTTTGATTGAAAAATGAAGATTACTGTATTGGTATTGATACACTGCATTAATTCTTTGTCATTAATTTGATATCAGTAAGATATCAAATAAAACAAGGAACATCTAGATCTGAAAATACTGGAATGAGCTGAATCGATGAAGACAGAACAGGGACAAAAGATCTTCAGTAAACCCAAGCACAAAGAACAAGGTATTGATTTAAATTGTAAGATATGGATTGATAGACATTAGGTGATAGTAACCGTAATCCTTACGCGCCCCACCTTACAGCAATAAAGCATTTACATTTGTTACATTTGTAATTATTGCAGTAAATTACTAAAAGAACATACTAGTAATTAATTGGATAAAAAATAACCCCACAAGGGCTTTTTGTGGGTCAGTTGATATCTTATCTAACATGGTAATGCACAGGTCATTATGCGCACCCAATTGGACATGAAACATGAAGATGTGAGTGTAAAGAGTTGCTGCCCTATCACACAAGTATAAATCATTTCTGTTTTGCTAATAGTTAGCATGAGCAGCGATAGCTTCCATGACTGAGCAGACTAAAACCTGGACATGTAGCTACAGTAACTCAAATTTCATGATGTCACAATTTTAGCACGATGCCAGGTTATCCCTGGCAAGCGCAATACCAAATCCCTACACTATAATCATTGCAAAAGAGATTGCCTAAAGCAAAAATAAAAACAATATTTTATATTACTACTTGAAATTAAGATGGTCGTGGTAGAAGCAGCTTACCCATTTTGATTGATTGATTCATTTTGTATTATTATGTCTAATAACCATGGTACGGTGCGGTAGTACTTGTTTGTCATAACGCCATGTGTGTGAAGGGTTTGGCATAAGCATCAAAACTCGATTGCTGTCTTTAAGGTGGCAGGTGATGTGATTCAGTACACATGCTCATTAAAAAGAAGATCCCTGATAGTGTTTATTTGCCTTTAAAGTGCAATTCATCACTCAGGTTCCTAAGTAAGATGTCCCGGCGACACAATGAGTTATGGCTTATTAAATTAAATGGTTTCACTGGCACTTCTCTAACTGGAAATGACCTCACCCAGCATCCACTCGCTTCCTCTCTCTTTCTGCGGTGATGTACTGTATGCAGACCATACACACACATAAATACAGTAGACACACACATTCAGCACCTCTGTGGAGGTATAGACGTAAGTAGATATTTCCCTAATGGAAAAGCTCATTGCGAAAAAATAACTGTAAAACCAGCCAGCGCTCTGTCAAACTATTTTACAGTGTCAGCACAAATGCAGCAGTCTCTCTTCACTCTGCAATGAAATTTATGGCCATTGATGACTGATTGCATTTCTCCCCCTCACACTACTCTGAGCCTTTTGAAAGTAACCCAGCAGCACATTAATTTCTCCAAAGTCATCATTTCAAGTGCAGTGACTTGCTGGAAAAAAAAAAAAAAAAAAAAAACTCAGATGAAGAGAGAGAGCCTAATTTTAGTAGTTCTTATCAGTTCTAGCAATAAATGCTCCTAAATTGTAATTCAAACATTTAAAAAGACACTTCATTTCTATGTAGACACCACATGCTTATGTGTGACGTCTACAACTGATTACTTTTCTCTTATTATTGAATCAACCAGTGTCATCTCAAATTAAAGGTCCAGTTATGTCATTAAGCCTGGAGGACCAAGAGCAAGCTAAGTGCCTCAGAGCGTTCTCAAGAACATCAATATGCAGCATGCATTTAGTGGAACCACTGAGATAGACACACTGGCTCAAAAGTGTGCCTCTAATTAAAGGTCTAATGTCTCATCTTGTGCATGTCTTTTCCATTTCTTTTCTTGCCATTCCTTTTGAAGGCAAGGAACGCTCAAGCAGCGATGGACAAAAAGCTTGATGAAAAGACACTGATTAACCTGTCATGTTCCAGACAGGTATCCATTAGGCTCTTTAATCAAAGTCTATATGGCATGAAATTGACATTTTCAACCCACCATAATGCCTCACGAGAAGCATTGAACTGAACTGATACTGCCCCATACGTCAGTGCACTTGTGGCTGTTCCAGCCTGTACTTTCATTTGCCATCTTCACGCATCAAAGCTCCTGAAAGACCCTTTGTTTTCCCAGTTGCATCGAAAATAAACGTCTCTCATCTTGAACGTGTTGGCAGATCTTGGAGGGATACATAAATCATTAGGTCATCTGGCAGGTCTTGTGTAGTGTCAAACAAACTGGTAGCCTAATTATGAGACACCAGCAAGACCAGGGTAGGATCCCCCCTTTCTTATTTCTTGTAATATCAGTGTATAATTATAAAAGATTAATTTTCAAGGCCCTCACGTCAGCCGTTTCCCCTCACAACAGAGGAATGTTACAGTGTATAAGACATGAACCTGGGAGCAATAGCAATGAGTTTGCACTTAGCAGGATTGGAGCCAAAGGTCCTCCTTGCTGGGGGCTTCTCTGAAGTCAGCAGGTTGGGTCATATGTTCAGTACTGGCTACAATTCTTCCTTTTCCTTTCACTACTTCTCCCTCTCCACCCTCACTTCTCTCCTCTGCTAGGTCTGTGTCCTTAAGTCACAGGGAGAGAGAGCATGGTTGTTTTGATGTAGGATTTGATAGATTTGTTTGCTGCTGCATTCATTTGCTCTGTATCAGGGAGCTGACGGGCCGTAAAATGAAAATTTGCCTTAGATTTTCAGCATGACTGTTTGGGGGCAAATGTGAAAAAACTTCCCATGCATTCAAGATACATATTTTTCTATATCTTAAAGTGTGTGCGTGCATGTTGTGCATGGCAATTAATAACAAGGATTGTAAGGTTCTTATTGACTTGAAATGATGTGGTTAAAATCTGATAAAGGCTACTTTTTTTTTTTTCTTCACAAATCCCCACAACAGCATTGATAATGCCCAAGAGGTTGTGATACTGTGATGAGAAACTCTTCCAGTTTCACTTATTTTGTTGCTCTTGTAAAGGAACCTCATGATTAAAAAGTGACAGTTATGGATAGAGTCCTGCTTTTCAGGTAATTAGATTAAATTAAAATGCATGTTGTCGTCTTGCGATGCCCACAATCACTAATTAAAATGAATGTGATGCAAACAACAGGAACCATTTTCTTGTTAGAAAACAAGTTGAAGGAGAGAAAGTCAAACAGCAGCCTCACCTTTTTGTAAGGCTAAATGAGAAACCAGTTGTAGTAACCTAAGGAAAAGTATGTTTTTAATGTGTATGTAGTGGTGATGCTGGTCCACACCCCAAACAAAAGTGAAACTTGAGCATATATTCAGCTTTGTGGCAACTAAACTTCAGTGTACAAAAGACAAAATACCTTTTGTATATTGTGGACAATGGTAATGGCCTTGATCATGAGCAGCCACCAAGGTGTTCATGTGCAGTTGAGGCGTGAGGTGAAACCAAAGCAGGCGTAGTCGTGCCATGAAGAAGGTACTTGTGGAGAGCACGACACCCCATTGCTCTTTCCACCCTGTTGCCCAGCCGGTGTCACGGAGCGCGTTGGATGATGGAGCACTCTCATTCCGAGTTGAGAGAGCGCTGAAGGTGAGAGTCGGCCAGAGACCTAGTTCTTTAATCCTGGCCGGCTTCTGCCACCTTGTTCTGCAAGATAAATGGACTTTTGACACACAGTCAGATCACACACTGGCCCAGCTTTGATAAACAAACACTTGTTTGTTTGGACTTTCCCATCTCCTGAGACCATTACGTGGCCATCAGTGAGCGTCTCAACCAATTAAAGATATCCACTGTTGAATGGGATATGGTAAAGCTTAGGGAAAACATTACAGCTCTACCACAGAAATTACAGAGAATTAATTTTAAATGTAAAACCACAGCTGTGCATGTTCATTATAGCAACAGAAGCACTAAATATACTGTTTTCAAAGCAGTTATATTGTTCATTGATTTAAAAAGTTCAGGGAATTCTGACAGATGTCGTAAAACAAATCTGTTCTTCATGACAAGACGTGCAAACATGCTTTTGTGATAGTCGCAACTGTTGGTGTGCTTTGTCGAAGTCCAGGTGTGAGATAGACAGGCAAACCATGGGGGGCAATTAGAGAGGATGTCCAACACCTGGGTCCACGAGCGGGAAGGAGCTAGAGAACATCCCAATTGACATTTCCTGCAAATTCAAAGAGTACATTTCTTATTCTCTATCAAAGATAAATCACCAACAGTGTTTTCATCATTCACTGTTATGTCTCAGTCATAACTTAGAACCAGCTGAGACGCTAACGGTAAATAAAATAATTAGAAAGTATTATGTGTCAGCTAGTGTCCTGTTTGTTTTGCAATGTGCTCTGGTAAATGCATCTCTTAATGCGGCATGGCAGCAAGTAAATGTATGAAAGTCAAGTTTTTACTCAAGTACTTAGTGATGGGTAGTAAAGTCCAATTTATAAAGAGCAGCTCTCACACCCACACTCCCCTGGGCACTGTGCAAGCACTGAAGACAGATCAGTTTAACACAAGAGCCAACACTACCTGTAATCCTTCCCACAGTGTCCATATTTCTGATAGGGAAAAAATTATAGCCATTGTAAAATATGTATTTGTGTTGCACACATATGTATGTGTGAAGTGAGTTCATTATTTAATGAATTCTAACATGAGGTAATTATGTTCTAACCTGGAGAACATTATTTGTGTGCATTTTCCTTTTATCCTTGTCATGTATTTATGAATCCTGCTTGGATTGTATCATTAATGATATTATGTTTTATTTACAAAAGTTTCACAAAGCTATTTTGCCTATTTCAAGGACCTTATTAAAGCTACAACATAGTTTGAATTAACTTGAACAAAACCCACGTAGCCTAATTCTAAATAATGTTGTCAAAATGTTGTGGTTACCTGTTGTGGTCCACTGTTTTCAAATCCAAAATGAGTCCACACATTACTTCTCGGTTAGTTTGGTGTCATCTGGCCATCATGGCGTACTAGTTTCCTCCAGTTTTCTTTAACAGAGTGAATAGCAGTTGGCTAGTTGATTGATCAATGTGACAGGTGTTCTTTTACCAACAAATTCAAACAGTAATTAGTGTGTCTTTTATAAAAAAAAACAAAATACAGAAGTGTTTGGTCTACATCTATTCACGAGACAGATTTTACCCTTCATCAAGACTGATGATGGAAGATCTAAATACCTGTCTGTGTCTCAGATTGATCTACTACTGAGAACCCAGAAGTGAATTGCCTATATAAACAGTGAAATTTGACTTGCTCAGTGGTACCATTGGTTTTGCCCATACACAACCAGTAGAGATGCATCTATCCTTCCATCCATCCTTTGTATGCCCCCCCCCCCACCCCCCCTTTCTCTACATCGTCTTCCCTCCCAGCTTGTAGCATAAATGGATTTTCATGCATCATCTGAGCGGGTGTATTGGAGTTGATGGAGTGAGGAGGATGACGCGGATTCCAGTCACATAGCTCCTGTCCTGTACCTTTCTGCCAATTCCCTCTTCTTCTGTCAACTTACCCCCCTCTTTTTGTGATCCTCTTTCTAACTCCTTCTTGTTTGGACAGTTCCCCTCCTTTATGGACTACACACTATTGTTGTAAGGCATGTCTGTACATAGTATTGGCTGAAGACGGTACTGTACCAAACTGTGGTATAACGTGAAAATAACATGTTGGGCAGTATATAACACATTGTATAAACTGCATATAGCAGCCTATAAGGCTTCCAGTTGCCTGTGAGCTTGGGCCTCTTTGTCTTAATGTTATTGATTTTAATTAGTTCCTAGTTCAAAGTTGGGTGATATTTTTGAAAAGACTTTCTTTTAATCTGGGTAACTCCAGCTATGAAAAGCCCCCCTCCCCCCTGTGCCATCAGAAAGAATGAGAACTGATATTGTTCCCGTTACCGCAAGTCAGCTTCCCATTTGATTTCTTATCTCTTTTATTAGCTTGATGCTATTACTGGCATGGCTTCTTGGCTTTCATTATCCATTTTTATGCTGCAATATTCTCTTGGAATTGTTATCGTAGGCGAGTTCATCTTGTCGTGTTGTTTATGCGTGATTGATTTGTGGGTTGCTGATCTCGCCCTCCACCCCTTGCTCAGTGCCGACTTGGCGGGTCGACAAGGTTACTTATTCACAGATGATAGACATCTTTATTATGAGAAGAGAATGCTTAAAAATCTTAAGCACAGGCATTTATCTGGAGCGTGGCATCTTATGGCCCAACACCCGACATGCTCAAACCCATCCATCACGGGTCGGCTGACGGCCCGAGTTCAGCCCGTTTGTCCTCTCCATCATCCTGAAGGACAGAGCTGGGCCAAAGTTGGCAGCACAAAACTAAGAAGAGCTGGGAGTGTTGGGAGCCCCCTTTGTGCTCACCAATGTCATTACCATTTTCCTGCATATTAGGCTGACCCTGTAGGTTCTGCTGGAGGTCAGAGTCTGCTGGATTCTCAGCGGAGTTATTTTTTTGGCCAAAACGTCTTGAAATTAGTTAGTTTTTCTTCCTGTTTTTTTTTTTTTTTCTTTTAAATATCACACAGAAGTAGATGGCTTTGAAAATACTCATTATAGATTCTATTGGAAAAAGAGCCAGCTTTGTTTACCCAGAGGCCCTAGTTGGAGTCTTTATGCATTTATGCCTGTATAATGAAGTTTTTGCCCAGTAGTGATGGCAAATGTCATTAATTCTTGCAAAGATGATGACTTGGAGTACTGACATTAAGCCACAACTGTGGATGCTACTTGTTTTCTTTAAGGCCTATCATTCTCTCCTCCCGCTGTGTGTAATGGCACTTGGCATCAATGCTCGATGACGAGGCGATTTAATTTATCTCTCACTATTTAGTCTTTTCAAGTCTGTGGCTCTACTCTGCCAAGGCTATACACAATGATCCATTTCCAGTCAGACTGAAGTATACATGCACGCACACAGACATTCTTGCACGTTTGGGCTCTGTAGTTGCTGAGATGGCTTGCTCAGCAAAGGCATTGCCTTTCAGGCTCTGTCTCATCCTGGAGCTCTGTAATCCTGATGGTATTACAGAAGCCCAATGAAGCTCAAACGAACCCCCAACATGAGTTAAATAAATATTATTAGGTCGGGCAGGTGGCTTACAATTGGGAATAGTATGCGTTATTTAGATACTCTGGGGGGCCTTCTTCATTACTTAGTGGGTCTGATGGCTTTTAGCCTTTATTGACCAAAAAGTGAATCAGTGTAATTTAATACTTTCCAAATGAGCTGTATTCAAGGCCTATTGAAAATTTCAACATTTAACATGGCAGTTCCCTTCATCTTTATTGGCCGGCTAAATGGTCTTTTCCCAGAGCTTTAATTATTCATAGATATTAAAGTTTAAATCCACTTGCTCTTGGGTATGCAGTCATACAGCTTTGAAATAAAGGTCATTAACAATAGATGATATTATCTTAACTGTTCAGAGATACTTTGTATCTTTGTATGCCGGTGCACAAAATGTGCTCGTAGTGTTTTGCACAGGATGAAAATGTATTTGTGGTGGTTGGAATCTGTGACATTAAACATTGAAAGCTGTAAAATATCTTATTCAAAACTGACTTCAGACTACAGAAGTAATTTACTTATATGGGTTTTTTAAAAACTTTATTATAATCTGGAAACTAAAGTGTATGTCAACATACACAATAATACATAGAAGGGGCAAAAATACAGGAAAAAAATAACTTGGTGTGCTTATTTTTTATGGAAACCCTGTTACAAAAATGCACCTCAGTATGTGCTAATATTACATATTATTAATATTATATTGAACTGAACAATACTAATTCAGAAGTACTTGAAAGTGTCTCGATTGTTAAAATTCTACTTGTGACACAATAAAATAAGGTCACTGTGTGGGAATTAAGATGTGAAATGATGTGTGCCAGTGTGATGCCTGAATTTTTTATTTATTTATTTATTTATTTATTTCTGTGGGATTTTTTGCAAAATTGATTATTCATGCTTGGCTGACATTTTACATTAGGGCGCCTGATGCCCCTAAGATGACTGCTTACATGTGCTCAACTGATCTATATTTGAAGTTTAATTACCATTCGAGAATCATTAGCCTCTTTGACATCATAAAGAAATGGGAGCTGGACTGGCCGTCTTGACAGCAATAATTGGTCATTGTTGATTAGATGCAGTCCAAACATTTTGGCCTGATTGCATTTGTGTGAAGATCAAGGAGTGGTCAGCACACTGGCCACTGCATAATGGGAGCTTGTAAATGCCACTCCAACAACCCCCACTCTGCCAATCCACCAATTATACACCAAAATACAAAGATACAAGTAGTAACCTCACACAGTGAATGTAATTAGGCTTTTTGGTTGTTGAACAGACAAAGAAATACAATATAAAACACAAAATAATAGATTTTTAAGAAAACTTATGTACTAAACATTTTGATCAGTTTTAGAGAATTTTCACTTTACTTTTTTTATGTGGAGGGCTGAAATGACTACTGCAATACATCTCCACCTGGTACTAAACTCCAACAATCAGGCAGCATTACAAGCTTTTTTTTAATGCAATTGTAACACTTCCTACCAACAACTGTTAGGCATTTATTGTGGAGCTAAATCTTCCTGCAGCCCTCTGTCAACAACATTTAAAACTAATTATTTAGTGTGTTAAAGTAGGTCTAAATGGAGATATGTGCATTTAAGTGTTTTTTTTTTTGTTTTTGTTTTTTTTTTGGCAGGAAGGAATTGTTAAAGGAAGAAATGGCCACAGCGAGCTGATGTAGATGAAAAGCTGCACACGACAGGCTCTTGCTACAGTTTGGGTGAAGATCAAACTTCAAGGTCAGTCATCCTCACCTTTCCAACTTTACCGAGGTTCAATAGTCCAGTGTGTGTTGTTGTTTGAAAGCCTCCTACTGTAACTGCTGGGGTTCTATCACTACAGTGAGAAATCATCAATGCCTTCACAGCTCTAGAGGAGATCCACTTTATTACATACAGTGTGATGGTTCACCCGGTGCTCCACGTGAGTGCCATCTAAAGATGACTCATAAATCTTTGCAGGCTTTGATTAGTGAAAACCATGATTGACTTTTCAGAATGTGATCGATGAGAGCCCTCACTGCTGATGGTTCAAAATAGCACACCTTCAGTATTGATAAGCACTCATTGGGGAGGGGGAAAAAAAGTGTACTTGTTGGATTGCAGGCAGCATCTGCAACTCTCAGGTAATGGAACTGTCATTCTTCCTCCCTCAGATAAAAATCGTCTCCCCCCCCTTTCCTCTTTCCTTCCTGCCATTTTCTGCCATATTAAAAGGGTTATAAATTCAGCAAGGTGGCAACACTATTACTGAAATAACTTGACAGTTTTTTTTATTGCTCCAGCAGACTAAAACAGAAATGCCTGAACAAACTAAAAAATAATCTATTTTTATATCACTACCAAATTTACCCCTCGTGATAGTGTAATCAACCAGTGTTTGCTTTTCTCCTTCCTTCCCACGAAGGAAGCCCACTCACAACACAACGTCTAGACATCACTTGTGTTTTCACTTGCATGTCGAACATGTAGTAGAACAACTCAGAATTTGCACTAATCAAATCAAAAACTTTAGTAGCTCACATTTGCTTTTAAAACGATCAACAACAAATGAGTGTCAAACTGTGTAAAATTCCCTCAAGGTCTCAGTGTTCGTGATGGTGGTACTTGAAAGCGCGGTTTAATATTCAAGGGTTTTGCTTGCTGAATATACATGTGACATGTAGCTCTAGAGTTAAAGGATGAGAGGTGCGAGGCGTCGGTGGCTAACTGTCCTGATTCCCTTGTTTTGTTTTACAGAGGGGTCAGCATAACATGTCACATGACTCATATTTGTGTGTTCATTCCTACAGTTTTTGTATTTCAGGAGCAGCTTGGATGTGTGGGATTTTTCAGGTAGTTCAGTGACGTTGCGCATGTCTGTGTGTGTCAGAGAGACAGTAAGAGAAAGCAAGAAATAGAAAGAGTGGGCGTTAGGGAGAGACGTCTCCAGAGATTCTATTAGGGCTGCTGTGTACTCTGGGATGACTGCCAGGTATACAGTTGATAGAGAGGGAGACAGAGAGGATGAAGTAGGGAAAGTGAATGAGTATTACAAGCAATAGAGAAGAGCATATGGCCATGGAGTGGACAGGAAGCCAGCAGTGTCCCGGTGGAGTGAAAGCGTGTGCCCTAGCTCTCAGCTCATCAAGTATTGTGACATTGTGACCGGCTAGATGTGTCTGACCATTTGCTACTACAGAGAGAGTCTGTGATTACAGTGTTTTATGTCTCATCATTTTAAAACATCTGCGATAAAAGTTTTATATCTTGTAAAGACTATATTGTAAAACTGTATTTTTTTTTTCCATCACTAAATGAGTGAATGTGATTTAATTTACTGCACGTTTAATGTTTTGTAAAAATGTTTTGGGTCAAGGAAGACACTGTCATTGTCAGTATTCTCCATATTCAGGTGGGTGTTTGTTAGAGCAGCTTTCATCAATCAGGTTGTTATCTGATTTGGCACCTGGCTTGATCAGTTGGTACAACATGCTGCCGACATCCCTGATAAATAAACCTGGAAGAACTATCCATCCCATCTGCCCCTACATATGTCATCTGATGTAACTCACTGGGATGGGAGCTTACACCTTACTGAGTCAGAATCAGCACATGCTCGCCTGCCAGGTGGTTGTAACGCATTCATTCAGAGGCTAATGTATGAATGCTTTTATTAAAAGAGAATGCCAATTCATTTGAGAATTTAGTAAACCAAAGCTCTAATTTGTTCAGTATTTGTACTGCACTGACCTGCCTGGTTGATAAAATTTAAAATCTCTGTGTAGGCTTATAGTTATGTTTGTCTCTCTTCTCTAGCAAGCAGCTACTGTGTCCATGTTGTATTTTGTGAATGGGGCTTTTTGTATGTTAAAATATGTATGATAGCCACTTTTAAGTGGGTAAATGAGACAATAGTATTTTTTTCTAAAGCCCCTTTGGAACAGCATTGTTTTTATTCACTTAGTTTGTATAATGTCATTTTTCTTGAAAAATATTCACTAAAATAAAGTGAATCTAGTCCTGTTTAAAATTGAGATTATTCCCAAATATTGGGGCATTTTCTTAATCCATTCAAATTTCATTTGAAAGCTGTATTAATGTCAGGTCAAAACCGAAGTCTGAACTCTGATCCAGCTGTGATTAATCTTTGCGCTTGCAGCTGTGCTGTATTGTTATTATTGACTCGTGTCAACATCAGTTGGTGGTTCTATATGACACGTGGCTGACTTTTGGGCTGCTCGTTTCACTGCAGTATGGTACAGTGGCATGTGCTGGACCAGCGGTAGTATGTGCAAGCTGGCAGTAAAGACAGTAGAAAAGTGTGGTTAATTAGTAATAATGATGATGATAATAATACTAATCTCCAATGCTATTCAGTTTTTATGTGCATGAAAAATAACTAATTTGTTATGATTATGCCTACTATTTTTCCATGTCGTGTGTGTGTGTGTGTGTGTATGTATGTGTGTATATATATATATATATATATATATATACATACACACACATAAATAAATAATGCAGAGCACTTCACTGAGTTTATCGATCCAAACCCCTAATATTGATGTAATATCCCACATCAGGGCTCAGAACCTACCTAAAGGGTTAAGTGACGTTACAGTGAACATGACATACTTTACGTTCTTGCATGTAATTTCCAACATGACTGTCTCTCGTCACATGCTTTTTCTCATCAGTGGTATATTTATGCTTTGTGATTTCCTCCAACTTTATCTTTTTAATTTATCATGTCGTACATGTTGTAGCTACTCAACTGTGACATGATATTTTTCTTATGGCATCAGTATATCATTATAGGGACTGTCAGTCTGCTTCTAGATAAAGAGGGAGAGTAAGCCAAATATTCATACACATCCACATCATGATTGCCAGGCGCACTGCTGTGGAATCACCCACCGGTTTACTGCTTTGAAACTAAAGGTTTTGCTGTGATAAAGCGATTAGACGCTTTTGTCTCTGTGGATATTTACAAATTATTATTAATTATGACTTACCTGTTTTATGGCATGGTAATGAATAATACTTTGAAAGCAGGAATTCATTATGTTTTGTGGTACCTGGACCTCCTGACATTTTGAAAACTATAAGCATTGTTACAAGTTAAAATCTTTCCATGCTTAGACTTGGCTTGTTAACATGACACATGCGCTGACATTTAACAGAAGTAGCCTACTGTAAAACACAGTATAAATGTTCTCAGCGTTAACATTTCTGAATTATTCAGTCCATTTTACAGATCTCCTCCCAACTTTGAATATATTTAATGTCAACTGACATGGCATTCCTTACAGGTAAATTCAGATTGTCCTCTTTATGTTGATGCACTGCTTTTCAATTATATCCCCATTCTCCACTTCACCTCGGGGGATGGGGAGAACTCCATTATGTGTCTCCTCACACAAAGAAACTTCCATTTTCCTCCAGAATTTCAATACGTCTTAAGCTATGATGGCCTACACATCCTTATTTCTTTTCTGTATGGAAAATGGGGATGATAAAAGTGCAGGGGAAATCCTTTCCTTTTTCATTATTTTCACAATATGTGCTCATTACTTATTATCTACAGTACTGGCAGTTATGATTATATATATTTTTGAATAAACAAGAGATAACTGAAATCCCCCATCTCTTCCCGCAACCTTGGCCCAGACCTGGAGCTTTAGATAATGAATGCAATTAAGGACTTGCTGCATTAAACCTGCTGGTAAACAGTGGGTTTAGAGCTGCACAAGACTTATTGTCTGTTTTTAGGGCAGAAAAGGGGGAGATAGGAGCCTATCCGCGAGGGAGAAGACATTTTGACAGAGGAAGAGAAATTGTTCTCACATACAGTAAAGTAGCTAAGGCAGGTTTTTGAAAAAGGAACTGATTATCACTGTTAAAGATTAAGTACATTTCATTACATTTGTATGGAATTTATGTGTAGAGAGCACTTGTAACGATTTTCATTACACATCATTCAATTATTTCTCATAATTATTTCTCAGACAAATGCCTAAAGACAAAATCTGTAGGCAATTATGTTATAGTTTATATAATGTTACAATGTCGGATGTTTATATTAAATGTAGCCAAAGTGTCAAATAACGAGGTAAACCTATGTAGAAGTAATCCCTGTGAGCAAAAAGCTCAGGCTTCAGACTGCTCTGAACGCTCAGTTTGCAACAGTTTTTTTTCTAATTTCAAACCGAGTTGACGTTGGCTCGTGATGGATTTCTTTATATGGTCATCTGCTCCGCGCACAGTGGGTGAGTTCACCACTCTGCTCCACTAACATGGCATTTTTCCATTGTTTTTGGGGTAGTCACGCTGAGCCACGACTCGAGTTGAGCTTGTGTTTTTCCATTACACAGCAGGGCAAAGTAAAAGTTGTTTGTCTGTTGGAGGTGTGCTGGTTGTCTGCAGCTCTCCAGCAAACATCATCATCATCACTGTGGCTGTTTGAGCTTGTACTGTTCCTCCCTGCATTATTTCTAACTAACCCGCTGGACACATAGCTCCAAATATGTCCATATGTTGTTGTGTCGACCGGTTTTTAGCGCCGCTAAAGGCTTTTAATATGAAGCAGTAAAGCAGGAAATGTTGGGTTTGCATCGGCAGCAACTTAATGATACGGCTGCCCCATGGCAAGCTTCCTGAAGCTGGCCAATCAGAACAGACTGGGCTTATCAGGAGGGGGGCTTTAAAGAGACAGGAGCTAAGACTGCCTGTTCAGAGACAGAGGCTGAACTGAGCTGCTTCATAAAGGGCCAGTATAAGATAAATAAAGACTTTTTTGAACTGTGAATCATGCAAAGCTACTCTGGTAGAGTCTAAAAATAAAAATATAGAGCTGGAAATGAGCATAATGGGTCCCCTTTAACTTTTAACCTTGGGGAAATATTTAACGTTAATAACGTTAGCCTAACATTACGTAATTTGCAAGCTAGCTTGCTTGTTCACCAGGCATTTAAGTTGGCAAAGTAAGATTAAAGTTATATTGTCCGTGTGTCGCTTATTAACGTGACTTTTCATAGTACTCTGTGTGTGTGTGTCTGTCTGTCTGTCTGTCTGTCTGTCTGTCTGTCTGTCTGTCTGCACTGTAGTCAAGGAAAGGAAACACCCCCATTGCAAATTAAATACATTATGTAAGGAGGGATGTGATGACTTCTACAGTTTCAACAGCCATGTTCATATTCAGCCTGTATTGTTATTAGGTCATCATACCATTAAGTGAGCCTTCCTATAATGAGAACAGTTGTATTAACCAGCTCTAAATATTTATTTCACCATAGGCTCAGAATAATCTGGTAAGGCTGGTTAGGGTTTTACATTGTCATCATCTTTTCAGATTAGCTGAAAATCATATTTTCAAAAATCAAATTGGTTTAGTTATAATTGTGGAGGTGTAAACAATAGAAACTATATAAATGAAGTAGTAGTGGTAGGTTAGTGTGTAGTCTAAGTGAAATTGTGTTCCTTGGTAATCTATGTTTAGGCAGGTGAAAGACAAATGGACAAACATAAGCATAAATGACCAACTAACAGTATTGGCATTTGCAGATATTTTTGTAAACAATCTGTTAATGGTATCAAGAATTTGTGCTTCCCTCATTTTTTTTGTCTGTTTGACTGCTGCGTGTATGCAAATTATGTACAATAATTCATTGTGCGAGCAGAAGTGATTTACATCTGACGCATCTAGGTCGCCAAAGTGGTACTCAAAAAATTTGTGCAGGGTCGGCAGGTCTGTTTATTGGAAAAGTTCCAAGGACCCTTGTGTTGATTGCACAACATCTATCTGCAAGAAAGTGGTCAGTACATTCTCCTTCAGCTGGAAGAAACAGAGAACTTGAGTAAGGCTCAAACAGAGCTGAAACTACCCCAACAGAAACTCATCACAGAGTCGCCGACACGGGTTCCAGACTCAGCATGATTAAGAGATTGTTGGACCAGGAAAAGGCCATTTCTCAGGTCCTGGAGGCAGACAAGAAAACGAGGCATTTGGTGCCATCATGGCAAGAAATTGATGTGATGGAGTCTGTGAAGAAGGCCCTCAGTCCACTAAGGGACTTCACAGATGCTCTCTCAGGTGAGTACTATGTGAGTGTGTGTTATTCAACGTCAGTGCTTCACCTGTTGAAAGTCAACATCTTGAACCTGAATGACGACGACACTGAACTAACAAAAACAATGAAGACAACCATTCTCGATTACCTCACTGCCAAATATCAGGATCCCACCACTGATGACTTTGGCTTCGCTTGTTGATCCAAGTTTCAAAACCCAATACATTGACAGCAACAGGACAGAGGGAATACAAGCCAGCACTAAATAAAGCAAAGAATACACTAGCCAGCTTTTTGAAAACCTCAGGTGCTGTAACTGCAGCCGCGGCTGCCACATCTCTAAAAGAGGCAATAGATGGGGAACTGAAGACCTGCCTGTCCACACAAAATGCAGACAATGAGATGTATCCTCTCGAATGGTGGAAAGTCCATGAGGAAAACTTTCCAAGGTTTAGCCAACTAGATAGAAAGTATTTGTGCATTCCAGCAACAAGTGCTCCCTCAGAGTCTTTAGCACTGGTGGCAATATTGTCACATGCCAAACTCAAGCCAGATAAAGTCAATAAACAGTTTTTCCTGGCTAAAAATATGTGACTGTGATCTTTCATACTTTGTCTTCTTTTATAAGGAGATATAATTTATAAGAAGATGTGAAAGATGTGTGTTGAAATATTTGTGATATGCAGCTGTCTTGATAAGGCTGACTGTCTCTTATGGGAACCAAGGTCAGGTGGAGGTATGATGTGCTTTGTGCAGCCAGCCAGACTTGTCTCAAGGTAGCAAGTCTCAAGGTAATCTGTGTATAGACTACGTGACTTCAGTTAACTCTAATCAGCATAGTGTCTTGTTTGTAGTTCAAAAACCAATAGAGGCATAGATGTGTGAAGAATAACCTTATTCAGAGGTGGTAAGGGTTTGTTGAAAGGTTTAATTACTCATGTTCAGAAGTAGATGGGATAATTGAGTGGCATTGCATAGTGTTTCACTTGTACTGTAACTTTGTTCTCCTCGATTGAGCTCCAATAAATGTTCCTGTGTAAGACAGCCCGGTTTCATTTCAGGTTAACCAGCTCCAGCAATTCCTTGATAATATGTTCTTAAGCTGCTCTGTTTTCAGTAGTCAGGATTCAGACATATTATTGCACCTTTAGTTGATTGTTTTAGTTCTGAATCACATTGCACTTTAAAAAAAAATAGATTGCCAGAGTTAGTTTACATTTTTTATAAGTTATTTATAGTGTTGTACTTTTTGAAACCAATGTTCATTTTGGGAGTTATGCAAAAGTCTCTGATTGTACTTGAATACAACTCTAAAACAATCCAACAATTCTTGTTGAATGTTTGTACACTTTACCAAAATCTGTTTGATAAAGTGTTCAGTAACTTGCGGAATAGTCTCAAAACCCAACATCAGAAAGAATCGTGATAAGATTGTGGGTTGTGATCCTGCCTGAAAAAAATTGTGTATTATTTTGCCATATCGCCCACCCCTAGATGCAACAATATTTTTGAATGGTAGGTTTCATTATAACCATGAAAACCATCAATCAACACTGTCTGCAAACTGTCTCCTTTTCCTCAGCCCTGCATCGAGTGTATTAGTCATTAAACAAAACAACAAACTGCTTTGCGAATTTCAAACACACAAAACTGCAAAAACCATTTCTTGACAATTGACTGTGGGGCTGCAGACTGATCAGGGCAAGATTTGGACTACTGTGCTGCTGTGGCTGGCGTGTGGGGAAGGTGGTGTCGCCTTTGCATGAGTGAAGTTACAAGGGCCTTTCCTCCATTTTCTCTGTTGTCCTCTTCTAGTACTTTCTCTTCAACTCACTGTTTCCTTTTCATCTTGAAATTACAGATCCACCAAATCACTCCTTCCACTCCACCAAATCAGTGAAATAGGGGCTCAGTTACCCTTTTATAGTCCTATGAAAGCCGCCCTCCACTAAAGGGAGGACTATGTTGGGCAACCACTATGTTGGTTGCCAGGGAATTGATGGGTTTGATTTTGTTACTTTGTACAGGCTTGTTGGCAGGTGCAGATGCCCACCTGGGTGAGAATCCTGGCAAGCGTAGCAATATGGGAACACGGCCATTGTTGTGACACTGTCAAAGTCTGCCTTGAAATCTCTCCCCACTGTCCCAATGACAGAAATACACACACATGCCAATGTTTCACTGTATCAAGATTCCCCATAACACCCTTTTACCTTGATTTGACCCCTTCTAGTGACTTTAAAATCCCTTTGAATAAATGCTGGTCAAATGTGACCCCAAACACCTTCTGTATGAATATTTGTACTAGCTGCACAAAAATAAATACATTTGAAATATTTCGTTTTTCTTTTGGGCCACTTTAGAAAAAAGTCATAAAATTTCAGGCTTAAAGAATGTCATTTAGGATGTTGCTCTCAAATGTCAAAATAGGTCAAATTTGACACGAACAGTAACGGTTAACATGTCCAAACACTATTATTATTGTACTTTTCTACAGTAAGTGGACACTAAAACCTTCCCTGTTACATGCTGCCCACCACATGCGATAAGGCACCGGTTTAGTTCAAATGCAGGTGCCCAGAAAGTTTGATATTAAGTATCCATTCAGAGTGTGATTGCTTCATATGCACCCAAAGTGAAAGGATGATTGATGCTGAATTATAATCACCCCAGAATCGTCCCCCAGTATGGACTTTCTTTGTGAAATTGCACAAAAACCACCTCATGAAGGTGAGTTCAGGTACAGTTCACTGGTTTGCACCCGTGTTCAAAAAAGTATCTTATCAAAATTTGATCTAGACTGTACCCAGATTCAGTTTAACCTGTCAGTGTGAAAGCCCCAAAGGTATCTATGCTGTCTCCAAAAACTGTGCAGTCACCAAAGTTCTTTAGGATATGACATGCCTCCTGCTTTCTTGACAGAAAATAACTTAATTTTGTATGTGGACATTTTCAGAAGAAGACAAATAACACACCAGTTTAAGCCTCAGGCTAGACAGACCAGGCAAAACCATCACAGTTGGAGAGCAGCCGGAAAGCAAAATTTGTGTTTTTGAGATTGCACCACGGCTTAATAAAGGTACGCAGAGTCGATATGGTTGACATGTGACTGTAGTGACACACTGCAAGGCCATTTTACGTGGCATGGATAGATGCAGTCCTGTGGCATTTCTCTAATCTGTTTTCATTTTCTAATTTTCTGAATGTACCGACAAGCTCCCCAGAGAGTGAGTGCTTGTCAATCACAGTGTGGAAATACTATGCTCCACTAGAGTCCAGCAGTTATGTCATAATGCACTGCCATGCACAATAGATATAGAGTCGTACGTGGTTGAAGTAGTGGCAGTCATTTCTCATTGGGCTGTCCCCTTTCTGAACCCACATTTCTTTTTTTGCCTTCAGGTCTACTGGCTACCCCAGATGATTTGCACCAGAACATATAGTTTGTTTTTAATTTAATGAAATTTGCTAAAATTGTAATTAGTAATTGTTCTGTTCGCTGGCTCAATTGCTGATTATTGTTAATAAATTTTAATTGGTTCTCTTTCATCTTGAAAATACCAAACTTAATCCAGTAGGGGTTTTAGTCTCATGTTGAAAAGGGCCAGTCCTGTCTGAAAATGCACACACACTCTCTCATTCACAGTCTTTTCAGTTAAAACACAAGTTGCCCTGTAACCCATAGCATATCAGGAGGTACAGTAATAATTGGGCAGCACTAGATTATGACAGTACTCTGAAACCTCGCCCCTAACAAGAATTATAGTGCAGGCTGGAAGCAGTCAGACCTTATTAAAATAAGAGGTTGTAGCTATGAATTCCATGTGTCAGAAGGGGGTGCTGACAGTTGTAATAGCTAAGCTGTCCTAAATCACGCCACAGTTTGCTAACTTACTACTGCAAGTCGTTTTGGTGGACACTGATGCAGAAAAGGAAAGATGGGAAGGTTTTTACAGAAACTATAATACCCATTCAGAAACACTGGAGCCATAAACCCCAGTCATCAGTAGTTGAGGTAACAACATTCCTTCATATGTGTCTGAAGGGAAATGAATTTGGAAATGAACATATGGAGTATAAAATAGATTTGTTGTAGCAACATTTTATGTGCACACAGTGCAATATGTTGACATCCACCTGAAGCAGTTTTAGTAAAACAAATCATGGTGTCACACTTTAGGATGAGAGGAAGGCAGGGTGACCCAAAATCACCATGTCTATCTTTTGTATATGTAAGTGTATGTAAATATGGTATTTAAAGTTGCATTTTGAGGAGAAGAAGCATTTTTCTTTGCCTTTTATGTGACCATGTTTTGAGTTGATGTTTTCTTCACTGTGCAGAATGATGTATGTGCAGAGTTTGACACTAGAAGGCGGTTTTCACGTTTATGTGCTGAAGGAAGAAAATTTCTCTATACTTACCAAAAATCAGAGTTTAAAGGATAAGGTTGGCGATTTTCTCTATTTTTCTTATCAACAAATGTCATGTGCAGAGCCAAACCAACAATAAACTCATTCTACTTAAAAGTATTGTGTGTATATCCAAAGTCTGATATATCGTATTCCTCTTTAATAGTTTTTTGGACATCAGAGGTCTATGGCACAGAGGAATATGATATATCAGGCCTTGGATACACACAGCCTTATCCTTTCAGGTGTATACCTATGATTTCTCACATCACAAATAGTTTGGAGCCAGTTGTGGCCCAGTATATAACTTACACAAGTATGATGTGGAAACTTGAAGCTACCACTGTACATAAACTGAATGAACTTTTTAGTGTAGTAGGAGACATCTTGTGTCAAGCAGAGTGTTTTTATAAGTCAAAACATGTGTGGAGGGGATCTTTAAAGACTATAGATGCCAGTTGTAAATTGAAATTAAAAGTTTTACCTTTGGAGGTGAAGTGTACTTCTCCATTATTTGAAAAACAAAGGCCTATGCTACGCAAGACAGTTTTTAAACCCACTCTAGAAAGATATAAGATATAGGGCTGCTCGATTTAATCAAATTTTATTTTCAATTATGTTTTTGGCTTCCGACGATTTTGAAAATAGAGATAAAATGATTATTGTGCTGCATTCCGTGACACAATGATGCTCTTGTTTTTTCTTGTTATAAATCCAACACATCGTGTGTCGGAGCAGCTGGACAGCGCAGGGAGAGACAGATAGGCAGAGCAGAGCTCAGCGCAAATGTGTCTGAATTTAACAAACAGTCAAATGTTCAGCAGTGGAAACTGACTTATTTAGACATTTACAGGCTACTTTGTTTTAGTCTCAGTCAGACTCTGGATGCTGTTATTTTAGATACAAGGATGCTTCACTCCGTGTAATGATGCTTTCTGTCTGCAGTCTGTTATTGTGCACATGCTTACTTGTAAAAAGCTGATTAGAAACCTGGTTACGTGTATATATCTGTGTTCTCCAGGGAGTAAAATCTACCTGTGGAATCTCATACTCTGATTACAGAAAGCAGGTTTCTCGTTCACATGACGTTTAAGAAATCAGCTTTCTGGAGAAAACTGACTGTAACCTGTTTACTCAAGTGCATGTATCACACTGCATGGTAATACAAGTCAGTGATTTTTGGCATAATCGAGCAGCCCTAATAAGATATACAGAATAAAAAAGAAAACCTTGGTAGAATTGCAGCTGGACTCAAAATCCAACTTCAGTTCTCTGTCTATATAAGTGCTTATGATGTAGATGATCATTATAGCTCAGAAAACCTTTCATATAAATACAGTGCTCCCAAATATCTCTGAATAGTGAAAGGTCTAAAAGGATCTGCATACAGGTACACATAAGCCTATTTGCCGAAGGGCAGACTGAGGAACATCTGCAGGTGGGCTAAATAAAAGTCATATTACTGGCCACCTAAAAACAATCAAATTAAAGCAAATGACACCTTTTCAGAAAGCCGGCGAGGGGTCTGTCAGCCTGATGGAATCCTCATTTCTCTGGACCATTTGGCAGCGAGTTGCACCCCTCTTTCCCTCGTTCTGCTTAATGGCCACGCTGACAGACATGATATTCCACATAAAAGGAGCCAAGAGGAGCGAGACGGGGTGCAAAACTTTCATTAACTTGATCACAAGTTGTATTGCTTCAAGGCCTTGTCAGTGTTGCCCATTATCGCCTTGTCTGTTTTTCCCAGTTTAATTTGTGCTAATGCTGTTACTGAGATTCTGTGTTTAAGTGCACAGTGCATGTTGCTGCGTGCCTGGTTTTGTGTGTTTTTAAAAAAAAAAAGAAAAAAAAATTGTCCAAACCATTTATGCAAATTGTGCAAATACAAAAGTTTCAAGTTGTGAAGTTTTATGATGCGACATATGATTACATTCATCCTTCATGTCTTTATTTAAGTGGAAAGAAGTTAAGAAAACCTCCCTCCCCAAAGTGACAAGTGTGTGAACTTACTAACCCATATGTGGTTACCTGTGTAGTGTTTTGCCAGGCATTGTATGTTCCAAATGCGTTGCAGGAGTGCACGTTACATTATAACACTTGTTTGCATAAAAACGTGCATGCTTGTGTGTATCCAAGTGTACTAGATGCTCTCAACACCCCAGCTCCTCCCCTCGGCCTCGTTCCGTCGGCACAACTTCAGCAGGCTAATTATAGCCGTCAATCACTGCTGTCTCTCCACAGTTTTTTTTACCCAGCAGCCCCCTTTGTGCCCTTGCCTGCTGCCGCCCACGCTGCTTAGAGCCAGATTAGCTACAGCCAGGCGCAACGAGTTGAACTGCATATGAGAGACAGAGTGAAAAGAAGAGAGGGGATTCGTGAGCTGTTGATGGGCTCAATGCTTGCTTTGATGGAGATGGTTGTCTAGCTCCAAATTAAAGCACTGATGATATTCTTTTGAGCTTGACTAAATTAATGTAAGGTGCCTTTAACTGTAAAGATACAGAGCTAGAGAAAGTTCTGGTAATGTAAGAACACTTATTCCCCCACTTTCTTTGGCACCTTCTCACTTTATATATACACACACACCAAAATCATCTTTTTTTTGGTAAGTCATAACCAAACTGGCTTATCTAAATAATAAGATTGTTTACTTTTTTCACTGCTGAGCTGCTGAAGTGAAAGATTTGCTATTATTCAAATGTTCAAGTTAGATAAAGACCACAATAACATTAATCAGCATTAATTAATTTTTGTTGCACAACCCAGACAACAGGAGTAGCTTATTATAGACTACTTACAGGTATTAGACCACACTTGTCTGCTGAAACAGCATCTCTTCCCTCTCACCCCCCACTCTGCTCTTCTGGATGTTGTTACAGTTTACACACCTAGGGGGCAGTGTTGTCTTTCCCTGTCAAAGTCACAACTACTATTGCAGTGATACACAAAGATGTGGCTGGGTTTCATTTCCCTGTTACCATCTTGGTTGCTCCTCTCTGTTGGGTTGAGGGAAAATGGTGAGTTTTCTCTCACTTCAACAGCTTTTGGAAGACGTGGGAAGAAGGGCGACCCACCCAGCTGATGTGCGATTAGAGAAGCTAGACAGGAGAATAAGAAGAGGACAGAGTGCAAGTGAGGGGTGGGCAAAATATATTGAGTGTGAAACTGCTCTTTACTACTGCCACATGGCAGAGCATTTTTTGGAGTGTTTTTGTCTTTTGGTAGTTGTAGCTCATCCTCTCTTTTAAGCAGAACATTTACAAGGACAGCATCTGTGTTATTATCTCTGAGGAGTTTGTTTGCAGTTTATTATTTTTTAGTGGTCCAAAAAAGCCAGAAGTATGAATAATTTGGAAAACACATTTGTAGATCTCCACAGGAAAACTGGAACTTGTAGGTTGGGAATAAGGGATGGGCTTAATTATACAGAACTTTATGGAAAGTTTAAAAACACAATTGCGTTTGTGTTCGTGTCATTTGAGCGATGAATCACTTCAGCCCCAACTTGCTCTCGAGAGCAAGATGAAGGTCCAAGAACTGTCTCTCCATCTTTAATCATAGCAACAACCATTATGACTGCTGGAACAGAACTGATCTGAAAGCAGCAGCTTGCTATCTGTGCCCTGCAGTGGCTCCACTGTGGATACCATTACATGATAAACACCTTTCACTATCAGAGCCCAGCGCAGTGCAGTACTCTGAGTTCAAGAAAGTTGGATTCAGAAATGGCAACAGTAAACTTGTTGGACTGATTCTGTAACTAACTCAAATGTGGATTGTGCAATGTTTTTTTTTTTTGGTGTCACAAAATATGCAGATCTAAGACCAAACTTATGTTGTTTACACAAGTTATATCCTTTTCCTGCCAGTCCCAAAGTTTATGAATTTGCTCTTGCAACCCAAATACTGTGTGTGCATTTTACTAACAGAAAGGCCCTAATGATTAAATGATGCCAATATAATCTGCAGCATCTAGCAGCCCCTAGATCACTGGCCAGAAAAATACACCAGGCAATTTCCAAATACGATTTTTACATGACCATGCGTATTTCACGACTCCCTCAGAGAAGCCAGCTCTTAAGTGTGATTGTTTCTTCAACTTTGCCCCACCAAGGAGACCATTTTACTATTCTGACTGGTCTACCTCGCAGCAGGCTCAAGACCTTGTGCAAATGAATAGAGGCAAATGTCAGTGATGAGTTGCTAACCTGCTGGGCAAACAACTTCCACCATCAGCAATTCTTCGTGGCTCTACATGTACCTACTGTGAAATTAACTCTGCATTCAATTTCTATCAGACAAGAAAAGGATCCCTGCAGTCAAGTGTGTGAGTGCAGAAAACTTGCAATGGTTTGCAAAGAAGCAAATTATTTAATTGAAGGAATATTTTACTTCCTGTGAAAAATAATATTCATTCTTTGGTTGATGAACCCACAGCATACATTTGGTTGATGAACACAAAACACCAGAGCTAATTGTTTGAAGGGGGTGGGGGTGAGGGGGGACAATGTTGATTTAGTGTATTATCAAATCCTTGTGGAAAAATTGGGATGCACAAGCACCTACTGCTTTACCTCCTCTGGGAAGCATCAAGCTTTTTAATCCTAGTCTGTGTCGCCCGCAGCCATGTGAACCATGTCTCTTGCACTCTGTACGGCTCAAAGTATTTTTACATATCGATGATGTCACCGCTCTGCAGATGTTTTAAATGGTGACTTTGCAGGTGTGTGTATGCACTTTTCTAGGCTCTTCGTAGAGACATGTCAGCTGGTCTAAACCTCCCCCCAGAAAGGGAGGCTCTTCTTAAAGTGATACCCCACCCAAAATCTGAAACACTCGCCCGATGTAGAGTTGACAAGGAGTCAGTGTTGATTGTGAAGTCCTCAGTGCCCCAATTTGAGCAGCAGAAACCAGATTTAGTTCCTCTGATCAAAGCTGGAACAAATACACACATTTGTCATTTATCACATTAAATGTCAAACAGCAAAATTTAACTTTATGGAAGTAAAGCTATTATGATTAAAAATGAATAAGGGCAGTTATAAATCTGAAGATGATCCCAGATAGATGTGACTGTTTTAAAACTAAAATTTGATATGGCTAAAGTTGAGATTGTATATTCGAAGTAAGATGCTATACTGATTTGTCACTGAACATTATCTGGGATGTCTGTAGTGATCAAGTTGATGTTCTGTAGTTGTTTACAAAAATCAGAGAATTGTGTGTTCCTTCCAACAACAAAAAGGAAATACTGAGAAAATAGTGATCATTTCTAATATGTGCTGTGCTATTTTTAGGTGAGCTGTAACATGCTTCCTCTTAGACCTTTCTTGGACAGCTTAATCATTAGAATTGGTCAGCTATGGCCTTTCTGTGCCTTGAAGGACCCTTCCAGACATATTTTCAGACATATAAAAATACTCTGCTTTGAATGATAATTTGGGCCTAATATAGTTTTTCCACATAAAAGTTCAATTACATAATTAGCAATTTTTCTCTGCTTTTGGATTGTGTTGAAGTTGTGAGTCTGCAAATACGTCACAAGTGACCCCTATTCCAAAAATAAATGCCCCCTATTAGGTTTGATTCTGTGGACAGGCAGGTAGGCAGAAGAGCTGACGTTCAGGAAACATGCCACAACGTTGTGCAGTTGTCAGAGTTTAAAGTTTAATGTAAGACACTTTTGTGGATCTTCTGGCTAATGAAGGAGCTAGGGCTGAACCCCCAAAGGTAAAATGGTGGTTTTACCCAGATGAACATAAAGAAGCTCAGCCACAGGCTGTGTACTGTTGCAAAAAGTCAAATTTTTTGTCGTGTTTGTTCTTCAGCTTTTCTTACATCTCTCACTCTCCTTTCTCTGTCTTTGTCTCAGTGTTTTTTCTTTCTGTCCCTCTTGCAAGCTCTAGTGAACACAAACAGCTTTTGCCAAGGGATTTGTGGATGTGTATGAATCGAGACTGAGACTTGGGAGCACTGGGCGTGCCTTTTGTTAATAGAATACGCATGGTTGGGTCTCCCTGGGGCTGTTAGCGATGAAAGGAGAATGAAAATGTTAATGTTTGTGGAGCTGTCGTGGATTCTCAAAGACCTCTTCAATTTACTTATGTATCTGACAGCAGTCCATAGGAGGAAGAATGAATGGCTTTAGAGGTAGAATACCTACATTTCATCTCACATTTATAATTGGTTCAAGCATAAACAAAAGTAAAATGATCACAGGATGTTTTACTTTGAACTTAAGGGTTTGCTCTGAACTTTCTAAAAGTCCTGTTATAATTAAAATAGTGCTGTTAACAGTTTCGGTAGTAGAATAGTGATTATGTGTATGTACATATGCATCTATTCTCTTGTATAGATGTAGGATAACAACTTTATCTACACCAGAGATTGTTTGGAGAGCGCAGCTACTACTTTTCTGTGATGCCATTTCACACTCAGTTACACACAACTTGGACCTGACCAGCTTCACTGGAGCAGTTGAGGCATGAGTGCATTTGGGAGGGGGCATTTCCACAATAGCTTCTGAGCGAGGGGAGCACATTTCCAGGTCAATCTTTTTCACCATGGTGGTCAATTTTCCAGTCTTTCCTTGTCTTCACCTCCAAAGTAAGCTTACATGGATACACGGTGGACTCCTGCAGTTATAATTTTACTTTTTGTTTACAGTGTTATAAACATTATCAAAATGATCCTGGTAGATATGCAAGCAGTGTTGGGTTCCTCAATATTTAGTACATGCTGTAAATAAACATGTCACGTCAAGTAGATATTATTACCTTGACCACCATGGTTGTATGGTGGGGTAAAGAGAGTGAAACTACTTGATGACTTGCATAAAGAACACAAGGATAAGCTTGTGGCCAGTTGGACCCAGGATGGACACGTCTACCTGCTTACAAACTCAAACTGACGACATGTTATCGGACAACTGTGTGATGCCAGTAAGTCGTGCTTTTCCTAAAGTTTGGATCACTTGATTACATCTCTTTATATTTGCTGTTTGTTGGCTTCAATCTTGGTGTAGTTGTTTTTTGGCCTTCTTTGTTTGCATTGGACATTGAATTGAATTTTTAATCTTTTGTCCTTCTATTTCTAAGCTTTCAGATGTTAGGATCTTTAGATATGAGGTTTTCTAGTATGGTCTTAAATCATTTTTACATCAGTCACTTGACACTCTCCATATAACATCACACTTTGTATGGGCCTTGATGATATAAGCTCTAATGGAAATTATGAAATATTTGAACAGCATTGCTTTAACATCAGTGGGAAGCTAAATTGTGGGCATTTGACACCTGACCAGCTAAAACATATAAATAACAAAAATAATCTCATGTTCGTTGCTACATCTTAATACTAGAAGGCTGGATAAGCATCACCATAAATACATTTACTGGAGAAATGAAATCCAGTAAGTCAGTTATTAATAACATCATTACAAATATTCACAATGCTTGTATTGACCTAGGTGTAATACTTTTGGACATTACAGACCATTTTCCTATTGTACTCTTCATAGATCTTGCTAAAAAGATTGATGGCTCATGTCCTAAAAAAAAAGTTAAAGCTCTAAGTGGGAAAAAACTTTGCAACAATAATGCGAAAACCTGCGAGCCAAAACGTTGGACCCAGTCTATATCTGTAAAGATCCAGACACTGCATATAATGTTCTAATTAATGAAATAGCTGACTCCATTGATCACACCATCACAAAAGGTGATTAAATGTGGTGCTGTAGATCAGATATTATGGCTTACTTCAGGGTATCTTAAAATCCATCAATAAGAAGAACAAACTTTATAAGCACTATATCAACAACCCAAGTGATGCAAATAAAGAATCATATACAAAATACAGAAATAATCTCACATGTAATACGAATGAGTAAGCGAAGACGCTACACCAAGCTTATTAAAGATTCTCAGGGTGATCAAAAGAAATCCTGGAAGGGGCTCAATGAAGTCCCCAGCTGGGGTCACAAAACCACTGTGCTTCCTGACACCAAAATCAAACACAATGCCAGAAATGATTTTGACAATGCTCATCTTCCTAACAGTTTCAACAATTATTTTATCACCATTGGTTGAAAATCTCTTTTAACAAGATTAGCTAACCAGAGGGTGCTACTTTCAGACAGTATCTTAAAAGCACTTATTTGAATTCATTCTTTTTGACGCCAACTGACAGACATGGAGTCTCTAAAATCATTATGAATATGAAAAGCTCTCACACAGCTGGTGCAGGTGAAATCTGTAGCAAAATTCTTAAAGCTATTAATGAAATTGTGGAGCCACTTGTTTACATGACATTATTATGACAAAGATTGCTAGAATTGTACCAGTCTTTAAGTCTGGTGATAAAATTGATATACACAACTACTATCTATATTGCCTACTCTCTCCAAAGTAATGGAGAGAATTGTGTATAGTAGACTTGGTGATTACTTTGATAAATCAAATATTATTGTCCCATCACAGTATGGTGTTCATCTCGTCGGAAATATCAATAACACTATTGATAAAGGTGACTGTGGCATTGGAATTTTCCTTGATTTATCAAAAGCATTTGACACTATTGACTTTGAAGTACTTCTAAGCAAACATTATGGTGTCAGAGGCACAGCACTCAGTTGGTTCAGAAGCTACATGTATGGGAGGAAGCAATATGTGTGTGTCAATAATCACAGACTCAAAGTAAAACCATCAAATATGGGATCCCCCAGGGGTCCATTTTAGGGCCGCTCCTCTTCATTCTGTATATAAAGTATTTTGTGTATTACTCTACATGATGTGCAAAATAATCTAAATGAGGAACTGGTTAAGGTGGATACATGGTTTAAATGCAATGAAAACAAACTTCATTGTTTTTTGCTCCAATAGAAATAAAAAAAAAAAAAATGTTGAACATGGTTGTATCAAAATAAACGGTCGGGTTGTTGAGAGAGTGAAATCCACCAAGTTCCTGGGGGTTCATATTGATGAACTTTTCAACTTTAAGGGCCATGTTGATGAATTGACTACAAAAATGTCCAAATATGTTGGTTTATTTTTCAAGTTGAGGGTTTTTCTTCCACTTGGAGCACTTTTAACCTTATATCAGTCATATAAATTACTGTAATATTATATGCTGCAATACTTTTCCTAGTTATCTTGAGAAACTACAGATTTTACAGAAGAAAGTTAAACGTGCCATATCATGGTCCAAGGTAAATGCTCCCACTGACCCTCTTTTCCACAGCTACAGTCTTCTGAAGCTTACTGAATGTAATGTCTTTCACAATGCTTGTACAATGTTGTGTATATGCTCAACAACAGACTTTTTGACCTTATTCTGACTTACCTTCCATCACATACATATAAGACTAGAAAAAAGCATCTTATAAAGGGTAAAACATGAATGTACGAGCTTTAGTGTGGTTTGCAGAGGTCCACAGGTGTGGAATGAGCTTGATAACACTATAAAAATATCATCATCTGTGTCTGTTTCCAAAAAGAGCTTAAGGCAGCAGTTGCTGCTAAAATATGTTTTAGAGTCAATACCCTGAATGGCTGGGGACTTCTAAACTAGTTACTCTACTCTGAAATCCATTTAAATTGTGCTGTTATTTCCACTTGCCATATGTCTCTATTCATTTTATCTTACCTATTTAATCAATGTTTAGACTGATGGAAAAAATGTCTTGGGACCATTTAGTAGTATTTTTAGGGTCTGAGGTTAGTCTTGGGTGTTTTGTAGGTTGTAAATGTTACTGTATAGTAGATGCACTTTTAAAAATCTAGACAACATGTTCGTAAATACATTTTAAATACTGTCTGCTTAGTGTATGGGCCTCTATTCTTATCTTATCAGGGTGTCCCATTTCACATATCTCCTTTATGTCTTATATGACTGTACTTGTATTTTAAGTGATTTATGAATCAACTGAAACTAAGTAACTAAACAGAGGGGGCACTGTTTAATGACCATGCTAGGCTGCCAAAAATCACAAATTGCAGTGGGGCTACATTATTATTTTTTCTTGCAGAGTTGGTTGTGCACTCTTTACTTTGTTTATTCGGGCAATGGGGAAAGTAAAGATGGGGGGAGGGGGGCACTGATGCGATTTAGACAGAAAGTGGAGGTCCATATGTGGTTCCACTAACCACTAGATTATTTTTTTGTATTTTTGAGTGGAACAAATAAACAAACACAGAAAGAAAGTGAGAGAGTTGCTGATGAAGAATGTTGCACTCTGAGGTTACCCACATGTCTTTTCCATAGGGCAAATTGCTTACCAGTGAATCCTGCCTGTGAATAATCCAGGCCTAAATTGAAGTCAAAATGTCAGGGTTTCAACCACAACACTGATGGGTCAGTCTACAGTATGAATCATCTCCCAATACAAAATCTAAGAAACAACAAAACATGTATTTTGAATCAAACCACCCTATGTCAGCACTAGTATCTTTCATACTTCTGTTTCCTACCTTAACAACATCACAAAAGCTTTAATTTATACGCAGTAGGAAAAAAGGTGTTCCGTGGTTTCTCTAAACTCCTTCTTTCCTCTAGCAAGTGTCAGAGGCAGTTCATATTGGTGCGGCAGAAATGGGATAAAGTATTTCAGCAAATATCCATCTTGACAGTCCATAGATCAGGGAGGGAGGGAGCTCTTCAATGCCTGTTCACCAGAGTGAGCGGCAGTGTCACATAGGACGTTTTCCATGCTCCCTCCTCTTTTCACCTCAATTTGTTATTGTTGGACAGGTTTTCCTATCAGAAAGTGTCCTGAAATGTAGCAGTGTAGGGTTTTTTTCCTAAGCATTCTGACTGCTTTTGCTTCTTATTGTGTAGAAGTGGTATGTTCATTATATTTCAAGATTTCATATTTGAAACCACAGAAAGAAACTGTCCTTTGAGCAGGTTGATATTATATGATTATTTCGCTATACTTAAATTATGGAGGAAAACTTGATCTCTACATACAAACAAAGAGTGAAGGGCAACTTTTTCTGTCGCTGTGCCTGCATGATTGAGAAGATCATCTTACATACAGGTGGGCACCTCCTACATGTCACTTGAGTACATCTGACGTTTAACGTTCACAGTTTAGCTTTCAGTTGCCAACTTGGAAATTTTGTTGTGATTTAGCAGCTTACTACAGGGTTTTCCCTGGATTTTTTTGAGACAAAGGTGGCAAAGGCTGGAGAACGTGCAAACAGGGTTTGTGTGCGCAGACGAAGATGGAACAAAAAGATAAAAAATAAGGGTTGTGACAAATGACTGTCTTTACTTTGTAGGGCTGGGACCATATGCTTATGTCCTGATTTGATACTATCATGATACTTGGATGCTGATTTGAGTCTGAATTGATTCTCTGTTCAAAACTGATTCTTGATTGAATGATTAGAAAAAGGGGCACTATTTTCAGTCTCTTGCTCCAGAAATACAATATGAAACATAACTGGCAGATAAGATAAATGGTCTGAGCCTTTTTATTTTAAAAAGTTAACAGCATTAATTAATAAATTAATTAATTTGGAAGCATCATTGTATCCTGCCTGTATGAGAATAACAAAATGAGGGGGAGGCGGAGTGCTCTGCTGTGTTATTAATGTAATTTCTCCAGCAGTGGAAAGCCATCGTTGTACAACACGCTGAGCAGGCGCAGGGTTTCTGAAGTGAAACAGACTGAGCACCGAGTTATTTTCTTTGCACCAGAGTTGGTTTAAGTTGTTTAAGTGCTGCAGTGTGTGTTGGTCAGCTGGTCTCGTTTGTTACTGCTGGAGTTCGCTGCTCCGCTCCGTTAACCTTAGTCTCTGAGTGATGGCGTAGAAAGTTCACAATATACTTCACGTTCGCCTCGCAAAGGTGATTATTGAGTCATTAAATCAAAACATGCTTGCAACTGCTGCTGTTTTTGAAGATGTATTACAAGATAACTCCAGCGTGTGCGCACTGTGCACTGCCCTCGCAGTTGAGTTCTGTCTTTTTCGTTCCGTCAACATCACATGCTGGAATTTTCAACAAAGGCGGCGGCCAGTAATACAAAGCCTCTGAGTTAGATAGGCAGGGAAAACCCTGTTAGACATCTTGGCAGCCTTATTTGTCAGTAGCTATTGTGACAAATCCACTACTTTTATGGGCACAATCAATATGTTTTGATTTGATTCCCAGTGTAATTGCCAACACTTTTTTATTGCTGATGCATGCCGATTAACAGTACTTGCTTGTCTAATCCAAACAAGTCTGATCAGTGTTTTCCATAAGCAGCAAAGCACAAGGACCAGTGCACACATCCTTGATCCCTCTATAATGAACACAGGCTTCCATCCAGTATTCTCTATTAAGTTGGAATGGAGGTTACCTCATAGGAGGAATATCTCTCCTTCTGTTTTGTTTCAATCATTGAATGGGTCAGACTCTTAACAGCATTGTAGATAAATATTTAAGTATTTAAAAAAAGAAAAGAAAAGAAAAAAGGTGGTCAAAGGTGGTCATGTCAGTTAAGACTGAGTCCAAAGCTAACTTTCCCTTCATTTGAAGGTGGTCTCGTAAAAATGTTTGTTTAAAGAACACACTTTGAGTCTGTGGGCTGTGGAACAGTCAAACTATGAGCTGTCAGATACATCTGACCTGCTGACCACATACATTAAGGCAGCTTCCAAACCTCAGGGTACACTTGCCAAGCAAACCACACGAACAACTCAACTGCTCTCTAATGACCGGACAGACCTGTTATATATCATACATGCTAGCAGTTCCCACGATCAAGATCAAACACTTATAATCACATTAACTATGTGTGGGGTACATGTGAAGTGTTTTTAAATTTCAGTTGCCCTTTTCAATGACTGCTTTTGTCCATGCTGCATTTTGTCAAGATGAGGTAAAATGTGTCCATCACCGTGGTCAATATTTAGCACTGTGTTTTGACATGAAAGTCCCAGACACATGATGTGTGCTTTTTGTGCAGATTTTCTTTCTGTTGATCTGTAGAAGATGGTGAATCTCTCTATAGTTGATGGCTGGGACAAGGTGACATCAGACAGCCTGACCACTCCAAGTGATCAATATGGGATGGTGCTGTGTGATAACAAATGACTGTCATGGGGCACTCATTCAAGAAAATGAAAAGCCATCTTCCAACTCTGTGAAACAACAGAATTCAATCATGTTCAGCCCTTGGCAAACATCTACACTGCTTTTTTAAAGAGTAATAATATTAGAAGGAATTACACCAAGTTACCAAAAAGTTGCCCCCATATGAAGACCATCTCCTGGCAGATCTTCCCGAGCTTTTGAGTAGGTCAACTTTGAAACAGTGTATTTAGACAGACTGGAAAATACAGTTTAGAGGTTTTGATGGACATTTTGGTCCTTTTTCCTGCCATGAAAATTTGTAGCAAGCCTACAGGGGACATCATCTCTTTAAGGTGATGAAGTAAATCATGATGTTCCCTCTTCCTTCAGCTAACTCGCCAAAGTAAATGTTTTCCTCATGTCGTTCCACAAACAATAAATCAGTAGTGGTGGGCTGATGTTATTTGCACTCTATTTTCTCTCATTCATGCTCTCATATATTCTCTCTCTCACACACACACACATACACAGCACAGATGCAGACAGTAATCCTCTTAAACTGCTTTTTAAGCAACCATTTGTCATCCCGCCGTTGCATCTTGGGAAAATTGCAGCCCTACAGGAGGAGGAGGATGTGGAGAATGACTGACTGAGGAATAGCAAACACAGTCACGTAGCAACCTTTTGTAAATGGCCACTTTTCAGTCATTATAGGGGATCCAATAGCCCAGGACTCATAATGGCAGCAAACGTCTCCCCACGCATCTTTCTTCCTAATTGTCACTGTTTGCGCAGTGGAATTTCTTTAAGTTACTGATATCTCGGGGGCTAAGGTGTACCTAATCCAGAATGTATTGTCATTATATTTGGATTAACAGACATGAGCATTGGTCCACTGGAAAGAACGGCATGAATAAATACTTTAAATGTGTAATGCCAGCTGTGGACATTTGACCTTGGCTACTGGTTGTTGAGATGGGTTCAACTGATGTTTTTATGCTTCAAATGATTACAGGTTAAGATGCGTTTCTTAAATTTCATTAGTTGCTATGAGTAAGGTTTGAGTGTTTCTTACTTAGACACTTCTGTTAAGGGGTTGACCATTTATAGCAAATAGTTTGTGACTGTTCTTTAGACATTTCCATCAGCTTTAGCTGTAGTTCGCATTTAGTGCTTATTAGCTAATGGTAGCATGCTAAGACATTACACCTGCTGAAACATCAGCATATTAACAATGTCATTGTGACCATGCTATCATGCTGACGTTAGCATGTAGCTCAAACCATTGTGCCTAAGTACAGCCTCACAGAGCTCCTAGTGTGGCTGTGTAGACTCTTAGTCTTGTTTGACTTTTGGTCTTGTTTATGCAAGTTTGGCAGACTGGTGGATCTTTAATACCTGGTGGGTGTGTAAAGATGTGTTTTTGTTGGATTGGGTTTTTAGTGTAGAATCTACTTAGAATAGAAGAAATTCAGGTGAAAGTACAAAATGGAAAAATCTTTTGTCCTCATGTTGCTTCATTGATACTTAGAAAACATCATGCAGTATAATACCTTCACTCAAAGGACATTCACCAAACTGACTTTGCTTAGAACTACTTTTGATGCTCTCCAGAGAAAGAATAGCACTTTTGTCCTTCTTTTAATGCAATGTCAACAATGTTTTTTAAAGTGACAAAAAAACACCCAACTTCTTCCCTGATAAGACTGAATAATCTTAAGCAACAGCCGAGTAAGTTGTGACTTAACTCAATTTATATGTAAATGTAATATTTCCTGTGTAATGAGCTTATTGTATTATGTCAGCATTGGCTGGTCTGGTTTTGTGTCATTCAGAATGGCAACCACAATCAATATCATTACTTTGTATTTATATTCTTTTGGACGGGCGGAGATTTGCATAGTTGTGCACATTGTGTTGGCCTTTTAATCTGTGGCAAGAACTATATGAAGCCAAACAATAGAACATCTGTAAGCATGAAAAGGGATGAATATTTGTTAACTTCACATACAATTTGTCTTTCTACTGAAGCTATTTCAATGGATATTAGAACATAAATTGTACATGCGTGTGCATTTTGAAAAGGCCTAATTTTTAATCTTATTGTCATAAAGCTTATTGAACAGTCAGCTAAAGTGAATGACAGCTGTAAAAAAAAAAAAAAAGACTTCAATGCGGTGTGTGTATTTGTATGTGTGTGTATCATATTGTACAATGCCTAAATGGTCAATGACGTGTGCTGAAGCTTTGTGTCAGCACTTTACGGTGTATCAGGCAGTGAGTGTGATATTAAAGTGGAGTATTAGTATGCTAAATGAGTCCCAGTATACAGTAGGTGAATACAAGTTTGTGTGGTGTCATCCAATTGAAATTGTATTGTTCGTTCATTCAGTCCATGATTGATCACTGCTATCTTATCAGTGTTAGTATTGCGATACAGTGCATTACTGTAGGTCTTCTCTGGTATTTGAATAGGCGTTTTGGTGTGTTAACTAGCCTGATCTTTGTAAATTGTCTTTTATGAGAGGAGGTTCACTCAAGCAATGCCGTAAATGTTTTTAATCCACCAGCCTGGCAACACAGCTTCATGTTAGCTCTCAAGCAAAGCAATTAAGCTCATTACTGTGTCTGCATTCTGCCTGCCAACACCCAAAGCGCAGAAAATGCCACAGAGCTGTGACATTTTATTTGGTATTTTCTTACTTTATACCAAGTTAAAATTGAGATTTGCAATGTCAGCAGCTTGGGTCAGGTTCAGATTTGGTTATTTTCGTGTTTTCTTTAGTTCTCTATCTGACTGCACCATGTGTGTCGCAAGTAGAACACACAATATCCAGTGGGAGAAAAGGCAGAGAGCATAGTCCATGCATTACATTAGACTTGTTATCTAACCAGAAATAAAAGAAATAATTACACATCATGGTAGAGGGGGGTTTGTAAAAGTCCCCAATTATTTGGGCTTTTTAATAGTGGCAGCATTATAACGTTTTTTGACCTGCAATCATGCCTGGACACAATTCAGTTCTGGGTTCTGAGGTTCAGCTGGGAAAGATCTTCTGAGTTAACCAGCCATTATCATTTGACCAGTAACGGGAAAACAAAAAGTTGAGCTTGATAGTGACAAACAGGTAAGACATCTAGTTTATTATTGCGACTGTTTTATTACATTACATCATTATTCACACTGACCAATAAATTGTATTCTTATTGTCATTGCGATAAATCGCAAAAGACCGCCTGAAATGCGATGAATAAGAATTCATTTTACGTACACACGCCATGCATTTACACTCAGCATGCGAACATTTGTCCTATCAGATGGAGCCCTGGATACATGGGCCATGCATTCACATTAATTGGCCAATCACATGAAGGCCCAGCTAGCTGTTAGCTATTCTCAGATTACTGGTAGGTTTTAATATTTTTTTTCAAGCGTTTTCATATCTTCATTCCAGAAAATGCTGTTAAAGATGAAAGCCACATTGCCCGTGCTGCTGGGCTTTGCAAAAAAATTGGTGGGACATTTCTCCCATAGCTGGAAGCAGAAGTTGGCACTGAAAGAAGCACAACAGGAGCACAACCTCCCAGAGCGCTCACTCATCACAGAATGCCCAACCAGGTGGGGCTTGAGGCAAAAGATGATGGAGAGGGTCTTGGAGTAGCAGTGGGCCATATCTGATGTCCTCTCGGCAGACAGAAAACAAAGCATCTGGTTCCCTCCTGGCAGGACCTGGATGTACTTGAGTCTGTAAACCTGGCATTACACCCTTTGCAAGAATTTGTTGATGCTCTTTCCGGGGAAAGCTATGTGAGTCTTTCATATGTGAAACGTCATCTCTTGATGACATCAGTTCTTGCAGAAAAGGAAGGTGACACCTATTTTAACTAAGACCATTAAAGTGAAAATCCTGGATTACGTGACTACAAGGTATGATGACCCAGAAACACAAAACTTCTAGACACTGCATCCTACATGGAGCCCAGGTTCAAGGTCAGCTACATCAGCAGCAATAAGGCCGAGGCATCAAGACCAGGTCATTGGTTTATAAAATTTTAATGACATGAGCACTGGTGGGATGTCACATACTGTAATCAGATGGTGCATTATCTGAATGTGAATGTATTTTCTATGTATTCTTAATTAACAACACTGAGGCCCGAAGCATGGATCCACCTAGCGACAAGAAGGCAAAGCGATCATTGGGCAGTTTGCTCAAAACAAATCCAGGCCCTACTCCCACCGCATCTTCCATGCAGCTGGAGCAAGCTGTTGAAGCTGAACTTAACAGCTACTTGCTGTCCCGCACCATTGACAGTGAGGCAGACCCTTTGGCTTGGTGGAAACTCCTCCAGGTCACCTACCCAAAGTGGAGAAAACTTGCTCAGAGGTATCTTTGTATACTTGTCACTAGTTCACCCTTGGAGAGGCTCTTCAGCACATCAAGGAAATTAAACTTTAATTTCTTATAGTTATAATGTCTTATTTAAATAATTTTCTGTGATATCTAGTGTTGGCAACATTTTTTTGCTGCCTATGCCGGCTACGCCTATACTCATAGGATCTGGAGTTACAATACGTAACTGACGTTCTATTTCGGATAGGCCTCGCCCTCTAAGAGCTGTCGCTGTTGGGTTAAGGGTGAAGCTGATGTAATCAATGCGCCCCACTGTGACCCCAAAGTCCACAAGCAGATACAGACACCAGTTTACAACTCCACAAGTGCAGAGCACAATAAGATAAAAAGCACAGAATGTGCCATGGTCGTTCTCCATGCCAAGCCCTGTGTGTGGAAAAGTCAGAGTGAAAAACCTTACACTCCTTTCACACAACACACCTGCCGTTGCAGAAGAGTAGGACGATAATTACGCACTGTAACAGTCCCAACGTAAGCAGAGCAGGTGATGAAGGACAGCACAGCTCACTAATGCATGATGATGAGATTAGAGGAACACCTCATGGCATGTGCGTAAAAAAACCCAGAGCTGATAACATGTCACCAGCCATTGAGCGCGTTCAACAATGAATGAGTCAGGGAGGACTCAGACACATCGTGCAGATAAAACCGAATAAAGGGACACTGAGAGACCCGTGATGCTGCACAGATGTCCACCACTGCCATTCCTCTGAGAAGAGCTGTGGATGAAGACAAAGCCCTTGTGGAGTGAGCACAGAGGCCCTGCGGGGGATTCACCCTCGCCGCAACATAAGTTTGTTTGATAGCGTCACATGGCCAGCAAGCCAAATGCTGTTTCGACAGTGATATACCTTGTGAATGTCCCCTGTAACGGATGTAACAGTTGCTGCGTCTGACATTTGCCGTGCGCATTAAATAATGAGACCGAGCTTGCACCGGGCAGAGTTGGTGAGACAATTCCTCTCTTAGCCGATGTCAGGGCTAGGAGCAGCGTTGTTTTTCAAAGACAGCATCTTAAGAGAGATTTGGACTATTGGCTCAGATGTGGGACCCCTCAGATCGCGCAACACCAGGGGCAAATCCCACCGTGGTGCCAAAAAGCTCATGATAGGTCTCTTTCACTTGACTCCTTTCAAAAAGAGCTTAACCAAAGGAGGTGCAAAAACAGATCCCTCCCCATTGCCAGGATGAGATGGCTGCAGCATACACCTTAATCATAGATGAAGTCAGTTTCTTGTCTACCAACATCTGGAGGTAGGTCAGCATGAGAGGCAGAGGACACGACGTGTGAGCCTCTCTCCACGCACCCGTGCTGAAAAGTGGACCATCTACCAGTGTAACAGGCCGTAGTAAAGGGAGCCCTCGCCCCCTGGATAGTGTGTAACCTAACCTCTCCAGGTGCTCCCGTTCAGGAGCCAGCGCACGTACTCCAGCACGTTTAATAGGAATGGTCTCTTCATTATGCACTTGTTGAAGAGAGAGAGGTCCAAAATGGAGCTCCTCGGCGGCCAGGCAAGCAAGCGGCCTGGGAGGTGAGTGCCAGTCCAGCATGCTCAGCACCGAGGCATGACTCGCGGTGGGGGTGGAGATCAGACAGCAGGATGTAGCTGGTGTGGCAGGTGGGACACGGACGGATTACTTCGGGATGCTGAGTCTTCTTCATTCTTATTCTTTCCGACTGCTTCATAACACACTGAAGAAAAATTGGGTGCAGAGCTCAGGTCACAACGGTATTATATACCAGAGATGAGGACCTGAGGGGGGGCAACTGTGCGGGGCACAGTGGCGCAAAAGAAGATTTTCACGCGGTGATGAACCCAACAGCGACAGCTTTTAGAAGTTGAAGCCTATATGAAATAGAACATATTCATGGAAAAACCTGAAACTTGACGCAAGGTCTGTGCTTTCCTGGAAGGCTGTATAGATTTTTAGGGATGATGACCTTGTTAAATGTAAGGCATCTTTCATAAATATTGCTCCTTCTTTTTCTGATCGTCATTCCCACCGCCCTTGCTCTTCCTGTAGTATATTTCAAGAAATGAAGTGTTTTGCCATCCACTTTGTGAGACATCGTTGAGAGCAGTGCAGAGCTTGTGTGAGAGAAACCAAATTGTAATGTCATAGTTTCATTTTACCCCAAAACCACTTTGTGAAACTTTGAACCCAACCACTCTGGAAGCTGTGATTTACTCCTTCCTTGAGCTGTTGCTTTTGTAACTCTAGTCACGAAACAATAAACATCCCTGACAAAAAAAAAAGAAAAAAGAAACTGGCATGTTGGGTTACAAAATTCAAACGAACAGTTTACAGAGACTCATTTAGTTGTTTTCAACAGCAGTGACACATTTGGAGGTTTGGTTCTATTTCTGCCAACAGTACTGTAAACAAGCAGAACTGATTTGAGAAAGACATTTGGAGATTTATTTTGTGGAAACTTTGGTGTGGCATTTAAGGAAGCGCTGCTGAGAGAGGGAGAGAGGAAGAACTAAAGTAGCACTGGGAAATGAGAAAGCGTGAGGAAGAGAGGTGGATGGACAGACCTGGTCAACAAACCCTCTTCACCTGACACAGTGCCAAGATACAGACAGCATGGAGGAAGAGGCAGTGGATGGAGGAGTGGAGGGATAGCAGTCAGAGGAAAGGAAAGGAAGCCCAGGCCAGGCCCTGATAACGCAGAGCTGTCGGGGCTCAGGAGAGGAGTGGGAGACATTAGCCAAATCCGGACGGATCACAAGCCTCTGGATGCAATCCAGTTTTGCGGGGCTGCGATAAGGAGGCTGATTATGTGTCACCCATCAATTCGCCCACCTCCCGCCGCTGTCTCCCTAGCCATAAATCCACTCATGACAAGCTCTGCTCTTCGGCAATCACCCCTCTCTACTTCCTCCCTCTCGCCTTCTTTCTGCTCACTTCTGTCTGCACTATCCTCTCAGTAGTTTGCTGCAGAGAGAAAGTGAAGAAGGGGATTAAGCAAGTCTGGAAGTGACTGCAAGGACTGGGTCCCAAGTCATAGAGATTTAATTGATAGATCCTCTCTGAGAGAGTCAATCTTTTTGATAGGTTGGACTGGAATGTGTGGCTGTGTAGATAATGATTTATTCAAGGAAACTTAAGTAAAGTAATTAATGAAAAAGTCAGGATCAAGAAAGTAACTTTCAAAGTCTAATCTGTGACAGATTATGGATTATCATATTTTATCATTGTTGTCTATCTTTCTGTAAATCTTCTGTAATCTAATCCTTATCTAATTGTGGGCAAAACATCTCCAATCAATATTTAGCATATTGTGAGATATGTAGTGATGTGTCTGTACTAAACTTGTTTTTAAGATTCACACCAAACTAGGAATGTCAATGATTAATCGATTAATTTAAACGATTATAATAACCAATAATACAGAAGACGAAGGACGTGCATTACAAATGTACTGTACAGAAAATGTACTGTCGATCCGCTGCAGTACCCAGTTGCGCCACTAGGTGGAGCCGCTTACTTTTTAAGGAGATTGAGTTACAGGTGTGTTCACTGATTGCCTGCAAGAACAAACAAACCTGCCATCCAAGGAGGAAAAAAGTCGCAGTGTGCCTCACTCTGCTCACTGTGGCAGTCGTGTTGATGAACTCTGACGCATAAAGTTATGAAAATTCCACAGAGTTGTTGTCTGGTGGCTGTCCGGTTTAGCTAGCTATCTGAGACTCTTGCTAATGCTAAACTAGCATCTTCAACAGAAGCATGCAGGCCGGGAGCTGAGTGTCAGACAGCAGGGAGCACCGTTGTAGCTGCGGCATGGTTGTATTATAAGAGCTGGATACGGTGCCGCCGCTCAGCCTTGCTTCCCATTTTGCCCAGTGGCCACTCACGGTATTACAGCGAGAAAAAAAATCCCCTGTGGCCCAAAAAGCATTTTCTCCATAGACCACCATTATGAAACAGACATTATGAAACTGTTGACAGGACACCTCAAAATGCATATAAAGTCAATTGACTTTTTCTGTTATGAATTTTTGATCCATGAAGGTCTTATATTTGTAAAACTTTCCTCGAGCCCAGAAAATCCATGAAGTCATCACAATGTAAAGTCTATGGGCTGAGCAGGTACTCGTGGGCGTGGCCAGGAGGAGAAATACCCGGAAGTAAACCCTGGAAGCCTGAAACTTTTTTGGCTCATGCACCAGGTGAACAATTTTTATTGGATTGAATAGGCGCCATCTTTGAGTCCGGTATCCAGATCTTGTAATACATCCAAGAGCTGTGGTACGGTACGGTCAGGTCAGAAGTACTGACACAATGGTCCAACAAAATCAACACAAAAGCGATGAACTATATAAGCGACACTCCCATGCTTTGAGTATAAATGCATTTTAGTGGTGGCATAAAGGTTTCTAATCTAATGGATCTAATTTATGTCCTCTAAGGAAGCTGGAAGTTGTGCTACTGTTTGTTGTGTTTAATACTTTGGATTTTGTCGGCCAATTGTTAAATAGAGACAGACGGGAGCTCCACAATTTTAAATAGTCATTTTTTTGTGTTATTTAATTTATAACTCAAGTCACTAGGTGTTTGCTTAATCTGTTCTTTAAATTCTTAATGTACTCTGATTTTGCATTGAACATAGGTCACATCAGTTGTTAAAATAGAATAAATTATTAATGATTAATTGATAATCAATTGTAGCGTGACTACCAATTAAGGAAATTGATTAAAATTTGCGTCCCTACACCAAATAATCCCCCACCCCTTTGTCAAAAAACATTGTGACATAAAAAATACTGTCTTTTGTGCCATAACAATAATGAATTTAATGGATTGTAGATGCTCAGATAGTCTGCTTTCCTCCAGCAATGATTAGACAAAATGTAATGAAGTTACAAATCTTTCAGATTAGAAGTTTTCATGCACAACATATTTTGAGTGTGTTTGCATTGCGTGCTGGTGCCTACAACTTCTTGCAAAGATATCAGTGCCAACATAATATTTTTCTTTCACACAAAGTTTTCCTTAAATAGCCACTTCAAAGTGGCATCCGCAAATTATGGCCGGTTAAATGCTTTTAGCACTTATTAATTACATTAGGAAGCCAAATTGGGCAGCCGAGGTTTGATTTATTACTCAGCTAACTAGTTTTGTCACTCTGGGAATATGCAGATGGGGGCGGATGTTAGGATGTTCACAGAGAGAAAGATAGAGAGAGACAGCATGGCCAAACTTGGCCTGACCCTCATACACATCTCCATGCTAACCTGCATCTAAAGCAACACAGTCCTCTTGACCCCCTCGGGGTGAAAATGAACACTTTCTAGAGATGAATAAGGGTAGAGTGATGAATAACATATAATTTGGCACTCATGGGTCAGTCACTTAATCGCTCCTCTCTCACAGTTTAACAGGTCTTGCAGAGATACATTCTTGACAGTTTGTAGTATAGAGTGCCAGAGTAATTATTTTCAGAAAATGAGCACAAGAGCTTTATAATAGTTTGTTGCACTAAAGATTAGCAACAAACTAATTGTAATCAAAAGACAGTTAAAATGAAGGACATATTCTGAACAACAAAGCAGTGGTTGCTGTAAAAAATAGAATCAACTTTTTTTTTTTTTTTCATTTTAGTCAAGACAAGTCAAGGTTTTAACTATTTATTGCAACAATACACAGTTTGGTAGTGTGTATCTGCTCATGTAATACTGTGGAACAAATCTGAGCAAGCATGACATACTGTCCCTGAGCTCACAACCCCCCAGCAGACAAAGCCTGGTATACACAACATGTAAGGAACATGAACACATTAAAAAAACATTTGAAATTCATGAACAACTAAATGTTAATAAAGGAGGAGGCTGGGGAGGCAGAGTTAAATGTCTGTGTTGTATACAGACTGAATGAATGTTTATATGGACCGCCTATTGTGAGAGATTAGTTGTTGACATACATAATTGGAGGAAGTATGGAGCATGTGACAATAAAATGACTTTCCTGAACTACCATTAGGCACCATTAATAAAACCTAGTTTCACTCACTTCAATGCAAAATTGTAAATTTCAGAATTTTTTTTGACTCACTTAATATTACCTTGGTGTACTAGTAAAGTCGTGTCATGTAGTTCAAAATAGATCTGTTCTCAATCACTGATGGATAAGCTGGTCCTATCAGCAATAACGATGTTGAATGTGTCCTTGAAGTCACAGTATTGTCTGTAGAAGAGCCATTTACTCAGACATGAGCTGTGCATCAGTGGTTGCTTTTTCCCAACCTGTTGATTCAGTAAAGATGGTTCCATAGAAGAAAGTGAGTTTGGCTCATTCAGTCTTTACAACAGATTATTTCACAGACACTGCAAATCATTATCACTTTTGTGATAAAACAATTTAAATCCACAACATGGTATTAGTGTCTGGAGTGTGAGAATACTCATTATCATCTTTGTTGTGTGGAAGAAGAAAAAAAGCTTTTACATTTATTTCAAGATTTATTAACAGGGGTTGCCCAGTATTGTTAATTTGAAACCAGAAACCACAATGTTTCCATGATGAGAAATAAGTATCTCCACTGAAAGATCATATCGTCAAGGTTTACAGTAAAGTTTTTGACAAAATGTAGATGCAATAAAATGTATTCAAATTAAAAGCAAAAATTTTTAGGAAAGAAATTACATCAGAAATGTTCCTTACTGTCCAAAAAGTGTGGCGTGAAATGAATTCGATAAAGTGTCATGAACATCTTACTGTCATAATTATTCCTCTGAAATATGTAATTTCATTGACTTAATCTTGGAATATTTGTAACCTGTAATTTATATAACATACTGAATGATTTCAAGAGCAAATATGTAGTTAGTCCATATTACTACTTTGTATCTAGCCAGAGACTGGGTTGAAGGTTTGTGTTGCCAAATGTTCACCCTGCTCCAGTATCTTTAAGAAACTGAATCCCTACCAGCTTCAGGGGTGCTGTAGTGCAGCTTAGTCTGACCCATGACCTCGTCTTGGAAGATCACATATACATCAAGATTAACAATTAAATAAATGCTGAGAAATCTGCAGAAATGTACTAACACTGAACAGTGAGAGAAAGAACATAATGGCATTTGTTTGTGTTCAGTGTGGGTTAAACCTCAGGTTAGTTACTTTAGGTTTAAATCTATATTAACAGCAGGTAAACAAACGGAGACAGAGCAACAGCTGTAATATCTTTACTTAAGGAGAGATTTCTGTGGTAGATGTTGACACAGAGATGAAGGTTTCACCTCAATAATGTCATAAAAAAACACTCCTGGTGATCAGCAGCAAGACATTTTTTTTTTTTTTTTTTTTTTTTTTTTTTTATATACAAGTACCAGTGTTACACTGTATTTGGTGACCCATCAGATTAACCGGTAAGAGGCTTGCAGGCTAAGAGCACAGCCTTCCCCACTTGTATTTCAGCTAATCACAATGCGTTTCATTGGGGTTAATAATAACTTTAATCTTTGTTTACTTTTTCCCATGCATTTAAATCACAAGGGGCACATTGGGGCACATCAATGTAACATGTATGCTGTTTTAATCATGACTTTCTTGAGGGTATGTTGAAGAACCACTCTATTTATGGTTCATCACTGCTTTATAACCCAATAAGATTGTGTGGTTAGGGTTGTAATATGCCTTCAGCAGGCACGCAACACTGTTGTTGGTGCCACATTGAGATTTAATTTTCCAATTTTTTTTCCCTGCTTATTTCTGAAACTAGTTTAAGTCTGAGGTTGGGATGAAGAAGTTTTAAAAGGGCAAAAGGGTGTTGGTGTGCTCAGTGGCAGTCACTGAGCACACAGAGGGAGGGCATTTAACTACTAACTTTTATCATGAGCTTCAGGAATTTAAGGTGATTTTTTTTTTTTTATGTACAATGTGGTTTGTAAAAGGATTTATTGTAGCTGCATTTAAAAACATTCTTTTTGTTCCCAGTATCTGAGGTACATCCCTTCATTGATTTGTTTCCATTGCTGTCATTATATTAGGAAACCATTGTCATAATAATGAGTGAACATGCTTCGCACAATGGGTCATTTTGTCAAGTTATCACTGGTTTTTCCATGCCAGTGGTGCTCAAAAAGTCATTGCACATTGCATGTTACTGAAGACCAATAAAAAGTAAAAAGAAATCCAACTGATGTGATTATCCCAAGTGCTGCGGTTGTTCAGTGACTGTCCGACTGTTGACCCGTTCATCCTGTGTTGTGGTTGGTGGTTCACTGCAGATCCAAGTTTCAGACAGGACTCTACTAAACGTCTGAAATTAAATTACAATTTACTGCCATAAAACAGTCTGAGACTGAGAACAGAGGAAAAACAGCAAATGATCACATTTCAAAGGCTGGAGTCAGGGAATATTTAGCCTTTTTGTTTGTTAAATGACTTAAAGGATTAATCAATCATGTTGTTTTCGATACATTTTTGTTGATTGACTAATAGATTAATCATCTAATAATTTAAAAACTACAATAAATCCTTGTTAGTGTGAACATTTTGTGTTATGGCATGGAGATTTCTTATTAGTCTGCTTTTAAGAGATATACATTTTCTTCACCAGCAGTATTCCACAAATGGCTCCCTGTAGTTCAAATTTACTTTCATTGTCATTGTTTGTACATATTTTACATAATGCATGCTGCGCCCTTAAATTTGTCATAGTATCGCTTTGAATGGATTCCCGCGTTCCTTTTAAGATTTGCTTTGATAAATGGCTATCAAGCTCTGCCCACACCAGTTTATCTCCTCAAATCCTGCCTCATGCGCAGCCCCCAGTCATTGCTGCCCTGTCTAATAACTCTTCCCATGTTTAAGCAAAGCGTATGCCTAATAGACTGCTCTCAAATCGCACATCAGGGGACGCTGGAGTGAACTGAATGTCACAGTGCATTTATCTCTTTCTTCCCCCCCCGACCAACCCATCTACGCTGGGACCATTATTTAACCTAAGAGAGGTCAAATCCTCCCTGTAAGGCTTGAACAGAGCATGAATTAAGCTAAATAGTTTAGCCATCCATTAGAGTAGCCATTGGCTTCTTTAAAGGCTCTTGGAACACTACCATCCTGCATTGCTTTATGGGTGTCACAGACCAAATGGGCTGACGGAGGGTGTGCCTGACAGCATGTGACTCCCTCACCTGCTGGGGGAGGGGGTTGAAGGGCAAGAGGAGGATAGGGGGCTGGGATGCTGCTAGGTCAGCACTTGGCATGCTATGAGGGGAGTAATGAGCCTTAGATCTTCCCCTCTTTCTCTTTTGCAGTCTGTGCCTCATTTTATATTTGCAAGAGTTCATCCTCCTGTGATGTATCTCTAGATTTCTCTCTTCCTGTATTTCACTTGCTGGCAGTCTGAATTTCTAATAACAAATTTTCTCATAGTTTCTCGGTTGGTTTGCTAGATTCACAGGCCAACAAAAATGGGGGTTTCTCACAACTCTGGCATTTAGCTGATGAGCTTACAGACCAACTGGAAATTCGTGCAACAGCAGAATAAGCACACATTTATAGCTTGGTGCATTAAAAGCCATCAGTAGCAGTCTTCTGACAACTTAAAATGAGGATGACTTAAAAGACGCAGTTTGGTAAAGAGCTTGGAGCTGATTAGATAAAGTACATTAAAAGGGTATCAATTTTCTGAGACTAAAGACATTAGAGCAATTTGAGGGTGAAGATTGTGTCTCTTGTATCCTGACTGGAGTTTAGACTTCAGTCAACCTGCAGGAGTCGATGGAGCAATAATGCAGCCTCTCCACTGAAGGGTTACAGAAAAAGGGGATGCCTCATTGTTAGTTCATCAGCTTTAAACTGGATTTCATTGTTAAAAATTCAACAGGCTTCTAACATAATCTATGTAGAACATTCTTTTGCATTTTGGCTTCCCAGTGAAAGAATTATGCTGCAGGCTAGCTCTTTGCAGCCAACTGGACAGCAAAATTTGGATTTTACAAACAATGGAACCAAGATCCACAGCTGTGTGACCATATTGCATAGAAGACATGGCAAGACATGGCTTATTTCATATTCCCCCAACCATCTGTGATGTATAAATAAAGCTGCCGTTTTCTGACATTCAGACAACCCAGAAATTAGTTTATAAAGACAAAATAGAATAAATGTTCTACACTCTGGTTAGTATTTTGTGACACAAAATTGTGCAGGTCATGGGTGAAATGGTAGTCAGTCATGAGATGGGTAAACAACTCTACTTTTTTTCAGTGCCACAGCAGCTTTATTTGTTTTTTCAAAACTATCAGCTTCTTAAACACCACTGGTGCCTCCTTTTAAAAATTATCTCTGCTTCATTGGACTACAAGCACTAACTGACCCCTACGCTGAGATAGGGCCAGTGACACTAAAGCTTCATCCATTTTGGGCTGCCAGAGTACAGTAAGCTGTCACAATGCATCTTGGCTCTGTCAACCAAAAGCCCAACTAATATCTGGGGATAAAATAAAGCACCAAATAAGAAAGCTGCCACATAATGATCAGACTGATTATGGCCCTCCAATCAGCATTTCTACCACAATCAATCACAAAGCAGGTCTTCCGAGTTTTCAGTCCAGCAGATAAACTAGATGTTTTCAAACCTGACATGTCAGGCTGTTAACATTGGTTCAAGGGGATCTTCTTGGTCCCGTTGGTGTGATGGATTTTTATGAGGGTCCTTTGCAAGGATATTATTTCATATATATCTTTGTCAGTGACCTATGAAGGTCCAGCTTGACTTAACAATAATCTACGCATGATTTGATTCGCATGCAATTAGAAAGAGGTGTGGGTATAGAGGTGTACATGAATCAATAACATCACCAGGGAAATCAATCATAAACGGTGGGTGAACAGCGGGGAATGTATAGATTTATTGATTGCTTTACGACAGCACTACTCTTTGAAAGCACAGTAAAAGAACCTGGTTATACACTTGATGTCACCACTGGAAGCCAGAATTTAAAAAAAAAAAAAAAGGATTAAAAAAAACTGAGAAATTTCCATATTGGCATATGTAAGTCAGCTTCCTCAAATGCATTTTTTGGCTTTGCATCTGCTCAACAGAGTAAGATCTGGCAACCTTCCATCACACAAATGGCCCTATTATTTTTGCTTTGCACTCTCCAGTTACTCTGAATAAGCAGAATTTATCTATGTCAAACAGCCTTGTCTGTGTTGTTACCCTCTTTTACCTCATCGCTTGTTGTAGTTCTACCACCACTACCGCACATATAAACAGACATCCCCACCCCACCTCACCAACCCCAGCTCTTTAAAACTTTCTTCTTGTCAAATGTCTTTCTTGACTCTGAAATGTTGTTGTCTTTCACCAAGTTTTATCTTAATAGATAATATATAATATGTAGACATAGTTAATTCCAACAAAACAATACATCGGTCTGAAATGTCAAAGGGTGATATAGTTTAACAACTCAAACCCATCAGATGAATCCTCAGGTATAATGTGCACACAGTGTGTGCAAATGTCAGCATACTGTGGTAGATGAGTGCCTCTCCACATTGAAATTAGCAATTATTCAAGATATTTGACTTTTCTGCTTTATTTAAATTGCATATCAGATGAATAACAATGGATGTGCAGTATGTTGACTCATTACCTGTTTTTAGAAACCAACATGGGTAATCTTTGAACACTGTATGCTATGGGACTTTTTTCCTATCTTTATTCAAAAGCGTGGTCTTTCAATTGAGAGCATGATTTACTGATAGAGCGTCCTGTACGGGCGATTACTCTGTAACCGGGTTCATCCACTTCCGCCCTCCAGGGCTTTATTAAATGTACTTCCCATGCTTTCTTGTACGAATTTTGGAATAAAAGTTAATGTATATACCAGCGCCCATACTTTTTCTTTTAATATTATAGCTACATATAAAAGCAGCCAAAGAGAAAATGACGTCAACTTCATGACTCAGGAGCAGGAAGCTAGTGGACCACTGGCCAACAGTCAGAGGACATCAAGGACATCAAGTAAGTTTTTTATTTGAATGGTGCTATAACTTCCTTCAAAAAGTCATATTTGTGACACAGGAATACATCCATGACGTGTTAGTGAAGTATGTTAAGTGAACACTGTTGCTAGGCAACTAACAACAAAATGGACACCACCATGTTTTTTTTAAAATCTGTATTTCATTGTTTAGGAATGGGAAAAGTACCGACAGCAAAAGTAACTAGCTAACACATTAAGAGTAGAAAACACAAGTAACTTCAATAAGCTACTACACTTTTAAAACAGTGGTGAGGTTGTGTATTGCGTATTGTTTACGTTTGTTACAATGTATTATGTAATAACACCAACTTATGTAATAACTTGACAAAATGTAATACATTTTCACCTTATGTAATAACACCCGTGTTTTGTAATAATATGCCACATTTTGTAATAAACAGCCTGAGCAATATGTAATAAATTTCCCTGCATTTTGTAATAAATTATTACATATTGTGGTGGTTATTCCAAAATGTGGGAGTTGCACTTTTTTATGATAATGCAATAATACAGTGCATTATGTTATAGCCAACTAAAATTGATGTCTTCATCTGTACGTTACAATTTTAACATTTAAGCTAAATTAAACTTCCCAAATATTAGACTGGTGTTATAGTTGACTCTGATTTTAGTCTAAATAGCCACATAAAAGCAGTAACAATATCAGCTTTTTATCATCTTACAAATGCAGCCAAATTCAGGGACTTCATGTCAAAAGCCAACCTGGAAAAACGCTTTCACGCTTTTATTTCTAGCAGGGTTGAGCACTGTAATGGTCTTTTGGCAGGGCTCCCCAAAAAGACCATCAAAAAGCTTCAGCTTATTCAAAATGCAGCTGCTAGAGTTCTTACAGGGACCAAAAGGTCAGACCATATCACCCTGATTCTTAATTCACTGCACTGGCTTCCTATAAGCCACAGAATTGAATATAAGGCAATGCTGCTTTTTTTATAAATCAATACATGGAGTGTGACTAAATACATTACAGACATAAATTTACCAGCATTTTGTAATAAATTATTATATATTGTGGTTGTTATTACAAAATATAGGAGTTGCAGTTTTTTTGGATGAAAATGTAATATGGTGCATTATGCAATAACTGCCTGTACGTGACGTAAAGAAGTAAAGTGAATGCGCCCGCAAGGAGGTAGGGATCATTTCATTAGTCAACACTACACCTGGCCTTCTGTTGGTTGAGAATTTGACAAGTGGGCAGAAGCAGCCTGAGTGCGAGGAGAACGGCTGAAGATGGAGCGGGAAATCTGTGCAAGCAACAATACATCTGAATGCAAGCATACAGTTTGAGCAGAAGCAGAGCAAATCTGCGCACAAGCAGGGGTTATTTGAGTGCAAGGGCAGGGTTTGAGGGAAAGAATTATAAAATCTGAGCAATTAAATCAGTAACTCATGCTCTCAAATTGATAGACCTCACTCTTAATTAAAGATAGGAAAAAAGCCCATAGTATGCCAGTATGAGTAGCTAACTGTTAGTTGAAAGTGATGTACAGTACTATGTTAGCCCCCACAATGTATTGTAAGAACTAATGTGATTGGTAATATGTAAGAATTTGATTTTTCAGTCTCCTCAAGATGAATATGTTCACAGGGAGGTGTGTGTTTTGTAGAACTGGTTACCTTCAGTTAGCTGTAGTGTGTTAAGGTGTAAAGACATATCTAAGACATGAGCTCCACCAACTTAACTAGATGATAAAGAAAGGACCTTAAATGAAATTTTGCAATATTTTAGTTTCAAAGCAGACCAAAAACACAAGCCTGAAGTTTACCAACTTTTAAAAACTCAAACAGTGAAAAAGCCACACCATCATGGTGGCCATTTTCAAGTATAGTGCCCCACCATTACATTGGCTTTGCTTTTTCTGTATGGATCAACAGTTTCTATCCTCAGACTGACCACAAAGACACAGATCAACATGTGATTGCTAAAAAATCACAGTGCTTTTACATGATTATACTCTGTTATTGTGTGCACGCCTTGAGTTGAATGCCTCCATTTCAGTTTTTACCAATGCAGTGCCTGTGGGGCTAGGCAGATCGAAGCTCATGTCTATTCCATAAACACTATGAGTGATGTTCCACTTCACATGTTTATATTTTCAGACAAGAAAAGTATTTTCCTACGGTCTGTTGGATTAATGTATAACCATTATGAAGAAAAGCAAAACCACCCAGTGTAGCCAACCACGAATCAAAACTATCATGCATTTATGAGTCATTCATTCTCCCTCCCACACAGTTCAGCTGAGGTGAAGAATAGTAAGGTCATATTTCTGAGTCGGGGCATACTCTGAGAAAGCCCAAAATTTAAGATGAGATCGTTTTCTTTGTGTTCTCCTCTTCAAATGTGCACACAAACACAAAACAGGAGCTGTACAAGACTTAACCCAGACTGTATCTCTCACTAATATCAGTGGAAATATGCACACATGAAACCAAACAGTCCAGTGGGAATTGAAATCACAGGATCAAAGAATTTGACAGAGCACTGATTATTTTTTCAAAGTGAGGATGAATATTCAAATGCATCTTAATGATCTGTTTACTATTGTACTTTAGTGGGTACTTGGTTAACCTAAAGAAAGACTTAATTACTTAATTTTCATTGGCTTGCATGTCTTTGACATTGCCTGCAGTGTCCCAATAAACACAGATATATTAAGCTATCAAACTATAAACAGTATGGCAGATTTCTGACAGTTGGCACACATTGTATATTGTCATATCATCCAACTCGTGAGTTTTTTTTCTATAGGATTTACAGTAATTGTAGACAACTGAGAATCATTCATATACTGCGTGTTCATATACATTTATATAGTCATATATGTAATGGACCGATCAATGAATAATAATGAACATCCTCTCCACACACTTCATAAATATGTACTAGGGGTTTCACATGATTTTGTAACTGCATTTACTATTTTCCTCATTTGTTCAGAAACTGATGTTGATAATTTCAGAGAAAAACCATGTTGTAGGAAGAGTTCATGTTGATGTATTAGTGAAAAAAGAGGATGGTGCATCAACTAGCTATTGTGCAGCCTACACAAAATTATGTCTGCTCCAAAAAAATGTACATGTCTTTTCCAGACTACAATGAGTGAAGCAGCACTTAGATGGCTTTGATGGGTAGTGTCACTGTGCTTCCTGAAACCCTCATCAACACAGAGAAAACATACTTTAGCAATCTCCAAACAAAAATAACTGACATGGTGATTTGAACCAAGGACCTTCTCTTTGTTTTTTTCTCTTTGTTTTTGTTTTTTTTCGCAATAAGTGGATAAGATCATATAGATGTGAGATCATACCCTTTATGAAGAGTCAATAGGTGAGGCCTCTGGGAGATTGGGAAAATGGGGGCTAGAATTACAAACAAAGCTGCAAAAAGCAAAAAAAAGTTTAGGTAAAGGGAACTTCTCAGAGCTGCTGAAAAGATGTAAAGGTATTGTCAATAGTTGTCAAATGTCTCAATGCTGGAGTTGGACCACAAAGAGAATGCTCTATCAGACAGAGGAGGATGAAAAACTGGATTAGCTGATATTGGAGCTAAGAGAGAAAAGGTCTGTAGACCAAAATGGTTTCGGAATTGCTTCTAGATCCTTAAAGTTGACTTAACTAAGGCATTTTTAGAATAAGGAGAGGAAGAAAAGTTAAAGGTCCAGTGTGTAGAATTTAGTGGCATCTAGCAGAATGGACTTCTCAGAAATGGAATATAATATTCATAAGTATGTTTTAATTAGTGTATAATCACCAAAATAAGAATAGTTATGTTTTTGTTACCTTAGAATGAGCCCTTTGTGTCTATATAGGGAGTAGGTCCCCTTTCACGGACCCCACCCCACCATGTTGCACCGTCATGTTTCTGCAGTAGCCCAGAACAGACAAAACAAGCACTGGCTCTAGAGAGGGCCTTTCGTGTTTTTCGCAAGTTTCATGGCCACCATAGGTTCTCCTACATGCATGGAAGGGGAGGGTGAGGGGAGCAGTGTTTAGTTGGTTGCAATCTGCAACCTCACCGCTAGATACCACTAAATCCTACACACTGGACCTTTACGGGGAGGAATGAGTAAGGGCTGTCAGCGAGGCAGGTTTAATGGAGAATGCCTCGATATGTGCAGCCATGAAGGAGGAGCAAGTCACCTCTCCAGAGGGATCCAAAGCTGAATTACTCTAAGGTTCATCTCATGCCTCTCTGTGTGAAAACTTAAAGCCACCGCCGGTCAATTGGACAAACTCCCTGTGAAGTCGGGGGACTTTCTTATTCCAAATAAACTCAGTGACTGAACTATCTAAGGAAAGACTGGGGGTGAAAAATGGGTATGTATTGAAAAAGGTAGGACAGTTTGGGGAGGGTGTTCATTTTAACAGTGTTAACCAGAGCTACAAGGGATAAAGACAACAATAACCATCTCTGGAAAGCTTCCTGTATCTGAGCCACCATAGGTGCAAAATTGAATTTAAACAAGTCCTCAAATTTATCCCTAACCTGAATACCAAGGTATGTAAAACCATGTAGGACAATTTTAAATGGGAAATCTTGCAAGGAATAATTACGTGCAGCAACATTTAAAGTAAAAAACTCACTTTTGTCTAAGTTAAGTTTATTCCCTGAAATGCGGCCAAATGAAGTAAGGATGTCAAGAGCAGCCAGGACAGATACAGAAAGATTAGAGATGTATAAAAGCAAGTCATCCACATAAAGGGAGTCCTTCTGCTCAAAATCAGTTCTGGTTATTCCATTTATACAGGCGTCTGACTGGAATGCAATGGAAAATGGTTCAATAGTAATAGCAAATAAGAGAAGACTTAAAGGACAACCCTGCTGGGTGGAGTGATACAAGGGAAAGTGTTCTGAGCGGGTGTTTATTAGGTCTGACTGCCATAGGGGACGCGTAAAGCAGTTTTCCTCAGGCAGTAAATGTCTGACCAAAACCAAATTTTTCCAATGTGTAAAAAAAGATAATTCCACTCTACACAATCAAAAGCATATAACAACATTAGAGCCTCTGGTGCAGACGAGGTGCAGGGATTATACACCATGTCAAAGAGTTTTCTGAGGTTAAAAAAATATCTGTTCTGGATAAACCCAATTTGATTAAGGGAGATAATAGAGGGCAGAAAAGTCTTGAGATGCATGGCTAATAGCTTAGATAAAAGCTTTACATTCACAGATTGTAGACTTATAGGAAGATAACTTGAGCAAGATAAAGGGTCCTTATTCTTTTTTTAAATCAGTGATATTGAAGCTTGATTAAGAATTGGAGTTAGTCTAAGAGAATTAAATGATTCATTAAACGTCTCAATCAAAATCGGTGCTAACTTATCAAAAAAGGCTTTATAGAACTCAACTGGAAAACCATCCGGTCCTGGACACTGTCCTGATGGCATGGAGAAGGCTGGCCCTTTAAGCTAGTCTACAGTGAGCAGCTAGCCTCACTGTAGAGCTTTAAAAGCTCTACAGCTTTTAAAGCATTCAAGATCTGTTTTAGAAAGGGTCCACTTTGGTTATGTCCAATGAATAAAGGAAGCAAATTGCAAGCAAATTGATCAGTATGAAGCTCAGAGACATATAGGGAGGAGTAAACCTGTTTAAATTGATCATTAATTTTTTTAGGATCTGTTGTTACCCCAGAAGGAGTTTGAATTTGTGGAAGCTGATGAGAGGAGGAAGCCTGCCGCAATTGATGGGCCAAAAGTTTACTCGCTTTATCATCATGTTCATAGTAAGAGTATTTAGATTTAAATAAACGGTCCTCGACTTGATTAGTGGAGAGGACATCAAACTCCACTTGAAGGGAAAGACGCTCCTTGTATATGTTCGGGGATGGGAAGGAGGCATAGCTATTATCAAGCTGGATAATGTGTTTATTTAGTTCCTGTAATTTCCTTTCCTCAGTTTATCCTCAAACCCACTACATGAAATAATTTCACCTCTTATATATGCCTTCAAAATCTCCCAGAGAAGAGAAGCCGAGACCCCTGGAGTTCTGTTGATGGTACAGATGTCACTTGTTTCAATTGATGTGATTACAGTGGTAACGCCGCGGCGGCAGTGGAGGGGGGGTGAAATGATTTATCCAGGAGTAGCTGCAGTGCGCACCAAGAACCACCAGGTGGTACATGTGAGCAGTCCAGATGCAGTCAATCTGTCTCTCTACTGTAGGGTACAAAATGGCTAATAAATAGTAATACAGAATACTGTATTGATGGTTTATTTGAATGTTAGAGACTAATATCTGTTAATTGGTTTGAAAATCTTATATTGGAGCTTAAATCTCATCATTTTATGTCAGTCCAGCGTGGCAGGGATTTGAATCTCCATTACAAAAGGGCTACCCACTTGAAAGTGTGACAATAAAGTTTAATTGAATCTAATCTAAAATAAAGAAACAGCCAAGCAGGCAGCAGCATCCATTAATCATAGAATGTAGACGGGAGGGAGCATTCAAGATCTGTTTTAGACAGCCTGTTTCTAGCCATCATGTACATTGCTTCATGTAAATTAATCTCCCTTGTACACATTTGTATCACAATTGCATGATGGCTAGAAACAGGCTGTCTGCAACAGATATTGAATGCTCACAGTTTAACACACACTATGGAACAGTTCTTTTTGTTTGGAAGGCATGTTTTCTTCCAGCAGACATAACAGAGGTATAGTTTAAATTAAGCTCTGTAACAGCTCATCTCAGTTTTTTTGTCATTGCCCCCTGCTGCTGCCGCCTGACAGTTGAGCTTAGTTAATGTTAATGTAAGAATGTTCTGTAATGCTCTGTCACAAAACTCTTGAGTTGTTGCCCAAATCCACAAACTGAAAGGAAGACAGAATCTCAGACGGATTGATCTGATACATGACAACAGCACTGCAGTTTCATACTGGAGTGGAGACAGATAACAGATTAAATTCAAGTGTATCACTTCCAAGTTTTTTCCAAGTTCAAATCAGTGTTAATTGTATGTCCAAACAGAAGGTCATCCCCCCCCGCTGAGACAAAGACCTGGCTGATGGACGTTTCAACAGGTCGTCACATTGTGATGGAGCCAACTTTCACACCCACAGGAAAACCCTACAGAAGTATGTCTTGTCTTATAGACAAGATAAAGAGGTTTGATCCTTTGTCTCCCATGAAGAAAGTCACCAGAAAGTTTTGGACACACTTACCCCGAAATTCAACCTGAAACCGCAATATTTTCGTCCCCGGATTCCAAATTCTTGTGGAAACTTGTGGAATTTTTCTTCAGTGGGACGGAGTAAATGTTCACTTTGTCACATAATCCACCAATGATGTAAAATTGTTTTCTCTACCTCCTATTCATTGCTCATTTTAACGTATAAGAAAATACAAACAAGTTATTTTGGGAATTGTTTTGTGTCTGTTTAAACTGATTTCACCATTTATGAAAGAAGACAATTTCATTGATGGTAAACACATATAAAAACATAGTGTCAGTTTGTTCCGGTGTGTTACAGTACTGACTAGATAAATTATATACCTTGTTGACAGCAGATCAGCTACACAGATGAGTGAAATACACACTGTTGCACACACAGTTATTTGTTATTGTATATCATTCATTTTCCACCCATATTGCTTTCATTTTTCACGCAAAAGCAAAAGTTGTGTGTTTTAAAACAAAAATGTATGAGGGTGAATGTAGCCTTAAAGTGTTTGCTGTGTGTTTGGTTACAGTATAGTATATCATTTATTATCAAGATTATCTTGAAATGGACAGTATACTGTAGTAGGGTTGGGCGATATGGCCAAAAATGTTGTCATGAAGAAAATATTCATATTAGTTTATCGATAATTATCATGATAAATGTCAAATCATTAATTCTTTCAAGTTTAAAGGCTGACTGAAGCAGTCCAAACAAAAAAGTATGATCAAGCCCCGGCCAATTATTTAAAAAAACTGTATTAATAATTAAATAATCACAAACTCATGGAGAAATGGTGAGACACGTCTTACACGCTCGATGCTCAACAGCACCCCCAGGACCTTCCCTTTGTGAGGCCTCAGTGCTAAGCCCTGCACGATTTGGCTGAAAGAACCAGGGCTGTAATTTGAATCCACTAACTTCTTGCTGTGAGACACTAATTTTGGAAAAAAAAGTGTGGAAGTGTTATCAGGCCTTTATTTTTAAACAGATAAACAGTTTTACAACTTGCTAGGTATTCTTCTCTTGAGGCTTTCATGCAAGACGCAACAGCTGGACTCCATGGAATTATTAGCAAATTGCATCAGATTTTTTTTCTTAGATCTACCTTACATCCCACAGAGATGGTCCAGCTAAAAACCAACAACAGCTGCATGTTGTGTATAGAGAGATAGTGGGCTGAGAGGGTTGAGTGGTCTGAGCTTGAACGAAACAACCTAGAATAAAATAGATAGCTATTGGGCTCCTTATTGTAAACTCTTTGGTTTCTGCTGTACCTCTGGTCAAGTCTCATCAGCATCTTACTGCCTAAACCTGCGGTTATCTAACTCTAAACTCCTTCCAGATACTTCTGCTTATCCTGTTGTCATTTTAAGAGTCAGATAATACTTGGGATCATTAAGAGTGCAACAAGAAATCCTAAAAAGAAATGCAGAGTAGCCTGGCCAAGGGTGAGGAGCCACTGTAAACTGGCAGGGAGACATACAGACATCACCACCATGCTTGCAAAATCCCCTGCCTCTAATCAAGAGAGCAGGGCAAGGTTATTCCACCATAATACTTGTCTGCGTTCTACCAAAGGTGTTGGGAGCAAATAACTCACATGTGTGAGGGCTTTAGCATCCCAGTTGACTTTCCCCGAATGAATCTTATCTGCCAAGTGTGGAATCTGCAGGACAACGTGATGTTTAGGGCACCTGAATGTCATGTTCAGGTTTCTCCAGGTGGGAGAATGTCTCATCAACACATCTCAACAGATTTAACTCTTTCTGTTGCACTTTGTCAGTCAGTTTCAATATGATAACCCTCATCTCCATAGTTTGTGTTCTCTAAATTCAGTCATATAATGGAAGAAAATAAATCAACACCACAGCTTTTAGTATTTTCCAGTGGATCAAAATGATCCCTGCTTGCATCAGCTGTTGTCTCGAGAGATAATTATCTTATGGTCCTCTTTAGGAGTACATTGATATCTGGAATTATACGTTTTAGGTGTGACAGTTGACCTTCAAGTGGCATCTACAGCTGTGTAATGTCACACTTCATTGTCAGTCACACCTTTGTGCCACAGCTGAGGTGGAGTCTGCCTGCCTTTTGTTGAGAGGACATTGTTATTCCTTTGGTTAGTGAACTCAGTAGAAGCACTTTAGGTTCCCAGCATGTATTGTAGACGTAATGAAGACAAAACACAGCCCATTGAAGCTTGTCTAGTGAATCAGAATTACCCTGTGGAAGGTATAATGACTAATAAAGGAGCTATGTTTATTATCTTTCATTGCACTGATTATGTACATACAGTACCTGTGATAACACTGAATGCTCCCCTCCAACATTGGCTAACTCATGTTTTTAATTTCCTTCATATACACACGACTGTTGGTTGTAAACCTAAATCTGCTCCTGCTACATATAGAGACTGGACATTATAGGCTCTATTATTATTTAAGCATCTTATTACTACATTATAGATTGTTATTTTGGCTAAAGCCCATCCACATAATGGAAAACTATCCACCAGCTAACCAGCTTGTGTTTGCTGGCTGAGTGCATGTCTGAAGTGTTTGTGTCTGTGTGTGTAAGGGTTGAGGTGCTTGTAGAAGGGTTTTATTATTTGTGGGGAAAGTGAGATTCCCTTGCTGTCCATTTGAATAATACTTTGGGCTAGATTTTATTAAGGTGTGTAAATATCATCCCTCTGAGTCCCCTGGGACTTAAAAATAAAGATGCTTGTGTACTTCAAAGAGATGCATTTAAAGTCCACTTTTTGTGTAAGATCACCATGGAAATAGGGTATCATTCAAAAAATTTTGATACTGATACCGATACCTTGACTCAATACCGGTTCCTGAACAATACCAATTTTATAAAACCCATTTTAACAAAAAGAAAACTACATTACATATTATGGTACAAATCTTGAAGAAAAAACACTCATCTTGGCCGGCTGCGGGGTGTTTCACCTGGAAAGCTGCTCTGCTGCCATCGTGTTTTGGTCGCCATCTTCCCTCAAAGCATATACCTGGCTCTCTTCATTGAGTATGTGTACTCAGATCAGTCACATTGTGAGGACAGTATTTTTTGCACCCAGTCACATTATGAAGACTCATTTTCCATTTGTGAAAAAATGGGGAAAACAATTCGATTTAAGGGTTAAGACTTGTTCCTTCGGTTACTGTTAGGGTTGGGGTTAGGCTTGTGGTGGTGATGGTTGAAGACCGGGTAAGTCAGGGAATTGCTGTAGGTAATTGGCAGATTCAAATAAAGCATTTGAATATGTGTGTGACAGAATATGTAAAACCATTATTAAACCATTTTTCATTAAACAAGTACAGGGTGTAATCACACAGCATCATCATAACTCCAATTTTAATTTAAAATACAGCAAAGATTCTGTCAAAACTGTCAACCAAAAGCCGATGGCTGGTTGCCATCTATGCTACCATTTCTTAAAACCTAATGTTGGCTCTGATTACAGTTTTACCTCTAACACTCACATCCCACATACACACCAGACACTACGGAGTTCACTGTGTGTGAAAACCTATGTAGTTGCCATTATATTTATGCCTTTCTTTCTTCCAAACCACCTTTCCCAGGAGCAAATCCTCCTTCAGAAAACTTATAGTTCCACTGGAGGTTTGATAGCCAATACCACACTCTGACCACTTTCCCAGGACTTCACTCTTATTTTGCTTGGTTGCCAGGCTTTCAGTGAGCGAGTTAAGAGAGATTTTGCAATGACTTCAGGAAAACTGACAATTTGTGACCCTTAGAAATAAACCATAAATAATTTGAGCATTCCTCACTTTCTCCCTTTTCTACAGATCTAGCCTCAGATGGTATAACTTGAACCTAGTGGCCACAGGACAGGGACTTCCATATGGCTGTATTTGCCATAATGAATAGGTCTTGTTTACATTGGATCCTTTTTTAAATTCTTAAATCTTAAATTTTAGGAACTGCCTTTCATTGGTTTCCTCATTGAACTTGTGCATTGCACCCTTTGAGCTGTGGGCTTATGCTAAATCTGCAAATGATTCTTAAGTATATTTGTCTCCGGCTTGGAAGGAGTAGAGGATTCAGAAATACCGGAGATAGGAGATAAAACAGAGGGTAATAAAAGGATGATGAATTCTTGGCCTTAGGTGTAGCTCAAGACTGTGATCCTTTCACATTACATCAGTTAGCAAAACCTCTATCTGAAATGATAGGTTATGAATAAAACGTTGTGCAAGGGAGCGATATATAAGATTTAGGAAAAGATGATGTGCATTTGGTAAATGCAGTGTGAAAAAAAATTCTACGGCCATGCCTGTAGCACCACACATGTCAAGAGTAGGTAAAGTTTCCGATAATTTGAGATGGCAGCCATGATGGGCTATGGGCAGGATCTATACTTACTGATATTCACTCAAAATGTGTTTCCAGCTGTAAGAGGACACTGTTTACAACCGTTACAGTAAACATGGTCCTCTTTTGGATAGCTCAAAAAAGCCTTCTAAAAGAGAATAGACAAAAAGAGAGGAAAAGTACTAATATATTCCTCTTTTTTTCTAGTGAAGTCAAAGTGCTGCAAGGTTGGTCTTATTTCAAGAACATGACAGCAGTCTTGCCAAGATTTGATTAAATGCACTTTTAGATCTTCTGTACACCTACAGAAATTATACCAACAATCTACACACCTGATTGTGCAGGCTCCACACAACTTGATGAAACTCTCAAATATATTTTAAAATCTTCAAATATTTTGGAAGAGATGATATTAAAATTGCAAATATTGTGGAATTGGATACCTATATTAGGAATGCAGTAAATACTGTGTGGATTATTAGCTTGAGGAGCCCGCTGTGGTAACCACCTACATACGGTGGATTTGAGGCCTATCTTTGGATGCCACCCTGGAGACTACATTGTTTCTACTTCCCTGAGAGTTAATGATATGCTTATGCAATGGAAATTTTCCTCGCTGTTTTTAATTGTAGTGTTTGCAAGAGCCCACCTGACGTTCCTCCCCCACTTAACTATATAAAGCTCAAAATTCATCACAATAAACATGTCTATTTCCATATGAGTGAAGTATTACTTCAGAACTTGCGAGGATGTGGAACTTTTAAAGCCTTTTTTTTCTGGACTGTGGGCTCACTTAATTTTGTGCTTTTGTAATTGCAACATCTGAGCCATTGGTTTTCTTTTCCTGCGTAAGTCATTGCATGCTGGTCTCTTCTTTGTCTTCTGGCCCTCATGGAATGAATCATCCTCCAAAAACTAAATTCTGTTATTCTGCAGCTCCACAGTTATAGTGATATCCATAGCACGCTTCGGTGACACGGTGGCTGAGTGGCTGTGTGGCCAGGCTGGATTAACACAGTATGGTGCCCAATGATATCCACACCAAAGTGCTGCTCTCCCACTGCGCTAACTGTGCATGATGTAATAACTGGATATAATGTAATAAAAAAACTCAAGATCCGCTTTAGACAAGATATATACAGTGATGTTGATAGGTTTTCAATGTAGTAAGTGCCTGGGACCCACAGGTGGTCATTTGAGTGGATCTCCCAATAAAATTTGTGATTTCTGACAAATTGTAGTGTTAAATTCTTGTTTGTTGTTATATGGTTATCAGATAAAAGAGAGTTGAGTGTAACACGTGAACAGAACAGTACACAAATGTTTTATCACCATGACACTGACACTTTTCAAACTGTCACCAAAATCAGTAACCGAGTATCAAGTAAATTAAATGTGATATAAGTGATAAGAAAATGAATTGAATCAATCAATGTGAAACTTTTATCACAAACATGAAGCTTGACTAAGACCATAGTAAAAAGCTGTCCTCTGAAGGTTTGGTGATAAAATAAAATGACACAAATATGTTGCATTACGAGCGTCTCAATGTAATTCAAGTCTGTAGCACTTATCAACGATTACTTGTACTTCATAGTGTACAGCTTCCTCTCCATGACTTCTTCCTAGTTGGCGGGCGCCTCTCCAAAAGGGAACTCTGACCTTTTGGGCCCCAGGTTGACTTTGAGGAGCTGCTCTTGATGTTCCAATTACAGCCTGTTCCTGTGAGGGGTGAGGATGAGGTTTTGAGAAGAAAACCCTCATTCACAGCCAGCTGTATGCACAGCCAGGGTAGTGGCCAATTGAGCAAGGATGGTGAAGTTGGGGAAATCTTCCAGGTGGTACTTTGTCACCAATGCCCAAAGCCTCCACATGCTGTCTCTGGGGTAGTGCTGTGCTTTGACAAATTTCTTCACCACAGCCCACTCCTGTTGAGTTTGTGCAGCATTGATGAGGGTCCTTCCATCGGTGGGTTTGCTCATGCCCATAGTGGGCAATAAGCAGGTCCAGCTCCTCCTCCACGTAGACCTTCAACTCTTCTTCACTCATGGAGACGATCAGACAGAGACTCATCACACCAAACCCACACAGCAGAGATATGTTCAGAAACCCAGAGTGCATGTTACTTATCAAGTTGTCAATGAATTTGATGCACAACTGCTCCAGATTAAATGTGGCCCTGGTGATTTGGTGCTCACAATTGTACATGTTGTTCTGGATGTTGCTGGCTAATGCTGTCAGGTTGGGCAATGTCATTGCCTTGATCTTTTCCAGATCCTCGATGGCCAGGTCCAGCTTCACTTTTACCAGTGCTACATCAACATTTTCTGTTTGCAGGAACTGGTTGGCTTTAAACATCACCAGCATTGTTTTTGTTGCTTGAGAAAGGTTATCTTTTTTGGGGAAGAGGGTGCAGAAGGTGGCTCATCAGGCTCAGTAGAAGTAGACGCAGATGTTGGTACAGGCAATGTTGTAAGGTACTCTTGGTAGGCTGAGCACACAGAGAATTTTTTTTTTTTTTTGACACCAAGGTTTGTTTGGTTTATTATCTATGGTAACATGTTGAAAGCATCATCGGCCATCATCAACATGAGTGACAGTGGCCACGTAAGTTTATTCACCAATACCAAGATTGTAGCCTTGATTGTTGAAATGAAATCTGTGTGGTGAGGATTTGTCTTGCAGTGAAAGTAGCATGTCAATTAATTGAACATGGGATCTTGTCTGTGTGAGACAGATACGCAGACAGTAAGAAGATGGTGACCGGTGGATTTTTTTTTTTAAAGCACAGTTTCTTTTCTTTACTTCTATGATTTGAACATGGATTTGTTGTTCACAAAGTAGCATTATCAAGGGAAAAAAGGGTGTGTGTCGATAGTGAGTTTAACACATCAAAGACACAGGGCACATACCTAGCAGCAATCACTGTATGTAAAAGTACTCTCCTTGGGAGAATAATTTGTATCTATGTGTTTTACACAAAAAAAGTTCTGTTAACTATTTCAAAATCCTTAAAATGACATCTACTCCTTTCTTCTAATTAAAAATGCAAATATTGTTCATTTGAAATGTTTCACTACTGGATATTCAAGTTCAAGTCCCTTCTCAGTGTGTGTGCACTGGAGAGATTTTTGGTGAGCAAAGAGAAACTTTCCACCTTCTGCAGATGAAGGTAAAAACAGCTTTCTAGTGTCAAACTCTGCACATACATCATTCTGCACAGTGAAGCTCAAATGTCACAGTCAGATGTGTTGTAACATAACACTTACATCAACATATAACCTCGTCTGGGCACTACCTCCCTTTTTGGTTAGAATGTGTTAGTGACAGGAAGAAGCACTAACCCTTATTCAATTTAATCAATGAATCAGTCTCATAACTTGTCCCATACAGTGACCTCTGTTTACTGCTGTGCTCAAAGAAAACAACCAACTGCTTTTTAGGATAAATGAAGACCTTTATTAATAGCTAAGCATCTTGAGGATACATGATAAAGCATAAGATAATAAATAAAAATAATAATAAGGCCTATAAATTATAATAAAATAAAATTATAAAGAAATTTATTGAGGAATAGTGGCTCGAAGTGTGACTCGAGGCTAACATATTGCAATAGGGGATGCTGAGGGAAAGCTAATTCAACTTCACTAAAGAAATTATTTTTTTCATTTTAATGTTACTCTACATCAGCCCTTGATCACAAACCCATGTTATGCCTTACTGTTGACGAGTTTCATTGCTGTGGAGGTGTCGTCTCAGCAGGTCCAGCGTTGTTTTGGTGTAGAGTCGCCAGCAGTGTTTGGCAGTTAAAGAGCCCGGATCAAGCTGTGGACTGTGGGCACGTCTTCGTGAGTGCAGCAGTGTTGAACACTGGTGAAGAGGAGTCAAGCTGTTTCAGGCTGCTGTCAAAGAGTCTTTAGGCCGGCTTAACTCCCAGTTTGCAGTACTGCTCTCAGCAAGCAGTTTCAAGCATCACTATCTGCTTCCAAGCGATGTTTCAGTTTGAATGAAGAATTCAGGCTTTGTCTGGCTTCGTAATCTTAGTTGAATGCTGAATAAAATTTAATCTGACTACACTCAAATCTTCAGCGGCGTTTACTTCAGAATAAAATAGTGTACGTGGAAACATGAGACTTAATGTTACAAATAAAAACAAAAACAAACTGAATTTGTTTCAATATACATATATACTTGGTCTAAAAACAAAGAAAAGAGACGTCTTCATTAGAATTTTCTCATGAGTTTGGAGGCCACCTGAAAGAAAAATTTCTCTGAGGCTGTCATATAAGTTTGGATAAAATGGCCGGAGTTCTGGGTGTGTTTTAAATGTTTTCACGCCAAGTTACTGATGAATATTCAATTTCTTAAGGTGTGGTGTACTTTGACTTGAGATGGGGGATCTCTTCACATTTCATGTAACATATATTGTAAAACCATTCAACATTATACATTCATTTTGTAATAAGTCCATTCTTCTATCAACAAATTAAACATTAACCTTCCTATTACCACTTCTCATGGTTTAGACATCCAACCTTCATTGATTCAACTTTTTAAAACCATCTACACTGAAATAAAAGTAATAATTTTAATTAATTTTACATTTAACTGATAAATGCAGTGCTTATAGTCAGCAATCTTGGGGAGATCTGAAATTTAGTGTGGATGTCTCCAGTCAAAGAATCCAGTAATACATACTTGATATCATATTGCTAATATGATATGAAGGCAGCAACTAAAGACAAAGCAGTTGGCACTTTCTTGTTGTAGTTTAAATATTTGAAAGCTGGCCATGAACATGTTTTACCTCTAATGGAGATGTGCCATAAACAAGCTTTTCTTTTCCAGGGTATTTTTGAGATAATCTTAGTTGTAGTTCAGATGCAGGACCACACCTCAAGCACTCTCCTCTTCCTGTCATGACTATAAACGCCTTTCTGTCCTGTTTGTTCTTGTTTTCTGTGCCCCACCCTCCCTCCATCTTTCCTCTCTTTTCTCTATGATCTCTTATAGGGTCCCCTGAGGGGCTGTCCTTCCCAAAGCCTTTTTATATACCACAGCCCTCATCCTGCTCCACCCTTCCCATCTGCCAGTCACTACTCACTCATTTCATATTTAATAAATAATTTATTCGCATCAGTTGATGGTGTGGTCCGTGCTCATGAATGGGCATTTTATGCCTTTATTAGACAGACGAGAGAGATGACAGGAAATGGAGGGAGTGAGAGATGGGGCCGGAAACGAACCGGGGACGTTGCACCATGGTCGGCATGTCAACCCCTTGGCCACCAGGGCACCCCAGTGCTGCATTTTTGGTATTCTTATTCTGGCCATGAAAAAATGATCAGTTCCCTGACTGTACTGTTACCTGGCTGTACTCATGCCTCATAGTTCAGGGTCTGTAGAAACACTGCAATGTTGCTCCTGCTAATCACCAGGATTTAACTGTGTTGTGTTGAGATGTATTGTTCCATCACTAATGTACTTGTTGCTTCAATCCAAACTCCTGCTGTCATGTCTTACTGGAAAGGCTGTAACATTGATGCATAGAAAAGCATTGATTTTTTATTTTAAGAAAGCCATTTGAATAAGTTAGAATCAATTTGAATCAAAGGTGTCTTTACTTATGCTAAGAAATAATGCACTAGCTTGGCTTGTGACTGGCTGAACTTGAAACATTTTTGAGTTGTCAGTCTTCAGAATGGAGAAATGGGAGAGCCAGCAATTTCACATAATATGGCAGTGTATATCAGTGAGCTTTGCAAGTAGAGCCACATTGAGTACATAATTTTGCGTCCATTTCCGATACACTTTGCAGGCTCACCATGCCTCAAAAGTTATGCTGTGGTACAAAACTACATTTGAATGTCAGTATTTTATTCATGCTGATGTCGAAGAGAGCCTGTTAAAAGCTTGTCCAAAACCTCCTTCTCTTTTCTCCATATAAAAAAAACATTATAGCACATTATTCAAAATATTAGAGACCATCAAAGGAAAGTTGCATTGTATCATATGTTTGTATGATTTGTACGAGTGTCACTGCTGTTAAATGTGTATATCCTTGCTTATCTTAATACATATTAGATATATTTATTCATATATATATATATTGTTCATTTGCAATCATTTATATGTACAATGCAGTGAACTCTTAACCCTTTAGCACACACTTCAGCTTAGTTTGACTGAAACCCTTTGTGGCAACAACACGTTCCTTAAACATAAATCATATGACCTAACTGTTTGAACGTATCCACGGGGAAACGCTGGATGCAATTCAAATAATATTTCCACTGGTGCTTTGTTTCCTTTAATGGTCACACAGCCAGAAAACCATTCCCACTCTCTGACATAAACAGTCTGTTTTCATTCATAGCTGTTATGGGTGCCAGTGATTTTGAGCTATATCCTATAATTACTGTCTCTATGGAGAAAATGTTTGAACTTTTGTATTTATATATGTAATTTAAGTGGCTGTCATGCATGGTTTGTTGCATGCTATTGTGGTGTATCATTGTTACCGCAATGACCACAACAGTCTATAAGAGTTGATTCATGGGGAATTTTATAAGAATCATAACAATTCTGTTACCAGTGGTCATAATAAGTGAGTCATTGGTGACATGGCTGCGAGATGCAAGCTGAGTTGCAGTATGTACAGTAAAACACACACACACACACACATATCCTTCCCAATCTTAGGTCTGTACAGCTTACCTCAAATTTAAAATTTCTAGTCTCAAGAGAGATCATTCATTGGTTGATTTCACACCATTTGTAGCAGCATGCTACTTTGAAATGACCTTCTCTATAGTCCTCTGAACTGATGTTTTAATGATGCATGAAATGTGCAGATTAGCAATGTTAGTTTTATTTCAGTGCTCTGTGCTGGCCTCAAAATTGGTCATAGGTTTTCCTATGTCATATTTATGAGATTCAAGATGTCTATTCAAAGAGGACCTTTTATAGTCTTCACATGGGAACAGGTCAGCAAATGTCAATTCCAGCGATTCATATTTCATGTCAGAATTGAAATGTCTCACCCATCCATCATACCGGCTCTAATAAAGTGTTATGGAGGAAACATATTCTAGATATCATTTCTGTAAGAGAATTGAAATTCGGTTGTATTTGTTACATTTGTGTCACACGCTTGGCATCAATTGTCTAAGGAAATAAGTGTCTCCACACCTGACTTCCTAGGGGTGGGGACAAAAGTGAAAATAATTTCCACTCATTTACGTAAAATTAGAAATCCAACAAAGGAAGTGCCTTCAGGCAATATCAATAATTATAGAGAGAAAAAAATGAGTTTTGAGTCCTAAGTCTTAAATTACATTTTTCTTAGAATTCAAATGAGGTGAGCTGTTACTCGGAAGTCGTCTGTGATCGTATCTTTAATATTTCATTGGGGCCAAGAGGGTTCATATTGTTATGGTCTCTTGCTCATCAAGAAAAAAAATAGCAAATTAGCTTTACATGTTATGCTATTGCTGTGTTTTGATTAGACTTTTTAATGAGCTTTAACTAGTGCCCTGAGCAAGAGCTTTGACAGGGATTTGAAGTATGTGATCTTTCTTGTTCCTCTAAAGAAAACACTCTGTGGCAACCCTGAAAGACTTCCCTGGTCATTTTGATAAAAACCAAACAGTGTTTGGTCTGTTGGTTTGATCAGTTTCTAATGTAGTACGGATATGACACAAGGGCTGTGAGTTGCTTTTGGCTGAACCATTGTCATTTTAATTTCAATAAATTGATATAAAATCAAACCAGACTTCCGTTTCTTTAAGAAGAAGAAAATGTGTGTTTACAGATTTTACCTGTTGTTGCTAATAGTATTTGTGACCATATGAATTCAACAAACAACTGAGGAGATTTCATGCTGGGCAGTGGTATGCAAACGCAACCCTGTGAGAGACGTCTCTGCTGCTGGTGGAGTATTGGCAGCCGCTTAATGGATGTGTAGTAAATGACCCTCGTTCTCCAGTGTTTGTCAGCATTAACGGCGTTCCTCTCTGCTGAGAGTAATGCCACAAAACTGCCTGGATGACAGCCTGCAGTGATTTGTCGCATTGCAAACACAAAGCTTCATGACACTCCAATAATGGACCTGTGTGTTTTACTCAACAAATGGCACAATGACTGCTGTGATGGAAGAAATTGGCCTCATTTTTATTCAAGCAGGGCTGTCCAGGGCAGTGCAGCAGGGCAAGGAAGGGTGCAACTGTGCCACCATCAACAAAAGATGGATCCATATTGATGACGAATTAATGGAGAGGAATGAAACACTATTGGAGTGTATGCACCTGAAGGGCCTAACTCCTCTGAACAGCTGCCAATACCTGTTCAATAAGACGCAGAGAGGACACAGGCCTGGAAGTTGAGTTATCGCTCAGAGTTTTAGAAGTTCTGTTATGGCCTTTGGGTTCCTCACATTTAAAAGCTCTTTTAAGGACAACCATAGTGGCACAGTATGATAAAGTGATGCTACAGTTGATATTGCCAGTGTAGTTAGTGCAGCTACTGTAAATGCATGTAAGTATAGATTTTGCTCTTCAGCTTCAGCTCTTACATCTGTATAAAAAATGTATGTTCATCTTTTCAGCTTTTTGTTAAAATTGTCAAATAAATTGACTGATTTTTCAGAAATTTCCAGGCAAACCAACAGAACCAGCGCAATTATTAACAAGCCAATCACGTTTATTTTGATGAGAACTGCCTGACCGAACCAGCTGTGAGATGGACGCGCATGTGTCTCTCGCTAATCGTCTTGCAGATGTGCTTGTAATATACAGCGGGGTGGTGTGTCACCCTCATGGCGAACTTAAGCGACGAAACGGAGCGGAAAACTTTGTCGTCAGCAGCGGATCTCTGTCATGTGAATCCAACTGTGGGCTCGTCAGAAGGACACCAAGCCGTCCCCTGTGCCACTCCTGCAGACGTTTCTCCTGTCATTATGTCACACGTCCTCCTTTGCACATACACCGTTGCTCATGGCAACTGCATAGTCTTTGTAGACAGACTTGGGGCCACAGAAAAAGAAAAGTTATTTAATTAAATAATCACAGTAATGATTAACAGCCTGTGAAATGAACAAGTACGAGGGTGAATAGCAGAAAAGGAAAGGTGCCTTTCACATGTCTCTCTGATCTTTGACCAATTTAGATGATGTGTGAGCAGTTTTAAAATCCAGAAAACCAGGGCTAATTGCAAACATCGCTTGTCTGAGTGCTCATCGGAAAGTTGTTTTTTTTTTAATAGCAGAAAAGAGCAGCTAATTTCTATCATAGTTGTTTTTACACCAAACTAAAAAATAATATAAACTCAAGTACCATTAAGATATTCAGCTAATTACCTACCAAATATTAAGTCCTGTGTTTAGTAATGTAGTTTTCTCTCAAGGGCACATTTTATTCTGGCACAAGCCCAGTATTTATAATAAATGCATGCGATAATGCAGTTTTATATTCTCTGAAAGCACTGCCTGTTTAGGGACTTCTAATGTGACCAGATTGATACATTTAGTTCAGGGGCTGATAAGAAGGCATAGCATTTTCCTGTTTGTGTTTCTCTGCATTTTGTCTCAATAAGACAAGCCCTGTGTGAATAGCAGTTGAAGTTTAGCAAAGGTTTACTCGTTTTTCATTGCGTGCTCTTTGTCAGAGCTTTGAGGAATGCAAGGAACTGATAACAGACAGATTCATACATTAGCTAATTGCTTTAAGAGGTAAAAACATTTATATTTTAGTATTTATATATTGATTCAGTTTTGAATTGATGTAAACAAAACACCAGAGATGGCTTGATGTCACTTTTTCACTTCCAATACTGGTACTGTAACATTGGGTATCTGTCAATACTGGTCCTGTACCAGTACTAATATCTACTAAGGTGTTTATTAGCTTCAGTACATACATGGAGCAGCCCAATACATTCAACTAAGTGTCAGAAACTGCATACAGCACAACAAATTCCACAATATAATATGATCACCTTTGCTTTGTTTCCTTCAGGATGGTATTTCTTGTACTACTTCATTGCTTCCAGCCATGTTTGTTGTTCTGGCACTCTGTTCTTGGAGCTTGCCACTTTTACAACTTTCTTGTGTTTCTTTGTGTGATGCGTCTGCAAGTGTTTCTCCAAGTATGTTAGTTCCTCAGGTAGTGTTGAAGCTTCTGATGCTTATTCTGCCCTGCAACAAAGGTTTTAGATCATTTGCATTTTGCTGTTTTGCTTTGATGGCAGGCAGCAGCTGTCACTCCTGGGCTTTAGTAGAATGGCTACTATTGTGACTTTGCTTTACGACTGGTTGCACACAGTGTGTATACAAATATGTACTTGATGTCTCAGGAGGTTTTTGTCAGCTGTTAGGATAGACAGTAACGTTTTTATTTATATTGATACCTGATCCATTGCTTTTGGCTGGTGTTGGACTTAGAGGCACAGCAGTAATGGCCGTTTGCAAATGTGAGAGTCCAAGTTGACATCTATGGCGTTGCGCTTGTCATGGTTTGTTGAAACAAACTGTTTAAAGCACCATTTCCTTATCCTTAAATTCCTTTAAAAAGCTTTTTCTCTCTTCCTACCATGTCTTGCAAACAAAATAAAGCCACGGAAATTAGTTTTTTTTTCTTCATAATTGCAGCACAGCTCAGACTCCCGCTGGCCAGTAATTTGTATTTGACAACTCAAGCAAGCAGTCACAAGTGTACTTTGTGTACAGACATTGTAGGAGCAAACATATTGGCTGGATGGATGTATGGGCTTGGAAGCCAGATACTTTGCAAGCACCCAGAACATTGTGCTTTTGTGCCCTCTGTGGAAGCAAGATAGTGAAAGTGTAAAGTAAAAAAAGGGACAGGAGGAAAGGGTAAGACAGAGGGAAAAGAGTGAATGAAATGAGGTCGAGGAGCAACATATGAACTGTAGCTGAGGAATAAAAGGAGGATTCAAGAGAACAAAAGTCCAGTTAACAAGGTGGTAGTAGAGAAAAATGATAAAAACCAAAGACAAATAGCACACATTATCAGCTCACTTAAAAATATATAGTACTTATTACTTCTGGAGGGCAAAACTTCTTGTGCAACTCTACAGTGTTAATATGGAAATCTAATATGTGAAGTAAATTAAAGTAAATTACTTAAATTGTTTATTATGCACCTAAGTACCACTAGTACATATTACTCTAATTTAAAAGCTTTAATGAGGTGTAGAATACTGTAAATTTGTCTAAACTCGGCAAACATAGTGTATTTTGGTGTTCAGTTTAACCACAGATATATTAGAGTATTAAAAGTTTACTTCAAGTGTTTCTATGTATTTTCACAGGTTTTCCCCGGAAATTTTTGAGACAAAAGTGGTAAAGGCTGGAGAACCTGCGTGGTGCAACGTACATAGTTTGTGCACGCATCTTTAGTGTGTCATGTGCTTAAGTGAAAAAAATCACGATTTGACAGATGAAAGTGTCCATAGGGATTTAAATTTTATACCAAGATGGAACAAAAAGATAAAAAATAAAGGTTGTGACAAATGACGGTGTTGATTTTGTAGGCCTGGGACGATATGCTTATCTCACAATTTGATTCGATTCTGATTCTTTGGTGTCTGATTTGATTCAGAATCTCGGTCAAATGAATAGAAAAGGTGGCACAATTTCCAGTTGCTTGCTCCAGTATACCGTGTGCCAAACCATTCGCTGGTGTCCTTATTCCACTAAAATACAATATGAAACATAACTGGCAGATAAGATAAATGGTCCACAGCCTTTTTATTTTAAAAAGTTAACAGCATTAATTAATGAACTAATTAATTTGAAAGCATTTTACAGTTTCCTGCCTATATGAGAATAACAACATGAGGGGGAGGCGGAGTGCTCCGCTGTGTTATTAATGTCATGTCCCCAGCAGTGGAGAGCATCCTCTCTGATGCACAGTTAACTCCAGGGAAAGCCATCATTGTCCAACACGCTGAGGGGGTGAAGGGTTTTTGAGGTGAAACAGACTGAGCACCGAGTTATTTTCTTCGCCTCAGAGTTGGTTTAAGTTGTTTAATACTGCAGTGTGTGTTGGTCAGCTGGTCTCATTTGTTTACTGCTGGAGTTCACTGCTCCGCTCCGTTAACGTTAGTCTCTGAGCGCAGAAAGCTCACAATATACTTCATGTTCGTCTTGCAAAGGGAATTATTTACTCATTAATTCAAAACATGCTTGCAACCACTGCTTTTTGTGAAGATGAACTACAAGATAACTCCAGCGTGTGCGTGCTGTAGACTGTCTGGGTGCTGCGCTGCCCTCGCAGTTGAGTCCTGCCTTGTCCTGTCAACATCACATGTCGGAATTTTTCAACAACGGCGGCAGCCAGTGACACAAAGGCGGCCTTTGTGTTAGATAGGCGGGGAAAATCCTGGTATTAATTGTATTTATCAGCTAGTAGATACAAAAGTGGAGTGGTAGTGGCGGGTGGCGAGAGAGTCCCATTCTTTTGAATAAGATCGTGAGACTCGACACGTGTGGCAGACCATCACATTGTCAGTGCTGGGAACCTTTACATTTATAATGCAGAAGACTGCGCCATTAAGGCTTACCTCCTGCTTAAGACATAAAAATTCCATTTGAGCTGTCATAATTCTCACAGGCTAATGGGAGTTTGAAGAAAGCGGTGTAGGAGTGCTGTTTCTGTGCTGTAACACTTTATATGTACAAGTGTCTTTTAGGCTAGTGAGTCCTCAAGTAAACACAGACACAATGCTCTCTTATTTGAGGGTCCTAAGTTTGCATGTTTACAGTCTGACAACATCACATCATTGGTTTAGCAGAGGCTGAAGAACTTTAAAGATGGCGCTACTGATTTGTAAGTTAACAACTTTTAAAATTAGTTTAAAACTAATGACCACCCCTCGTCTGGTCAAATCCTGCTGTTCTGCCCTCAGCCCTGCACAACTCAGTCTCCCTGGATGTCACCCTGGACCTGCTTCCTCAGCCCCTACCTGCCCCTGCCCCAGCCTCAGCTCCTGGCTCTCAGCTACCAGCCCAAACATCCCTAGCCTGCAGCCCAGCTTCCCCATACTCTGCAATAAATCTTTTACTTAATTCCGGTCTCCTCATCTGTGTCTACATCTGGGTTCACTTGTTCTGCTGCCCCTCGTAACAATTAATCAGTGATTACATACACCGCCTGGCCTAATTCTTCTGTAAGAAAGAATACAGTGATCCAGTGAGGCACCGCACAGTTTAGTGCCAGATGTCTTATCAAAGTATGAGAAGATGATATCAGTGCAAACAATTGCAAACAAGACGTAAAAAATCCAAGGTACTTTGAGTCCTGAGTGTATTAAATACACATCACAGCATCTGTACATGAAAAAAATATGAGTACATTGATTTGAGTTTTGGATCTAAGCACTGTCTTTTAATTTATTGGATGATTAGAAGAGATGGTTAATCTTAGTCCAGTGCACACATGAAACATGTACAGTGGCTTATACTAGTCCCATAAAATTAATTCTTCATCATAAATCATTGTGGTGTTGTTTTTGTTGGATTTCTATTCATCAGTGATGGTGTACACAACATGGTCTAGTAACAAAAATGCAACAATTCATGAAATAAAATAAATTTTACTTGTGTATTGTGACCTCTCTTGTCATTGTTGGGGATAAAAACACCAGCCTATTAAAAGGCTAAATCTCTGAAATAAGTGCAGGGGCTTCTAAAGAAATAATGTGTTCAATTATGTTTTTTTCCAAAAATAATGTATATAGATTGGTATGAATCATGTGTGGTAATTAAATGCAATACATTTGCAGTAAGTACACAAATAATTTAGTGTAATTTGGATTTTTCACTGAATTAGCTCAATAACACATTAAGGCATTTTGAAACTGAAGGGGCTGTAGGTTATCAATGTACAGTCTAATGTTTCAGTTTGAGGCGAGTCCTCTGAGCACAGCACAAAACATGGCTACACTCACAATATGGAAAACCACATTAGAGTTTTCAGTACAGTCATAGTGACGCTGTCGACCTGTTCTAGAATTCCTCGCATCACAAAATGTCATCACATTATTTGGGTGTTATCAGACATGTGATGTGTCTATAAATGCAACTCCATGGAAATGACCAGAAGTAAGATTTAAAGTATTTTAAATGTATTACAGTAAGTGATAAGATGCTAAAAAATGTGAATTTGATTAATGAGTTAGTGACACAGCCTGTCTGGTGTGACCTGGAGAGTCTGGTACGTTGAGTAAGGAGAGAGGCAGTTAGTGCAGGTCAGTGATTATAGGGCTGATGGAGACATTTAACCTTGTTTCAGTGTAAGGAAAAACATCCAATTGTATTGTATGACAGTATGATAAGTATATACATAAACACTAAGTGAAATGACACAAAAATCCTATGCTATACACAAGTATCTATGTGATCTTCCGCTATTTTAAACCATGTTTGATCACACAACATGAGTTTGTAAAAAATTCTGATTTATATGACAAACTGGTTTAAAGTTTTATGTAAATGTGGGAAACATTAGACCAGTTGTATTATCTTTAGCCCCTTCTTGCTGATCGTCTGTAGGGCGACGGAGATGAGAAAGGTTAAGAAAATTCATTAGAAAGTGAGGGGTGTTTGCAACACTTAAGGCCTGCTGTATGATTTATGATACATTTAATAATGTGTGATCTGTGTGTTGGATTTGTCTTCTAAAATGCTACTCATGCTCCATTACGGATGCTTTGAACTTGAAATAATTCTCTTGACAGTACGTATGGGTCTGGTGAAGCCCAGAAATCAAGTGTCCGTGTAAATGTCAATGGGTTTTTAACTGAATCTTTTGAAGTGGAGAGAGGTGTGAAGCAGGGCTGTCCATTGAGTGCAGCTCTTTATATTTTAGCCACCAGCCCTCTAATTAAATATATAAACAATGACGTATTGCTGGAACATGTATAGGCCATGCACACAAAGTTAGTGCTATTGCTTACAATGAAAACAAAAAAAAATGGATGTTTTAACTGATCATTTGATTTTATATGAAAATGCATCTGGAGCAAAACTAGCAAAACAGGAGTTTGGATCGGAGCGGAGAGTGACAGACAAAACATTAATATTGAAGTCAAACAAGAACAGTAATAACAGTAACAGTAAAAGTGAATGTAGCGGAAAAAATTGTGTAAAAAATGGGAACACAAAGATACTAATTAGAAAACGAGTAAATATTGTCAAAACCTTCATCCTATCCAAGTTCCTTTATTTTGCAAATATTTTTCCTCCACCCAACAAAATAATGATCCAACTAAATAAACAGTGTGTCAAGTTAATCTGGGGAACAACCAGGGAAGTTGCTAAAAGAGAATTAATGTATAAAAGCAAAGCTTGGTGACAGATTAAAAATTTGTAAAAAAAAAACATACCTGCCGCTATTAGCAGAAATGCTCTCTGGGTTGGAGATCTTTCAAAGTGGAGAAAAAAGAAGAGGCCCTTATTATAAATTGTTATACAGAGATTTTATTACACAATACCAACATTTACAAATAGACTGGGGTGGTGTCGTGGAAATTTAAAGATGAATTCACAGAGAGTGAAAAGTTGTCTTTCAGAGTTTTATTGCAATAACCAGAATTCACATTTGCAAATGCGGATCTCCCAGTTTGCCAGCCTAAAGGAGATGCCTGAATGAATATTTAGTGACAATGCGTCACCCTAACAGTTGTCCTTTGTACATTCATAGCTCTGTCTACAGAGGTTTCTGCACCTGCATCATTATCTGCTGAGTTTTATGGTTGAAGGCTGAATCACAGCTTCACCTCGTTAACATCCTGGGAACTGGCAGTTGAACATGTTCACATGAGAGGAAGAAGACATCAAGTCTTACATTCTGCATTCAGCCATAAGAGAGTATAGGCCTAATAGAAGACAGTGAACATTATCTTAAGACGATAAAACATAAGAGTAAAAATGTCCATTACAGGTGGTTTACCCAGCAAAATTAGTTAGAATAAAATGATTTTATATATGGGGGATTAATTCATTGTAACAACTTATGATGAAGGCACAGAGGTGATAAAAAAAACTAAAACATAAGAGTCTGTCAGAGCATTAGGGATGTTCAGTGGCTGATATCTGTGGAAAGACGTCCTGTTAGAGCAGTTGTTTCTTGGAGTTATGTCACAACAAAAGAATGTTCAGTGATTTACTGCAATGATGATGAGACATAGCAGCATCTTTTAATGGACTGTTGCAGAGCTCAGGAAGTCTGGGATAAACTGAAAGCGCTTGGTGTACGGTTTGATTTATGTTATAAATCTGACATGTATTGCATTATGGATATACATCGCCATCTAAACATACAGAATTGATACAAACAATTATAGGTGTTATATGTTTAAAACTGTGGAAAACGAGATGTGCCATGGTAATACAGCAGACTGTAATTGACAGTGACACAGTAATCAAACAGGTACTTGCTGACCTCTGACAGCACTTTATACAAGATTACTGGACTCTATGCACTTTATACATGTTTGCACTTTCTGGAAACAATAAGTTTTACATCCATTCAAAGGTTGCAGATTATATTCACTAGTTAAAATTACTCAAATTTCATAAAACTATATCAGGACATTCTCTTTGTCACTATATATAGGATGGTGAAGGTAACAGGTAATTAGGATACAAAAAAGGTAACTGTATTCTGTTAAAGTTACGGAAAAAAGACGTAATCAGATTACCGATACATTTTGTGAAAGTGGGTATTATTAGCAGGATTACAATTTTAAAATACATTTTATAATAAAGAACGATAAACTACCACGCACTGTAAAAGTCCCAAACGTAAGCAGAGCAGGAACGAGAGGGCAAAATAACTCACTGATTCACAATGGTGTGAGTAGAGGATGATACCACATGGCGTGCGAAGGTGCGCACAGTGGGCAGACGTACACACTCCTCACACACTGTGAACTTATGTTGGGAGAGTAGGCCGGGACGGTCGTCACGCACTGTGGCAGTCCCCAAGACTCGTACAAATAAGTTAAAAGAGAGCTTGAGTATATGACAGCTTGTAGCTCACATAGCGGCTCTCCACCGTTAGATGACTGTGTGTGCGTAACGCGCCCAGAGCTGACAGTGTGTCCACTGGTCACTGAGCACATTCAATACTGAATGAGTTAGAGAAAACTCAGATGTATCACGCAGATAGAACCAAATAAAAGCACACAGTAAAGCCCGTGATGCCGCTGCACATATTTCTGCCACTGCCATTCCTCTGAGAAGAGCTGTGGAGGAGAACAAAGCTCTCGTAGAGTGGGCACGAATACCCAGCAGGGGGGTCTTCCCCCGCTGGGACATACAGTGTGACTGTGTGATAGCTTCACACAGCCAGTGGGCCAAGCGCTGTTTCATTAGAGGCTTTCCCTGATAATGTTCTCTGTAATGCACATCATGTGTTGTACACTTTCATTGTAGGTCTATAGGCTACTGCCTGAATTTGTTTAATGAAAAGCAAGTTTTTCTTTCAAAATACACTGAGCAGAGGACATGTTTTTGCTATTTGTTTGTTTATTTAGTTCTCCTTAAATTGAACCGCAGCCAACACGCTTCAAAACGTGCAATTTTTACTTTGAGCTGTCTCTGTCTCCGGCTCTCGACTTCCTGTTTCAGTTTTCATTGTACAAGATGGATAATGGAAAAAGCTGACGCTCACTGAATTGCATTGCACATGGGATTTTTCATTATACAACGTGAACAACTACAGATAAATTATACTTCATGCACGGACCCCAATTAAACTCAAGTTATAAGCCTATTTCTGTCTAGTGATGGTAGCACAGGACATGTGCTCCCTATATTATCAGAGATCTGCATTAAATATGTCTTTTTGTTTTCCAATAGTCTTAATACCATACTTGATGATAGGTGCATTAGACCTCCACATGAAAAGAGACTAGCATGGTGTTTCCATATTGTGGTCCTCCTTAAGAAAGGGGGGAAAAGGTAAGATGGCAGATCCTAAAGTCAGACATAACAGTTAAAACACACACATTACCACAGCAAACAAACATACAGGTAAGACTGACTTGTATAAACATGCAAAACAAACTTATGAGAACAGACTTATATTCAACTTCAGATTTCTGTATTAGCTTTGATTCTTGCTTTTATTGCATGTATTGTACGTGCCTCCTATCCAAAGGTTCTCTGTGTAAAAGAGAGCTGGTTAGCCACTGACTGGAATATTCACAACCAAATTAAATTAAAAAATGCCACACCACCAGTGAAGGAACAAACAGGAAATAAGATTTTTTTTTTAAAAAACTGTGCAGGGTAGTGATCAACCAAAAATATCAATGTACCATCCTCAAGTGTTCAGAATGAGCTGTGAGTTTCTTACTAACCTTTAATTAAGTCAAACAGCTTTAATTTTAGTCATTATGAAACTGTTAACAGACTACTGGGATACTATTATCAGTTTATCAGCTTGGTAGTGAAAAAGTCTTTTGGACATAAATCTGATCTATAAATAAATGACTTGGTGTGCAGGCAATTAGACTTGTTTCTCCTTACTTGCCCAAAGATACAGATATTAATTTCACATTTCAGAGGGCATCGACAATGTCTCCAAGCAAGTCAGTCCACTTTAACAAGCTTTGAGATAGTGCCGCATCTGATGTTCTTCAGTGCCTTAAATTAGATTTTTTTTTTTTTTTATAAAGCTTGCTATATTACTACACAACTCTCCTCATTCTTTCACTCTTAATTCACCGGACAAACATTTATAAGGCAAAGTCGGTTAAACAATGGCATTGTTCATTCTGTTAACATATTTCCCCTTAAAATAACTACATTTAAATTCAGTGGGACTGTGGGAGTGGAGACCATGAGAGAAGGAGCAGTGCACAAATACAGGATTACATGCAGTATACAGTATATACAATAACTACAGGTATATAAATTAAATATTATCAAAAATGTAGCACTGAAATAAATGATTTAAAAAAAAAAAATAATATATTGCCGACTATGAATGCTATTCAATCACACACTTTGGGTTCTACTGTATTCCTTAAGATAGTCTAACACTCTCCATTCTTTATCCAGGCATTCAAATCTCATATCCTTCCACTCAAACTCTAATGATTCACTGACCAATTATTCTTCATTAGGCCTTTATACCTGGCTGGAGCCTGTCCCATCATCTTCTTTTTTCTTTAGCAGTTCATATGATTAATTGAATCTATTTTTGTTTTACATCGCCGATGACATGGTGTGCCCGCTTATCAGTTTCCCGTCATTAGGTGGTGGGGCTTGACAATGGGTCCGCTGGCTCAGGTCGACATGACTTATCAGGATAATATATGGCCTCCGGCTTTTAGGTTCAGAATCCTTCCCCACAGGTAATATTTCTTAATTTTTGCAGCCGTGGTCGGGCCTGTCAGTCTGGTGGGTCTCCACTCATAACTTAAACACCATCCCTTTGAGCCACCAGGCTGCTAAAGACCTAATCAGTACATTTTTGATTGTATGAATTAGTTATATTCACACATATTGAGGAGTTTGACTTGGATGAAAAAGAATCATTTTATGTGTTTCTGAACTTATTGTAATTTGTTCTGGTTTACTCTTGTATTTACTCCTGTAAGGCTTTAAAGGAACCTTTAACAGCATAAGATACTATTAACAACAGTGACTATGTTTACATGCACACTAATATTCCCCTATTATTCCGAATATGACAATATTCCGAATTTGAAACGGGTCATGTAAACAGCATATTCTGTTTGGATATTCCGAATTAGGCCTTATTCTTAATGTAGCATTTTCCGATTAAGACATGTGGGATTTGCCGATATTATTCGGGTTTTAGGTGCATTCTTTTGACATGTATACAGCGTATTTGGAATATGCGACTCATTTGGGTTTTCACCACAGTTAGAAACACACAGCCTCTTGCCTGTGTGCGGTCAGCTCTGTGCGTTGTAAACAAACAAACTAGCCAACAGTTTGCATGGCTGCGATAGAGATGCATGACGGGCTGGTTGTGTAACGTACCCCTGTGCAGGCAAAATGACATGCTGGAGCAGGAAGGTAGACAGAGGAGAGGAATGAGAGGAGAGTGGAGAGCTGTTCAGGACAGGCTGGGAAAACAGAGTGCTCCTTCTCCACAACGGGGACGGAGTGGACTAGTTATTATCCTGACATGCAGCCACGGACTGACGGTGACAACTCGGTGTGATGCACCAAAAACACTCAGCAGTGTAGTAAACATCATGGAACAACCGAGGTACTGGATGTGCCTCCAACTATAAATTCATAATCAGTCATATCAATATCACTTTTAAATATCAGCCAGCAGCTCACTAATGTTTTTCACCTCGCTGGTTTACTTCACTGCCTGCGGAGATCTTGTGATTTCCGTTCCCACTGGAGCAGAGGGAAACCCTGAAAACCCTCTGCATGTAAACGTGAATATTAGTGGAATATTCATTTTCATTAGCCATGTAAACAACGTAGTAGGAATATTGGGCCTCATTCACAAACATTGTGTATTAACAAATCTGTACTTAAACCGTGTATATAAACGTTTTAAGCACCAGGATTCATCAATATGGTTTTACCTGAATTTGTTCTTACTCTGCGAACAAATTTAGAACTGCCTTAGACCATGTGTACTCACAAACCATAAACATCCCCTAGTCAATATTTATTCAATGTAAACAGTATATTAGAACCACAACTATTTAAAAAATGATTGGGCCTAAATATACAACATTTAAAAGTGTGAAATTGCTAATAATACACAATTTATTTGCTAATTATAAAATTAATAGCTAAGATGTTGTAATTCATAAATCATCATCATAAATGTAATGAAATTATTAATATATTAAAATTGTCCTGTTCCCACTTTTAGATGACAATAGTTTATATATCAGAATTTTTCTGTTCAGTGTTCCTCACAGCCTGACAGGTCAGTAGTGGCACAGGGAGGGAGGGGTGCTCTGCTTTCAGTACATCACGGCCTGTTGTGGACAGAGACGAAACACGATGCAGCACCCGGCGCAGCAGTAGAGATTTATTTAGATCAATACCACAGATCTACACATTTGCCAACTTTTTTTTTCGTAACAGATGTACTGCGTGTTAGTGGTGCAACAGGTATGCAGGCTGTGTACAGGATTCACCATCGGGCTCTAAACAGTTGTGCCAATGACAAATCTGCCTTTTCTTGCTTCTACTTCTGAAACTATTGTTTGCAGTTTATTAGCAGTAAGATTTTCTACATTTTTACCGTCACGGCCCTCTTTGCAATGAGTGACAGCTCTCTTCACTCCAACAGAACTTTCCTTATATAGAGAAATGGGGGTGTGGTAGTTGAATTAGTGAATGAGGCCCATTGTCTTTTTTGTGCATGTAAACGTAGTCATTGATTAGGATGTTGTCTTCTGGTTAGTACATGTGTCTACAGACCTGTCAGTCAATGTGAGTGTGACAGTATGTTTCAATCCTGTATTTTGAATTCAGCCTGTGTTTCACCCTGTGAAAAGGACTTACTGTATAAAGCCTGTCTAAGTGGAGATACTTGAGCCTTGTACCTTTTACCTGTAATGAATGAAGCTGACAGCAGGATCAGACCTTACCCTCCCTTTGTACTCCCTCTGATGGCATAGAAGTTGTCCCTGCACCAGCTCAAAGACCTCATGACGAGCCTCTGCCAAGCCAAGATACAAACTGGCTACGAGATTAGCCAGACAGGACATGCCAGGGAAGGTGGGGAAGCTGGTGATAATGCCATCGGCAGCAGTCTGGGTCAGCTCGGTGCCAGGATAGAGGTTGGCAGGATTGGCGTCCCTTACATTCTGCACAGAAATGCCAGGTACCCATGGGACAAGTGATGTGCGACCAGTGTCGCTTCTACAGTGTTAAAATTTGCATTTAGCAATTGCTGTCCAATGTAGGCAACAGAAGAGACTAATGCATGGCACGAGACAGCCTCACTTTGGCGTGGCTCAGTGCTTGGCATCATAAGGCTGTAATTGGTTAAAAGCAAGCGATCATTTCTTACCGTCCAACCTGTTTTGATTTAGTTTTTCACTGTGTATGTGTGTGTGTATAAAGTATATGTAAGATCTGTCACGCCCAAATAAACACTAGCGGTTTATTTTCCGAGAACTCTTCCAAACAAAACCTGTACATGTGACAGTTTAAGACCTCTGTCACATAACAGGTGAAAAATGACACTGTCTGGCTGCACCTCACACTTGCCAGCTCACATATCGCACAGAGGTTTTTGAAGTGCTTTCACATGAACGTTGTATGCCACACAAGGTGTGTTTACCAGACCGCAGATAATTCAAATGGATGGTGCAGTGTATGGTAAAGCTCAAGTGAGCAGCACTTCATTTTGTGAGCCATTTCACCACATCACTCACCATTATCCTTTACATTGCCTGCATGTGGCGCCATGTGACAGGTACCTTTCAGATATCTCTGTGTGACATAAATACAGGTATTAGTGGCGAGATGTTCGTGATGATGATATAAACATTATTTTTTTCTCCATGGTGACAACCCCTATTTTCTTCTTTCTCCTACGGAGCCCCAGAGTGGTCATAAAGAGAAAAAAATACATATCGAGGCCATGTTTTACTACACTGATTGCTCAAAATGCTATTGTGTGTGCACAATATACAATTCGTTCCCACGTTTTTGGTTAATTTGTGGGCATACAGAGAGCAGAATGTACTGTATTAACGATTCAGTCACTATCATTGCACCTCATTTGTTAAATACTGGTTAGTTTACTAGATTAGTATATCAGTCACCAGTGTTGTCTTTCAACAACACTGATCGCTATCTCCTAAATAGCTAATAAATAGCCAGCCGTGTCTTGCACCCACGAATTAATCAAAACGTGGGAACAAATTGTATCTTGTGCACACACAATAGCATTTCAAGCAGCCTCAATATATATATTTTTTTCTCTCTATGACCACTCTGGGCCTCCGTACTCCCCCATCCCACAGATGCAGTTATATTCTCCCCAAATTTGAAGCCTCATTACAATAATAATTAACTATGCTAAGCTAGGTTTTTGGAGCCTCCTTCGAGTGTTTTCTTGTAGAAGTTTCAAGGTTGTCATTTCCATAGCAAGAGAGTACCAGTGAAATTATGCTGTGCAGTGTGTATCTATACTAACCTTCTCTACACTATAAGCTGTGAATGAATAAAAGTCTGGGATTTGTGTTTATTTTGCACCTAGAGTTGCAAAGCGAGGATGAGCTTCTGGAAATGAAAGTGTTTTTCACCATACTGTATTGCTTTGGTTTGAGATGATTTTCTCAGTGTTTCTTAGAAACACAGGGACTCTCCTGGATAATGGTCATAAAGGTTTATATTATGACCACCTGTTATAATTAATTCAGCTTTGTCCCTGAGAAATCATGTGGATGGGTCTAAACACAACAATACCCATGAGCTTCAGGCGCTGTTGCTATGTGTAAGATGCCAGTCACAAGCGAGAATCAGAGCTTTAGGGAATTTGTGAAAGCCCTTTGTCATTGGATTTGTGAACAAAACACGGTGTCATAGTTGCACAATTCACCCAAAACTGATCTAGAAATCAAAAGTAAATTGATTTATACTGCAGATTGTGTTTTCAGTTCAGAGGTTTTTATGTACACAGACTTTTTTTCTTTTTTTATCAAACATTGATGAAACGTAATTGTTAATCTTTTGTACTGACTCATCTGGGAATTATTTCATGCTGTTCCAAACCGTAGAAGTGCTCCAACTGTAAGTCATGTGGCATTGTGAATGGGGAAAAATGTACTACAGAACCAGAGGCACTCCTCCCACTTAGCAACTCTATTACACAATTTGTAAAAATGTAACGTTCTGTGCTTTCCAAATACAGCACCTCCTCCTCAGTTCTGTGTAAAGGTGGAGTAGGCATGTCATCCTTTATGTCCAGCCTGAGAGAATAACTAATGTCCCATCACTTGAGCCACTCACTTACTGGTGATCAGCTTGACTCTGTGTTGGGGCGTGACGTGATAGCGTTAGCGCGGTAATGCGGTAACTGTGGCAGCTCTATGTAAAGGTTTAGCCACAAACAGGATACAAGCTTCAGGGGTCAGTATTTCAGGCAGTGAGAGGAGGGGGGGGGGGACCACACAGATCATACATTATGCATTAAGATCTGACAGGCATCTTGGAAACAACCAAAAAAATTGAGCAGGAACTCATTCACAGCTGCATTTTTGCAGAAAGCAGATCTGCTTTTCTCTAGGTGTGGAGTGAGTTAGGTGGTTGGTTGGGTAATGAGACAGATGGACAACACAGATTGCTGACATTAGCCTGCTCTTGATCTAGATCATGATTCCTCATCAAGCTAATCATTTATCAGAAGAGTCCATCTTGTTTTTTTGGAGGGGGGGGGGCGAGGACAAGCTGTGCAGCTCTGGCTGCTTCAACACTTGACCGCTTAGAAAAATGGAGTCCTGGAGTGTGTTGAAATGACAAAACATTAGGGGTCTGTTGCAAATTCTGCTTTGACTGAACACATCCTTACACACTTTATAGCTCACAAAATGTGGATCCTTATGAAATATTTTCCAAATTTCTAGCAATACATTAGGCATTAGACACCGCTGTTCTTCCCAGAGTCCACAAAAAAAAAAATTCCTCAACACAAAGAAGTCGTCCGGGACAGAGGCCAACAATTATAGCACTACAGTCTCTTTTTGTGAGAATAATCTGTTTATTTGTTGCTATTAGTCAAATTGGGTAATATTAAGGGTTTTTCCAAGTAAGTTTTTTTTACAATATGTATGTAGCTCACACATTTTAAACACATGGAGCACTTGAGTGTATTTGATTTCCTATTATATTTTTAACTTACGCCGAGATTGTAACAAGATCCTTCTACAAAACCAGTCTGGATGTTACAGCAAGAGACCTCCGAATTCTCCAAATACAGTGGCATGGAAACAATTAGAGTTGACAGTTTTGGTTCGCCGTCACTCGACGTACCCATTGTGATTGCTTTTGTTAATTTTATAACTTTCTGTAGCATACTTTCAGGAGCAGTTGTTCCCATCAAGTATTCATCAATCTCACTGGGCTTAGAATGGGTTATGTACTGCTGTTACCTACAAGAGCTCTGATTTCTCCTCGGGAAAAGTAATGTGGGACAGACAGTCAAAGCATATTTTATTACGGATGAAATGGCACAATATGAAGTGAATTGTTGCCAAGAAGCTACTGCTAAATGCTAATTGTTGACTGCGCGTGGCGTGAGCAGACAGACTGTTTTAATGAGTTGGAGAGCAAACAAATTTAAACCTGCAAAAACAATGGGATGGTAGTTTTGAGACAGATTTTCATGTCAGTTTTGACAGTTGTCAGTTGAACGGGCCACGTTGTTTACGGATACTGGACACGTAGCATCTTCTAGAGCACACTTCTGATCTCTTTACTGCATTTACTGAATCCGAACTGAGTATGCCACAGAGCAAAATCTTTATATTTCTTGCAGTACACCATCAAGCCTGACATATTGGCCAGCTCTGTGCCACCCATCTGTTCACAGCTGGGCGTAGTGGCAGCAGTCAGCACAGGCCATACTCGGTGCCACAGGGGTAGGGGCTGGAAAGGAGGGGGAGTGTTCTAATGAGAGGCATTCACAGAGCCTCCCCATCTATGAAAATATAACGGAAAGCAGACTAGTGTTTCCCCTCTGAGTTTCCCATCTCTTTTCATGACCTAGTGGGAGATGAATGGCTTCATTTTCTCTTGCCCTCGGTAAAAATGGCATCTTGTCTACTCATTGCCTCCCTCGCCAACTGATGTTTGGAGAATAAGGAAAAACATGCTGGTCACATGCCAGGGATAGAAAGAGATAGCTTTTTATACGTCGACAGAAAGACACATGAGCAAAGCAGGCAACATAAAGGCTCGCAGGCAAATTGGATTTGAGTAATGACTCACCCTGTCACATCCAGGCGGAGACGTGAAATGAGCACCCGGGACTTTACCAGACTGTGGCAAACTAAAGCAGAACAGTAGTCAAAACAAAGCTGGGTTATTTAGTTTGGTATTTGTCTGAGCTTCTGGAGCCTCAGGCTTGGGGGTTGAATGTCTTTTTGGTGCTGTGTGTCGCACGCTGCAGTTGCATTAATTAGTTGCTCAAATGATCCAGACTCCATGAACCTCTACAGCAAATACATTGTGAGGTAATGTGTTCAAAATGAATGCTAATGCACCAAAATCTTTTTTTTCCCCTCCTGACTGATCTTGGGTATCGGTTGTAAGTTTACAGAAAATTATTGGAGGAGCTGATCTGATTTCTTGGTAACCATTTTACTCACATATTAATGTCTGCTACAAATCTCAAGCATGTCTTGTGTCTTTACCATAATAATCTACATTAATGTTTTGGTCAACTTAAAACTATACTGTTTATTTGTTGCCTTTTTTGTCCAAAGCATTTTAATCCTTTTTTCAGAAATCACTAATAAGTGATGCCACCACAGCCTAGACGAGAAAGCTGCAGAGCCTGCCAGTGGTATGAAGTGCACAAACAGAATTTAGGATTAAAGAGACTTACTAGCCTAATGTCACGGCGAATAAATTGACTTCTCTATCATAGAGGAAAAGAATTGTGTGTTAAAAGAAAGACAAACCATACGTCAATACATCAGTTCAAATATTTAACTTCAAAGCTTAGTCTTGCTTGAGTTACTGAGTTGACTTTTTTTGTGTTTGTGCATATGTCCGACTTTTCTGTTTGTTGCCACGAACCAGTGAGCCATCGGGTAAAACAATAGATCTGTAGCTGTATATGTGAATAACCCACAGATCATATAGGAAATCACTAACTCCAGTAGAGGCGCAGTATATTCCTGCCGAAATGTCAATCACAGCACTTTTTATTCACAAAATAAATCCTAAGAAAACACTGAATGTCACTGACTGATGCTTAAAATATAAACGTATCTGAGGGTGGAACAATTTTTAAACCGGTTCCTATCAGATCCATATGAGAAATGATATAGGAAACTGTGATTTCTCTCAGCTGAATCCATATTAATGTGTGCAATTGAAACAGTAAATGTTGCAGTACAGTCTATATTGATTCCTAACACAGTGCCAATGGGAGTGTTCATTAAACATTGTATTCTTTAATTAGGTCTAAGGGCTGCTGCTCATCTCATTTGCGTGATGTCATATTGTTCACGCAAATCAAGGACCCTGACCTAGCCCCCACCCCAACCTCTTTCGCTCAAGTAGGACCGGCTGAGAGCTGGTGAAGAGGTGGCCGTTCTCATGTAGCAGAGAGAGAAAATGTGGAACGTCCTCAGATGCTATCATGAACTGGGTTATTAAGTGCACTGGCACTCCAGAGGAGAAGATGAAGATTATTTTTCACATTGAGGGTGGTGTAGCTCAGATAGTTATATAACTAATAGGAACTCAAGCATGTCTGACTATTGTTTTAGCATTTAGCAATATCTCCAAACCTCTGTCACCTTATAAAATATTGTACATCCTTAGCCTTATTGATAATGTCGTTGTGATACTGTGAGCATGTTTCCAAAGTATTTTTTTTTAAAATTATAACTTTTTCACACTTATTCTTAAATACCGGCCCTCAAAGAAGTCTGGAAAAAGCTATTTGATAAGTAAAAGGTGATAGGGAGTCACATTGTGCTAAAACAGATTAGACTGAGTGGATGCACAATGGTAACTACTCGGGAGAGGGCTTCATCTTCATTGGCAGCCCTCCGAAACTTGCCAGCATCGATTAGTCATAATCACCTCCAACCACACAAAAGAGAATAAATGGCAAAAGCTCCTTACTCCATCTCTCCTATTCTGTCTGTAGCAACCAGCCTTCTAATCCAATTATGCTCACACTGTGCTCAAGGAATCTCGCCTGAAATCTGCCTTTGTCGTTTCATCCTTTTTTTTTGGGTGCTGCATTTACTCAGTCAATGTTAATACCAAATTTTCTAGTGTGGCCAGCACTTGGTTGTACTTGATTGTACTATAATTTGGTTGCAGACAATAGTGTGGAGTGTCTGCCGTCGAGCTATAGTGCGCTTTTTCCATTAACAATCTGGTAACACAAACAGTACAAAACACTAGTTTTGCGTTGTTGGGCAGATTGTTAAAAGAGATATTAACCAATGTTAACCTGTTGTTTGTATTCCTGCAAATCACAAATGCAGAACATAAAATTGTACCTGCAGCTCGCCAAGAGTTGTAGTGAGATATAGAACTGGGTTTGCATTTTGATCATGTTGACTATGGATTCGCTTTTTGACCTGTATTGATAGATCCATGTTGAGATATCCACCAAAAAGGTTGCTTCTACACATCACAGTCAATAGGTTATGAGACAAATGAGACTGAAAACAAGCTGTGAAGTGTCAAACCCCTACAGTAAGATGGTGGATCTGGGCTGTTCTCTTTCAATGCATATATTTAGAGCAAATTCTTACTTATTTTTAATAATGTCATGTTTCCCCCTCCTCACTGAATCATACTTTCTAAGTTTTCTCAAAAACTATTCCATCTGCTTCTCACTTTTTTTTTTTTTTTTTTACATTCCTAGCAATTTATTTTGAGATAGTCACATTTATAGACAGAGCACTATGACTTAGACACATGCACTGATTTTGTTGAAATTTGAAGGGTTTCTTTTCCTTAAAATGTCAAATTTGCCATACTAACAAAAGTTGTTACTTTTGACTGTCATTAAAATGAATAAAAAACAGTTTACGTGATGAGTTCATTATAAGGAAAGTTACAATGGAGAGCATTTTTACTCTCAGGCTCTTAAATTTAGATGTGAGTTATGCTTTTAGACATTTCGTTTTTCTTTCTTTCAGAGTTGTGTAATTAACATGTTTTGGCCTTAAGTGGAATTACTGTGGGACGTCTTTGGCACTCAGCCAAAATCATTATTAAGTGCAACGAGAAACCGTATTCCTTCCTTTCCATCGGACATTATTGTTTATCAAATACAACTACCATTAGGGTGAATTCAATCTGGCTAAGATGTTTAAATAATGTAGTATATTAATAAGGCCTGTTGGGATCCCATATGCTATCCTCTTTTTGGTGATAAATAAAGATGAGACATCGCCTTTGTAGGACACTTCTGTGTCTGTCTCAATCTCCCCCTTTTTCTCGCGTTTTATCTTCACAGTCACAGTTTTTTTTTTTTTTCCCCTTTTCTGTCTCTGCTTGCATTGTGTTCACAGAAGAAAACATCAGTGTTCAACACATCGCAGGGGAGGAAAGTTTCACTCGAGGGAAGTAAATAAATAAGATTCATATTTCACTTTGAGGTAGTTGAGAGAAAAAAAAACACAAAATATCTTCAGTCTTTTTGAGTAATAGTGGTGTAATAACTAAGCAAACACAAAATAACAACACTGTACATCCAGTGTGAACCTAACACCTGCATAACTGTCAAAGGTGCAGACAGCTTTTAATTTAGGGTATTTTTTTTTTTGTCTTTAAAGTCGCCTCTCTGTGTTGATACAGTGAATAAATAACTGTGGACATTAATCTCATCCAACACTGAAGTTTAAATATACTCTACAAGGTACAAGTCTAAATATCACCTAAAGGGTAAACCAGTCTTATACATAGAAATCCCAGCTGAGGCGCCATCCATTTTTAGATCACTGAAGATTGACATCAGTTGAACAGCAAGGTGCGAGTGCAGATTTTCAGTATTTGCTTATTTCAAAGCGATTGCCTGCACATGCTGAGGGGAAATAATGTCGTTTTGACAAACGCATACACAAACAAACAGAAACATTTAATGTATGAATAAACGGTGAGTAAAACTGCTGCCCCTCTTCCTATCTTGCTTCTCCAATGTATTTTTCTTCCTTTAGTATAAAAATGTCTGTCTGCTCAAAGCTGAATGTTAGCTAATTATTTTTGTTATCTTTCACTATGGCTAGAGGCCCTATCAGACTTATATGCATGCAGTACAGATAAGGGCTTATTGGCAGAGAGAAGCGGACGATTTTTAATCATAAATACGGGCAGCTCTGCTCATCAAAGTACCACTGTCTGTAGTTTGTCTAATCTGGTCTTTCCAAACTCACCCCACTTCCTATGTTTCACCAACATGATTTTATTTCTTCCCGACTCCCACCCTCTCTCTGTCACTCTTTTTCTCCTCTCTTCCCGAGTATTATACACTTCTGTGTTCCTACGAGCACCGATTCTTGTAAATCACCTCCCCTACACAGATGGTAGCTTCCCCAGAAGTGACGGGTGTAATCTAGTTCCAGGTTAGGGTTATTCACCACGCCCCGCAATGAATGGCGTTGTGTAGCTGGCATTTAATCAAAGCAAGCGGGAAACAAGTGGCTTCACACCTCGTGGACGATGAACAAAGCATTTCGTTATTCCTCAGGGGCTTCCAAGCTAAACTTTAAAAAATTGTCGCACGTCTGATAGTTGATACAACACGAGCAGGGATCTAGTAAGGAGAGAACAATGCGATAGTGCCACAAAGCTAAATTTGAGTTTGATAGGACGTAGGTGCCAACAGAGGCAGTGCATAGAAGCTGGAGGTCAGATTAGGCTGGTTGCGTGTTTGCATATGTCAAAGCATGTCTGCCACTACATTAACTGATGGCCAAAAACAGTTCAACTTTCATTGAACTTTAAACTGACATTGCATGTCAGCTTAAAGTTGTGAATAATGTGAATCACACTAACGGGAACAGCGATAATTGTGTTTATTAGCAGCTGTCATGCTGCAGGCCATGTTTGACTGCTTTTTGAAGCCACCGCTGTGTCTTTAACCAATGAGCCTTTCAGTCTGTGGTTGCGGGATGTTCTGCGAGGCCAACATAGACACAGTTGTTGTCCAGTGGCCTGTCTTGTGGCCATTCCACATTCGAGGCATTATGGAGCCCTCGTGAACTTGAACTGTGACCTTTTCTTGCACTCTAAGTTGACCTGATAAGGCCTGTTCCTGCTGGTTTATATTATATAAAAATGCACCAGTATTGCTGGTCGTAGGGCTTAAAATACTACATACTGTAAAAAGTATTAAACTAATCATACAAACTTGTCATTTTTTAAATCAGTACGTACATGCTGGTTCCTGAACTATAGATGGAGAATCCATGATTACACAAACGAGTGACTGATGGCATCTGCGCTAATTTGTTCCTTGTCTAAATGTAATCAACTCGAGGGAATGCTCCCTCTTCATGATTAGAAATGAAGACATCGCAGCTCAAATTTACACTCTCTACTGGATATTGACTCTAGGTAAAGGAGAATATTTCTCAGTTAAGCCATTAAAAATAACTGCAGTATTTTATTTAATTTCTCTACTTCCCCTTTTTATTTTCATTGCTGCTTTATCTTCTTCCTGGAGGGCATGGACATCAAACTTAAAAATCAGTTATATTGAAATATCTGCATAACGTTGCAGGCTACACACATACAGTATGCACTGTTCAAAGTCTATTCTGTTACTAGTCAGTTACATAACTGGTACAGTATGGTGGTTTTGTTTGTGCGGTTGTTCGGTACGCAACAATTGTATAGACATTTTGGCTTCTTGCTAATGTAGTGAATGGATAAACTGTGTTTTAGACACCTCAGATTTGTGAAATGTTCTGCTGTTTGGCAAATGTTTGTCATGTTCTGACCATAAAGAATACCGTCTGGTTTCTTCAGCTTTCATTCAGGAGCAAAAATCAGCCTTTAAACTTGAAAGAATTAATGATTTGACATTCATCATGATAATTATCGATATCGACTAAATGGTCATTTTTATCATGATAACATTTTTGGCCATATCACCCACCCATATGCTAAAATTAGGATCAACAGTGTGACTACATTCTTGGCTTATATGTATACAATGTAATTTTTGTATTGCCAGCTGTCATCACTGTTGTTGACTATAGTTCTCTCAGCATGTTGGCTTTTACAGAGAGCAACAGCTCCCGTCTCATTTTACTCATGGTTGTGAGTAGACTTGTCTTATTGGCAATTGGTTTGTTAGCTGGGGAGAGTGATGTAAAGAAGTTGTCCATGATGACATTCCTCCCGTTGCCTGTGATCTCTGGGATGCATCACGATTGTCTGTCTCTAGTAGCGTGGTGTCTCATCCTTAATAAAGAAATGTGTTCAGCCTGTATTTGGTGTCCAAAGTTTGATGCCAAATTGTTTTTTGCTTGCAGTGTACTGGGTGAATTGGCATTGACGTGTCATTTGGCATAACTGTTCATCAACTTCCTTCCTGGCTTGTAACAGCCAGTGTACTTGTGCACAGTGTGTTCCAAGTGAGTCTCCAGATGCTTCTGTCATATCTCCCTATTGTCAAAATGCACAAAGTACATTATTTAACTGCAGCCATTCTGTAGCATTGTCTTGACATGGAGCAGTCGCTTTCCATTTCCATGTCCAGCACAGCGCCAGAAGTCAACCTCTGCACGTCATAGGCTCTCAGCAAATAGGGATGAAGTTCAACCACAGTCGAGTCTAGGGATGTCAGTTTCGGTTAATTTAGCTTTTCGACAGACTGGACCCATTAACTAACCAGTTAATTTTTAAGAAAAGTGTAGTTCCCGATGGCATAACATACTTGGTCTCAAGGTATGAATATGAATAATGATACGAATATAAGGTGACCCTGATTACAAGATGACCACCCCCCCTTTTCCAACAGCTGCTTTTGGAAAATAACGTTACTTTTTGATTATAACGTACATCATAGCATAGTTACATACTGAGACACTCTCCTGCCAGGCTCTTGGAAGTGGTCAACCATTATTTTCTCCAGCAGTTAGCATTTATAAGACTGCCTGTTTGTCTTTGGTACTTTATCCATTCAAAAAGATCCGATGTTGTGAACACGTATGTGTCTAGCCGTTAGCGGAATGTGTATACAAATTAACCTATAGACCGACATGCACAACCAGTAAGAAGTATACACTTATATGGTCCTACCCCTTCTTCATAGCTCAAACAATTAACTCATCATATATACAACTCACAACCGACTACCCCAATACTATTATGTCCATCCAGTGTCAATCAGATATAATTTAGACAATTACCTCAATGTTCACCAACCCTTCCTCATCACTATACCTCTTCAAACCATTACACAAATTTACCGTGAGTGTTTTTTTTAAATTAAACTTTCCTCTTAAATTATAACCCCCCTCTCTGTCTAAGAACATTGTTTGTATGTTACCCAGAAATAAATTGTTTCTTGCTTTATACATTATTTGTGCAGTCTTAAATTCTATAAGCTCCATGAACTTCAAAGCCTGTGACTTTAAAAACAACATGTTAGTGTGTTCACGTTATCCTTCATTGTTAACTATCCTTATGGCCTCCACACAGTAATTCAGATACGGTAATAAAAGTCAACAATACAGAGTGTTCACTGCTTTATGATCCAGAATGTGTCTTGTTTTTCCCAGAACTGCAACGCTGCTCGCCAACTTTGCTCACACATATCTTATATGAGGTTTTTCAGCTGATTTTGTGGTCTAATATCCCACCCAGTAATTTATTTTCATATCCTCTTTCTATGTTAACATTGTCTATCACCACTTGTACGTGAGTGTTTGTTTTACAATTTCCAAACAGCGCAATCTTTTTGTTCAAATTTAATGATAATTTGTTTATGTCAAACACATTTTGTCATGGTAGTTTGTCCTTTGCATTCAGTTCCCCTCGTTCTGCTTTTTATCCTAGTTTTTTAAATTTTTAATCACTGTTGCACTGTTCATCTACACGTTGAGTTTTCCAGTTGGTCATTAGATCAGTTCTGTCTCTCTGTATAAGTTTTGCAAAGTGTACTCTTACAGTAGCTGATTACTGGGTGTATAATCTGAAACATGAAATGTGTGTATTTTTTTAAAAAGTAAGGTTCAATAATTCATGCTGGCTATGGTGAGTTGGTGTAATTTATTTTGCGGGCCTATAACTTGGTGTTTAAAAGACTTATTAAGGACATGTCTACTGAGTGGGACATCTGTGGGTGCTCAAGTAAAATATTTGGCAAAAGGGGATTATGGAGGTGCAGTGTACTTGAATATGGAAGATAAAAACATTAGAGAGGAAGAAATTAGTCAGAATTTTTTTTTATGCTTATATTTTCCTGGTTTTTAAGGCGTTGTTTTTGTTCTTGTGAGGGTCAGATGAGGTATTGGTGGGATAATTATTCACTAGTCACGACGCTGTTCTGTATGGCAAGAACAATGTCTAAAGAATCTTAGAATAAAACAGACAAAGGTATAACAGGGGAAGAGTGACCTCATGATGGAGGTGTTGTGTTCAGAGAAGGCACAATCTCTCGGCTGATCAGTCCACAGCCAAATATTCTTCCATCTGTGATTGAACTAGCAGACATTTTAGTAATAAGCTTTATCTTTAAAATTAAAGTATTTTGCCCGTCAAAAAGCGATTGTTAGCATGCCATAGTTCAGACTCAAAACAAGAAGTTGTCAGAAATGGTTTGGTTTGGGAATCTCCTGTAGCTCTGCATCTGAGGCACGCATATTAACAACTATGATGGTAGTGATAGTGCATGAACTCCTGCTCACCTTCCTGCTTGTCACTAAAAACCTATTCATTGGCAGCGGGTGCTGATAGCACACACACACACACACACACACACACACTCACACACTCATCTATGGCTCCCGTGGATCCGCTGGAATTGGTAATGACACGATCCATCTCTAACCCATTTCCAATTCAGCTCTGGGAAATGAGATAGGATGGTAATGGAATCTCATTGATCTGAGTTTGCTCTCATGTTTATGGTCCATAACTGTGGAAGTCATTTCTAATGTTCTTTCCCACATTGGATCTTTTTGCATGCTACCATATTTGTGGTAGGCTCCATTCAGCTTTCAGTTTACGGCAAACTTGACATGTGAAATGTTTCATTTTGAAATGGTAGCTTACATTTTGAAGTATGAGTTGTACAGTATAGGTGACAGGCATTTCATTATCAGATTTTTTTTCTAAAGTTGTAATTCATGTTCACTAACAACCGTGTCTTTGAAGTCTGACTACAGTAAGGAAACTCTCTTCTGATTTAGTCTGTCAAAACTTAATTCTGTGTTGGTTGTTTTTTTTCAAGAGTTGATGACTGTAAAACAGTAAAATGACAAACTACCTTTTAAAAATGCAAGAAGCAAAGAAAAACATCACCTCTCTGAAAATTTCTCAATACAGGTCACTCTGTGCTGTATTAGAGGTAAATCCTCTGAAGACATAAAATGCCTGTGATCATTTTTATATTCATCTAAACTGAATGCAATTTCAAGTAAAATCCCATTAATTGGCTATGCGAGTGCTGCATAGAGGGAGCAGAGCATTGTAGTGTAGCTCTTTGTGGATTCAGTTCAAGATAATGGGAACACTGTGTTTAGGTACAGAACAGAGTGAATTTTTCCCTAACTTTGATCACTGGAGTGGTTTTTCATTTTGTGTCTTTTGGCCACCAGCAGTCAATGGACGAGTTCCATGACAGATGTTTGCTGTGACAACAAGCAACTGTGTGACTGCGCAGATTTCCAAACTCACTAAAACTCAAGTCCCCTCCACCCCCACACACACACTCCTCTCCTTTCTACTCCGTCCTCTGTACATTCCAAATACAGAGAAATTTCCACCCAAGTTGTTGTTGTCTGCAGTCGTGTCGCCTCGAAACGTTCCCCGTTATAAAATACAACTGAATGACAGCATTCACCGCATTTTGCTGCGCATATGCCAGCAGCTTTCAGCATGGCATGCACCTGTATGAGTGTAAGGTTATTCTTAAACCATCACACTAACAGTAATAATTCAAATTCATTGTTTTATTTGTCCAATTTATAGAATTTGCAATGCCATTCAATGCAGTTGATAAGGAGGTGGGAAGTTGATGCATGTGGCTTTGACATGATTTCCATACACTGATATTCACTCTGGCCTTCCAGCATGCAAAATGCCAAAATACACATAACTATATACTGTATAAGGTAATACAGGTATGGAATAGAGCAGGAAAAAATATAGCATCCCCATAACCTGCTTCAAAGTCAGTGCCAGCAGAAGATGAGCTGGCCTTTCAGTCACAAAATCATGTGACTATATGATAAGGAAAGCCCTATTACTCTGGATGTTTGTTCCCTGCAGATCATCCCACCACAGTCTTCAAAGACGCACACACACACACACACACACACAGTGCCCTTACCTTATCTACCTTACCCTCTACTTGCCACAGTCCAAAATTATAACATAATAAAATCCTACATTGCATTCAGTAATTCCAGCAACTCTTTTACATACTCACCCACTTCATATTCTTGGTGAATGTGATTGGACTGACTGCTCAAGACCCCGGCAAACATGGCTTCCCATTACATCACAAACCAACAAGTGAAGTGTGAAATTAACCGATGCGATGACATGTCAAGTTTGCTCCCTGCACATGAGGATTGAAGAGAACAATCTGCATTGTGGACAGTCTATGCTTTGCATGCATTTAAGCATGAGGGTACAGTATGGGCGAGACAACCGTGAAAACAATGGCGTAGGTGTTGGCTTATTGGTGTATTTCAGCAGGCACATGGGATATATCCACTGTAGTGGAAATGTGTGAATACTGTCTGGAAGTCCCCACCTCATTTGTCTTTTATACAATTATTGAAAAAGCCATGTTGGAAGGTGCTTCCATTTTCTATTGTGCTACAGGGAGTTGGAGTCGGTGTGTCTGTACACAGATTGCATTGTTTACTCCACTGTGGCCACCTTTTGGCTGTTTGTTTTGGTGATGTTTGGCTGACTATATTATATATTCATTCCAATCCAATACTGCAATAACGGCACAACACTTTGCAGACCTACGTAGGAACAGCATTACTCCAGAGAGCTGCATTAAACAAAACAAAACCTAACGTGTTGACAATTGTTTTGTTATGACAAATCAGTTCCACATTCTGCAGTGCAGTGTAATTTAAAATAGACAAAATCTGCTGGCAGTGTGCGCCTGCCACTCAAATGCACACATAATCACAGCATCCCCAGATAAGTACAATCTGTTGTCCTTTTCATGGTTCAAACCAATTTGTATACAAAAAAAAAAAAAGATAAGTGTGTTCAAATGGTCTCTATTGGCAGATTTGTTGGGGAAAACACTGGGACATACCCAAGGGATTCAACAGCAGATTAATATTCTGAATGTTTTATAACTTTGTGGAAATGTTCTTTATCATTAGTGTCGGGAGGTTTTAACTTTATCGTCATTATCCCACTGGTCACTTAAAGCACTGTCAGGTGACTTTGCTCGAGGTTCAAGGCATGCTGGCCCTCCTCAGTTATGCTTCATCACTCTTCTCATCTGTTACTATATTTCTCACTCTTTATCTTTGAGGTTGGTAACTCGCAAAGTTGAATCAATGTTAAATCTTTATCTCTTGGTTTTTTTTCGTTTTATAGTGAAAACTGTGCATCTACTACGCATATTCCACCTGTGCTGTCTATGGCAATGACTTGTGCCCATTGGCTATTTAGTGACACACATCATTGCATAATCAATGGGATGAATCTAAACACCAGGCAACAGTAATACTTTGAAATCATGATGCCTGCTTGACCCCCATCATTTATTTAGAGGTAGTTTAATGAAATAGTGAGACATCCAGATTGTTCACATCTAAACAACATTGCCACAGTCGTGTGGAGTGAGTTAACTGTGTGAGCGTATTGATCCCGTTGTGTTGAAGAGCTAAAGGTTAATGTGTTGTCTATCGATCTGAATAAAGCCTTTTACTTAAGTCCGCAAACACTGTGTTCAATAAAGCCCTTCGGGTGCTGTTTGCACCTTTGGCTCGTTTTAGCTTTAACGGCCTTTTTTGGATCCAGCACACGGCCTAGGGGAAGCTACTGCTGACTCCATACATTACATCACATTACATGACGAATGCTAAGAAATGTAATACTGCTTTGCTTCTTGTTTGAAAACATATATTTTGCATTTAAAGAATAATTCAATTATTATTTATGTGTAAGATAAAGGCATCTGACAGAGAGCTACCATGAAGTTGTAATCTTTTATTTGGTATCTCCCTCACAGTCACCCAGGCTGAATTCAAGTGTGGAAGACCATGACATTAAAAACAGTTGTTGAACAACCAGCACCAGCCCTTGCAATAACGGCGGCTGCTTTGTTCGAGTAAGGACACTTGGATATTGATGTGGTTAGCAGCTATTCTTATGTGAAGCATTCAGAAACGTATTTGTATTCATGTTTTCTCGCCTAAAGCAAGCCGCTGCTACATTGCTTGAGGTCATGTTAAGAGCATTGTTTAGTGAGTATTACTCATACTGTAAATACACAACAATGCAGTACTGTGTGTATGGGCAAGACCGCAATTTCACTGACCCATGATGCTAAATCAAATCCTTGACTTGGCAAAGCTGTATATTGCATTTTAATATTTCTTTCAGTATTACATTGGAGGATATAGAGTGTCAGTAATATGTGAGGTGATTTCTTGGCTGTGGTGAAATATGGAATTGACCAAACCAAAACATCAGGCTGTTAGAAAATCTATAACATCAGTAAATCCACTGAATAGATGATGGTGCAGGATGTTAAAACTGTTATCACAGAAAACTAACTGTCAAGAATACAACATTCAGATTGAGTTCTCTGTGGGCCCCTTTTCCCTATTACAGAAATGAATGGTTTCAATATCTGTGCAATGGTGTGTTAAGAACGAACGGAATATCATTAACAGGAAAAGAGGCTATTAAAACATTTTATTTCTCTGAAGGCTTGGAAGTGAATCCCGCCACTGAGCAGAACTACTTTTGTTTACAGAAGTCATGGCATATTCACACCCCAACAATTGATCATAATTGAGATTATCATATTAAGTACTTGCAGATATGATTTCATTAAGAAGTGTCTTGGTTGAAAGAACAATTTAAATTCTGTTGAATAAGGTAGCTGAAATGCAAGTTTGATGGCAATCCACCACCCCAGGTAGCAGTAAGCAAGCTTTATAGACATACCTTCGAAGTGTTGAACAGTGTCTATATGCTACATACTGTTTCTAGAAACTTAAGAAATGGAAAATGACACTTGCTTGTACTTTGCTATGGTTTTATAATACAGCCACTACAGCCACACATGTGCTTCTGCTAACAATCTGAAAAATATGAAATCCCTGTGGACTGGAGAATTAAAACCAGCTGTTGAACTTTAATGCTAAGTAGAAGAATCTAACCGCTGTATAAACAACAAATCATTGGACCTAGCCAGATCCATACTTACATTTTATTAGCGTTGTTTTTCTTCTTTAGTTGTGCTGGATACAAGAAATTGCACCTGGACAATAAGCTGTATAATTATTTAAAAGTAATGTGTCTCATGAAAATCTCCCAACAAGTGTTTAGACATTAAAAGTTGTATTTTTCACTGTTTGTTTGTTTGCAAATTTTAGAAATTGCATATACAGTCAATGGAAAGACGTTTTCAGCTGTCACCTGCAACTCTTCATCGAACAGCTCACTGTAAGTACTCCTTCTTTTTCCATATGCTTTTCTGCAATATTCAGTTAACGCTAACTGCTGTTTCCTGTGACTTCTTCACAATAAAAGCTACCCCTTGTATCACCACTCGGATGCTTTTATTTGCAACAGTGGCAGTAGGATGTTCTGTTTGCATTTGCAGTGATTTAACCCTAACCCTGACACGGTGAAAAGAGAGGGAGTATTAAACACTCAGGCTGTTATCAATGAGCTAAAATTGTGCTGGATTACATGTATGCCTCATTTCCTGTGAATCCCTTGTGAGGGTGTGAAGTCAGTTTGGGATTTGGGACTTTAAAGACAACAGAGAGAAATAAGAAATATCAAGAATCTGTGGTTAGAGGACAACTGTTTTTATCTTGAATCTTGAACGATTTCTTTTGATATTAGAAGGTTTCTCACATTGAACTTCCATGGAGCATAATTGGTTAAATCTTTTCCCTCTCTTGTTGCTTGTGGGAGGTGAATGATAAACCAAGAGAATCGGTAAACCAGAATACATTATCATCCTGAGTAGGTGGTGAAAACCCCTGTCTCTCATGTTATTATGAGACAGAGAAAAACACCTGTTGCTGAAATCAGCGAGGCTTGCAATTTAATTTTATCAGCCCACAAACAATCACTCATTAGGTAGCTGGAACGATGATGGAACCCACTCAGCTGTGAAGCTCGGCATACTAGGGCACAACACATAACAAGAGAGCTCCTTTTACATGGGGGAGGAACCTGCTCGGCTGAATCGTCTTTGGCAGAGGGACCCCTGTGGCAGCAACACCAGTTATTCACAGCTAATGTCATGGTCTTTAATCTTTTTAATACCTACTGGAAAAAAAAAAAATTAAACAAATATATGTCCAACATCAGAATTTCCAAATTAATTAAGTCAGCACTTACCATTTAATCAAACAAACAAGCATTTGAAATTAACTCAGCAGGCCAACTGTTTTGCAGACAGATACTGTATAAAATGCTTGGCTCTCTATTATAATGCACCAACTTCACCCAGATGGGGATTTGCCTTTTGGCTGACTGGCAGATGTTTCACAACTGGGGACTCAGGTTCAAATCTAATATATTAGAACCCAACACTGTGCGAATATTAAAAGAGGCGTGGTGTTTGTTCGACTACTTTATGTGTACTTTTATCCAACAGCACAATTCATACAGGAGTCTCTTTCTCCGTCGCAGAACTTTGATGAGGATGCAGGGTCTTGCTTGATTTTAGTTTTCTTCTTCTGTGTCCCCAAACAGGAGTGTTTGCGTCTATCAGGTTACTTCTTCAATTGCCACAAAGAACTCCAGCTGCATGTTGAGTTGATAAAACTTCATAGCAAGCAAAAAGTCAGGCAAATGTAAAAGCACGAGGTGTCTATCTGAGAACTTAGATTGTAGGAGGCTTAAAAAGCTGGCAAGGAGTAAGTATTTGGACTGTAATTACTACTGAGGTCTCCCATACAGACATGTGCTTTAGACATCATCGAAATTACTGATCAGCGTATGCAGTATTAAAATCACCTAACCTCCTCAAGACAAATAAATCCCTACTGAATGGGGCTTTAGACTCATCCTCTGTTTCAGAGTACCGCCTGTCTCAGAGTAATATCCTCCTGCACTAGTCTCACTCAGCACTCACAAAAAGACAGCTGCACGTCCTTTGAATCCACTGAAAAAAACAGGAGGGACTTTCAGTTCTCTTTTAGTTACTTGTGGCAGCGAAATAAATACATGAGCTGCCTGTAATCTCCGCAGGTTGACTTGGTTGATTCCTCCCTCAAACACAAACACACACACTCACACACACACCATCCCTGAGATGAGAGTGCGCTGCATTTTCCAGCAAAAAAAAGTGGAGCCAGTCGGAACAACCTGTCTGGAGCATTTGAGCTGTTGATATTGTGTCCTTAAATAGCTCCAGATGCAACATTGACACCAAATGGAAACACAAAATTTACCCATGTAACAAGAGGTATTTATAGATTTATGCAAAAACATATAATATAGTTGAGCTAAAACAGGAGTAATTTGCACATATAATGAATGGGATAAGTGGTGTACAGTGTTTACAATACTGATATTCCCCCCAAAAAAACATGTTAACATTATTTTTGACTGCAAAAATGGATGACTAAATGTTATTTCAGTTGGGCTTTAAGGTTTCTGGTTCAGGTGACATTTGCAGGGGAATTCGTCACTGACTATGTCGTAATCAGCAAATACATATTTACTGTACATGTCGATGTCCCATCAAAGCAAAATAATATTTTTAGTAGAACAAAGAAATGCCGAGTTGTGTGTTATTGCTCCATTCCCCAAACGTAAACTTCTGCTATGAAATTCTGCTATGTCTATGATGCCAATCACAACAGTCACAGTCTGTCCTCTGAAATCCATTGTATTTTCAATTGTCCTCGCCGATCATCACAAAAGAGGCAGGCTACAGTGTGGCTGTGCGGTGGTAAATTGAAAGTGTAATTTCTAACAATATGGGGGCCCAGCGGTAGAGATGCGATTGCCTTGTCTAGATTTCTGAGCAAATGTGAAATAAAAATGGATGTTCCATTCCAAATAAATAAGATGGGAATAATAACATTCGCCTGAGGTTAGGAAGGCCTCATTGGGCACACCATTTGGAAAAGGACATTTGAGCCATTTGCTTTTTATTGCCTCTCCATACTTTTGACAGCATGTGCTATCTCATCTTAAATTTAATTGGAAAATAATGTGCATTTGGGTCAGTGATGTTAGTTTAACTGAAAGTACAGCATAATATTAAACCTACATTTTAATTCCAGTGAATAAAGTAGCTACGTTGAAACAGTTATGAATGTAGGTAATGAAACTTTTGTGCTGTCATTGTTTACTTTTTCCTGATTATGTCTACTAATCCCTGAAAAGGAAGCAAAATACAGATTGAGTTGTATGTTTTGTCATTCAATATAACATGGACTTGAGTATTACAAGGATATATCAGATAAATGTAGTAGATTTAGCCACATTCACTTGAGTATGATAAAATGTCTATTTGCTCAGTTTGCCTACCAAACAATAGGATTTAAGGAGTTTTTAGTTGCAAGATTTATCTGAACATTCCAAAGTCATTTGCAAACCAAAGTGCCCCCTGAAAACCCTAAAATGTGGTCTTTGCTGATTTCTTCACAGACAGCTTTTGTCAAAAATAATGGCAGATTAAGCCTTTCCATTTGTTTCCATGAGCGAGGCTGCTGCTGAGCTAATAAATAGCAGTGACATTCTTATTCAATTGATACTCAATTTAAGTGCAAACATTCTTGAGCAGAATTTGCCATCGTTCACCTTTTTAAATGTTTGTCATTGTCTGTCACAAAGGTGGTCTTTATTGCATTTTCTGGAACAGACCAAATAGAGGTCACCGGCAGTAACATCCATCTCCGCTATTCCCCTTTGACCCCTTGAGATATTTACTTTTTAAAAATCTGTTTCATACACCAAGGTTGTTTCTGCAACTGGCTGCTCCCAAATTGCTTTTACAAAAGCACAGTATTTCACAGTACGGAAGGTTCATTGACGGAAAATGAAGAGGTCGCCACATGTAAATGGTAGATTCCGTTGAGGTAAGCCACATTGTTGGTCACCAAGGCCAAAACAATTAGCAGCGGTGACCAGCAGGTGGTTGAGGAGGAGGCTATTAATATGATTATGTAATGTGCAACCCCTCCCAAAAAAAAAAAGCAATTTCAGGAGAGCAGAGAGAAAAGAAAGTAACAAAAACAGATGCTGTAGGTATTTTAGCAAGCATCCACTTTGTGGTTTAATATTTTGAAATAGTTATAAAGAAACTTGGTGTGAGCACTGTGAGTTAACATGTTTAAAATGTTTTTGACACATGACAGCAAGAAACATGAATGAATGTATGAACAAATAAATATTTGATGGCGCACAGCTGTTGTCATGAAGAAGATACTATGACTCATAGGGTGCATTAATACTCTATCAGCTTGTCTAAAGGGTTATCCCACAATTTTAAACTTAAATGTGATTCATATATTTTCTGGATTAGATACCAAAGTTAAGGGACCATAGCAGTGTTATTGCATGTTTTAGCCCATTTAATAAGAAACACATAATCTACTGCAGACCATTTTCCAAAGCATGCTGTAGTGTTTCAGATGTCAATGTCATTTTTGTAAAAGATTAAGTTGTGGTGTTTGTAAAACAATACTTACAATACTTTACCACGCAACAACAATAAAAAGCAGGCATGAGTTTCACATTTCGAGAAAAATTCCAAACTTTACCAGCTGATTTATTGTAATGAAAGAAAACCAACGGCGACCTTGATGTTATCCACATTTCATGTAAAACACTGTAGTGTTTCAGAAAATGATGGGCAGTAATGTACAGAACATATGACATGTAAAATCATGGTAAAACATGTAAAATCACTGGAATAGTCCCGTAAGGAACAGGTGACCCTATAATAATAATCTCTCATGGACTGTGGCCAATGAGCTGTACTCCTTTTCTTTCTGAGATGATCTTTCATGACTCTGCATAGTCAAAACACATTCTTTCTTGTGGTAGAACTTTGTTTTTATCTTCTAGTTTTGAGGTCACTTTAAGACCGTGTGAGAGGGTAACATACTAATGAAATCCCTGGCTTAGACGCAAGCCACTTGAGGCAGTTACATGATATTACTGTAGGTATGTGAACTCTGATCTTCTCAATATAATGTTCTTATCTAATGGCAAACCTCTGAAAATCTAATATCAACAATGTGCTTATTTAAAGGCACCCTCAGGCAAGACATTTCTTGGGAAGTCTGGGAAACAGGAAGTGAACTACTACAATGCCCAGTGGTCAAATGCTTTGATTTATTCTGGAGATTTAAGGCACTCATAGTTTTGAGAGCACAGATGGGTGAGGGAGTTACAGGAAATAGAGCAGGTATACAATAATTATCAAGCAGGATCTATAAAACTATCTATATCTAGTTTAGTAGTTCCACCACTTTTTACTTGAACTGCTCTTTACCTTTTTCCCCAAAATGTAAAAGAAAAGGACAACATGATCGCACTTGATATGTTTAGATTGCTTCATTTAATCTTACCTTGGTATATTGTTTGGAAAAACAGTAATATGTGTTATTTTGAACGGGTTTTTGTTTTTATAAGCTACCAGCTGGGTAAATTTTAGATAGAATCTCTCAAAATGCTTTCTTTCAACTGCCAAAACAGTCTGTAGATTGAAAAACATTTTAAAGATTGATAAACTGCAGTTATTTCCCAGTGCAATGGTCCTTTTCAAAGGAACACATCAGGGTGTCACTCTCAATTAACATTTGTCCTCTTGACGCCGGTGACAAGTTGTCACCCAGGGGTGAAAAAGTTGGTAAAGGAGGAAAATGGTTCTGTCCTCACTTTCCCTCAAGGATCAGAAATGCTACAGCCTTTTTTTTTTTTTTTTAAGAGCAAACGTGCAATGTTTCCCTCTCTCTGTCCTCTGCCAGATAGCCCAGAGGCTGCCAGACAGGAAACCATTGATTATTTAGCTCACAATATGGACTTTGTGATGTTCAGAGTGAACATATAGCATGGGAAAGGACTATCTGACTAGAAAGATACATGGTTACCTCTTGGGAGTGATCCATTAAATATGATGCTTTGATGGTGTCAACTCAACAGCCTCCACTCCATTCTTCCTGAAGTCAATCACAGCTGTCCAGACACAACAGCTGGGGATGTATATCATTGTGTTGGAGAGCTGGAGTTGTGATAAATATAGTGAAATTAGAAAGCTTTACAATCACATTATTAATATTTCAACATAGGTAGGGAGACATTTTTGTCTTTTCTTATATTTGTGCACAATACTGCAGACACTTGTATTATGAGCCACATGTCTGACAAGCACAGAGCTCCAGTGCAATGCTGCCTAGACACTAGAAGCAAGTGGAAACCCTGTTATTACTCAGGAGAAAGTATATATATTTGAGCTTTTTCTGCTCTCAGCTATTACACAAGGAAGACTAATTGATCCCTGCGGATGGCAGACAAGGCAATAGGTCATAAAGCACAGCCACTTTGCTTTCTCACAACTTGCTATCACTTTCCTCCCAAAGTGCAATCAGCAACAGCTAGGGAAAAACTTGGGACATAATTTGAGGCTATACATCTTTGCAGACGGCTACTTTTGTCATCTTAAGTGGACTTGCAAGAAGAAAACGGCAAGAGCCAGTTGTGAGGTTCTGACTGAAAACAGCCCTTTTTATTGCCAGTGTGAAAATGTGCAGCGAAGAATAAGATGAAACATGAAAATTAACCACATTACTTCTATAAAAGGACAGCAAGCAGACTTTAGAATACACAAACCTTTCACGATGTGGCTGTCGCACTTCAACATCAGATAAATAAAAATGGAGATCATCAAATATTTAATTGTAACAAAGCCTATGATTGATTGTCTAAACAGTAATATATAGACAGACCAGTATAGCAAGTGTTAAGCTTTGTTCCTTTTTATAATAAATGTTCTGTTCAAAGACGTAACAGAATGTGTTTGTTGTGTAAAGTAGTATGAGCAGAATGAAAAAGAGGACAAAGTAAGATTTTGTTTAATTAGTACTTTCCTCAGTCCAGCAGATAAAATCGGTAGCGTGCCAGCAGTCAGCTGACGTGTTATCAATATTTCTTGTGAGAACTATATTTTAAAGATGACTTAATGAACAGGACGGGCTGATGGGGCAGGAGAGAGACGGCAACAAGCGATGTATATGTTTGATTAGCAGTGATCCCTTCCAACATGCGTACATACACATGTACACAAAGTACACCGCTGACGTGCAGGGAAATTGTCATCGCTCGCTGTCGCAGGAACAGTGCGACACGTGTATGTCTCCCACCGCTGTCACGCTTTAAGGACTTCTCGGTTATCACACACAGAACTGTAATTGAGGTGATGATCGGTGTAGATGTTCACAGCTGCCTCATTGTTTGCTTGTGAGGGCACGTCAATCTCGGTCAAATTTGTGTCACAAAACACACGCTCATAAAACTGAAAACATGCCTGAACGTTTTACTTCATACATGGCTTGACCACTTTAAATGCATTCATATCTCACACTACTGTATTTAAAAGCAATTGCATAGAAACCAAATTCCTTCCATAAAGACTAAAGCGATAATATGACTTATGGCCAGCCATAATTGTAGGTTGTGGTCGCTAACTGCTCTGGCACTGTGTGTGATTTTTCAGATGAAAGTGTACCTCTGTGTGCTGTCTGAGGTAAGGACTTGGCTTTTTATCTGTAGGAAAAAGATGCTACATGTTTTATAGATCTATTGATTTAGAGTGTGTAGTTACACACACACACACACACACACACACACACAAAAAAACACAACAGAAGCATGCATACTGTGTATTCTTTCATAGCTTGTTCATTTACACCCAGGATATTACACCCATTACACCTGTATGTAATTGTTGAACATCTCATTCCAAAACCATTAAAATGCTGCTGTAACAGCCTCCACTCGTTTGGAAAGGCTTTCCACAAGATTTAGGAACTTGGCTGCAGAGATTTGCTCCCATTCAGCCACAAAAAACATTAGTGAAGCCAGGCGATAATGCCGGGTGATAAGGTCTTGCTCGCAGTGGGCATCCCAGTTCATCCGAGAGGTGTTTGATGGGTTTTGATGTAAGGGATCTGTGAAGGTCAGTTATGTTCTTCGACAAAAAAAAAAAAAAACATTTGTTAATGGACCTCACTTTGTGCTCAAGGGTCTTGTCATGTCAAAGCAGAAGAGACCCTTCCCAAAACTGTTGCCACAAAGTTAGAAGTGTACTTTTGTCTTGTATGCTGACATAGACTTAACACTCACACATTCTAAGTAGCGGGCTCCCACTCGTATTTCATGACCCTTAAACTTCCGGGTGTGTGATTAGCGTGATATTTACACACTGATTGGCTCTGATTGGACAGTTATTTTCTCCTGGTGTCACTACAGTGGTGCGCAACAAAGTAGTTGGATTCCCTAGTGCCGTGTTTACACACCTTGTTTTCAAGTCCTGGTAGCTTGTTACAGTTATGGTGTTGAATGGAGAAGCTGCTCCCACATCTATGCTTCCGTTTCCAGAGAGAATCAAAACCGGTGTGATTGGTTGTCTCTGGGTTGTTGCTCCTCTACGTCAGATGAAACCTGCATTAAGTCTTCAACTTCTTAAGTTAGCACTGCTGGGTAACTTTGACAGATTTCCCTTGAACTAAAGCTTCATTTATACTTTTGCAATTAGGGATTATACCATACAGTACTTAAAGTAGCTACATGCAGAGGCTTCATAGCTACACTTTAGCTGACGTGTGCCTCCTCAAAAATATAACTACATACATGAAAATGTAACTACATGTCAGGGCTACAGCAGCTACATAGATACCAAGTGGGAACCGCAAGAAGTGTGATTGGTCAGCTTGGGCTGCCTATGTTTCCTACAATACATGTGGTTCCTAGTAGCAACTGTTGAGAGTGACACCTTGAAGCAAGTTGCAAAAGAAGGCTCAGTTATCTTCTCCTTTTCAGTAACACACATCTAGCAAAGACTTATCCCTTGCAAACTGCCTACTCGCTGTGATCACCACTTTCTGTCACAGAGCATGAATGAACATCTGTTGCTCGTATCACAAAGCGAATGAAAGAATGTAACCACAGTTACTGTGGAGACTTAAATCACAGCAGGATATCACAGGCCCGTTTATGTACGATACATCTGTCTAGTGTTGCTGTGGGGCTATCAACGGATGAAATCAAATGCTGAGCTATAAATCAAAACCTACGCCATAGCTGTCTACGGCAAAACTCCTGTGTCCAGTATACATCCTAGCCTAAAACATTACACACCCACAGACCAAAAGTTAAAAAAAAAGGGTGGACAAGGGTGTTAATATGTGTATGTTTAGGTACAGTAATAGTTTTTCTTCCCTTAAACAAGGCAAAATATATCAAATAACACATTTTATACTGTTTTAGCTTAAGTAATGTCCCGCCTAATTCCTCACAGACAATATGTGGGCTTCAAGATTTTTGAATGACAGTGATAATATTAAAGTAGGTCACTGTATTACTAGAGGAATTCATGAGAAACTAGCCTGGTGGTTAATTCGAAATATATTACACTGGTATTACAGAAGAACAATATTCAATAGAACATAAAAGCCTGTCTTCCAAAATTGAACTTACACTGTCTGAAGGTGGATGAAGAAGGATGGAATTAGCGTTTTTTTTTTGTTTTTTTCCCCCCATACTTTCAAAGAACACTATCATGACCGAGCTCTGAAAAGACACTCAGCTGTTGAAACGTCAACTACAATTCAGAGCAGCAGTCTCCTGTGCTGTTGAACTCAGATAATTCAGTCATTGCTTTCTGCTCTCTCTCCATGAGTTTCATCCTTTCCCTTTTCTCGTGCACTATTTCTCCTACCATCCATCTCCCTGCCTCTCACCCTTGCTGTCTCTCTTTCTTTCACCGAGGCCTTGGAGGGTTCTGCAATTACGTTTGGGGCGCTCAGAAAAGGGGATCACTCCAGTGAAATAAATCGCTTCATAACAGCTGCGGTGAAATGGCACTAATTGCCGATTGATTTGAAGCAGAGGCAGCAGATATCTGCAATGCAGAGCCGCATCTGCCACACTCTCCTCATCATTCCCCTCTCTGATTATCTATTGTTCAGGCTGTTTACTTTGTAGTGATGAGTGGTAAATGGCAGGTTAAGGAAGCTAAGGGGGCCAGACACCAAATTGGGTCCCTCTCAAAAAGACGGAGTGTAAAATTAGACATAATTAACACACCCCTCAGGCAGAATCTCCAAACCTCATGGAGATGGAAGAGATGCAAATTAGCTGTAAAGATACACACTTTATATACAAAAACAGTGATTAAGCTGCCTTTGGTGTACAGAGGCTACAGCCTGTCTTGATTGAGAGCAAATCAACCACTGTACAACTCATTTTAGTTTTCAGGAGTCTGGATGTTTTGTTGCATTAAGCATCACGCCAACAGAAAAGAAAGAAAACGCCACTAAGTAGAAAGCTTTATCACAGTCACAGAAAATCATTAGTCCCTCTGTGCTCAACTTTTTTCTCTGCTGAAAGGTAATATCGTATAGTTAGGTGGCTAATATGCTTTTAAATACCTGGCTGCAGTGATAGAAAAAAAAAAAGACTTGATTTGATATGACAGCTGACAAATTCACCCAATTCTGTATCTGAAACAAATAATGTCTGACATTGATATGAACCGCCCGGATTAATGGTACGCTGTGCATGTGAAACTACAGGCTCTGTGGGTGTCACTCTGTAGTGGTGCAGCTGTTTGTTTGCTCCTCTGCTCAACAAATATTGCTGTCAAATAAGTGATTTAAGTGCTCTCCCAGCAAGTACATTTTGACAACATGGATGTCACATTCTCTCTGCAGTTTATAATGAGGCATTCCAGGCACAGCCGAAATTTTAGAGCTTGGTACGGTTTTTCAAATAGTAGGAAAGCTAGTCAGTGTTATCCAGCACTAAACTGTTCAAATGCCACTTTTACCTAAGCACATTCAAGGGTATTAAAGTGCAGTCTAACTTAGGGAGCGGACTGATGAAGAAACTAAAACATAATTGTGCTGGAAAACTGAGCTGAATTGAATACAATTGGACTCACTTTTGCAGAGGTGGTTCTTTCCTATTTAAAGCACAGGGGCCAGTTAAATAAACAGCCAGCTGAATCAGCACTCATTTTTAGCAGCGGAGTGGCTCAGAAGCCACGTCAGACAGGTCAGCTAAAGAAATAAGATTTAAAGGAGGACAATGTGTCATTTTACCAACAAAGGAAACTAATTCAGAATTGTAGTACTGTTCCATTGTGGTGTGATATAACAAATCACATAACATTCAATTAGTTAACTTTTAGATAAGGTTCATATGAAAAAGAAACAAGGCACATATCATAGACACATTACTCACAGTACATGTTATGTATTTTCTTAGCAAAATATACTAGTGCTGCAAAGATTATACTCTGCTACAGGTACAGTTCAGTACTGAATACTAAGATCTAAAAATGTAACATCAAAAAGTATCAGTGTATGTAGTTTAAGCTCTTTAATCATTGCACAGCACAGTCATTTTGTTTGTTGACAGATCTCGGTTGCTGCTAGCCAACCAACTCTTATAAAAACACTGCAGCCAATATCATTAGCGACACTGGAAAACAAGCTAACTCTCCCAGTTTAAATGATGTTGTTAACTTTCTGTTGTTTGGTATGAGGCCATACCAAACAAGCTTCACAGTTCAGTTTCTTTTCCTAGACTTAGTAGATTTTGGTAAGGGTGCAACACCAGGGTGATATTCACACACACGGTGACATTAACCAGCGGTTACAACCTTGAGTGTTGATGAAAAATTGGGAAGATATGGCCGTGACAACGAGATGAGAAGTGTGTTTTATGTGGCACAGGACAAAATCGCCATTTTTCAAGTAAAAATACCAAACATTCACAAGTTAAATCTTCTCAGTTGTAGGATTTGTGGTTTCTCTCTGTTTTATATAATTGTAAATTATTATATTTGGGTCTTAAACTGTTTGTCAGACAAAAATGGCAAGGCTTCAGCAGGCTTTAGAAAATTATGATTGGTATTTCTCACTATTTTCACAGCCTTATAGACCAAATGATGAATTGAGTAATATAAAATAAATGTCAGATTAATCAATAATTTAAATATTTATTAGTTGCAGCCATAGTGACAATTATTGTTCAATATGAACATGCTACTGCAGGCTTGCCAGATAATATTGTAATTCTCCAACAAATGATCCCAGTTTTGTGTTGATTGGATAACAGTTTGGTAATTTGAAGCCAGCTTGTGTTAGGCCACACTGAGATGCAAACAATGCTTGCTCATAATAATTCTATTTTCATGTATGATAGTGCTGAGAAATAGTGACAAAAACTGATCTCAAAAATAGTTACAAAATACGTAAATAAAACAAAAGAAGTGAGGGATTATATTGTTGCTGAATTGTAGCGCAGCATCAAAAGAATCTGTATCTGTCGCCTCACAGCAGGAGGGTTCTGGGTTTGAACCCGCTGGCTGGCTGAGGCGCTTCTGTGTGGAGTTTGCATGTTCTCTCTTTGCCTGCGTGGTTTCTCTCCGGCTACTCCGGCTTCCTCCCACAGACCGATACCATGCAGCTTAGGTTAATGATGGTTAATGGTGACTCTAAATTGCCCGTAGGTGTGATTGTCTCTACACTATACTGTATGTTAGTCCTGTGATTGACAGGCGACCTGTCCAGGGTGTACCCCGCCTCTTGCCCTGCGACCCCCCCCCAGAGGATACGTGTTAAAGAAAATAAATGAATGAATGAATGTACAATAATGTAATCATACTGTTAACATGTTGCCACTTGAGAATATTTCGTGAGGCACTCTTTTACAATGAGTGCGCACATTTTCAAGTCTACACAATTTACGGTCTCATGTGAAATGAGTGTGGAGACAAAGAAAAGCACATACAGAAAGGGGCGTAATATAAGTTTAGTCCTAAAAACTTTTTCTCCAGATCAGTAAAATAATGCACATTCTCAGATTTGTCATTTTAAACCTATGAACCATGAAAGGCAAAGGAACATGACCAATAACTACTGATGCTACACACAATGTTCTCCAGCTTGACATTAAATAGATTAAATCTTATGCTTGTGGTGAGAAAATACTAAATAGATTCAGTTCATTTGCAGTTGATTGGCAAATGCCATCAGTCTCATAAAGTGTTGATTATACATTACCATTTTTTATATTAAACTTTCATCATAAAAATGTGTTTTATTAAGTGAGCTCATAAGAGAGTGCATTGTGGATCTTGGCCCCCTGCTGAAAAGATTGTCTTTTCACAGCAGGTGGACTGCCATTTGCTACAAACTCTTGGAATTGACATCATTACACCTCAGTTTTGTGATTCATGTTTGTTCGTAGGCGATGAGATTTCCCATTTCCAGAGAATTGGATAGTGTCTCCCCAAAAGGTTTTTAGTGATCTTTTTTATGATTCACATTGTCATCAGCATTTAAAGTGTAATGTCGCTTCTTCTACGACTTAGGCAAAGAGGGATTTCTTAAGTGCTGATGTCTGGTTTGAGTAAAGAAGTTTATCTGAGAAGAAAAAAACAGCAACAAAGCAGTTGTGTTGGCGCCTGTCACATTGACAGGCTGTAGGTATACAGCCCACACCAGCTTCAAAAATAACATAATTCATGCAATCCAGGTAGACAATTAGGTGAAATTATGATAATTATAATCAGTGAGGGGTTTCATGTACTGTATTGTGTTATGTTGTGGGCATGTGTACACTCTTAGAAAAGAATAACTTTTAAACCAAAATGGCCGCCACACTTTTCCTCGTGGCTTACAAGTAAGCACAGTGCACTCATGATAAAATCCTGTATTGTGGGAAATCCCATTTCGTGATGACTTTCTATCAAGTTCACCTCATGTCAGTGCCACTATTTTGTGAAGTGAGTTATTCAGTAGAGCACGAGAATCTACCGTTTACAACACAGGAGAGTGGTATCGAAGGAGAATTCAAAACAATATATATGGTCACAAGTCACATGTTAAATGTCCAGTTTCAACAAAACTACAACTACTGAACAATTTCCGAAATGCTCCAGACACAATGTACTCTGAGCAGCAGGGTCTTTGTTTCAGTGTGCCACCCTGGCACAGAATTATCCACTTTTTCCTTGTTGCCAAAGCAGCCCTGGATACAAGTTTGATCCCACACAGCTTTTCCCATTACGTAAGTGTGTCCCTACCACTGGCCAAGTCAGAGGACTGTGTGGTCAGGCAGTAATAGTCCCTCATATAACCAAAGTGCTATGATGTCAACATAATCACATTGTTTGTACAGTAACCACGATTTGGAGAGCCATACTGTTATGTCAGTCCTTCCCTTTTTATGGGGCTTTCTATGTGAGAAAATGAATGATGGCACGCTATATCTTCTATACAGCCAAATGTGTCCTGCTGCTGCAGATTCAATAGTTTCACACATACACACCCTCAACCTTTCATCACTAATGACCTCATGGTGAATTTGCTATGTGTTCCATCGCTCACAAATAGGCTAATTTTAGACCACCCACAAAGTGTACACACTAGCACCCACAAAACCAAAATGTTCACCAGACATGATGCAATGCATTGGCAGAACTGAACACAAGAAATGTGGGAATTCATTCGCACACAATAGGCCCAAGTTTCACCCTTTACAATCTTGAGTCTGACACTCTTATGGCTCACGAGAGGCTGAGCTACTGAGATGGTGCGCCGCTTATGAGAAAAAGACAAACGTCCTGCGGAGAGCATTGAGATTGGAGCCCCTGTTTTCATTACTTTGGTTTATCGGCTCAATAGTCACCTCCTTTCTCCCAGTGCTAAATGTCCCCTTGATTTGCTCTTCTCGCGCCTGCACCTGAAACAATTCATTAAAAATGAATGAGAAGAAAGCAAAACACTGAGGGTTGGGAGATGCGAGCAAGCGGTAGGCAGAAAGAGAAAGTGAAAAACACTGCAACAGCTGCAGTCTGAATACAGGTAAAGATTATATGACTATAAGCTATTCGAAACAATGCTTTCAAGTAAGGCTGGTAAGGCTGGTAACGATTAATGAAACTATATCTTACTACATACCTGTGCACAAGATTCTCCTTCCTCGCAGTGGACCTCTTACAGTATTGATTCTATGGAATCAACATTGAGTGGAGGTACTTTTTTCATCCCTGAGTAGGTTCTGCAGGTCCTCATATAAACAGGGCAGACTGTATGTTGTCTGAGAAGAATAAGCCAGGCCGAAAGATGTAAGCACAACGCTCAATGCACCTCTCGCTGCTGTTCAACCTCTGTAATAATCAAAGATGACTGACAAGAGCAAATTGACATTTCCACTAACGCCTATATCTTCTCCCATCTCTGTTGTGGTGGCTGAACAGTAAGAAGACCATATTCAGAGAGGTTTTCTTAAGAGAATGAAGACAAAAATGGGAATTTGAAAAGTTCAAATAATTGAAAATTTGAAAAGTAATGTATGAGAGCAAGATAAGCAGGGCCTGTCAGTGCTATATTTAGGAGGGTATATGTCTCTATTTTAGTTTCTTTGTGGAACAGTAAGCCAGTATGCATCTACTGCTGAAAGCAAACCTCATTCAGAGTTTATCATTTCCACAGCTGTTTCTATCATTGAATGACTGCTTTTCTCTGAAAAGAGACTGAATCTCAAGTACATTTTCAGAGATGTTAGGGGCAATTACAGTTTTCAAGTGACATAATTTCTCCAGTTAGTTCATAACTTCCCTTTCGGTCAAAAGAACCTATACTTAATAGTTCCACAATGAATTTTTGATGCTTATGTACCATTAAGAAATCACTGTGGGTGTTTTGAGAATTTATGGTTACATATAAGTACTATTCCACTCTGCTGGGGTATTAAGGTTTACAAGCGTTATTCCAGAAAGGATGATTCATGGAAAAAATGGGTCCTTCTCACTTTGAAGTTGGCTTCCTATGTCGTTGAGCTCCTGAATTTGATGTAGCAGAAAGCATTGTTGTGTGTCGCTCGACGCTTTCCTCTCATTTCGTGCACCTGGAAAGTTTTGTTATGTCACGAACGTCGTATTTTGTCGTGCAAAGTGATTGGGTAGTGTTACTAATATCGCCATGGAGATTGTACTAAAACTTCCTTATTGATATTTTGGTCTGTAACTTTACGTAACTTGTAACATCCTTGTTTAATTAATCCCAGTTGGGATAATATAACGTAACTAAAGAAGCCGGCTGGAGGATAGTGTCTAGGTACCATGGAGACAACTGAAACCGCCGAAGCATAAATTGAAAACGTCTCTAATTTCTGTTGAGCGACACTTATCAAAAGTGTCAAGCAATCTACCATAAATCAGCCTTTATGTTTTCTTCTAAATGTCCTTTGTGTTGGTGCCCACTAAGCAACTTTGAAAGAAACCACTAAAACAGTCATTTCAATGCCATGAGAGCCCATGATGAAACATTTTCACCGCTGTTTAACTTTGATCAAACAAATATAAACAGTTGAAGAAAATACATATGGACAGTGGTTATTTTAGTGTCACGAAGTCAGCCATAGCAAAACAAGATCCCCCTTCTTTACACGGATAAGCCTGCAATTCCACGTGAGCAACAATGCATTTCTATCTCCATCAGATCTGTTTTTGTTTTGTTTATCTTTCCCCATTTGCATCATTATGAGGGGCAAAAATCTATAGTAGAGTTTGAATAGCTCCGTAATGAGGAGGAGGAATCAATCATGCCTTCAAAGTAGCCCCTCTGCAGCAATGAAAATATAAATTCACACTCATAAATTCCACAGTTTTAGGTCCCCACATCCTTCTTAATGTCTCCAGAGTTTACAGCGGCCTTGTGTGTGATACTCCACTGTAGATAGCCTGGTTGATTTACGGATGGTTTTTTCCCTTCCTATTGGGAGGTAATGGTAGAGATATCAAAGTTATCCTTTCCTGTGTGAGCTATAAAAATGCTGTAATTGCTGTGTTAATTTTAGGCCAAGCACAAAAAGGATGTTCTGCCGATCCATCCAACTATCAATCTACCTATCATCTCAACATTTGGCGTTTGGCGTGTGTGGACCATTATTACATATGCCACATAATTGGGCATAATTAAAAGGAAGCGTAAGTACTGTAATTAATGTCAGTTGTCAAGCGCTAAAAGGCAGGCAGAGGATAATGTTTCCCTGTGGCTTGAGCAAGGAGACCTTTGGAAGCAGGAGAGTTCTGACTGATATCACCTGACCTTTTCTGCACACATCAATGATGCAGACAGTCATTGATGTGTTTGAAATCAGTTACAAATAAACTATCAACCTCATAAGCCAACTATCTTCTTTATTGTCTTTTATTGAGTGTGTATTGTCTTGTGTAAAAGGTAGGTAAACTCAACAGAGCTGATTAGTTTACAGTGTGTCTTTTTATCCAGTTGACCATTGGCTGACAACAGCAATTGTCCAATCATAGCTTAGCAACCGTAACTAGGCACGATAGGTCTGTCTAGCTCTGGATTTCTCCACATGCTGAGGCAGTGAGCATGGGGCTGCAAATATTCGGTATGCAAAGAGTTTTGAGGGTGGTGTTAGCCTCCAAAACCTTCCAAAACCAAAACCACAAAACCAATAACGAATGGATAAAAAGTTGTTTCTTTGCTCTATCATAAACTGAGACTGAAAAAGAAAAACGAGACAATAGGTCGTAATGTCAGTTGGCTTAAAACAAAAAATAGTTATGTTTGAGTGGCACATGCTGTCTAGCGGCCGTAGTAATTATGACCCCCCAGTGTCACAGTTCAGATGACGTATATATGTTACAACAAATTTCCTCTGAGACAGAGGGGTGAATGATGGCTTTAACCCGACCTCTAACCCTAACACTATATACCTAAAACCGCCAACGGGTAAAATGTACCCGTGCACCTGGCTACCGCATTTCAAATACTGCCAAATGTACTCTGTCATTGTATTAAGGCATTGTCTTCACAAAGGAATGTCTAAAGTCATGAAATGAGTTTGGTTAATCATCACCTGTGTTTTGATCCTGTTGTTGTATAATCTAAGTATCTTTAAGAGCACTAATGACTTTGCATGGTCGTCAGTATAATAGTATATATAGTATAAAGAATATATATGTGTCTAAAATGACACTGAAAATTGGTATTAGAAGGAGATATTTGCATATTTAGGTGGTGTGATATTATTGTAAAACAACATTCATCCCATAATGAGATAGCCCATGTTATTTAAATGACCAAAGTAGCCTAAATACCCCAAATGGACAATAATGAGCCATAATAATAACAATAAACAACCACCGTACTTATGGGTGACTTAATATAATAGTTGCAACGAAATCAACAAAGTCAAGCGCTCAATTTCACCTCATCAATTATTAATTTAGGCATTTCTACAATGTGTGAATAAGAGAATATCACCAGTAAACTTGAGGTAACCATTAAAGCTTTTTTTTAATGTATAACATCATAACGCAAATATATATTTCTCTTTTGATGTTCCATTCATGAAAACAGAGTAAGGCAATGGGCAAATTAGGCTAAATAGCCTATAAACAATAAACGGTAATACAGCAAAACAAAAATGAATGAATAATCAGTAAACTAAAAATTTTTACAGTTTTACACACAATGAATATTTGTGAGTAGGCTAAATCATTTTCATTTGAACACATCTGATTATATGTGTCCCACAAACACACTTTGAGGAGACATTCAGCACCTTGACTGTGAATTTTCCACACACAGCTTTTTCCTGAATTTCAGGCACTTGGCGAAGGTTTTTTTGCAGGTTATTCCTCTCTGCTCTTTTTATAATTTAATTATGACTTGACGTAGTTGTCAGATCAAACACTCCAATGAATACCGTTGCCTAGCAACTTAGAATATTTAAACATAAACCGGAAATAAATGTATTTCATATACGGGTAAATTTACCAGGTGGTGGTTATAGGTATAAATGCCCGTGTTTTTAATCTGGATTCATCTTCACTATTGTTAATAATAGGAGGTGCTACACAACAGTATTTTAGGAAAAGTCAAAGACTGGGGGACATGAATATTTTATTTAAACAGTAATGTACGTTACCCGTGGCGGTTCTAGTTTTAACCCTGTGGTTATTATTGTAGCCATGACGACGAAGGTCGCCTGACTCTTAACAAAGTGATCATTTTAACCCAAACCATGATCTTTTCCTAAACCCAACCAAGTGGTTTTTGTGCCTAAACCTAACCAAACCTTAACCACAGCGTTGTCATAAAACATCTTTTCTTTTTTAACAGTGATTTTGTAACAGTTTTGTAAAGCACAGACAAATTATGTTGTCCTGCCAGTTACTGCCGATAGGGGCCCCAAATTAGAAAACGCTCTCAAATTAGAAATGTGTCTCTCTGGAATGGATGGTCAAATTACCTATTTTGTTGTTTAATTTGGAGATTCGTCTTTTGTTACGTGTCAGCTGGGGACATAGATTTTCTCGTTAATTAGATAGCTAGCCATAGTTGATAAATCTGCTTGCCAGAGTTGTCAATTCTGCCAGCAGAATCAAATGTCATTGGCTGTAGAGAATCTGCTGTCTGAAATCAAGTACCCATTATCTATAAAAATACACTGTGAATTTAGAGTGGTATATCTGCCACTATTATCATTAGAAATTGCATATTTGCAGTGCCAGAATGGTAAGCTTGACGGACGTAGCAACAGTGACTGAGAGGGAGGGGGGGATGGGGGGCTTAGCGAATAGTCAGTCATCAGAAACAAAACTAGCTAGCGTGCTGTGTCCTCTTTGATTACCGTTGCCAAGCATAACTGCACAGACCCAACCTAATATTAAATACAGTGGTTCTGTACTTGACTCATGAGTGTTGAAGTCACCCATCTCTACTCTGGCACAGTTTAAAAAGTACAGCCTGCCCACACACGTCCTTCCAATGATGCCTTAGTTAAATTACTTAATAGGTGAGAATTAAAAAGCTACAGACAAAACATATGGTGCCTGCTATTTGTACTGTATTTGTGGCCATGACCTCCAGGAGGCCAAAGCAAATAGGAAGGCTTGAAATATGCAGTGCCAGGAATAAGTAGGGAACAAGCGGCAGGAAATCTGTTTAATGTGGAACATGCTTTCAATGCTCTTTTTATTTTTTATTTTTTGTAATTTAACTCTGTTTGACCCTTGCCGTATGAGATGTGAAATGGCATCGATGATGCTGGGTTAGCTGGGATCTGAGAGTTTCTTCACTTACAGCTATGAATGAGATAATATTATTGATGTACATTTTCCAACAAAAATCTGGGGGGGGGCTGTTAATTCATTGTAGGAAAATATTTTGATATTTCAGGCCAGTCAAAATTAGACCACGTTAAGGGAATCCATGTTGAATAACATGGCTTAAGTTTAGATTTTTGCTAATGTAACCTCAAGGTTCTTGATGGGTGGCATTTCAATGTATCCAGATGCACGGCGGTAGAAAAAGAACCAAACCATACAGTCTGTCCTTACCTCCTTTTAAAGAGTCCTGTTTTATAGCTTGATGTATGAAATGTAATACTATTCACATCCAGTACAATGATTACTCTCTGCGGAACAAAAGCTATACGGAGGAATATTTGAAACACACGTCAGAAAGATACTTTGAGTGACCGTTGTACCGCACTAGGTTTATTTCCCCAAGCCACCTGCCTCATCCAGTGTGGGAATACAATGCTGTATAGTGCTTTCTACTGTACCACAGCGCAGCCACAGTAGTAAATCAGTTGATGACCTAATGCAGGATGAGAAGAGGCAACATCCATTTTTTTTCACTGTACCACATGGGATCTATTTCCTCTCAACATTAATAATACTCTGGAGCATTAAGGCATGCAGCAAAAGCAGATGTATTCTTCCCCGGGCTGATTCAACTTGTAAGCGTTTCCTCTCCCGCACCCACCCCCCCCCCCACCCCCAGTCCTGAGGCAAAGCATGATTACCCGATTTTAATGAGATTTTTAATGTGATTTTCTTTTTTTCAATCCCTGCAAGACAATCCAACTCTCTCTTATGTACAAACAATGGTTAATGTTTGCAATCTGATGGTATGCAAAAAGAAACACATGTTGACGTTCTGGCTTCCTGCACTTCTTTCTTTTGATTGTGTAGGCCAGAGTCCCACAGCTTCTTACCTTTTATGTTTGCGTGATATTCATACTCCTCTGGGAAAGGGTACAAAAGTAGGTGTGCAGTCTATTTCGTAGGACTTTATTTTTAAATCTAGCCGGGGAGTACTCATGCTGATTTGAACAGTGTATATACCACACAGGCCTGTGTGATAATTAATATCCAGTACAGTTCATTTAGTGTGTGCTGCATAGGTGTTAACCAGGTGATATCTAGTCTCTTAATGTGCACTTCATAATTTGTCTGTCTACCTAAAATAACTTTTTGTGTGATGCTGGCACTTGCAAATTAAAACAGATTCCTGAATGAAACTGATTATGCCAGAACAATCAACAAGCATTGGATTGGATGAAGCAGAGAACAGGTAATTTTTTTTGGCTGTATTGATTAAAAGTCTCCCCTAGCTTTCAGGAGTATCGCAGCTAAATCATATTTCTGTTTCCATACACTATACACCAAACATGATAAATAATTGAAAGTGGTGTAACTTGTATATGACCATTTAAGTATTTATGCCTTACCTACAAACACAAAGAAATGTTATCTTCACTTATTCAGCACAAAATTGCACAACACAAACACCACACAGTACTTTTCATTTCTTACCTTCCCCCAGCAATATATCTCTGTGTCCATGTTTCAGAGCTCATGTTTTGTCCTCACAAACCTAGAGATATTCTCTCGAGTGCAGATAAAGTGGATATGCCTGTGTGTATTAACCGTAATAAAAAGTACTAACTTAGGGATGAACATCTCTTAGGTTTATCGATCAGATGAAATCCCTCACATATCGCACCTAATGAAGTTGAAAATAGTGGGATTTCGCTGGAAACAACCCACAAAATCTTTCTTCTAGACACCCCTACAAACTACTGAAGGCTTCATTTGAGTCCGGTCTGTTAGACACAGTGATTCAGTGATTCAGGCTGAAGGCTCCTACAATTAAAATCGTGGCCCATTGCTTGGATTATCTTTGTTTTGTATGCAAGGCTAAAATCCCTTTTGCAAAGAAGCATTTAAATGAAAAAAAATATCCAAACCAGTTTGCTTTATCTGCATTTTCCGATTGAATGCCATTGTGAATTCACAACCTTTTGCCCAAGTGAAGTCTTTTAATTGAGCTGTATAGCATAAACCATTTTTGTGGATTTGTGCATTAAACTTTGTACCTGTTCAGCTGATAAGGTTGAGCCCATACCACCCTATGGAGGATACCCCTGTAAGTGCAGCAGCTACCATGCTGCTCATTCAGTAGGTCTTACATGACTGGTGAAAATTTGACCGTCAATCAATAATGACAGTGTGTCACAATTGTCGTTTGTGTATGTTACACATTTGCTGGTTGGGATGTGGAACACTTCTCTTTATAGCAACCCCAACTCGCTCCAGTGATAAGTCGATTGGGTAGTTATAAGCTGCTGTACTCGTAGGCTACGTCCTTGAAAACAAAATGGACAAACTTATTGTGCCCGCAAACAGCAGACGTGACGAAAAGGTCCGTTGTGGTAATTTGATTTTGTGATTTTGTCACCCAGATACCTTGACCCATGCAGCATGTAGGTCATCCCCTTTGTTCTGACTATTGTTCTGATCCTTTCGTTGCTTGCTGTTAGGGCAGTGGTTTCCCTGTGCAGTAGTCTCTGTTGGGCTGCCAAGAAGTTGTTTGCTTGGAGCTCCAGCTTCCAGCACTACTTGCCCCCACTTTTGCTCCCCCCCCCCCCCAGTCTCCATTCCCCGACAGAGGGGTCATGGTGCATTTTCAAGCACGTGTCATCCCAAATAACGCTGAGAGATGACAGACCCTTGGCTTCCCACTCACATGCTAGCCTTAGATTTGGACGTGACCATGACATCATAGGGCAAAATGCCTGATTTGTGCAATGAAATTGTCCCCCCGTTCAGTTTACCTTTCTGGTTCCCACTGCATGTACAGCAGCTGTTCTCAGCCCATTTTTGAATGAAACCCAGGATTTCCTGTATTTCCTTTTAGATGAATGGTGACCATATGCTTGGACAGCAACCCAAGCAATAAAAGTCACAGGACTCGAATATATTTTCTTAAGATACTTCATCAATCAACACTAAAGTGATGAGATAGACCAGGTGTTAAAAAGTACACCACAATACAATACATCATTCAATTTGCAGGAGTCTACAGTGAGCCTGACTAAACAAAAAGCCCAAGTCATAAAGACCAAATTGAGTATCAACTTATAGTAGATCATTTAATATTATTTAAAAAAGAGGGGGCTTGGGATATAACACTACTTTTTTGAAACCACTCTTTCACACTATCACGCTGTTTTATCTGGTCTCATTTACACTCATATGAATAGAGTAGAGGTTATGTGTGTGTTGTGTGTAGTTGATGTGATGTAGGGACTTACCCCTCATGTGTTTTGCGTGATGCCTTCACATGGGGTATATTTCATACAGTACTCATTTAAGTCTTGATGTCATCTTTATGACTGAAACTCAACATAAGATGACATAACATACCAACATAATAGTCTCCAAGATGTTATACTGAGTCCTTAAGTGTTCCCATTATCTATTTACATTTAAAGATTTTGCTTGTTTGATTGAGCTTGCCCCTACTCCCAGTGGCTAGATGAGTTTCCTGTAGATGCATCCACAGTGCTATCAAAACTCTTATTGATCTTCTCTGCAGCCTATATGATTCCCCACCCAGATGAGAAAGGAAAAAAAAATGCATAAAACCAAGGAATCCATGTGAAATTATTGCAAAATACACAATGTCCCCACAAAGTATTAGTTCAGTAAAAAGAGGAAACTTAACTTTCTCTATTTGTATTGAAAATATGCTGTTGTGTGGCAGTAAATTCCCACTTACAATACTACAAAACATTCTCCATCACTGGTTTGAAGCTGTCAGTATATTACCTTGCAGTTGGTAAATCTGTTTTTGATTTGAACACAACATACAGAGAAATATGTTGACATGGCTGACAAAACTTGCCCAGCTCACTGTTCATTAGAGAACTCGTTTTGTCTTCCATTGCTTTTTTTTTCAGCGGAGGGACTTAAAAACAAATTGCTGCCAAGACAGTTGAAGAGAGAGGACAATACAGTGGGGAGAAGAGCTGATTGAGGGAGGGATGGTGGAGAATGATTTGAGCAGCAGAAGGAGTGACAAGGCTGCCCATTAGGGCCGCTGATGCCTTGGAAGGGTCGTGAGTTTGTGTCTCAGCATTTGTGCGATTATGACACTTGTCGTAAGTAGCCCTTCCTTATATTGTTGTGGGACCACTCCCAACACACTGGACGCGCTGATGCCATAGTTACATGGTCATATCTGGCTCATTTTCAATTGGTAAATATTTTTTAACGACGGAATAAAAGGAAAGCGACTGCATTAAGAATAGAAATATCCTCGGTGAAAAAGTAGAACCTGGTTAAGTTCTTCAGATGTTTCAAAAGTTTCTGAAAGTCAGAAGGGAGGAACGAATGTGACAAGGATTGTGATGACTCCTGAGCACATATTTGACATGTTACATAGAGGATGGGCTTCCTGCTCTGGGGCTGGGAGACACTGCAGCAAATGAACTGAGAAGCCTCCATTTATTTTCTCTCTAAATCCCGCTGACTGTTTCTACTCCACTAACCTCTACTAACCGCTCATATAAAGGACATATGCAGTCACATGTTAGTAACTGCAGGAGTATTATTTACAGTACAGTAAGTCATTTTTGGCATTACATTTAATTGTGATTATGGGAAATAGCGTAGGCACATCACTGGTAAATCTTTACTCAGGAAAGCTGCATACAAAAGGCAGGTTTAAGTTCATAAGGGTTTTTCAGCCCTATCCCACGGTGATGGGGGGGGGGAAGACAAGTTTCCCACAGAGGATTTCTGGGAGCTGTCATTGTAGCTCTGAGACAGCTCTGAATTTATCTGCAGGCTGTCAGTGGAATTAATACAGATAAGGTAAAAATATGACAAAAGTTTGAAAGTCTTTAGTCCAAAGGAAGCTCTCTCACTGCCTCGTTGTATTAAAGAGTAAGGCCAAAATGGGGGGAATATATCTCTAATGGGTTGCATTGGGAGACTTATGGAGTTTGGACGACACCCAAAGCCAATTATATCTGTGCTCTGTTCAAACTTAGTTGGCACCCCCAAGCTCTTTGAGCTTTTACATTTCATATTATAACACAGTAGAAAAAGTGTTTGTCATGATACATTGCACGTTTCCCTGCTTTTCTTGTGAAGGGAGTGGGCCACTAAACTGTTGGACTTTTTTGTCTTTGTTTCTGTCATGTTAACAACTTGAGGCTCTCCAAGGTTTAATGGCTACAATAAAATGACTGTCAAGCGAAGGGGTGAAAGCTATCCACTTCAAATAGCGACGCCAGTGTCTCCCAAAAATTATTACCCATGTGTAATTTGCCGGCTAGAGTTACACTGCAGTTCAAATGTGTGCATCCCAACAATCTCAGCCATTAATTTTCGGATGCTGAGAAAAACTGTTGTGAAATATTTACATTTAATTTTAAGTGGGAGTCCCCCTGATCATCCACTCAAATAAGCAGCGGAATATTTGAACACGTAGCTCATAGCAAAGAGAGCAGACTGTCAATGTTCCTCCTGGGAGAAGTTTTTTGGTGTGTTTTTGTAAGCATATAATCCAAACATCCCTACTGTGTTATGTTGTTCTGTTCTAGATAAACTGAAGGCTTTTAAATTGATTCCCTCTCAACCTCTTTGTAGATGCCACGTAGTTGCTTTCATGGCAAGATGATGATCTCTGACTTTCTTTAAACTCTGCACACAAGCACAAACTGTAAAAATCAGCAGTAAATTGTGAATTTGTCAAGACATATAATGTCTATTATGGCGCTCTACATTTCTGGACAGCTGTTATCTAAAAGATGGTAAGAAAGGATGCTGCTCTTAAGACCCTGAAAGTCATTTTAGTCACAAGTTTAGTCAGTTATTCAATTGACTTCGTCACTGTGACCTCAATTTTTACAAATAGTTTGCTATAAATATAGAGCTAGACATGTTCTGAGCAGTACTTTGTAATGACAGCTACGGGGTGTACCCTGTACGAGAGCAGTTTATTTTTAAGTATGAAATAGTTGCCCTAACTCCAACTGTGACAGATGCCATTGGGTATTTAGTGAAACTTTTTCAGCACAGCTTTACTAAGTCTGACTCTTCCACAGCTACTATGGTACTTCATTGGATACTTCTGGAAACACTTAACTGGCTCATCTGTTCTGGGAGTAGCTTAATCCAATATCTGGGTGGAATTGCTCCTGTAATCTTCACAGTGTTGAGCTAAGATGACGTGACATCACTTTCAAGTTCCAATTGTTGGCAATAATTCACTTCCTGCAAGTCCATCTGATAATTCTTTGTATTATTCATCTGGGTTTTCATGTTAACATGAAGACTTTTTTTTGCTACAAATATTATATATTTATAACTTTAGAATACATCTACTTATAAACACTTTAAAGGCAGGATAATATCTTCCTGAAGCAATGCAAAGCAACAGACACGTTTTTCTCAAAGAAGGCATTTCTTAATCCATATTATATATCTCTCAGCCCTCAGATGGCATGTTCGGAGGAGGAGGAATTGCCAAAAAAATCTATAAAATCAAATCCTATTAAAGCGCAATAAACAAGAAGACACTAATCCATCCCACGCGTGCCTCTGCCAACTCTGAGCTGGGCTCTCTTCGATAGACACTGGCTACAGTTGTACTGTGTATTTACCAGTTGCTCGCCCACTCTTCCTCATCAGTGTGAATTAACTGTAATTTAGGTGTTTACTTACTGCAAAGTGGGCTTGATGCTTTCAGATCGGGCTGCTAGATGTGCTAGGTTTTTAGTACATCATTATTGGAGATTTTCATTAGCTTTGCTATGAATTAGCCATATGGCTTTAGGATGCAGGCAGGTACAGGACAATAGCAGGTATATATTATGGTTTTATGACAATTTACATTTGTATTGCAGTGAAATGTTCCTGCTTTTAAGTTAGAAAAAACAATAGAATCAGTCACGATAGATAGAAGAAAGCGTGTACAGCATTTTATCTAGCCATTTAGCATCATGTGCTTGTGTCAATAGCACACTGTAATATAGGGTTATTATATTCATGAGTCTCAGTAGCTATTGTTGGATGTTCTTTGACACTGGGGTGAGCCGACATGAGGTGCAGAAGGACCCAGAGAGGTCTTTACCTTGACAGCTGCCCCTCTCAGTGAAATCACTATTGGTGCCGTATCACTACGGCAGCATTTAAGGCTGACCTCATCTTCAGAAAACACGACTCAGCGATATTAAGCTGCAAGGTGGGCTCCTGATAGGGTAACCCCGCAGTGGACACGAGCAGAGCTTCCAATCCCATCTCGCACACATTAAGTTAATTGGCTTTATCAAGAGAATCCCATCCTCTGTTGAATGAGATCATATCTATATTTGAGTTACGGGTTACATGGATTCTTTCGCTGTGTTTCGTTGTGTTAAATATGCATTTAAATTGCACTCTTTGGTTTTATATTCAATGTAACCACTGTTACAAATAACAGAATGAATAATAACAGAATGGTCACTATTATTAGTATGTAGCGTGAATAAATAACTATTCTCGGGATATACATTTTTCTATTTGTTTTATAGTCTGGCCACATATCTGTACAAGCACCGATTATAAGAAATACTTTAATGTCACATAATTGCATCTGTCATTGTGTCATACACGGCTTCACACAATGTCTTGCCTTGACACTTAAATTGCCCTTGCTGGTGATGGCATTCACTCACCTTATTGAATGTAAAGGCATGCCACGAGGACTCCATTAAGGAGGTCCACATAAATGTTACAATTGAAAACGCTCACAGTAGCAACTCTATTGTAAAAGATGTCACATTATTTTGTATTGTTATGTTGTTACATGACTTGTTTTACAGAAAGCAGGTGATAATGAGGGTAAAGTTTTTGGTAATGAAGAATAGAATAAGCCATCACTAATAATAGGTTATTAATTTGTGCTTCCAAATTTAATAAATTACATGTATTACATCCATTATGTGCACAAAATGAAGCCTTTTAGCCTGTTTAAGATTCAGACGACAGTTTGAACTACCCAGCTAAATGCTAAAATGTGATGTGATGTGATCAGTTGGATCATGTAACCAAGAGAAAGTCCTGTTGTTCTTATTAAACAGCAAACCTACCCTCTACAGAGTGGTGTTTCTTTGTCATGTAAACCATATTTGAGCGAGCATACATTTTGGAAAGACTGTAATTAATTACAGATATATCAGCTGGTGATATCCGCTGTCACTGGCTAAAATCGTCACCCCATAAAACTCACGACTTAGCTCTCGCTGTTTAATATTTTTTTGATGGGCTTCCGTTTCAGTCTGGTAAATTAATGGGGACCTAGCTCCTGTGTTGGAAGACTCTGGTAGCAGTGATAATGAAACAGAAAAGGCTAATCAGTTTCCTACCCAAAGATAGGTGCTACTTGTGGGTTTTAGACTGAAATTAGTTGTTTAGCAGGGAAACTGAAAGCCAAGTGTAGTGTTAAATTAGGTACTGGTATTTGTTTCAGAAAAGAGGGGAATTGCTGTCATGCTGTTCGGGATACAACTAACTCTGTTCCTTCCCGGGAAAAAATCTTGTGAAAGCACTGAAACTTTAAAACCATTTCTGCTGGATACGGTAGGAACATGGTGAGTGAGACCTGCTCAAGGTAGTCATTTTGGTTCCATGCCTTGACAAGGCAATAATTGCTCTTGTGTATACTTAGAACGGGAAAATGTGCTGCTCCGTCAGCGCGGCTTCAGCGCAGCTCGTGTCGTTTTATTTCCCTCTCTTAGGTTCAGCATTAATTCAAGGTTACCACTGTCACACTGATACATTTCAATTACAGTGACAATTACACTGATAGAAACAGAGAGAGAAGGAGAGGGAGGAATGTGGGAGCTCAACTTACACCACCTTAATGCAGAGTGTTAGAAAAGTCTCACCAGTTTGTTCGCAAGTTTGCACATAAATTGAATTAATCAAGCCTACTGCTGTTTTTTAATTGTGAATTCCTAATGTAATGGCCTCATGGTGTAAAGTAATTATATGGCCAACAGCTTCCACCTTGCTGTCTCAGCATCATAAATATACTAGATGGTAGGTTTTAGCATCACCATGGGGTGGGGTCCGCGCGCACACACGCGCACGCACAATCAAATGAGGCCTGCAATGATGGCCAAACTCCTCATCATCACTGAGATGAGTGAAGCTTCTGCTATACCCAGACATTAACCCGCACGCATCCACAATTTTCTCAGGCTGACACTTCAATTAGGCTAATCCTGCCTGCATACAAAATGCTGCACTCCTCCTCTCTGAACCAACGTGCTGGAGACATGCCATATTCCTGTGCTTTTTTTTTTTTTTTTGCTCTGCTCTGCATCACAAGTAGAGGAGCTTTTTCAGTGATGGAGGAGAGAATCCAGAACGATCGGTTCCACTTCCAGGCAGAAACACAGAGGAGAGATGCAGGGAAGCAGAGAGCGAGTGGAGGAGGGAGGGAAGGAAGGAAAATGGTGGGGCCCAAAAAAAGACAAAAGTAGCCCTGCTGTGCATTGCCTGCTTTCATATATTCCACAGGCACATGCAAGACATGGGGGGAACCTACAGTGCAAGCTGTTGATATAGTAAACAACTCAGTGGTGTTCCTACAGAGGCGTCCGCTGTCCTGGTTGGGGGTCTTAATTGTTTCAGTTGCTGTAAGGCATTCAGAACTGTGAGAACAATATAGTGGCAATTACCAAGGCGGGCAAACTTGGAAAATTTGATCAACTACCCTGCCAGTGGATGATAATGTCATACATTATCGATTTGTGTTTGTGCAACTGCAGTTAAAGTTGATTGCGAGGGAACAAGACACACGCGTGTTGATCTTTTATGTTATTGATTATTGCATGCAAACATTTTGCAACTAAACTTCATGAGAACAAATGAAAAGCAACTTATCTTTTATTAAAATTGTCATAAATAAACAAACAATAAACATTGCTGGAGGTCTGACTGTATTCATGGATAACAAAGCAGCAGCTGTAGATTTTCTGAATTGACTTCCAATCACTTTAAAGACGGGGAGGGGGATTTTTGTCGTTTGATTAAATGACTGCTGATTGCACGTCACTGTAACCCAGAAGTCGTCGACTAAACTTGGCAAGTGGATTTTCCGTGACTGATCTGAGTGATGTATAACATACAGTATTTATAACTTGAACGCCAGAGGGGTACGGCTGTGATGTTATGAATGCTAACAAGCAGTGGCCTGAGAAAATGTCACAGATGGATCAGGAGCAATTGGAGGAAGTTCCACAAACGTGTCCGTCCGAGTTAGAGTGATCGCTGCCATGTCTGCTGCTGTAGGTATGGTCTGTATCAAGACGGTGAGAAAATGAGAGACAGTTTGCAGGAGGGAATAAATTGAGTGGTGAACCCAGCTGCTGTGCCATCATGTTGAATGTTTGTATTAAAAAAAAGTTGAACTCAGGTCAGAAAGTTTTTCTTCTTTTTTTTTCTTGATATACTCAATAAACATAACAGAGAAACGACGCCATTACCCACCAGGATTGGATTCTGTCATAATTTGATTAGAATTCCATCTGAAGTTGTTTCACTTTTCACAACCTTATAGTGCTACACAAACGCTATGACACAATGGAGGCAGGGACGCTGTTTTTGTTTTTGTATCACCTGTCACTCTATACTCTCAAGTGACCAAAGCTGTCAGCACTACACGGACACTCCACCCCCACCTCTCTTTCCTTTACTCCCTTCATACATCCCTCTCTGGTATCTCTCCTCCCTGAGGCGGTACACTAGGACATCTAGGCCACTAGTGGGAATACAGTAGTTAATCTCTGCTAGTTAAATGCTCTTGTATGGCCCTGAGCATTAGCAGTCAACCATCCCCTCTTTTCTGCTTTTCATGCTCTCTGGGGAGTCTGTTCAGCCCTGTTTTAACGTATTACACGAGGAAAAAGAATAGCTTATTTTAAGGTAACCATTTTAAGCATGTTTTGTGATTGTTTGATTGGTAGTTGTGGCTTTAATGTCTATGTTTAAAAAAAAACAGTTTTCCAGGTTTCTGTTGAAGGGAATAGAGGTAACAATGAGAGCAATTTTTCAGTGTAATTTCATTCATTCAATTGCCGCCTTATCTCATTTTGTTTCCTTTGCGCCGCCCGAAAAATCCAGCTGGATTCCACACAATCCTTAGCACGCACTTAACGAGTTACCATGTTTTCTGTCACAATACATTGATCATCCCACACATAAACCATAGGCTAGCAGATGAAGGTGCCGCTAAATGTTTTTTAAATGACGACAATTTCTGTGCTTCAGTGGCTTCAGGTGGGAGTCCTCGCCTCGCAGAGAAAATGGAATCTGCCACAGACTGCGCTGAGGGCCAGCGATTCTAGCCTTGGCCTTCAATAGCGGATATGCTTTAACAACCTCCCTGTTGTAGGGCAAAAGAACTACAACTACTACAACTACACTACAACTGTGACAGCAGCGGCAAGAGATGAAACAGATGGACTCAAGTAGTCTTGAAGCTGAACTTCGAAATTGAATGCATTTTGTTCGCTATTCAGCACGCTGAATGGATTGCTAATGAATCAGTTGAAAATTATTTAATAATATGTGCTTTTCTCATTGTTGCTTCACTCGATATGTTTGAGCTTCACTGTGCAGAATCATGTGCAGAGTTGGACAGCCCAAGGTTGTTTTTACATTCATCTGCTCAAGGGGGAAGGTTTCTCTGTGCTCACTTTAAACCTGAGCGTGTATTGACGAGCATGATCTGTGACATCAGTCGTGGTCCAGTATGCAGCTTAGCAAAACCCAAGTGCACATACACCGAGAATGGACTTTTCAGTGAAGTGAGACATATTTTTATTAAAAATATTTGTATATATATACTTCAATGAGGGAGGAGTAGATGTCATTTTAAGGATTTCAACGAGGTAATTAAACTTTTTTGTGGAAAAACCATATCAGACACCAATTATTTTTCAAAGCAGAGTATTTCTGTATATATTAAAACATTTCTGGAGGGGATCTTAAAATTTAAATTGTGTTGTGACTTAAAATCATAGCTCCAGTTAAATGGTTTGACCTGACAGTTCTTAATTATGCTCCATTTGTACAACCTTAACTTTGACTATTATGGCCTTTTTCTTAGCTTCTGTGCTTGAACATATCACTGACTGACTCTCTAAACCTCTGTAGAGTAACATGACAGTTTCATATTAAACCTAATGCAGTTTTATCTCATGTCAAAAGCAAAACTATCGCGAAGAAGAAGATGGACAATATGAAAGCCTTGTTGTGTACGAGGAGCCCCCTAAAAGCACTCTTGCTGTGAAAAAAAATAGTGCCTTAGAGCGGAACTGTCTCCACTATCCGCTGAAATTATACACACCCTGACAGTGAAATGACTACCAGCTGGTGAAGGAAAAAAAAAAAAAAAAAAACATTTAATTTCATGACAGCTCATTTTAATTATTTCCCCCCCACCACCACCTCCAACCCCTGTGTGAATTGCTTAAGACCACATTAGGCTACAGCATTGCATTAAAGTTTGAACTTACACTTCCTCCACGTTTTTCCCATTATATTCAGGAAGCTGAATTTTCCCATTACAGTGAGTTAGTCACAGCCACTTTCAGTTAGCGCAGCTGCCATACGCGGAAGAGTTTTATCATCAGAATGTATTATGTAAGATTGACTGCAGGGTAGTGTGTGAGAGGAGAAAAAAAAAAAAAAAAAAAAAAACAGAAACTCTTGCTATCAGCACCTGCGTCTAAAACGGAAGAATCCTGTGCAGGGGTGGTCACGGGGCTAGAACCATTCAAATGGGCCAAGAGTGCTGATGCGTCCTATTTACCTTGTGGTAATGGATTTGTTTGTGGCCCGGACCCCCCTCCTGTCTCGAAGGAATATTGGGGGCTTAGCTCCATTCACTTTCTGCTGCCCTGGCCATTTATTTTGATTAGGGAATGAAGTCCTCCACAGAGCCATACCCAGAATAATTGACACCGTGTCCTCTGAGGTCACAACAAAATATACCCTTAGTACTTATCCCCTTGGTGAAGTGGCAGTGTATGAAAAGATTGCAGCTGAGCACTGAACTGAAGGTGTATTATTGCTTTAGGTTGCAACAAAAACCTCTTTTTTTTTTTTTTTTTCTTTTTGGGTTGACAGGATAATTGATGTGTGCTGTGAACTTCCAATTGGCTTCAACTAGCCTATATATTGTTTATTTTTCTTTTCTTGTCAGTCAGGTTTAAAAGGTCAACAGTGATGACGGCGGCATAATGGGAGACATAATGGGAGTAAATATTTCGCTGTACTCTTACAGGTAGAAGAAAAAAAAATTTCATGAATCAATTTAATCATTCACTCACTGAGGTATGTACACATTCTCAAACCCCCCAATTACATCTCCATATCTGTAGAAACTTTTTTTTTTTTTCCCCTCACATCCACATTCAGATATTAGCTCCTAAAGTGCCCTGATGCATGTCCACTCCCAGCTGAAGCCAACTAGGAATGAGGAGTGCAGAGGCACAGAGAGAGAGAGAGAGAAGGGGAAGCAGATGGCTGGCCTACAGAGGTTCCGATCACAGGGATATTGGCAAGATGCTGAGCTGGAGAAATTAACCTTCAGAGGGGTTTTACACTGCGGCAACTGTTGGCTCATGCTGGATTCCTCTTTACCCCTCTCTCACTATCTCTGTTGTTTCTCTAGTCATCCTTTTCACTGAAGTAGTCTCTACCCTATCCCTCTCCATTTTCAGCAATTATTATCTCCCTACCCCCCCCCCCCCCCCCCCCAATGCCCCATCATGTTTTACTTGGTCACTCACTTGGAGTAAACCTCTTTCTTAACCCATTTTCACAGAGCTAACTTGTAGTAATGGGCACTTCAAAGACAAAACAAACATGTATACACAAACACACTGATAACAGCATCCTTTTTAACAGCCTCTTGTGTTTTTCTTCCTCTCCCTCCCTGTGATGTTGCAGCGGTAGCTATCTAAAGGTCAAACCATTCCTTTTGCTTTTGATGTAGCTCAAATGCGATGTGCAGACAAAGTCAATGTAGCGTTGGCAGCAGTGTCAGCTCTTATCTGGGTTCGCCATCGCTGAACTGGGAGCCCGCCCGATTGAGGATCCCCATATGGATCATCATCATCGTCCCGCTGCAGGGCACGGTGCCTGTCTCTCTGCCGCACCGCAGCCTTCACCATTCTGGCGGCAAAAGGCCCCTGGGTTCTGCTGCTCACAGACCCATAGCTGTCCATTTCATTTGCAGCACACAGTCGCTCCACTTGTTCTGCATTGTGCCTTTAGTCCAGTCAAGCCAAGGATCCAGGAAGTGCAATGTCTGTTTACTCAGCTGCTTAGCTCTCAAGCTTAATATTAGCTTTGCTGGCAGCCAGCTGTGACAGTGAAGTGGTGACAAGACTGTGAGCTCTGCACCTAACAAGTACATGAAATCACAACTAAGGTTTAGCACTTGACATTGTAAGCTTTAAACTGCCACAATGCAGTATATGTTAAAGATTAATCTGGACTGGCCTCAGTTTACCCGGTAATTAAGGCATTTGTTTTATTGCACTGCACCTGAAAATGTAATTGTGAAGAAAATGTTTTAATTACAGAGGATGAAACTCGTTCCCCTGCTAAAGGATTTTCAATAAAACTATTTGTTTGGTGTGCAAGTTAGTGTGATACTAAATCGTATGTAGAGGCAATAAATAAGATATGGCAATGCAACAATTCAGGTATGCAGAAGAGTAGGGGTGGGATTCTAACAGATTCTAAATACAATAGGTTTTTGGATGTGATCAATAAAACTATGTTGACAAATACTTTTTTTTTCACTGTATGAGTACAATGCACAACCCAGATGGTAAACAGCACACACACACTCGAATTATCTAGTAGTTCATCCTCAATGAAGGTGTTTGGTCGCATTTTTGATTTAATAACTTAGCAAGATGAAGCTGATCAAGTATTTTGTGAATACTTCATATGCCATCACAGACACTAACACCACAGACGTTTTCTTTTCTCCTTACTCCAGAACACATAAACCAAACTTGCAGTAAACGATATTTAGCCGTATTAGTTGTCAGAATACAACTTTTTGCTATGTAGAGATATCGTAGAGTAACGGCGTCCTTACCAGTGAGTGAGGTCACGCTCCCTCTGTGTGTGTTGTTATCTGAGCTTCTCGACATGTTTGTTTTTGGTCTGAGATGCTGGTGCTATAGTGCAACATCTAGTGGCTGAGTGTCATCAACGTCATGTATTGCAACTTTAAGTTTCTAATACATTTAGTCAGTGGTAGTGGTCAGTAAATTACAGGCAGAGTCATTTTCTTCCAAGTTATTACAACGTTAACTTTTTTGAATTTCTCTGCCTGTTTCTGTTCAGCCTGACAGTGATCCTCATCAAGGCCAATTGGCTTAGTGCATGTTGTTATGCACGTTTAGGTGCAATATTTCATATTGTAATTCAGGAGAGAAAACATGAGTGAATAGTTTCACACATGGTGCACGGGGGAGTAACAACCTGAAAATAGTGGACCGTTTTCTATTTATTTGGATGGAGAATCGATTCAGAATCAAATCGTTAGATTCCCAAAGATCCCTACAGGAGAAGTTATTGTGTGAAGAAAGGGAGCCATGTCTTGGACTTGTTTGGACTTCTCTTAAATTAATCAATTACACTATTGTTTGTCCTTGAAAAAAAATAGTTTGCCACTAACATGCACCTGCAGCATTAACTGTCTTAAAAATAAATAACAATATAAATAACAATAATTAAAAAAAAACAACAACATAAAAAACTGCATTTAAATATTTAGCTATTCACAGCAATGTTAATATAAGGATGGATGCATACAGCATCTAACTACCAACAGTATCTTACCAGTCAGAAATTAGAGTGAAAATTAGAGTCATAACCTGATTTGGTGAAGTGGTAACAGGTAATTATCAACACAGGAATGGAGCATTAAGAACAAAGTGGTTGGTGGATGCTCTGAGTCAGACTTCTTGATCTTGAGTAACCTGCCAATATAATTACATTCTTTGAATACACACTTATGTAATTATTTTTGCTTCAGTAAAATTGGCTCCAGAAGGTATTTTTCTTTCAAAATTGATAGAATAAAAAGAAATGTCTCACTCTTGAATTGACAGCAAAGCCGCGCTGCTCCCTAGCCTTCATTTGGACATGTTCCATCAAATTTAGGATGTGGAAAATAAAGCACTAGGGGAGTGAGGCAAGCTGTCGTTGTTTAAGGGGGGAAAAAGGGATAAATGAGAAATGACTTGTGTGCAGTGTTGTGATTGGCTGGTTGGTTTCATAATTCTGGAAAAACTGCCGAGAGACAAAGACGGAACATCTGCTCGACACATCTGAAGTGCAGTCTCCGGTGAAAAATAAAAGATGATGACAGTACTTACTTACTTAGGCCTTTGTATTCTCTAAGGAACAGAGGCCATAGACAAAAGCCCTCAATTCTCTCCAGATTTGTACCTTTCGATCAAGTTGCCCCTCGGCCTTAATCTCCGGTTCTGTGCTTCTTATCCAGGTGGTTCTAGGTCTTCCTCTGTTTCTCCTGCCTTGTGGGTTCCATGTTAGTGCCTGTTTGGTGATTGATTTATTTTGACACAAACTTGATGCTTTATGAGACGGCAATGGCGATACCGTGTACGTTTTGAGAAGACCTTCGTGAGCATCGCCTTTTAAGGGACACTTTGCTTGTTCTGGCATTGACACATAATCTCTATTTCCATTACCTTTCAGTACCGCTATGATCTGCTGTTATGGACAATCTAACACATTGTGAAGCTTGTCACACATCAAAACCTTTCATGGTGAACTCAGGAATAATGTTTTTCTCAACCTCAATGCCACACCTGGTAGCATCTGTCATTTGTTACCATGTGGAATAATATTTTCTAATTGGGTGCATGAATAGTTTTTCTGACTCCTAAATAGCTTCTCTAGGCTGACAGTTATTGACTTGTTAGCCAGCTGTCAAGCAGTTAATTTTTTTGTTCTTGCAGTCTTGCTTGAGGTTATTGGCACTTTGTTTTTTAGTAGGTTTGAATTGTTGTCAAACATATAGTATTACACATTCTTATGTCAGTAACATGTAGCCAGATCATGAATCATTCTTGTGTTGTGCAGTGTAGCAACACCTGCACACTTTTTCTCTTGAATGCATGACCTAATGGGCCAATCATGTAGCTTTTGGATAGCACAATTAAAAGCAAGAGGACATGGCGTAGTAACCAAGAAATGTGCTGTTAGTTTACTTGTAAGGTATTGATATTTATGTGCAGGAAGGCTCACAGTTAGATCTTTGTGAAAATGCTAAAATTACACCACTGGTCACAGCTGTACATGTAAAGCACAAATGAAATGTGTGTGTGTGTGTGTGTGTGTGTGTGAAAGCTATATTAAAGTAGAAGCCTGTGTGTTCCGTCAGACATGCGAGATGGACGACTAAAAAAACGAATAAAATCCTCCTTTGCCGACAAGCCTTTAGTAAATAAATCGGTGAGTTTTTATCTCTATATATTGATATATATGTCAGTGATTAGTTACCAGTGATAAAAGTGCATCATGTAAGTTTTATTAGGCAAGCTAAAACAACCCCCACCACAGTCTAGTCTAACTGAAGATACATCTCCTACTTTAAACTAGTACATGTCTAGCCAATACTTTGAATCATGTTGAACACATCATGTCGCTAATTCCATTAAATATAATTTAATGTTGGCCATTTACTGTGACCTAACTTGAGATTTTACTGGTCTTATTCTTGTGTTATTAAGTTAAAAAAAATCCATAAACAATCAATAAGAAGCAGCAACAAACAGCAAAAGAAAAAAATGCAGTGTTTAAATAGTGCAATGGTATCAAGTGTAATGCAATTGTGGCTTTATTTCTGAATTACGGTACCACACCATTTTGTCACTAGGGTGCAAAAAAAAAATCTGTGTTAAAAAACAAGGCAGCTTTAAAAACATTGCACTCCATCTGTCAGAGGTTCTCCTGATTCATTGTAGCTGACATCAGTGACAGGAAAACCAGAGCGATGGGAATCTATTCAAATGTGGTGAGGCTCAATTTCCCCTTTCATGAGAGAACTGTGGATAATATGTTGGACCCAGACCAGTAGGGGGTAAAATAGCTTCATCAGTCTTTTCAAGTCAAAGTGAGGTGGAGGGAAACAAGTGAAACGCCGATGCATAACACTGACATTTTTTAATAGAATTCATTTATAACAAATGGAACTTGTGTCAGCAAAGAACTGATTTTCATACAGACTTCTTTCGCCACCAATGTAACCTAAGTAAGAAAATAAAAAGCACTCCTTTCATTCAGAAAAAGAAACAGTTTACGCTTACAACTAATCAGAGGTAATTGTATGATCTTTTTAACAAGCCATTTTTTTACAATTTCATTATTTAATTTTCAGTCTATGCATCCAGACGAGAGATAGATAGAGAGAGCAGAGAACACAACGTTTATTTCTGTTAATGACACTCCAAGCTTGAATGGCAAAGCCACAAGAACAGATGGTTGGGGGACAGATTTTTCTGAAGTCATCTGCTGGAGTAACCATGGCATCAGAATGGATGCTCTTTTTCGCCACAAACTTTTTTTTTTTTTGTCTTTTTCAAGAGTTGATACCTTTTTTGTGTTATTTACATACACACAAAGTGAACGTTTAAGGATTAAGATTTTTTTATAGATGGGTTCAAGTAATATATTATTGGGTTTAGAATCAATAGGGCAGTGCATAGTACAAAGATAGAGAAAGTGCAAATCTTCCTACCAGGCCAGCTCTGGCCATTCTGCAATGTTTCACCATGCATATGAAAAATCAATTAAAAAAAAAAAAAAGGAAAAACTGAGATGAGCAAATAAACATGTTCAGAGACTTAAACATAATGTAACATTAGCCCACCATGAGGTTAAATAATAGCACTTTTATATCTCCAAAATTATGACAAAAATAACCAGTTAAGCAGTCGACAAAAATAACAGCTGCTTGAGTTAACAAGGGAAAGAAAGCACCTGGAATGCACATCCACAAAGCCACCAAAGAGGGTAAGAAGAAGTTAAAGATGCTGATCAACATAAAAACTGAAACACAACTGAAGCAAACCCCCAGTTTCTAACTGTTATGTAAAAAAAAGAGGACATGGTATACTGTTTAGGATTGTCAGGATAACACAACCAAAATATTGTTGCAGTTTGTATTTCTTTATATCTGCTCTCTGTAATGACACACATGAAGTCTGTAATTCAAACCTAAGGCATGAAGAAGAAACCCCTTCGGTGACGACCTGTGCATTAGGCATTCTTTCTTGACCAAATCCATTTTAAAATTTGAATATGCTGCATTTTACTGTTGTAAAATGTGATCGTAGCGACGCTAAAAAGCTCATTAACTTCACGTTGGGCCTTAATACTGTACATGTCCTAATGGACTAACTGTTTCATTCTGAGACTAATATTCTGCAGTCTCATCCCTGGCTCTATGTCTGAACATTTTAAATATATGTCCTGTAACTTTTGTATCTCTTTTTTCTAGAGGTCAGTGATATATATATATATATATATATATATATATAAACTGTTGAATTCTAATTCACTCAGCCACAATAAGGCCACTGAAAATGAAAAATATGAGCTTTGAAATGTTCTTATTTGCATATATAATCTCATCATGTGACAAAATGAATACTAAAGGTAAAGAAACTATGCAATTACATTTACACTAAATGTCTAGATTACTCAAAGGATACATTTATATGTTAAATGAAACATTATAAAAACAGGCATAAATATAAGGCACTCTAAATGCAAAATGAAAAAAAAAATGTTATTACCATTGAATGCTTTAAAGAACCACAAGAAGGTGATGTCTTTGTACCTTGCCCTATTGTGTGGAGCGGTGAGTGCGGCTGTGTGACCCTCTGCATCTAATTACAGACTGTATGAGAGCTTGAAAATGCACCAGTGATGCTTTGACTGGCACCTGACATTCCCACTCCCACTCCTCCTTGCGGGGGAACAACAATGTCATGAGTGAATAACATATCCACATTATACCCTATCCAAAAACATACATATTTATTGCACAAGAAAAGATGCACTGAATCAGAATACAATTTTGTCCTACTGATGTGCATTCCAGTGAAAAATCTCTTCGTTTCCCCCATAGTACACAACTCTCAATTTGGAAGCTTTCATAGACAATCCATATTTCATATACCTTTTACTTATAAATTATGTACTTTCTCAATATATTTAGACTGTTATATGTATACTTTAATATATATTTTACATATATTTGTATATCTGTACCATATATTTATATATATTCATATATCTTATCCAATTCATCAGGTTCTCTCTTATCATCATTCTAACATGGAAGAACTAAGATAATCGGTAGCAGCAACTTCATACTTTGCTCATCCCTGTTGATTCCACAAAGCCCCAAGTTTATCTTATGGGAGTAATTAAGTTACCATGTATGTGATCATGGACAAAAACAAACTGAAACAATCAAGACCAAAAAATAACTCTTGGACAAAGTTACATTTTGGTAGTGTGAATTCCGTTCTGCGCACTGAGTGCAACAATATGAGGGAAAAAAAATTAATTAAATTAAAAAAAAAAAAAAAAGCAAAGAGATTCTCTGCAAAAAAGCACATACGTCAGAACAGTTCTACAGCTTAAAAAAAAAAAAAAACATTTACGTAAGTACGTTTTTATCACTTTTTTCCAAGCGATAAATTTGTGTAAAAAAAGGAAATTCACACAGTTCAAAAAAAGCACATCAGCTGTAATAAAGTACTAAAAAACTAAATCAATAATTTTTATTTATTTCATAGATCATTTTAACTTTACCCTCTCCCAAAATTTAGATGATGAACATTGTGACAGGAAAAGGGGTATTTATTCATTATTACTTTAAGTCTGTCCTGCTGTTGTGGACCAAGCATTGTCTTCTTTTTCGATGGGTTGTCTGTGTGTACTTGATTGTGAAACAGATTTTTTTTTTTTTTTTACAATGTGCATCGAGTTTTTTTTCCCCGCAATTCTGTGTGCCTCCAATGCCTCTCGTAATGGTTCATAATCACTGATGCATTTCTCACGATGTCATTATTGTTCATTTACTTTTTTGTGTTGGTTTCATTCAGTTTTATGAGCCCCAAAATGAATCCTTGAAGCAAAAGAAAAAAGGTAATTCCATATGATGCTTCAACAGTCAGGATTCCCTCACTCTGTGTCAAGGCGAGGTTTTATTGGGGTTGGGAAATACTTGGTCCTCCGGGAATCATCTTTTTCATTTTTTGACAAGTCATGTCGCACATCCAACACATAATGAGTTGTTAGCAAGGAGTTAAGGAGTACTTTCTCAAGCAGGAATTTATGGCTCAGAAGAGAGGCTCACTGGGTTTTCTTTCCAAAGGGCCCTCTGCTTTTTTCTTCCAATACTGGGTCTTTTACGTTGCATAGTGATCAAAGCTCCCCAGGTACTCCAAGCCAGCTCTGTAACAGAACTGGTATTGATCCTGGAAACAAAAGAAAAGACTTTAGCTCGCACTGCCTCTCAGGGATCTTCATACCAATATCTCTGTATCACTTTTGGTCCATTGTGCTTCTAGCCTGGATTCACTTTGTAATTGCCCCTGCATAAAAGTTGGAAAATGTTTGGCACACTTAAATATACAGTGAAAATACCTACTTTGGGCATTTTCAAATAGTCATAAGAAATGTATAAGCTGCCTTTTCTAGGTTTTTTTCCCAGTGTATCCCAAATGTGCAAAGTAGAAATTTTTTTTCTGATTGATTGGGAACAAAAAGGCATTTCCAACACTTGAAGATAATACAAGTAGATGTGCAAGGAAACACTGACCAATCGTTTAGAAATGATTAGATGAAATTGCAGACAAGACTGTTCTGGATTGGTTCAGCAACTAAATTAATCGTAGTCTTAAACAGAGGATTAATTTAGTTAATCTGTTTGGCTCAAGAGGATACTTGGAATGTCACCCACCCTTTCATTAGGCAATTGGAGTATACTATCAGATTACTTACACAGTAACTGATTTCATGTGTAGTTTATGGTGTCACAAAACCCAAAGTAGCCGCATTACCACCTGTAGTATAGTTTATGAGCAATGTTCTTTTGCAAGTCTAGAGGAAAAGTGAAGGGGAGAAAAAATAGAACACCTCACCTCTGTCTGCACCATAGCTGGTCTCTGTGTCCGTAACATTTTGACTGTCTGAAAGATGTCTACTACGCCCTCATATCTCATTCGTTCCAAGACGATGCTGAGGGTGATGAAAACTCCGGTTCTACCAACACCCGCGCTGTGCAGGAGAGATCAACAGGGCAATGTTGAAGCCAGAGAAACCAGACAAATATAAAAATAGTTTCTTCACAATCAAAACAATGTGCCACTATGCTAATTCAGTGTTTGTGCAGATCATTTGTCTTGTAGTAACTTTACTTCTTGTGCTTACTGATGGAGAAATGGTTCTTTTGAACAGCATTAGCGGCTCAAGGGGTATTTGCATTCAGTTTCATTTTACACAAAATGGAAACGATATAGTTTGGTGGCTTATGCTGGTTGGACACTTACCTACAGTGGACCGAGATAGGCCCGTCTTGGCCAAACTGCTCTTTTGTTTTATGTACTTGGCCAATGAAATCGATGAAGCCCTCTCCCGATTTTGGCACTCCTTGCTCAGGCCAGTCCGTAAACTGAAACTGCCTTACTGTTCGTGACTGTCCATCCTAGGAACAGAACATAGGAAGAGAGAAGGAATGTACAGATCCCAATTTTTTTTTAAATGGAACATCCCTTGGAAATATGGAAAAATGGCAATGAAAAACTGATGAAATAAAACCAGGAAGCCAATCTGAGTTATTTCACAGACAGCCAACACACATCGGTTCCTTCCATGTCCATCTCCATCAGAATGACCCACGCCTTTGTGGGTTTTTCAGTAGAAGACAGCATTCTTCAAACAATCTAGGAGCATAGGCGCCCAGTTTAAAGTATCAGAGAAAATATTTTGTTATTAAAGATGCCTGTTATTTTACCTGAATGTATTAAACATGAACACTAAAAATGCTAGCTCCTTTGATGTGCTACCCTCGACAGGGTGCTTGGAGAATCAACTTTGAGGGTGTGCATTACTTAAGTGATATTGTATCCCCTTGATAAGGAAAGCAATCCCATTGACGAGACAGTGTAACGTGCACTACAAAGCGCCATTTATCTGTGTAAGCCTTTGATGGAATTAAAACCTCTGGCAGCTCAGTGCTGACGGCACCACATTTGTTTTTACACTTTGACGTGTGTCATAAATTCCACAAATATATATGTATGCTTATATTGCACTTAGGGCCATAGTTTGGTATAAATAAATATTTGATACAATGCCAAAAATTTGAGCTAATAACAACTGCAATATTAAAATCGGTCACAGGGTGTTCACCACCAGCTCATTCAACACTGTCACTTAAACCTAAATAAAATCAAATGATTGAGAAATTGCCTCATTGGTTGTCAAAGATTAAAATAGTCAGTTGTGTGCACAATCATTTACCTCTTTCTTTCTTAATTATTTATATTGCTAACCTGTGCAAATGCAATTTTATTGTCATAAGGTATAAAAAAAGTGAATATGCAAGACAGGGCTCCTTACAACATATCAACTGTTCTATAAGTAGAAGACTGTATTGCAGGAAAACTGTTGAAAACTATTATTGTTTTGCTGGTGACTCCTTGGTGATCCATTCTGTGTCCTCCATGACCCCTGGGTAGGTCACAACCTAGACTTTTGAAAATACACTAGACCATACTGTAAACAGTAGCTCTGAGTTTAGAGCTCCATTCCCGCAGTGTCACATTTCGATCTCTCAACTTTGTTGTATACAACAGTGTCTGCTTACCCTGGCATCAGTCACTTTGAACTCTCTCAGGATATACTGGGGCATGTTATACTCGGCCATGGGGTCCACCACAAAGTACTGGTATCTGGCCGACCTCTCTGCTGGCCAGTACTGGTGGCATTTTTCCTGTAGGGAGTGAAAGATAGAATACCACAATGAGCCACAACATTCTCTTCATACGCTAGCTTCATTGTGTTCATTCCCAGATATTTTTCATTCATTTCATACTGTGTCTGCCTTTTGAAAGCTTGAAGGCTCATTTTCGAATGGTACAATGTATTGTATTTCATGTAAAATACATTTTGTAACGTGTGTCTTTGTGCTTTGTAGCCAGAAAAAAAGTTAATGTGCCAAAACAAAATGATAAGAACATAAGAGTTACGCATACCCTGCCCATTTCTCTAAGCTTGGTGAGCATAACAACAATAGTAGAGTTGTGCTCCCAGAGCATTCTCCAGAAGTCCTCTGTGGTTTCTGGCAGTGGTCCCTGTGTGGCAATATAGGCTTTCTGTTGCCTGTGGAAATGGATTAATCACAGGATGGAAAAGGTGTGAAACATTAGAACTTTCACTGTGAGTGGTTTGAAGATAAATTAACATGGATATGCACTTTCTCTGTACTTTAGCTCTTACCTGTACCCATCAATGAAACTGGCATTGATGTAGTCAGAGCCCTCAACTCCTCGAATGGGCTGAAGACACACTCGTGTGGACTCGTATGGCATTATGTTAACAAGGCGGTTCTTGAACTTGTTGCAGGGGAGATTGGCACTGATGAATCGTGATGTATGGGCTTTAGTGTTAGCTAAACGCTGCATTGGGAGAGAGAGAAAGAGCGATATCATTGAGCATACTACTGCCAGGTAAGCAGCACTGACATTTTGGTGTTTCTTTATTTCTCTTGTGACCAGCTATGTTTGACACTAACAAGATAAAGATGTAAAAAAAAATATGAGCGATCGCATGCTCAGAGTTTGGGAAGAATCCAAGGCATAATGAGCTGCACATACCGAGTGACGAAAGCTACACTAATGGCTCATAGTGCGCTGTGGCCTATACTATTTCATGTAACCATGAAGTATGGAAGCAGCATCAAAGCGATTACAATCCTTGCCTTTGCAGGGAAAAAATGTTATGATGAAAAGACGGGAAAATTGATACCCAAGTGAGCCTAGAGTGGACAGAAATGCAGTGTAATCTAACCTGTTTATCATCTCTTAGTGGAATTGGCATCCATCACAGAGCAAGAAAATAGGTGCGTGGCAAGCAAGGCAATCCCATGCATACAGCAACAGCACATACTGCAAAGGGCTGGTTAAGGTTGGTCGAGCCTCTCATTGTAAATGCAGAGTATGTTGCTCAAGCCCCTCTGGCAACTGTCCTGTGGTGGGGAAAACCTGTGATTTGGCGCTTTCATATAAACCAGGACCCCCTTTACGCAAGGAAGGAAGCTATGGGAAGGGGAAACCAGAAAGGGGGGATTTTTTTTTTCCCATGTTAAGTTACACAGGCGAGTCAGCTAGCTGGAATAGAGAGGAAACCACAGGCCCCACGCTGTCTCGGGGGGCCTAATGGGAGCTGGAAAAGTGTCCGGGAGTTGTGCTGAGAATGGCCAGGGAATGACATCGGGGCCCCCATGTGACAGGATGCCAAAGGAACATTACCTAGTCTGCCTGTAAATTCTCACTACATATTAAAAGTTGTTGGTGTAAACCTTCAAGTCAGCAGGTGTGATGTAGGAATCTAAAAATTAAAAACTGACATTTTAAATGTAATTAATTCTTGACACAAACAATTGTGCCCAAATGCTTTTGCTTTAGTAAATACATCATACCTTGAACTCCAGTTCCATGCCGGTGACATTTTCTCCACCCTCTATCTGCGTCAGTTTCTGGATGTAGGCGTATAGGTTTCTGGCGGGCACTTCGGTGGTGCCGCAGTTGACGGCCTCCTGGAGCGCGTCATGTATGAAGACATACTGGTCCTCTGTCTGCACCATGTAGTTGCGCTGGGCACGCATTAGTGTTACATGCCCGTAGATGTCCACAGTCTTCTCGTGCTTGATACGTTCCAGCATGGCATCAATCACGATGAAGCAACCTGTGCGTCCCACCCCAGCACTGTAGTCGTAAAGAAGATACAAGACAAAAATGTACATATGAATAACAAGAAGGTCCCTAATCTGACATGACTTTTGCAAATCCTGGCAACAATATACTGCACCAAGCGTCTGACTGTATTTGATCTCCAGTGATAGAAATTAGGGGCAGTGCATGGGCTCGAAGAACTCCCTTGCTCCCAGCGATGAGGCCAAAAGGTAAACTCTCTTTGCCAAGTTTGCCACTGTAGGACTGAACATTTGGCTTAGAGTGTAATTAAATCTGAAGTGGCACTGTGTGGAGAAGAGGGTTTGGCAGTCACAGCCTTCAGTGGGCTCACTGCTCGCTTTGCAATCTAGTCTCTCCCCTCTGGACCCCACCTGTGCTCTCCAACCCATCACGACTAATCACTTATGCAACAGGAACATTTAACCTTTATCTCATAGTTCCGAAAAGTGCCACTACAACAAATGCGGACACAAATGTGGATACACAGACGCAATTCTGAGAGTATGATTTTTTGAGGGCTTTGTTAATGTGCTGGGCAACTTCTGAGAAGTGCAGCTGACTTCAATTAATGCCATTAGATTAGCGCAGTGCACCCAAATGGGATAAGAGCTTTAGAAGAGGCACTGACAGACATGTCTCTTCATTAAGATTCACATCGGCACATTTTTTACATGAGAGCGTAAAAATGCACACGAGAAAATGCACTCTGACAAAGAGGGAAATGTTTTACTGTTTTCTCTTTGACCTCTCATTGCAGGCCATCTTGAGGCATACTGTATAAATGTAGCCCCCTTTTGCAGAATGCTGATATTTTAAAAAACGCTCACCCCTGCACATTAAATGTTTTAATGGTTCGTGCCTCAGCGCAGAAGATGTTTTCTGATGACAATTTATTTACTGTGGGGTGACAGGGTAGTGTTAAATCTTGTTCGTTAACTCTCCTCCCACAAAGCACAGCATTGACAAGACATGTTCTTGCACTTGGCACTCCAAAGTAAATAGGTTATTCAATCCATTAAGCTGACATGCCTATGAGGTGTGAGCCATGCTCTCGTGCCTCCTCATTCTGATGGAGCATTTGTTTTTCATTTGCTCTGAGGAACAGGGAGAGGGTTGAGAAGGAAAACTCAAGAGGGAGTAAAGTTAGTCCCCGGGGGCTAAGTCTGGTTAATGTGCCATGCTGCACTGGAAATGCATTGCGAATGGAATAAAGACACGTATGGGAGTCATTGGCTTTAACAAATGATCTGATGATCACTTTCAAAATGGCTGACATTGGCTGAATGAGACTGAACTTTTTTTTTTTTTTTTTCCTTTCTGACAAAACTCTTCACAGCTCTAGGGCGATTACAAAATGTGCATGTGAGTGAAAAAGAGAATCAGGCAGCAAAGAAATGTGAAAGTGTCTCAGGGATATTTGAAGAATGAATCACTTCCAGGTCTGAGAACACCTCAGCCCTTGGGCGGGGGATGCAGAGACTAGAAGAGATTTCTCCCTTTACCCCAGCTGTTTTCAATCTGAAAACATTTTACAGTGCAGACCTGAATGTGGGAGAGTGATGACCTGCGAGAGAGTAAGTGACAGAGTGACAGCACTGAGCTACAGAGACGGAGACAGAGGAAGATGAGGAATGTGGGAGGGAGGCGAGAAGGGAGGGATGCTGCCAGTTATCTTCAAGTTGTGTAGTTCTCAAGTTAGTTTTCTAAGATTCATCTGCAGGGATATATATTAACCACAATTTTCCTAAAATGTAAGACCAGAAAACGCAAGGAACATGTGTAATATTCCTTTATCGACAAGTGACGGTGTGTGTGTGTGTGTGTGTGTGTGTGGTTGGGTGAGGTGGTGCAGAAAACAGTCGGTACATTTGGCAGTTGAAGGGGAGCTAGCAGACTGACTGCACTAATGACCTGACACTGCCTTTTCAGCCAGTCAAGACCAGCTGCTTTGGACGTCGACACACAGTAAGTGTCAGACTAATATGCTTTCCAGGAGTTTAGGGAATAGGGGATGGAAGAGAAAGTGCAGTGTAAAATACAGCTGCAATGAGCCAAGAGAAGATAAAGCATGACGAGCACTGAGAGCAATTACATATGCATTGTTACCAAATCTCTTGCTGTCAGCTAACTCGTCACAATTTCCCTGCAGTGCCTATTGAACACATAAACTCACCAGGATCACTAATGGAGTCAATAAGAATTTGTCATCTACGTGTATAAGTACTTTCCAAAATGTGGAAAGTAAATCAACTCGGAGGTATTGGACTTTTTGTTCTTTCTAACTGGCTTTGCCCACTAGCTGGGCTCTGTAAGCCTTCACACACCACTGGAGGGTGTTGACTGCTGATTCCATTATAACATTCTGACAACAGTGGTACTATTCTCCGTGCATAAAACGATGCCATGATGACAGATGGGTGGTGTTTTGCGGCAGCTGTCTAGAGCCACCCCTTCCTGCCCCCTATTAGAATTACTACTATTGTTAGACCTTCTGTACAGCTTGACGGAGATGTGGAGGCCATGTTGAGTTTTTCCACAAGGGGTGTATTGTGCGCCCTCATGGTGCGAAACCTACCGGTAAAGGCTAGACTTTCATGGTTTATGAGGTCTTTATGAGATTAGTTTGTTTAACTTAAACCAAATCTTGTATTGAAGAAAAGCATTGTTGCACTGACCGCTGTGGGGTGAAATGTATAATCTGTTGAACCTCTGACCACACACACGAACACAGCTGGTTGGGTTCAGGTGTGGTCTTTTTTACTTGTGAGAACACCCAGCCGTGGTGTAGCTTTATCCAGGACAATGTTAATCACTTTAAAAGGAATGTAGTCAGCACTAGCTGGCAATGCAAGCCAGAATTATTTGCCTGGCTGCAGTTATTCTTCATCTCAGAGCAGTTGCAATGGATTCCAATGGTGACTGTTTATCACAATGAAAAAAGAAAAAAAAATTGAAGCTTCTCAAACCCCTCCTGCAGCATAATCCAAACATGTCCAAACACTCATATTTTTGCAAAAAGTATGTGCCTAAATATTGGTAAATACACAGCTTTGTTTTTTGCTAGCATGTTATCTGTTTGTGTTTGTCGTTCAGTCATTGCAAACAAAAGCAGTTAGCTAAGAACATTACATTTCATTCAATGTGCTGGTGACCACAATAATATACTGCACTATAGGAAAATTAAATAAAAAAACTAGAGGATGTAAACCATTAAAATCATTCTAATAGTATTTATACAGAATGTAAGGGTGAAAATTCATCAAATTGGATTTGAAAAATATTATACACTCCATCGTTTTCTTTTTTTTAAAGAAAAACAACCCCCAAACCAAAACAAGGAAAAGGGGTAAAAAAAAAAAAAGGAATGACTTGGTTGTAAGTTGAATCGTCTTTTAAACTAGAACATGTTGTTTTATCAAAAGTTTCCGAGCGACTGGGAAAGGCCAGTGCTCTCCATGGCATTCAATCATGTCCTTTTGACCTCTTCTATGACCTCACAATGCCTGGGTAGCTCTTGTAGCTAGAAGAGAAAAACAGTCCCTGACCTGTGGGTAAGTGAAAACAGCAGGAACTACGAAAGCAGGAAACATGCTATAATGTCCCTGGGAGGCAGACAAGACATACTGTGATCTCACCTTGTGAGACAAGTGTTAGCTCTGCAGTGGAGACACGTGAATGCATTTTGATCCTTGAATACTCCTGTGGGGGAACCATTAGCCATCCACTAAACCCATAATTATAATGTTCTATTAGCATGTGCAACACAAAATACTGTCTGACATTTAACAGATACATTCCTACTTCTATGAAAATTGCTTGGCCCTAGTCTTGGTTCATCAAAGGCTTCCTGGCGTTGCGTGAGAGTCTGGCTTACAAAGAAATCTGTGTCATTGTTGCAAAAAGAAAACTGCAAATCTTTTGACAAGTTTGGGCAATTTGAACTTATTGTACTACCATAAATGAATTACAAAACCCTTATCATAACTTGATGCCTGTGTGAATTAAATGCATTTCTTGGTAAAGACTGATCTGATACTGTAATATGAGATGAACATTACACCCTTATATGAAGTCTAAAGCTAAGAATTTTGCTTACATCTGCATCATGGAAATGCAGCCTAGCGTGATAAAATTAAATGTATTGGAGCTCCAGTGAAGTGTGACACACACACACACAAGTAATTCAGGGCAATTCGGTAATGGGTTGAGTCAGTTGTTATTGTTCTGAATGTACAGAATTATAATTTATGGACAACTGTCTGATGCTGGGCATTTTATAGTTTCTAAATCTGTCTATATGGAGTACCCATATAGACAATTATGATAAATGAGCATGTTTTTAATTTGTGATTTGTAGAGAGTGGGAACACTGACATTATATATTATTTTTAACTTTTAAATTTTACCTCATAAGTTACCACTCGTTCTCTTATACAAACAAATTCAAAGCCCTTGATTGCTTCGTTTTATGTTTTATGGTCTTTGGATAAGGCCCCTCAGCACGTTCATACATGCTAAGCTGCAATTTTTGGTGCACCAACTAATTAATCAACTGCTCAAGAGACTGTAACATGCTGTTGATTATGGGCAGGAAAAATCTTTCTTCTTTTAGTTTTTATTTAGCGTGTGCATAAAAAAAAAAAAAGCTTCAGCAAAACAGAAATTGAGAATATTTCAGGTCGGGGATGATTTCTGTAAAATTTTAATTTATCTACAGCTTATCTTTAAAAAACCACAAAGCACCCCTAATAGTATTTCGCCAGTATATAAATATAAAAAAATGGATCTCTTTAAAATGGTGGTCAAACATGAAGTGAGGATGTGCCTATTTAAGGGTTTGGAGTTTGGAAATGACTATCTGATAGGGAGCCAGAGGAATTAAAACCTCCCATCTGCAGAGTGACATTAATTCCTGCATTCGGCTTCATTGTAAAAAAAGTCAGTATTTTCAATTTGAAGCGACTCGGCAACTAGCTCTAATTAACTTCAGCATGTGGTAATTCTAATTCTTCAGTAATCCCCCTTTCCTTTTTTGTCACTTTCTGACACAAGTTTGTATCTGTTACACTCACTATCACTGTTTTCTTCATTTTCACTGTCTTTTCCTTCAGTCACTCGCTTTCTCTGTGCGCAGCCTGTGATGACTTCCTGTGTTAAAAAGGAGCCAGAAGTCTGTTATATCTTTGCGCCTCTCTGCTGGGAGTCTAGCCGCTTATGTAGCTGAGTGAAGTGAAGTTGGCGTGAAAGTTATTTGTTTCAGATGCAATAACCCAAGGGATAAAGCCAAGGACTTGTGGGCTGCTGCTGATGTGCGACATGTTAGTGGTGTAGCAAGGAAGACGACAGGTCTGCGCGTGTTTGCGTGTCAGCGTGTGGGAGGAGATGTTTAAGTTTGCTGAGGGCAATGACACTAGTACTCTTTGTGCTGTGATGTTGAAAACACCTTCAGATTTAAAGTGCCTTCTGTGAAAGCTAGTGGGCTGATATGTTTGGGCTTACAGTGGGCCATAGTTTACTTTCCAACAAGTATTCTCCTTCTCCGTTTTTCCTCTGGTTCATGTCTGATTCTTTTTAAAAAATCTCTATTATCATTATAGAAATGACTCAGATATAAACCTCTAAATAACCATGAATATATAGTTTTTTTTGTCATATGTATTCATATATTCATTACAGCAAATGGAGAAAAAAAATCAATTTCATGCTTCAGGATGTTTTTGGTGTCTTCACCTCTGCAGAATGAGACCGTGTGGTTTCTTACCTGCAGTGTACCACCATGGGCCCTGCATCTGGAGGATTGCATGCTTTCACTCGTCTCAGGAAGGCCAGGAACGGTGTGGGGTGCTCTGGTACCCCGTGGTCTGGCCAGGCTGTGAACTGGAACTGCCTCACCTCTCTCTTCTCACTGGAGCCATTCTGAATACGGAGAAGGAGGAAAAAGGTCAGTGACCACCACGTCTCACCTCAAATACATACAGCTGTAGTGGGGTCTAAGTAGCTACTGTAAGAAAACAGCATCTAAAGGGCCCTTACTTTAAAAAGTGCAAACGTCCTGACACAATACGTGGCCAGCTCTACTGTGTCTAGCAGTGTCACTTGGATGAGACCGTAGGTTTCTGTCCCTCTTGTAGGCCAGTATTGGTCACATTTCACCTGTAATGGAGAGAGAAATACCACATTAGACAAGAATATTTTATATTATTTTGCGGCTCGCTAATTTACAATAAATTAAATGTGGATTAAATTTAAAAAATAGTTACAATTATTTTTAAAATCTTTTAAAAAGTAGCAAGGTCTAAGAGATATTACATTGTCTACAACAGTTATTTGCAGCACTCCAACAATTATTTATAGAGCTTCTAATGACGTACTGGAGCAGCAGTTGGAAGGAGGTATTGTTAGTAGAGTATTGGTGCTTTTCTGTATTTTTTAAAGCCTTTATCCATTTCGGGATGTGTTTACAGACTATAATACCCTGCTTCACAATCAGACAGTTGTACAGAAAATCGACAAAGTCAAATAATGTTGATATAAATGCACAAAATTCCCTCATTCCTGCTGACTAGGTTTGATTTCACGATCAATGAAATGGCCCGAGATATTTGTATAGAGCCGGCAGTGCTATTAATTGTCCTGACATGCTCTATAATTACAAAGGTAACCACAGTTTCCAATCATATTACAGGCTCAGCTTTATTGCTGTTCAAGTGTACAGCTTTGTTTCCCAGTGAACGGCAAATAAAACACTGTTCCATTATAGCGTTACTGCTTAGTTGACAAAGGGAAGCACTATTAGTGTTGGAAAGAAAAAACTGGGTTCCTAAGCAATTGCTTTTCTTGATATTATCCTTTAGAACCGAAGTGGTTTTAGCTATATGTTCAACAAAATCAAAATGTCAGCATGCTCTTTAATGCATCTGTTGAATAGTATGACACCTGGACATCAGTCTGCAATAGTCAAATATCTAACAAGTGTACTATCCACTAATTTAATTTTCTAAGCATCTGCTTTAACACTGACACCAACAGCAATGGAATGGCCGGACTCCAGGAGTAATGAATTGATTCATAATAGCGTTTACTTGCAAATACTCGAGCTTTAGATATATACGCAAAACATACAAAGACAGCTTGAGTGCTTCCCTGCGAATAAAATGACTGATTAATATGAAAGGCAGGAGCTGTTAGCAGCAACAAAAGCACATTATGCACTACAAATGTCAAACAGCATAATGGTATGGGAGGATCAGGGTGGGGGATGTCTTGTAGGAAGAAGTGCGCCTAATATCACATAGCAGCTATAGTATAGAGAGAAACAGACACCTGACAGCACAGACTAAATTTATTTGGAGAAATGTGTATTTTAGAGAGCCTTCAATGTTGAAAAACAGCCAAAAGCGGTGCTCTGCAGATTGTGAGGATGCTGAGTGAAAACTGCTCTCTGAATTGAGTCAGCACCCCTGTTAACACTGTGCCAGGCTCTTAGAAAAGGCATACAAGTGTGAAGGTCAGTAGCTTATGAAGCCCAATGCAAGCTTTCATGTGCTCAGTCAAACACTGCAAGATGTGCAAGAGAGGGAGAGGAAGTGCCTTTTGACCATGTCAACCTTAAAGGACTAGCAGTTGCAAACCGACCAATGTAGCTTTTCAGTCTTTGAGTCTTTTATCTCTAATTGTAATCCAGTGCCTTCAGCAGTGCTAGGCTAATGAAGGCAGCCAGGCCACTAATCAGTCATGACTAAACAACAACAGAACGTGTTGTTGTAAAGAGAGGATTGAGGATATCAGCGCATGGCAGAATGTGACCTAGCTTCTCCCGTAAAAATATGAAGGCATCAAGGGAGGGGCAGAGTACAACATACTGTACTAATTAAACGCAGTCAGTGGAAAAAGAGGAGATGAGGAGGGTATCAAACAGATTGTGTCAGAAAGAGTTGGAAGAATCTACGCTGCAAATATCTGGTGTCGAATGAAGAACGGCAAAATTATATCTTTGGCTTTAAAATGAAAAGCTGTAGTTGATGTGAAAATAACTTGTTTGGATTTGCTTGCTTGAACTGTTCAATCAGTCTGTGCGTCTTTGTGAATTGCGGCTACAATCCAAAGCTCATAAAAAGCAAATTTACCCACACTACATTTAATTCAAATACAGTTTTTTCAACAGGCGCGGTTGTATTTTTGTCTCTTACCCTGGATCTTTCCTCCAGTTTGGTCATCATGACAATGATGGCACTCCTCTGCTCCCAGATCATCCTCCAGAATTCACCAAATGTCTCTGGCAGAGACCCCTGGGTGGCAATGTAGGCATTCTGCTTCCTGTAGCCGTCAATGTAATTTGCATTGATGTAGTCACTTCCAGGGATACCTAAAAAAGAAACAAGGTGTGAAATGAGCTGTCGAGCTGAGTGCATATTAAAAAAAAAAAACAAAGGGTATGAATTGCTTTAAAACAGGCTAATTTAGTGCTGAGAACAGGAAACTTTAAAAAGTCGAAATTAGGTGTGAAGAGCAAGATCTCAAATAAAATGTTTGTCAGTGTATAGAAGACATTTAATTTTACAAAAAAAAAAAACTAGCTTGTTGCCATAAAATGTTGGTTATGTCAACATTTTCTGTGTGTGCTTATTTGAAAAAAATGGACTAAAGCAGTCACAGCCGGGACCAGTGTTACAGTCCACGAGGATTGGTATTTGCTATCAACAACACATTTAAATCCACAGTTTTTGTGTCTCTTTTCCATATCTGCAACTGACTTGCAGATAAAGCCTGGTCTGTAAAAGTCTATCGCCTCACGTGGAGAAAAACAAACCAACAAAAACCTAGCAAAACAATTTTCCCCCTCCCCTCGTCTCTCCTCTTTCCCTTTGCTTATATTAAATGAAAGGCACAGCAGCCTTTTCGAATCCAGGGGAAAGAGACAGAGCTGACAGCTAGTCAATGCTTTAGGACTGGCAGTTTAGGGGCTCCGTGCACACATGGTCGACCAAGATAAGTCTCATCTGCATGGACGCCACGTCTCAGAGAATCCCCTCACTCCAACTGCCTCCTCTCCTCCTCTCCCCCAGACTCCCTTTTTACTCCCAGGTAACTTATTCAACAGAAAAAAAAAAAAAAGAAAAGAAAATGGAATATGAACACATTCAAAAATCCACCCACATATTTTTTTTGATTCAACTTTCCCCCGCTCTCTCTCTTTTTGCTGTTGAAGTTGTCCACACAGCCAGGCGGCTTTACATTTCCGTGATGGACAAGGGATAAATACAATTAAGCCCAGTGCATTTTAAAATTGAAAAGAAAAAGCAAAATGAAACATTACTGTGGTTTAATGAGAATGAGACAAGTTGTTTAATGCACATTTGCAAATGGATTTTGCCTTTATGCTTTCTGTCACTCAGGATTTGTAAAATTCTACAATTTTCTCTGTCAATATGGTTATTGGAAATAAACACTGCAGACGTTCAGTACTCAGTCCTCCTTGTAAAACTAACAGAATCTCAGGAAATATAGCAAGCTTTTAGGATGTAAAATTGTAATAAGGATGATTAGTAGTAGTTGTAGTAGCAATAGTAGTAGTACTACTAGTATTAGTGTATTCATTTTAAGACACTATCTGCAAGAAGATGACCACAGATTCCGACCTTGTCGTTCTGACAGATTTGTAAAGTTGTCACATTAGATTATATTTAGATTTTCCTACTAAATTATCTCTCACAGTAAATATAGAACAATGGAAATGTTAGTAACCTGTTTTTTGTTCTTTTATGTAACTTTAGTGTTCCAAAAATAACATACAGTTGATGGAATTTGGATGCATCGTGATAACAGACACTAATACATACAGTACTAAATGAAATTGGAAGATGATTTTTCCAAATGAAGGATAGAGAAAATTTTCGGGGTTAACTTTAGATACCAGTTTAATCCTGCTAAGTGCACGCTTTGTATGGTCAGGCAACTTGGCGAGAGGTGCTTTGTCAGTTTGTCAAAAGTAGAGCACACCCACTGATGTCATGACAATTTAAGTCCACAAATGTACTCAAGCATCAGAGCGCCTGTGCTCCAAAGATTCTGCTGATCCATCCCCACATCAATAAATTCTGCAAGAAGCCGTCTTCAAATTCTGATGTCAAATCCCAAATCCCTTTTTATTCAAAGAACTCAATCAAAGTAAACAATAGATGCATTGCTTGCCAAAAGGCTTTGTTTAAGCTTTAGAAGGAAAAGAGGAAGTCCCTCATGTCCCCCTGGCTGAGAACTACTCACTTGCTATAGCACAAAGGCTCCAATGTGGTTGTGCAGATGTGTTTATACGCCTGGCTAATGGAGTTCATCAACACTCAAGCTGTGTGTTGTTTCTGAGAGACTGCAAAAAGGACTCAAAGTCTTTATCTGTCTGTTTTTGTCACATTATCCATTTACTACTTTGTTTATGTTCCTTTGCCCTCCATGGGAGCTGCTCAATGAAAATGGCTAATTAATAGCTGTGTGTGTGTATGTGCAATTGCGTTTAATCCAATAAACTGGTGAAGGAGCCAGCACTGAACTGAACCATTTCAAAATGGGCTTTCATTCCTCAGAAGCTGCACTGTACAGTGCAACACTTCTTTAATGTGTCAGTTCAATTCTTGCTGGACTGGTTCATGGCAGGTTCACGATAGGCTCAAGTGAAATTGTGAAAATCTCCAGCTTCAAGGTCAGCCCTTAATGTGCAGAGCACTGCAACAGACTCTTGAGTAAGACCTGTCCTTGTAATGCGTTATTAATAGTGACGCTAATGAAATCTTAGCACGCTCTCGTACTCTACATGTGTGTTGCTGCAAGTTTTGTCTGTCAGTTTTAACCACGCAATAAAGGGGCAAATGTGTATTTATGTCTAATTTTTGAACAAACACATCTCATCTTTCAGTGTGCACACTGTTTTGGTTTCATAGTGTAAATTACGCACAAAATGTAAGCGTGAGGCAGTATCGAGTCAGAGAAGTAGAACTTACTTGTATCCCTCGACTATATCGGTGATTGTTTAATCAGATTTGAAAGCTTGCCTCAGCATTTCAATTGAAAACTGCCTATTTCTAAAGTCATCTATTTCCTTGCAAGCACCCGAGGCATGAAAGCAAATGCGTAGTCTGACATGCTTGTGTAGGAATACAATTCAAAAGTACAGTGTGGTTGCGCTCCTGAGGTCTAAAAGATACGGCTGTACTGGCTGTCTTTTGAATCGATACAACAGCTGGGAGGGAAGATGTTGGTGGGCGGCATACCGTCAATAGCAGAGAGCAAGACTCTGGAATGGTCGTAGGCAATCACATTGGCATATCTGTTCTTTGGTTTGTTGACCTCCAGGTTAGAGTGCTCCCATGTGAACTGCTGACCAGGATCGATGGACTGTAAAGGATAGGAAAATATGCCATTATACCAGTGGAATATTTTGCACTATAGGAACATTTAACAATTACCAAGGTTCCACTCTATGGCAATTGCCTAAGAGGTGTTTGTGCAGGATCAATATGTGAATGCTTACTGAGATGTACCTTTCACCACAGCGCTTCAATTGAAAATAAAAATCTGATCTATTGTAGTTTCCTAACTTTGTCTGTTACAAACATACCTCTCTTAAACAGCATACCATGTCTAAAGGTTGTCTGCAGTATAAAACAGCTCTTGAACTGTACATATATTAAAGGAAATGGTTGGTATTGTAATTACATGCTTTGTAATTCTCAATACTTTCCAAGAGGTATATATGTATGGCTCCATATATCCTTGCATACTATAATAACCAGTGGATGTCTACTTTTTTATTACCTCTTTAGGGTAACTCATAGGAAGAATAAATGCACGAAAATTTTTAGACCAGTTTAATGATGGCTTTATATAATACTACTATGGCCATGGGAGGAAATACATTAAGAGGTATTTAAGAGCATACTGTGTGAGCTCAATGTGAACACAATAACACATTTCAGCATCGAGTTCTTTATCTGCAGAAATCACCTAAAGCAGCAATATGCTGGGTACAAACCACTCGCTAACCCTGATATTTTATCAAAAATATGTTGAAACAGTGGGCCGCAACATTGCTCTTAATAAAAATCTTTATTTCATTGTGCTCACAAAATTGCTTTCCACTGCTCTCGATTAAGAACTATGAAATTGGAATTCAATGTACTTAAGCTGCAATAATGATTGGGCAGCTTGGCAGGCACCCATATAGTGACCTCATAGATTTTGGAGCGGTTGCAGGACCTGCAGAGAGAAATGGGCAGAGAAAGGGTGACCGGTCCTATCTCACATAATGCCCCTGAAAGGACCTCTTTCTTGCTGTTTTTCAGGCTCCATGAATGTTCTGCAAACATGAGTTCATCTACAATGTACTGCCAATACTGAGGAAACATTTACACGGTCTAACCGCAGTTCTCTTTTATTTTAAGTGCTTTTACATTAGATGTTATTAGATCCAGTAACATTTAATTTCACTTTCATTCCATGATGCATTTTTTTATGATAGGAGCTATATGTATTCTGGAGTGATAATTCACAGTAAATAACCTGACAATGTGCATTGTTGTCTCTGTATAATTAAAATATATTAATTGATAAACACTACTTATGTAGTCCTTCAGATATACTTTGTGTATGAAAGCTTTTAATTTTCACAAGGTTTCATCAAATAGTGTAACTAATAACATCAATGATGGCTTCAATTCCATTTAAGTGTCCCAGTATGTCATGTCAGTCAGCCAGCGGGCACAATAGCAGGGCACAGGAACTGAAAATGGAATACAGCTATTATTAATGTTATTAATTACACTTGTGTGTTTCCTGTTATGGTGTATCAAAATTCCTGCTGTGAAAAAAAAGGCATACTGACTGTTTTTATATCTCATTAGTCTGCTGAAGAGATTCATCATGAAGTAGTTTATAACTACCCTATTGGGCAGTCATCAACTGAAACCAACTGATACATTGTTGACATGCCTGAACTGCTGTGTGGTTGGCATGGGTGTGCAATGATAGGATTACAGCTACCAGGAAAATATCATTAAATGCAAGACTGTGGGCTTTACCCACCATGCTAAATAGTGACAGTAATTTAAAATCACAGCTGGTACATACTTCTGTATAATACTAGACATTATGTTGCATCTCACCTCATATTCCTGCGAAAACTTTAGGTTGTCGTTGGCTTTCAGGCGCTCCAGATGATCTGCCAGGTCCATGATTGGGATTGGAGGGTGGCTAGCCATACCTGTCAATCAGATGGAATTGTAGGTCAGTCACCGGTTTTGCAAGAGGGCATCACCCAAGCACAAGCCAACAGTGAATCATTAGATAAGCAGCATGTGTGTTTAACAGGGGGAATGGAAGAGTGGATCTTGTTAGGCTAGTTTGTTCACTCAAAGCAGTGGCCATGCTCATAAAGAGAATATGGACACAGAAGCCAATGAGAAGTCATCGAGCACACTTGCCCCACTGGGACTCTCCCTATTGAGAGAGAAGAACGTTATTCAGACAGAAAGCTGCGGTGGATAGTTAGCATGACAGTAAGACAAAGACACAAACGAACATCCCCCAAAAAAACAAAGACAAAAAAAAAAAAAAAAAAAAACATTCAAAATGTTAGGCCAGATGTTGACGTCTGCTTTGAGTGATGACATGTTTTCAGGCTGTCATTTCAAACTCCGCCTCCTGTGATGACATAGCATTAACACCAGGTGGATTAGATGAGGATGGGAACACAAGACTAGGCAGAAAAAAAAAGGAAAAGTAGAGAAAAAAAGCTAAAAAAAAAAAAAAAATCATGTCAAATGCATAATTCGAGACCAACTAACTTGACAAATGGAGGTTACTGGGGTGACTGGGCGCACCTGAACCTGTGGAGGAAACGGCGGTGTAATTAAATACTTTGCAGACGTCATAGCAATGTGATGACTATTTTCTTTACAAACAGAAGGTAGAAATTGAAATGTGACAAGAGGTAGTTGAATGATTATGTTTATTCTAAATGGGACATTGATTAGTAACATACAAATCATCATGCTAGAAGCTCGGCTATGCCACCATGCTTATTTCATAGAAATAAGAAAGCATACAGGGAATACAAATCCTAGCAGCACAAACCAAAGTCTATAGGATATTATTTGACATTCATTTTAACCCGAGGATGCTGACATAGTGACAAACTACCTGCACAGTCTGCTGCATAAAGTTTGGCTTGCAGTTAAGTTTGCTTGACTTTGACGAAGTAGAGCTGACATTGTTGAATATGGGTGGTAGTTGAGGTATATATGGCATAAGACTATTTACAGAGTTTATATGTAGGGAAAAGATTAGAAGTGCCAGGTTTGAACAATACTAATGTGCACCAAGACACCTTTTTGTACATGCTGCCACAAAGTTCTGCAACTTAAGAATGCCGGTGACATTTTGACACTACAGTTATGTGACAGTCTCTCTCCCCAACATTGAGGTGATGCTTCATTTTTCGTTTGCCGGCACAAGTGGGCATTAGCTAATGGAAGCAGGGCCTCGTTTTCCCACCCACTCTCACTTCTCTCTCTGAAAGACGGCAAAGGGTGTTTCTATTGCAGCCCGCTACTCAAAATCCATTTCCACCACTGGGGGACAATGAAAGTACCATTTCCAACACGCTGTCGCTCAAACATCAAGCATCCTTAAGATGAAAATGTCCACTGAGGGGTAAAGAGGTGAAAAGATGGGGGGAGAGAGAGGTGGTCTAATGTAGAAGCGCTTCAGGACTTGAGAGAAAGTGGTCACGTGGTATTAAAAACGTGTGGTCCTTTTTGAGCAGCGAGAGAGCCAAGATACCCACTCTTAGAAAGGCTGTTGGGGGAAAAAACTGATGGCTTGAGAGGAGACTGAAATAGTGGGAGGATGGTTGAGATCACTCAGAGCCAAAAGGAAAAATACCCCTCTGCCAGGATGAAACAGCCAGTAATGGTCCTAACATCATTGAAGAGCTTTCATAAATATGCATAATCTTTTTTTCAAAAATAAGCCTGCAGGGATAATTCATCCTCCTTTCATACTAGCTGACCTGAAAAATATGGCTTTGATATTACAACATTATTGGGAGTCTGTGAACACCTGTCCCAAAGCAGTCGGTGCCAGAGGAGCTCAAACGGCATTTAAGTGTGTCTCTTTTGGTCGGGATGGGGGCATTAGACGCATCCCGCCTTTCCAGGTGATGGACTGTGACTCCCATTGTTCCCCCAGGCGAGAAACAGCCACATGTCTGAGCATGACCACCGACCACCTGAGCACTAAGGGTCACAGCGAGTGAACATTCGTGCTTACAGATTGTCACCAGTTTTTTTGCCGCTATCCATCGGCTTGCATACAAAATTAAACACAGCGCCGCGACACATTTTGTATTTCCCTAACCTTCCGCAATGCTGCATCCTGTGACTCCCAGCAGCTGGATACCAACCCTACAGGACTGTACTATTCTGAGCAAGCATGACAAATCTTGATGACCTGGATAACCCAGGTGCAGAGGAAGATGACAGCTGCCATGAAACTGTCAAGCTTGCATTTCTGCCTCTTCATTTTCCACTGAGAAGTGTCTCCGGGGAGGACACTGTCAGTTTTGACCCTGTGTGTCTTCTCTAAGCACCTGTCCACTATCTACCTGCAAAATGCTTGCTTATTCAGTGCCAATCTCGCTGCAGTGATGATGGGAACTTTTTAGGAAGTTGTGGCATAAGGCTTCAATGTCAGCAAATAAACAAACAATGGATGAAATGAAGCTAATTGTTAATCTACTTTTTTTTTTGTTTTGTTTTTTTGTTTGTTTGAGCAAGCAATTGGTAGCATTGGCATCCCTTCTCAAAATTCATATTTGGATGTAAATTCACAGTGATTGATTTGGCATACTTACCAGGTGTTTGGAAGTTGAGACGTCGAAGCTCAACGGGGTCAGTGGGGTGATGCAATGGCATTTCCTTGCTGTTGGGGAGACTGCCTTTCCTAGCTTCAGATTCTGCTCTTTTTCTGCAGAACAAACAGTAAATTGTAAATTGCAATTATTTTGATATCTTCTTTTTTTTTTTGTCTTGTACCCCAAACTCTACAGTACTCTACTGTACGACCTCAAAGATTGCCTGGCGGTCTCGAAAATAATGAAGGCAGATGTGTAATTAAGGAGGTGACAGGACTACATTCTTATGGTACATAATGCTAAAGGACTAAAGGGGGTGGATTAAATAACATCATCACCTCACAGTATAATACAACCTAATACAATAGCCCGTACCCGTTAAATGCTACCTTTGTGAAGCCTATAATGTTCACTTTTCAATGATAGTGTCACTGGGGTGTTGATTCAACTTTGTAAGAGGTCACTAGCAATTGTAGCAAATGTTTAATGAAAAGCCAATGTGGTGGATATTTGGACACTGTAAATTTAGAGTGTATTTGGAGTAGGAACATTTAAAACATTCTGCTAACAGCTGTCATTCAAACAATGTGATGTTGCCAATACTGAACAACGTGTTTAGCATGTGGACGACCAATTTATCTATGTTTATATATGATATGTACAGTTTAGAGAGAAAAGGGATTCAAAGGGAATTAGTTTGTCTCTACTTCTTTCTCACTCTTACCTGTCTGGTTTGCTGCTCCATTGGTCAGCAAGGAAAGAAATATCGACACAACATTAGGTGGTAAGACCTTTGGCTTTATAAAACGGAGAAACCTTCCTTTGGAATAAGTGAACGACTAACTGCATTAGAGACAAATGATACCAATCATATCTCAGTTTTGCTTTGCGTGCGAGATTAGCAATGCTTCACTTCAGAGACTATGCTCAATTATGCAGCCTTGGGGCTCTTTGTTTCAAATACTATTGTTTCCCAGGTGCATCTAAGATTTGTACATTGTATCTCTGCTATTTCAAGCAGTTTCAGCTGATTGCTTCTTGTTCAAGCATAAAAGTCATCTCTTGACTCCTAATTGCTGTGTCTGTCTTTTCCTGCAAATATTCCTACCACTGTTCCATTGATTAAATTCAGGAATTATACACATCCAAGAATTATGCATGCAGTATTATAAATGCGACAACATTTGTGATGACAATTTGTAATGAATGTGTATAAATTGAGCATATAAAGCGTTAAAATGGATGTTGCCATTTTTAAACAGTTTTAATTTAAAAAGTGACCAGAATTGTTCTGGTAGCAGACATGACTTGACTTCAATTATTCTATGTGTGGGTGTACAATTTACTCTGATTTGTGTTTCTCTCTGATGAAGCCGCACATTGTTATCTCCATGTCCTTTCCCAGGGCTCAACATAACATGGTTGTCGCCCTTTGTTTTGCACAAGAGGGGCATTCTGTCACATAAAAATTGATCTTGACAAGAGAAATATCTCCTGGTTATGCACCGAATGTTCCCTAACGTGGCGGTGACACTGGCTTGGTAATCGATGTGTAAATCTGCCTGCCACAAATGAAAACACTGAAGCCCCCACACACGCAATCTTTGTTCACTTTCAATTCACCTTTGTATTATCCAAACCAAAACTTGATATGAATGGATCCCAAGGACAATACGGTGTAAGAGAGAGAGCCAGAATAAAGCTGTAGGCATAAACCTCTTACATTACACTGATACTATTGATGGATTTTTTTGTCTTCAATATTGGCACTGATTATAGCTTGTGCTGACTCTTCACTTACTAATCTTACCTTCCCCAAATTACTTCTTGAGGACTACTGTGAAATTCTGCTTAGGACTGGACATTTGATTGAATGAACTCTGCAGAAAATTTGCCTTATGTAAAAGGTGAGAAAAGACTAGATAGCAATGGATGGAAAAAAAAAATCTGTGTAGACACGTGAATGTAAGATATATATGTGTGTGTGTGTCCTGGCAGAGCAGGAGGGCAGCAAAAGGTCAGAGTCAGGATCTAGAGCTGGGTTCCCTTGTGGAATGGGTAGTAGTAAAAGGGGGAGGGGGTTGGGGTGTCTGGGATGCTTGCCCAGGCCCCAGGGCATCTCTAAAGCTGTGCACATATGCAGTGACATGCAGCAGATACTCAAAGCTCTCCCCTCCTACGCTTGACTGATGAGCAGTGACAGCACAAGGTCTGGCTACCACTAGGGGGTTTCGGACAAAAAAGGCGGTTTTGATTTTGTGTGAAAGCGCTACAGTTGTGCATGTGTTTTTGAGTGCGCGTTTGTGCTTCCAGGGGGTAGACGGATGTGTCTGATTAACTTTCAGTCAACGCACATGTCCGTGTGAAGGATTATGGGCATCTGCATTTGATGGCTTTTCAGTTTGGGTAACTGTGCTTGGATTTAATCTAGTACTATACAGATTTAGAGTGTGTGTGTGTGTGTTACTGAGAGTGAAGGTCATGGATAGTCTAAAGATCAATGTGCCTCAGGCTTTAAATTTTACATTTAGTGCCTGCATTTGAATGCACTAATTGAAGATTTGTGCATGGCAGTGTGTCGATTTCATGAATGTTGAATATTGAATCATCATACATGAATGTTAAATGTTCATACACAAACTCTGAACGCACACATATAAGTAATAATGTGTATCTAGTATATGTCTTGTACAGTCCCCTTACAGTATTTATGTTAAGTGTTAAGGTGGATATTTTGTTTGACAAGGTGGAAAAAAATTCTTTTGGACATTCATTTCAGATCCTCACCTCTTGTAGAGGAGGATGGCAATGACGATGCATATGATGAAGACAACTGCAAGCACAGGGCCCACCACCCAGATGAGTCCTTCCTCTTCATCGATGATCGGTTGGGGGTCGATGTCGGCTGAAACAACCGGGTCAGAGTAGGGGCTGGTGGCATACATGATCTGAGCCAGGTAAAAGCAAACAAGTGATCAGTATTCTACAATTTCTTTTCAACCATTATGGTATATCTAGCTATTGGACCTCGTTCTCCTATTTCCATAATTTATTTATCATCTGATTATTCTGAAAGATACTTTTTCGCGTATGTATTACATGGTTTTTTGGACAGACATACCAAAGCCAACCTTCAGCTAAAGTTACATCAACACACAGAACTCAATTCTGAGGGACAGATCATTATTTGGAGAGACCAAGATATTCAAAGCAAGTCTTCAGTTCATTTACCCCCACTTCAGAGCATATCTAACAAAGCAGCATGACCAACAATACAAATTAAAAGCCAATTCAAAGTTTTGCTGTGCCATTTCTGCTAAGCTGCAGTTTGACCAATCAAAATTATCTTCAATATCTCTCCTATACAGGGGCTTTGATTGAACTATTTCACATTCTATGAGAAGATTATAAAAGTGGTCTTTTGGGAAGAAAAATATATGCTTCAGTGGGCAAATTAGAGATTTCCCTCTGTCCGTCATTATCGCTTTTGCTCTACCTGAACTCGGGGTTAGTGGAGAGAGCGTGAGGCAGCACTATAGACCTTGCAGCTCATCAAATCCATCATCTTGCCTGCAGCGGCCTAATCATGCGGCTTTCTGGTCTTTCGTCCAGACAGACACATGCACACATACACACACTAGCTGCAGCAGCGGAGATAAGGTGGACTGCACGTAGGACGCAATTAAAGAGAAGCCCCGTTATCGAGGTATTCTTGCGATCAGCTATGGTCTTAAGGGGTTTCTCGCCCTAAAGCAGCAAGGGTCAGCTTCTTGGGCCTTTTTTTTTTTTTTTTTTTTAAAGTCAAAGCCTCATCTTACCGGGAGCAAACCCCGACCCTCCACCATGAAGCAGTGGATTTTCCCCTCTTTGTCTGTTAACATGTACAGTTTTTAGCACAAAGAACATGAGATCACTAGCAAGAGATATCCCAGAGGAGAACAAACTCATGTCTTCAGTTGAACTCAAGTATAATATCAGACAAAAATGGATAAAACTGAGATAATGCAGTGACAAAGAGCAGACTTACATTTTCAGACATCTCCAGAACGGCAAGCACAAAGAAGATGTACTCCTGGCCATTCTGGAGTTGCTTGTTTTCAAAGTCCCCATAAATCTTGCCATCTCCCAGGGTGAACTCTTTGGGTAGGTCTTTGAAGTAGGCAGCAATATAGGCTTTGGGTTCAGCCTGCCTCCGGAATCGAAGGCCTCTGCTAGTTCGGTTTATCTCCTTCAGCAGCTACAGCGAAGAGCAAGAAGCAGATGGTTGATAACACACAGCGACACGTTCCAGCACACACATGAAAACATATCCACACAAACCCAAATCTGTCTATCAAGATTTTTTCCTGATTGCTGAGCTGAAAATACTGATTGCAAAAGGCAGAACATCACAGATCAATGACTTATTTCATCTGTTTTTGGACTACAAAAGATTGTGAGATTAAAAGATTGTGTGGATTTCCAGCATATAAAACAGTTGAGGATTATCCAACAGCTTCAAACGGGGGGAAAAAATAGACTAAATCAATTTCAAACTTATATAGCTCAATTATTTTTTTCTTAATGATACAATCAGAAACATTTTTGCTTGAGATGGCCAAACATGTAGACAAACAGTATCTGGTGAGGATTTATAATCATTTGCGCCGACTTTCCGCTGGATTTGATTATCAGTGTACAATTGTAATTGTAAAATTGAGGTTTTTTTTATCTCATTTTTTCTTCAATAAGAATGAAAGATCTGCATAATGAGGATAAATTACATTCTGTGCTCTGTCAACAAATGGCTTCAAAATACATTTTGCCAAGTATAACAAAAATCAAAAACAAAATTAAAATACTGGTATGCAATTGGTGGAGATTACCAAAAGAATATGTTTCAACACTTGAATATTTTTCCAATGCTGCTGCCAGTTTTCTAAGGGAATTATTACATAACAAACCACAGTTTTTCCTCTAACGTTCATAGTGTCCTCTGGTAATTAATGTTGGAGCCAAATCACACAATCTCCCCAACCAATAATAATAATAATAATAATGATAATAATAGGAGGCTGAAAGAAACACATCAAGTGTGCCCTCCATCCAAGTCTGTATCGTCAGACTAACTTCTAGTACAGAGTGCGGATCATAATTATGCTAATCAAGCCCGGCTAGTTGTTTGGCGTCTGATTTCATATCTCTGACTTGTGTGCACGGATCAGTGTGTGTGTGTGTGCTGCATGCGCCTGTCATTCACATTAGAGTGTGTGCGCTCTTGTGTGTGCTCTGTTTTGGCTGCGGGGCTGTTGGTGCTGCCCGATAATGTCTTCAATCATCTCTCCTGTCAACACGGCTAAATCTAGCTGCCCTTGGGAAAAGTTGTGAAAAGGTGAGTGCCAATATTGACAAACAAATAAATTCTGACAGAGGGGCGACTTTTGGGCAATCGGTCAAGGCTACAGACATGGGCCTGTAGGCATGAGCTGTAAAGCCAATGCCAGATGAAACAGGGTGTGTTTTCTTTTATTTTTCTAGACACATGATATATAGTGATGTTTCTAGAACACTGTTACATATTTTAAATTTGACAATTTCTAAATGAGCCATAATTTGCAGGATTTGATTTACGCATATAAATCCTTGGAAGAATTTCAAATTGTAGTAACCTGAAGGGAAATAACCTTTTAGAAGTTTGTATTTTTATGCATTTCTAGAAGAGATATATGCTGCATTGAATATCAAAGAAAAACATTAGTTATCCGTACAGCACATCTAATGGAATACTGTACCTGTAATGTAAGCACACCTTGCAGTATAAGAGCTTTCATTCGCTTACACAATTAATCATGCATGCAGTGTACAGAAGCTCATAAATTATCTGGCTAAATATAAAAGTTGTCAAGAGTTTTGTGCATACGCAGTAGCCTAGCTTTGCCTGGAATGAGAAGAGACATGAAGGCCTGATGCAACTCTTCAGGTAATTACCACAGACAAAGAGGAGGAGGAGGAGGTGGGGATGGGGGTTGAGTTTGCAGTGCACTTGATGGCTACTTCATGTTCTCATTTACATATGAACAGTGCTCTCTGCAGCTATTTGCGTCAATCAGCGAGACTCATCTCCTGTTCCTCCTGCCCTCTTAACTGCTTCAGCTTATTTTTTGCAGTTTGAGAAAAGAAATGTGTGGTATGTGCATGCAATTATGTAGGTCCTGCTGAGGCACTGAGTACAACAACTGGATAATAGAAACATTCTTCATTTTACATGGCATATTTTTACTCTTTCTTGGTAACCTGAGTCATTATAACCAGTTCATCCTTTGAACCTACCTCCTCCAAATTCATCTCATCAGGATTGTCCCAGGGTTTGAAAAACTTGCCAGTGCGCTGCTTCTTTAGAGGTACTACCACAATGTAATATCCCCTGGAAAACAAAATGTAAAGTACAGCACATTAACATTTAAGAGATGGTCAGAAATCACACTCAGTTTTCAAAACACACAAGTTCTATTTGCAAATCAATGGTCACTGTTTCCTGGACAAACAAATCCCTATATGAGAGCCAGAACAAATACAGCAATGTCTGCCTGTATTAGAGAGATAGGTCTTTTTACCAGAAACTAATGAAAAAAAGATGCATAATCATGCCATTAGCAAGTTATGCAATTCTTTATCACTTGATTAGGCCCATTTTTGTCTATGTTTTGTATTTAATTTAAGCTTGTCCAGAGGAGTCAGGCCACACTGCTACGCCTCACTGAGACCACCCATGGGCTAATTAGGGGACCTCTGTGAATGCAGGAAAGATATAGAATTAAAGGGATTTCATCCCTTCATCAGGGTGGCAAGAGAGATAATGGCCTCTGCCAGAGTTTTCTGGGCTTCCTGGTTGGGCACTGCAGTAGCTAGCATTAGCCAGGAAGGCAGTGTGGCAGGCTAATGGGAAACTAATTAGCTTAAGCTCTGGCATGGGACATGGTGGGCCAAGTGCATCCAGCAAGATCAAAAAACCCAAGATGGCTTTGAAGCTTTAGTCTACAATCAGATGTGGTCCTTGGCCTTCTGACAACCCTGGGCTTTATTGCAAGTAGTGGTCGACTGATTAATCAGTCCGATATCTGGCATTTTGAGATAATCGGCATCGGCCTGCGCTCATGAGGCTGATAAACAAACAGTACTAGGTCAAAACCTAGTACATGGCTGGACCGTGTATGAAACACTAGAGGGTTTTTAATTTGAAACTAGGGCTTTTAATTTGAAACGGATGCAGGAAGTGACGGCATTCGGCTGACCAATAGTGTAACTTAATCATTCAGTCACTTGGCATTCGACCAACCAGTTGTGTAACTTCATCACTCAGTCAGTCATGGTGTGTTCAGACCAAACATGAAGCTGACTTTTTGCATGGCGCGATTACATACAGAGTCAATGCAAAGACGCGAATAGACGCAAATTTGTGCTGGGAAACGTGAATAGACACCAATAGGCTTCCACGTGAGTTGACAATGTTTTAACTTCAGCGAAAAAATTTGTGCGTATCACGGAGCTTTATGAATGTACTTCATGAACGTACAGAGAGGGGAAAAGCAGAGAGACTGAAGGGAAATAACAGAAAGAACCAGAGTTCCTGGTGAGTTCTGAGTTCAGTCAGAGGCTGAACTGAACACAGAACACAGAGACACTCCCTCAGACACAGTCGGTGCCTGCCTTTGCTAGCTACCTTACAGCTAATGTACAGTAATGCATTTTGGCTTTTGGGGGCAAATAAACATGAATGGTCCAGTGGTAAAACTCGTGCAAGCGAAAATTCGCTTTGCGTTTGGTCTGGACACACCATCAATCAGGGACATTCGTGTTTACAGGGTTGGCCCCGCTGTTGCGGTGTAGCCAAAAATGTCTGCAGACACATCTGCAGGCAGCCTTGTCAGTGTGGCTGCTGTGGAACAATGTTAGCACTCCACCTTGTGTCAATTTCACCATTCTAAGGGCAGATGTCAGCAGGAAACGTACCAATGCTGGATATAATGTTACCTGAGAGAAAATGGTAAGACTTAAATTTCTTTTAAAATAAGTGCACAGAGTGCAGATCTACTTAAGCAAACAGAGACAATGCAGACAATAACATTAGTGTTAAATAAATGTTCATTTAAGTACAGCAATTTTGTGTCTCATTTGTTATTATTATTGTTGTATTTTATCAGATGCAAAAAAAAAACAAACTTTCTAAATATTGGCATCGGTCATTTAAAAACCCATATTGGTGGACCACTAATTGTAAGGCTATAAGACACTTTATAGGGCTTAGAGGAGTGTGCTTAAATGAGTCGGGCTGCTTCAGTGTGTAATGACTAAGGTGAAGTGGATATTACACTGAAACGTAGGGATGAATATAAATGACAGTGTTTTAGAAGAATTACTCCTGACAAGGTCAGCTATTAAATTAACTTGTTTATTCCCATTCACAATACATCAGTAAGAAATAAGACTACAATAGTCACTAATATGAGCATGAGCAATTGCTAGAGAAAGTTTGACTGCTCGAGTGATGTCATTACAAGTAATATATCCACTAAAGAACCATTTTAATAAAGTCAAATCATATTATGCTTGACAGTCAATTCTGTTACAAGATTGCAATTACAAGCAATTAGAAATCAGCTGAGGTTGGATCATTTCTACTTACCTTACTCTCTCAGACGTCTGCACTGATGGTAGCTCCACAGTCACCATACCATCAGAGTTGGTCTTGCCAATCAGGTATGGTTTGGTGCGAAGGATGTCTGGAGCCGTCATGGTGGACACGCGGTGCTGCAGACCTCCAGCACTGTTGCCACGGTTGGTCAGGAGGAAGGAGTACTGTGTCTCAGGTTGAAGGCCCGTAATTAGCTTCTGTGTTAGCTTCCCATCCACTTCCACACTCTGCCCATTATCGTAGAGGATCTGTATGCGAATGAGTTGTTTCATGTAGACATTAAAGTTTATGCGTGTGTCGGTAGGTGTTAAATGATTTTTTTTTATGTCATAGAATTGTGAAAATGTTATGTTTATCTAGATGGTGCTCACAGTAAAAGGTTGAGCTGGGTTGTAGGTGTCTGGGATTTCCCAAGTCAGCAACACTGATGTCTTCATGGCAGCTCTCACGTGGAAATTTTTTGCAAACACTGCTAAAAGAAAGGGGGAGCAGGTGATTTAGACACAAAACACCACCTTTATCACCAATGGTCCCAAACCAGTGCTTACCTCAGAATGTCTCCTTCAAAACCAGGTTGATATCAGTACTACACTGAACTAAACACTGTCCTCTTACCTTCTTACCAACACCAACTTTTGAAATTATTGACTGACCTTTTCTTGACTGACAAAACAAAAAAAGACATACATACTTACTCCATGTGAGTTTCTTAAATCAAATCATTGTACGGTTAGGAAGACTAAGGGTTGGACAATATTTTAATACCAGAGTCTTCTGGCTGATTCCATACTTTGTCAACTTCTGCCATTTGAGGCTTTCAGAGGAAGCTGTGGTTGATGGAAAGGTTGATTTTTAAAAGGGTAAGGGCTAAGAGGGTTCAGGGACTGGTCCTACCTTGATCCAAAGGTTGTGTCCTGAATTGGACACTTGGGCTATAGGGGCCAGAGCCCTTGCTGGTGAAGGCACACATTTTAATATCATAAGTGGTATCTGCCTTAAGGCCATCCAACATGACAGTTGATTCCGGGGCTGTGATGAAGAGTTCCGAGGGACTGCGTGGGCTGTTGATGTCCTTATACTGCAGAGCATATTTCACTATTTGGCCATTTCGCTCTGCCAGCAAGACAGGTTGCCAGCTAACCTGAATGGTGGAAGTGGTGGCACCCTCTGCTGTAATGCTCTGAGGGTAGCCGCTCGGGACATCCTCATTCGTGGTGACTTCTTTGACTGTCTCTTCACCAAAGCCCACCTTGTTGCGCGCTGAAAGGCGGAAGGTGTATGAGGCTCCCTTATGGATCTCTTTGGTAGTGTAGTGGTTCTCTCGTTCAGGGAACTCGATGACAGTCAGGGGATCTACATCTTTGCGGCCAAAACGGAGGCGATAGCCTTGTAGGGGCCCGTGGGTTAATGCTGGGGGATGCCACTGGAGGAGAGCTGTGCCCATGTTGGTTGTACTGACCATTAGCCGAGGTTTATCAGGAACTAAGACAGTACCAATGAGGAGAGGAAAAACTTGTTATAAATATGAAGAACCATGGATCCTAAATGTAATATAATATTACTAAGTATTCCTACTGTGGCATAACACTGTCACAAGAGCTGAACTGGGCTATCTTTTTCTTTTCTTCTCTTTCTTTGTCTCTCTACATTTTCCGTAATTTTGAAAGTGCCTTAAGCATTGCCATGTCATTCCAGTGGGTAGGAGTTATTGCACTAAATGAGACTGCATTCATACTTTACATGCTTGGTGACAAAAGTGTTTGCCTGGTGCATTTTTAATTCTTATTGGGTGCAGATGCAGTTTTGTATCATCGTCTACTATATCAGCAGAGAGATTTGTCAGCAGTCATGTTCGTGTTACCTGCGCCAGTGGTGGTGATCAGTTTGGGCTTGCTGCGTGCACCATCGCCCTTTGTCGTATAGGCTGCCACGGTAACTGAATATGTGGTCTCGGCCTGCAGCTCTGTGATGATCATTTCCTGTAAAGATGCAGGGCTTTAGTTGCAGGACACTCGCTGATTTGCAGATATGAGCAAGCAGAGAGATAAAAGTGGGATGTGATGTCAGCATTATAATCACAAAGGACAAAACAGACACATTCTCTCGGTATATATTTAAAATTGGTGCATGCTTCAGTGGACAAGGATAGTGTTGATAAGCTGTGGTTAATAAATAACTTGGCAAAGAGTATGTGTTGTTGTGAAACAAAATGGCTTTCTCAGTTGACACCAACAGAATTCAACCCTTTAAAGTCAGCATTTGCCATTTGGTCAGTTCATTTCAATTTGAAATTCCTTGTTAGTCAAGCAGTTTCATTTGCAGTTTCTCAGAGAAATTTCTTAGAAGGTGAAATAGGGCCCAAGCTATTGTTGGCTATAAAAACCTTGTCATGAACTCCTAATACACAAAAGACACATGCCATTCATGCAGAGGATGACAGCAGGGGAAAACAAGATTGGAATTTTGTTAAGTTGAACTACTCACATGTTCAGTTGAATCATCATATTCCCACTGATTATGATATAAGAATATGGAGAGAAAAGAGACAAAAAATAAGGCCAAGTACAGACATTGTTCACTGGTGAGAAAATGGTTACACAGTTTGTCTGCAACCACTAAATAAATGTAGTAAAAGTAATAATCATATACATAGAGATGTATGCAGATAAATAGGCACCACACTTGTGCATCCAGCTGAATTGTGGTTGTGACAAAACATTTCAATAGTCACTATTTTACTGTGTGGAATAATTGTTATGACAGGATATGAAATAGCTTTTTTTCCACTCCAAATAAAAGACTTTGTTGTAGCGCATGTAAAGGTGAGAGAGAGAAAGCGATACTATGTGTCTGAGAGATGAGGTGACTGGCTGAGGAGGGTGTTGTACCTGGGCATCATCAATCAGGATGTCCTTGATGACTGGCTGTCCTGTGGGCTCCCCATTAACCATCCTGACATAGTGCACCTGGTACCCTCGGATCTGACCGTGCTGCTTGGTAGGCATCGGTGAACGCCAGATCACTTTAATTGATGAGGAGTTGACAGCCTCCACCTCAACTTTACGAGGTGGCCCGCTAGGAACTGGAGGAACACCATGGGATAGAAGAAAAAAGGTCAAAATTATAGAGAACCCCCTTCACCCTGTTTTTAAATCTTGTCCAAAGCCGTAGCGCAAAATGCTGCAGTGACAAAAAAAATCACAAAAGTGCAGCAAACTGCAACAATCACTGCATGACATCAATATTTCAACAATGGTAAGGGGGAAAAAACAACAGCAAAAACAGGTCTGACAACTGACCTAATCTTGAAACATTAAAAATGGGTAGAGTGGATTTTAAAAACATGGAATAAAAATGTGTTTTGCCAAAATAGAAAAGTGGAGCCAAAAGGGGGGCTTCAAGTGTTTCAAATGCTTGAAGCACTACAAGAATTTTGGCTATGGAGCAAGGAAAAATGAATAAAAAATGGTTCTATTACATGAGGGGGAGAAAAAATATTTTTTTAAAAATGGCCTTCAAAAAATTCTTCCACCTTTGTTATTCCCACTGTCCAGAACTTTTGCCAAGTTCCTAAAAAAGTGAGTTATTTTAAAAATGCTGCCATTCAAAAACACTGCAGAGAATATTTCAAAAATGACAGTTGGGACTGGAAGTTGGAGGCCTGCAGCTGAAAATGCCATACCATGTGTTGAAATTGAGCAGCGTGAGGGAAAAAAAAGCCAAAAAAGGTGCTTTCACAAAGCGAGTCGCAGTCGCAAAAACGTACAGTCCAAAACTGGGCTTAAAGTGTCAAATGGCGACAGTCTTATTAGAAGCAGGCAGAGGGGTAGAAAAGAAGAGGGACTTGTAGATTAAGGCGAGGTTGTTAGTATTTGACAGGGTAGGTTAAGAGGGGTAGACTGGATTTGCAGCTGGGCTTTGTTTTAGCGAACACATACCATCCTCCTCTGTGCGGATGAGCTGTGGCAGGCTTTCTGGTCCTGCTCCAACATCTGTATGAGCAGTGACTGTCACACGGTACTCTGTCCATTTTTCCAAGTTTTCCAAAAGGTACTGGGAGCTTTCCGGTGGGATGCTGGAGATTTGATGTGTAGTGGTATCCTCCCCTTCAGTTGCAACGTATTGGATGGTGTATTGCGTTATGATCCCATTTTGTAATTCCATTGTTGGTGGCCGCCAACTTACCAGGATGTTGGTGGAGCTGGGGCTATAGCACTTGACTTCCTGCGGTGGGCCCGAGGGTTCTGGTTGGTGGGTTGGATTTGGAGCAGGTGCAGGTTTTTTTTTGTTTGGTCAGGCCGTTCATTGAGTTGGTTTTTTTTAGTTTTCAGGTAGTTTCAGTTTTTGTTTTGATTGGGGTGATGATGGTAGGAGTGACCAAACAAAGGAAAAAAGAAAAGAAAAATAAAATAACACAAAAAGAGGACAAAGCACAAGGACTTATGTGGGAAAATACATGGCAATTTAAATCAATGAAACACCACAAATAAAGACAAAACAAAAGGCAAAGACCAACACAAAAGTGTAAACACTGATGATGAATGGAAGGTGTTGGTTGGAAAAAGGACAGCTTTGCCATATGTAACATACCTTAGCATTTGAAACAAACAATATAAACAAAAGGGAAACAAAAAATCATATATCCTGATATGGTATTTCTCTAGAGCCTGTAATTCCTTAACTTCCTTAACAAAAATTAAAATCTAAACATTTTTGAAAGAACTTCAGAATTAATTTCTAAATGAAACCATTCCAAATTAAATGAAGTAATTAACTAAGATAAATTTGGCAAGCAGTTACCATCAATCCAAAAACATAAAGGTTGATGCTTTAACTAGTTTAAAGTAGAAAATGTTGTATTTGTCACCAACCTTTCCGAAGCCTGTTGGTTTGTGGTAAAAGCCTGATTGTACAACAGAGAACTTCCCAAGGAGACATGACTGATTTATTAGATTCTGATAACATTGGCATGCACTTTTTAAATTAACTTTCATAATTTACCTCAGAACATACATCTGGGCAGAGTTTGAACTTTAGAGCTTTTATACCTACCTGATCTCTGCCCTTGTCTTTCAGAGACCTCAGATTTATGTAAGATGTGCAAAAGCTTTTTTGTTTTTTTTTTGACTTGTGCTTTGAGGGGGGGAATTTTCTGACTGGTAAATCAAAATAAGTTCAAGTGGACTGGGTTTAGTTTAATTTTGTAATAAACAACGGAATCCAATTTTGCAATTTTGACCCATTTCATAAATATGAGGTCTTCTGGGTAGAAATGCCCCTAACTACAGAGACAATACTTGCTTTGAGCTTTCTATGATGTTGTTACTCCACAACCTTCTTGATTCCGATTTGAATTGAGGATTAATGTCAGTGCCAGTTCTTGAATGGGAAAGAGAATGGGGAAAATCCCTTTTGATGTCCAGAGAAGTGGTTCCTGGCATAGTAGCTACATAGAAAGCTCAGTCTAAAGAAATCTCTATTCTCTTATTTTTGGCTGACATGCATTGTCAAGAGACAAGGCTTCCTATAGGCAAACTATGCCTTTTGACTTATAAAAAGACAAACAGTTGATGTGGGCATCCATATAAATAATTCAAGTTTTTATCATTTGTTTAAGTCAAGATTTTTTTTGTACAACAAAGGTGGAGAGGGATAGTTTTTGTAACCTTGTCTCCTGAATTCACAGGAAAGCCTGGGTACGCTGTCCATGCAACCTTTTCAAACTGAATACTGCATGGTCAGGTGGACTTCATAACACTTATTTACTATTTCAAATGTTTACATCTTTGCTATTTTCAAATGCATCAACCGTTTAAAAGAAAAGTCTGATTCCCTTTATCTGTGCTCAGGACCTTCCTGACATTTTTTGTCACTTTTCAGGTTTGGCAGCACCCATAAAATCTGAAGTGCATTTGAAAATGTGCTTGTTTCCAAATCATTTAAACTCTGTCAGATAAGGAAGAAGACCTACGTGTCTGTGGAGTTTCTGCAGAGATCTCATTGGTGTATGCTCCAACTCCATGTTTACTATGGGCAGCCAGCCGGAAAGTATAAGTAGTGAAGGGCTTCAAGTCCTTCAGTAGGTATGTTGTTGTTGGCTCAAAGCTGATACGTTTCTGTGAAGAAAGTTTCACATTGTCAGTTTCTCCATAAAAACAGTGAGTAAAGATCAAAAAAAGATGAATATAAGAACACTGCTCTTTGAGGGTATAAAGGATCTTATTCAGTTGTCAGAACTGAAACAAGATGTTTATTTTATCAAAAGAATGAGTTTGACACTCAATTTAGAAAACTTCATTGTGATTGACAAATTACATGGTAAACCCCGTTCTACTGAGGTTCTCCTGTCCTTTTGCAATTATCTGACCAAAAAATAAGTTGTAACCCTTTACATTTCAGATACCTCATATTAATTGGACTACTCCTAATTACTGAAACACCAATATTGCTATTGTCTTAAACGCTATGGTACAACAAAACAAACATTAGTATCAATTATACAGTACTGTTCATACTTACTTACTGTAATAATACGTAATTACTATAATACACTACTAATAATACCAAATAATTGTTCATATATATTTACAGAACACTGGATTTGTAAATGCCATTATATCATTATATACTACTATATCATTATATATATTATAAAAGAAATTATACACATTTCATTTTACATGTCCAGTATCATCTAAATACATAAGAAATACACAATAATTGAGAGTACTTCTTAACTTACTTCTGCTGTACATGTTTGGTATTATGTAAATATGTATGACCTTTTATTTATTCATAATATTGGTATTAATATATAAGTAAGCAAGAAAACAAACCAATTAAGACTTTTATAACACTACATCATTTGAAATACTTTACTGTGTGATTCAGAGTAGTTCATGTGTTATTACAGACTTTTCATTTCAGGGGTTACTAAAAAGGCTGAAATATTTACCTCCTCTTTGTCATCCCTCTTCTTGTACATAAGTTCATATCCTGTAATTTGATTTTCCTGTCCAGTCTGTGCTGGCGCGACCCATGAGAGTAAAATACTTGTTTCTGATTTGGCTTCTCCTTTGAAGTCAGTTGGTTGGGAGGGAACTGGAATTGGAATGAAGAGATTAATTCATTACTCTCTACATCGGGCACTATTCATTATCATTACAGTCATACTTCTGCAGATGCCACTTTGTGGTAAGAGTTATTGCTACAAGAGCCACAATGTATTTTAGGAGATGCAGTCGTTTTTTTAGCCAAAATAGGACAGCTAAGTGCAGACACATAATACATGTTAATTCATAGAGGAAGACAAATTTTCCTAAAAAGCAAACAACAAGGCATTTGTATTTCTTGTTTTAAGAGTTAAGTTTCCCAACTCCAAGCTATTTTCCCAAGCCAGATGAAGTGTTTGTTGACAGCCTGAAGAGGTTTGTGTTTGCAGCTCTGGTTAACAACTGGAACCCACTAATGAGGATCAGTGACTGAAAAAATGTAGCAGCAGAAATGTTTGTGACACTCACAGTTTAATTGTGGAGTATGAGCGTTTGTTGAACTTTGTTCAGTTAGTATTTTGATCGACTTTACAAATAATTTTGGATTTTTGAACAGCAAAACATTAGCCATGCTCACCTCCTGTCTTAGCGATGATCTGAAGGTCTGGAGAAAGAGGTCCATCGCCTACTGAGGTAAACGCCAGAACCTTGATGTAGTAGGTTTTATTAGGGATGAGGCCCTGGATGGTGACAAAGTTAGCCCCCCGAACAATCTGCTTCTCCCAGAGGTTGACATGCTGGGTGGAGTCCATGGTGTAGTAGACTCTGTATCCCGTGATCTGTCCATTAGCTTCTTCTGGTTCATCCCAGTGGATGACAGCTGTGGTGGTGCTCAGCATGTGACCTCTGACCTGCCTTGGTGCCGTGCTGGGTGCCTGCTCAGCTGTTTTGGCCTCGATGCTCTCACTGGGTGGCCCTCTCCCGATGTTGTTCACCGCCACCACCCGAAACTCATAGTCCGAGTACGGGCTGAGGCCTCCCACACTGTACCGGGTGGTGGCTACGCCATCAATCTCCTTGTATGAGTCCTCCGAGTACTTGGACTTGTGTTGAATGATGTAGTAGGACACTGGTTCAGGATTGCCAGAGTCCCACGTCAGTGTGATGCTGGTGGCTGTGCGCTCTGTCACCACAGGAATACCAGGAGCCTTGGGCAATGCTGTGATGATAATTATCACATAAATATTAATAAAAATGCTAAATATGCACCAAAACATGCAAGCAACTTATAATTCACACTGATTTATTTTATGTTTTAGGTCATTAAGAATTCTCCAATATTTTTTTACTTTTCTACTTTACATTTGTAAAAAAAAAGTTGCATATGAACTAATTTGTGAGAGACTTTACATACCCCATGTTCAGCAGCTAAGAATGCTGTTGTCATTAATCTCTGGTTTCCAGTGTTTATCACTTTAATAATTTAACAGGTAAATTTATTGCTTTAATTCCCCACACCGTGGCACATGGCGAAAGATATCAGGGCAATAGATTGTCTTTATATACCATCTGAAGTATGCTTCTGGGGGAGTTGCTGCCAGACTGTTATATTGTGACGAATATCTCTGTTATGTCTAGGAAAAACAAAGCTGAGTGTGTGTGTGTGTGTGTGTGTACGTGAGTCTGTCCCTTGTGTGCACATGCACACGGCGACACCAGTCTGGGATATCTTTCTGGCACGCTGCAGTGTAGATATGATTACACTCAGATAAGTACCATTCCTACAGAGGACACCAAACAATACTCGCTACGCTCTGCATGCTCCCTCCTTCCTAGCTCTAGCCCTTGTGCCTCACTTTTAAAAAAAGTTGCACTGATGTTGTTGAGGTGCTGAAAAACTGACATAAAAAATATTACATGTTAATATTATTTTCCACTTTCACTGAGTTAAATCTTTTAATCAACTTCAGAATTTAAACTCTTTAAATACCAGTTTGTTTACATAATGCCACTGTTGTTTTTTATGAAAAAAAAAAAAAATACAAAAAATGAATTATTTTCTGTATACTAAATGCTAGGGGGATTTTTTTCACAATCTGGGATATGTCAATGATTAGCAACAACATTGATTTTGACTTTTTACCTTAGAGGACAAAAATGCTCCCTTCCTAAAACTGCTATAAAAATACCATATATTAATATTATTTTCCACTTTCACATTTTTTCACCTACTTCCGTCCTGATTATCACTACCAAATATTCATTCATTTTCAGAATTTTAACCCTTTAAATGCCAGTTTTTGTGATAATACCACACTTTTTTATATAAAAGAAAAAGCACAAAAATTGAAATATTTCTCTCCAAAGCTTCTTGTGCTGTGCAGTGTCTCTTCATCTCGCCAGGTATGAAATGATCAGCCCCCCAAGTTGCATATAGTCATAGTTTTGACAGAAGCTGCATAAACTCAACTCAAATCTACTAAACCAAACAAAGCCAGAGTTTGTTTGTTTTTCCCCACAGTTGCATCTTTGCTGTGCTGCAAGATGCCCGGTGTTTTTATTGTCTTGAAGGATGTGTGCATGTGTGGGTGTGTATGGGCCTCTGTGTAGGTGCATGTGCATATGATAAGGAGAAATTATAGAGGGGCTTTGAACTTAGGCATATCAAAGTCAAGCTTACGTTTTATCTCTGTACGTCAAAGACGCATGAATCAGAGCGAATGAAAAGAAAAAAAAGCCATTTGCTCTTGACTCATGGTCATGCAATCACATACACTTGCATGTAGGCACACAAGTACACTCCTAAAAAGATACGCGCACACACACACACGCACACCTTCAAAGCTCAATAGCCTACACTGCACCTAGGAGGTATATTATATTCTATTGAGTTTGAAAGCCTGCACGTGTGTATGAGTGAGTGGGTGGGTGAAAGTGTGTGTGCATGTGTGTGTGAGAGGGAGATAGACAGGGAGGGGAGGAATCGTGATCTACAGTACAATATAATTTCTATCTCTGTAGCTGCACACATACACACACACGCGTACACATACACTACTACTAATTTCTCCATACACACTAGGGCTGCGATATATCGTTTCGACATTGCGATATGCGCATGTGGCAATAGTCACATTGCAGGATGTGCGATGTTGAGTAAGGCAAATTAACTCAAACACGTCATGCTACAACTTTTGATGTGCTCTGGTGAAGGAGTGCACTTCATCAATTTATCAAACAACCAAAGCAGGCCCCACTAGTCGCCTACCACAACTTGAAAATGAGCACTGCCTGTTTTGGTTGTTTAATAAACTGATCAAGTGCACCCCTTCACCAGAGCACATAGCGAACTGATCGCTGTGCATGCAGAGTCTGGGTGTCACCTGTCTGTAAACATGCAGCAATACAGCACCAATGCCCCTAGTGGAAACCAGGCAAATAGCATGTATTTCCCTCAGAGGGCAAACATGAGGATGGCTCAATCTGATGGAAAATAGTAAAAACTACAATTTTAAAGCCAGGGCTCCCGATTGAAAGCCTGATATAATAGATTGCATGATTTTTATGTTGTAACGGCCGTGGGATCAAAAATTTTGGTTTAAATGGGGCCATTTCTGTCCAAAGGATTTGAGTGACTGATTATAGACTTATTATAGGAGCTGATGTTGAACTTCCAAAATTAAAAAAAAAAAAAAAAATCACACCCTTGTCAAAATTTATGCCTTATGCATTAACACAGCCAAAATGATTGCAAATTAAAAAGCCAAAAATGTCCCTAATGAGGCACGAGGGCTAGCTAACGGAAATGGTGAGCTTGTGGCTCTGTAGCTCTCCACCTGAGAGATAAGCACTTCACTATATTCTCAATCTGACATCTACTGCACTGAGGCCGGTGCCAGGGCTTGTCTAAAGCTTTAAGGAATCTCCCACAGATGACTCATCGTGGCAGTGAGAGGTAAATCATTTTCTTTTAAGCACTGCCAGTAGTCTCTGCTTGTGTAGTTTGCTCACAAACTGTACCAGCAGCAAATTGAAAGGTATATTTCTGAATATAAGCAGACTGTGAAACATTTTGAAAACATTGCTATAAGTGAGCTATTATGAAGTCCAACTCTATCCTTCATACTGTATCTCTATCGCAGGAGGCTACTGCTGAAATTTTAGCCTTTAATCATAAACAATTACGATCATAAGAGGCAGCTGTACCTTTCACTGTTATCTGTGCCACAGCCTCTATCACCCCCAGGGTTGACATAGCCACACAGGTGTAGTTGGCCGACTGCCGGACGTCTGTAAGCTCTAAGACGTTCCGTCCAATGGGCATGTCGTCCTCTGGTGTAAGGTCTTCAGCACCCAGCATCCACTTGACATACGGCATGGGAGAACCCACTGCCACACATGTGATATTGACACTGCCGCCTGGCATGATCTCATTGTCTGTAGGTGGAATGGAGAATCTTGGTGGCACCCGGCGTACTGAAAAAGACAAAAGATGGTGTGAAAACCTGACAAAAATAATAGAAAAACGCTCAGGGTCCTCCTCAAATGTTGCCAAAAGAAGAAAAAAAAACATTCATACATAATGTAAATAAAAATGTTACAGAATGTTTATTTGTAGCTTGAAAATTAAATCAATTTCTACATCCAGTATATAATTTATGATTGTTTGATGAAAGGTTAAGAAAACACATTTAAACACATTCGATCCGAGACTTTGAGATTTCAATGGCAAATGGGTTAACATCAACACAAGCACCATGCACAAAATACTGTATCACCATCGGTACAGATAAAACAGAACTGCACAAAGTGTTGGAGAGTCGACAGCGCTCCACAGTTGTATGCAAAGAAACAACTTCTAGGCTGCGTACTTCCAGCTGATGTGAGATAATGTGCCGCACCACATTCTCACATCGCACAGACATAGATAATACTTATGAGAAGTTGCACACGCAACAAAGGGGGATAGTGTTTTTCTGTACTTTTCAGGCTTGATCCAAAGTTGACACTAGGGCTGTCAAATATAATGCATTAACACTTTGCGTTAACTTAAAGTGATGATGCATTCATTTTTAAAAATCACACCAAACATGCTTTCCTGCTCTGGCGTTTGACCCTTTAAAGGTGCAAAGAGATAATAGCGCTGAGCCTCCTGCAGTATCTTTTATGTGCAGCCATGCGAGATTAGAAGCCTGCTACGCTTTGTGCTAGCCTACGTTTAATGTAAACAATGCCATGAAGATGGTTAAGAAAGGTAAACCTTTTAAGAGGCTTGGAGGATAAAAGTGAAATTGTTTTCTTGATGCTGGTAAATTAATGACAAAGAAGCCTCCAGCTTATCAGAAGAGGACCAATTAATGCTGGCGCTTAACAGCATTAACATGTCTCCTTATACTACATGATGCATGATTTTGCAATGCCTGTGACTGAATCAAAATCAAGAGCATTAACTGATGCTGATTCAAATGTATTTCAACTGGTGCAGTATTTAAATTTACAGGACTCTAGAGCTTGAAGTACAGTTTAAATGAAGGGCCGAAATTTGGCACTATGTTTCGGATTACTGGTGTTTTGTAACTGGTGGTGAATGATCATGATTAATTACAGAAATTTTGTTATTAATCTGGATTTTTTAAAAAAATACATATCATTTGACAGCTCTAGTGGATACACACTCCCAAAAAATATTCTCAAAGATAGAAAATAAAAGGCTAAAATTTCAAATAAAAGGTACACTTTTAAGTGAACTAAAACGCATCACATTTAATGCACACGGACAGTTTCAAGGCTTTTTGGAGGGGAGCAAAGGTCTGTCATGCATACAAGAACAATATGTGACTTTGCGAGGCAACCATGTAAGGGAGTCAAGGGGAGGAGGGTTGCAGGGGCAGAATAAGTAGCAACAGGGTCAGAAGAAAGAGGAGGTAGCACACATTTAAAAAAAAAGGAGGAGTTAGTCTGAGAGGGTGTGTAAATGTGGCTAGCACAAGCTAAAGGTCCTGGGAGAAGTAAGAAACACTTGGAGAGACTTGGAATAAAGCAACAATGTCTTCGAACAAAAGGTAAATAAATGGAAATCACAAGACAAATCAAGCGGATATCTTATTTTTCCTCTCGTTTGACTGGTGAGGATTTGTACAAAAAAAGTAATTGCGTATAAATGGTGTGGATAATTAAGGGGTTTAGGCATAAGGGAAACAGACAGGGACTACCAGGTATCGTTATAAAAGTCAGTGTTACTGCTTATGGTATTCGAAATAAATTACAATTAGCTTGGGTTCGATTACTCATTAATTTCTTTAGTGAAGCTTGAAAATTGTGCAGGATTACATCACTTTTATAAGTCTGAACACTTGTATTTATTGCCTGCTAATTGACCCTGCTTTGTAGACAGCTTCTATAATAGTTCCTGTGACTCTGTGCTAGTTTCTTGTGCAGGTATTGGCTATATTTGACTGCAGCATAGGTATGTGCTTCCTGCTGCCTGCTACAAATTCACCAAGCTCATGCTGTTGAGCAGACTGCAGCTCTCCAGAGAGGAAATCTAGGGGAACTGCTTGCATTATTAAATACAATGTTTCTCTCACTCAATATTTAATTAATATCCAATTGGATCCCGCTCCCCACATACATAATATTATCCTGCTCATTTGAGTATCATTACATTTGTCAAGTCTTGTGGATAACCCTCTAAATACATCATTCTTTCATGACTTCCTGCGCAGAAACATCCCTGTCAGAGGAAGTGTATAATCTCTGAGGGCAAGGTTGTTTTTACAGCTCGGTGCTTGACTTTAGTGCCAATTACAACAAATGATGGATTTCGCTTTAACATATTTTTATCTCTGAGAAACCAACAACAATTGGAGAGAGCACCACAGGGAAATTTTGAGTTTAGTGTTGCTTAAATGGCTGCACGGAGGGAAAGTGCTCATGTGAAGCAGCCCCGCATCCATGCAGCAATGCAGTACCATACGCAGTAGTTGCAGGGGCTCAAAGAAATGACGTGCATTGTTCCTGCTGGTGCTGCGTGTCACATTACTTTTATTTTCTTCTCTTAAATACATGTTTTATTATTGCAGTTTTTTGTTGTTTTTTTTATCTGACCTGCTGTGTCGTCAGAGAAGCCAAGCAGGAACACTGACAGGAGAAGGGCAGGGGTAAGGGCTGGGGAAAGGGGGGGGATGGCTAGCTCAAGCATTAAAAATGTGACCATGCAAATAAACCCTCCGACAGATGCAAATATTGTCCCTACCACCCCCACCTCAAAGATGCAAACATGCATCACCTTTTGGACAGTCAAGCATTCTGACAAGGACCAGGGGCATTCTCAATGGGAACATGAACATTGAATGTGCGACAAAGATAGAAACGATATGAATATAAGTTTAAAAAAAAAAAAAAAAAAAAGGAAAAACATATTAAAAGGCCATGGTAATGCGTCTGTATTTTAACTTGAATTTCTGTAAGATGGGACTTTTTGTGGCAAACAAATGAACTCAGCATTTCTGTTTTGTGTCGTGTTCAAAAAGTAAAAACACACCAACCTTCTCGGAGCTCTGAGGGATGTAGGGATTTTGATGCAGAACAAAATGAAATAAGGAAAGGAGAAAAACAAGGGAAACACAGAGAGTAAAAAGGCCATGTTTCAGGTGTTCAGATGCTACTTAAACAATTCGAAGGACTTTCTGTCTCAGTGGTGCGGGGAGCCCCTTGTATCTCCCTGGCACCTGGGTTACAAAGCAAAAGTCTGATCTATTAGAGCGGAAACACTTTAAATCAGAAAGAATATTTAAATATAGTTGTCCCAGCCATGTGGTTAGCTTACATTTATAATTAAAAGTAATGCATTTCACTTTATTGCAATTTTGTATAATATTTTGATGGTAATTGGTGATTACAAAAGCTAGCCATAGGACTGAACAGCATAGACTTCGAGGGAAAAAAGTACATATTTAGAAATATAGGTATAAAATAAACCCATTGGCTTAAATACATTTATTTATATAGTATTTAAATAAGACAATAGTAACATTGGGTTTGATTTGTGAAATTGTGTTAAACATTTACTGCTGTATGCAAATAAAAGTGAGACAATTGCATAAAATGCACCAAATATTTTGACTTTGAGGGATAAAATATCAGAGCCACTGTGAAAAAAAGATTACAAAAAGCAAACCTGCTGCTATTCCACCTGCAAGATACTTTGTACCATATGCTAAAATCATTAAGGCTATATATTTCTAACACTGTGTAGCAACCTAAAACTGCCTTTTACAAGCTAATTTAGGAGTATGATAAACAAATCCTTTATATTTACTGTTGTATACCAGTTTTAAATCTTGATTTTAATTTTTAACATTTCATTATTTCAGTAACGTAAGTAGTGAGCTGAAAGGTGTCCTTCCAATGTCGATCAATAGGGAGAAAAAAGGCCAGAAAGGATCTGTACACTGCTAGGAAAAGAGTCGGGACTGATGGAGGAGGGCCATCCACCCTCTCCCCCTTCGACAGTCAGGTTTGAAAGGCAATTAGTAGATAAACACAGCAAGCAGTCTTGTCATTGGTGTTAGACTCAGGAAAATCAACGGAAAGGGCCAGAAACGCATAACAGAGTAGATACTGTAGGTTCAAATCAGTGCAGGTAAGTCAAGTGCAAAAAAAAAACCAAAAAAACAAAAACGATGCATACTTACAATAGCCTCACAGGATATGACCCCTGCCGACTTTATAGGCTGATTTAAAGATTCCTCGTGAATTTTAAAGAAAAGGTTATTATAATGTTTGATAGAGGGATGCCAGTGTTGTTAACACATGTTTCCTACCTCTGACATATAGATTGGCTGGGGCAGAGTAGCGGGTTCCATCGTTGTTGGTCGCCACACATTCATACTTCCCCTGGTCAGACTCTTCGCTCTGCTCTATCTGGAGGGCTCCTGGTTGGGAATAACAGACGGGGCAGCAGAGTGCGTTTGGTTAAAATTGTGCTGTTTGCATCAAGTTCACAAGCAAAATTAAAAAGAAAAGATCTCGTTTGACCTGAGAGAGGCCAACATCAGCCCCACCCCCCTTCATTTCTAGCTTTGCTTTGTCCTCTCAAGCCTCAGTAGTTGGACAGTTTGAGGAAAGTTGTGAGGAAAATTACTCCATATCTGAAATGCTACATTCTTGTATCTATTACTATAAGCTCTATCATTTAAATTTTATCCCCCATCATTATCAAAGTCTTATCCATTGGTTAAGGCAAAATGTAGACTGTGTTATCCTACTGTACGGGGGGTTAGGGATTGCTGCAAACGGTAATCATGCAAGACATTGCAATACAAATATATTGTTTCTCTTACAGGTCTAAAGTAACAATGAGGGAAAAGAAAAATAACACATTGCCAACCAAAAAAAAAAGAAAAGAAAAACACTAAAGTTATTCTTTTGCTACAATACATTTACCTTTTTTATAACTTCTTTAGAAAAAAAGGCTGATTACATATTAAGCTACAGGGTCTAAAAAGACACTCATCCTAGCGCCAATGTCAAAAAAATGTTATATATCACTTTGAGGAATAGGGGCAAGCCCTTCAATATACAACATGTCACTGGACTGGTCAATATGGGGATGAGTGATACTGCTTCAGGGAAACATGGATCAAACAAAAGAGGTTTACAGTATAAGAAAGCAGCATAACAAGGGAGGACAATTGAAAGAAAGAAATTTAGGTATGAATTTTAGCATATTCAATCACAAATCAAGTGTAATGTTCTCCTGACAGAATAATTTGGACTTCATCTAGGTGAAGTTACTTTCAAAAAAACGCAGCGCATACAAAAAGTTGAAAAATGCTGCTCATATATGTGGAAAAATATTAATTTGAAGTATCATGTAAGGCAAAACCAACATATAACCCTCTGTAACAAAAGTTTTGACATGCAAATCTTAGCAAGAAATGTATGTCGGCACAACTTACAACCTTCTGACAACCCTTAGCTGAAAAATAAAATGCAATTGTATTAGAAGACAAAATTCAAAATATCGGCCTGAGCCGACAAGAAGGTAACCAACCACTGCTTTAGCTTGTGAAAGCTACAAAAGACACCCATAAAAATCCACCAATGGGATCAGCAGTGTGGTGTCACATGACCAGGGAAAAATGGCTTTATGCATCAACAACTCTCCAGCTCCATGTCACACGGCAAAAATGAGCCAATCAGGTCCTCGCCAGACTCTACAGTTTGCCTTCCCCAAACCCTGAAGAAAAAAAGTCAAAAAGTAAAATAGTCTCCAAACCCAAGAAAAGTAAGAAAAATAGGTGAAAGAGAAAAAAAGCACCGTAGAAACTTTATCAAAAAAGTGGTTGTTTGGGCTTTTTTTGTAGAGGTACAGGAGAGGAAAGCAAATAGAAGAAATGGAAAAAAATAGTTTGCAAAGATAGAAAGAATTCTTTGGGAGAAAAAAGCAGAGGAGAGGCAATGTTGTCTTCAGCATGCCTGCGTGATTCCACAGCATCTGTGCATATTTTTAGTGCTGAACAAGAACAGCTAAGGGGGAAAAATGCTTGGTTGTTTTAGTTGGACAAAAAGAGGGACACATGATTCGCTATGGCCAAAAAGAAAACAAAAATGAACGGAAAAATATAGTTTAAAAAATAATTGTCATTGGATATGCTTATTTGAGCCAGGGCAAGCATATCACAACTGAGCTAAACAGGCTCTTGAAACCAGAATACAAAGGAGTAAATAAAGCATAGACAAAAAAATGGAATACAAATTTAGTCAACGAAACAGGACAAATAAGAAGGAAGGTCCATATGAACGTAATGGGATTTGGACTTGGTAAACAGGACAAAAATGGAGGTGATACAAGTGAATGGATGGGTTGACAGCAAGAATGAATTTGTATTATTTTCATTCTGTGAACGTCAATTCAGCACTCTTACCTCTTATTGGTGTACCACCTGGGTGGATAATATGAATGCAAATAAGATTAGAAAGAAGAAGCATTAGTACGAGTAGATAGAGGCTGGGGGCTTTGGAAGAAGAATCAAATTAGATTTAACAGGGTACGTAAATAAAGGTACTAGAGGAAAGAGAAAAGAGAGAAAAAGAGAATAAGAATTTTCTGTACTCTACTGGCAAAAAAGACAGGATTCATCATAGAAAAAGCATAGGTCAGAGAGAAGAACTTGTATATTGATGTACCACGGGGAGGTGCCATTTTGGAAGTGGCAATGGCTTCTGAAGACCATCTACTGAAGGGAAAGACTTTAAGGACTTTGTATATGAGAGTGAGAGCAGACTTGTTTAAGAGCCTTGAAATCCCTTTGCTTGACCTGGTCACCTCCCTAAACTTCTTGAAATTTCCATACCTATGGTGCTGGTGTTAAAAGATTAAGTAAGTGAGTAAGTGGTGGGTCAGTGAGTGAGTAACAAACAGGTGAGGAAAGGTCATTACCCAGGTCAGTATATGACAGTACTACGCTCAGGTTTGGTGATTACAATCTCCAGATAAAGGTGATACTATAGCTGGCAGTGGTAGGATACTTGAACACCGTGGGGTGAGGGAAGAGTGTGTGTGCCTCTAGTAGTAGCCCTGAAACTAAACTATCTGTTAGTAAAATGCATGCCATGCATTTTAATAGTTGTTGGAAACATGGAAATTAGTGGGGGGGTGATGTGTGCTTTAGAGCTAAGCACTTACCAAAGGATTCTGTAGATTTAAAAATATAGAGAGAAGAAAGACAGCGTAAGAATATGATTATGTTCTTTAAGTAAGTTTAGTTAACAAGGTTTTGTTAAATCAACTCTACGTGAATCAAAGTAAAGTCGCACATTAGAAATAAGGGTTAATGCTACACAGTTCTCTTGAAAACAAGTCAGCAAGGAAGTAAGGTTAACAAGACGATTTAACAAAGGACAGCTGTGAAATCTGTGAAGACAGGTGGTCAAACATACAAGACTTAAAATCTACAAGTAGTTGTGCTAAGGTGTTGCCGTTAGCTGGCACATAAAGCTGCAAGCTATGATTTATGTAACATTTTTGGAAAATAATAATCTCTTTTTTTGAGATATCAAAAATCAAAATTGGGATATTCAGGCGAATGGGTATATTAGGGTATGTCACAGGCAAATAAAAACAAAGCTGGCATCTACACATTAAAGCAGGGGCTATAAATTCAAATAATCAAGGGGTAAGAGAAAAGCTGCTACATGGTATTTTACACACTACTGTGGCTAATTAGTGTCCAGAATGTTTTTTTGAATCTTATACCAAGCAATTATTTGTTTCAAAGGAGGTTTAAGGATCCCTCTTTCAAAAGTAAAATTTCAAAAAATACACAGGAACGATGAATAATTTGCTTTTGTCCTATTTTAACCAGATTGTTGAAAATTATGTGTAGTCCTTTGCAGATTCTGAATGAAGCCGAATGTTGAATATTAATTATTTGAAGAAAAAGACAAGAAATGAAGAGAATGGATCCAAAAAATAAGAAATAAAAATACTGCACCAATGCAGCAGAAAGGAAATCAATATAAAACAGCAAAAGAATTAATTGTAAAAAGTCACAGCAGTGAGCAATGAGGGCAGAAGTTAGGGCAGAAGCCAGCAAACACAGAAGGGGAACAATCCCAACAGCCCATGACAACACTGAAAGACAAAGGGAGACACACATACAGACGACACACACCGGGGCGTACAGAGAGTAGAAGACAGGAAATAGTAGAAACAATGCCATTACCTAAAAAATTAAAAGCCAAATGAGAAGTTAAATTATGGGAGGAAGAAGAGGATGAAAGAACAGAAGAGACGACAGGGGGAGCAGATCAGATAGAAGGAAACAAGAAAGAAGACTCCCTGTTTTGTGATTAAGTTTTCAGCAGAGGAAACCTACCTGATCTGAGCTGTTTAATGCGCCCATTGTTGTTGGTGGTGTTGACAGGGAGGAAGTCTTTGAACCAGGAGATGTCTGGGTCGGGGTTGCCACTGGCGGCACAGAGCATGGTGGCAGTGCGCGTTCGCTCCACCACTTTTAACTGTGGGCCCATGTCTATGGTGGGAAAACCAGGGGGCAGCTGGTCCTCTGCAAAAAGACACGAGACAGCGTACCAGAGGTGAGATTGAGTAAATCTAGCGGTTCTGCTCGAACTCTGTGCAGAGGTAGTGAGGAGGGAGAGCCAGTAGAGAGACAGAATGAGTGAAAGATATGGCAAAATAGAGAGAGACTGTGAGAAATCTTTAGTTGTTGGTAATATGTAGAGGTAAGTGTGTAAAGGCAAAGAGACAGTGTTTTTGTTATGTCATTTAACTCTGTCAATAAAGCAATAATTATATCTAAAACCATGACATTTAAAAACGGTTCCCTACCCACATTTAGTATTGACAAGGACATAAAATTAACAAAAAAGTGAAAATGGACAACCCATTACAAGGGATGGTTTAAGCATCTCCAAGTTATTACAGAAATACCTTGCAATTTTGGAAAATATACTTATTCACTTTTTTTGCAGACAGTTCAACGAGAAGATAACAGACGGGCAGAAGCAGGGGGAAACAGCTACTAACATTGGTCTGTCCAGAGGCAACAAAATCCACCAACTGACACATACCAAGTCACTAATTAACACATTATATCTTATTTGTTTAATCCATTTTAAAACCAAAGAGTAAAAACGACATGTGGTTTTTAGAGGGGTTATGTTGGGAAAACTTCTTGGCAAGGATAAGTGAGTTCCTGGAGTCTTTTTGTCACCAGCATGTTACCAGGCAACCAGCTCTGATTTCTTAATGGTTTGATGGGTTTGTACGGATTAAACAAATGAGATATAAGGTTTTAACTCATGAGCTTTAGAAGTGCTGGTAGGCAAATCTTTAAAAGTCTGTGGACAGAGCCAGGCTAGCTGTTTCCCCATGCTACCAGTCTTTATGCTAGGCTAAGCTAACCATTTCCTGGCAGTAGCTTCATATTCTTCTCATATAACTCTCAGTAAGAAAGTGAATGAACACATCTCCCAAAATGTTGAACTATTCTTTTAATGATGGAAAGGGAGTAGCCACTGCTACACTGACTAAATATGTATTGGAGTGAGATGGAGCGTTTGTTTATGACTGCAGGTGGCTTTTCTGTGTTGTATGAGCTGTCTTGTTCTTGCCTGTGTCTGAACTTATCAAGTGAACAAGGGCAGGTTACATCTTGCTCCCGTTTGAGATGTGAGACAAGATAACTCCAACATCGCTCCTTGCCCCAAACATTTTTGCTAAAACATTATTTTAGCAAAACAGAGAGCTTTAGCTTAGTCTGAAGTGCTCAGCTCTAAACAGGAAGTATTTTTAGCTTGCAGCAAGTGATGATCTTTGAGCGGGTAAAGAGTGGAATATTCCATAAGATCCCCATATGCAAAAAGTCTGCCTCTTTGCAGTGTTAGCTAAGTGTTAGCAAAACAAGACCTGCTTATTCTGAATGCCAATGAGGTTTATGTGCACCTCTAAGTTTTCCTTTCCCTGCTGTGATATGACTAATTAGTGTCTTCCGTTGCTCTAGTAAACGGCACCTTTTTGGAAACACTCTCGTTATTAAATTTTCATGAGGAGACATCAGTCTGGAAACAGCTTGGAGATGCCATAGCCTGCACAGAGCCAAACGACAATCATGGCCGCCTTCCAACAATGCTTTTGGGTATCTGGCACGAGAAACCACCTCAATGGATAAATCTTCTCCGAAATAGACTGTATTACGAATGAATGACTTCAGACTGAACTGCAAAAGTTTCTGATGCAACTCTATGTCCCTGCCTGAACTGACACGTGTTTTGACAGTGATGGAAAGGTATTGTTTGTCGAATGCTTCAAAACGGCCAATTACACATCAGAGTTCTCTTTAGTCATTGTAAATTGGTTTAATGAATTCTAATCCCATATAATGCATACACTGTTTATTCTCAGTTTCTTGTCAGTTGGGAGCCGTTAGTAATACAGGTCACCTTGGCCCATGCATCATTACAGTATATAGTTCAACACTCTTAGTCCTGGACATGGTGTGCAGCATGTTACGTATGTCGTCTTGATCCCTTTCAGTATCCATTAAGTTAATGGGAGATGCTCCGGCTTTACTCTTGTTAAAAGTTTGTAGGTGTCTGGCACTATGTTTGCTTGTTGTTTGCACAAAGTTGATGTGTTGCTCATTTAAAAAAATAACCACTTCATCAATTCACCTTAGTCACACAGTGGCCACATTTAATTAATGTCATAGTTAAAGTACATAGGAAAGTCGAGTGGGAAGAAAGAACCAATTTTAAGATAAAGATTTAGAAAAGGCCAAATAGTGTTTTTCTTGTAAACGTGTTGTTTTTGCCGCTGTTCATATCTGCTTTACATTCACACCTATAATATTTCAAACTTTAAATTTTAATAATAAAGGGCATTTTTCAGATGGTACATAGACCATGCATGAATAAAAGTACAAGTAAGGTTGGTCGTGACAACTTATTTTTTTATAAAAGTGTTAACAACTATCACAAGGAATGACGGAACAGTCTAATGTGAGAAAATACACTTTCAAAAGGTGCTCATTCAAATGGAGAAAGACAGGGAGGAGGAGGAAAGGAATTAATTGTACAAGGTAGCTCCTGTCCAGGCTCCCTTCAGCCTGTCCAAGGTCGAATAGACAATTAGTCGATTCTACAGTGAGTCAAAAGTATACCTGATCAAACATAATAGCCAGAAGCAAGCCTAGAAGCATAGATGCGTGTTGAATATAATAATTGGATGTGACAATCCATGTGAACTAAAAAGCAACTTCTGTGAAATTGCAATGTATTCTTAAACAATGTGCTCAAGAGATCATAATTTAGCTGCCCTTTAAGAAGTCAGAATTGTTCTCATGCTGCAGTATGTAATGCTCCTGATTATTATGTATAAAAGTATAAAAGAAGAGCGTGCGCACATTCCCAACTATAAATGGTGATTCCTGGGTCATAGTTATACAAAAACAGGATGATGTCATTCTGAGGACAGTAAAAATCTAGCATTTATGTCCGATCTACCAAACTGTGAAAAACATATAAAAATAAGGCTGGGTCAAATGTACTGTCAAACGTCAAATGGGTACTTTCACCAAACCCATCTCCCCCCTTCTACAGAGTGTGTATGTTACATGATGCTAGCCCGTAACTCCAGTGCAGGCAGCTGATATGACTCCAGGCAGTGCATTTAAAATTAATGATCTGTTACAAAGGTTTCTGGCCTTTTGAATGCATTCTTGCTTAGCCCAGAAATGTAATTTACAGCTGCTTTGCGCACTCATGCTCATCTAGAATGGCCACAAAGTCATGACATCAACGGTGAGGTATCTAAAAAATTTTCTTGCATAGAACTTGAGATGAAGATACCAACAAAAAAAGAGTAATAAATACGAGCTCTTTTACATTCTCAAGTTCCTTCTCCTCTGAGCTATATCCTCATTTACTTCACAAAGTAAATTACCATTGTGATAATAAATACTGTAAAAGAAGGGAAATTGAACACATTTGCTAGCTTGTGATGTGATTAACAACTCACATCAGCAGAGCTGCTCCAGCATTTACCTTACAAGGCTAAGAGACCAAAACGAAATTAGATTAATCACCATTTAATTTGAGGTAAGACATGTTGATGTACGTTTTTTTGGAGAAGTTGGGTTATTGGCAAAGTGTTAAAAGTAAAGAATGAAATAATTAATCAACCGGGTCCTAGCTGCTCGCAGTTTTTCCCATGTGCTATGTTTGCAGTTAAGCTAACAGTCAGCAGGTTGGGTTTTAACTTACTTTGGTTACATAAATTACCAGCGAGGAGCTAATTCATTACTGCTTTAAGAACTCTGAGCTCCATCCTGATAAGAATGGAAATTGGAAAAGTTTGGTGTGCTTGTAGTGCATTTGTTTGTGAATGACTGTGTGGGGGTTAATGTACTATATGTTGACGACTTGAACGTGCACCAAGCTACCCCTGTAACATATTTGAAAGTAAAAGCTGAAAGGTGAAATTAGCAGAAAAAAAAAGGTTTTTACAGATTTTTTCCCTGCTTCCTTATTCTACCTCGCTGAGAACTGCAATCTCAAGGACAGTCTAAGACAAGGGCAGTTGCTGCTTTACAGAACTATACTGTATATTCAACAATGGATCTACACACTAAATGAGATGGAAGTGAGGGAAATGCTGAAGTCACCTTCTAGAGAAGTGCTGAGCACTGGTGCTTGGTATAAAAAGACTCCCAATGACAATTTGCACACATTAGCCAATGCCAGGCTATCAGGCCATATGAGTGTGTGGTGCCAAGTATGGGAGGAGTATAAAAAAGGACATTGGCTCAAAAAGTACCTCAGTGAGCAGATTTTTGCTGAAGACATAAGGCCACTGGACATAAACTCAACCCATTAGTAGATTATATCTATTGATCACTCATAGAAAATACGAGCCCAGGTGAAGTCACATTTTCTTCGTATGACAACGGTGGCCATTTCAGTTTCTAAAATGTTACTTGAGTGCAGCATAAATTCAGCACGGTTGTCATACTGCAGATGCTGCCAACACACACACACACTCACATCCTCTGTTCACACTAATGTAAACTTCTCACCTGCTGTGGTGTAATGACTTGACTGACAAACTTAAGTAATATCCTCCTTGTTTAGGCTCTAATTAAATAAGCCTAATTGAGTCTCAATAGGTAAACATACCATTTAAACGCAATCAGTTACCGTTTACATTTTTGCTCAGTTAGCACTACACTAAGGCAGCTGTGTGTGTGTGTGCATGAGTCTGAGGTGATATTTACAAGGTGGACTAATGCAGTTACGCCCATGGAGTGAGTTTCATTAGAATGATGGGGGCAGACAGTAAAACTACAGCCAGGACGTCTGCTTGAGTTTAACATCTTCTCAAATGTTGACAACTGTAACTCCAGAAATTCAAATTAAAACCTTGTTTTCTCTCTGCTGCATACCACATATGTGACACAGTCTTTTGTTTTGGTGAATGAAATACTTTCAACTAAGCAATTACGCAGTGGGGTGTTGTTGCCAGATATTGATACTCTGCCAAAACTGTATTCACTTAAAGGTACAGTAACAGCTTTACAGTTCTAAGTAGATTTTATTCGCAATGATGATAGTGATATTTACATAGTGGGCTGTATGCAATGCAGTACTGCACAATTAATGACATTATCCATTAAGCAGTAAAACAAAAGCAACATAACAGGCAGGAAATGGAGTGTATCTCTGACAGCATTAAGTGAATTGTAGATACTGCTTTATGTCACTGAAATCACTTTTGGCTCCACAATCACCCAATAAGTACAAAGGAATTTGAAGAGAAAATAAGCCTTTGTTGCACTGGACTTTCCAAGTAAAGCCATAAAAACATAAACCTTTCCGGTCACATTCTGGCTTTAGCTCCGTGGTTGCTGCACAGGGATTGGATTCTGTCCGACCCCTTTCTTCCCAAGCGGAACAAGACTTTTCACCCCGCGGTTGAGGTTATTCTTCAGGGAAAATCCCTGCAGGCCATAATAAGATATATTTGTTGGAAGTATTTGAGTGGATACAATCTCCTCAAAGAGGCTGTCACAGGTCACTTGCTGCAGCAGCACGGCGGAGAAAGTGTGCGTCAAGATGCATTGTTGTTTGGGAATCCCTCTTCAGACAAAGATGCTGGATTATGGAAGTGTGGGAATGAAGGGGCAGATGTCTTCAAGTATGACACTCTTACATTTTTACACTCCTTTCCTCTCTGCCCTAAAGATTATTTTTGTCCAGTTTAGGAATCAATCTGATTCTCGCTACTCCTCCCCAGATAAGATTTCAGCCAGCACACACACACACACACACACACAAAACATTACCCACAGAGTGTGACAGCAGTACTTATTTTTCTCAGCAGCCTGAGCCAAAGCCATTTTTCCCACTACACCATAGCATATAATTTGAAGTTGAGGGACACTGATTAAAGCTCTTTCCACACTCAAAAATCCAAAAGAAGTAAGAAAGAAGATAGGAGAATTTAGCGGGGTTAGGGTGCTAATCAAGTTAATTATACAGCACTCTTGCTGCTCACAGGGACATCATTTGGAATCGGCTTGTTTCATGACTTGCTAATGCATTAGCTGACCTGGAATGAATTATGAACTAGTGCTTCATAAACTAGTAAATGGGGATTAATAGGGAAAAGAAACCCATGCACAGAATATGAGGTAAAAGATGACTTGTCGGAGTGCACTGACATCTTAGAAAATTAAATTAAATCTTGACACAAACAGATAAATGTTATTTAAAGGTATACTATGCAGGAATTGTCGGTAAACACCATTCAAAGTTGTCCCCTCCTCCCCAACCCAATGAGGGAGGGAGGGAGAGAGAGTGAGTGGTGGTCAAGTGAGCTAGAGAGTGAATGAAGAGAGCGAGCGGCGCTGGTGAGAACGAAGCCGTGAATCAGAGTAATAAAACGTTATTTTCTGAGAGGGAGACGGAGAAGCAGGGGGAACACTGAATCAAATAAAAACACAGCAATGTAACCTGGTCGCTACACTATGAGTCCCGACCTCACAACCTGCGCGCTGTTTTTGGCTGGGGGCTACACATCCACCGCCCAAAGGTTGACGTCTGGAAACGTCCCGAACACAACAAAATAATAAGAAAATAATAAATTACAGGCAGAGGGCAGGTTTCTACACCGCCACACACTTCTAGTGGGTCATAAGTGATGATTGAGAGGGATTACTTTTGTATGAGTCTATACATTTGTTTTTTAGAAAAATCCTGTTTTCTTTAATTAATAGTCTCTCAGAGAAGACATTTGGTCTGGCATAAACTTTTTGTCAAATTGACGTTGTTGATTTGGAACACATTAACACTGAAACATTGTCTATTATAATTTGTTTACAGTTCCCTAAAAATTTGTCACAAGCCTGGTTAATACATCCGTTCAGAGACGACCTGGATCCTCTTCAACAAAATGTTCTTTTCGGCTCCTGTTCAACTGACGTATTCACCCCCCCCCCCCCCCACCTCTTTGGCAAGGGAGGGGGAACTGTTAATTATGCTTTTGTTTTCACACAAACAAAATTACTCAACCAAACGTAAGAGCTCTTGATTAACAAAGGCAGTCAGCAATTCCATTTGTGCCAATTCTATGACAGCATCTCTTCTATTTTTCTCTCTTCCTCTCTCTAATGTTTCACCACTTTCACCCACATCATTGTTGATTTCCTTGCTCTACTTACAAGGTACACTTTACACTGTGGTAAAAAGGTGTTCTTTTACAATCTTGCACCTAATGATTGACTGGGTCTAAATCTGAGCCCACCCCTTGCTTTATCAGCTACCAGCAGCTTGGTTAAACTATCTCAAACCTGGACACAGAGTTGCTTTACTCAACACACAATCCATCATTCTGCCAATAAACTCTTGCAGAGGTGAAACTTGTCCCCACGTTAATTTTTGACCATGGGCTAGATCATTTTTGATATTTGTTTTGCTTGTTTCTTATGTTTAGACATTTGACATTGTTTTAATTTACTCGTATGAAAAGGGACCTTGGAATCAGGAGCTACGTCATGTACACCCAGCCCTGGAATATACTGAATGCAACACTTGAAAAATAGTTTTGTACACATGCCAAGAAAATGTTGTCAGATTATGAATAGCATTGCCTTCGGGAGAATACTTGGAATACTTTGGATGAGGTAAAAGTGACGACCCTTGATGGATGAGGTAAAAGTGACGACCCTTGACATTACAGGTGTAAAGTATCGTGCATGAGTGGCAGGTATAGGCAGTCGTTTAGAGGGCAACAAGTCAGACTATCCAAACACAGTATAAAGGTACATCCACATCATTGTTGACCAAAAAGAAGAAATGTCGAATTGAGATGTCTAAATTTCCCCTAAATGACCTCCGAGAATCCAAAGCCTGTATTTATCTCATTGATACATTCCAGTGCTGTCTGGCACATATGTTGTCCAGTCTAAATAAGATTAGGTTTTCCCCAAGAGCATCCTTTGAGCCAGATTTCCCAAATAAGCCTCCTGGCACCTGCATTGGGCTGATATTGCTTAAGTAATCCAATAATGGAAAACAAAATGCTCAGCACTTCCTTCTCATAAAGCACACACTAGTGTGTGGTGGGGAAATTCACCTTTCCAGAGTTGTTCTGAAAGGGTTCACAGACTGAGCTGAACTCCAACTCAACCTTCAAATTGTTTTAAAACATGGCATGCCTCTGGACTGATGTGGTTTTTATGATTGCCCAGACTGGAAAAGAGATCAAATGTGAGAGCATGTCCCAATTATATGCCTGGGGCCACAGTTCATTACGTTCCCAAGCCTTAGACGAGCTGACTTGAGAAAATGTTAAGTGACAAGGCATGACTGCTTTCCAGTTTAGGTTTACAAATGTGTCTGTGCAGGACTCCCAGGTCAGAAGTAATGTAGTTGTATCTAGCAGAGTGCTGGAGAGTTCATGTTTGCTATGAAAGCTTATGATCCATTTATCTCAACTGAGGATACAAATAAATATTTCAAGGGGGTTCTGTCAGCGGTCACCAAATTTTGTGTGTGTGTTCGTGTACAACTGCATGTGTAGGCGTATGTGTCGAGGTCCATTTAAAACTGTCTCACAGATGTAGGGTAAGGTGATGGCAGGCAAAAAATAAAATTAAAAATTAAAAAAAAAAAGCTTTACCCACTCAGCATCAGTCACATATTTTTTGCAGATGTTCCACTATATATTTTGTGCAGTGAAAAGGGAGGTACTGTAGTGCAACAGAAATCCACAATAAAAGTGAAGCTGGGCTGAGGAAAACATGCTTTGCTTTAGCTTATTAGTTGATTCTACAGGTGTAGAGTTTGCTAATGAATATTACACTGAATGTGCCACAGTTGGCTCAAACAGTCAATTCCAATTTGCTGTAATAGAGTTTTAAGAGGAACAGGCCCACTCCAACACAAAGTGACATTATGTCTGACTCGCTTGGTACCTCTAAAAGGTAGTTCAGTAATCCAACAATTTACAAATACTGTCACTGAAAACCGCTGAAGCCCGAGGACAGACAACGAGAGACCATCTAGTATCCACTAAAATTTTATTTTACCCTTGTTGCCTAAAGGAGCGACAAAGGAATGGATTTGTGAAATGCTATCCGGGGTACTCCTTTACTCTCCTGTGATGATGAACGTTGGAACGAAATATAGGAGGAGGGAGGTGAAGGCGCGGAAAGCTCTCTCAACCCGGGGTTCATGGCACTCTGTCTCCGTGAAAAATAGCATCCTCTCCCCCTTTGCCCTGCGCTGATTGTTTCTTCCATAAATCCCCTTTGAGATTGCATAATTAATTGAATGCTGCTTATTTGTCATTAAAAAACCCTCGCCTAATGCCTGAGATTATGAGAGAACCATTGTAGAGTCAATCTATTAATCATCGGGTCTTTTTCCCCCCCCAGAAAACCCTTCACAGATGAACAATCCAAGCAATTCCTCATTCTGAATGACATTGGAGAACTAGTTGTAAAACTCTAAGTCGACATACTTGTGTTATGGTCCAGATTTCGTAAAATAGTGTAAAATTACTTTCAAACACTTCAAAATAATAATTTATCTCCAAACAATTTCATGTCCCATGTTGAAAACCTGGTGCACAGGTGGTTAAAGCACTTCTATGTTTCACTACATAGCGAGCAGAGACACCATTGGAAAACACATGATTTGGACACTTTTGGGATTGACTTTTATAGTCTTCATCATCCCCTTTAAGACTGCATTGGCAAGCATGATGTAAAAAACACTGCTGAGAAGCAGTTACCGGGATTGGGGGCGGAATTTGATAGAATATGGTAGGGAAACAGCATCCAGGTCAGAAATCACTGGAGTTATACATTCAAATGATCCCGCCTAGTATTCCTCCAAGCCTGCCATCCCCCATAGACGTGTTTTAAGGCCATCACTGCTGGGGCAGATTGGATCAGCCAAGCGGAGGGCATGCAACAGAGACGTACACCACTCCTGGCAAGGCACCCCAACTCTCCCTAGGCCCCATGTCATTCATAAACATGACGGATTAGCTGTGATATTCGTCCATTTACAACATAAGCGAGGGGAGTGGGAGGAAGAGGATGAAAGCAGGGAGAGAGGGTTAGCGTCGGATGCCCCCTTAGGGGTAGTGCTAAAATGGATGGGTAGAAAGGGAGATGAAAAGGAGATATGAAGCAGGAAGGGTGGAGAGTGGGCCTTTCTCTACAGGCCTGGCTGGGCAAGCAGCAAGGCAGGCACGAAGCCAGGCACAAAGCTCCATTTACGCTCAGATGACCCCCCCCCACCCCCTACACCCCACCTTCTTGCTTTACAGACTACACATCAACTCAGCCAGATGTACTGTTCTGAGTAAAGATCACCTAGGGGGAAGGTGGAAGAGGGAGACTGCGAGAAGAGAGATTTCCCGACCTCCATTGCCTATAATCATGTTTTTTTTTTTTTCCACCGTGCCACTGTCTTTTGCATTTGGCTTACTGACTTCCTCGATCCAGTCGCAGCTCATTTGGGGCTTTAAAAGATGCGTGATGTTAAAGGCTCTCCCTCGATCTGTCTTTGTCTGTCTCCCGCCTTCTTCGCCTTCTGTCCCTCACCCTCCCTCTTCAGGATTTCACTTTGCATATTCCATTTGCTGGTTGTTACCTTGAGCAATGATTCCATTTACTTCAGAAAACAGTGCCCCATTTATTTAGAGTTGGGGAAAGAAAAAAATAAAATAAAAAACTTCCACACTTGTCATCTTATCTGCCATCAGCATTTTTTTCCATTATTATTAGTAATATTCAAAGAAGGAGGGCGAAAAACTATTTGAAAATGCTTTGAGCTATTTGCCAAACACAAAGCTTATATGAATGTTGCTTATTCTCTCTCAACTCTCTGAACACACCTTAGGAAGCCTCTTTTTTTTTTTTTTTTGCTTTTTTCTTAACAGCCCATCAACCCTCATTTGATCCTCTTGAGTGCATTAAGCATTCACAAATAAAGAGGACGTGGCACAGAATATATAAACAACCACACACTACCTTCTCCTTTGAGACGCCTCCATTCTCACTGACGCTCCTGTCAATTTGAAGTATATCCTGCCAGACATCTGTTCTGTTTTTATGTTTGAGCTTTTTCATTGTATATTTACCCTCTTACCGCCCACTTGGGATGAAGTATGATGTTTCAAAGTTTAATAAAGTATATGTTTGTGCGTCGTGGTGCATCAACCTGTCAACTTAAACAAATATCACTGAATAAAACTGAGCCATTTCGTTTGATTCCTTTGTTTCGTCTGCGCAGGGGCAGCTGATAAAGGCCGAGGCCACAAGCTGGAGCCAGCAGGGGCTCAAGAGAGTATCAGTTACCAGGTGAGTCTTCCCGACAGGGCAGGGGAAAAGACAGAAGGCAAAACTGTGAGACACTGAGTTGCTTCATTAACATTCATGTACTATACATTCAGAAGCAGGTGGGTCAGTTGGATCAAACAGGCGTTTCTAATATCTTGGCGTGGATTGTCACGTGGCATATTATGTGTGTATTTAAAGGCTAGGAAGAAACCTGTTTAAAAAAGTGTGTATGGGGGTGTTCCATTTGTGTATTACTATTAAGAAAGCATCCCATCAGCTGTCAGAATGCTTCCACAAAATCCTCTGAACTTTAATCACTTTTAGCATTTTGTGCATGGCAGTGCCAGATATCTTTATAGGTCACGGGCCCTGGACTCCTCCGTTTGAACATGGTATCATCAGACTCAGGCGAGTACTCCAGGAGACGTGCCGCATAAATGTCTGAGGAAACCAACTTCATACAAGTTAACTTCCTCCTAAGAAAGGGGAAACGTAGCACCAGCCATTTCAATAATTTGTATGGCTAAGAGCTTGTTACATGAGAGGGGAGTATAGAGATTATTCATGCTTGCTAACATCCTGCAGAGAAAGGACCTCTTGGCTTTCAAAGAGCCCTAATGGAAAACGGGGTTATGTCAGGCTTTTCAATTTTAGCAGACAGGCATTTTCCCCCAAAAGTGACTGTGGGTGTCACAGCAGGCAGTGGGTAGCATTATTTTATTATGGAAATTACTGTATTGAGGCCACATGTTATGAGATGTGACAGCTGGGTTTAACCGATGAAACTGAGAATATAAGATTCCGTCCCCCTTTTCATTCATGCCGCCTTAAAACATCTAATTAGTCACTGCACTCATATTTGCTGTACAGAATGCAATAATGTAGGCTATAGACAACAAATTAGACCCAAAAATCAATTCTTGCCACATCACTTTTCTTTTTTCCAAAGTTGTTTGCTTGTAATTAACACCCTAACGCAGCTCGAAAAGTTTCTCAAGATCATTAGATGCATTAAGGATGACCCTGGAGTACCCAATTAATCCAGTAGAAAATGACTTTTGAGTGCAGCTAAGATCAAAGCTAGTAACATTAGCACCCCTTGACTACCTGGCTCCGACTTGCACATGTTCTCCTCATTTTGTGACCTTGTGTCCTACTGTATCTCCTCCAGCCAGCGGAATATCACATAATAAAATCTGATCCGCTAAGGCTTCTGCCACACAGTATATACATACAGTACAGCACATGCCATACAGTATGTACAAATGTTAGCATGCTGGTGAGATGGTGAACATGGTAAACATTGTATCTGCTTAATATCAGCATGTCATTGTGAGCATGCTAGACATTAGCTTTTAGCTCAAAGCACTGTGCCTATACAGCGTCACAGAGCCGGTAGCTTGGCTGTAGACTCTTGTTTACATTCTCACATAATTGCCTCTAAAACTGCATGAGGCAATCAATAAGAAATAGCTATATTAATAATATGTAGTTGTTGGCTATATACAGTAAGTAAATGTAATGTTTTACCAAAGATTTGATTGCCAAACATAATAACACACGAAGTGTCTAACCTTTCTTCACCTTATTTGGTCATTTACTAGACCTGTTTGAGTGCATTGCCATTATATTTTAAAATCACTCAGCACCTAGTTATGCTGCCAGTACTGTGGGGTCACTGCAGAGAACACTGGCATCTAAGGCTAGTGAAGGGAAAAAAAACACATACCTCATTTGTCTGAATCAATAATTATTAATTTAGGACACTGTGTTTACTTCTATTAAAACAAATACAGAGCCACAACATGTGCAGAGTTATCTATCACGTTCAGAGTGCGGTCCAAGCACCTTTGTGGCTCCAGCAGATGTTTTCTCACACACCATGCAGACTGTAAAGTCTAACATCCATCTTGTTGGCAGCGGTTTTGTCTTAAATCATCCTGCATACTATACAGATACTGATTGGTTCCCACGATTAGCCACGCAGTAGGATATAAATGGGTGCTGGGTGATTTTTTATTTTTTTTTTCCTGCGAGGAGATCGATTCCTGTGAGGACAGTCAACTCCATCTTTTTAATTACAATAATGAATAACATGTCATCATGTGCTCCATTTTTGTGACGTATGAGAGAATAAAGTTGGGGATTGAGGAGAGTAGCATCAAGCCAGTATTGGCCAAATCCCAAGCAATAGCTCTGCCTGTGGATATTTTATGAAACATTTAATGGAGGTGAAGATAATTGATAGTATGTGAAGTTGGTTGCACTCAGTCACTATTTGTCCCAGCATGCTGAGAGAGAAAAAGCATCTGTCTGTTTCTGAGCAAAACATGCAAATAACACTTAATGATTAATTCACATATTTATTCAACCTGCTAAAACACTGGTAGCTTTGGAAACACAGTAGATGCTGACAGGCAATAGTCCAACATACAACCACTTTGGTCATATCACTCCTTCAGACATATAAATGCTGCTTCAAGAAGTTTGGAATATCTTTGTTTTATATTTGGAAAAAAAAAAAAACTCCTACAGTGAGTCAGCATGTTTCCACAGCTCCATTTTTCGGGGCGAAAAATGTGTTTTTCTAACAAATATTGAGTGTTCCATGTGGCGGCTCAGGTCTTCCCATCTATAGAGCTCCTGCCAGTGTACCAGAGAATTGTATGGTAGCTTCTGGCCCCCCTACGTGTTCGCCTTTTTGCAAGCCACTGATCACAAGCACAGTCATTTTACAATGGTCACGTGCTTCATCCCCACTGCATCCCTTGCTCCAGCAGTCCGAGACAGCTGACATAGCATTTATCTTCCTAAGCAATTTGTGCATCCAGACCAGCTTTTGTTCATCCCTCTCGCTGTACTGTACTTGTTAGAAGGAGGGGACAATGCTTTGAGAAAAAGGTGCATGTACACACAGATGCTAAATGGTGGTTAGGAATGGACATTAAGGTACATTTTGAATTATTGTCATTAGTATGGGGCTTTTTTCCTATCTTTATTCAAGAGTGTGGTCTTTCTCTTTTGATTTCACAATCAGATTTTGTAATTCTTTCCCTCAAACCTTGCCCTCGCACTCAAATAGCCCCTGCTTGCGTGCAGTTTTGCTCTGCTTCTGTTCAAACTGTATGCTTGTACTTAGGTGTGTTGTTGCTTGCGCAGATTTCCCGCTCCGGCTTCAGCTTTTCTCCTTGCACTCAGGCTCCTTCTGTGCGCTCGTGAAACATCTACTCTCAGATTTCTGCTCTGCTCTTCGATTTTTCGTGCAACAACCCTGTCAAAATTCCCCAATCAATAGAATACCAGGTGTAGTGTTGACCAATGAAATGATCCCTGCCTCCTTGCGGGCACATTCGGTTTACTTCTTAGAGCATCCCGTATGGGCGGTTACTCTTTAACCGGGTTAATCTGCTCCTGCCCTCCAGGGCTTTATAAAATGTACTTCCTTTACTTTCTTGTACGACTTTTGGAATAAAAGGACAGTTAATGTATATACCAGTGTTCATACTTTTTCTTTAACTATAATAGCTAAATATAATAGTAGCCGTATAGTACACCGGCCTCCCGTTGGTGTGCTAGAGGAGAAAACAACCTCACCTTCATGACTCAGGAGCGGGAGTCTCATGGATTGCTGGCCAATAGGGACTGCCAAAGTCAAGGACCTCAAGTAAGTTTTTTATGTTACTTCCTTCAAATTGCAAAAGTAATGCTAGCTAACACAATAAGACAATAGAAAACATAAGTGACTTTCAATAAGCAACAGTAAACAGTATTTAAAGGGAAGGAAGACGCTTCGACATAACTACACGATACACAACCTTACCACTGTTTTAAAAGTGTAGTCGCTCCTAAACAATGAAATACAGATTTAAAAAAAACATGGTGGCGTCCATTTTGTTGTTAGTCGCCTAGCAACAGTGTTCATGTAACATACAACACTTGAAAGCCAAGCGTATTATCATGGATGTATTCTTGTGCTGCAAATATGACTTAACAAATTCAATTTGAAGGAAGTAATAGCACCATTAAAATAAAAAAAACTTGAGGTCCTTGACTTTGGCGGTCTATGTTGGCCAGTGACAGTAAAAGACAAAGTACGGCCGCTGGTATATACATTAACTGTCCTTTGATTCCAAAAGTCGTACAAGAAAGCAAGGGAAGTACATTTAATGAAGCCCTGAAGGGCAGGAGTGGATGAACCCGCTTAAAGAGTAAAAGGCCCTTTGGGAAGCTCTGAGAAGTAAAGCGAACGCCCCCACAAGGAGGCAGGCATCATTTCACTGGTCAAAAATACACCTGGCATTCTATTGGTTGGGGAATTTTGACAGGGTTGTTGCACAAAAAAATCCAAGGGCAGAGCAGAAATCTGAGAGCAGACGTTTCACGAGCGCACAGAAGCAGCCTGAGTGCGAGGAGAAGGGCTGAAGTTGGCAGGAAATCCATGCAAGCAACAACAAATCTGAATGCAAGCATACAGTTTGAGCAGAAGCAGAGCAAAACTGCGCACAAGCAGGGGCTATTTGGGCAGGGTTTGGGGGAAAGAATTACAAAATCTGAACGCGAAATCAATAAATCATGCTCTCAAAATAAAAGACCACGCTCTTGAATAAAGATACAGTAGGAAAAAGCCACATACATCAGTCACTCTTCATGTTTTTCTACTGATTTTGTTGTAAAAGCACACAGTGTATGTTGTCAAGCATCTCATGGATATCCACTACGTCTTACCAGTTGATTTGCAACTTGGCTTAGAATATAAATGAGGCTGCATCTGGTATCTTTTATTAAGTGTGGAAAGCATTTTTCGAGTAACAATGACAGAAGACTGCATACATTGTCTATGAATAATCACTGATCATGTAGCAGCCCTTTCATTGTATGTGGAACGATCCGTCTCAGCTACATGGCTTTGACCGTGCCATTGCACCATTCCTTACAAATGGAAATGATGCATTCTGTTTTTCCGTCACAGGAGAGCGGCTTCCCATTTTCCGCTCTCACTGTCAAGTTGTGCACAGCTGCATAAGTTTGCACGCTTGTGTGTGGGGCACAGGAAATGGCTGTTGACAGCATAATGGGAGTATGAGGATGCAATATAAATCCTTAATCATGCCTGAATCATGAACTGCAGCACTCAAATGCACACATCATTCTTCAGGAAATCTAGGAAGTCTAGACCCTGTGAGGTATTTTGCCTATTTTAGGATATTTCTTTTGTTTACTCATTGCTAAAAGCATATAAAAGATTTCCAAATTGTGCCAGGTATTCTCTGTTAGAGGCTGTCCATGACTATACATGTGTATATATGAAAATATCTTATAGAGACATCCATAAATGAGATCAAAAAAACACTTCACTGAAATCATATTCCACCCATGACACCCAAAATGTGCTGTTTCTTCATTTCTCAATCCCTTCCTGCCATTTTCAATTACGAGGCAAATCAAGACGAACTTAATTCAAAGACACAAGTCGCATATGAGTCGGGTAATCTCATAGTTAATCAAAACAGAGGGCATGAAAAAACGCAATAAGGAAAACCCGTACCTCATGCCGTGGCCTGGCAGATTTGACTCGGAACATCATTACGTTTCAGGGTTCGCCTTTCATGCAAATCACTTCTCTAAGCCTAGAAGTTCATTACTAATGGCGCTTCCCATCAAGTTGGAGGCCCATCCGAATACTAATATCCCCCAGTACTTTGGATTTTTCACCTCGAGTCCCCTCTCCTCATAGCATGGCAATTACAACAATGTGCTTTTCCTTCATGGAATTAGGCATCACCCCCTGTGGCGAGCTTTCTACAACAGATGCTTTGCAGTCATTTCCACAGACCATTGGTGCCCAAATGAACTAAACGAATAGTCACTTTATATGTATTAGGCCTGATGTAGTCGCACTCGTTTTTGTTTGCTTATTTTATTTATCTCTCAAATCCTGTATCACAAATACAGTGTGCAAGTTTAGTATTTCTTCACTACAAGGGCCAAAAAGGAGAAAAACATTTTTTGCTGGTCATGGTGACAGATTGTACTTTAAAAAAAAAAAAAAAAAAGTTCAGTTGCATTTTTTTTCAAAACAGGAGTTTCTGTCATGTGGAACAAGGAGTGGCAAACCAGCAGTGCAGTATTTATTATACTATACAGAGTATTTTTGGAAAAAAGGAAGCTTCTTGGTCTCCTAAATAATATATGAAGCATCCTTGAAGTAACCTTGTGTTACCTTAAGTTGCTCATACAGTACACTGGCCGCACAGTGAAGTGTGTCAGATCATGTTGGGCATTTCAATAAGAGATGACGTCTGTTGAAGTGTAAGCTGAAGTTACGTGGCTACCTATAGTTATCTTATTCTAGTAATCCTTCATATCCTTGTCTGTGATCTGCATCGTGACATTATTTTCCTTCAAGATTAGATTTTCTTAAAGGCATCACTACCAGTGTGTGAGGGAACATTTTCTTGGTAAGACCTAACACACACCAGATGTCTAGGACATTTTTGAACTGGGTATAGGTTAAATCCCTGTTGTGTCACAGCAAGTGTGACAAGGGGCAGCAAAATGAACATTTATTTCTATTAAAATCTTGCAGATTATAACCTTAATTATTCAAAATGACAATATTTTGTGTTTATGCGTATCTGCAGGAGGCAACGTGAGGATAGCACCAAAGCCGAGAAAAAAAAAGCTTTCTCCTGTTTTTTTTTTTTTTTTTGGGGGGGGGGGGGGACTGTGATAGGCCTCTACTCACCTTCAATACATTGATGGAAAAGGAGAGTGAGCAGAAGAGCAAAATGGAAATGGTAATAAACATGCTAATGCTAGGCCGTGGAGCCGGGAAGAGCAGCTTCAACCCATCCCTCAGTTATCTATTGGTGTGTGTGTGTGTGTGTGTGTGTGTAGTAGGGAAATACACAAAGATAGAGACAGAGCGAAGGGGAAGAGGAAATGTGCGCAATATTGCATGTGGGAGCGCGCACACATACATACACACACTCACTTTGTGCTCCAGAGTAAACAGGAGAGAGCTGCATGTGAACGTGCCACCTTTCTCTTTCAATCGGCCTCTGGAGACAGTGCAAAGGGCCTTTTGTTGGCTCATTGGTGAGATAAGAAGCAAGGGAGGGGGGGTGGGAGGGGGGGCTTCAGAGGCTCGCAGAGCCAGCTTTTTTTCTATAGGATGGAAGCACCCCTCTCAATAGGAACTCATTTGCCATGTTGTGTAATTGTGGGACATAATGGAGCACACCTCATTCAGGCAGCCCGAGCCTTTTTTCTGAAGCCATTTTCTCCATTCATAGCCAAACAAGTCATGTTTTAGGGAGATATTATGCAGCCTTTTGAGCTCAGGGCCACCACATATTTGCCTTTGAATGGAATGTTGTGTGTAATCAAGATAAAATTTTGCTCAGTGCTTATTATAAAAGAGGCTCTGTCAACCAACTTGATATTTGTCATCTGACTTTTATTCTCACTGCGGACTGGAAGTAAACAAAGTGTCTGACCTTTCCCGCCTGGATGGTTACACATGTTTGTGTAGAGGAGTGCTGGGTATTAACAGCCACTGGCCACTGCTGCTAGAATACTACCAAAAACAATATAGGTAACCACAAAAGAATACACTGCTCTACTGTCTACTTGGTCAAATGGATATTAAAGCTGAAGTGTAGAGATGAAAAATGACTGATTTGAAAATTATTGCTGAGCTTTTCCATTAAACCACCGCAGGCTAGGAATGGATGGCTATTTGCATAATTTAACTGGCATCTTAATTATTGTGTCAGGAATCTGTATGCAAATGACTTAAGTCACTTAGAAACGGAAACTTACTTGGCTAAATGGCTAATGGACTAAATCTTATCAAGTTAGAATACACAACGTGAGTGTAACCAAAAGTCTCTAATTGCGTTTGACTGTGCGGTGCGAGAGTGGGGAAACAAAGAGAAGAGGACAGGACAGACATAAAAGAAGGAAATGCAAGCTTACCTGAGTCAGCTGGGAGAAAAAGGGCATGTTAGTAGTGTGTATTTTTTTTTTTTCTTTTGCGGTTGTTGAGGACCTACCACGTAAAACAGTGAGTCTGGTGGTAGCGCTCATCTCTCCAACACTGTTGGAGGCGACGCATTCATATATGGCTTCGTCTCGGGGCGTGCGTAATGGCTGAATTCTTAGCACTGAGCCAGAGCCGTCATCGAACTCAATCACCTGCAGGTGCGAGAGACAAGATATGTTAAAGGAGATTTTTTTGTTCACAATGGGGGAGGGACCTTCCGCCGAGCAGAAAACAACAGTCAAAGACATTTGGCTAACAACACTGATGGTGACTGACACAATGTGCTTCCTATGACGGAAAGGAAAGCTGCTGCCTACCTTACATTGAGTCCTAGTGTTTTTGTGTACAATATTGTTGTCTTATACTGTACATGTACAAAAAGTAACTTCAGGATCTTTAAAGTATTAGAATGCGTATAGATATTATGTGGGTACTGAGCATATTTGTGTGTTTTTTTTTTTGTTTTTGTTTTTTTTAGCTTATTCCTTGTAGGTATGCTGCTTGAATATATCAAGTCCACATGTGTTCTGACAACTGTATATTTCTCTTTGTGCATCATTTGAGAAGTGCGGCAGACTAACTTTAAGAATGGGGAAAGTGGTCAGTCAATTTTTGCCCGGATCTGCGGTCGTAGAGTAAAGTTTGAATCCGAATGTATCCCACTCTTAAAGTTAACATTCGATCCCTTGAAAAATGCATCACACTGGGTTGTGTCAATGGGACAGAAACAAGCACAAACAGTTAAAGGTGGCTTGATAAACGGTTAAGGACAGTTGTACCATGAGGTGAGATAGTGGTACAAAAGACAGGAACGATTGTATTGGACGGACGACACATAAAATGCTCACAAACAGGTGTTTATTGTAGCTTATTCAGCTATTTTTGCATGCTACATGTTGTATACTCACTGATTTTAGAAAGCCCTGTGTAATAACTCAATCTCTTTTAAGCATAGAGGTAGATTTCAATATAGATAGGCCTGACACCTCTGGTTCTCGCACACACACACACACACACACACACACACACACACACACACACAAACAGGGGGCTACGAACATTTTTTTAAAGTTCACAGTATATCTGAGCATGTGTTACACATCAACATTTCATTGGCCAAGCTATAGCGGTGTTGGCATTCAAGCTGACAGCAGGTGATGACAAAAAAAAAAAAACAGCCTCCTTTCTCAGTCAAAGCTGAAGAGCGAATTAGAAAGGAAGTTGTGAGACTCCTAAAAGGAAATGGGTTTTTGTTAGAGGATGAGGCGGCAGTGCATGATTGAATGGGCATGGAATGGCGGCAGCCAGCAAGCCCTGTGAGGCAATGAGGGAATGAAAACTAGTGTGTTAGCATTCAGCACAACAAGCGATGCAAACGCGATGAACTCTGATAAGATTAGATTTCTGTGAGCATGAGACGCAAAGAAGAGGCGGGAAGAGGTCTCCGAGCTCCATTAAGCCATTGCTGCTGTGCAGTAGCAAGCAAATATGGCATCTAGGGCAGAGAAGAGAAAAAAAAAAAAGTGACACTATGATAGTCCCGAGGACTGACACAGAAATTAATAGAAATCTTATCAGTGTTCTGCGATGATGTGTTATTTCTCATGGGTATTGAGCCCAAGTGCAGATTAAAGCTGACCAGAAATCAAAGCTTCAGCCAAAATAAGGAGGGTAGGACATGCATTTAGATAAAGATGCCACAAAGCAAAAGGATATTTCGAAGTAAAAGAGCTTCTTCCCCTTTCACTTTGCATAAAGCTGGCAAATGTGGTGTGATGCTAATGTAGGTATCTGGGTCACACCACAAGTTGGTTTTTCTTCTATCCAATTGCTCTTTTTCTTGTCTTTTATTTAATTACAAATCTGTCCCCAGATCTTTTGTATACTTGCTCATTAAAACGCATGCATGTTTAAAAGCCTGGCCAGCATGATTATTAGAGCCTGCTAATGCGTGGTGGCAAGTCGGGTTGAAAAGCAAGCGAGCGGGGCTCGGTGCGATGGATTATGTGAGAGCAGAGCCAAAAGCAGTGCTTAAGCATTCCCATTTTTGTCGAGCATTTTACATCAGAACAATAGACCTAATACCTCAAATCTCTGGTTGCTGACTTTCTTCCCCTTCTTGTTCCACACAATCTTCGGCCGTGGATCTCCCGTAGCTTGGCAGATGAAGGATGCCACACCTCCTTGCACGCCTGTTTGGTCATTGGGGGTTCTTAAAAACTTTGGTGGTGCTGGAGAGAGACGGACACAGAATAAAAAGATAACAAAAAATAGTTAGTGAGCATGCTAAGCGTTGCAGACAGGGCAATTAATCTCTCTTATCAAGCCCCACACACCAGAAAGTAACAAAGTTGCAGATTTCAGCATGTGGCTGCTAAGAGGATTGTCTTTGGAGGTCAAGACAAGAGATTGCACTGACTTTATTGTGAAAGTGGGAACAGATGATCAGTGGCTGAGATCAGGATATAGGTCTTGGGAGCAAAGTTTACAAAACATTTTATCATGACCCTGGAAGTACAGTATGTCTAAGTAACTGTGGAATCTATATGACAAAGACATTCACAGTAGACTGAGTTTTGGGGAAGAAATGTTGTAAAAAAGGACAAAAATGTTGTAAATGAAATGAAGAGATAAATATAAACAAAAAGCTTATGTACACCACATTTGACACTGTTCTGAAATGTTGCAGGAATTTCATATTTCATCACAGTTATTTAGAAAAAGTTGTCAAGGCAGCAAACTTCAAAAAAAAAAAAAAAAAAAAAGATCGTTTGTTCCCTCTGTGACAGTAAAAATGATTACTCTGATCACTTTGTGATCCCGTCACGAAACAAATACAGAAACAGGTTCAGAAACTGTTCCTATAAGCATTCTACTGTTCACAGCAGTGCCTACAAAGGAGGCTATAAATGGAATTACTATATTTTTACTTTTGCTTTCTAACAATTTGTTATTAGCTGGTATTTCTATGAAGTTGCTAGTGAGTAGCTAATTTGTAATGCCACCAAAAAGCCTTGAACGATCACTCTGCACTTTGTCATAAATTTATCATTGTTGAAAGGATAAACTGGTCTTTTAATGCGTCATTCAGTACTAAAAGCCATATATCTTAACAAGCTGTTACACATCACCGTCTACATGCTGCTCCTCTGGACATAAATCATGTGCCAATTCAATTTTTCTAATAACAGAGGCTAACATTTTCCAAACTGTTGCAGAAAAGCAGAAGCTTTTCTATCGGTTCAGCAGCAGACATTATATTATAATCTCTAGAAAATCACCAACTGGAACAGTGGCTGCGCCCCATGCAAATGAGACACGCACCTGATAAGGACCTTGCAATGCTCTGATTGGCCATGTGAGCGTTCTGTTAGTCCTAATTGGTCCCTCAATTCAGCACAGCAAGTCAAGTGTAAAGGCAGCGACGATAAAAATTCTAAAAATGCAGGGTAGTGGAGGTGAGAGAATAGCAGAGTGGAACAGTGTTTGCTTTGTGTGGACATGGCGTGGATGTTCCCGTCTACTGTGGTGGTTTAGCAACACTGTACAATAGTATTTGTTCAGGCTCTGAGCGCCACCACAGTGAAGGGAGCTACAGTACAACCCTGTACCTGCAATTTAGTTATCCCCCAGTATAATTTAGCGTTGCCAATTCTCTATTTACTTTCAATTCCAAGAATTGTGCTCTACTTTTCCCGTTTTTTTAATATTTTCTTCAGTACAATCAGTTCCTGATCGTGAGCTGACGTTTTTATTACAACCACCGGAAAATCAAAAAAACACATACAAGTGATTAGTAATCAAAGGAGCCCATCTTTCCCTGATGAGATTTTGATTGTGAGATTTAAATTCCAGCTTTATCATGATGATCAAGGCTCTTATAATTTCAATAGCAATAATGTCATAGCCCTAAGTCAGACCCCCCCTAGTATTTTCCTCTGAAGCTTGAGTGCCAGCTTCAGTGGGAGGTGCAGCTCCATCTGTCCCCCTGTGGAGCAACTGTTTGCCTTTTATCAATCACTTCAGCAGGCCATTAGGGGCCAAACAGCTGCAGTAATGCCAACCATCTGAATCACCTCATCTGTGTGTGTGAGAATGTGCGATTGTGCTTGTTCGCGTGCCTGTGTGCAGACTGATTTCCCCTCCCAGATTGCACTAGCCCAGCAGCAAAAGCAGCAGCGCTGTGAGTGAGGGACAAATTAACCTGCGGGATTTGTGGAGAGGTGACATAAGATATGTGGTCAGCAATCAAAAGGGCGAACAGATAAACAGGCAAGCAGCTGGGCTTCCACTGGGCAAATGAGTCTGGGAAATCACCTGATTACCTCATGACGGACCCACACACATGCACTTCTCAGAATTTCTCATTCACCAGCAACAGATCTGACAGGTGGGCAGCAGACTTGACACTGTGTAATTTGTATGCGGCAAAAAAAGCGCCATTATATCTGCATTTGCACCTTATCTCATTGACTTGGCTGAGGTGTGGTGCACATTGGCACCCAGCCAAGAGGGTGCTGATGGGTAATTCATATGCTATTGGGGCTGTTTTCGCTCCGGGGCCATCCATTACGGCTCGGTGCGTCTCCCTACGCCGGCTGTGATAGACTGCTACGACATGTACGGGAGATCAGCACTGGAGGTGAGGGGAAGAGGGTGGGGGGGAGAGTCATCGCACAATGGGGAGTGATTGAGGCGTGACATGGAGGTAATGGTGTTTTCAGACATGGCCGCTGATATCACCATCATACCCCCATTTTAGGTCCGCCGCTGGCAAACATCCATTTTGGTCGACTCGTTGTGTGGCTTCAGGTAGACAGAGGCTGATTGAAACCTTTTCTCAAACAATGCCATGACTTGCACCTTGACAGCAACCAAAAAGATACGGTCTATGAACAAACATTGTGCAAACTCATGCACCACAAAGAAACCTTTTACCGTAGAACCCTGATTTTCAGTTCATCATTTTTCGCAAATTGACAGAAGCCATTACGACACAAAAACATCTCTCAAAACTGTCTGTAATCATGTTAATTTTAATAGAACATATTTTAACTAAAATGGAATAGCATTGGGCATAGTGTGTGGACTTTTTGTCTTTAATATATATAAAATGAATCTGAATTGTGTGAACCGCCAATCCAGTAACAGCTCCTCTTACCTCTACTTGCATATTTGGATCTCCTTTGAGAGGTAACCATAATATACATGAATTAATACCGCAGCTAGGCACCTGGTAATCCAGTGCTAAGCTGTCGCCAGCAAACAAATAAGAAGCGTAAAGCCTGTCACAAGTTAAAAGGTTAGTGGCGTGGACCTCTCCCTGCTCTCCTGGAGGTCATTATGTAACCTTGTTTACATTTGCTGCTACTGGAAAGGAAGAAGCATCCCCCCATGTAATAATTTGGTGGCTGACTGAAAGCCTTCACTGTTTTTAAGAGCAGTCATGACTACAGGACAGAGGGGGCAGACTGTTTCATGGCTGGAAGTATATATTTTTTAATAGATAGACATAAATGGAAATCGGAAGCCTTTCACAATGTGGGGGGCGCTCCAAACATAGAACCATAACAGGAAATGTATTATTATTGCTGTTACTGTCTGCTGTCCTTCTTATAAATTTTACCCCTTTTGAGGTCTTCAAACTAGCTTTTAAATAAAGTGGTCAGATTAATCAATCAGGTCCTTTTAGGTGATTATCCTAAAATGCTTTTACCACACTTTGTCAGTCACTTTGCACTTGGTCCTTTCCCCCCCACATCTTACGGCTAAGTGTTTCTTTATTGAATCCCACAAAAATGCCAGTGTTCAAAAGCATTGCACAGGTCGATCTGATCAACCTCTTGAACATGCAGCAGTTTACTGGAATTGTTAACTTTTCAGTAGGAGTATACATTTTGTAAACATTATCAGGAGGCAAAAGGGTTAAGTGTGAAATGTCTGGTAACTGTGTTTGTATGACTTGAACTGGCAAAGCCAGTAAGACAATACAGTTGAAGACTTTATTTACCTCGTCGTCAGTCATTTAAAATGTAAATTAACTTTTAACAAACAGACTTTTCACAATTCACTCAGTTCTTCTGATAAATTCGGCGTCATGTTTCACAAAGCATGACGCCATAATGAAATCACATGTTATAAAAATTGCAGGGATGTGCTGAGCGGTGGTGTTTTGGAATGTCAAACAGTAACATTACACATCTTACTTTAGTTTCTTTAACTTAGTTCATAGAAGAGCTGCTAAAGCCAAAATTAAGTCTTTCTTTAGGAGTCATACAAAGTCATACATTATTATTTATACATTATCTGTTAAATTGAGCAATATGTTAATGGAGTCTGGAAAGTAGTAAAGCCAGCAGTCACTGAACTCCAACTCCAGAGTGTGTATTTTCAAAGCAACAAGCCTTTCGGAGCAATGGGCTTTTGTTTTTGGGATAACGGGCCATCAGACTAATGGGCTTTTGGTCCAATAGGACATTTTTTGAACTATTAGGGTTTTGGTATAATGGTGCTTCGAACCAATGGGCAGTCCCCCTATCATCATGCTGAACTCAAAAGGATACTTGGGTTCAGAGCATCTTGCAAATCTGCATTCATTACAAGTTTGTTTGATATTGGCTTAACTCACAGCCAAACATTGCATTTAAATAGTGTTCTCAAGAGATCAGAGTCTGGGTTTCATTCATAATGGCCCAAACTTTTCAAGTCATCAGGACTCTGCCATAGACTAAAGTTTGATCTGCCAAGCCATTAAAGAGCATGAATCAAAGAGTGGGGAGAAGAACATTAATAAACCGACTTTCAGTTGGAACCTCTATTTGGCGCAGACACCAGTCCAAGACGGCTCGGTTTTCACAATTATACTGACTGACATATTCAATTTCATTTGCATGAAAGGGGCCATTTCCTCTCTGAATCTTTAACTTGCAGGGTGAGTTGGGGTTGTGGAGGGTGATAATTAATCCTAACACATTGGGTGGCAGTCTGCAAATACCCTGCTCCATTTTGGACATACGGGTGAAAGAAAGGAGCATTTAAAGATGCCATTAACCTCATTCGACATCTTTAAGCCGCAGCATATCAGTTCTATGATATTGATGATTTGTCACAATGGCAGCAAGTGGCGCAAACTGGACTGAAAGGGGTAGCAAATGTTGGGAGAGGGTAAAAGTGGCGCATGTCGTATATGTGCAGGACATTTGACTTCATATAAAGCTTTAAGTATTCTAAAAGTCCATTTCAGCAATATCATTATCATAGTATTCAAATAAGGATAGATGCAAATGGATGTGCTTGTTGGTGATTATGAATGCAGTAGCGTATGTGTGGTTTATAAAGCAACACCCTCTCTATGGATTAATTAACAGTCTATACAGTGTTCAGAAACATCTGACCCCATGCCAGAAAGAAAACCGACTGTAGTAATGCAGACACACAAACACTGAAACAAACAATGCAAAAAAAATATGTGGGAAAAAAAAAAGCGAGAGAAGATAAACCACACATACTAATCAATGGAACAAACACAAGCATAAACCATTTTCTTGGGGCACTACACAGCTCTCTATCTGCAGCATTATGATAAAAAATTGTCTTTTGTGATGCAGAGGAAACAAACTCCACATTGTATGTGCTCACAAAGGGTCTAGGCAGAAAGAAAGAAAAGGAATTGGAGCTTAATTAGAACTGTTGGCTGATTTGCATTGCATGCTCATCGGTAATCTTGCCTTAAATGGAAACTGAAATTCTTATTGCAATTAGTGATTACTTGAAAAGGGATATGGCCCCCGAATGATTGTTAATTACTGGATCAGGAATAGTACATTAATTCACTGCAGAGGTTTTAATGCAGTGCAATGATGGGGACCCGCTCTTCCATCAATATTGTGCTGGTGTCACACATAATGAAGTTCATAATACAAGCCTTCTCCCACACTGCCCCCCCCCCCCTTCCCAACTGCTTAAATGTGCTCTCTAAGCAAAATTCATAACAGTCATTATGTAAAACTAATTCAATAGAATATACAAGAATGCAGCTTAATGACACATTAATATTGAGACTGCATATGGATATTAGGGCTGCAGGTCCATTTTGTGATAGGGTCAGGGTCTCTTATTTGGCTCATAAGCCGCTGAGAGTCTCCCGTGAATAAATAAATGCATATCATCACTTAGAACATGGCTTCAAAGGCAGGAAAACTACAGGACACATTATAATACACAACTCACCAGCGTATTCTCTTTGCCAAATATTCAGCCCAATGACTAAGGCTGCAAAAAAAAAAAAAGAAATCATATTCCAATGGGACTTTCTTAACCCCAGTCAGTGTGTAATTACTCATGCTCAGTGGCACTGCTATGAAAGGTCTGAGCTTCTGGCTATGGCTCTGTAGGAGTTAGGGGCACTTTTGCACAGACAACAGCAACAGCTTCAAAAAGAATGGCTAATGCTCCTGTCCCACATTCACTGCACTGACAGATTCTCTGACAAGATGGGAGAAAAAGGCACCAGAGGTGCACAAGCACAACCCATCATCCACATGTGCACGCATGCACAGACACTCACTCTCATGGGTGTAAGGATGTTCTCACTGGATGGAGGGAACATTGTAAATGGGAGAACGACATTAATAAATCGGGGGGGGGGGGGTGAAGGACAATAGATGATTCTGGAAAGTTCCATTAAATAAATATAAATGGTTATTTATAGAACAGTGCTGAGCTTCTTTGCCTGTGTTTCATGGGATAAGATGGAAACTGAAAGTCTCCCTTATTCAATTATCATTGTAGATTCATAAAGGCAAAAACCTTTCAGTTCTACAATGACAGCTACATCGGCTGTGTCGTCTCTTCAGTGGTATATTACAATGTTTGCAGAGGAAAACTTGTACCCTCTTTTTTCCTGTCTGTCTCTCTACCACACACACACACACACACACACAAGCTACTGCCATCTCCCACAGGACACATTAGTGAGGTAGAGGGATCCAGTTTGTCACTTAATAAAACGGCCCACTCAAACAGATGGCTTTGTTCAAACGGCCCCCAACGCTTTAAAAGCTGGAACTGAATCGCTGCTGTGGCAAATCAGACACATGAAAGCCCACCTCCCTTTGCGGTGGAAACCAAACAGAAGGAAACATATAAATATTGAATTGCGCCACTGTCGGCGCGAGACTAAAAAAGACTGAAAGGGAAGGGAGGTGGAAAACACTAGACCCTCCTGTCGGAAATTCTGAACATCTGGGCTGAGGTTGTCATACGCCGATGCAAAATAATACAAAAGCTTCACTTTCAATAAGACTTCATTTTCATCTCCCCTCATTCATTACTTGTTCATTTGTGTATGAATACACAAATCTGCGGCCAATTCGTGTGTGACCATTTGAGGGGAAAAAAACAGCCGAGCAAGAAGTATGAAATTTGGATTTGTTTGTCTTGTTTGTTTTTCCTCCAACGTCTGGGGAAAAAAGAGAGAGCATAGATAAGTAATTCTAATTGTGCAGGCTTACTCTGTTTGGTAGTCAGTGCAGTCTATTTGCAAAAAGTTAATTATCTGATAGGATAGGCAGTGGCAGCCACTAACACAGAAAGGCATTTGTTCATTCTGTTATCCACTAGGCAATGGAACGATTCATTAAATGGCAGTGCTGCAGCAAAATGACCAGTAGTTATCATGCTGTGGCTGCACAGACTTGAAAAGATGTTAAAAATGGCAAAGGTGATAAACATTCTTTGGCCATGTCAGCTTACTACCAATGTAACGACGTGTAGATAGTAAGAGAACAAGACGGTGTCTGATTTTGATGCCTCCACCACACATGTAATGTACATTTTATTTGAGATTGAGGAGAAATATCACCGTGATATGCAAGTGCAGATGACAATCTGCCAAACTGCTGGCTTTCCTCTACATGCAGCAAAAATCTAAAGATGTGGATGGGAAAAGTGGGATGGAAAATCCAATAAGCAACATATTTGACTGTCTCTATTCAAGAAGGAATTACACTATTCTTGGGCCTGTCCTATTTCTTTATAGCATAAACTTCACATAATTGTCTCTGCCCTCAACCACTGAGCGGAAAAGCTTGCCTCATTTGTCTCCATAGGAGCAGAGATGGATTATGTAGCAAATCATTCCAGGGATTCGACATTGTATATTTAAACAAACTCTAATTTTATGGATAAGTAGTGCCAAGCCATTTCCGATGGATGCTAGTTGTCAGGCCATAAGAAGTGACACATTTCCCTGCGCTGTGTTTTCTCAGGCGCTTACAGGCAGACTAGCTCATGCTCCAGCAATCCTGCTAGATGACAACTGGCTTCCTTTCAGCAGCTCAGATATCCTGCAAATGTTCCTCAGTTCAGCAAACCAGGTACCGACTCAACCAAGCTTTTTGGAAGGAAATATATGTGCCATTAATTCAAATTTTCCATATATATTGTATAGCCAACCATTACGTTCTCCCAGTTTTCTCATTGTAAGGGTCAGCACATATTTCACTAGTCTTTTGGGCGAAATAAAAGAATTTTAAAAAATCATGAAATAACAATTGAAAATCTATTTTCTGAGAAACCTGAAAAAAGCAGTTAGCTTCTCTGCAGCCACCCATAGTCATGGCTATCCTTAAACCAAAAACCTATTACTGGGACAAAGAATATGCAGGGAAGTACCACAGTCATTCAAGGGCCAAAGTGACCTTTCACAGGCCACTAATTATACACAGCAGTGAAGGAAAAAGGAAGAAAACGGTAGTAATTCAAACACGGGTAAAAATCCCCTTTTGCTCTTTGACAACAATGAGTGCATTCTTTGAGAATACAGTAACATCAAAACATTATGGAAACTGGCATACTTAAACCAAATAGTAGTGTCACTGTAACTATAAAAGATGCGAGCAGTAGAAAACGACATTAACTGTAAAACAATATTGACACAGTTTTAATATTGTATACGCAGTAGAGCTGCTAGCTTTAAACAGATACTGATACAGCACATTAGCTTCATTTCTTAATCACAACAGGCATATATGCTCACAATGCTGTCACGTAACTATTTATTTTGTCAACTGTGTGACTCTTTGGCTTTAATAAAATCAAATTAACCAAAGTTAAAAATAAGCATTAATTACTAAGAATTAAATTACTTTTTGAGATCAAAATATTGCATTTAAGCTGCTACATTTGATATATGTCAAAATGCCACATAATTGCACCAATTAACTGAATTTAAATGATTATTTTTTTTATTGTTACTCTTTTCATTACATTGTTAATTAGTTTATTTTGCATTAAATGAGTGACATGCAATAGTGCGGGATAACATATTAGCTGTGTATTAGTGGGTTGTTTTTGTCAGCTGCACTTTATTAATATGTCTGCTACTAAACAACATGCCGTAAATCTAAGTTGAGGTCTTTGAATTCTTAATTGTGAACCCCTGAAGAAAACAGTTCAGCTTGTGTGTGTGTGTGTGTGTGTGTGGCTACAGTTTGTCTTTGAAGAACCACAGATGGGAAACAAATGAGGTCGGCTGGTATCAGGGTCAGACCGGCGGATTAGGGTTTTCACTTAGAAGCAAACTGAGCAATGTCACCCCAGGAGCAAAAAACAACAACCCTCAGGGGACATAATTAAAATAATCCAGTGAAATTAAGTGTTCCAGATCACTTCTAAAGGCCTCTTTCTTGATGTGTGTGGATGTGGGAATGATTCATCAAGAGATGAGTGTGCGCATATGTCTATATGTTTACAGCTTGTGGGCGTTATACCAATTATGCCACATGTTTAAGGTGTGTTCACATCCCATGTATTCATCAACCTCTAAGAAAAGGAAATGTACCATAGTATCACAAAGCTGGTTCCAAAACATTTTACTTTTTTTGAAAACAGCCTGAATGTCTCATTGAAATCCTGCTTTTGTGTGGTGATTAGCCAAAATGCAATTGCTTTTCACCTTGGAAATATTTGCGTCACATTGGCGATGATTAAAATGAACACGATCAGGGTGGGCAAAGGCACCGCTTTGGTGCAGTTCAGACTGGAAATCTGTCAAAACAAGCTAAGAGAAGCACAGATGAGTATTTGAAAAGAGAACCCAAACAAAAGGGAGCTAAATACTCAGAGGAACTGCAGATGAGAACGAGAATCTTACAGTAGTTGTGATGAAATATTTTTAGAAAATGCTTACCAGCATTTACTGTATAACTATATATTTCCATCTGTGTTTTGACCAATTTCATGGAATATTATGTTTTCTCAGAGGCCGAGCGGGAAAAAAAGGGTTGATTTCGAAAGACAAGGAGCTTCCTTAGGGAACAAGACTGTTGGGGACCGGAGATGTGGCCTTTGGACTGATGGAGTTGGTTACGCTTCTCTTCTTAGTCCTTTTCACCCTTCGCCAAACTGAGCCTCAGTTGACATAGCGAGAGGGTACACAATGGTGCCGGCCTCAAGTGCAAATGTTTGCCAGCAGTAATGGGCTCTAGTCCACTGGGTAAGTGAATGTGTGTGGTTTTTTATGTATGTATTAAGTATATGTACATAAGCATGTGAATAGAAATATTGTACGGACAATATATTTAATTGAAGTGTAGACAATAGGTTTTTGTATTTGTGATGGGAATGTCATATTGATAATAAATCAGCCAGCTCAGAGACAGAAATTTTCCTGTAAAAAATACAAAGACCTTCATCTATCTGCAATTCCTTTTATATAGTTTTCTGGATTATTCTAAAAGCACAATTGTGATTAATGGCTGGGTCTAGTGGCTTTTAATGCGGAGCAGTGAAACTGTGAGGGAGTAAAAAGCCAATGACACTGTCACAAAATGCCACAAGGTACTATGGTCCTCAGTAAGTAATGACTCCGTACTTTTTCACACATAGATTAAAGGTTAAATAGTGAGCTGGCACATTGACTCGGCATGATTGTTAACTTCATGAATATTCTAGGAAATCCAGTGCACTTCAGTACATAAAGAGGACACAAAGTGACAGTTTTTTTCAACTTGAAGAGGGTCAGACGGGTGGAGCGGCAGTTTGTCACAGTGCTGAGCCCATAGCATCAAGTAAGTGTCCTTTTTTTAATGGCTTGAAAAGTCTGTTATCTCAATGATAACACATGTAGAATTCAAATACAAAAGATAGGGGTATACACTGTCCTCTCTGTCTGTGATTAACATTCAAAATGACAAACTATACCCATAAATTACCGGGAGCAGCACAACCTGCAGTCAGGAAAACAATGTGGCATGTACCTTTTTTTTTTTCCCCCTTCAACACTTTTATCTTTGGAAAGTATGGACATCACTTTAAAATACATCTCATTGAATCAAATATTGGCACTAATGCAGCATTATCCACTCATTCATCCCTGTGTGAGAGGCTTTCTCTCTCCATTTTTTTTCTTATCCTCTCACACTTTCTTTCTGTCCATTATGCATATTGATATTAGAGCATTAGTACGTTTATATTGTTACAATGTAACCTACATAAATCCTGCATGATAGTGGAACATTTAACCATCTTCGGGGGAATTTAATACAGAACAGAAAAATTAGCATTTAGTGACAGCAAAAAAGGTCTCCAGTAATCATCTAGCTTACAGGGACTCCTATGTTTCTGTAAAGTGCTGGTAAATAGCAGTGTTCTCCTTGGTATGTTTTTGGAGCAGATATTTCCACTCTGCAGCACGTAAGGCGAGTTTGCTGTCATTAATCATTCCACAGGTGCAGGAGCATTGTCAGAACCCATACGTCCCTTTGCCTTTTCAACCTGGGAGGAAAGCGGAGTGGTGGGGAGAGGGGGGGGGGCTGGGCGCCTGAACACGTCCCTAAAAAACAATTTCCCTTCCCCTTCTTCCTCTGCACTGAATTTGTCAGGAGGGGGAACCAAGTCCAGATTAATTAGATTCCATTTTGTGGTCATCTTCGTTTTTTCCTCCTTCCATGACTCTTTTCTTTTTCTTTGTCTTGCCTACAGTCCTTACAGCCATCCCGGCACCATTTATCACGTTGCCATCTCGACAGTGCCTTCCCCCTTCCTTGCTGGGAAGCCATTAGAGCATCTCTGCATTGTGGCGGCCAGATTGCATTCCGTCCCCACTCGCGACATTTATCATCTTTTGTCCTAACTTTTTATCTACCCCTGCCCTGCGTGAAGCCCTATCTGCAATGCCCACTATAATGAAACACTGGGAGGTGAGGCTCAAGTAAATAACCTAATTAAACCTAGCAAACAGGGACAAAGGGGAAAAATGCACAAAAGGCCTTTGTGAGAATGCCAGAGGAGGAACACTCACAGATGGCAGTGAGGAAGTCGAAGCAGTGATGTGGCTCGGTGCCCATACCACCTTCTCATCTCAGTATTTATAGTATTCCTAGTGGTGCTGTTGTTTGTCCGAAGACGTCCTCTTAATGTGATTTAGACCAACATAGTATGAGATTATCCATATTTCATTTATCCATATTCTGGCAAAGCACTGATTACACATCAAGAAATGAGGATTCAAAGAAAATGTTCCTGTAAAGCAAGGAAATATCTCTGTGATAAGGCCCAAAGCATTGAGTAATGGGTCCTAAGAGAAAATCTATCCTTCCTCCTCACTCCCTTTCACTCCTTTCTAAATCTTAGGCAAAAGTCGAGCCAACTCTGATTGGTCTCATTAGGGACAAAATGAAGAATGCCAAGCGTCATAATTATCGGCGCACTGCTGCAAACAGTATTGAGTCGATACAGCAAAATGTCAGGAGGGCATTAGCGGGCAATTATTAATCCATATCAAGCTGGGGTGGACAATTTAATTATCACCTAATCAATATTTCCAGATCTTGTACAGATGTAGAGCAGTGACCGGGTGGATAGATCTGCCTTCCGAGAAGCCATGTATAGGGAAAAAAAAATAAATAAAGAGGGGCAGCTGGAAACCGTAGCAGGGCTGCAGTAAAGAGGGGCATGCTTCTCTCCATGCATGACCACGGGCACACTCTACAGCTGACGGACAGCAACTCTACTGTACCTGGATATGTTGGGAAATGTCCTCTCTCCTGCAGTTCTTTGAAGATTTTCTGGGGGCACATGAGAGCCTTGGATAGGCTACAAGTGTTAGTGCCACTGTGTGGCCACTTTGACTTTGATTTTTGCTCATTAACTGAGTCGAAACCCAAATGTTTTTTCTCTTGTTCTCATGCTGTTACCAAAAGCAACCGTCTGTGTTCATTACAGTCTGGTGCCACTCAAACTTTGTCATTTACTAGCAAAGCTCAAAAAGCCAATGCATGGTGCAGGAGTGATGTAGAATAATGGGGCTATGAATCATAAAAAACAGATTTGTGTTATTTGTGTAGCTTTTAACAATTTGCTGTTATAGTCCATCCTTAATAGTAATATTGCTTACTTTCTCTCGGTGCTCGTTCTGTTCTTGATGCAGCCTGAATAATTACTCTCATTGTACCTGAAACAAACTATCTCAAATAATGTCAGTCAAGCCTTTGTTCGGGGGATGAAATAAAATGAATGCTGTGTAACAGGCCCTTGTGGATTTCAAAGACGCCACACAATGAGGCAAGGCAAAACAAAAGTGGCTGTCTTCCACGAGATAGCAGTCATCTTGAGATAAGAATACCCTCTCATGGTTCAGTCTTGCTTTTTTGTTTGCTATTACTGTGACTCCCATCTTCATCTCTGAATCATTACAGTCACTATGCAACCAAATGAGTCGCCTGGACCTAGGTTATTTTCTCTGCTTATTGCCTTACTATACGTTGCAATGGATTACGATTTTAACATAAGATTGCATTTTCAATTCACTTTTTTCTTGCAAAGCACGCCTTACAAACCTGCATTATTAGCTTAGTTTTTTCCCCTCTAACTCTTCAGTTTCCATTTTGTAGTATAACAATTCCACAAGCCAAAGTGCTTCCCTTTATGCACACCAATAAAAACTCACTTAATTCATGTAGCCTAGAAGTGTTGTGAAAGTGTCTTTTTTTCATTGTTTATGACAAGAGAGACTCGAAATCTGATCAAAACAAGACATTTAATCCAAAATGCAATATCTTTAATCTGTTTACCTTTGGCTTTCAAAACCAAATTTCAGATCCTTACAAAAGGATTGAGATCATTCCATAAGATCATATATGTAGGATTAATGTTGTAGGCTTCAGGATTACTTTTTGGAAATTGAGCTTTGCAAAAAATGTGTTGTGACTAAGCAGTGAAGAAACAAAATAAATCCATGTCACCCATATTAGCTTTCCCTTCCCCTCATTCCTATCACTTCATCTTGTTTGGATGCCTTTGAAAGTCAACCCATCCATTCTTTTAGTTAATCTCCATCTAACCTCTTTCTCTCTCCCATGTTTGGCTTTCTTTTCTATCTACCTACTTCTAATCTCTCAGATCCCCATGGTATTTTGAGATCCCATGTCTGGGCCAGTTAACACACTGATTGTTGGTCTATCTGACCTTACCCCCTTTTCCTATATATATTTTTTATTATTATTTTTTTTCAGTATTTAAAGGCATCTTACCAAGCGCTGTGGCTGTCTTCTCTGTAGATAAGGCTGTTGTTCGATTTGTGCACACACTACTGAGGCAAACATCATAGAATATTTTTATTCTTAGAATAGGTCAAAGGGGATTTTCCAGACCATCTGATCAGTGGTGTTCCTCGGCAGTAATGGAGAATGAAAGCATATTATTACAGGTATGCTGTATTGTCCGTCTCTTGGTTCCATTAGGTGTACTGCAAGTGTGTGGAGAACAGTACTTTTTTTATACTACCCAGTCTATGAATATGTGTATAAACTGTCCATGCTGCTACTGCTTGCTACTGTGTCCATATCAGATACTGTTTGTGCCATATGAAAAAACTTCTATCTCATTTCTTTTATTTCAGTTATTATTTTTATTTTGTGCGTGTAAGGGCGAGTTGTTTGAGAATGAGATTAAAGACAAACCTATAATCAAATACAGAATGAAAGCAATTTGCAGTATCACTTGTCCCCCGAACACTTAAAAACGGCATCTCATTTCATCATGTTTAACCAGGCCCTTCAGTAGCACTTTGCTACGTGATAACTGAGTGATGTCTCCCGGGCTTTCCCAATTCTCCTCCCCTCGAGTTGGCATAATTTGGCCAAAGACACAAATAAGGCTGCCCCTGTGGGATTTAATGGCAAAACCACAGTTTATCCTTTCCGCGGACAACTCCCCTTGAATAATCGCAACGGGGGGGGAAAGCACAGCCAATTAAATTTGCGCCATGTAATGAGAGGCAACTACGGACCCCTCCTGGGGTCAGCTGAGGAAAAAAAAAAAAGATCCATGTCTAAATCTGTACTATCAGTTTTTAAATCTGTGTGCACAGTTTATAATCCGTGCTCTCGGTTTCATAATCCGTGCCCTCAAATTATGAATCCATGCCCACAGATTTTTAAACTGCGCCCTCAGATTTGTAATCCATGCACTCAAACGCAAGTGATTGTAGAATGAGAAGTTGGTAATTTAATTTTATATTTCCAAGAATATGTGGCTGAGTATATTTAAAATGAAATCATCATTCTTAAAACAGTCTTACTTAATTAATGAGCCACATCAACCAATAAAGCACTCCAATGTTGTGTGTGTGTGTGTGTGTGTGTGTGTGTGAGAAGGGGGGGGGAACACACACAAAAACACTTAATCAGTTTGAAGTAAATTATGTTTTTGTAACGGGTAATGCAAAGCGGACTGGCTTCGTCTCCATAGCAACGGTGGCTGAGGATCATGGGTAATGTAGCCTTCCGCTATCCAAAACTGACAAAAAAAAAAAATCTGTGGGCATGGACTCGTAATTCGAGGGCACAGATTATGAATCTGTGCACACAGTTTATAAACCAAGAGTACAGATTTACACATGGATCTTTTTTTTTTTTTCCCTCAGCTGACGCCAGGGAGGCTCCGTAGGCAACAGATTGCGCGGTGTGAAATTTCTGTCTTACCCAGGCAGTGGCAGGAAGGAGGGTGAGGCAGTGAAAGGGGATCTCTGCGAGACTCAAAATCTTATTTGGAAGGTGTACTTAAAGAAATCCATGTAGGCATAAATCCAGACATCATCAAGTCTTTTCAACAGCCTTCCCCCCCACACCCCTCCCCCCCCCTCTCTTGTACTAACTATCAGGCTGAGGGAGAGATTGTGAGTGGATTAAGGGACGACTGCGTAGGGACTGAGTGAGATCGAATTTAGGAGTGACTAAAGTTTATGCTGAAATATGTCAGACTGTGTGTTTAAAGATTCAAAGGTGCGGAGGAAAATGTGGTTAACAAATCCAGATATGCTCGGCAAATGACCACTCAGGACTGTCACCTTACCTCTCTGTTGCATATGAATTATCTACACTTAACTGAAATATCCTTCATCATGACTCAAATGATGGAGGGGATTGTGGTAATTAATTAGTTGATGAGAGAATGATGAATGACATGAAAGACGGCACTATGGGAGTATTAAAGCTAAGGGGAAACAGACTGTTCATGATGGATGCTGTATAAACACCTGCACATCACTAAATGCCCAGGGACCCTTCTGTAATTGTGAGTGTGTGTGAGAATGTATATTCCACGTTCCACGGTGTGATGGGATGGGCACTTAGAGCGCCGTGCCATTAGAAACAAGGGCTTGGCTCAGTTTCAACTGGAAAAGCCTATGGGTCTGGCTGTGGCGTGAGAGCATTTCACTTCTCAATGGAGGCTTTCACTCTCATTTGCCATAACTAATAAACCACACTAAAGCTGTGTGTCACAATAAATCTCTGCTTCTCAAACGGCATGACTCACTTGGTGGTGCAGAGAAGCCAAAGAGGGGAGCGAGTGTAAGTCGGCGAGTGTTTGTGAATAAGTGCGCGAGCGGGTGAGTTAATGAGTGCGCGAGCAAACAAACGAGCGAGAGGGCGGAGTGACAGAAAAGAGTGACAGATGTAGTGTGTGAGAGAGTATTAGGTGAGAAAGACGGCTCTCCAAAGATGGACTTTGAGCACTCACTCCATCACTCCACAGAATGTAAATCAGCTGTGACAGGAGGAGCTTAGGGCATAAAGATTCCCAATCGGCGTCAAGCATTGGAGAGTGCTGTAGGTAAGAAGGTGGGAATGTAAGCTTTCTGGCTGGGACAGAGAGATCCCCCCCCCGAGGCGCTCCATGGAGATGAATGGTTTAGACCATTAACCCCACTGCTGAATCTCAACATACCCCACAGGCACACAAATGTGCTGCGCCGAGATCAGTGCAATGTGTCGCACTCATAGGACCCCTGGAGTGAGACCAAAGCGCCGGCCTCAGGCCAGGTGTTACCCGCACACACGCACACACACATGCGCACGTAAGTGTGAATTCTGAAGCAAAGAATTCAAAAATGCTTTTATATTCATACTGTTATGTACTATAAAAGTACACAAAGCATATTCCCTTCTTCCTAAAACACACTAGGGAGGTAAGATTTTGCTTCCACAAACAAAGTGATGCATTCAACAAAGTGATGAATTCAACAATATCCATTTGGCTGTTATATTTTCAAGAGGATAATTACTTAATAGAATGGCAACTCCTGGCGTGATGCAGGCTGTCATATTGTACATCCGCTGTACCTTTTGGCTCCCTTTAGTTTTAAGTTGACCTGTAATGCTTATGGTATATAGAATACAGATCGGTTCTTGGGCTTGTATGTTAGTGAATACCATGTACTTTCTGCATACATATATCCAAGAATAAATGGTCATATAATGCAGGTGTGGCAAAAGCGTGACTTCTCCTGTTATACATTCACGGCTTATTAATCGATTTTGCACTAGTATAGCAGGCCCATGATTATAATTTCAGTGATTGTTAACACCGTCTCGTTTTAGAACGTACATCTCAATGAGTCAGTCTAAAGTCAGGAGATAAATCAGCTACCACTGGAAGGCTGCACTTATGCAAATAAGGCCTTCAGCCAGTCTCTAGCACTTTAATATTTTGGACCAGGTGCATAAACATGGTAGCCATTATGACTTTTACTGTGATTTGTACCAATTGATGAATATACATTTTATTGTTGGAACTCTGCACTATGAGTGTAAAAACATATTGACTATCACCACCTTTGAGTCTATTTTTAGTATGACTTCCCAGCCTTAGATTACTTTGTAGATGATATGTACTCTAGCTCTCCATTGTTCAAGCTGCACACTGCTGTAAAACATCATCTGTGCAGGCAACGCTGATGTATTTCAGACTTGACTGGTCCAGTAATCCCGTTGCCGCAGTTACAGCCTCAATCCATTAATTGCACTGTCACTGTGGCAATGTCACGAAACACCTGCATTGTTATACAGTTCGCTGGCATGCCATATGAAGGGTGATCAGATTTAATACATATGCCAGCAAGGGCCAGAATCATGCCAAGTGTAAGCCCAGCAGATGCAAAACAGCTGGCATTGAGCTCAGCTCACCGGCTGATCCCAGCTTCAAAGGCATGCTACAAGGTACCCTTTGTGTGAATGTGCGTGTGTGTGTGTGTGTGTGTGTGTGTGTGTGAGAGAGAGAGACAGAGAATGAGACTGTAAGTACAGAAATCTATTCTGATGTACTGCATTAACATGGTCCTCCATTGTTCTTGACACCTTAAATGCTCAAAGGATAAATAAGGAGGTGCCTATTGAAATCCATACCATTTCACAGTATGATGAACTCATTCCTTCCATGCAGAGGTATTCAAATATATGGATTTAGAGACTTTGTTGATTGCCCCTCCAGTGAATTTACAACATGGATTGTGGTGCTTTTGTTCTGTCAATATTCCCACTCTGAGACGTGAATGGTACAGCATGGTTAAATTGCATCACCATTTTCAAGTCAATGTGTCTTGGAGACATAAGTGCACTTAGATATAACATTACTGGCTGGGGGCAAGCCTTTAATTACCTGCATCTGGGCCTTTACGACATCTCCATATTGTATGTGATTATCTGCTTTTCTTGAGAGTGGGAGGGTCAGGAGTGTGGTGAAAATTGCTCGGCTTTTGTGTGATTCTGTGGTCTAAGTGCGAGGCAAAATGATTACAATCCATAGATGAGGCTAATGGCCCTAAATAATACTCTTGGGCGTAGTTGCCAGATAAATCGGCATTCGTGGAGTTAATGTTGGGCCTGATACAACCTTTAAAGCATAATTGCACAGCACATTGTTGACAAGGAGTTGGTACAGGCATTTTCAGCCAAAATGATAATGACTTCTTACTCATTTAGTTGAACCTGCGAGCAAGAAGCATCTTGCATGGCACTGATAACATTGTTTTATCTCAGATTCCCAGTCTTGTCACAAGGTCTTCATCCAAACAACTAGATGGTAATTAAGTGCTGCTACTCTCAGCCAAAGGTGTTTTCAACACATTTATTTGAAGTGTGAACATGACACACACACACACTCTCTCTCTCTTCTTGTAGATGTTGATGCTGGTTTTAAAAGATGTACTGTACTAAGACACATTTTGAAATGAGCGAGTGGAGCCAACAATGAGATTTCCACTTGAGCAGTGTCCGGCAGAATGATGAATGAGGTGGTAGACTGGGGGAATTACAGTGATTTAAAGTTGGATCACAACCGCTATGTGTTCTCTTCTCCTCGTTTAAGTCATAAACATGTAAGCTGCGTGTGTGTGTGTGTTTATTTGTGTGGCTAATTCAATGTGTACCAGGCAGTGTGTGGGGGGTTGAATGTAGGCTGCTGCTCTTAAGAGTACATACTGTGCATTCCTACATGTGTGTGTTTGCATGCTTTGTATGTTAGCACTGTGTGGGTATGAGAGTAGAAGGGAATGGAATAGACTCAATTTAAATCAAATTAGCATGCAGGCAAATTAAGCAGAGGGATTTAATTTGAGCTGTTGTAAAAATGCTAATTTCAGTACAGCCCGGAAGCTCATATGCAAATACAACACTATTTTACAATAATTCATATTAGGCCAGGCATGCATAAAACACACATATTACAGCCCAATGTCATCTGGGGAATAGAGTATCATTAGCTCTCGGACTTGCTACAAGGTGATCCTGTTCAGGGGGTGTGTGTGTGTGTGTGCGCATGTGTGTGTTTGTGTGCACACATACGTAGACTTCTCCATTCATCTGTCCATAATATTCTCATGTTCATAGGCATGGTAGTGTGTCTTTTTTTGTGCGTGTGAATGCCAAAGTGCTGGATTTTTTTTGTACGTACGCTAACACTACTACAAATTGTAGTCATGATCGTTCACATTCCACCCATGAAACACGATAACTGACTGTGATACTGGCAGATGCTGTCGGAATGTTACTGCGGTAATGGTAACCAAATGACTCCTGATAGAGCAGTAGACACTCTTGGATCATAAATGTGTAACTTGACTCTACATATCTTGCAGGGAACATATGGGATCCTCACACAAAAACAGTATTTTAAGAGGGGAGAGTCCAACTTTAACCCAGTGTAAGACGAAAAAAAACAATATATGTTGTTGTTGCATTAAGTAATTTTGCCCTCATCTTTTTTTTTTTCACATTGTAATGGCTTAAAATAAGTGCTGCATCAATACATCCCATGTGGTTCACCTCTGATTGCTGGCTCAAAAGGAGAGCACATACATTGTGTGTGCTGGCCTGCTTGTAAATAAGCATAAGTGAGAGAGATGTGGTTTGGGTGTTAACATCTTAATGTTTAGAGAGGCTTGAGGAGCCCATCAATAACAATTGAAGCATTAAAGAGAAGCGGGCTGGCTCGCTGGGACTCACCATGCCATCCATGAGCAATGAGAGGAATCAATTAAAACACTTTAAGGCCCAGGGTTTGACATGGTCCAACACTGCATGTGGTTTGGTCGGGCAAGAAAGCATGTGGGTGTTTTGTAAGCCAGTTTCTCCCACAGATGTAGCTCAGCATATTTTCATTCCGCATATTTTTCAAATACAGCATTTCTGATATGCTTTTTCACGGAGAGAAAACTGGAAATACCGCCTCGCAGTTGTATGCCTCTGCCAACCAGTCAAGTGAAGTGCAATTTGTAGTGAAGACTTTAAAGGAATTTAATAAACTGTATTGAGTGTATGTGTTCACATGCTTGGTCAATAAAGCTGATTCTGATAGAACACAAAGTTGTAGCCATGACAGGAGACGATGCTTCAGATATGGATGTTGCTGCAAAGAAGCTACAAATTCTGGACGTGGATGCTTCACACATATCTTCAACCCGGCGGCACAGAAGATCTATACAATCACCACAGTTTCAAGGTGGAGAACCGAGATTAGTGTCACCAATCCAGTATCCAACCAAATGTGAAATATGGTCACAATCTTCTGTTCCTGAGTTACAGTGTTGAACAATGGCCAGAAAAGTGTTTTTGCAGAACATTATGATGTCACAGTGAAGTTGATATTTGACCTTTTGGATATAAAATGTCATCACTTTTATATCATCACATTTTGTCCTATTAGACATTTGTGTGAAGCTTTGTCATAATTAGCGTATGAATTATTGAGTTATGGCCAAAAACATGTTTTGTGAGGTGACCTTGACCTTTGACCACCAAATTCTAATCAGTTCATCCTTGAGTCCAAGTGGAAGTTTGTGCCAGATGTAAGGAAATTCCCCTCCGGGCATTCCTGAGATACCGTGTTCACAAGAGAATGGGACAGGCGTGAGGTCCACAGTGATCTTTGACCTTTGACCACCAGTGTAATCAGTTCATCCTTCAGTCCAAGTGGACGTTTGTGCCAAATTTGAAGAAATTCCCTCAAGGCGTTCCTGAGCTTAGGTTCACGAGAATGGGACGGACTGAAAACATAATGCCTCCAGCCACAGCTGTCGCCGGCACGGAGGCATAAAAAAAAAAAAAAAAAAAAAAACATCAGTCAGAACTTTCCAACTTTTGCAGTGTAGCTGCTGGTCATACAGGTCAATCAGTAGAGCTTCATGTAAAGTAGTTTAGTAGCTCAATCAGGAAATGAAGCCTGGGGGAAACTTTTTAGTCACACGCATTGTGATACATTCTTTCTTCTGTCAGGTTTGTTTTTGCTTAATGTCAGTGCTGGGCTCATGAAATCTATCAAGTTAATGAACAGCCAAGTTATTTACTGCCTGAGCCCACACCAAAGTTTTAGCATGTTTCATCCCTGCCCAGGTGGAGATGTTAAATGCTTCCGGCGCTCCTCTCATCCTCTGACACTTCTTTCTTTGCATCACCGTTAAGCAAAACACACAGAGGAATTGTTTGTTGCCTCCCTACCCTTCCTTTCTCTCGCTCTGTCCCCTTGGCTCACCAGGGACAATTATGCCCCTCTTTCAAGCTATTGCCAAGCCCAATTTGCCACACAAATTAAATGGGCTGCATTTGAAGAGCGAGGGGGAACGGGTGAAGGAGAAAACGAGAGAGAGAGGGAGCAACAAAGAGAGAAGGCCAAAGACAAACCAATGACAGAGTGAAAACAAACCAACAGACCAAACAGAGAAACACAGCTACACAATCCTCTAAGATCATTTTTTTTTAATCTATCTTGTTCCTCCTCCCAGCTACATACAGGTCTCACATGGGAACATTTCTAGAAGGAACAAATTTCACATTACCACATTTACAGTAGTGTGTGTTTATTAGGGGGGGCTGATTGGCATTTTTCTTGAGAGGGGGCTGCAGTGTCCACTGTGTGGGGTGGCGAGTAGGACTGGCTCTGAGGATTGTGCCATCTGTTGAGCAGGCCGACTCAGCCATTTTCTGCTCTTGCGTATCTCATATCCTCCACCGTGTCCACAGCCGGAGGCTAGCTCACACCCAAATAGATCCAGAGCGCCAACAGAGGGCAGCTTTCCCTTTGGAAAATGCAGCCGGATTTTTGGTGCTGAGGGTAAGTCTGGAGCGGAGTAAATTGAGTGGAGGTCCATAGATGGGGAGGGAGCCCCGGAGTGTCTGGGCTGGTTATGCATATGCAACCGCACGGCAGAGGAAATTAAAGAGCTTCTGAGTTGCTGGAAGGGGCTATTGCACTGCTTCCAAACAGCAAGGGGAGATGGTAGAGAAAAGACAAAGATGCAGGCAGAAAAAAAAAAACAGTAGCCCATATAAGAAATGAGGAGAAAATTGGCAAGAGAGTGATTAGGAAGAAAAACAATAGAGGGGAGTTGGGAAGGGGGGTGAACAAACACGTGCAGGTGGGAGATCAGACACCACAAGAGCAGAATAGAGAAAATAATCCCAGGGTTAATGTGTGCAGCCTGAGCTGGCTCTGCCTCTGAATAGGCACTTGCTCCTCATACCTCAGTTGCAGACACACACCTCATCTCCATGACCTCCCTGACTTCTACGCACCCCTTCGGTCATTAACAGCCAGCCACCGTGGCTACCTCATGATAAGTTTGTTTTGGCTTTGAAATGATGACCCAGCACAGCTGTCTAAGTAGGGTATGGGGTAGCAGCAGCTGCTAACAGCCAGACAGCTAAAGGAAGGGAATAAATGAGGGGTTTTTTTGGGGGGGGATGGTGAGCATAGAGGCGTCAAGATTTGGGGGCTGCTGACTGCACATGTGCAGATCTGTTACATTTGTGCTCAAATGCAACTGTGGAATGTCTGGACACGCGAGAGTGGAAGTCTCATGAGGACAGTTGTCTGAGAGAAGGTTTTGGCAACAGTCTTTTTTCTAATCAAATTCTGTTATGTAAATTCACACTACACTGTTGGATGATGGGAGTTTCTGAACAGATAGCTACTAAAGAGCCCCCTCAATGGTAACGTTTATCGACCGTTAATGCCGTTTTGGGAAGGTCCCGTAATTAAATTGTGTCAATAAATCCTGGAGCTGCACATAAAACGGGGGATAAACGGAGAATACATTTCTCCATTTGCCTCTCCCCCGCTGTGAGACATATGTGGCAGGAGACAGAGAAGAAAAATAAAACACATTTGAACAGATTGCAGGGAACATTTCTCAAGCACATAGTTGAAAATCTCACCCATCAATTTCACTTTGCGTGGCTCTATTGTATATGACCTTGGGTGAATGATCCCTTCATTCAGAGATATTCAGCTGAACTGAGGGGATTTCAGTCGGTGCAAAGGGAGCAATAAAACTTTTATTCATCCCACTGTGACTCCAGAAGCTAATGATTCATGGATCTTAGTGTAAAAAAAAAAAAAAAAAAAGAGGGAGAGAGGGTGGGAGATGGGTGGTGCTGTGGTGCAGGACCGGAGCTCAATGAGGTTTGAAAACTGTTGTCACACATCAATGGGCAGGTGTCTGATGTCAAGTAACTCAATTCCAATGACTTCTCATCATGAGATTCTTGGCTGAGGCCTGAGCATTTCTGGTTCACGTGATAGTTTTTTGCGGCAGTAGTTGGAATATAAGGACTTGGACACATTTTGATAGTTTGGTGATGGATCACTGTGAAATGTAGGTGTGTATATGTATGTGTGTCCTAGTATACTTGAGGGAAGCAGCACAATATGACAGTAAGATAACCACATGCCAATAGACATGCTAAAGTTTGGATGATATTAGATTTAGGAGGATACCAACATTATTTGTACTCAATATTTTTTAATTTTTTTCATCCCATAACTAACATAAATTTAATTGGATTTTTTATTTGAATTTACCTGCATGTGTGTTATATGAAGTGTTTGTGTGCCTGGTGACGTTCAATGAAATATAAGAAACAAACCCAATTCCAACTGTTGCCACCCCGCCCCCAGCCCAACAGGTCACAACACTTGAGGCCCATGTGAAAGCCAGCGGTCCACTTACTTTGAGCGTCGGCGAGGTGGAGGAGCAGACCCAGGACAAGCAGCAGCGGCAGCAGCAGCGTGGGTCTGGCTCTGTGCATGGTGGGACAGCTTGGCACCAGCATGCTTTGGCAGCCTCGGTGGCGCTGGCTCACAGAGCCCTGTGAGTCAGTCTGGTCTGATTTCTCAGATGCAGGGTATTCACAGCCTATGCAAGGCAAGGAGGGATAGGGAGAGGGAAGGAGGAGGAAAAAGGAGAGAGAAAAGAGAGAGGGACTGAATGAAACAAAGCTGTTTGGCTCCACGGGTTTTATCTATCCCTGCACATTTCTGACATACCCCCACACAGCCTCGGCTGGAGCTGACAGAGGATAGGAAGAGGCTGATGTGCTCACGGGGTATGTTCTGACAGTTCTCTAAATGGAATAGTCACTTCACACAATGCGTGTGCACGTGTGCATGAGAGGGAGAGAGATAGAGAGTGCAAGAGAGAGAGGGAGAAACCACACAGATGAAAGGGTGAACTAATAAGATTTTGTCTTCACAGCTTTGGTCGTGAGCCCCAATTAAATACGCTGCATAATAAGAGTACATTTTAAGTCCTCCTCAGATCAGTGTTGATATCTGTTTCACATAAGGAACGCCTCTGTTGCATGCAAGAATAGTTAGGAAATAGAGGAAATATTCATAAATTCTGAATGCTATTTAATAGCCTTTCAAACGGAAGTTTAAGAAAATGTGACCACTGAGAGACTGGTGAGACTTTCTTTAAAGCACAATACAAGATATAAACGCTGTCTTTCAGTTACATTGTGGTATACACATTCACTAAACCAATTCATCTGAAGCACATATTTATGCATCTTACACCACATTTAATCCATAGTGGATGCTTTAATAGCTCAGAGTGCCTATACAAAGTGATGGAGTAGCTTAGCTTCAGCACACACACACACAACCGTTTTCTTGTATCCAGAGCTGCTTAAACAACAAATAAAATCTATAAGACAGAGTGGCCAAGTGTTGCCATTCATGTTTCAGTCTTTTATCGAAGGGCCGCTACACGGCTGTGAAAATCAATGTGATACAGCGAGCTAGTATTAGCTGCAGCCTGGCTCTATCCCTTGTCATCCATTTGCTTAAGCCAGAGCTTGATCCTTAGTGATGGATGCTCTGCGGTAGTCTTCGACTTCGTAACACGGCTCCCAGCTAATCCAAGTGGGTGAGCTTTGATGACATGCTGCTGGTTAGCGTGCTAGCTAGTCTGCTGATGTTGTTCGACAAGGATGCTGTTGGTGACCGGTGGAGTCGGACCTGTACACGGTCCGTGTACGGTGACATTTCAGATCATTTATGTGCCATGAGATCAAACGCGCAACATGTCAAATCTCTTGGAAGTTTGAGGATTTAGCAGTTTTAGCAATTGTCTGCTCTGGAGGTAGCAACTGTGAACATAAAGTCTTTTACTAGAAATATTTTATTGGACTGTTTATCTGCAGATTTGGCTGCCACCGACTGAAAGAAAAAGAGAAAAAAAAACAAGCCCCCCTAAGCCCAATCAGTAGGCCCGATGATGACAAAGTACCTCATTTCCCTGTTACCAATCATCCTCTTTCTCGCTCCTAGCTCTCCCTCTTTCATTTCTATGGGCTGTAAATGGCAGAAAAGACGGGAAGATAGCGCACCTGTCACACTCGATTTGTGTTGGGGGGAGATAGACACGACTACCTGTCTCCCAGTGCCGCAGGGCTAGCAGCAAGCGCAAGAGCGGGGGACGTGTGGCGAAGGGAATCAATTTGAGGCAATCTCATCCCCCGCTCACACACACCGACACACACACACACACACAAACACTCAAATGTGTATACATATACATACATTTGAGCACACTAGACAGACTTTTCACATGAGTAGTGTTTGTAGCGACTGTGAATTTGATTAGAATCAACTGGACTGAAAAACCTTGGTCTGGGTGGGAGCCGCAGTCTGATCCATACGTACTGCAGGTAGAGTACAGCTGTGTGTCTCCTCCGGTTGTTGTTTTATGTATGTGCCCCCACCAAATCCGAGTGATAGCCTTTGAGTTAATTAATGAAGTGTGAATTTCCATAATGACATGACATTAGGCAGCACACAAGAAACTGTACTCAGCAGCCCTCCCCATCTCTATTCACACCCGGCATGCACACACACACACTCATTTACACACACACACACACACACACAAACGCTGATAGAGGCAAACAAAACCATCTGTATGTTGTGTAACCACCAGTGATACAACCAAGAGGCTGTGCCATGTGAGTAAATAAATGGAGAAGCTAATGTAAGCACAGCTAAAAGGCACCCCCCAAAACCCTGATTTATACCAAAAATGAAAGCAATTATATTTGCTTGCTGTTGATTTGTGATGTTAATTTTTACAAGTAAATTGCACAGATTCCTTCCTAATGTGCTGAGGGGGGGACAAGCCACCTGCCAGACCTGGCAGAAAGGCAGCAGTTTGCCAACTGCATTGTTATCTGACGATGGATTTAGCCTAAATACTGCAGTTTTTTTTTTTTCTGAGCCTAAAAGCTTTTGTGTTCATGCATGTGTGTTTATATGTAATTAGACATGTACATCAGTCCATTTGATCCTTCCCATTTCAATTCATGTCCAAATAAAGAGACTCCCTCAAAGGCAGCACCACCTTTGCCCATTTTATCCTCAACATGGCCATTTTGTGTTGCACTCTGCGCCTTCACTTTCATACATTTTGTGGCACTGATGCTTTCCATTGAACATTTATTACAATAGAAAGAAAAAACAATCTTGTCTTTCTTCCTGAGCCCCTGGTGGTATTATTGTGTTCCCATTCAGTGGTGCTTCATTCAAAGGATTTTGCTGCTGATAGCAATCATGCATTATTAAACAAAGCCTGACAACATGCACAATGTTAATTAGAAAAGGGGGGAGTGTGTGGCAAGAAAAAGAAAGGGGCTGTTGAGCTGTCTACTCTCTCCTTCCCCATGATCTTTATCAGAAATGTGAAAGAGAAGGAGGGAGGGATGTTTATATACTCCATAATGGCTAGCCTCTATTCTCATTTGAGCGTGTGTTTGGTATTCTGGTCTATTTAGACGAGCAATATTATTAAAGGTGGAAAAAGAACAACAAAAGAATCAGTCATATTTATCTTATATTCCAGCCATACTGCAATAAACTTGTTATGGGAAAGTATGCAGGCAGAATAGTTATGAGATCCCCAAAGCAGCAGGTTCACAACATCATTCTTTCACATGTTGTAATATTTTGGCAAACCGAGTACAAACCAGTGGGAAACAAATGCTGACACGAGAATGCTACTGATGGTGCCATTTTTAACAATTTCAACATGGGTTTTAGCATCGCAGTTGTACCACATTATACTCATCCTTCGTGCAAGTTGACTAATTTCACGTTGGCCAACTCCGGGGAATTTTTAAACGGGGTGTTTTTAATTTCAGGCTCATGCACAAACTGAATTGAACTTCAAGGAACGAGCGGAGTTACGGTATGTTATCCTAACAGACCAAAGCAGCCTCAAAAATGCCACAAAATCTATTAAGGCCAATCCCTCTGTAATTAGCCCAACACATGCAAGGACAAGGCACGTCAAAACTACCGTGGATGTGATCCATTCTGCATTGTGTTATAAAATGTTGCCTAGTATCATGCCCAGCCAGGCGCAGCAAATAAGAATTTGTTTCGTTTTATGAGGCGGGACTTTCTATGTCTCTATGGACTTGTGGAGTAAAAGAATGCAGTAATTACCCCCCCAGAAGTCCACTTTCAAAATACAGTGATATGCAGGGTTGATGCTGTGTTACTACTGCAATGGTCTCTAACCCTAAACCTGATGCTGAGAGGCAGCTCCTGCTTCAGAAAGGGCTTCTGAAGTCTCGCTGCTGTTGTGAAGTAGCATTGAGGGGACACAAGGTGGGAATGAGTCGGGGCTGCAGCAAGTACAGATTCCATCATCTTCCATTTGCTGTTAACATAGTATAATTTAACTCTCCAACATAACACCCTGATGAAGGGCAGTTGAGTTAGCATTTGGGGAATAAAGCATTGTATGTTGGAGAAGAGTTGTGCAACATTTTGAATCTGTACCTTGCTGTGTGTGTCTTCTTAAAAAAAGAAACATATACATCATTGCTTATAAAAATTCCTCTCTGTATGCCTGATAATTTATTATAACTGAAAAATTACTGTAAAATCAGCCATTTTTTTAATGTTTATTTTTTTAAATGTATCTTTGCTATTTCATTGAATTTTCTTTACTTGGTATTATATACAAAATACTACCTTAAAAACTACATTTTACCATCATTATTATTATTATTTCATAGTTACCAGGAAAATAAATAGCCCACATTTTGTATTACTGTGGATTTTGGCCTGTATTTATTTTTACCTATCAGCCATTAATGTGTCTTTGCATACACTATGCACTGAATACCAACTGGGGTACTTTGTAGTACATGTGGTCATATTATTCAGCATATATGATTAGCATATGTAACACATTATACTATAAGGTATATATAATATAGTACCAGTCGCAGAGTTTGGACACATATTCAATTTTCTCCTATGTGTGCGTTGTTTGGTATATTTTACAAGACAAAGTGAGCATGCATATTGGTGTTTATTTACTGCGCACGGCCTTCACAGTACAAGCAGCCGTTAGCCGCCAGCTAACACCACAGTTGTGCTGCTAGGGGAAAAAAAGTACAAGCAGGTTTTGATGGGCGCCTTGTTTCTGTCTTTGTTACTTTCTTTTGTCATGGGTGAATTATATTTCTGCCAACTGTTTTGGCTGATGTGCTTACAGGTCACAGCAATGTTACGAACTGTTTGACACTTTGCTTTATGATCACTTATTTTGTGATTCAATATTGCAAATTACACCACACAGGTGTCCACAAGTGCATCTATGCATGTAGGAACATATTTCATAAGCAGATGTTTATGCTCTTCAGGAAGATTTCTTGGAAAGTAGCCTTATGGATGACATATTAGATGGCCACAGATGAATGATACTGGTCACCAGGTTAGCTTAACTAGCCAGCTAATGTCCTACTCATGATTTATTTTAACATACATTGCAAAAGGATGACTCATCTGCACATCGTTGCTATCCAATGAACAACATGCATCTCCAAATTTAGTAACTTCAGCATTTTTTCAGCCAAACTGATGAAAATTCGCAAAACTGAAAAACAGACCTGTTTGTATTAACTCAAAAAAAAGTTGATGATTTGAAGATACATGTGTGCATGATATTTCCATGTACTTTCTGCAGGCTACATGTAGTAACAGTGGGAATTAAACTTATGACCTTCTAGCTATGACCTTCTCCTTAGTTCTATGAGCCCCATGACCAATGATGTACGTACAGTACTCTACATTAAATTCGCTGTAGTTACCATTATAGATACTAGTTTCAGTTAAAGCCAGTGAAATATATGAGCCATGGTGAGGCCAACACATAAGGAAATTGGCCTTAGGCAGACACTAAATAAATGTTTTAGTTAGGTGTATTTTCATAAACTGCATACTATAATCCACTGTAATCAGCACAAAATGACTGTGAGGGTTAATCTCTCTCACAGTTTCCACTCTCAAACTATGCAGCAATGATCCGATTGGACAGATGTGTTCAAAGCCGCTCACAGTTATCGGAGACAAAGAATCGCGTGTGGATCAAAGGCCAATTAAAGGATCTCTCTGAAAGCACTTATTACTCTCAAAGTTGGAAGCTTATTTTTCAGCTCAGGTTTTTAAAAGGGATACCCTCACACAACAGCAAAATCAGACTCCCATCTCAGTATCAGTGAGCAGCTCTGGACCTTCACTGCGTCTGCCTCGGGACATGTTCATTGTCATTAAATTGTATTATATGTCATAAACTTAAATCTATACGTGTGTCATCAAATACAATGTTGAAACATTATAATTCATCAAAATCTCACAAATCGTACAGTTTGTAATAAAACAAATGAAGGGAAACAGTTTAGTCATTATCAAATGTCACTGTGTGTGTATGTGTGTATATGTGTGTGTGTGGGCGTGGGGGCTACTGTGCTGTGCTCTGTGTAAATTTTCCCTTTTTTTTGTCCTTTGCCAGTTAAATGCCTTTGGTACTGTATATATTATATTACTACTATACTATACTATACTGTACTATACTATACTACATAAATGATGTATGAAATGTTTCTCTCTTTGAGAACTAGCTTGTCATGGTGTCGCTCCCTCATCCTGAGATGGCTCAGGGGGTGGAAGTGACGGGGGTACTGATATTGTTAGATAAAGCAAAATCACTGTAGAGAGCCAGTGCGTGCACACCTGTGGCATCAGTCTTAAGGTCAAAGGGCATATAAAGGGGCACAGGCTGCTGGTCTACTATCACTTCCACTCATTCAACAGCTTTGGGAACCATAAAACACGGCTGCTCACAGCGCCCTCTGGGTTTTTTTTTTTTTTTTTTTTTTTTAAACTCCATATGACCAGATTTATAAAATAAGCTCATCAAAGGCACAGCTCCCCATCCCATAAATCTACACCCACTGAATTCCTTTTTCGGTCCCCACTTCCTCATCCAGATGGGTTAAGTTTGGGTTAAGTCATGATATGTTTTACATGCTAGCTGCAGCCATCTATTATCTTTTTCCTCTTGCTCTTTCTTTAATGCCACAGTGTAAAGCCTGTCTGTCTCTCCTCACTGCATTAAGTCCCTCTCTTATGTGTAGTTCTTCTTTTCTTAACCACTCTTCCCCTGTGTTTTTCTCTTCCGTCTATTTTACCTTGTTTTTTTTTTTTTCTCTCTCTACCCGCTACTTTCTTCTTCTGCCCGCGATGGTGTGATTTAAGACCGAGTGACAAGGCTGTTTCTCACACATCACTCCCGATCAGCCAGCATGTGTAATAACATCCCTCAAGCTAAGCTAAGCTATGCCCTCAAGTGCAGCCTCCACATGAAAGACCCTGACAACCGCACATCAGAGGAGTTTATTTTCTATACTTATTTATTTACTCCCCCCCCCCCCCCCCCCCCCGCCTCCCCTGACCTTCCTCAAACAAGCCTCCCACGGTCATAAACTATCCTTTGGGTGGTGCCGCTTGACGTTCTGTCTGAGAAAGTCAGGGTTTACAGTTCTGCCTGCAAGCCTGACTAATTTTTGACAAGCAGTTGCTGCCAATACTGTAGCCGATGTCTTTGGTTGTATCTTGTTTTCTTATGAATGAATCACCCAACATGAAAAGCACAGCGGGAAGCTAATTGGGTCTGATGACATTTGTCTGTCTAATAATTGGTTTAAAAGCACCTGCTGCGGTTATAGGACAAGGAAGTTATCACAGTCCCATCTCAATTGTGCGTCCGTTGCAAATTAGTGCCAGGAGATTTCAAAGCTATCCCCCCCCTTTTTTTTTCAGCAAGATGATCTGGACTTTGAAATGTCACACCACAAATAGTATAAAATAATATTTATTCACCTAGCTTGTGAACACTGTTGACAAATGATATTCCCGGGCCTTTTTCTGTGATATTTTCCTTTTTTACGCAAATACAAGCCAGTGCAAACAGAGGTGACACATCTTCATAGAGAACAAACTTCTGTAAAAACAACAACCGCATTAGGGAACGCAGGTCAAGGTGAGGATGTTGCAATTTAGAAACTGCTACCTTGTTTGGGTGCAAAGAGCAAGTGTGCGTCCTCATGAGAATTCAGCCTGTCCAAACTGACCTTGAGCATACACTTTAGTAGCTAAAATGACCATGTAGCGTCAGTACTCCTCCACTCACTTGTTCTGTGCTCTTTTTTTGTTTTCAACAGCCTCTCCTTGACTTTTCTCTCTACCTGTTCTACCTCGCCACTTTCCCCCCTCTCTCTCTCTCGCTCTCCGCTTCCCTCTCTTCACCCATCTTTCTCTCCCGTCTCATTCCTCCTGCCACGTTTCCCAGCAGCTGTTGGGTTCAGATGGATGGTCCCCCACAGTGCAAGACCCTGACCTGCAGTCTAGTGACTGATTATCCCAGTGCCCTGTTTTTGCTGTTCCCTGAACGCATACCAACACACAGCGCACACGCACAGGCAGTCGCACACACATACACACAAGGTTACGGCGCTATTGGGTAAGCTTTAGGGATGCTGGGGAGTTTGGGGGGGGGGGGGGCAAAAAACAAAGCAACATATTTCATCTTTAGCTACATGTTTGGATCACCTCCTTTGACCTTGGTGACACTGGTAAACACACTTCCCATTGAACTCTAATGGACACCACTAATGCCTTTTCAATGAGCAGCAGATAAAACCACAGCAGAGTACAATCATCCTCTGACGACACGTGTGAGCTGTGTAAACTATTGAAATGATTGCCGGCTTGTTGGGAGGCCTTCTCTCGTGCTATGTTTGCTTGTCACAGTGTGGGCGGCTTCTATAGTACAAGCATGTGCCACTTGGGTTGTGCTTGACCTTGCGCATCAGCATCTAGTACAGGGAAAGAACTTACCATGCAAACAGGCTGAATCTTGAGGAGTCTATTGTATCAGGAGCAGAGAGTGTGGCAGGATGGGGGGAAAATGAGAAAAATGGTAGACACAGCAGCAGCAGCCAACCTGGAATGGCTGGGATTAAATTTACGCCGCATGAACAGGGGAGGGCTAAATCATGTTACATATTATGAACCAGAAAAAAAGAAAGGGGGATGAAGGGGGGGGTGAGCGGAGAGCAGAACAGAGGGGTGGGAATATAATGGATAAGGGGAGCAACGAGGCAGAGAGGGAGAGAGGTGGCGAGAGAAAGGAGAGGAGGACAAGTGATAGTAATGTTGGTGGGGAGAGGAAGGAAGGAGGCGAGGGAGAAGGGAAGGAGAGGAGAGAGCGCGCTGTAGGGTAGGAGAGCGGGAGAGGTGGAGTTGGAGGGAGGGAAGCAAGGGAATGTGCCTGACTGCCAGCTTTTCTCACGCTCCGTCTGTGCTTGTACACCTAACAGAGGCAGCGCGGGAGAGATGGAAGAGAGGAATGAGGGAAAGAGGGAGAAAAAGCAGGCGCCGCTAAAGAGGGGATGATAGTTGCGAGGCCACTCTGGCAGTCTAAAGATATTGTTTTGTGAAGGGAAGGAACTGTAAAGATGGCAGTAGGTGAAAAAAAAAAGAGGGGATAAGAAACCTAGCACGCGTAAACTCTCGTCACCCTCAAAAGCACAAACTCAGGATCGGGTCCGCATCGAATCAAATAAACGCAGCCTAAAACACGCTCACAAATGTAAACTCAGGCATTCATGTGCACAAATAGACACATGTACACAGTGCGCAGGCACGCATACCCTTTGCACCGCATGCTCCTGGCACTTTGACATCTACCCCCAACACAGCAACGGTCTGTGGGAGGATGAATAATCTCACTTCCGTGAGGCAGAGAAAATGAGAGGAAGGAGGGCGAGAGGGAGGTTGTTCCCAGCCTGAGCTCATGTCGTTTTATGGAAAGTGCAGAGCCCTCGAACAGACAAAACAGCATTCCACTGCCACTCGTCGACATGGCAGAAAACATCAGAACAGAGCTCTATTGAAAATAACTGAATAATACAGCACTGGGAATTGTGTTGCCCCCTAATACATATGGCATAAGTCAACAACAATATGCGTCCTTATCTTTTCGAAACAATTGAACACCAAGGTACATTGTGCAGTAGTGACATTTTAGTGGCTTTTGTACACAAGCCAAGCCGTTTGGTATGTAAATGCACTACTTAGGCGTACATGAAGGATGTAAGGAGGCGCTTGGGGCATACACGCTACACTCATAGGGCAGCAAAATAATTAAAATGCCAAGTGTCTTCCATTATCTAAATGCTAATTTGCCCCGATATACCCTGAGCTAAAATGTAACGCCACATTATGGTTGCTGTAGTGCACTAAGGCAACGGCGGGTGAATTTCCATTCAATTAGCCTAGCACACTGTATGCTATCTTTTACCTAAGGTGATGCGGCGGATATTTTCACAAGTGCACTTGTCATAAGGCCTTAACATCAATCCATGTGGAGTTCTTTAGTGGTTCATGCCCCTTCACTTTACAGGCAGTTGATCCTTAGATATCTAATCTAAGCAAAATTAAAAGGTAAAAATGCTACTGTGTTAATATGAATTTTATGTGTTACTATGTCAGGTTAACCAACAGGCATTAGTGTCTTTTTAGCACTAATCTGGAAGCTTCAAATAATTCATTAATGCTATCCTGTCTCATCTTTGTCTGAGTATTTGCAGAGAAAAGTTGGTCAAACTGGATTCCACGAGGACACTCGCAGCAGTTCCTGTTTTTCAGTGTATTATGGGCACTGGTGTTTTTTTGCCATGACTGAGATTTGATAAGAAAGCCTGAGTCAACAACTGAAAGAACAGACAGGCGGCATTAGAACCAGCAGCTTATCAAAGCTTTTGCATGAAAATACATCAGTGCCAACAGAGAGGGCAATGGGACAAAAAATATTATCACAGATATGAGATGTTTTTGCTGAGTACACAGATAGAGATGAAATTGTGTTGTTCCTGCTTTTCCATCTATATCCTGATAAGACTGTCAAAGGACATGCTAGGTGTGTATGAACAGCATTTTAGAAAGCTGTTTCAATATTTTGGTGGTTAAAGTATCCTTCCTAAAGTTTGCTGTGCACTTTGATGTGGGTGCTGCTGATTAATAGATTTGAGGGGCTAAACTTTTTTTTTTAGTTCTTGGACGCCCTTGAAAGGTGTTTTAGCCAAACTAAGCTATTGTTCTCATGAAAGGCAGTGCAGGCTGCTTGTGCAACTCAGTCGAGGGAAAGCAATGGTTCACCCCAAGGCAAAAGCAACAATTCCCCCTTTGTCGTTTCACTAAGACAAATGCTTGCCATAGCTACGTTAGCAACCAAACAAGAGCAGTTCCCCGTCAGTGATGGTATATTGTCGCACTCGAACAAGACATTTTATTATGCTGCTGAAAACGAATGAATAGGCCCTTTTCTCCAGCCACAGTTTGGAGATTGAAATTCAAATCAAATGCCACCTTCAAACAAATGTCAGTACAGGAAATCAAAACCGTTCTGCCAATGCCTGGCATCAAGCAAAATGCACAGTTTGACATTTGGAAGCGATTTTCTCTCCGTCTGTCCTTGTTTAATAAAAAAAAAAATAACTTAGTAATCGTCAGAAAAAAATGCATATAAACCCACATCACACAAATAGTCTTACATCTAACACCCTCTTAGAAACCTTTATACATGCTCCCCCAACCCAATACAATCCACCCCCGAAAACTCACAAACATGATTAAGACACTGTCAAGCCTGACATTGCCATCTCCCATGCTGTCAGTGGCCCTCACTGGGAGTCGCTGTTGACTGACTGCCTGGATGTGCCTTATCATTAACAGGGCCGCCTGTGCCACCATAGAGGGGCTGTGATGACAGAAACTAAGGCCCCAGTGCCTGCCCCTCCCATTCTGCCTGCCCAAGTGTCATCTAAATGAGATAGGGCCCAGGAGCTAGGGGATTAGGTACTGCATAATTACCTATTTAAAGACCCTAATTGAGCATTTCATTAAGAGACTGGCACTGAGATTTTGCCAAGGAGGGCACTACAGGGAGAGAGACGTATTTGTCTGTGCATGCATGCGTGTGTGCACGTGTGCGTGGTTTGCGCATGTGTGTCGGTGATGATATGAGTATGTGGATGTGCATATGCCTGTGTGTGCATTTTGGAGCTGCGGCAGACTGTAACCTTGAATTCAAGGGTTACCTTGTTAGCATGGAGGTCTCTAGTTTGTTTTTTGTTTACATTGCACTTAGACTGTTTGGCACATGATCGTAGCTGTAGCTAATAGACATTCACGCTTAGAAATTGATTGATGGTAATGAGTAAACATAGTAACTTTCCACAGAAAAGTATGGTGCTGCTTCACATGATCAACCCTTAATAATCAAAATGAAGTTATTAAGTTGCATCTTGAGGTTTTCTGTGACTTTATGTATCTGTTGTTAGTTCAGCTGCCCTTGGCTGTCCTCAATGAACTGAAAATATTTGGGACCCCATCTGATGTTGATGACATTTTTTGGATTAAAACAAAATAGTTGCCTCTTGTATTCTGTAACTGATGAATAACTAAATCTATAAGTATAAGTTGGCTGAGTGGACACTTTTCCTGCTGTCCATCAGTGAACAAATGCAAAACTAATGAATTTGTCATTTGCTGATATCTCATTCCCTCCTTGCTTTGGCTAAAGAAAACTTGTTGGGGAGAGAAGTGCACTTCTCGTGTTGATGTGATGGAAATTCTGCTCCAGTTGTTCCTACTACTACTATTTTTGTCATTGTCAATGCCAGACAAATAAAGCTACAAACTAGATGACAACATTTGAAAGTACTGGGCTTTGCTAAACATGATAAAAGACAAAAAAATATACAGTTTAAGCATTTCACATCTCTGTAAAGCTAATTGAAACCAATAGAAGGTATATTTGTCCGGACACATTACTGTTCAGTTTCCATTAGCCAAACTACAAAAGACAAGTGAGTTAATGCCACTAACATTGTCAGCCGTCAAACTCATGCTTTCATTGATGCCGCAGAGTGTCGGCAGATTTCCAGTGTCTCATCTAAAGCAGTTTTGTCAGACGAGATGAGATACAAGAGGGATATATATCTTTTTATCTGCCTTTTTAGAAGCTAGGAAAATACAGTTATTTATTGCGATGTTTATCACTAAAATTGAATTTCTGATGTGTGATAGTAAAAAAAAGAAAATGTTATATTTACTTTAAAATAACCTTTCATATGGCCGTATGGTCTTTAAGATCCCCAAAGCTACTGTGCACAAAAAGTACCACGGCACATTCCAGAGAGACTGCTATTCATTTGCCCTTCCAACATTTTACATTTTTGGGTGGCCACAGATTCCTTAGCAACTGTTTCCTTCCTCATTTACTCACATATTTCAGTGCTGAGACAATTGTAAAACATTCTCAGTTCAGATCATAATACTAAATTTAGATCCACAATCCTGCATTGGCCTATGGCAGGGGCTACAATCCACTAACAAAGGTAGACTCCAGACGACACCAGGGGCCCCTGAACTTTGGTCATTATAAACATTCTGAACAGCGACAATCATTAGAGCAGCATGCGAGACCCAGATAGTTTGCTGATGACCGTTTTGACCTGATTTCCATGGCCCAGCAGGTCATGACTCCTCTCTGCCCCCTCATTGCTATATCTGGGATCACTGGGGACACTAGCAACTCACAGGCAGTTGCCTTGCGCATGATTGACTTGTTTGCTAAATGACTAGCATCTGAAGTGGCAACGCTAACTGGGGGCCATTGGGGTCTTTGGGGCAGACACCAGCTGCTAACTGCTACAGATAAACTGTCCCTCCCTTGGGGGATTCATACACACACTATGGTGGGGAATGGTTGCTGAAGTCTGGCGAAAGATGCTCAGGGCTGTAATGACACTGAGATATCATGAGTCAGTCAACGGTGTTCTAGCACCAGACCTATTACTCTGCTTTGACATGATTGAGATTGAAAATGTTCCTGCACTGGCTGGGAAATGAACCTGGATCTCATATATGACAGATCAGAAATCTGCCCCTGAACCACCAATGAAAACAAACTCAAAACCGAATCCAGTGTCTGCTTCTGTGTTTGCCATTGTTAGACTACAAAGGCATCAGGGAATTATACTATCATTCAGTATCACATTGTAAGCTGTCTTGAGTGTAGCAGCATTTAATGTTCCTGACTCGGGGACATGGGCATGGAGAGGAATAAATATAGTCGCTAGCATCCATCTAATCACAAGAAGATATTAGCGCAAATGCAACGACGGCACCCGCTGCTCTCAGGGTATCAGGGACAAGACCAATGTTTTCATCTAATAACCATTTTTGTATTTTAATTGTAGGTATGTAAAGACCTGCTGTTGTGAGGGTTTTAATGTAAGCATGGGTAGGTGAGTTAGTAGGGCAGGATCCAAATCTCACTTGAAAAATCATTCTCACTCCCTCTCTCCCTTTGTTGCCTTACAATAAACTTGAACAATGAGGCGCGCAATAAGCTTCAGAGTCTGAAATATATTCACTTGCATAAATGGCAGATTGGCGAATGGTACACAAGGAGGCAAGGCATAATCTCCGAGAGAAAACCTCTTTGTGTGAGGAAGCATGCCCATATGTGCACTCCCTTCCAGCATAACATTCCGACGGTCTCGTCACTGCTGTGATTGTTGAGTAGAATATAAGGCTGTATGCTCTTACGCTTTGAACGCCGGACTTGGATGGAGATTCCTGTGAGTACAAATATTGTGTCCTAAGACTATGGCTGTACCTTGTGACTGAATGTAATTAGTTATGCACTTAGACATAAAATTATTGATGTGGCCACAGCTCATCCAGTTGTCACTAAATTTAGCAAATCCTGTTTTCCCATGACAGCGCTACATCTTATGCTCATCCTATCTTGGTGCATATGCACATGACCAGGTTTTGACCCCCTGAATAGATTGGAAAAGGTTCTCCAAACAGATTCCACACACTGGGCTTCTGCACTCTTTGCATATTTTATCTGATCAATTGATTACTAGGTTGGTTACTGAGTGTGACATAATGTATGATTATGTATCTAATTATTGCATAATTTTGTGGTCTTGTGCATGCCCAAGTGTGGAAAAACTATCTACTCAGCTTGTGAGTTCCCCATCTGAAAACGCCCTCGGCAGAATATCCTCTGAACCAGGCAGTTTCTATTCCAAAGTTCCTCAATAGTCCTGGCAGCCGTGGTGACAGTATAGCCAATCTAACGGGAGGCCCAGTGTGGGCCCTATCAGGTCCCATCTTGGCCTCGCACATTCCCTATCTTCCCATCTGTGTTGGGGAGACATCCATCTTGATTTCTGCTGAATGCCAAAAAGAAGTCGCAGGAGAATGAGAGGGAGAGATGGAGAGGAGGATGGAAGGAGGGTGTTCACCTGATAAGGCTGCAGAGAATCAGAGGAGAGGATCTCAGGGAGCATGGCCCCAACGTGCTGGAAAGAGGAACTTCATCTTTATCTAATTACCACAGGGCCGTTTTGCCAGGGTAGATAGCGTGAGCGTTTATGGCGGCTGGTTGGTTTCGCAGAACTCTCAAGCCTTTACAAGCGCTCGCATTGTCACGCGTAAACTCATGCAGATATGATTAACATTCAAATACACTTCCAGTGACGCACAGAGTTGCAAGCACACACACGCACACACATATACATGGGGCCCAGGGCTGAGTGCCATAACAGCCCAATGAAATATATTCAGATTAGAAAGGTGTCGCATTACTCTCCAGCCGGATGATAAATACGCGGTTAGCACCATCATTAATCTTGTACCCCTCCCCACCTTCCGCCTCCAGACGTGGTGATGTAAGGGGAGGGAAGCCAGCATACACTGGATGGAGCTAGTGCCTCAGTTAGGGCTGCAGCGGTGTGGCTGGTGCATGCATGGAACAGCAGCGTTGCCTTGTTCTGCAAGGTCTCGCTAGCACAAGAGGTCAGGGCAGTCTGACTCACTGGGCTCGCTTGTAATGTCACTGTTTGGAAAGGCACGCTGTTGGGTTGAACTGAGGTCTTGCTGATTCCTTGTTCGCGGGTTGTCGCAGTGAAAAACAACCCCCCCCCCTCTCTTTTGTTGCACATATTGTCTCTTTTGTTCTCAGGTTGTCCATAATCTCCCTGCCATTCCCTTTATATCCACCTCTCCTTCCTTTTGCTCCACTCTCCTCTCTTTCAGTATACGCCTTTCTGTTGCCATCTCTCCCTTTTTTCAACCCAAGGGTTTGCTGACATATTGCCCTGAATGACATTTCATCATAAGTGGCCATTGTCTGGCTAATGAGCAGCATTCATAAAGCACTAGAGGAATGAAAAGACAATGATAGACGTACAAAGAGACAGAAACAGATGCTAGACACAAGGGTGAATTTGCCACCAGTGGCTTAAGAGGCATATTTCTCCTACAAACACTGCTGTGTCCTTCTAGGGAGGCTTCAGACAGACAGACAGACAGACAGACAGACAAACAGTTCAGATAGTGGCGCATTGCCCTCAATACAAACACAAGCCTAGGGAGGGGTCAAAGGTCAAGATCTGAGGAAGTTACGTGTGTTAAATCAGCAATGGTGCCAGTGGTGGTGTGTATATGTGCCTCTTCCCCTTCACTAGTGTTTTTGATGAAGTGTATAGTCTTTGAAAGTATATAACCCATGTCTCAGCATGCTGAAAGTCAGTTTCAGCAGGATACTCCCACGCGTTCTCACTGAAGTGGTGCCTCTTGGGAAAAACGAGGGGGAGCACTTCACTGGATTTGGTCCAAAAGGGCGACTAAAAATTTAAACAGGGTTAATATGGACTGAGTCACTGCCACCAAATGCTTATGTAACATTGTCTTTTTTATCATCTATAGTAAAATCTGGTCAGAAGTTGATATATGGTGTTTTTTGTGTATACTGTATATCTCTGCTCTGAGAAAATTAAAAGAAGACCTGTTGTTCACTAGAATCATGCTGTAACATCTTGGTAAAACAGTCCAACCATATGCAAGTGCTCTACAGTACAAGAGTTTAATTTAAGCTCAACAAAACACTGGTGTCTTTATCTTTATCATACATTTTCAATATAAAATAGATCCAACCCAATGGCGCACTGCAAACCGTGTCCCTGAAAAGCAGTTAGACATCATATTTACAAGATGTTTTACTGATTCAGAAGTTTTGCAGGAGGAAAGTCGAGTTGATTGAAAATTCACGGCTGATCTCACATTCCAAAGGCAATTTTCCGTGGGACATTTTCCCATTGTTGTGAGAAACTTCTGTCCACAGTCCAACCCGCACTTGCCAAAAATACTTTGGACTTAATTTTTGTCCTCACAGATTATGGCCTTATTTTCTCCTGTCTGCATTCAGTAATCACCAAGACAGCAACAGGATGAGTTTCATTCTTGCCAAGACCTTTGATCTTAACAACAAGCGTACACTGAGACTATTGTGTGAGAAGGGCCAATATAAACTCTAGCGTTTCATTGCAAGATGGCTGATTAGCTCTTAAGGGGGCTGTAAAGAATTTGGTGCCTTTGTTTGGGGCTTCATTCAGGAGGTGCTTGTTAAATTAGGGTAATGAAAACTACTCTGTGCATGCATCGCATACACTGGTATATAAAATGATAATATAATCAAGCACAAATTCCACACAAAATCGTCACACTCAACAGAGTTAACTTGTGTTGAGCCAATTGTGTTACCACATTTTTATTGAATCTCTCACTCGCCCCCAATCACTCTGTGCTCCATAAAATGCTGGCAAGTGGATTGGGGCTACTATAATGGTGGCTCAATGCAGAAATAAAGTTGTTTTATGGCTGCAAACAAAGTGATGTGACCTGGAAAGGTAGTATTTTTTGCTGGGATAATGACTGTACAGTGTGAACTCTAATTACTTGTCTGGGGCCACTGAGCTACATTGGTCTCAAGCACTTCGTCCATATTGGTTCCATGTTTATTAAACACAACGTGAATGTCTGGTGAAAATATCTTTACCTTTTCATCTTTTTTTTTTTCCTTCGTTAAGGAGAACTTGCTGAGGCCAAATTCTTAACCAAACTTCACCAACTTCACCAAGGTTCAAAGAGATGTTTTTAAAAAAAAATGCCCTTTGACTTTCACATTTTATATGATTTCATTATCCACACTCTGTAGAACTGGCTCCCAGTTAACTTAATCACTGTGACACCCATTTCTCATAAATATGCAAATACAATACAGACATCTTGAGTACTTTGAGAGCAAAAGGGACTTTAGGCAAATACTTGCAGAAGACCTATTCTTGTATCTTGAGTCAAGTCTTTTGAGCACCTCATATGAGGCACGTTTTTTTCAGAAATTGTAAAGTTGTTGGGTTCCTACAGGAACCTGTTTTGCCAAAACACAGCATGCTTGCTTGTCACAGTAAATTTAATCATACAAAATGGGAGCACTCTGTGCTGCTCTCATCACTGCCCCTTCTTTTGAGTGGTTTTGTTTCCACTGTGGTTAGAATTGAAGCAGATAGAGGGGACGCACAACAAAGACAGAAAACCATCCCTGCAATCTTAATGAAAATAATATTGTAAAACTCGCACAATGGAGGTCTGGTTATATAGCTAGAAATATAATTTTATACTCAGGTCCTTTGTGTCCCTCTAGACCACTGGCTCACTAGTAAAACAGTTCTCCACAGACTGAAAGGCGGCATGGGTTTGTGAGATGGTAGGGGAAAATAAAAGGGACGCAAGGCAGGAGAAGGGGATTTGTAGGGGTATTAAGGCGTTGCACGCCTGCTGGCTTGTGCCTTATCCCACTGTACATTCCAGTGGTGCAGCGTGCAAAACTTGACGGTCCTCAGCCAACAAAAAACTTGAGGAGTTTCGTAGTCCGCGTGCAAGTAGTATCCCCCTTGAAGAGGACCATCTCAATCCATTTTCTGTCAGCTGTCTTGTTTCGCCTCTGTGTATGTGCTTGCGTTCCCGCTGATCCACTAAATCTCTGACAGGGGGCAGAGCTTGTGTACTAACAGCTGGGAAATCTGTGCCCCCTACTGCCCTCGCGCTCCTCCTCCTGCCACCCAGTCTTTCTCCCTCTCACTGCCCTACCAGGTCAGCCTACAGACAGCTAATAAAAGAAGCGGCCCTTGACTGTGAACAGCTGGGTTCCTGTGATCTAACTCGGCATGCGGCTCGCTGGGGCTTTTTCTCTGTGAGCGGAATAGTAAAACACATAAGAATAGTACAAGAATGAGGGCGACAAACACAGAACACGTAGAGGACTGGAATAAATTGAAAAAAGAGGGAGTGTAAAAGAGAGAAAAGTGTGAGAACAGACATACTATAGCATACAGTGGTAGGCCAGAGGAAGGGAGCTCAGTGGCTGTCTTGTCCCTGGCTTTTCTTGGCCTAACCAGCTAATCAATAGCACAGAGAAATACTATTTCAGCTGGCTCACTGTGCTCTCTGTACAGGAGAAATACTGAGAGTGCCAACTCAGTCTTTCTGGGTTTTTTCTTCTCTGCAGCGAGTGACAGCAGTATTTCTTTTAATATATATATATATATATATATATATATATATATATATACATACATACAGAAAGTGATGTATCTCCTGCAGTGGTGAGTGTGCACCTATGCAGGAACCTGGGTTGGGCGTTAGAGGGAATGCAGTGAGTTGGAGCAGCTGAAGTATGTCATTGATATTAACATGAAAAAGCCCCACTTTTTTTATAGCACTGACAGCAGTGCATCAAGACTTTGGCAAACAGAAGTAGTTGTTTTGAAATGATTTAATCTAACCAACCAGAAAGAAAAAGCGACCAAAATAGCCATCTGAAGTAAGGGCTGGAATTCTGAGAGGATTATTTTAGATATTGACCCTGCTTTGAAACCAAATTCTTTTGGTCCTGCGGGACAGCTTTGATGCGTCTTTGGGAGTGCAGAAGCTGTTTGGGAATGGATGAGGTCCTCCCTTCGCCGCCGTTGGCATTCCAGTCTCGAAAGAGATGCGAGAGTGGCACCGTTACTCTAAAACAAGGACTCCAGACGGGGACATGAGCAGGGGCTGTGATGTGAGGGAAGCTTATAATGTGGCAGACTTAAATAGCTGCGCATATGACCCGTCATGCCTGACCTGCACTCTCTTATCACACTGCTGTTCCATGGATATCTTTTCTAATTTTGAGCGCCCGTGTGTGTGCGGGTGTGTGTGGACAGGCATGTGTGCAGTGGGGAAGTTGGTGAGTATGAAAGACGACTCCAGATGCTCCCAGCTGGCTGTTGCCCAGTGAGGCTAATACACTTCTGCCTGCCTAATTAGAGCACACACTCACACACACACATGCACAGTCGACCCCTCCTCGCCACTCATGTCCTGCTGTTTCAATGGGTTTATGGTAGGAAGAACATATGCCCCCCCTGTGTTTTATACAGGACACACATGCAGACAGCTAAACAAACAACCAGGGGCTTAATTACCTCATAAGGGAGGCCAGGGGTGAAGGCTGCTGATGAGTCACAGTAGCATAATGTAAAAGGATGTGTAATGTAACACAGGGAAAATGCAAGGCAATGATGTAAATGCAACTGATTTTGATTAAAGTGGTGACTCAATAGCAAAAAGCTATTCAGCAAAAACGATCTATGATTGCAAACAGTGTGGGAGTCTAACTAGCTCACTTAATATCTCAGCTGCTCCGTGCAAACACAAGACCACCCTTAAATTGTTTCAGTATGGGTGTTCGTGTTAGTTCTGATAGACAGGCTTCTAAACAGGCCCCTTAATGTTTTTTTAAAAAACATAGTTTCCCATGAACTGTAACACAAGTTGATTTAGAATGCCATATGGACATTTGTGTGTCTGGATGTAGTTGCCATGCTGACCCTTTCTTTAGGCAGTAGAACGGCAACACTGCGCTCCAGCAGCAACAGCAGTCCCTCACATCGTGTCAGACATTTCCTGCCAGCCTTTCAACACTGGTCTGTGTGTGGCAGCTTGTCTTTCTCCCCCCCCCCCCCCCCCCCCCCGTTTTTCTTTTGTCTTGTTGGCGCAAACGCATAAAACAGCAATATAAAACAACTCATACCATCTGCAGGCAGAAATCAGTTTCTAGTTAAACCATGGTTTACATAATTATCTTAAAAACCACAAACAGCCTTACTGAGTCTAGTTTTCTTCTTTTTTTGTACTTGCACGTCTCTATCAATCTCTATCAGGTTTTTTTTAGTGAACTATTTGTTAAATATATTCCTAACATAAACCATTCTTACAGAAACAAACAGTTAATGTGCTTGACCAGACGAGAGAGGACTACAATACAGACGTTACAGCATCTACTCAGTACTGCATAGAAGCAGGATTTCAAATAAAGCAGGGGGCCTGTCAATGTTTAAACATCAGATTGCAAGTCATGTTTGACCACAAAGCAAGGTCTAAAAGGGTAAATGATAGCCTCATAACAACACACACAGAAGCAGTGCCAAATGAAGAAATGGGGGGGTGGGAGGGGGGCTTGGGGCAGTGGAGTAACAGAGAAAGAGATCCCAAGGTCAGTGTTTTGGAGCCTACTGCAGACGAGGGAAGAGAGATGGCGTGGACAGATGTCAAAAGTGATAAGCGTCAGGCCTGACAAGCTCCAGCTTGGCTATCAGTTACTACTCCAAGCCTAAGGTCAGGCCGGTGCCAAGACAATGCCAGTGCCTCTCTGTGACGATCAGTGCCTCTGGAGGTTGTGCAAAATGGCTGCCGCCGTGCCAACGCATTATTGCGAGTCACTGGCTCTGCTTTTTTCTTTTTTTTTTTTTTTTTTCTCCAAGGAAGTGCCATCTGTGAGTGACAGCGGGGCCTCGGCCATTTATTTTGAATGCAGTAAACAAAGCTGCCATTTTTTTTGCATTTTGAGGGTCTAGATGCTTGCGCACTACCACCGGCAAGGCTGTGTGTTGTCATGACAGATATTAAGCGCGTTGTGATGTATATCCTTTCTCCATCTCCATTTATCTGGTCGAATCCATGCTCTCTTATAAGCATCACTCAAGCAGCAGGACAAAATAAATCTTCATTTTCACATTTGAAAGCAGGCTGGACAAAAATCCAATACTCAGGAGAGTGCTTGGTCTTGCTTTAAGCATAATAGCTCACGAGAAGAGAAGGGGTGCATTGGGAAATAAATCAATATCTGGCCATTTACTATCATATTCTGTGGTCATTGATGATCTGTCAAACCATTTATTTCAGAGTCTGAACTGCACACCAAAATCATTTCAAAGAACTTTCTCTACATCCAAAACAAATAATGAATAACTCGCAAATCAATACAGTGTGCTTTATTGAGCTCACATGCTTGACTAGAGTCTGGCACCTGGCCCAATTGTTTTCCATTTGCCAGATATCCTCTTTTCCCTCCTTTGTTCTGCTTTGTATCAGGCTAAATAATTGGCCAAAAAAGCCATTGGCCCCAAATGATGCGGATACACAGTGTGTTTGACATGAACCATAGTAGTAAGACTATATCTTTTTTTAGGGACAGCAAACCTCGGTTGCACCATGGCAGCTCTATTGAATCACAGTTTCAAGACGAGAAAAACAAACTCAATTTTAGCAGACTGATTTGACTGTTGAATATATAGAAGCTCAGCAGTGTGAATCAAAAACATCCGGCACCCGTGATCAGCGCATCTGAATGGGCCTCGGCTTCCTCAATGCGATCGGTGTTGGCAGTGCCACACTGACCCGGGGCACACCCCGCTGTTCTACTGAGTGGGGCTGAATAAAATCATCGCAGGCAGACTGAGAGCTCGCCAGGGTAGGGTCAACTGCTCTGACCCCCACTGGGAGGCCAGGCCCCATCTTCCTGAAAAAACAACTACCAAAAAAGCGCCTGTATCAGCAGGATGCTAACAGAATCACTGGGAGAGAGGTTCCGCCAAGACGTTTGATTGACAGGCAAACTAGCATTTTGTGCAGTATTTGACAGAGACGCATACCCAGCTCTTTGAGGAGGTCTACTTTCAAAGAGAATTGGTTGCGAGCCAAATCACTTAGCATGTGCTGCAGAGTGTATAAGAAATATAACGCCTTGGAAGGGGATGAAGGATGTGAGAGTCAAAAATAAGAAAGGCGGTTGCCTTATTTTAAGTGAAGATACACACTGTGCCTCCCAGTTACTACGGGAGAAGCTGTACGGCAAAGGGGTTAAGTGCAGAGATGAAGCGTCTTTCATTTCCTCCCCTTCCCCTCACCTAGGTGAAACTGGGGCATTCCTGTCTGCCTAAGCATGAACGAGCGACTACCAGTCCTCACTGACCCACTCAATTCCACTGTCTAAGGGTCCCTCTTGGGTCACGGCCCCAGTGTCACATGCCAGTGGACGAGAAAGGCATATTGATTACCAATAAACTCATTAAGGACTAAGAGGACTTTCTGCACAGACACAACAATTTGTTTCTGTCAAAACAAGAAGCTTAGCAGTCAGATTGCTTTCACCGTTTCAGTTTACTCTTTTGCCCTTTTGAACTCATTGTTTTGTGAAGTGAATATGGCTCGATGCCATATCAAAGATTTTAATATCAGCTGTCCCTAACTATATCTAGACAATTAAGTTAAAGTGAGTAATGTAGTGGCTTAACAGCTAGGATAATAAAATGACCATAATTGGCAGTGGTTTCTTGCATTGGGATGCTGGCCATTATTTTATAGAATAAGCAACTGATAATAAATGTCATATAGCCGCTCCTCTTGTATTGTGCATCTGCTATCCCTGATGTTACCATATCAGCTTCCACCCTATCCGCAGATTATGTTTAATGATGAATGATGAAAATTAAAATGTCATTTACTTCCCATGTTTATATGGACACATGTGGCCTATAAATATATTTAGGTTGTTTCTACTTTCTACACAATGATTTGTATTTAGCACGGTTAACGTCTTTTTACAAAGACGTTACAAATTGCATTTCTGGCCTTTAAAGCACAGGTCGGGGGAATCCTGTTTGCTGTACTCGGAATGCCTAGAATTAAACTTTCCCAGCATATCGATGATAAACTGGCAAGTCATTGCCCCTTTGCACCCGCTATGACGCCGCTGCTCTTCAGGCCCTGGAAAGGATGTGCCTGAAGATCGAGATACCACAGGGACGTAGATGACTACTGTTATCGCAGCTCCGCCATTAATAAGATCGCCCGGTGGCTTGTGTCCCGAGGTTTGCTGGTCTGTGTTATCATGCTTCAGGACAATCTAAAATGAAACAGCACTGAAAATATGGCGGCACTGTGACAGGGTGTAAAAATGGGAAGAAATGTGATGGGCCATGGTGTCAGCGTGGTTAATCGAAAATAATGGCCAGCAATTTATAGTTGCCGTCCTGACCAGCACTGGATGTACTGATGCAGGAGATCGAATTTTAATGTGTACATTCCATCACTTCATACAGGCTACTGATGTTTAGGGCCTCGGCCAAACAGCACATGAATCTATGGATGGAGGTTATCATAGAGCAGTGATAAACTGGGAAACAGTCTAAAAACAGCACTCTGTCTGTTTGTGTGTTCATGCTTTTGTGTGTGCGTGTATGCCAGCGCATGTTATAGAACCTTGTTCAACATCAGGCTGGTTTGACAGTCATCTGATTTCCACCCGCGGTCATTGTAATAAATAAAGGGAAAAGAGAGAGGGAGGAGGTGAGCTCATGGGAGATGCAAATGAAGGCAACCTGCTGTGTTGTTGAGACCCTGGGGAACCGTGAGACCCGTCAGTATTTTTCCTCATTTGACAAGAGTCCATCTAATCTCTCTCCCACCGTCATTCCCCTAACTGTGCTCCCCTGGTGTTAAAACACTTGAAATGGATCCTGCAAAAAAATAAGTCCAGATGCTATATGGCCCCATGGTGCTTAGCTATGCAGCATTGGTTTTTGCTGTCATTTAAGCTATTATAAAGCTGGAATCTAAATAACCACAGCATTTATGAATGTTTTGTCAAGAAGAAGTTACTGTATTACTAATCAACTTTTTTTTTCTTTTTTTGGGGGGGTGGTTGTATAAATAAGTTAAATATTTTATCCACTGCAGTTGCAAATCTCATGTTTTTATCTGAAAACTGGCCAAACTGTAACCTAGCATTCAGACCAACAGTGACCTGGGTTAAACCTGCGTTGGAGGTTGATCTGATTGGGTCATCATGTGACCTGGTTGTTTGACCCAGGTAGCAAATTTTGGAAGTTTTATGCTTACTGTAATAAGGTTGTGGGAACATTTGTATAAAATGTACCTGTTCACCTGGCTACCGCATTTCAAATACTAAAAAATGTAGATCACCTGTGTTTTGGTCCTGTTGTTGTATAATCTAAATATCTTTAAGAGCACTAATCGCTTTGCATGGCCGTCAGTGAAAATTAGTCTTAAATGACACTGAAAATGGGTATTAGAAGGAGATATTTGCATTTACATTTGGGTGGTGTGATATTATTATAAAACAACATTCATCACATAATGAGATAGCCCATGTTATTTAAATGACCAAAGTAGCCTAAATACCCCAAATAGACAATAATGAGCCATAATAATCGCACTTATGGTGATTTAATGTCGCAACAAAATCAACATGATAAAGTCAAGTGCTCAATTTCACCTAATCAATTATTAATTTAGGCATTTCAACAATGTGTGAATAAGAGAACATCACCAAGAAACTTGAGGTAATTCTTCTCTGCTCTTTTTATAATTTAATTATGACTTGATGTAGTTGTCAGATCACACAATCCAACGAATGCCGTTGCCTAGAAACTTATTATGTTTAACATCAAACATATGACAATGCATTTATTTCTGTGCGGAAATAAATGCATTGTCATATACAGGTACATTTTACCTGGTAGTGGTTTTAGGTATAAATGTTTTTAATCTGGATTCATCTTCACTATTTTTAATAATAGGAGGTGCTTCACAACATTATTTTAGGAAAAGTCAAAGACTAGGGGACATGAATATTTTATTAAAACATAGTAGTGTGCAATTGAAAAACCACCGTGGCTAAATGGCGGTTCTTGTGTTAATCTTAATTGCATACCACTCAATAAACCAACAAAATATATCTAATTATTTTCTCATATATTACAAACCAAGCACCATAAATCCATTTGTGCACTGGTACGTAGAGATGGAAAAAGTAATGACTGAATGATCGACGGACTGACCTGAATTTGCTCCTAATGCACATGTCTTGTGCCATGCAGAAAAAGGAAAAAAAAAAACAGCAGTTATTGGGAAAGGAAGGAGGTCGATTACACTTTCTGTTGCGATCTATGCTGTTAGCTGATGAGCTGCACTTAACCAAGACATTAGAGAGCCTTTGCTTATGTGACTGTGTCCACCAGGAAGGGATTTAAGTGTTTGTTGTACCTGTCCCCTTGTTTGCAAAGGGCATACAATGGCAATAGGATGGGTATTTTCATAATGGTCATAATAGTCTGTGGGAACCAGTGTCACAGGCCACAGTATTAGTATGTGATCAGGTTCCTTTGGTGTCATATAGAAGGAAGCACAGCACGGCTTGACTAATCAGGAAATTGGCTTGCTATGTGTGTTATTCAAAAGAGCTTCTGATCAGCAGGTCTGCATTGAAATATAGAAATTATAGATCAGCTGTCACTCAGTGTTAGGTATTTTATTAAACTCATTAAGCTCAGACTGTATTGTCAGTTCCCTCAGCTCAGAACACAAACACCAAATAACCTCCTATAGGGCATAAAAGGTAGAAATCAGCTGCATACAATTTTCCTTTTACACCGACTCATTTTCTGCATTTCACTCCTGACGTCAGTGCTCTTGATGAAGACAGTGTAGCTCACCGCTGCCGAGTTCTGCACAGCCAGTCTAAAGATTTTATTTCACTGCTTCCACAGCTTGCCTTATTTCACTATGGCTTAATGAGAGTCGTTTGGAATAATAGGCTTCCATTGAACGGAGGCATCTGCATCCACACAGCTCTAAATGAGTGAGCTAATTTCCGAAGATAATCACCTCTCCTGCTGTGTTTTTATGTAGAGATGCTGTAGATTTTTAGCCTTGGATTTAATGAAGTCAAAAATTACCTCCAATGCGCCGGTAAGGTCTATGGAAGCTGAATGTGTCACTAATATTTGTCTTTAAATCATAAAAGAAAGGGTGTTATCTTCACAAACATGGCAGTTTACAAATTACTTCATCATCCAGGAACTAGATCTCTTTTTCTATAGGAAAAAAAAACCCTAAAAAACATTAAAAGTTTTTTTATTAGTGCTTCATCACCAAAAAATTGGCTTGTTTTTACAACTGAACGCAGCACTATGTCACAAGTGAACCGGTCAGTCTGCAATTATATGTTGTAATTTTGTGTCCATTAGCATTACTAAAATATGTCTAAATCTAATGTGTGTATGTTTTCACCCTCAAATTATGTGATGAGCATCTGTTTAAACTAAACAACAGATCAACATTTAAATATATTACTTTAAGTTAAATGATGCTATGAAAGATATTGGTGTAAAGGGCTCGCTGAGGGCTGCTATCAGATCCATTAACTCAGCAAATAATCATCAAAACTTTCTTACTGCAAAGAAATCCTCGGCTTTACTGACTGCTCGAAATATGCCTCGATCTGTGCTACAGAGAAATTTTGACTAGCCCCACTGAAGCACTTCATGCTGCTGTAGACACATGAAAAGAACTACAAACGCTTTTTACATGTTTCCAAGAGCAAACAAGTGAGATTTCTTAGGATGCCTGGGTAATGAAGTCCACCGGGACACACAGAGACACAATTAAAGGATGAAGTGAGCTCGCTTTTTCACTGTCTCTTCTTTCTCCCGTTCCACTGTCTCTTGTCTAGTCCCTATGTGTGTGAGAGCGTTATCACTGATGACACAGGAGCTGTGGCGTCATGCAGTCACTGCAGATGGCAGATATGAAAAAAAAAAAAAAAAAAGCGACAGGAAGGGAAGAATCACTTACAAACAGCGTAGGCCATTTTGACAGAGAAAAAAAAACCCTGTCTTGTCAGACCAAATGGGAAAGGTCACAAACTGTGACAATGTAGTAATGTCCCATTCACTGAACTACACTCTCCTTTATTTAACTTCCCACTTTTCCATCAACTAACTTTAAAAAAAAAAAAAAAAGGTCATGCCCTTTTATTTCTCTAAAGGTTGCACGAGAGGCAGCCACAAGCAAGGGAGGCTGAGCTGTTTATCACATTCGCTGTGTATTCATGCAGTTGGACCAGAGAGAAGCTGTCAGTAATTTGGCAACATTTACATTACTTCTCCCCTCGCAGCTCTGTTGGAGTGGCTATTGCAAAAATGTATACAATATGAAAGAAAGAGCAGCAGCGGTTAATTCCCTGGTGCAGTAATATGCAGGCTGGCAGTCCAAGCAAGCAGAGGAGCAAGACAACAATATGGCGAGCAGCTATAGTGCAGGGCATCCTCCTCACAGCTTTGTGTTTAGCTTATCACAATAGACGGTCGGGAAGGTTTCCAAATAACGGCAGAGGGTGGGAAGACGGGAGAGAGAGCAGAAGGAAGGGGAAGGAAGGGATTGCATTGTAATGTGTTTTCATGTTTACCAAATGAACCTTTCAATAGACTGTGACACAAAGAGCCCAGTACTGTAAAACACACATACACACACTCTTCTTGGAGTGTCACGGGAATAAAAAAAATCAGCTATGGCGAAAGGAAAATCCATTTGCAATATTAAAAGCTTGAGGGGTGACGGCCAGCATCAACAGCTAAATTGCCATCTATCCAGACTTTTGATGCATATTAGCTTTCTGTCTGAGTTAATACTGCTGTAATTGACACCTTTTTTCCTTGTCTAGACCTGAGGCAAGCCATCTAATATGGATGACACGTAAAGTTAGTAAGCCATGTCACAGTATATATTTAAATCTCACTATAGTCATGGTGAGCTAGGGTTTGAATAGACTTGTTTCTCCTGAGCTGCTTTCAAACTATCCATTTGTCTTGTGTATTGATGTATTTAAGTCCTTAGAAGTATGTGTCTTATGTCTTCCCCACATTCCCCTTGTTTGTTTTGTTGCTATGTATCTGTTTTTCACTCTCTAGAATCTCCCAATTATCTCCATCTCCACTCCTAGTCCCTCTAATCATGTGTATATTTATGTGTCTGTGTCTGTTAGCAACCGCTTCTCTATCATCCACTCATCAAATTCCCTCCATCCCTCTCTGACCAACCGTACCTGTACATACTCATGCATGCACAACACGTTGTCATCCCATTTTCAGTCAAACCTAATATTAGCCTTCGCTATCTAGGACCTGATCTCTGGGTCATTTGTTGCCTTGCGTCATGTAACCCAAGTAGCACGTTGTGTGAAACTTTCGCAGATTGGAAAAAGGAGAAGGCCGTATCCGAGCATTCCGATTCCAAAAAACTCTCCCTTTCTCACTGTCAAAGGCGCACTCAAGGCATGACGGTGTCCAGTTACAGCAGCGCTAAAACTCTCCTGGAATGTTTCTTTAGGGTAGATCGACGGGAGAACACATGCAAGGACAAGGTAGCGGTAGGTGGAGGATTAAGTGTGGCAGCTTGGGTTACACTGCCCTACACCTGACATGGACTTCCCTTGAACAGCACAAGAAATTCAGTGGAAAATCTTTGTGTTAGAGGTCACATAATTTCTAGTTTACTGTATACTCTGTAAGTTTCGGGGATTTCATGGATAGCCTTTAGCACTCTCCGAAGTTTGCACCTGTAGAATTTGGGTGTGAGGCGTGTCATTGTAAATACTCATAATTAGGCCGGTGAGTGAAATGGTATAATATACAGTACGACACAACCAATTTCTCTCACTGTAACTCTCATGACTTGATGAGTTGAGCAGTTCCTTCCTCCGTCACATGGCCAATTTCACGCTGTGGCAAATCTCAACATGAAATCATCGAGATGTGGTCCTGCTTTACATGTGGAGCTTTGAATAACTTGGTGACTTCACGGGGTTTGGTATGTGTAGCTTATTTATGCTATCTATAACTCCCAGCTATTTGTGGTATCTTGATCCATTCTGCATGAACTTCATTTAAGAGTAACCCAAGTCTGCTAAACAGCTCTGGCTAAAATGGCCGATCTATGTTTAACTGTTGCCATCTCATCTCCCAGTAGATTTGCGTATACACAGGTCCAAATATAGTTAATTTCCAAATGGGTTCAGGGGGCCGTAAAAGTTAGCATTTCCTGATGCCTCATTGCCTTATTTGCTGGTTTGCATGACTGATACTAGGCTTCTATGCTTTTCTAATATTTTGATGCCCATTGTAAATTAATAGGACTTTTGAGAAATGGATGTTTTAAAAACTGCCTTAGCAGCCCCTTACACACTGGTATTATTCTATAAATACAGTGGTGGGGTCATGTGCGCCATAGTTTTCTAGCCTGACTAAATATAAACAAGGGCTGTCTGTGCAGTGTTATCTATAACAGTGTGATGCAACTCTCCGAAACCCCTCTGAAATAGTTCCTAAAATATACATGAAAAGGGAACGGAAAGATATACCCGTTCTTCTCCGTCGGCTGTTTGAAGACGCAAGCACAACCTTCATCTGTCATCCCCAAAATATCACAACAAGGAAAGAAATAAAGGAAGGAAGGAAGAAGGGAAGAAACACTGAATGAAAAAGACAAAGATGACCTGAGCGTCGAATGGAGTTGTCAGCATTGCTAGCACTGCTGAAGCACATCTGTATGAGCAACATTCCTTTTCCAGTATGATGAAAAAAATGACAAAATACAAAAAAAAAAAAAGTTTCCTTTCAGGTCTTGGCAGGTTTGAAATAGGCAGGACAAGGGAATGCTGCAACTCACATTAATGTCTAATACTCGCTCATTTCTTTCCCACACAGAGCTTTGTATTCCCCCCGGGCTACCATTTGCTTTGCAAAATGCATGCATGAAATTCTTGAGACCAGCCTCCCCACGAGAGTCTAAATAATAGATTACCAACACAGCATCCAGCCTGCGCTATAACTTCAGCCCCGACTGTCAGGCCTCATTAGTGAGGGAAGTGTAAAAGATAGCCAGCTGCTAGCCCAGGTGACGGCACTCAGCTCTGGCCTTTGGCAGTAGTGGCCCACCCTAAAGAGAATATACGGCGTCTCTCTCCGTGCAGTTCATCTTGTAATCCGCCTTAAAGCTGCTAAGCTTCCGTTGATGGCAAATGAATGGAGACCAATGGCAGGAAAGATGAAGACAGAGGGAGAAGAGGGTGAAAGTTTCAGTGAGCAGCCGAGGGAGGAAAGAAAAAGACCAAAATGTGGCAGATTCATCGGTGAGGAATGACAGAAGGAAAGGCGGTTGGTTTGGGCCGTCTGGTCAGAACCAGAGGTGACCTAAGCCATTTTCATCCACTGATTGTTCCCCTTTCTCCCTCCTTCTGCCCCTCCCTCCATCTCCATTCACTCTCCTTTCTGTAGCTCTATCTCTCCCGCCCTCTCTCTCCATGTCCGCTTCCAAATGGCAGTCATTATACCGGACATGAAAAGTCATTTTAGTTCCGCCTGGCTTCTTCAAAGCAGCTAGCTATAATTGCAGATTGAGTAGAGAGAGACTGTCGGGGTTACACAGAATTTAAACATTGACTCCTAACCTTGCAGTGATGCAGGAATTTAAATTTGAATTCAAAGAGGGAAAGATGAATGAGTAATAATAAAGAACAAATATTTACACTGTCAATGTTAATCTCTGCTTTTCTTTGCACTGTATTTCTTGCTTTTCCATGTGGGATATCCATACATGCTTAAAAATCTCTCTGTGGACATGTAGATGCCAGACTTTGGGAGCGGATTGGAGGAACTGGATCCCATTACAACACGTGTCACTTCAAGAATTATGGCACAAATTGGGGAAACACTTCCAAATTATGAAAAATCCATCCACTATTAAATGCATTCCTCATTCGTGAAATTGCTATGTGGCAATGTCACTGCACTTTTTAATGGAATTTTCTCCTCTTTGCCAGTTCCAGTGTGAGTCTGGGAAATGCAAATGGACAAAACTATAAAAACGAATTTAAGATAAAAGTTAGGTCTTATTTTAGGTTTTATTTTATGCAATTAATTTTCTGCAGAGCTGCCGCAGCAACAAATACTGCATGTTTTGTTCTATTCGTAGGATTAGTTTCCCCATATTTACACAGTCTCTCACCTCGTTGTGTGTGTCTGCACATATTTGGCGTGCCGGTATGTGCATGAGTGTTTTTGTGAGCTAGCATGTGTTACAAATTCAGCTGCGAAACAGTTTACAGTGCCTGACGGTCATATATATATATACGTTGCTCTTTCCCAGTTTACGAGCTAGCCACCAGTCTGAGCTGAGCACTGCTCCCTTGCACTTAACTCTTGAACCCTTCTATTTGGCACAGCAGGTAGCGTAATTGTTCTTGGAAAGAGCCTATCAACTAAAGGCTCAATTTTTGACTTCTCGCCACAAAGACCTTTATCATAACACCCCATTTTTGCCCGGCTCCAGGCTCAAACCGCTGAGTGCCTCTGAACAATAGTGTTTCAGCTAAGTCATTGCCTTTTGATGGAGGATGGGGAGTAGGGGGGGGGGGGGTGAGTAGGGAGGTGGGTAGATAGAGAATATAGACTGGAAAATATGTCTTCTGTACGAGACCCTCCCTGCCGTCCACTCCATTGCCCCCCAACCAATGAAACGCAACCCCCACTAGCTCTCTTGCGAGTAGAAACAAATTCTAAAACTGTCATACTTTAATTGAAATTCCATCACTTGTGTGGCTGCTATTGTGGAATAATTTGATAAAGCTGTGTGACATGAATGCACAGAGCCGCCCGCCACTTCCATTTCTTCCTCCAGCTTTTATTTCCTCATTCCGCCAGTTATTCAAATGAACCTCAGTGGATTCTGCTCTCAGCCTCCCAAAAATTAAGATAAGAGAAAATGAGACAATGGGAAGGGCATAAAAAGAAATAATGTTTTGGGTTGCAACACAATCAGAGTGAAGTCCTTAAAAATATCACCAAGCTACCTTGTTATAACCCTCAACATCATTCTAGTTGTTACAGTTCCATATTTAAAATCAGGCCTATTACGTTTCACTTGCTGTCTGTACTCTCCTTCTAATTAGTCCTAACTTTTCCAAAGTGCTAATAGTGACAGGCTGTTAGTTGTGGGGGGGGGGGATCCAAAATGGAGGTCAAGGGCAGAATTCCAATCCTCTGCCAGTGCTGCTGACCCCTATCCAAATCCATACCAGCGTACTCCCTCCCCCTCTGTCTTCACAACTGGCTACAGGCGTTTGGCATCCATCATATCTGCTGAAACCCAATCTGCAAGCAAAGGACAGCTGCGGTGGAAAAGCAGTCCCCCCCCCCCCCCCTGTTTCTGACACACTGGTACTCTCCCTGTACGCAAAGCACCGGAGGAAAAGCCTCAAAGCGTCCTGCGTCGCACCCAACGCTAAGTCGAACCGTGTCGGAAGTGACACTGCGCTTTGTCTGTTAGAGCACATACAAGTAAAATTCACTGAAGGAGACACGTGTAGTGGAATCAGGATGAAAGGATGGGGAAGACGGGGGGACCGTTTTTTCGTGACACTTTGTTTTGACGAGACAGATCTGAGACGGAGAGAACACTACAAGAAAGGACAGACAGAAAACAAGAGAAACAAAGGGAGAGAATAAGAGCGAACAGGAAAAAAAAAAAGCTCAGTTATAGCCCTGTGCTCCCTCCATTGCCAAACCATATTCACGCCTCAGCTTTCTGTCCTGACGGGTGATGGACAGTAGAGGTGATTTTGCTTGGGCGTGAAAATAGGCTTATTATTATTCCAAACCAGTGGCAACTTGAATATCAATAAAAACTGCTAGCGTTCCCCTATGTGTAAAACCAATGCCCCGTAGCGGTGGTTTTTATCAAGCAACCCACCCTTGACGCTAGTTATGCAGTACCAAAGGTTACAGGAGGAAATGCTTGCCAAGTAAATAAGTGAGTGAAGCGATTGAATAGAGGGGAAAAACACAGCGGGACCGGGGCCAAAGTGAACCAAGGGTAAAGTCATGATCACTTCATTATGCTGCGGTGCAGCTCAGTGTTGTGCGAAATCAAACTGCTTTCTCATTTGTCACAATGCATCAAGCCGGCCTCTGTGAAGTAGGTTTGTAGTCGGCTGGAGGCCCCCGGACGCATAGGCACTCGCATCGGTTGATTAACATGAAGAAACTTAAGTGCAAAATATACAAAGCGCATGCACATATATTCATGTACATTATACAGCACGACACATGGGCATACACCTCATTACCCTCTCACCTTCTCACCCACACACAGCACCACTGCCATGATTCCCCCCACCCCAATATGACCTCTACCAGTCAAACTTCCCCTGCATCCGCCAACCACCCATCCTGCCAGCTAGCCAGCCGGCCTGCCAGTCAGTCAGTGGGTAGTTGTTAAGGGCTGTTGCTGGCACAAAATAAGGTAGAATACACCCACTGGATTACAGAGGGCAGGCAGTGAGGGGGGGTGATTGCTAACAGACCTATTGGCACTCCATCTCCTCCAGTTCCAACACCACGGCGCCTGATAATTGTGGCCTCTATGTTTACGTATCCATTTTTGTAATGTAAGTGTTGATTTCTCATTCCACACTCGTAATAGGGGCCCTGGCCTTGGAATTCCTGAAGTACTGCTCACACACATAGGCACACGTGTACACACACATACTCACAGATAGGGAAACAAACTTTTTTTCTTGCTCTTTTTTTTTTTTTTTTTTTTTTTTTTCTACTCTTGAAAATAGACCAGTGAGTCAGAGCTACTTGGCGGTGCTAAGACAATGGGACTGTGAGGTGCAGGCACACTTGTTTTAAGAGGGCTAGGCTTTATGCCAAAGAGGGACTTGGATAAGGACATATTCAAGGCTTCTGTAGTCCTTCAAGATGCTGCTGTTACATTAAATGTACTGCTGTCAATGAGCTTATGTCTATGAGCTTAACATTTACCCCACATGTGTACTAGCACTTATAAAATCACTTAGCCAGGTGAGTGTGCATTGGAAAAATAATACTCATAAAAAGGACATCTGAAAGACATCTTTGACTTCCCCCCAACATTCACTCTTGGAAATATCTCGCTGTCCCTTCCAGACACTGTCAAAAATGTGGGATATGGTTTTAGAATGTGCCTCAGGCACAAAAAAAAGAAGAGAAAGGTAGATCAGGAGGCACACAAAAATGGCTTAACTCCCTTATAGGCAGTTTCTAAACCATTATATCATTTTTCAATTTAATGGCTTGCATGCCATGAACTGTTTGTATCCTTCACACACACATACACACACACACACACACACACACACCGGTGGATGACACAAAAAAGCTTGACTCCTTTCCCCCTTTTATCTCCTTTACATAGTAATACACAGTCACCTTTCCAAAATTTACATTAAGCTTTCTCACAAAAGGCTATGTATATTATTTTGGATGACTTAAGATGGCCGCGTCAGTACTGCTTTTCCATCACTTTGCTCCCTTCAGCGACTTTTGGATAGCAGCGCTTAAACTGAGCACCACCTTAGTGTATATCCATTTTGTCTCCTCTTTTGAGCGCTGCTGTCGCACCAGCAAAATTGGAAATCGAAAGCGTGGTGACAGTGTTAATTGCTCTCTGTCGAAATTGGGCAAGTGCTAATTGTTCGAGCCGGGAACTGTAAAACACGTAAGACAGCGGAGGTGCTGGGGTGTGCTCTCCTGGAGCGCTTACTGGCTATAAACTGGGAACTGCTTGGACAAACATACATGCACGCTCGTTTGCATGCTTAAACACACACACACACACACACACACTTACTTACTGGCCTTTTCAACACCTCACTAGCCTACTCCGCCCTCAATCCCTGCATTTTCATTTGGTTCAGACAGCAATGTAACGCATGTGGTCAGACTTTTTAAAAGAATACACATGCAACTTACTTTCATCCAAGAATTTTTGCATCATGACATTTCCTAACATGAATTACACATTACACAATCTCCATTTTTAACAAGCTGATGGATATATAACCAATTATTTTGTGATCTTTTAAACTACTAGGCACATTTATATTAAAATGATGATTTTTTTTTATAGTCCTAAGCTAAAGTTTTATTCAGTAAAGGTTGTGGGGTCTTGTCATGGTACCTAACTCCCCTTCTTCACAGCTTGTAGGCCCTCTCTACTGCATTCCCCTCACTGGCTGGAGAGAATGAGTCCCCTAGTGGCCCAAGTGGCACACTGAGCACAGGTGGTGTGCACAGCTCGACTGGAAATGAAGGTTCACTTTCACCTGATTGACAGAATGTTTGCGCCACTGACTGACTGACTCTCTGCCTGCCTGCTTGACTGACTGATATTTTGCTTTAAAAAAAAACAAACTATGTGAGCTCTTTAAAAAGCACAGACAACTTTAAAAAAAAATTGTGCTCTAAAAATAAGACCGATAAGATGAGGGATCGCTGGAGAGTTTCAGGAACGCACTTTGAAATTCTTCACAATCGACTCGCTGGAAAGGCTTCCACAACTTTAAAAGGGTTCACTAAATGAACTATGCCACAGCTTAAAGTGAGCTTAAAATAACACGCTTGAGCGGGTCGATTTTTTTTATTTGTTTTGTTTTGTTTTTTGGGGTCGAGCAAAGAAAACGTAGCCAATTAAGAATACACATCAACCGCAATGTTAAGACTATCCAAAATATTATGATATGTGGTGATAATTTAGATCAAATTAAAGAAGATCTGGACATTGATCGCTTCTCCAACCCTCAACAGAAACCACACCATAACAAAAATATTCCACCTGCACATTCACAGATGCAGCTGTACTGTGTGTGCAGGTATCAAAACGGAGATTTAACCAGTGAATGAGGCTATTTTTGTGCAGTTTATATCGAAGCAGTATTTCATAGTGTGATGTGGCTCTGAAAGCGCTACTGTATCTCTTCAAGGCTGCGCGCGTTCATAATAATAAACTGTGCGTAAAACAATTATTGACACATAAATAAAGCGGTTATATCCCTGAATCAACCATCAGCTATACAAGCCTATATGCGTCAGGAGAATTAAATCAGTCAAAATGTGTTTAAAGGGTTGCAGCTAATGTGTTTGAACCAACTTCATGAGGCTCCTCGCACACCTGAAATCACTGCGGCAGCGACTTCAGTTCCGACTGTCACAATCTCAAAACTCACAGTAATCTTACCTTAGCACCATTTTTGCGGTCACTTTGAAACTCGGTCTCTCCTTTTTCTTCAACAAAGAGAAGTCGAGAGTTTTTTTTTTACATCCAGTAATGACAGCCGAGTCCTTAGAAATTAAATAACGTGGAGGGGGGGAAAAAATCCGTCCTCGGGTTTCTTCTTCTTCTCCTTCCCTTTCCCTTCTTTTTGCTCTTATTTCGGTTCTTTCCTAGAGTTGTCCGGCAGTAACGGTGGTCGGGGCGAGAGGACGACAAACACGCACGTGAAGCGCGTGTAATAGGCTATATTCTCTGGTTTGGATCGTTCTGTGTTGTGCTCGTTAGATCTTCATTGAATTGAACGTGGCGAGACTGTGGTTGTGTTTGGAGAGTGCGGTGTGGCTGGGACACACAGCCCCTCGCTCTCCCCTGCTCTCTCTCTCTCTCTCCTTCCCTCTCTCTCTCTCTCTCTCTCTCTCTCTCTCTTTGTCTGTCTGTCTGTCTGGCTGCCCCCCCCCCTCTCTCTCTCTCTCTCTCTTTCTCTCACTTTGCCGAGACCTGAGCACGGACTGAAACACCAGGCAGAGAAAAACAGGAGACTGACAGACATAGAGAGAGAGAGAGAGAGAGAGAGAGAGAGAGAGAGAGGTGTGAAGGGGGGGTGACGTCAGTCAGCGAGGTCCCACTCTCCCAACTCTCCTGGATCAACACCCCCACCCCCCCCCCCACCCCCACCCCTAAGTCCACTGCAGGAATGTGTACTTGGACATGGCTATTTTAGAGGAAGATTTGTGAAGTGATGTGTGTGTATGTGTGTGTGCGTGCGCTTGTGTGTGTTTGAGTCTGACTTGGTAATTATTTTCAGATGGTAAACTGTGAGAATATGACTACATGTGAGACCACATGTGTCTGTGTATGTACTCTTAGGAGAGTTACTTGACAGCTAAAGCGATGTTAGAGCACAGTAGACACATACTGTATATACCAACAGCATAATTATAGAAGACATTTTTAAAAATATGAATGAAAATGTGTAAGGAATGGTACAAAAAAGTATAAAAAAGGGCATGAATATTATAATAGTTTGTGTGTACGGAGTGTGGTGGATGGAGGAATTCAGATCCTTTACTTAAGTAAAACTAGCAGCACCGTACTGTAAAAGTACCTCAATACAAATAAAGGTTTTGTAGTCAAAATTTTAATGTAGTTCTTTGTATGAGCGCATCCACTTCGTTTGGTGTTATGTGTCTTATAAAATGCTCATTATAGGTCTCAACCTGCAAAGTAACTTGTAACTATAGCTGATAAATATATATTGTGGTAAAAAAACAACAACAACACGTTCCCCCGAAATGTGGAGGAGTAGAAGTATAAAAGAATATAAAATAATAACACTGAAGCAAGTGAAGTACCTTAAAGTTGGACCTAAAGTGTACATTCCACCACTGATGCCTGTGTGGGTGATGGGTCACGGCTGGCATACAGATATGCCTCATGGTTAGGTTAATATCAGCACAGAGTCCATAAAAATGCAACCATGTATAGTAAGGTCACTATAAACTCATTACTAAGAGCCGCAGACACACTGTAAGTCCCTGTAGGCATATTATATTGATTTTGCTGTCAGGCTGGGCTTCAGTGTGTGTGTATGCATGTCTGTTAGGGGGGCACATCTGTCATGTTTTTATTATTATTAATTTTTTTTTTCAAAGGCATGTCTTCTGCATGTAGGGAAACTGCCTTCATTTAGTTGAAGGTCAGCCTGTTAGAATAAGCAAAGTTGCGCAGTAACCTTCCTAATCCATGTGTAATGATCACACGGTTCATGTAACGATTCCAAGATGTGATTAATTCACTTCCACGTCACTGAATAGATATAATGTTGCACAACAATGCATAAAGGGTTCTTGATAACACAGTCAAGTGCACGGTCCTCTAATGTAAGGCTACAGAAAAAAATAAAAAATAACAGTAATGGCCCAGGGAAACAGATGACTATGACCAATTGTGTTTTGAGAAAAGTTGCTTTTGTGGCAGCAACCCAAACCTTCTGATGAACAACCTAGCCCTGCAGACACGAACATCTAGCATCCAACAATAGTACTCCCAGAGACAGAGAGACAGACTACTGCAGTCAGCATATCTGTTTTCTTACCTGCACTCAAACATGTCATGTATCTGATTGAGTAACCGTGATGGTGATTTATACCTGCAAATTATACCCAGCTCCATTTTCTAAGGGCAGAATTTGATACAGCCTCAGCATGTAGATTTATAGGCCAAAAGAAAGTGGTGGTTTTGTGACAATGAACAATAGAGAAACTTGATGAAATTACTGTTATGTGAACTATTGCCCTCGACTGCTGGCTATGAGAAAACATTGTGGGAGTGATAGCTAGTTGTGTCTAGAGGCACAATGTACTGTAGATCACAGATGTCTGGTTATCTGACTTTCACCAAAGCAATTATTTGGATAATATTCTATTTATCAGGAGTATAGCCTGACTGTTGAAACATTATGCCATTCCTAATACATCCAAACATCATTTTTTGGATGGATGAATCTTGGCTTTTTCTTTTTTTTTTCAGAGCTGAAATAAGCTAAGGAGCAGTATATTTATCCTTTAGCTGAGGCCCACTAACATTATTTAAATCAATAATATTTCCACCTTCTATGCACAACTGTTTGGGGGCTTTTTCTTTATTTTTTTTTTGTTTCTAAATCCCTCGATCTTTGAGTATAATTGGATGAAAATTGTTATTAGATTTATAATTCTGCTCTGCATCTAACCTTGTGCTTTCATATTCTTGGCACCAGCTATAATAGTAATACAGCAGCACTTGTTGATAAATGGGGGGAAGGGTAGGATTTATCAAGAACCTGCCTCGCTGGCCTATCATGGCTGAACTTTGTTGCCCAACAGAACAGGGGAGTCTATAAACCAACTGTCCTTCAATAAGAAGGATCCGAGACAGAAAACCTGAGTGCCGGGCTAAGATACAAGTTTGCCTATTAATACTCTTGACAGTTGGAGGGCTATGAGGAAAAAGTCTCACTTGGCAAATGTTTTCTTTGTTGTGGGACAATGACAGTACATTTCTACAGTATTTAATACACTGCGTGGGGCATGTTTTCATTCATACGTGTGTGGGGTCATGCAAAGTGTAGCACTGATTGGCATTTACTATGTAAATACAATGCAAATATAGCTATGGATGTTAAAGGTTATGCAGTATCAATATGCATTTGCTTTGGATGAATAATGTAGGCAAACCTTTTGATGTGTGTGTTTCTCTGTGTACCTTGCTATACAGTCTGTGGGGACGATTCTGACTTTACAAAACTAATTAGCATTGAATATTTTCATTTATTTTATAAATTGCCTTACATTTTCTTCTTTTTTTTTGTTTTTTTTTATACTGAACAATGGTTGTGGGTTGATTTGCTGGCTGAGAAAGGTTAATTTGAAAGCTATTGAAAAGCTATTTGCTATTCAAGTTATTAATGATGAGTTTAGTTAGGTTGGGTTAGCATCTAAATATCTTCAATATCTTCAATATCTGACAATGGATATATTCACATTGCGCTATTTATGATCATGCAAAGTATCAGAATTGGTTAGATAAATACTGTAAAATGCTTTTTAACACTGTACAAGCTCAGTCCTTGACGGCCCCTTTTTGACACTGTGCTAGAGTCCATAGAAATCTTGTACTTCAGTGATACTTTTTCTCTCAGCACTGTCTTTATTAGTGGCCTCGTGGATTGTGCGAGTGACTATATAAAGCAAATCAGTTTATAGATTTGGCAGGATTTCTTTTTACAGGGTGCTGTTATTATCCTGGTGGGGATAAAAAAAAAAAAAACTTTTTAAAGTCACTTTTCTGTTGTGTATCTGCTTTAAACCGTCTGGTTCAGAATCTGACAGGCAACGCAGGTAGAAAATCAATCATCTTGGTCTTTAACTTGCAAGAAAGAGATTCTAAGTAATGCTTGTCAGATGAATTTACACTAAGGACTAGGCTTAGACTGGATTTTGTTGCTCAATAGGCTGAGGTCAGTTCCATTGTAATGCAATCCAATAACTACCGTATCAGTTTAACACTCTAGATTTGGGTGGGCTGACAGCTGAGCTATTTTAGCAGGAGATTTCTCCATGGACAGCATTTAAATTCCGGGTAAGTTGTACTATACTTCTGACCATGGAGCCTATTTATAATTCTGCATACAAAATGGTCAATTCACATTTAACGTTAGACAGACAGACATGAAAATACAATATCTTTCACTGTCAATCTTCGTTTAGCCCGAGGTAGAGGCCTTTTCACCCTTGACAAGTTGCTGGCGCTTTACAAATGACTGTCAGTCAAGTCATTACTCTAGTTTCTGCGACCCAAAGACAACACCATGTATAATGCTGCGGAGGAGAGTGACAACTTGTCTGAATCAAAAACAAGGACTGTTGTTTTCAGCTCTCCCATGCCCAGGAGTTGATACATTTATAGTCCCCACCTCCCCCACAACCCTGATCAAGTAAACCAGTCATCGTAAAATTAATTTCCCCATCAAGCGAGACTCATGCTCTTTGGGATAACAATCTATCTTAAGCGGATAAATCTAATCCAATGTGTTGAGACGATGGAGATTGACTTGTTTATGGCCGCTGCCCAAGCAGTCAAGAGAGGGGGGAGAAGGGTGGGGGGGGTGGGGTGGGGCGAAGAAATGCCAAGGTGATATTCTCCACATCTCCAAGGCACGAAAAATGTAAACCAACACCCAACTCTAGTCCTTGGCCGAGACATCTGATACTTCTCTCCTTCTTAGAATCTGTCAGATATGATGGATGGCTAAGCATACAGTCATGCTTTCACGAGCAATTAACATTTCGTTGAAATTGGAGGACTTAATAGTTCATTGCAGACAAAAAAAAAAGAATGCAAGAGTTTTATGTTGTGGTTGAAATGATTGTAAAGTTTTAATATAGGATTGATTGCCATAATTATGTACATGATAAGGACGAAGTGGTTAATTTACTCAGATGCCAGACAGCTGTGTACAGAGCCTTGCAGTCTGTGATAACATATTAGTAACATACTCGGTGACCTACATAACTTAGAAATAATGACATCCATATAACTTCTCCCCTAGGGCTCAAGACTCTTTAAACACCTTTGAAATCCAAATTATTACATTTCCAAATGATCCCCACAGAGAGTTACTTGGACCCGAGAAGGTTGTGTAATGGTGACGAGAGAACTTATGTTATAGGTGTATACTGACTGCTTCTTGTAAGAATCATGTGTAGTGTGTCTTCATGTTTTTAGACAATTTTTCACCGTGTTGGACAATAAAGTTTCTATTCTATATTAATTATACATTTATATAGGATAGTTACAACTATAACTAGAGATTTTCTAGAATTTCTTTATCAAGAGATAACGCTCGAAAACTCAGTTAATCTGCATCATGAGAAGTGTGTTTGGGTGTGTATTGATCAGATTTGATTGACAGTGCTTGCGACATAAGCAAACAACCCCCGCAACTGTCATCACATTCTGGTTAATTTGTTGCTAAACATCGATTGGTACACGGAAATATGTGACGTCACCTTTTTTCCATGATACCCGCTCACCTTCAGACCTGTCAAAACAGCAAGGGGAAAAAAAAAAAAACACTAACAGAAATCTCGCATGTAGAATGACGAATGAAAAAATGAAAATAAATAAATAAACAAAACAATCACTAAAGCAATGACGAATAAACATGCACAACTGTTACAAAACTAATGGAGCTGACTTCACTTAAATTCTCCTGGTGAATTTGACTACATGCCTGTTTAGACTAGTGTGACATTTCCTCAGATTGGAGGAGCTGACTCCAGGCTAACATTACATGTGTGATTGGCTTTCAAGTAATGTGGCAAGTACAGGCTTCAGATTGTGCTGTAGGGAGGCCGCATCTATTCCTTGTATATATTAGTGTTTGTAATCAGCAGTTCAGTGTGCAACAATGCATAATATATTGTCCGTCACAGAAAGAGTCACAAGAATATTACTAAAGAGAGCGCAACGGGCTGCGCTCCTAAGGAGGGTGTCTTGAACTCTTCCATGACCCGAGCAGCTCCGCCTGTCAGGGGGGCCACACCATGAGGAGAGGCACGCACTTAGTCATCTGTTCTGGATCTGCTGAGTCATGAGTAGTCAATATCACCTTATTATGATGTCAAGCAGAATCAGATTCGCGATGAGCCTTGTGGATGGGACCTAGCTTTGATTTAGTTTGGTGTTGGCATGGGGTGCAATGAGCTGCAAAGCAATTAGGTCCATTAAGAGATCAACTGGGACGGCGAGAGCAGCCGTGGTGTGCAGCAGCCTGCGCAGCGAGACAAAGAGAGAGATAGAGGTAGCGGGGGAAAAAGGTTTAGACAGATTGAGTCAACTCTTGCCTGACAGAGTCGCTCTGTGGAACCCAGCACAGGACATCAGTCCAGTGAAACATTACCAATCTGTATCTAAATGTGTGTGTCTAGTGTAAGCATGCATATGTAAGATTTTTTTTTTTTTGTGTGTGTTCCTGAGTCTGATGTACTGAGCACCAAACAAGTCGGCACTGACGCTGTGATCATGAAATTGAGGTGGAGAAGTGAAGAAAGTGGATGTTGATGATAGACGGGGGGCAACAAAGGTCCTTTCCCCCGAACTCCAACCCCACCAGCAGCTCACTACTGACTGTCACTACCACATAAAGTCGCACTCGCGGCTGTGGAGAGCGCTCCCTATCGAGGGGGAGGGTATACACGAGCAGGTAAACTGTGAGCAGCACTCACCACTCTCCTCCCTAAGCGGGAAACATCCATCACCATGGATACTGATGGATGCGTTTGCTCACTCTGCGTTTGAGTTATGTTATGTTGGTGTTTCCATACAAATGCAAAATACCCTAACACAATGAGCACGTGCTCTGTGTGCTCTATGTGTACGTACACATATTAGAAGCTGGCGCGGAAATGTTTAGTTGATGAATGAGTCAGTCATCAGAAAATTAATCAACAACAATTTTAATAATTGATAAATCGTTCCAGTCATTTATTAAGCCAAAATGCAGAAGAAGATGAGGATTTTCTCCCATTTTATTGATATGTTTCCATAGCCTCTAGAAAATTGTGATTGATATTTTCTCTATTGTCTTATTGACTAACAGATTGATATCAATGAATGATGTTTAAATTGAAAATACAGATGAGTTGATGGTAAAAAATAATTGTTTGCAGTCCTATTTAGCTAATGAGTTCAAGTCAAGTGAATATAAAGACAAAGTGATTTTAAGCCTAAGAGGTAAACTGAAAAAACAAACAAATAAAACTATAAATGTTGCTGATGTGTTAGGGTCTTCATACTTTTGTTTCTATTACTTTTATTTTTTTTCCCTTCAAACTTAAATTCAAATAGGCGTTTCTGAACAAAAATCACGCACTGCTGCCTTTTCTGTCTGTTGATCCTATCCCATCTCCCTCCGCTCCCCTTCATTGTCCTTTCATTTATTTAAATCTCCCCTACTCTAAAAGCCTCATACCTTCTCCTGCCATCATCCCAGTCGCTCATTCATTTGCCCATTCTCCACTCTACTCTACACATCCGCTCCTTCTGCTCTCTACCTCTCTGACTTTCCGTCCCCAAACTAATAGTGACACATACCTCATCTCTGTCTGCGTCTCTTTCTGTCACTCCCTCTGTCTCCATCCCTCTCTTGTTCTTTTTCCTCTCTCTTTCAGCGGGTGCGGGGCTGGCATCGGGCTTTTACGAGAAGCCTCTCACCATAGCCAATTGATCACGGCCATTGTTTGCACTGGGTCCTCCATTTTACAGTTCAGTGTTCATGAAAAGGAGCTTTTGCCACTCCTATCTGTCACCCCCTCCGCTGCACCCCCTTCTAAAATATACTCTCTCTCTCTCTGGCCAGTGATCCCCCACTGACATTTTCACAAGCGCACCTTCATCAATTTCACACCTCCGATGCCCTTCTATGCCAGTGTGGAAGGTAGGAGGAGGAGGTGAATTGATGGGTGAGTGCTGACAAAGCTAGCTTGAATTCAAAGTCAGGGAGTGACAAAGTTCTCCAAGTGTAGGACAGATAGGACATGGAGGGTCATTAATACGTGTGCCATCAAAGTCCACAAAATAAACAACTACATGACATTAACCAAGCTTTCAGATTCAGTAATGTCTCTCAAAAGCGCTGTTTCATTATTTTGACTGTATTGCCACAGTGTACAATGTAGTATGTACAATCTCAGCTTACCATTTGCTGCCCCCTGTAGTTTGCATCTTTCTCATTTCTTCCTACAGAGATGAATCTATGCTACAAATCCAATAACACAATAAAAGGTGTGATGGAAAAAGCTATCCAGAAGGTAAACATCCTCTGTGCTCACTTCCTCCCTTTAGTCTTGGGAAATTAGGCCATTCTATCATCACCCAACTGGTACACGTATGAGCTGCTGAAGTAATTGGCGATAGCGGCAAGATCTCAGCTGAGGCAACGGTAGCACATTCAACCCAACAGAGCCTTAAGCTAAATGCTTGAATGAAATAACAGAGATAGGATACGGTAGAGGAGGAGGAGGCAAGTGGTGCAAAAGAGAGTAGCAAGGTGCCTCATTCACGGGCTCAGGGGTTTATGGGATTGCTCCCAGCTGTCACTCTGTGTAGTGAATCTGCAGCACCGTAATATCTTAATTGTTTCAAATTAAATGCTCGTAAAATGGCAAAGGAAATTCGTTTTTCTCTCTGGCTAATCCAAAGCAGCCCCTTGACTTACATCTGGGCCCGCTTTAAGTGAGAAGGGGTTTAAAAGGTGGAATGGCTCCCACATGAGATGACTATGGATAGGCTGGTGTGGAGTTATCTTTTATAGGTTGTGAACTACCAGCCAATCACTGTGCATATGTGAATCACAAGTCTCAAAGCATCCCTTGTTCTTTTCCTCTTTTTTTCCCCCCATCATGTTTCCTATCCCCACATCTTCATCTGTCCCTTTCTTTCATTCTTCCTCTACGTGTGTGCACATGAGTTGTACTTCTGTACGTATATGTGGAGTATGTGCGCGCACAGAGGCTTATCATAATAAACAGACTAAATATCCTGTGGGGATTCACACATTTAGTCTCCCCGCATCTCCCTCCAGCGCTTCTTAGATTCAGCTCATTCCACAGCACACATTCAAATCACTCAACCAGCTAAAGCGCCCTGAATGACATCAGCCTTGCTGTCAAACATACACACATATACGCTCATGTATGCATGCATGCACACATAATGCACACACACACACACACAGGTTGGCATACATGCAAACACAGGCACATATAAACCTTTATCCCACATCAGTCACCAAGAATAATCAGTGAGTACACTATGTACTTGTAGCGTATACTATATATGCAATCCACACACTAAACATATGCCTTGTGTGTGAACATAGTATGACATGCCTCTCATGGCTTTTTTGAACACAATTCCCAGTCTGAATGGATATCAGAATTCCCCATTAACCCCTGTTAACTTGACATCTTCCCTTCCATTCTTGTACAAATACAGCTCGAAATGAAGCCCCTAACAGGCAAATCCAGCAGACAATTATGTGTCATTACATCTGCAAAGTGGTTTTGTGGTGGGGGCTGTAGGTGGTGGTGACGGTAGGGGCAGTGAAGTCGATTATCGTAAAATGAAACACCAACTGAGAAAGCCTGACACCTCTCCACTTGGAACCAGAGACTGATTGAAAAAAAGGAAAAAAACAAAACAAAACGTAAGTGTCATTATTGCCTTGCAATGCAGCGAGTAGCTTTCACTCTGCTCAGCGGATGGTGATACAGAAGTACGGCGGTGGAAGTTAAACTGACAAGTGCTTGAAAAGTTTTCTGACACAGCTGCTGTCGATACTGCAGTTAGTAACATCACGGAGTGTGTTTGCATTTGACAAGAGTTCTGTGTCTTCGTGAACCTGTGCTTTCTCAATCAAGTGCCGCGCTATCCTTTTGCATAAACAACGCCATAATGAGAAAGTTAGCAACTAGCTGGCGAAGACAGCTGAGCATCTACTGAGCTAAAGATGCAGATTGTCAGGAGTCGGTGGAACTGCTAATTACTTTCACTTAGGCATTACATCTGTTGCAATGCTTTTCCATATGTAACAATGTTTACCTGTATATTCCCTGTTTAATAAACAAAACAGAAGTAACAAGAGGGTGAAAATTAGCATCACATCCATCAGATGGCCAGAAACACGACTCCAAATGAATGCTGATGACTGCTTGAGGCGGCAAATGTTTGCTAACGAGCAACTTTCTAAGGTGTTAATATGTCAGGTGTTGTGTTTTCAGCTCGTTCTGCTGCCCCCAGGTGGTCGCAAAAAACAACAACAAAAACGTATTAATGATAACGTGCAACTTTAATTGACACAACGGCACGAAGTGGAGTTTCTGCATCTTGCATTCACTGGAGTCTGACCTTGTCAAGCAATGTCATTTAAGCTAATCAATGAGAGAAAAATGCCTGAAAATGAAAGAGGACAAACATGGCATGAAATCAAGATTATGCATTGTGGAATGAACAGATTGTGACAGAAGTAAGTGGTAGGGTTGAGAATTTTGGGAAAAGTAAACAAATGTTGGACATTTAAAACCATTGTTATCTTGAAGTTTGACAAAGTGCATTGAGTCCTAACTGGTGATGGCATAATGTTTGTGGATAATATGTGAATCCCTCCGTCCTTCACTGAATCCCTACTTCTTTTCTGCTGTACTGTACATTAAGGTCCATCTTCCACTTCTTACCATCTACTTTGCCCGCCTGTGTGCTGCGTTGTTTTTAATGTACTGCTGCAGAGTATTCTCCATCCTCTCTGATGCTTCACATCCCATCTCACCCCTCTAATCTCTACTCCTGGTTCTTTCATTTTTATCTCTCTCTGCTCCTCCCCTACCCTCTCTTCCCTTCTCATTCTGTTTTTCAAGCGTCCTCTTTCCCTTTTCTCTCCCCTCTCATGTGTGTCTCATCACCTCCACTCCTCCCATCCTCTTGGTTTTTTTTTTTCCAGCTACAACACACTAAGTTTTCCCCCTCTTCTTTGTTCCCTCGTGCTGTTGGAGACTCATCTCTTTTCTCACATTTTCTGTTTTTCTCCGTGTCTCTCCCTTTACCTTTGTTATTACCTTCCCTGTCCTGTCTGTATGATTATCTTGTTACCACTGCTCCAGCAGCAAATTCTCTTGACCCAATCCCTTTTTCTCATCCTTGTATCTTTCCCTTCAACATCTCCCTTGTGTCACTTTGACTCTTATCTTTGCACGACTTTCCTTGCCTTAATTTTTCTTTTTTTCCCTCTCCTTTAACTTCTCCTCCATTAGTTGCTGCTATGCGTTATGCCAGAATATGCCCTATCGCTGCCAGTCTCACACTCACTGTCTCGCTCTCTCTTCTCCTCCTCCTCTCCCTCTGCCATGTTTGTGGCCTTTCGCTCTGTGCACATCTAATGGCTGGGGTGTAATCCACTGGCTAATCTGCTGACAGCCTGTGTGACAAGGCATTAGCTTTGTGTCACTGCCTACCATGCTGCTTCTCAGCATGTGTGTGTCAGAGAGAGAGGGAGAGTCAGAAAAAGAGAGCCTATGAATGTTACAATGTCCATATGCATATGAAATATGTTGGTAAAACTTTGCGTGTAAGCTTGTGTGATAGGGTGTAAGTAATGGCTCATGTGTGTTTGCTGTTCTATGTCAACTGGATGCCCAAGCGTAAAATTGATACTGTAGCTCCTCAGCTTTGCATGACCTTTCACCTCTCCATTTTTTCCACCATTTATGTCCACTGCTTCTCTTTTTTTTCCCCCCCTCTATGGGTGATAGCGGTTTTAATATGATGCCAGGTCAGAGTGCTGGTGGATGCAACACGAGGCAGACTGGGCAGAACAGGCCAAAATAGCCTTGTCAGGGTGCCTCGCTGCTCTGTCAGGCATCCAGCCATGTCAAATAGGACTCAGTTTGTAACCAAATATTGGATTTTCTATTATTTCCTCTATAATAGTTTGGGCAGTATTGCATTTCTTTCAGAAGAAGGTTTTTATTACATTGGCTGATGTTCACAGTGCTGCAAGTAACGGTTATTTCCCTTATTGATTAATGTGTTGATAATTTTTTTTTTTTGATTATCCAGTCAAATGTTTTGTCTATACAGCGTCTTAAAATAGTGAAAAACAGCCATCGCAGTTTCTCAGAGCTCAAGATGATCTCTAGAAAATTGCTTGTTTAGTCTGAATCAGTCCGCACTGTAAGATATTCAATTTAAGATGATATAAAACAGAGAAAAGCAGAAAATCATCACATTGAGAAAGCTGGAGCCAGCAAATGTTTAGCATTTGTTGCTTTTTTTTAATGTCTTAACAATTGATCAACTATCTAATTTGAAGCAGCAGTTCATACTGTGTCTGATTGAGTGGGTGAGCGTGCTTATGCATGCAGGTATGATCCTGTATAAGCATGTAACTCGATGCATGTCCTGTGGCTTTGCATAAGCTGCGCAAAAAATATTCTTCCTCATCTGAATCACCAGCTCCACTACACCAGCAGAACTCACGTTGCACTTGCCCGCATTTCTCTCTCTCTTTAGCTTCTGTTTCTTTCTTTAGTGGTCCCCTCCCGTCTCCACCTGAGTGATCCTGTTATCACAGCTGACCCCTCGCTAGATCTGTCGACAGCCAAAGAGATTACACCGAAGGCTGCGGAACACATTGGGCTCCCCGTTTGAAGTGGTGGGAGGGAGAGATTGCCTGATCCCCTGATCCCAGAGGCTTTGGGGATTCAAGAAGGTCCCGTCGGGAATGGGGTAGGGTAAGGTGGGGGGTTGCTATAGTCGACTTTAAGTCTACTTCTAATCACTGGGCTTTTCAGAAGGGATAAGGGAAAGGAGAATGGGAGCTTGGTTTGGAATGGAATTAGGCCCTGATGGAGCTGGGGATAAGGTTGTTGGTCTTTGATTTGATAACACAGTTTGCTTGAAAGCTTGTGAAAAGCATGTTTGATTGAATCGACACTGCGCGTGGAACATGCCATACAGCTCGGGCGAATTACAATGCTAATAATAAAAAACCATCATACTTAAGTAGTCCCCACTGGCAATTTTTCTTTGACCTGCCACACCCTACTGGATCAGCTACAACTATAAAGCAGCTTGTAGATTCACCGACTTGCACAACTGTTCTTTGAGGCCCATGTCAACAACAGGCATGTGTCATGCATAGCGTAACCTTGCTTTTCATAGCTGCTAGTAATTTATATTATATTAGTTGTGTTGGCACGGTGTTACCCATGCCTTTTGCACTGAACATTTTCCAGCTAATGAATCATAATCCCAAGGGAACTGTGATTCATTTCATTCATGCTAATTTCTGGGTATTCCTTGGTCCAGCACTCAAACTCCCATTTTTGACTGTTGCCAAACGGGGGGGATACTTCTGCCATTCAAGTGAGAACACAGCACAATTATCATTGATTCATGCGCCATAAAAACAGAACACAGTGAGACAGACTCTTATGAAACGTGGCTTGCCAAAATACTGTCATAGACTGAGGTTTGATGGCTCACTCGTCCGTGGCCTCCGCATCATGTTGTCTTCACCAGCTGTTGTTTGACAGAAAGGGATTCTTCCCGCAGTGTGCAAAGACACAGCTATCAACTTAAGAGGCTTGACAGCAACGCACTATGGGGCCGTTTTTCTACTGTATTATAATAGGTATTACTGGTGGAGCATCTGCAAATGGCAGAAGACAAAAACAACAGCCACAAATTATATATAAAAAAAAAGAAAATCTCTGAAAGCAGTGTGGAACCCTGGTGATCTCTTTCTCTGTAATATATCATAGTATTCCTTCACAGTTGTGACTGTAAAGAGTTGCCGTGCTGCTCTCTTTACTCATTTATAAATACACCACAGTCAGTTTTTGCAGCATTTCAGCATTTTATTGTGACTTTATGTCATATTATTGAGTGATTGCAGTGGAACCCGGACTTAGAAAAGTGCAACAACCAATACAGTCCTGGGAAGCAGTGAAAGAAACTGGCTTTTATTGATCTGTCCTAATTACAGGAGTCAATAAAATTTATGGCTTTCAGTCTTGCCAGAAGCCACTTATATAACATACTGAGTTGAGTAGTCACTTCTAATTGCAAGTGATCAAATGATATATTGCTCTGCAAAACAAAAACAGTGCAGAACAAATACGGAGCGGTATGAAATGCAGTCTGGAGCCGCATTGCCAAACAATGCTTTCACAACTGAGCAGCCGTTGTTTTTATACTCTGATAGCAAATCATGAAATAAACCACTACCTGTTATTTTGTGTGTGGCTGTCCTAAACTCAGCATAGTACTGTAAATATGAAAATAACTGCATAGCTTTCAAGTTCCTTTGACCGATTTCCCACTGTATACATGTCCTTTCAGTATTCAGTCAATTCCAACCATGTCAGCAAAAGGCACAACCTTCTCTACCATCATCACTACAAATCAGCACAGTTGAGACTCAGGGCAATTTGATGAATGCAGTCTAAACCACTGGCTGCCTATATAGTAAAATTCAATGTACAATACAATGTATGCTGCTTGGCTTGTTGATGCAGATTGTGAGAGCAGGGCTAAGCTCCCAACACTTAGTAGATCATCGTAATTAAAACATAAATTGGAGGTATTGAGCTGTATGCAGTTGCCAGTGCAGGCTCCAGGGAAGCATTGATTCATGCATGCACTTGGAAACAATTGCTCTGATTTGCACAGAGTAAAATATAGGAGCCTTGTAAATAAAATCAATAGCAAACAAGCTGCCTGGCTCTTCAAATAGTAGACAGTGAATTACAGTCAGGCAAATAATACTAGAGGTATGAGCGAGCATGTGCACACGGAAGAGATGCGAGCTTTACTGTGACTGCAGGATGTGATGCAGAACAGCTAAGCTATGTCTCAGCTGAGAAATCTCTTAAGAAAACTGTATTATTGAATGATTATCGATTGATTTTGATGACCCAATGAGGTATTTGAAAGTATCCGAGGAAGGGACAGGCACTAGTTGCACAAAGGTATGTCTACCTACACAAGCCAGTCTTCATTTTGATCTTAGTGTAATGTGAGTTTGACAGTACAAAAATATACACTCTGCCCTTCAAGCCTAAAAATGTAGTTCTTAGTGTGGTGGTAGATTTGTGTTTTGTGCTGTGTTTCAGTATTAAGAATCATTCACACTTGCTGACAACTAACACAAAAAAAGACCATAATTTGTCATTTGCTCACACATTTCTGGAGAAGCAATGAAAAAGTAGCTGCTTAGAACGGTGTATTTTGTTGCTATTCCTTCATTCAATACTCAATTTAAAATGTCCTTGTAACAGTTAAATTCTTCCATTCAAAAGATTTTTTTTTTTGCTAGAGTGAACAGAGCTAGGCAGTGCGGAGCTTTATCTCGGTCAGCCATATTTGTTGGTTTGAAAGCAGTCCCAATTTACCCAGAATACATAGAAAATGAGTCCTACTTAAGATAGTCTGGAACAAGAAAGCTTTGTACAACCGGTGGACTTTGATGTGTATCATAATTCAAAATAAGCCAAAGTCAAAATCTGTTTTCTGATGGGGGCTAATGGCAAGAATAAAGGTCTGATGCTATCTTTATTACATGGCATTTATGTTTATACTGAACAATAACAAATGCTCTGATAAATGAGCACAAAGTACACGCACCGCAAACATCGCCATGAGAATACCATTTAACCACCTGCTGCAATGCAAGGTGTGTAAGAATGCCCATTAATAAAATTACGTACCTAGCTTGTGTAACTGTATTTTTCTGGTAGTACTCTTTCTACACTAATTACACCAGCTACTGTATGCTAAATAAAAGTGGTACATGGGGTCCACTCAGGAGTTTATCTGAGGAATAAACAAGTCAAGCAGAGCTGTAAAAATTATCTGATTTTGCTTAAAGTTCGAGGTTCACTCTCAAACATGCTGTATGTTTTTCTTTTTTTCTTTTTTTTGTGAAGCTAATATAGCATGATGAAAACACAGAAGCACAATGCTTGCTATCAACAGAGGTGCCATGTGCTATGGCTGAAGGAATATTCCCTAAAATGGCTCTGGGCACACACCTGAACCCCTTCGCCTCCACATTTACAAATGTACATCTTGAAATGAGTCGCAGATTTAAGGAAACAACACTGCATTAACTATACAAACCACAAGTTAAGTGAGAAGTGAATTTTGTACCGGAACATTTTAACGAACGTGGGCTTAAATTCATGTCTGTGTAATCCCTGATTTCCAGGGTGTTTCTCAGACTAATCATCATGCTATGGGCAGTGCCCTTCACTGCCAGCCACACAGGGAGAAAAGAGAGGCGTCGGGGGCGAATGAAAAAGTAAAAGAGGGAGGACAGAGAGAAGAGCAGTTACAGATGAGTGCAGACATGAAGACAGCTTTTGCAGGGAAAGAGGCTACAGAAAAAGAGTGGGCTGGATGTATAGGGAAAATTGGATAGGGAAACAACAGAGGGAGGGGAGAGGCAGGCAAGAGGAGATAGCAGGGGTAGAGTGGCAGGAGAATGAGAGAGGGTAGAAAGGAGGGAAATGAAGGAGAGAGGGAAAATTGTAGAAAACGCTAAGGAAGGTGGTGGAGGAAGAGCTTTTTCCTCCCAGCCGTATACTGTATCCTCAAAGCGGCTTTCATCCGCCCTCACATCAACAGCCTAGGTTGAGAAACCCCTCTACAAACTCACACACACACACACACTCACACTCACTCACTCATCATGCCAAAAAGCGTCCTTTGACAGTAATCATGAGACTACCTTTTGGCATCAAACAAAACCTTTTTCATGCATTTTGTTGCTACAGGGAACTGCTTAAAAAGGAATGTAGAAAACTCAAAAAGGTTTCCTCTAATTATAGCCAAAATGAGCCTCACAAGCCAGCTGAATATTGAAGCCTCAGTTTGTGAGACGAAGCAAAAATTGAATGATTTGTTTTCCTTTTGTTCTACAGGAAATCGAAGGGGCACTCACAAAGGTATCTTAGTACTGACAGACAGAAAAGACAAATGTGCACATGTAAGTGCAAACTTACATCCTGATAAAATATTTTCCCTGTATTACCATAATAGTATTGTATAGGGTCAAATAAAATTTTACTAGATATAAGAGCGCGTTTGCACACGCATGTGCACAACGCCTGTGCAAATATGCACACAGCCTGAATAAATGCTAGGAGCAGAGAGGAGACAAAGGAATTAAAGCGAGGCTGACTAACAGAGTATGACGTGTCCAAGGCCTATCACTAATTATGCCTCCACTGCTACAAACTGTTCCCTTACTATGATCCACTGAAACAGGAGACAAGGGAAAAGGCTACAGCTATTAATGCTGAAACCAGCCCATAAGTGAAGTGTATGTTAGTCATAAGACGGTGTCAGGATAGAGGAACAATCTTTATTAATAAAAATTCTGATAGCACAAATTGATAGCATTATTTTGGTTGTAATAATAGTAAGTAAAGTATTATTGTTCTCAGAATTGGGTGGTGAATTTACTGGAACTACAAAGTGCAGCTAAAGAAAATGGATTTAATGAAAACATCTATTAAGTTCAAGACTGCACCGTACAAAGAAATCACGTCACCTGAATTCAGCAAACCGAACGGTTCAGGCTTAGATTTCCTTGTTCGGAGTGGAGATGAGTTCAGCTTCCTCTGGACCCAGCACATACATCCAGGTGATTTATAGTCATGTTGTGTTTTACTCATAGACTATAAAAATAATGTGACGTCACCCATTGGTGGAATGACAATATTTAGATGAGAGGGTGGAGCTGATCCTAACGCTAGCTGCTAGCTTGGTTAGCACGGTGCATTTACAGTCTATGGTTAACTGTGATAATGCTAATGCTAATTTTAGCTAACGAAAAACGGGCTTAAGACCATTAAGACCATTTTATTTGGTCAAATTGGACAGGTCTATGGAATCTCAGTTGTGAAATGTGGGACACCAATCTATGTTGCAGCTCTGCTGTGTGACTTATGTTCATGAAAAGACTTTGTTTCCATTTTAATCTCATCCGTGCTGTAATCTTAAACTTACCCTAAAGATTTCCCAAACAGTTTTTGCATGTTAGCCGTCCAAAGTGGCAAAAACCGGCATGTTATTCACCAACCTAGACATCATGTAATCACTTTAAAGAAAAAGATAAATACAACACTAGTACTACCAGACAAGAGAGGCTAAATGTCTGATGTTGGTGAGTGCAGACATATCTATTATCATGATTTAGCATACTGTTCAACTCATGGTACCTTCAACATCATTGGGCTCAATTATGTGGGAAGGATAGTGCTTTTATTCATATACAATTTAGGTCTCCTATACCAATCTGTGCCCACATGACAGGATGGTACTGGACCGATAAGGCAATGCTTGGATGAGATGTAGCATCTGGCTCAGGAGACTAGGTAAAGCAGAATGTTGCGGATAATGTATTCAGTGGACGCTGTCTGTTAATTTTGTCTTCTGCATAGATGAATAACAATTTTCTTGTTTCAAAGATGGCCCAATTTACAGCCATTTTCACAAAAAAAATGCTCTCTTTTAATCAAATTTTCAGCTCCAAAATGCTTTCTCTGATCAGGTTGCAGAATGTAATGCATCCTCCTCTGAGTCTTTTGTGATTGACTCACTCACTCTACTTAAATACATCATAAATTCCCAACCTATTGACAAAACCAAATGCTAGAATCTCATTTGGATGAAATGAATGGCATCTAAATTTGGAAATATAGGGCACTCTTCTGTATTTCAGCCCCAATTTGTGGTTTAGGCTGATATATTTTTACATTTTTAAAAATCCACAATGCACCTACTGAGTCGTGTCAAGATGTCGAACCTTTGCTCAGCAAAAATACAACGACGCATGCAGTACAAACCCAAACAGACCTGGTTCATTTGCAAACGAACTGTACACATAAACACCCACAGAGATTTATGTCATTATCGAGTGACCCACATGCTCACTTAGATCTCTGGCACTCCCCTAGTCTTCCCACAATGCACTGTTGCATGGGTAACAGAGATGATGGTTGAGGCTGAGATGTTGCGGCATGCCATTTATCTCTGTCAGAGGTGGCTGAACACTAGTTCTTATTGGCTGGGCAGGATTCGTGATTGCTAAAGCGGCACCCCAGTCTCTGAGACCATGCTAATTAAACAGTGGGGAGAAAAGAGCAAGAGGCCTTCACACTCTACCCTCTGAGGCTCCATTCTGCTGCAACCAGCATTAACACAGTCCCGAGGCTTGGCAGAAATGGAAACCCAGCTTAAAATGCCATGACCCATCTTTGTTGTTGACTGTATGATGTGTTTGCACAATGGAAACAATGATTCTCATGTCAGATTTAATAAGGCTTACCTTTCAGCACTCAAGCAACCCTCCCAACAGTTCAAGAGCTGCGGGACAGCAAGGAAAAAAAACACACACATTAGATTACAGTTTAGTCATACCATCATAAAAGCTGTTAAGATATGAAGTTGATGTCATCTAGGGGAAAGAGGTCAAGAGGCATGGGTGAAGATAGCATTGTGTTTTGTTGTTGAAATATAATTTTAATCACAGCTACAACAGTGTTGTGATCTGCTGCCCTGAGCTGAGCACTAATTCAGCACTGCTGTTGCTTTTTATAGTGTAAAGGGCAAACATTTATTACCCACTGATTACATTTGGCAGGCATATGTGTCTGACACTTAAGCCCTTGTAATTTTCCAACCCGTTTCAAAAAACCCTTCTTCACCACTGATATTCAATCACTGCTTGAATGTGGCAAATCTCCCATGAATTTCATTGGGACACAGAAAAGGAGTTGTTAGAACAAAGGGGAAATGGGAGTTAGGGGGGCCACTGAGCAGCTTTTTAGTTTAGTACTAATTAAAATGTGGGCGGCCCTCAAAAGGTCAGAGATTGACCAAAAAAAAAAGGAAACAGGGGGCACGTCACTGCTGATTGTGTGCATAAGGCGCTCAAGGTCTTGCAGATTAATACCAAGTTCACTTTCAAAAGGGGAATCGAGAGAGATGGGACAGAGAATTAGTCGTGTGACTGATAAACAGTATATCTCCATGCTCTGTTCCCTTCCTCTTTTTTTTTTCCAGCTGGGAGATAAAATTCAGGCTTGGCAATGGTTGCCAGCGCAATTGATTCTGGCAGAGGAATATGACTGCAGAGTATGAGGGCTAAGTATCTGAATAGCTGCTGTCAAAATGCTGAAGGGGAATTTATTCCTAGTTTATATGCAAGCTATATCATGGAGTTACTGAGACTAAATGGCTACAGTTTGATACAGTAGGCTGCCATTTCACTGGCGTATAATCACGAGCTGTTCTAGGCACAGGCTTATGGGTGCTGTGCCTGGTTTCAATGAATGCAATAAAAGCATACAGTCATTTGCTAGGATATGACAAATCCTTTACATTTTGCAATATAAAATCGTCTTTTAACCGTTGTTGTAATTACCATGAACTTAATATTGGTCTACAAGTCAGCCCGTTATGTGTGAAAACTGACATTTTGCAAATCTGATATACTTGAGCTTAAAAAATTCCATTTTGAATTAATCTTCTGATGCTGCTGAGCATCAGTTATATTAGGGGAATGTAATGCAAGCATAATTTGAGAGGGAGAAAATGAGACGAACCAAAACACAACAGAAAGTTTGTAAGGAGGAAAAATATGTCTGATCCATCCCTCTATTACAAAGGCTTCTGTGGGGAATACAGAAAATGATTAATAGGTACACTCCAGTAATCAGCAGACAATAAGAGAGCCACCTGTCAGAGGTCTTACTGCCCTTTGTAGATTTATGGCTAATAATTGGCCATGAATGTAGCCACTCTGGTACTACCTGAACCTCACAGGGCCAGTAGATCGGAGATGCAAACAGATGTTTGTTTTATGTGCGGAATACCACATATGATGGTATGTGGAGATGCAGAAAATAAATTCCAACTGAAAAATGCTTGAGCCTGTAAGAAACTGAGAATGGTTTGTAGGCAGCAAGCAGCCTTCCCTAAAATAGACAGGCTTGTCTGAAAGGAGTCACATTTAATGGTCCCCAAGCCTCTCTTCACTTTATAGTATGAAAGATGTTAGGATGGCAGACATCACTGCTCGTCATTCTACAATACGCTATAAGATAGTATACTTAACAGTACTAATTTGATTTGTTGCTCAGTGTACACATTTCAATCTTAAACACTGTTTTTTTTTCATTCTCTCTCTAGGAGCACCCACCCCCCTGTGATTAATGAGTGAGCGCACCTGTGCTCACTCATTCGCTCACCTGCCATTAAAAGCCTGAGGAGAAGTTCAGTCTGGGCAGCGTGTGTCAACCACGTGCGTGTGGTTCTTGTACCGATTGGTAAGATTACTCCTTACTTGTAGGGAGGGTGTATTTGATTCCTGGTCTGGCTTTATGTAACTTTGTTTGTTTGTGTCTTGCAGGTTGACCGGCTTCTCTGAGGCTCGCTCTTTGTTGAAGATATTATATTTTTGTTCACATTTATATTGTACAACAAATTCTCTAATTCTCTAAGTTTCCCACTCCTCCTTCTTATCTGGGTAATTCTTTATTGTTACTCCCTTCATCTCCTAGACCTTCTCGGTGTTTGACAACACCTTGAAATGTTTTAGATTGTTTTAAATATCTCCAAATAATGAAACAAACGAACAACTGGGGAAACAGACATGATGACCTTCTTAAAACACCATCTGTTGCGCAGCACAACAGCAGCAAGGCAAGATTAGCCAGTGAGGCTGAAAGAGTCACATTGTATGAGACTCCACGGTATTCCGCTGCACTGTAAATGGCAAAACACTGTATTTCCACATGGCTTAATTTTGAAACCCTATTGTGTGTTCACAATTCAAAAGCCAGCGGAAACATGTCTTCGCTATTGTAATTAATAGAAGGGTTAGGCAGCAGGGTTAGATTTGACGGGCACAAAGGCGACTGCAAAGGAGAATGAGATCGCTGTTGACGTTTGACATTTCCATTTGTATCTGTGACAGGCGATCAAGCCAGCAAAGGAAGTGATATTATCCTGCTGTATGTAAACATAGTCTGGGAAAATCAAACCTGATGAACAGTGATGATGTGCTGCCTACCTAAATAACCCTGGCGATGACAGGCCTTAGCGCTCCATTTATTCCAACACTAATGTCAGCAACCCCCCCCACACACACACACACCTTACCAGTGCCCCTCCCCCAACCCACTCGCCTATCACTGCTTTTTTCACTTCCTTCCGTGTATATTCCTATATATACCCTATATTCCATGTGAGATATTTGTTTTTCTATACACATTGGTGTCAGGAGCTTCACTCTCCCCTCCCTGCCCTTCCCTCCTTGATCTGTCCTTTTTTTCCCCCCCCCATTCGAAATTCTCTGTCCATTGCCCTCCTGACAGCCACCCATCAACCTGGGTGCAATTTAAAAAGCCCTTCAACAGCTGCCATTCCACAGGACTGGCTATCAGTCCAGCTGCCAAAGCCCAGACAGGGACTCTGCTTCAGCAAGCAACTTTGAACGTCAGGTTGGTTCCCCCAATTCCAAATGGACTGAAGGTGAAAGACTCTATTTCTCAAAGATTGGTTCAGCTGAAGGCAGGGTGACTGAGGTGGAGTTTCGAGCCGGCATTGCTACTTCTTTCTTGACACGTTACAGCCAACATCTGGCATGCAATGTTGTGGTTTTGGAGACAAATAGTTTGGCTTATTGTTGGCCGATTGAAATGATTTACAACAACAGCATGAAGCTGTGTGTTAAATTATATTTATAAACATTATGGTGCTTTGGGGAAAAAATGAAAGCCTTTTGGGAGATTTCTGTGTGGCGGGAAATATCTGCGGTTCTGCAGATTCATCACTTGCCTCTAATGTTCATGTGTTTTTGCTCAAGCAGTGTGCCTGCCTGCCTGCCTGCCTGCATGCAAACTCTGCAAACATCGCTTGTCTAAATGCGCATGTTGCCTGAAACAATCAAGTGAAAACGGCTCAGGCTTGAGGCTGGGCAGCCTGCTGCTGTGCACTTCTCTCCACCATATGTCTTTGTCAAAAATATTTGCTGTGCACTGAATGAGGGATGAAATCAATCCAAGTGCTATTTTCCCAGTTGCTCCTTATTAAAGGCAGCAAAATTGTACTGATACTTGCCAGATCAGCCCACATTGTCAAATGTAACAACTGGCCACCAGTGACATTTGCAGACAGACCATCTGGTCTCCAGCGTCCAATAGTCGTTTCGGGGGAAGAATGGAATGGCTGAAGCCTTTCTCCTGTCTCAATTAGCAACTGGGAGAGATGGATGTGAAAACTGCTCTAGTGTTATGGGCCAATCAAAGACGTGTGCTGTGTGCCAGTTGGGGGGTGTTGAGGTGGTCCAAAGGCACTAGTGAACTAAAATGCATCACTTAGAATGACTGAACCGATGTACTTGCTAGCCTTCATTTTCCTGAAATTCACCCACTCAGCTGGATGTCTGTACTCTCTATCAACACTGCCTGAAGATAAAATCAACAGCACAGCAAGGTTGTGTCAAGGCGCCCAATAACACAAGATATAGTTTTACAGTAAACTTTGCCGGAGTTTTGTTTTGTCTTTGAGCTTTTCAAAATGCAATATGTTTGTCATATCCGTTTTATATTTTAATGGTCTAATGCAAATACTTAACAGGCTTCCAAATAGCTGCTGCTGAGGTCTATTTAGCAAAAGGCCATTTTAGCTGAATTGTGTAAGTGCTGCATATAGCTGAAGGAGTGAAGCTATTTTCAACTTCTGGAACGACTACAGCCATTGTGTTGTGGGCTCTTGCTGTCCGCCAAGGCTTTTAGTCCATTGTGTAGCAACATCACTTTTGCCCATAGCCACAAGATCCACATGAACAAAAGCTCCAGTTGGCTGGGTCACACTGCGTTGTACCTGGGGGATGTATGCATGTTTTGCATGGACCGGGGAGGGTGATTTTTGGGTCCATTAACATGAGAGAGGGCTGCAGCTTCCAAGCTGAAAAATTGCCCCTAAGCAAGCAGGCATTATGGGGAAGCATCTTCCCTGATCCCATTCAGCAAAGAAAGTTAATGGAGTTGAAGTGGGTCGGCTAGAGTTAAATTGAATCTACTGCCAATGGAAAGGCTTTGATGTAGCAAAGATTAAGCAATTGTTGTAATTTTATGTGCAAACCCAGAGTACCCATCAGCCTCAGAGAGCAACCTTTTACATTTTTTTTTCTTGGTCCATCAGTGGTTGCTTTACTCTTTTGGTAACAACATGCAGCGAGATACAGTAGTAACAGTTCAGTATGTGTGAAATGTTGGAGAAATGTGTGCATGTGCAGAGTTTTCTCTTTGAGGATAAACAGTGGCTGTAACTGCATTCATCTATCCATCCAAATCAATTATAAAATAAATGTTGGTGAGAGTGAGGAAATTAGGCTAAAAACATGTTTGACAAGAGACAAGATTTTATCACAGAACTGAACTGAACACTTCCCCGTTTTCGTTGCAACTTCTCAGATTGTATTTATAGCATGTGGGTCAAGGTCCCTTTTTTATTTTTAATTTTTAAGAATACTTTTGAACATGAATAATGAGATGTGCGTCAGATATTTTTTTTTAAACTTCTCTCTAAACCTCAAACAGCTTCTCTTTAGCCAACATGTGTAGGAAAAGTAATGGATCTCTGGTGGGATATATCAGTTAATGGTAGAAGTGTCCTTCTCTTGCCCTTCTGTAATAGCCAAGCGTCATTAGCGAGAGGGTTAAGAGAGGGCCCAGCCATCCATATGTTTCAATAATTACCTTGCACTTCTGTCAAGGCACATACAGAAAGACTAAACCTACATCAAAGCGCTACTATTTTTACCTGTAAAGACAAAAAATAATTCAAAATGCTGTCTGAATGTGCCACTCTCCCCAGTATATCTCCCTTTTTTTGTTACTTTTCCTTGGGAACATTTGAAGCGGCTGAAGGTGAAAGGTACAAATGTTCAGGTTTTATCATGAGAAAGAGGCCGCGGGTCATGCCTCAGCCTCGGTTAGGGAGGCAGCAGTCTCCGCACTGTGAGTGACACATTATTTCTCTGTAACCCCCGCCACTCCCATCCTAACTCCTCCAAATCACAACCTCCAATCTATTTTCTGCCTGGCTAGTCTTATGAAACTGCATATATTCTGTCAGATTACACCCATCATATTCCCATACTGTTTAGTTCTCGGGTGTTTGAGAAGCAGATTTGGAAATGATGGCCAAAACAACATAGACTGTGTGAGCTGATCAGAGACACGCTGCACCTCAGAGGTTTAACGATGGACCTTTTGTCCTTAAAAAATTAATCCTTTTTTCTGTTTTCTGATCCTGTGATGTGGTGATTATATTTGGATTTATTAAGGTCTCAGTGGCATTCATTAAAATTCACTATTCAAGCCTGTTATTCGTCTAAAATATGTTTTATTTTGTAAAAGGCAAACATTTAGTCAAAGGAAATAAAAAGAGCTAATTAAAATGACCTTTAGTTTAATGTTTTCCTTGAATGGGCCAATAGGTTGCAATATACCTTTAATATGATTTTACCTACCATGTACCTTGTAGAATGAAAAAAAAAATACTTTCCAAAAAAACTGCATGGACTATAACCAACAACAAAAAGATGATGACAGGGAAAATTTCATTTGCCGGGAAATTACCTTAATGTGCTATTCATTCTGAGCCTGAGCTGGTGTTGTGCATAAAAACGGCTGCATGAGAGACAATCGCTAATAAAAAATGCACATGGAGAGAATAGTGTATCAGTGCAACAAATCAGAACTAACAGGGCAATCAAAAGGAAATCGCCTTCCTTGCATCTGCCCGCTGCTACATTTGAGCCATGTTAGTGGGAGACAAAACATGTACAATTTAATTATTTTAAAGCAGCATTAATTGATTTCTTTTTGCCACTTGTGGGCAATGGAATGAGCTGTAAATACAAACTGACATATTACCTTATTAAGTTTAATGTCCCAGGTGATGGCAAACCAGGAAAAAAGCTGCTGTTAAGCTGATAAATGCTCATCTATGTTCACCAGCTAGTTGCTATAACTTTGTCGTTCTGTTGTTCGGTGCTGGGCTCAAGCTAGCAAAGTCGGTTTATGAGACGCTGCAAACAGCTGCCTGCTATCACTGAAAACTGGATTGATAAGAGCAGTGACAGTGAATCAAAACAGTAAAGTTGCAGGCTGTTAAGCTAACAGTTAGCTGAAAAAGAACGAAATGCTTCATAGAGCTGAGCGGAATATTCTTTGGGTTTGTCGCCACGAATTGCCACTTTTACATTACACATAGAAATGTGATCTATTGTTAATATAAAAATATTGATTAGTGAGGCTTAAATAGTCATTGAACCCACTCGTTTCCAAAAGATCAAGACACTCCCTCTGCACCCTGCTTTTAGACAACTTCTCGGGGAATGCCAGCAGTCTTACAATGTGAAAAATGAATCCTAAATAACCGAAGCCACAGTTTTTCTAACTGAAAGTGTAATGTCACATTAACTAGAAAAACCTGCAGCTCCTTTACACAGCGAGTAGGACAGCATTTTTTAAAAATCTTACACTGAAATAAGCTTTACATTCCAGTAATGCTGACAACTCTGGACCTTTATACAAAGCTCATGGAGCATAAAAGGGAAAATGGCAAATGCCTCGGTTCACAAAGTCAGTATTCTACTCATTGTCTACGGAAGCAGCTACAGTGTTTGCAGTCAGATGACTAAACTGTCCTTGGCCACCGCAGTAACATGTGATTCCTTCAACATAGTGGTATTAAAATGAACTGCATTAGCTTAATGGCCATTCAGTAATGTGAATTTGAATGAGATTTCCTGCTGCACTGATTAATGCTGATTGATGCATTTACTCTGTCTGTGCTGATGACCATTAAGGGAATTCATTGATGTGTTTGAACTGAAGCTTCATTCAAAATTAAAAGGAAGCGAGATGACAAATTTAACAGATGTACTGAGTACACAGGAGATATATATTTTAATAGCTGTTGAGGCGCTACTCAAAATAAAAAAATTACATTAGAATTCAAAGTGTGCTGATTTCTATCACTTAGATCTTTTTGATATTGTTATCCAATTATTCATCTGCACTAGATTTGGTGTCAAACTTGTTGAAATACTAGTTTATTCCAAATCATCCGATTTCTTCCTCGCTTGAACACAGTATCTGTCTTGAGGAGTTTGCAGAATCTAATCCTTAAACATTTTGAAAGCAATTTTGCATTTATTAACCACACTGCAATGATTTCTTGCTCTCCTGATCTTGCAAACCAAAATAATGTAATTGGTTATCATCATCATCATCATCATACTCCAAATGCCAACAACATTTGCTGCGCCACCCAAAAAAGAAGGTAACTTTCAAATTGGATATGGAACGAACACTAGGTACATGGTATGCATTTGTTTACTCGTGTCAGTGTCTCATATCTGCTTTTACTCTAAATGCAGAACACAACTTGTTTCTTGATGCATTCATTCAATCCCTGTCGTATCTACTCTCCCATGAATGAAAATCTGCTAACAGCACACCACAAAAGAAGTTGCTAAGCCATTTGGATCAAGAATATCCCCAGGCAAATCAGCAATTAGAGCCTAAGCTGCCTTGTAAAATCAATTAGGAGTTGTAGTAGTATGTGTTACAGGTACAACACTGGCCCGGCACCTCTCGAAACGGACCAGGAAGAGTGGTTTAAATCTGACTGTAATCAGCAGCGCTTAGTCACAGAATTTCTATAAAATCTTCCTCTCTTGTGAAGAGTGGGCCCATACTGTCGGTTTGAGTTGCTAAAAAACTTTCCGAAAGTTTTGACATCAGTGAGTTGATGTCAAAAATGACAAAGATACAGTATATATTCAACATTGTAAGTTCCTGAGCTGAAAGACTATATTTTTTGTCTTTAAATAAAGTTTTTAAATCATCCAATAACTTATACAGTAACCTATATTGTGGCGACATACGGTAACAGACTAAAGTCTGTGGTCTATCTTTTATGCCACTGTGTCATGGATTTGGATTTGTGTGGAGGTTTAAATATGAGTGTTTATCTGTGGCAGCAGCAGAAACAGGTTGTGAACACAACACTGATATATTATCACCTTTTAAGATGATATGGTGAACTATTTAGCAAACAGTTGCAATGTAAACACAGAGCAACATTAGCATTCATTTGAACTCATGTTTCTGGCAACCTGGTGAATGTAAGTCCAATTTATTCCTTTAAGCTTTTGTCTGTCTGCTGTTTGGTGCTTGGCAGGTAGCATTTGAGTTATCAGACCTTTTTTTTTCTGCCTGCTGCAACCAAAAAGGTCGCCATTAGCGCGAGAGCCAAAACATTAAAGTTGCGGGCTGCAAGGCCAAAACAATGAGCTGAAAGAGGCTATAATGCTCCGTCGAGCTGAGAGGAACTGCAGAGTCAGGTGATAACTTTCTGTGGGTTTGTCACTGTGAGCGACCCCTTTCACATCACTCATAGTAATTTGATCCATTATTAATATAAAGATACTGATTATAGGTGCTTTAAGCTTTTGAGATCACTTTAAAGTATTGAGATAGAGGTTTTGCTATGGAATATGACTTTGCTTGCTAAGCACTCAGGTCTCAAACTATCAAGAATGAGCCATTTATTTCCCAATGAAAGCTCCTTCTTCAACTTTCACCATGATAATTAATGAGATTGACATTTTCAATTATCTGTTTCCTGCCTTTACACGGCTGTTCGAGTGCACAGCAAAAGAACAGCTGTTAGCATCGACAGGGTTAGAAGACGGGTGATAGAGAACAAAGAGGGCAACATCTGCTTCTTTGAGAGGTAGTGTGTTACTTTTCATCAGTACCTTCGTGTGGACATACAACCACCTAAACAGATTTCCTCCAGGTTCATCTAATATATTTGGACATTGCAATATGTACCAGTATTGGTTAAGTTATGCAAACAGACGTGGTTTGTTTTATGTTGCATCCTGCAATCAAACAGTTGGTACAGAGGCTGTTTGATGCTCTTCACTTCCTATATCCTTAAAATAAATACTGCCATATACAAACACCAGTAAACACAACTTACTGTAAAAGCTCTGCACAGGCTATGTGACAGATGTTAACTTGTTCTCAATGTACTATACAAGCAGCTTTCCTGACATCCCTGCCGCCCATGTAGCAACTGCTGGCAAATACAGCCGTTCACAATTGCCTTTCAGAGTTGTTTAATCTCTAGCAAAGATTTTTCAGTGACAAAATGGGTCATGTAGAGGCATGGGGCCCTTTTTTTTTTCTTACTCTCACCAAGGTCAGTAGGTCTCTGTTGGCTTATGGCCTATTCAGCTGGGAGCTGCAATTAGGCTGTGAAACAATGTATCATACTGGGTTAGTCACCGGCTTCAGTTGCCCACTAGTACTATACATCACCCTCGCTTGCACCACGTAGAGTATTTGGAAGGCCACAGTCAGCCCACAGGGGAATCATTAGTTCATATGTAAATATGAGAAATGGATGCAGATTTCACCTTGCACGGTTTGAGAGTGTAGTTGCCTGGGAATGACAAACAAGGGTCATATAGCCCAGCCACTGCAAATGCCTTTGGTTACTGTTGTTATGATCCTGCATGATAATTGGAGAATGGAAAACAGTGACGATAAGGAGACCAGTGCAGATACGTGCCAGACGAAGACAGTTAAATAAACAGCAGAAAAAAGGCACGGGAAGACTACAAGTACAAAATAAATGTAAATAGAATTGGCAGCGAAGTTTTTGCATGACTATCAGTTGATGTAGTTGTTCATGTGCTCCCATGAAAGCCTGGCCCCATTTTCATGTGGTTTTGCATTTGTATAGTTTTTGTGAGAGAATTCATACCCTGCTGTGGTGAAATAGTTTCACGCTGAGATCAGTGGAGCACATGTAGTTCAGTGAATGCTGTTGTACATTCTCACTTTTGCACATCACAGGAGATGCAACAGCTCATTCTTCCTCACTGGGCCAGAGCAAGTCAAAGATGCAAATGTGGGCACTCAAGCGTGGAACCCCTGACCTCAGTAGGCAATTGTGAAATTATAGAACAGCCAGCACTTTCCTTTCTCCTAAAAGAATGTGAAATATGCATTGGCTCATTTGTTGTTGTTGTTTTTTGTTTTTTTTTTTACAGGAAAAAAAAACACCCACAGGGCTGATTTTATTTCATCATCTTGCTTGTAAGAGCAAAAAAAAAAAAAAAAAAGAAAGATCCGAAACATCACAGAGAGTGACAGATTTATTCTGAATTTCCATCGTGACATTTCAGAAAAGATTATATCTGGTATGCTGAAGTCAGGAGATTTTACAGTGAGGTCAAACCGCAGTAGTTACTCCAAGCAGAAAATGAATACCAGCACAGATTCCAACTGTAACATTGGTACACAGGTGTGCACACAAAGTACAGACCCATTTCACATCATGGCTGACAGCAAAAATTCCCGGCCGCATGTTTGAGTGTTTGAGGGGGAATGTGAAAAATGTATAGCCAGAAAATTCAGTGTGACAAGCAATACAATGACGCACTTCTTTTTGCCGTTCTGCTTTCATGTCAGTGTGTGCTGCTGTCTGCGGTGATTACTACGGGCATCACTGTGCACTTTGTGAATAATGGAAGTACTTGGTTCATATTTTCTGAGCCTTCTAGCATGGAGGGAGGTGGTGTACATACAGTAGAAAAACAAATCACCCTATAAACAATGATTTGATTTTTTTTTAGATATAAATTTACCTGAATATCAACACTGTGAGAGCAACTCGGCAGGACATTTGCTCTGCACAAATCTTATTTGGCTGCAAAAGCGAAAGGCAAGAAAACGCTCCATCAGCTCTCATAAGCATTTCAAAACATTTCATAGTGTTGAGGAACCAAATGTGTCGCCCAGCTGGGCTGATATTCAGCGGTCCTTGTGTCGGGTGCTTCTGGGGTAAGAAAAAAAAAAAAAACTAGGCTGAGTTTGTGCAGTCCGAGAAAAATAATTAGCACAATAACGTGGTGAAAAAGGAAATGCAACTTGAGGAAATCAACTGTTAAGGAACATCTGAGCCCGCAACAAGCTGTGCCTAAACATATGCTCCTCCGGTGTTTTCAACAATACTCAATCTTCAGTCCCTGCAGGAGAAAAGCCTCTATTTATAGAGCAAACCAAGTCATTCAACTTTAATATTTCCTCAAGATGGACTGCAGCTTTGCAGTTCTCTGTCTGGTCTAATTTCACAGGTAGTATTGTATCTATCATTTAGTTCCCGAGTGGAGAGTAATAACTTAACCATACATTTTTTTTTGTTTGGAAAAGCAAACATGTGGTTGCGTCTGTAAAATCTACTAATGTCATCAAGTTAATTAAAGCCCGGAAACTTTTTGTAGACAAATTGCACTTAACTGGAAGAACAAATGTGCCCACAAACACAACCACAAGTCTTCGGTTTCTAAATTACCTCACTCGGAAAAAAAATAAATACTGTTTTACACACAAACCAGTCTCAACAAAATTCCACTCACTGACCAAAACACCTGATATGGTAAAAATCCAGTTCTTCCATGCTCTTTCTTACTGTACAATGTAAGCAGTTAGTACCATAACTGTAAGATTAAACTTTTATATAAGCTGAAGTCATATACACTCGCCTTTACTGCAATCTTTGTCATTTTATGTCAAAATTAGGCTGAAACGTCAAGAAAAAAAAATGACGCCATCTGTGGTCATGTATGAAGTACTGTTCATAGCTGTGATATACTCTAATTTATCACCCTGATGAAGTTCATTCAGTGGTATTTGGTGACAGTATGTTGGCCACCACCTCATATAATCAGGAGTCCATAACAGTGAGTTGTAATTATCTGTACCTATACAGTCCTCCCACTCAGTCTATTCTGCTGGGGCTTACTGCAGCAGCTCGTCTGAATTGGGGGTATTTATACATGAAATTAAGGTGTAATTAAAATCGGTCTGGTGCTTAAGGGGCTGAAGGTGATTATGCTCATTTGCATAGTACACTGATTTCTTTTTTTAATGCTGCCTCCACAATTAGGACTGGTTCTAACACATTTTAGACATCCATCATTTTTAATATTTCAAACAAAACCCAAACTCAGGGATGATTAGAAAAAGTGTTTACGTGCGATAACATTTTGCATTCTTAATGTATCTCCAGGGTAAGGCAAAAGTGATTGACATGCTACCGATGTTAATGAAACTGACTAAAATTCTAAATGTGCATTTTATATTTAAGGGATCAAGCAGATGGGTGCATTACCACCACGTTGTTCTAGATAAGATTAGAAATTGTAAGCAATGAAACAAGATTCTGGTAAGAATCTGATGAGGAATCATCAAAAATGGACCTCTGAAAATAAACATTAGTATTCAGCTCATTTTTCACAGGCACAACATTATCTAATTTGCTCCATTGGGCTTGTTTTGAAGCAAATGGGGGACTATTATATGGGCTGTAGACCAAGGAGAAACTCATTACTTCTCACATTATCACTGGAAATGCGAGGAGGAAAAACTGAGCTCTGTCGCTTCAGCCTGGTCGCAGGCTAAAGCCTCGGCGTCTCGTCCAGGTTGTAAATGGACCCCTCTCGGCTGATACGCCATTGCGTCCTAAGCCATCCCTGATATTTGGTGAAGGGATGTCATGACTGCTCCAGCTGTCACAGGCACAGCTGTTCTCTTTCCCCTTGAGTGAGCAGAGCTGCCTTCGCCCGGCGGCTTGATGCCGTGTGTGTGTATGGGCGAGAGTGTGTCCAAGTGCAAGCGTGCAGGGATACTGACAAGGTGCACTAGCAACACAGCTTATTCCAAGATACAGGAATATAAACAACTGTACACAAATAAATTGGCAGCCGCAAGCTAGGAGGCTGTATGACTACATGTTTCTCAGCTATGGAGTAAAACAGAAGACATGATTTATCTACTTCAAGATAGTCAAAGAGGATGACTCCATGAAGTTACAGAGTGACAGACACATATTCACTGTTCTTGTGATGATGCGAGTGTTGACGAGTACTATGCTCTACCCTTTGCTTCTTGTCCGAAGAGGCTTTTATGAGAACCTGAGGAAAAAGTGCTGCTGATGTTCGCATCGGGACGTGATTGATGGGTGAGCCCTTTGGCCTGGGCAAGCATTTACTTTATCACAACACTCTTCACACCATGACTGTGTACCTCTTGAGGTCTAGGTGTCCAAAGTGCTAAAAGGGCCATATTGATTGCATACTGAAACAGTCAGTTATGATGAATAGACACCCGCTAAATCAAATTCGGAGATTAATCGGCCAGTGGTAGTGTCATTAGGGCTTTGTGATGGGTGAATTAATATGGTGATTAAATGAGAGGTTGCTACTATGTCGACATGTCAGCTCTGACAAGCTGACCCCAGATCAGCTGGCGATGGAGTATAAGACACTTTATCATCTTGCACCTATAGAGTGTCTCTGACCTTTAGCGTTTTCATTTATCATCTAGGGGTTTTCCTTACAGTTGTGCAATGGTTTGAGAACGGCCCACACTGGCTTGGAAATTCTTGGTTTTAAATTTAATGGGGGAAAGGAATTCCTGCATAAACTGAGAAAAGAACACGAGCATTGTGCAAGGTCCAACACAGCAGAATGAGAAAAGACTATGAACTGCTTTCTGCATCTATATTGGTCGAGCTAATAAAAGTATTCTTGGCTGGCAGGAAAATGCAAATGCTGACAAAATCAATGCACCCCGCTGCCAAATCCACAGACACTAGTGAGCAGATTTGGCTCATTTCGTAAACAGGCAATACATATACACACGCACATGTATACGCACACTCTCACAAACGGAGCCAAATCTGTGATACACAGTGTCCCTGTGACCCTTGTGCTCCATATGGTCAAGAAAGAGGGCAGAGAAAATAAGCACACGGCTCTGTAGGTGACTGCAGCTTGGCAGCCAGCAAAGCCCCAAGGTTCATGGTGCTGAAGCAACATAGCAATGATTGGTACAACCCTCTTTTCCGTACCAATGCTCCTGTCCTGCTTCATATGCTGTAGTGTGGTGTATAAACAATGTTCTTGTGGGAGGGAAATGTGGACATTTTTCTTTTTTTGGACTAAAACCAGACCCTTAACTGAACCAGATTTGCAGCATCTTAAAGGAGCAAAGCAAACAGAACACACATAAATCATGTATGTTTACAGTGTGTGGCTATAAACACAGATCCCACAGAGCTCCACGCTGGCTATAAAGTGATCTTGCTGAGCAGAAAGACCATGTGAATGATGGCGAATTGGAAAATTGGAAAAAGATTTAGAAATTGGCTCCATAATTATAAAATTATTGCAATAAAGGCTTGAATCACCCAAATTACAAAAAACACCACATTTACTTCCAGTAGTATTCATAGACAGATAACTTTGGTTTATTTGACCAGGTTTTGAGATTTCTGCTGCCACCACATTACAATCGAGCTGGAGGTTTCATTGGATTTAAAAAAAAAATTCTAAATACAACAACGTTTCTTTGCTGGAACATTGTCCAAGTCCTGACCCATTTTTGAACTGATCATAATTAAAGCTATGGCTCAAAATATAAAATGTTCTCTCGGCTTCTAGTCCTTGAATGCTATTCATGTTTTCAGTACTGTAAAAGCCATGGACAAAGTCACGGCTGTTTCTTTTCCTGCTACTACTACTCATGCTAGAAAGAAGAAGAACGGCATGACAAATTATATGTGTGCCATGTTAATACACTTTCTCAACCCAATGGAATTCAAACTGTCTCCTAGCTCACTTAAGGTGCACTGATGCACTGGAGCAAAGATTGCGTGAAAATTTGAACTGAGACTTTAATTAAACCATTACCATCAACTTCAAGGCGATGTGAAAAGCTTTCTCTTTGCTAGCGAATAAATAAATATTCATTCAAAACATGTCAGCTCAGCTGGTGTCAAATCTATCAGACAGATGATATATGTTCCAACTCCCAACCCTCACCCCTTTTGCCTCATCCACAGGGATGATGATGGGTGATCGGTGTTGGGGGGCTTTTCAATTTCTCTCAGTGGAGCTGAAAGCACTCTCTCTCCATTATCAATGGGGAAAATATGTGCCAATCCTGCCTTTGTCAAAATGCACGCACTCGGTAGCAAAAGCTTTTATGTCTTTATGTAATTTGTGGCAATGACAGTGCCCCAGAAACATTTTACAGTGTTACTCTTCGGTTTTGCCAGTGGAGACCATACAGTGCACTTATCGCAAACTACTTTAGTGGATGAGGGCCTACCCCAACAAAAAGATCATCACTCACAAATCAGAAGCGCTGGATGACCTCAAGATGTTTTGATGTGTGAAATAATGTTATTGTGATACAATATTCATAGAGTGTGATTGGCCATTCACATGTGGCCATATCTTCCAAATGGTTTTCTAATTTGAGTGGACAGGTCCACCATTGGGTCACCCGCCAGCACAGTTATGCATTTGACCAGGAATAAAGCTGAAATCAATTTCCCCTGGTCTCTCTGTGGGGCCTTTTGAATGGCCTTGTGTTTGTGCCTGAGGGAGCACTTACTCCACTTTTGCTGACCTCTTTGTCCTTTCCCCTATGAGCATATTGCTCCCATTGAAATGATAACTGCTTTTCAATCTGTGATCAAAACAACTGGGCACACTTTTCAAAACCCCAATGGCTCTCAGAGCACTTAACCACAGCTACCAGAGAAATGAATTTTAGGCAGTTATCAATATGGGTCTGGGCATAGGGATTGTCAGAAATCAACCTAAATGCTGCCCATGGAGTATTTCTTGTGACCTCCATTTCCTCCTGCATGCTGATTTACAACATTGAAGGGAAAATCTAGTACAATATAGACAGCTGGCCTTATCTTTTTACCCGTATCAGTGGCATAATCATTTCTGTTCATATTCAGGCTCTACCTGGAATATGGCATCTTCTTCTCAATGCTTTTTCTTTTAAAATCAAACTATGGTCATATTTAAAAGGAAACATTACTAAGCTATAGTATGCTTCAATGTTTTTAACTGTGTACAAAGTTGAACTTAGTGTAACACAGAAGGAACAAATGGAAACAAATACAATCATTTTCAAACTTCGTGTCATATGCGATTGTAATTCAATTACTGTACCACCAAGGAGGCCTGGAATCTGTTGCAGAATGGCTCGTTACGACTCACTGCTTTGGGTAATGGTGTTTTCTTTGCTCGGGAAATGAAATATAATATCATTAAATAGAGATATGCAGAATGAAGTGTCGACAGATCCATCTTGGCTGCCTGCTCAATCTGTTGGTGGGTGCTGAGTGGGTCCCCAATGACAGATCCAGCTCATCATTGAAACATCCCGCTCATGGAAATCTGGAGATTTCGCTCGTCCGACATTTTAGAGATTTATGGTTGTCAATATGTTGAGGTAGGAACAAAGACAGGCAATTAAGGGAAGATCCTGAAGAATGCTGAACAGTCTATTACTAAGGACTTGTTGTTAAGATTGGAAGTCTTTGTGAAGGCCACAGCTTCACAGTTCAGGCAACACACCTTTCCTGCTAAATCCAGGTCCACTTGTTAAATTTGCACCTGTGCATGGATGAAGTCATTCTTGAACACAGCTATCAGCTGTAACTGAAACCATTAACAAGAGAGGGCTCGGATTTTCAGTGTTTGCACTAACCCCTGAGATAATATTTGCAATGGTACCACTTCTTTTAGCTCCAGATAGCAGTTAAGAGGGGCTGAGGAGGGGAAAAACTAAGAGGAGAGGCAATAAAGAAAAGCTTTGATGTTGTCATGCATGATTGTACGGAGGCATTCTCAGGCCCGTGTTGAGCGTGTTGATTTAGTGAGGGCTGCCGAAACGAGCATACAGATGGCTACTGGTGCTATTTGGGGCTGAGAATTAGAATCTCTCCAACATCCTTTATCTTGGGTGACACTTCAAATACTTCAGACACATGCGTCAGATTTTGTTCCACAACTGTGGCACCATGCCCATGTAATTAATTTACTTTTGGGGGTGGGCTGACTGCCATTAGAAAAAGGACTACAGAAAGGGGCACGGGAGTGATTAAGAGCTTTTACGGCATTGATCACGCAGGCTAAAAAGTACTAGACTCCTACTATTTGTTCTAAAAATGAAATTTGTTGTCTTTATTTCACAAAAGAAACAAACATTTCCACATATAGCACAATTTTCAGTCTAACGGGCAGCTAGTTTAAATATTAAATATCATTAATACATTTGGATTAATGAGTTAAAGAGTGATATGCCACAATCTTAATTTCAGCACACCAATCAGAGGAGGGTATGATGTCACTGAAAAACAAAGCAAAGCCATGCGATAGCTTGGCAATGACTGCCAATTCTGGTGGCACACACAGGGTCTCCAGGTGTTTCGGTCTTGCCTGCCTCTATTGAAACAGCAGGGCATTCCAAATGCCTAACAGGATTCTGCACCTGAGCTCAGCACTGGAGAGCCAAACAATATGGAGGTGTTTTATTCTGAATCGTAGTGTGTGGATCATGCAAGCAGGCACTTAGGCAAAGGTGACAGATGTTTCCCTATATCAGAACCTGGGATATAAATAAATAACCGCAAAGTGCAACAAATGAGTTGCGTCCACTCCATGTGGTGGACATCTGTGCTACAGGCTGCCTCTTGTTGTGGCTGAAGTCCCTTTGTTTTAGTATCAACGGATGATTTTTTGTTCTTAAATATAGAATATCCTCTGCTTTTGAAATAGGAAAATGTCTTAAGGTCTTAATGCATGTTTTTAATTGAATTATTGGAGCATTTAGGTGTTTCTCACCAGGTTCCACTAAAAAAACTGACACTTTTGTTTGAGCTTCCAGAATTGTATTTAATATCTAAAACATTACAATCTTTCAAAGCCACGACTTAAGATAGACATTTTAAGGACCTGCAGACACACTAGTAACCAGAGAGACGTGACCTGACGGAGTTTTAATTTCCTGTGACGGACAAATACAACTTGGAGGATTTCATCTGCATGTGAATAATCTGATGAAAGGGGACCTCTACTATATGTTCTGCCTTATTTCTATCTTTTTTTTCCCCCTTAATATGACACACCAGCAGCAGCCTTTTGTACATTACACTTGCAAGTCATGCACATTTGGCTAAACGCAGCTCAGAGGCATAATGTAATCAGGGAAGCCATATTCTTGTTGCACAGAATTCCCAATATTTTGGATAATGGGATTCAGCACATTCTCATCAAACCCCTTGAATGAAATATGAATTTTTTTTTATAGCTGTGGTATTTTGCTAGAAAAATATGCTTGCCAGGTGAATAATCACACTGGCTGGAAGTGACAAACCAGTGTGCTGTTCCATAAATAAGATGGGAATGGGACTGAGGAAAATTATTATGATCCCTTTAGGAGGTTGTTCTGCTGTTACCATTATAAAATATAAGGCTAGTGCTTATACATATAAATTCAAACTAAGGCTGTTTGGCACTATCCAGTGCCCCAACACTCAAAGGGGCTTTAGATGATTCACAACTGTGATGACATGCATCCCCAAACAGTTAAGCCACTGTTTGATGAATGTGATCCACTAAATACAGTGAAAGCAGAATATAGTTGGCAGAGGTTAGCTGACAGAGGATTCTGCTGGAGTAAGCCACAAAACACCCTGTTTTCTACTAAAAGCTGTAAAACATGTGTCACTGCCTCTACTGCCAACATTATCAGTTGTTTTAGACTGACATGCTCTTAAAAATGGAAATTTCTTAGATTTAGTGATACAAATAGACCCTTAGATTGGTTAACAAACCATTTATAGTCCGGGGGAGTAAAAACATTATATACAGATTTATAAACTTAATGTCCCCCCAAATTCAAATTTGAAAAGGTTAATATAACACTTACTGTTCACCCCTTTGTAATGATGCCTTACATTAAACATGACTTGCTGCCTACTCCTGACTTGTGACATTTTGCTTTCTAAGAACCAATTGTAACACCTTTTTGTAATGGTAATTATACCAAAATGCCAAAAAAAAAAAAATATTTTGACCATACTATATAAATTCATATAGGTTTATCCCTGAACATTAATATTTTATTATCAAGATGTTTATGATTTTTTTTTATCAGCCTGCTCATATAATGGATGTCTTTAGAGTAATTGGAAATTCAACCTCCCACCCTACCAGGGGTGATGTCAAAACATTTACACCTTGGCTTGCAAATCCGATAAGAGCAGATTTATAAAGATAGTGATCTCCTCTGACTGTTCACAGATATCTTCTGACAGTCACGTTTGAAGAGTCCACGACCTTCAGAGTCACAGCTTTGAAATGGAAAGAAACCAGTTAGCCTGAATTAGTGAACCACATCCAAAGGTTCAATGGACTCCATCCATTGTGTTACTTTGTCAAAACAACAGATTGATAGGAAACCTATATGGGTTCAGGTCTTTGAAATGGCACAAAGGGGGCAGCTTGAAAAAGGATGGATTATGTCCTCTTTGAAACTTGTGATTCCACACCACTAACCTGAGTCTTAAACTGGTGGATGATTTCAGATATCTCCTTTCAAAATAAAAAAAAAGGGCAGCTCTGTCACACCAAAGAGGTCAAAGAAATCAAGTGAATCAAAAAGGCCTGTAATGCTTTTGGTGAGGTCCATTTCTTAAACTAAATAAAGTATATCGTCAGAGTAAAAAGAAAAGCCTTGTTTCTCATTTTCTGGAAGTTCTATTCAGCTATGTCTGCCTTATCTTCCATCCGCAGCCAACTGTATGGTCCAGCACTGCCTTGATACGACAAGTGTAAGATAAACTTGACAGATCAACTTTTTCGATAGTCACCGAGCCCACAAACAACTGGGGCCTCTAATCTGATAATCCACCAATGAAAGATTAGGCGCAGGGAGTATTATTGTGTTGTCACTCTTGCTTACAGGGTCACATGGGCTTTAGCTGCCAGGGTTAGACATCCCTCGGCAAATCCTACGAAGGTGTCACATCGCAGCAGGTGAGGTGTGGCGATAAGACAGACTGGGAGATATTAAATGGACCAACTGCAATTATCACAAGAGTTAATGAGAAACCAAAAAAAGGGTGGAAGTGTGGCCTTATGATTAGAGACACACTGCCCGTATCTGAAAGGGCACATATTTGATCCCAGAAATAGTCAATGTGGTGTCCATCAACAGCCATTTGTACTATGAAGTATCCTCAAGCAAGACACTAAGCCCCTCCTCGCATGTTCTTTTTCAGTGAATGCATTCAACTTTTATTATAAGCCTTCGTAAAACATACTGGAGCTTCCCTTGCAGTGGGTTTCAAACCTAAATTATAGGAAATGGTCCGTATCAAAAACTTTGATTTATGTAATTAATGACATTAGCGCAACCCGCTTTGTCTTCTTCTACTCTTTTCGATTCCAGCTTCTCCGTACATTTCAGAACCTGATATTAACCATCCAGGCAGCTCCTGCATATGCTCACTGCTATCTCACAAGGAGAGCCGGAGAGTTGGAGTAATTCAAACATTCTTCAAACTGCAATTTATTTTCCCCGAGTTGTAATTATGGTCTATTAAAATGCAAATGATGTCAATGGCGGAGCAGCGCTAATCACTCAATGTCTGTTTATGGGCAGTACAGCCACATTAGAGAGAGAGGCTTGCTCAGTGGAGACTGAGATGAACAGAGATCCACTATCTGTGAAGGATCCAATAAATTAGATCGCTTTCAGAATGCATAGTGTGCATTTTCTCAAGAAATGTAAATATACGTACCACATGACAATAGTCAAATTAAATATGATAAATTAAGTACCAGCTTTTGTGGTAACAGGCAGTCAGTGCACTCTTATTTATCTACTGTATATCTACAGAGGTCTGCAAAAATATTATATGACCAACTTGTACCCTTTGTGAACAATGCAAATTCCTAGGACTGCAATTAATGATCATTTTCATTATCGATTAATCTGCCGATTATTTTCTGGCTTAATCAATTGCTAATTTGGTCTATAACAAGTCAGGAAAATAGTGAAAAATGGGTGTCATTGCTTGTACATTACAAAACATAATAAATGATGAATTAATTATTTAAAAAGTTCATTATTTTTTGTCAAATGAAAGTAGCAGTACTTTTGATTGTTAAACAACTGCTTACGTTTTACTTATTACTGAATATTGACTATTACTGATAGATCATGATATGGATAAAATATATCTATTAAAACCTGTTATAACTGGCACCAAGTGTTTTAAAATGTTTGATGAACCTTTGCAGCAGCAGTATCTATAAAACCCATTCTGTAGTGCACGTCACATCAATTTAAACTAATTTACTGCAGCATATTACCACAAATCAATGTAAATTGGTGTGCTCTGACTGTAATTGGTTAATATTAATATCATTTATAACAACACGGCTAATCAGCAATGCAAACCACACAAAAACATTTCCTTCTCATAAAAGCTGGATGCACCTGCTGCCTTAAATAAAAAAAAATTAAAAAAAACACTAAAATTGACATCATTCTCAAACTCTTCATGAGACAGTATGGAGTCACTGGTGCAGATTTTCAGCTGGGTATACGTCCACGGTTAAACAAACGAGGTCGATAATTATCAATTTGTCAGTGTTTTATTCATGAGTGCATAGCCACGGGTACAATATGTTCATGCATGTTAAACTACACATGATTTCCTGTTTTGGATCATGTGAGTGAAAGCTACACAAGAGCTGCACTTATGGAATAATGAATATGAGCATGAATTACGTCTGCGTCGTAAGCAACCTACACTATTGCATGTTCTCCTCTCCGCCGTGTGTAATTTCAGCACACTGCGATTTTATGTGGCTGATGTTTACACATGTGTATGTTATGTGCTCCCATCATTTTTGCTATGCATTACATGGAGCCTAGCGGAGATTAAGGCTTATCTATAGTACTGTACCCATATGCCGTGACAACAAGCTCATGTCCCCCTTATCAGAGGGTTAGCTGCTGACAAGACATGGTGTTACTAATAATCAAAAACCTCTGAACTGTTCACAAGAAGGCAGCACTACAATGCAGTACTTCCTGTGAAATTATACAGAAATACCTGAGCAACACTGCAAATGTAAAAAAAAAAAAACACGTTTGCAAATGTAAAATAGTGTTTATGTTTAAATATTAGCTTAGCGAGAGACTTAATTTAACACTTGAAATATTGTGGTATCATATTTTGACACAGGCACACGGAGTCTGATGGGAAACGCAGCAGAATAAGCATACTAAGATAACACTGCATGCATATGAGGCAAACAAACTGTCCCCCCTCTACAGTTAACAAATTGAGAACGGACTGACCGCAATAGTGGAGTGCTTTTGTAATCACTGGTGAGAGGATTTGTGAGAATATAAATAGCACTTTCATTAGATCAATACTGTCATCCCTCCTCCGTCGGCTCACATTAAGAGCACAAGCTGGGTAATAATGGAGGACTGGTTGGACACACTCTGTAGCATTCTGTTTGATCATAAGGGGTGGTGTCCCCTAGGGCGCAGTCTCTGGCCCGCTGATAAATTCATCTTCCTGACTGTCCCCGTGGGAGCTTGCCAATGAGTGAGGGACATTGACTTTTCATTAAGGAGATCACTGCATTGGAAATTGAATTTATTTTGGTCTTAAGAACATAACAGAGCTGTTTGCGAGGAAGCCTGAAGGCCACAGAAAAATGCCAATACACAGAAAACTGATGGAATGTTTTGGTTGACTAATAATGCTCCCCCGTTCCCTCTAGTGAAATACATACAGGTGTCAAGAAATAACACGCCAAGTTGAGGACCCTGCTGTTATTATTGGATGGAGTGTAGCTATGGTCGTTCTTTACAGCAGCTTGGTGCTGTTAGCCTAGTTAGAAATGATGGTAGTAAGGCTGCAACTAACGATTATTTTTTCGATAAATCTATCGATTATTATCTGATTAGTCAATTAATCATTTGGTTAACTTACCAATGAATAATAACCATAACTTCTACCATTAATTCTCAACCTTTTATTCACGCATTTTCTCATAAAAAATACTTTTTTTTACAAATAAAAATTTTCCCAACATAAAAAAATAAAGTGCCAAGAATTGAGTAATACAAATGTCCATCAGTCCAACATAAATTCAGCCCAACATAAATAGTGCAAAAAAGATTTTAGGGCATGTGTTAGTGTTTGAAATGTTGATCAGTTCAAGTAGCAGTTGATAATCTAACAAAAAAAAATCTGAATCATCAATCTCAATATTTAACTTTTCTCAATACTAAAGGGACAGCAAGAGTTCAATTAGCATTACAGTGGAGGAGTATAAGCATGTCTACATGCTCTGCAGTCAGGCTCGCTCTTTTCTTAGTCACGATGTTCCCTGCAGCTGAGAAGAGGCGTTCGGACGGGGTTGATGTTGCAGGGACAGACAAGTATGACTTTTCCAGGATGGCCAATGTGGAAAACTTCATTTTCTTTCCACCATTTGAGTAGGTTCTCATCCTTTGGGACAGGCGGTTTTCCAAAGTATATCAGTACGTCATTCTTCACCATTTCACTGTTAATATCATCAACTTCAACATGTCCATTGTCTTCCTCACTGTTGCTGTGCTTATTTGATACTTGCTGAGTCATCCTGTTCCACACTGTGATGTTGCTGTGTTTCCTCTCTCTCCCTTCTTTTTGCTTGCAGTGCAAGAGCTTGAACTTTGACTTGCACTTTTAGGCCCTCCTCCACTGGCAGGAACTTTAGTTTGTGAAATCTTGGGTCAAGACCAGCTGCAGTAATGCATACATTTTGTGCATCATCTCTAAATATGCTCTCCAGCTCCCATCTCGAAGTCATCTCCTGTGCTGCAGCAGCCTCGAAAAGCCTCGACAGGCATGGTCTCAAATGGTGTGCTCTGTGTTTGGAGGCCCTTCAACAGCGGAGGAAGAGCAGAAACAGTGACATAAGCCTCTCCACTCAGGAGGACAGTGGCACACTCAAAGGGCTTCAGCACTTTTTCCCAGTTCTTCAAGTAGGCTCCACTGATCACTTCTCAGATCCAGGAAGCACTTCCCTTGCTGTGTGACTTCTGAAAGGGTTCCTGTCACAGGCCACCTCTGTCCCAGCAGGCAGCTGATTATGTAGTATGAACTGTTCCATCTTACTGATACATCTTGTGTTAGTTTATGCTCAGGAGTGTCCATTTGTTGCTGCTTTGATTTCAGCTTGGTGCTGGCCAGCTCACTCTTCCGTGAAATGTTCTACAAGGCATCTTGCAGCCCTGAGTGCCTTTGGGCATCCTTCAGAGCATGTTTGACAACTAACTGTAGTGGCCAGCGCACCTGAGAGAAGTAACTCCATGCCTCTCTTCCAACATCCTTAGAGCAGCAAAAACATTAGCAGCATTGTCATGCACAACAACTATTACAAAACGGCTCAGCTGCTTTTTCCACCTAAGCAGCAATTTCTTTCAGCTGTATGTTGCTCTTCATGTGGCATTGTGGTCAGGCTATATGAAGTCAGCTCCCAGTCTTCATTAATAAAGCGGCAGGTGACGCCTGAATATGCCTCGGCGGCAATGCTTGTCTGCGCATCTGTGGTGGGAGTGATTCTTGTTTTGACCTCTTTGAGTGAAGCTTTCACTCTCTCAAGAGTCTCCTCATGTTTACTCTCAATCAGCTTAGTGAAGTGGGCCCTGCAGGAAAGTGTGTACCCTGGGTAAAAAATGTGTTGACCATCACACAGAAGCCCTGACCCTCCACAAAAGAAAAGGGGTCTCATATCCTTGACAATCATGTTGAGAATGCTATCAGAGAGTCCAGTGGCCATGTGGGTCCACAGTGATGGATTTTTTATGGAAAAAATCTCACACAGAGACACAAAATAAAATCTAAAATATTTTAACATGAAATCTATGAATGAAGAAACCATTTGAAACTTTAACTTTTACCTAATGATCACAGAAGTTCAGATTTATGCAGTGTAAGCCTAATTAGGAAAGGTGTTTAATATATTCTGCCATTATTACCATAGATAGTGTTGAGTATGATTTACTTCAATGGCTAGTGCTGATTGTAATCAGAAATGCTATATGTGCATAAACAAAGTGCTTACAACTTGCAAATGCGCTGGAAAGTGATGTTGCCATACTAGACTAGAGTCTTTGTTGAGTTCTCATCTGGAACACAACAGATAAGGACGCAACGACGACTCCCAGGCACTGGCTACCAACCGACAATCAAACAAAACTCACTGTCGTAGTGCAAAGACTTACGCTGCTGTCTCATCGTTTTGAGGTCAGAGAGCCCCAGGATGTTTTCTTTTGAGTTGCTCATGCTTAGCAGTTGTGCTGCTTTAGTAGGCTTTTCAGTTTTACAAAGTGTGCAGAGCACCATTTTATTATGTCTCTGTTTAAAGAATTCCCACATTTTTGACAATCAGGTTCAGGCTTTTTGGGATAAAGTCTCATTTTCAGCATGCCCGGGAGCGGGAGCCGCCATAATTGGGGATGAACGTAAACAGGGCGACACATCGACGCATTTCACGCAAGTCAACATTTTTACACAGTTACATACAGAATCTATTAAGAGTAGTTTTTGCTGTATAATCGCATATGTATAGGTGTATTACAGAAATATATACAGGAATATTAATTAAACCTTTAAAAGATTTTTAAAAATAATATCCACGTATGGTTATTTTTTGACACAATTTTTTAAAAACACAAACTAAATGGGCTTATTTGATAGGTTCCTTACATTTCTACAGTATATTATTATACTCTTACAGTTTTAATGCAGATGATTTAATATTATTTACAGACTATATTTTATCACCTAAATTCATGAGGGTTCAGCAAAATATTAGGGGTCACTCTCTGGCACTGTACCTTCCACCTATGCAAAGCTTTTACACTTGCTGTAAATTTCATCAAGGTGAGCTAAAGTGTTTACCCCATTAATTTATTTCAGCTAAAGCCAGAGCACTGACCCATAAAATGAGCTAAGATAATACTGACCTTAACATGGTCTTCTGCACATGGAGGTAATTGCTAAGGCTCCAGATCAATCAATATTGACTTGCCAGTTTTTTTTTTTCCAACCCTTCCACACCCACTATTGCTTGAGCTGAATGTGTAAAATTGGCTCTAGACGGATGGAGAACATATCCCTGATAGTTTAACCTTTATCTAGCTAACATGTTCACTTATCTGTACAATTATAGATTTTGCCAGTCAAGCTGTTTCACTGAAAATCTGTTGAGTGTTAAAAGACTGGAGAGTACAGCTAGGCTAATTGTGGAGAGTGTTTTTTAGTCGAAATTCTCTAAAAGGATTTAAACACGTCCTATAAGATCCTAACAGTAGAGAGTGGAAAGTTATGTCCATGCATAAGCATTTCTGTCATAGGGAGACTTGTATCTTTTGGCACATCACACCAGAAATGAAATAGCTGATATTGAGCAATAACATTTCAACAATAAATTACTGAGAAAACAAGTATGCAGGCGCGCGCACACACACACACACACAAACACACACACACACACCTTTACATCACAATCGCTATGTACTCTAAGGCATTTGATTTCTCTTTAATTTTTCAAGGAAGGGGCACAGACTTAGCAGGCATTTCCATCTTGACTTGATAAATCTCACAATCTTCTTTTCCTTGCCACACTGAAGTAATTTATTTTCTATCTCTCCAAGCTATATTTTCCAGTTAATATTTCATTTTTTTTTTCATACAACCTGACAAAGGATGCCACAAGGGATGATAAGAATTCTGAAACCTTTGCACTCTCGCTCTAGATACAGGATTTACCTTGAGAATTTTCTGAAGAAATAAGACTTCTAAAATAACCAAGGCACTTACAACAACATCATGCTGTTCTTTATCAGCTTAAGTACAACCCATACATTGTCTTCCTCTAATAGTTAATGAAAGACTAATGTGTAGATTTGAGTTTTTACATATACTTATTAGGTTATTCAGGTGTATTCAAGTTCATTGATGACTACAACTAACCACAGGGTTACAACCTGCGCTTATTATCTGATGAAAACAGCAGCACACATGCCACAAATGTGTTTCCCCTCCGGTAAAGATCACAAAGACTGGCTGACTCCAGGTGCTATTTATAGTTTTCCAAAACAGCAAATCCTGATTGTGTCACTCAGACCTATTTCCGTCCCCAGCAGCTAAACATTCATCATTCATATGCTACAAATGTTTTGACACAGGATTGTGAGGAGCACAAAGTATTGCATTAAAAACTATGATCTCAGTGATTTACAAAGCCTGCTTGTGTTCTTTGCAGCCGAACCAAATTACATGTTCCTTGAGTGATGGGTAGCAGTATCCTTCTAGCTATTCAACTCTCCCTTAATTTGAATTTGATAAGATTTCTTTTTGAGACATTGTTAATGTAAATTTGGAGGGAGGACGAGAGCCTACCGCTGGCTTAACTTTGATGAGGTGTTAATATCTAATATCAAAAGCAGATAAAACCCTTATTAGCCCCAGTGGTCTTGCTAGAGTGGGAACTTATTACACAGAGGAGATGAGACGAAAGCAGATGAAGTAATTTGACTGCCGGGGGCTTTGTTACGTGTCCTTAAGCTTTCTGACGGGGTCAACTTAATTTTGTGACTTAAATGCTGAGGGTTTACAAATGCAGACAAGCTGACATTGTTTGAGAGATCTAATTCAGACTCTCATATTTCATAGACTGCAACATCTGGGGGATTACAGTGTCTCCAGCCAGAGGCAGTTTGATAATCGGTTGTCATTTTAGGAGTTGTATGCCCTTCCCAGCTTTGGCGGTTTTCTAAAGGTCTTTGGTTCAATCAAATGTTTGTGAGATTAGTTGGCTGCACTCCTTTCAAGAACTATTTCCATGTGGGTTGGGTTTTAATGTTTGCCTTTAGGCTTCCACGGTAAAACACTGAAAATATGCTGGAAGACTGATAATTTTGAAGTCTGAGAAAAAAATATAGTCACGCTTCACTGCGAATTAATGGTCAACAAGGAACAATACACACTGTAAAAACAAATCAGTTGTGAACTGTAAAAGTTAGTAATACCTATAAAGAGGATCATATGGGCAGCAGGATGTGTATTGAATTAGTAAAAGACAGTTTACAAATGTTACTTCATGCAAGGAGTGCTATGTATTTGTTGCTTATAATAAATGAGGTTTTTTAGCAGTGTAACCTTTAAACATAAATGCAGTGTTACATACTGTACACTGCTGACTTGTAAGGCGTTGTAAACTACCTTCCAGAAAGCACAAAGTAAGCACATTGTTTGTAGCCACCAATCGATGCTTTGGAACAAGAGGAATGAGCGTTTGACTCACTGACTGAGGGACAGCATCAATACAAAACGTTCACCCTAAACAAGTCGGAAAACACCTTGGGTTCCAGCACTATGTCCCATTGATTTCTATTCAACTCAGCGCGGATTCTGCAGCATTTTAGACATTTAATTCTCTTTCAAGCAAAGTCATTACACAGCTGAGCATTTAATTAAGCAATCACTGTGGTGCAATCTGAATGATTCAGTGCCTAAATGAGGGCCAAGTTGGCAGTGTCTAAATGTGGGCCAAGTTGGCATCAATGAAGCTGCCTCTAAAATTTAAGTTTTATAGAAAAATGAAATCTTTGAGAAGGATCTGCCATTCTTTATTGTATAAACTGTACAGCAGCAACATGCTAAAAGCTTAGAACACAACAATCACATTCACTAAATCCACATAGTTACACTCTTAATTATGTGTGTTAAAAGATTTTTTTGAGATGGAAGAAGCTGGGTATTCACGGCTGACCTATTTCATGCGCAGAAGAAACATCATTTTAGGGGCATGGGCACAGATGTGTCTGAGGATGTACTGGGGAGGTGTTCTCACCTCTCCACGCCTCTGTGAACAGGGCGACAGTTTATTATGTCTGGATGTGGCCTCTGTGTGCTTGGTCTGCCTTTCCCCAAATGGGCTCAGCTGCAGTGACATTGAAATTCATAAAATGTTCATAGTTGGTCAGTCAGCACTGCTTGTTATGGATTTCATAATGAGCTTTGGATAACTGCAGATACAGTACTTTGATATATTTCAATTTTTTTTCGCAAATCATTTGAATCATCAAGCCTTTTTTATAAAGCTGTTGATTGCCTTGCCACGCTGTATCAGCACTGTTTATATTAAAACAATTAGCCATAAAAATAGGAAAACAATAGTTAGCACTTTGTGATTCATTCATTAAACAACGCTATCAAAGAATGGTAGGACTCCTGCTGCAGATAGAAAATAGACAATTAAATTCATGTCCTGTTGAAGCAGTGTGGGCAAACAATGTGAATGGGTTTATGGTCTCAAATTACAAATTGCTTACAAATTTAAGTCTCTGGTAAATGGAAAATTAATTTCATGGCAGGTTTGCCTCTGATGCTGCAAAGACCTTATTTAATACAAAGACTGTGATTTTTTTTGTGGTTGTCACCACCTCCGCTGTTCTATGTGATTCTGTATAACTCTCATCTCATCTTCTCTGTGTAGTGGGCAGGTGTGCAGGTGACATGGGCACCTGCGACTGCACCTGTTTGTGTCACAGTGTGTTGTCTCTTGAAGCCATTGGTTCCCAGTCATGGAAGTGTGCTTTCTACAACTGTCACATACAGCAATTGTTTTGAATTTGTTCCTTCACAGCTTTATAAGAACAAAATAACTTTGGTGTTAATCAGTATTCCTAGATGGAGGTGTAAACTTAACTAGTTTTTAGATTCTTTTAATGCTGTTTTGTATGTATTAAGTCATTCTTTGGCTCATATTTAGACAGTACACAAATTAAAAGACTGGAAGCTTGTGCCACACAAGTGCCACAGTGATTACAGAGCGCCTTTTTCTTTTTTAAAACAAAAATTGTGCTTCATAATGACCCCCCCCGGTGCTATTGCAGTTTTAAATATATATATATATATATATATATATATATATATATATATATATATATATACATATATATTCCCAAACTTGAACTTTGACATTCTAAACTGCGACTACAGATGTTAATCAAAGTCAAAACTTAATCCCGGCCTGATAAGATGCTCTATTTAACAGACTCGTTTTAGCAGGGGGCTCGATCAGGTGAAATGAAGAGGAACTGATTGCTTGTGGTGATTGTGCTGATTACATTTTAAATTTAAAACTTTCCTCCTCGAACATGGTCCTGAACAGCTTCGCAGACAATGACATAGCAGGTCCCTGCAATCTCATAGACTGGTAGGGAAATACCACACTCTAATTTTTACTTTGGCTTACGGAGCTACAGAGCTGTGCCTATTTGGACAATTCAAATGGAAAAACAAACAAAAGTCTCATCAGGATGATTCTTTGTGTGTTGTGTGCATTAAGTATATTCTACAGATTCTATAACTATGTGTAGATATAGTAACTTTCCTACTTGACCAACTCCTTACCCCTGTCATTTATGAAATGGATAAAATAACACTGAATTATCCCCACCAGATGCAAAAGCTGAAAATGCTGCATTATTTTGTCAGGGAAAAGCAATTTTCATATTATCCTGTTTATGTATTGCCACAGCGGCATTAATCATCAGCATGTTTTCAAAGTTTAATAAAACAATCATGTTCAGTAGGAGGGAGAGTTCAGCATTCCTGACCTTCTCTTATTCTGACTGTGGGTAGAATTCACAATGACTGAGATCCGTGTTGCAATTTTCCCTCTAGTCAAAACATTATGGATGCTTGTGCTACAGCTGTCATATAAATGACATTTGAAAATACACGATGAAAGGTATTTGCATGAAATACGGCACGGGATAAAGCATTAGCATATCGGGAGGGGGTATTTGCAATTGTGTCCATGCCCTCTCTTGGTGATGACAGATCATGTCATGTACGTACACGCATAAAACACTACATGAGCCACTAACTGCGATTTAAAAATCAAAATAATTAGAAAATAAGGCAATCTGAATATGTGTTGGTAGCCGAATGTTAGTGTTTACATAAGCACAGTACTTGATGCAGGTCTAGTGGGCATCCAGTCCAATCACTTTGTAAGCATGAATAACCTTGTACTAATGCAAACACACAAGAGGACTGAGACTAATCTATGATATCAAGCCAATGTGGAACCTCTTTCTGTGACAAAAATGGGAGACTCTCAAATCATTTTACAAAATCATATCAAGTTTTCTGAACTTTTGAATCCCAGTGGGTTTAATATCATGGCAGAGATATCAATTTCAATCCGGAAAATCGCTCTTGATCTTTTTTTTACATCATTTTGCATCTTTTCAAATTCATTCTCCAAAGAAATGCGTGTCGGTGTGACACCACAGATTAAGGAGCTGACGACAAACTCACTTGCCATCTTTCTGACTCTGTGCTGCAGTTGTGAAAAGTTTGAGCAGGGATGTTTTAATGTTATTCCCCTATGCATAGCCAAAGCAGGGGTCATGAGAAACACTCCACCGCCTTATGTCCTATTAATAGCTGCTTAGAAAACATTTTAGCCATATACTTTGACGAGAAAATCGGTGGATAAAACATCCACATCGTGTAATTTATAGCTTAAAAAAAGCTTTTTAAAATGGTCCTAAAGTCATCTTATAAAAATGCTCTCCCTGAATCACTTCAATTTCTCTGTGTAACCTTAATAACTATCAGGCTTCCAATGTTTCACAAGTCAAGTTCACACATCAAAATTTGTTGGCACATATTGAGAATATGGAAAAGATTTAGAGGCTCTCGTGTGAAACTCTCTATATCTATGAGAGGACTGTATCAAAACTCGGCTGGTTTTAGATTTATCACTTCTGCACAGTTGTAACTTATTGTGTTTTACTGTAGTTTGATGTAAAAACAGCTCAAATATGTTACCACACTGGTGATTTATGTGGTGATTTACATACATTTTGAAATGTTTGCACTTTTAGTTGTCTGAGTTTGGCCAAGTACCAATAATACTGTATATTTTGTTCAATAGTTTGTCAGTATTGGCTTCGGTATAGCAGCCAAACAAGAATAAGTACCCAAACTCTTGTGCTAAGTTGTAGTTGTTTGAGTCCATAGATGACAATTTCAGAACTTCAAGTTCCAACACTTAATCCCTTAAACACTGTAAATCCTCTAAATGAGCATTATTATAGACTGGTATGAAGTGATACCTCCCTGGTTATTTTCACAATGAATAATATGGTTTTATTTAGACATGGAAATCTTTAACGTGTTTTGTTTTGTTGCACACAAACTTTTAAGTTACGGGCAACAGAGGGGTGGAGATTGTAAGGTAGAAATTATATTATTTTTTCATGCTGCATTGTTGATATAAAGAATGACATGATCTTGTTTGCCACAGTGTCTCAGTAAAAAAATGGTTCAACAAAATCAACTTGACATTTGAGCTGGATGGGTTACAGAGAGGTTGTCTGTTAGAGTTAACATGCATGTTTGCATCCTGAAGTGTGTGTCTGCACGTTAAAAGCACACATCTGTATTAAAATTAGTTAGGAAATATATTCAAATTTGATTTTAAAATAGGTTATGCAGCTATCAATAAAACAACAGCATTAATTTTAACATGGGCAGTATAAGAACACATTTGTTATATAGGCTACTGTACTTACTTCTGAAGTTGCTGGCTAGTTGAATACTGTACGTGACTCAGTAAAGATGTCAACGACTGCTAGTTCGTTGCAGTTATGACTTGTGTTTTGTTTTACACTCGCTGTAATACATTTGGAAGATGTAAAGGCCTATTCACTGAATATGACAAACCGAGTGCCAGTCCTACAGTGACTATCAATCATTTTATGATGGAAATGTCGCATGATTCATGAATATTATGGACTTATGCCAAGAACTGCAACCCTGCAGCTGGAGCCCTATTGTACTGTAGTTTTGATGTATTGTATTGTATTGTTTGGTCCTATACAGTATTGTTCATAGTTAATAGCTGATCAGTAATTTTATTCTATACTGTTTATGGTTATATGTGATGATGAGCAAAAGTAATAATGTCATCTGTACTCTTAAATATTCAAAATGTCCATCTCACATCACTTATCTTACCTGTCCTCATGACCTCCACCAGTATTCAGCAATGAGTAATAATATCCATTATAAGACCATACATCTCTAAAGATAAACCACAGAAAGAAGAGTAAAATACTGAGAAAGGCCTACCTTGAGGTCGAAGGTGTGAAAGTCATGGAACATTCTCTCTCCTGAGACCTATGACAGAGCGAGGGGGGGGGGGGATGAGACGTCAGTCATGATTAGGCCACAGTGCAATTACAGTGCAGCTACTCTGACAGTGATTGATCAATGAGGAACTCCCTTAATGAAGACAAGGACTCAGGGGCTCCCAGGAGCAAATTGGCAAAAGTAAGTAGTGGGAATAGTGTCCCAGATTGCTAGAGCTAAGGCGCTAAGAAGATCATCCCGTCTGCAGCTCTTTGGTAGGGAGCAGAAATACAGTATACAGGTGCATGCAGAAGCCAAACTAAAGTCACATTAAGACCATCAAAAGTTAGAGGGAGATTTTTTTCCATCATGGCCACATAATGATATTATAGCATCTGCATCATTCTGATCAAAATCTTCAGAACAATTTCTCTAAATAGAAACAGTCTTGTTAGGACAATGGACACTCAAATACTGATTCCAAGAACACAGTTTTCCCATTGTTTATTATTAAATATTTTATTTTTTCTGGGAAAAAGTCATGCACAATGAAAAGTAGTGGAGTGGGTCCCCGTTTTTGTCAGTATCACATTTATGTGTGCATGCAGGAATGTTAGGCAATCCTGGAAATGGTTTTGCGCTGTCAGTGATTGACAGTTGGTAGCAGTACATTGGCAAGAAACGTAGCAATGCGCCAATAAAGGCAAGGCTTCAAGGATAAACACAAGGCCTTTTGGTGACTAAAAGTGAACGTAAACATAACTGATCAAGCATGTTCATTTTAGCCACAGAACAAGCAGCCAGAAAATATAACACGAAATAAAAAACAGTTTTACACTTTTACAGGTTTGCACTGACCTGGATATCGTCAATATTCTTGCTCCCTACCACATGCCAATCAGCATGTTTCTTTCAGCACCTCTTTGCTTTTATTGACTGTACTGTATCCACACGAGGTGCATGAAAGGTGTGGAGACCATAATGTGCCTCATCTTTTATTCCTTCGAAAAGGCACAAACTGGGATTTTAAATCTTTTAGGAGCTCTCCCAATTGGATCACACAAATTACTGAAGACCACATGACTCTGCCCTATAGTCCATATGACTGGTTGTTTTCATTCTACTCGTATCCCCCAAGTAGACTAGGGGTTAGGAATAATCAATCAGTGCCAACACAAAACTCGGTGAAAAGAAAATGTTTTATTGTTCTCTTGCTTCTAATATCAGGAAATGTTCAACCTAACCCTGGCCCTGATTTTAATTGTTTGAATACCCCATGTGATTTAAAAGCTAGATCTGGCCTGGGTATTATTTACCTAAATGTCAGAAATCTACTTCCTAGATTGGATGTAGTGAAAATCTGGGAAAAATCATCTGATACTGATATTCTTGTTTTGTCTGAAACTTGGCTAAACAAATCTATTACAGACAAAGACATTGCAATTAAGGGTTGCTGTCTCTGACTGTTTTGAATCTACCTGTGACTCATTTAATCTTACACAACTAATTAACAGCTCAACTCATCCGAATATTAAATGCCCAGAGAAATCCTCTCTTCTTGATTTATTTTTCACAAATCCTCCTCATAAATATTTGGGTATTGGTATCTTTGCAAATGATATGCGACAATTGTGTTATAGCCACAGTCAGAAAGGCTAAGCTCCCAAAATCAAGGCCACAAATTGTTCTTAAACAAGATCTTAAGCATTTGTGCAAGCAGGCTTTTTCTTCATGATTTCTGGGACTTTGACTGGAACAAGATCTCTCTCATTAATGTTGTAGAACCGGCTTGGAAATACTTTCATGATGCTTTTACTAATATTATAAATAAACATGCTCCTTTCCACAAATTTAGAGTGAAAGGCCAAAATAATCCTTGGTTTTCCCCTTAGCTGTCCACACCACTAAAAGAAAGGGATGTTGCCTGGGCTAAGGCCAGAAAATCCAAAGCCCAGGCTGACTGGCTGATTTTTAGACAGCTCCAAAATTGCTTTACCTCTCTCATCAAAAATGCTAAATCTTTGAGTTTTTGGAAAGCAATAAAATCTGGGGAGTGTAACCACTAATGAGTTGCCAGCCTGCATTGTAAAAGACTCATGTACTCTAACTGATAAATCAGCCATTCTTAACTGGTTTAATGAACATTTTGTTTCTTCAGGTTCTTTATTTGAGTCTTTACATCCAGATCCAAAACAGCCTAATGAGCAGAAGGTTCACTCTTCACCACCCCAATTAATTCTATGGTTCAACCATTCAATCTTACTCCTCTTGATGTGATAGAGGTCCATAAAGCCTTAAAGCAACTGGATCCTAACAAATCCGCAGGTCCTGACAAGCTTTATCCTTACTTTCTCAAGTTAGCTGTAGACTTTATAGCAGAACCTCTAACTCATATTTTTAATCTTACCCTTTCCAACAATTAGATTCCTAACATATGGAAATCTGCCAATGTTCTTCCTTTGCTGAAAGGAGGGGATCTCTAAATTATGTGTTTTAGCTAAAGTCCTTGAAAAGTTTGTTAGTAAACAACTTAAAGAATGTTTAGACACAAATGAGAACAAACAAAAAATACAAAAAATATTGTTCAGCTTTTCATTGATTTGTCCAAGGCATTTGACACAGTTGACCATGTCACCTTGGCGGATAGACTCTACAATGTTGGCTTATCTGGACATGCTGTAAGGTGGTTTTCAAATTACTTGTCAGCTAGAACACAATGAAACCAGTTTGCTGGGTCTTCCTCTTCCTTCCTCCCTGTATCAAAAGGCGTACCCCAGGGTTCCATACTAGGACCACTGCTGCTCTCCATATATGTAAATAATCTTTGTGATAATTTATCAAATGCCGTGTTCCATTTTTATGCAGATGAAACAGTTATTTACTGTATTGTTCATCCCTTTCGGCACGTTTTTACCTTTATTGGACTACGACGATCTACTCTTAATGAATACAACAGACCAGTGCCTAAAGAAGTTGGATACTGAATATCACTGTGCTTTACATTTTTTACTGGCAATCTCGTACACCACTGTACTCTGTGTGCTGCTGCTAAGTGGCCATCTCTGTATGTCCGCAGACTTTTGCATTGGTTGGCTTTTATATATAAATCTCTCCTTGGGCTGGTTCCTCCTTCTCTGTGCACATACATGTGTAAAAACCAAAATCAATATGGCCTGCACTCTCACGATATTCTACAGAAGCTGATCCCCAGAGTTAGAACAAAACTAGGCAAAAAAGCTTTTAAATATGCTGCCCCTTCTTCTTCTTCCTGGAATAATGTACAGAAGGACCTGAAATTGTCAGAGCTGATTACTATGGGGGATTTGAAGTCAATTTTAAAGGACAGAGAAAATAGTACTCTTTGTAAATGTGATTGCTCCTAAAATTTCACTTAAATTGTTCAGACATCTATGGTCCCCAGAGGATGTACCTCTTTATGCATCATAACTGGATTTTTGTCCTTGACCTTGTATTACATATTAACTGGATATTGTGTTCACTTGTTTGTAGTGTGTGACAGTTGTATTTGTCTGTATTATTTATGTTTATTGTTGTAACAATGTTTATGCTGCTCTCTTAGCCAGGTCTCTCTTAGAAAAGAGATTTTAATCTTAGTGAGACTTTTACCTGGTTAAATAAAGGATACATTTATATATATAGAGGCAGAAGTCTTCAGAGATGGAGACAAAGCTGTGGACATGGGTTAAAGAAACCCAAGTGCAAGGTACACTACATCAAAACTGTACAAGAAAAGCATGATCATAGATAGCTTTGATGAATATCTAGTCATCTGTTATTGCAGAGTAAACAATCCATATGTTGACAAAGATGGATTTTAGCTTTATTTTTGTGGTTTTGTGATTTTTGATGTGTCTGCTTTTATTAGCAATACCCAGCTCATACCCACAAGCTGATCCTCCATGGTGTTTTGAACTCTGGTACAGTAACAGTGTGGACTCAAGGGCCACTTAAACATGACTGCCTCAGTTGGACTGTCATGTACAGCCTCATTGTTAATACACCACAGAATGAGGAAACCAGGCCCTTGAGGCAAAAGCTTCGTATGCCACCGTGTTGAAATTCAGTTTTTGATTTAGCCCTGTAATAAACTCCCCGAAAAATCTGGACTGCCTTGTAGTCTGACCTACCATAAGGATGGACACATTTGCTTTCTGTTGTCGTCATGCCATGCACGTGGGTGAGGGAGGGTGCTTGCCAAAAACAGCCAGTGCTTCGAGGGAGGCATCTGACTGGTGCTTCAACTTTCTCTTCTCCAAACTTCACAATACACACACATGCTCACACTTACATGCACATGTACACATGCATTAAGATGAACACAGGCACAGTAGAGACATTAGAAACAAAATAACATTATTTTTGTTGGTAAAGAAAGACAAGTCTTTACAAAAGGCTGCCTGCATGAGCACAACAGTGGGAAACTGAATGGTTTGCAGACTGGGAATTTGGCACTGTGTTTCGCTGGAGTTAATAATTAATAAGCAGCACACACTGTACCACACGCTGCTTATTAATAAGTGCAGGTGCTTTTCACATAATCTTTTAGTCAATCACCATGTTTGTAGGCTACATTATTTAAGAGCTGACAGTTCATCAAATCAGTCATCTCATACATGTCTACTATCTAAAATGACCACCCCAGCACAAAGGCATGCATACACAGTTTCTACATTTAAAGAAGAAATTGCTCTTTGTGAATTGAGGTGATTGATTTGGCGATTGATTGCCAGTGGATGCAAGGTCTGAATACAAAGGAGGCAACCTGATATAGTCATTTCTTTCATCTTCCTAGAAGCACAAGATGCTGTTTCTGAGTGACTCCAAGCTCACAGTGCACCTGTAAGTTCACATTGTACCAAGCTAAGACTAGCTTAAATGTGATGCCCTCCACCTGCTATCTCTCTACTTGCCTTGAACATCAAGATTACAGAGCTCAGAGTAATGAAAGTGGGAACATCACATCCCCCTACAGACCACTGTGCCACCCACTGCTATTGTATTTTCTCAACTGACTCCAGCAACAAAAACTATGTGGTGCATGCTTTAACTGTTTATTTTGACTGAAAATAGTTTTCATGAATTGTTTTCATTTTTTATCCTAGTGTGCTCTTTGTTCTTTTGGTGTTTGGCTCACAATGAGTGTTTTTCTCCAGTCTAAGAACACACTTTATTAGTTTTAATAGACTTACATCAATTTTGCTTCATACTGCTTATCCAGTGAGCACAGGAGCTGTATCCTCATTTTACTGGCTTGTGTTACACTTTGGTTACCATAGAAACCAAGTCCAGTCACCCAGCAGATGTGAGGGTAGAACACCTCTGTAAGTGTCTTTAAAGTGGTCGGGTTATATTAGATTCTACTGTATGAGCAGCCTCTGTTTGGACATAATTTCAAGTACTGTAATCAGTACTTCTGCTTCTGTTATGCGTGGATACAATGGTGCTGCCATATTTAGATGTTCTGTATCAAGTGATTTGTGTGGACCTGTGAACATTTAGAAAACACATGGAAAAATATACTCAATGAATCAAGCATGCGTGAAAGTACATATTTAGTGCATATTTTCATTGCGTAACTCTAAGAGCATGATTTTTCTGGTAGTTGATGAGCATTTTAAATTAGATACACAAGAGATCATAAAACAGTTTCTTGTTTAAGAAGGGAGATAATTGTGGATAGTTAGTTGTTTTGTACCCTGGGGTGGCATGCATCAGATGCAGGAGTTCTCCTCATATACCAAATGTACTCAGTGTACTGAGAGAAACAGCTGAAGACTGTAATTGCTTGAGGTGGCATGAAATAGTACAATGTTTTAACTCTACAGACATTTGTGTACATCAAGGTTACCTTTACCCAGAGAAACTGAACATCTAAAGTACACCATCTGCTGTGGATAGTTTTCCTTTATGAAATATCTTATAAATAAATGAATGTACTTACATACACACATAGGCATTTTACCATTTCTATAATACTCTGTCACGAAGGCTTGTACAGAATGCGAAAACTTGCTGGAGCCATTCAAAAATTTGCCAGAATAGTTTGAATTCCAAGCTTATTTTCTGAATGTGTATTAATACAAGTTCAAGGTCTGATGCTATCAGAGTTTTTCAGACTTGGTTGAAGATGCAGAATAAGCTCAAGTCCTGTGCTTTGGCAGTGACACATAAGCCAGATCATATTTTATTGATCCCATCCTTTATGAACTAAAATTGCACTTAGTAATTTGCATTTTGTGGTCGACAATATGGGATTAAGACCAGAGAGAACTGTCAGTTTTGATTCCATTTACTTCCAACCCAGTAATGTGGCCTATTTAGCCTTTACAGCTGACAATGACCTTTTTTTTTTCTTTAACTTTATCCTCTCTCGTTGTCTTTCTATCTATCTCTCTATAACTCTAAGTGACTGAGTATGGGGTGAATTTAATGATTTGATGTTAACAGTGAAATGGGTCCTTGGGAGCTTCAACAGCTGAAAAGAGCTATATTTGGCCGGCAGACCTGCTTGCCTCAGCACTTAGAGGCACACGTTTAAATGTTCGGCTTTCACCCGGAATGGCCCACAAGAGGGACGCCTGAAGGGGGTTGGGGGGGAGGTTTGATGCTGAGGTCCTAGGGAATCGCATGGTCATTCATCACATTAATGAGTCATGTCACTTTATTTACAAAAACGGAAGACTTTTTTCCCGGTGATGGTCCTCACTATCATGATGCGGCATTCTGTTAATGTTGGCTGAAGTTAATCGAAAAAGGCAATGCAAGAATTAATCTACAGTAGCCCAGGTAGCCAGCCGTGTCGGGCTTATTGCAGCTGAGTATTGGTGCGCTTGGATGTACTCTGACACAAGAGGACCAAATTTGGTTGGGTTTTTGGGATGGATACTTGGGCTGATTTGGACTGTGAATCAGCTCTAGTTATTAGCACTTGGGCAAACTTTGGGCCAGAGGTGGCTCATTCATCACACCTGCGGCATGAGTCCCTGCAACCAGCTGTGCCAGATTAAGGTAATGGTTGGGCCAAGCAATTTTGGCTAACTTGGAAATGTAAAAATCTCTGGCTGTTAAGTTTGTGTAAAGACCTGCTGCCATATCAGTTGTTACTTGTGGTCGCAGTGATACCGTTTAAAGACAGACCGCAATAAACAGACATTACTGCAGTGGTACTTTACCTTTAAACCCACACAAACACTGTGATGTATGAAATAATTTTACTTTATAGCAGCTTTCGCCAAAAAATATGTCCGGGACATCCTGTAGAACCTGTTACATGTTGAAAATAAAGTCATTAAAATCCCCTTGAAAAGGAGTTTAAAACAACTCGCATTGAATAAAATTCGGTCCAGTTTTAATAAATGGCTAGACAGCTTTCTAAACAACCAAAAAAACACTGACTGTTCTGTGTTTTATCAGCTTAGTCAAAATCCACGAAACTCTACCACATTATATTAATTTCCCTTTCATTCATCTCCATTAAATCCTCACGTCTGCATCCTGAGTAGCATACCGACAGCAGTCCGACCAGGGATTGCTCAACACTGTTGTTTGCCTGCTTACTGGGCTGTGCGATATGCATATGTTTTCCGGCCTAAATTCCACTTTTACAATTCCGTGTGTTTCAGATTTTTATTAAATGATGTATTTCATCTAGTTACAATACAAGAAATCATGGATTGCAAGTTTGTTCGTTCATTATCATATGCTAGCAGGTAATGCTACTGTAGCTCGATTTAATTACTACCCAGGGTTTCCACATCCAGACTGTGAAGGTCAAACTAGTAATTTGTGGCAGAAAAACATTCATATTTTCTTATTCAATTTCACCTAATGGAGGGTGGCGATGGCGATCTCTTTGAGGGTTGTCTGCTTTAGTTTAAACAGAACATTGTTGCTTCTGAGACCCTTGCAAATAATTTAAGTGTATAGTTTTCAAGAGTTTATTAAATTTTTGAAATGTCAAACTGTTTTGAAGATAGAGAATGGTGTAGTCAGTATGGTATTTGTTACATCATATTTGTTTGTTGATTAGAGTTTGTCTGTGCATTAGAGTCTAATCTATTGATACATGTTCATGCAACTTTTCATAATAGTCTGTTCCCAGTGCCACCTGTGGACAAAGGTATGTCCACAATATACTGTGAAACAACCTTGTTACTACAGCTTAGGTTGCTGCTTAAGTATTACGGAAAAGCCAACAGAAAGCAAATTCAGTGCCAGTCACTGTTCATATCATGCTGGTGTACTAATATCACTGGCTTCCTCCCACGCTTGGGTTGCCTCATGAAAGCTCTAAAATAGACAGTGTAGGGAGATTTAAATAGGAGTGTAAGGACATTGGAACTATATGACATTTTTCTTTGCCGGGGAAATCCAAATCTGTGATATTACCATTTCAGGGGTGAACGGATTTAAAGCACGATGGGCTGATAAATCTTGGGACAGGCTGAAATAGATGAATCTCAAGTTATTTACCCTTTTTAATTGGAAATGTCTGTCACAGGGCAGCAAGCCGAGTCCTCTTCCAAGCCATTATCTGTCTGCCTTGATCATTTGCAGGTATTTTATGGAGAGTGATGTGCTGAGTGTCAACGGTAGCTTTTGAATTTATTCCTGTTGGATTTTTATAGGCTTAAAAATACAAATGCTGAGGAGTGAAAATGCTCACAAAAGGTCAGCCTGTTAATCACTGCTGTACATTCCCTGTTTCACAGATTCACAGATGACAAGTAACAAGATTCTACTGACAGAAAAGTCAAATAGTTTAATTTACTTTTAAGCTAAACTCAGATGTTTGACATGCCCCATGGAGTTTATATGATTAATCTGTCACCAGTTGAGCTTCAAACTTACTTTTGTGACTAGCTAACTAGCAAGAACTGTTATCCCTTAACAGGGCTGTGTTTTTATTAGACTTAAACAAGCCGTAGGTTCCTTTGAGCAAGCCCTTGGGCTTCAGTCATAATTGCTCCCAAGGGTCTTGTCAATAGTTTCTACCTGCTATTGAGCTCTCATTCCTGGACTGTCATCCTTGCTGTGCTGCCTGTCTAGGCCCCTGAGTGACACAGCAGCGTCAGAGGATGAGCTCTGTTGAAGGATATCTCTGGCTCCAAAGGAGGACACCTCTGGGACACTGCCAGCCCAGTTGATGATGTCACACTGTGACAGCGGCAACTACTTGAGCTCACAACTATTGGTGTAGACTGCCCAGGGACTGCATGTGTCTGTATAGGGTTGTGTTACTGTACCATTGTGCATGCGTGAGAAAAGCTTACTAAAATGAGATCCAAATGTATATCCAGGGAAACTGCCAAACATAATATTCTTCGCAAGGACTGTTTTGCTGTAACCAGACACATTCTTGGACTAAATTTCGACTACACTGACAATCCTCACACAAAGAACTGAATGTGCATTCTGTACCAACAAACATCTCATCTCTTATTCATACAGTACTATAAATCTTGACAGCACCAACGTCTCAGAAAGTGCTATACCAAAGCATAAAAATATTGACAACAGCCAAGTCACTCTTGTCTACATTTATCACACACAAAAAAAGACGATGGCCGAACAAAACACTGATTTAAACACTAGTGGTAATAAAAATGTTATCTAGCTCTGAAGGAGTTGCTGATGTGTTTTGACTATGACAGTACTAAAAGCAACACTTTTGTTTCAGTCTTCCAACCCTGCAAACATGGATCTCTTGTGACTGTGACTGCACATTGGCCGCCTGCCTACTGTGACTAGCAGCAGCATATAAAGGCTCATTTGCACCATCTGCCAGAGGAGGTGACAGGGGCAACTCGTGCCAAGGGGCTTTTGAAAAAAGAAGTACCGATGCCACAATCTACATGCTTTTCTGCTTTGTCCTCTATGGAATATTTCTTGGTTAAATTGGTCTTAGGGTGGCTTTTGAAGGCTAGTGGTGATGAAAGACTGAGACATTGTGTGCTTGCACACTGTCACAGCAGGGACTAGCACTTGTTAGCTAATGTTGTGAGCTGTTTGCAGTGACAGGAGGTTGTGGGAAAGGTCTGCTTCACTCAGAGTGTGACTGCATTTGACTGCTATACTGTATAGTGAAGCTAAATAGGCAGTATTTTCAGGAGGAATGGCCATGCTAGTAATGTGGCTCTATAGATAGGTTGGTCGGTCCACCACATTGGTCCAAATTGAAATATTCCACCAATTATTGGATGGATTGCCATGAAATTTTGCACAGACATGCATTGTCCCTGGAGAATGAATCTTAATGGCTTTTGTGATTCCTTGAATTTTCCTTGAGTACCACCATGAGGTTGTGTTTTTTAGTGAAATGTCTCTCTATTCGGTTGACTGTCATGAAATTTGTTGCACACATTCATATCTCCCTCAGGAGGCAGTGTAATCACTTAAGTGATCCTCTGACTTTTCATTTAGTGGCATCATCAAGTCAGATTTTTATAATAATGGCATTCCCATCAGCCACACTGACAGGCTAAAATATGGTACCCATGGTAAACAATACCTGCTAAACACCAGTATGTTAGCATCGTCTTTGTGAGCATGTTAAGTTGCTGACATTAGCATTTAGCTTGAAGCACCGATGTGCCTCAGAACAGCTTGCATGGCTATAGACTCCTAGTCTTGCTGTATTGAGATTCCTCAGTGGACTGATTTCAGTGCAGAATTTGATACGGCTGTCACATCTTTAGTTAATTCAAACTCTGATTGTCAGCGTCAAAGAACCGAAGAACAGCATGTTCCCAAACTTGCAGATGTACAACTAGAAACTTGTAGACAAATATTGGTGTGCCAACTGTCTTTATAAACTGCTGATGAAGGGAGGAATTCCACTTTGATGGTAATTTGAGCATAGACATTCTTAGACAAGGAAATTTCATGAGGGTTGATTCTGTCCCTTCACATCTCTTTCAGAACATCGCACTTCCAGAAACTTCCTAACAAAGTTAGCGATCGTTGGTGCAATGTGTCATGCTTCTGACGGTTTGATTGTTTCTGTGTTTTCACATGCAGAGGAGCGGAGAGAAAAAGAGAGCTTCATGTGTTGCTCAAGGTCCTTTTAGATACTCCCCATCCCACATCTCCCTGCACAATTAATTTTATCTTTGGGGTATTATCAAGAGGGAGCCTGGCAAAGCAGCATGACAGAAAAACGGTCCAGAACCCCGAGGCCCAGGGTGGGAATTAATCTGTTTGACAAGATCTCTCACAAACGATTTGCCTGGCTTTCCTTCAGTTGGATGTTGCCACTACCCTGCATATCTGAGGGGGTGAAGAATAAGCATGTTTCAAACATAATGTAAACTGAATCGACTCAAAACATTGAAGTGAGCAGTGACAGGGTGTTGTTGATGTATTGGAAACACAAGGGAAAAATGCAGCCCTGACAGGTGTTGGGTGTTAGGACAAATGTTGTGTAGACACAACCTTAGTGGTATGCCTGTTAAGTGAGCATTAGCATTGTTAAAATCAACCATGCAGTCATAATAATGAATTCCTATCATGGGCATCTGTCTTAGGCATTAATTTCTCCACAAAGCAGAGTTTAAAGTCCTGAATCAAGCTCCAAAAATGGTTAGCCTTGTTGTACTCACGCTTTGAAAACTATTGACATCAAGCAGACGTTTGATGCATTATCTGGGACGCAGAAAATTAATCAAAGTAATGATTGAATAATTATCTCAAGTGCAATTAATTAAACATGCCAATGAACTCATCTTGAACAGCTGTCCTAGCTTCACCACTTAATCACTTGTGAGAATTACCAAACACAAATGGAGGACGCCGAGTGCATGCAATAATCTCTGCAAAGTGCATTGTTTACAAACAGTAATTAATATCACACCGTGTATTAGTGGGCTAAGTGACTGCAGTGCACTTCTATAATTGTACCAGAGAGAGTTGGGTTTCTTCCCCATGCTTGCCTCAGACTCCCCTTGTTAAGACAGGAGACAGATTATAAGAGTGAGTGCTGACATTATAGAGCACATTCCAAAAAGTTCACACAGATTTATAGTGTTTTTGATTCCATATTTTGTGGGTGCCATAGAGCCTTATTAAAATGCCAAAAACACATCATATTTCATAGCAAAATCTATGATTTAACCTACTGAATGTCCTGGACACCATTAACCTGATAATTCATGCTCAACTCAATTTCTACCCACATACTGTAAAATTGATTTATTTTATATTTCTGCCTTAGAATGTGAAATAGTTCCCACTATTTGTTGGCACAGAACTGCCAAAAAGCTCCCTTAGTGTCTCTTGAAGGGATAGTTGTGACCATGCTAATGTGGGAGTCTGTGGCATTCTACGATGAGGTAATTTCGGGCATCACATATACGGCTTTCATGGTCCGTGGAGCCTGACAGTCACAGCGGACTCCAGGAAATGGTCTGTGTGGTTCTGACATATGAGGGATCTATCTTCGACAGACTAGCGTCTGGAAACAGGAATGAAGATTGAGAACGACTGGCACCCGGCAGCAGACAGTCTAAAAATGAACTGGATAGAAACACTTCATATGTGGTCACTTATGAGTTAAAGTTATGGTTTACTGATTACAATAATACTGTAGATCTGTAGCTTAGTTCAGCACAATGGGCTACAGTATTATGACACACTCACACACACACATTGTTATAATAACATTAATTACATGCACTTATTATAGCTTACATAAAATGGTGCTATTGTCATTAGAATATGAAACCATTGTAGGATTCTGAATACAAAAAAGGGTGATTAGCATATTCATTATGGTTTTAATATATTGTACAGTACTTTACATTTCAGTGAGGACTGTACCATTGGAGCACAAGTGAGATACTACAGTAATTAAAATAAGCTTAGTGCAAACTGTGTGACTCACTGTGCTCTTTTTTTTTTCTTCTGAACTTCAAAATTCACATGTATAATGACAACATAGAAAATTAAATGCCTCAAAGGCGAGGTAAGAGATAATAAAATACAGCACTGTTGGTCTTTTACAACACCATACCAGACAATTAACCTATTAATTAACATAAATTTGTGTATTATATGTATGTGCATAATGTACAGAATGTGCACATGAAGGGACAAAATTACAGTCAAGGGATATTGCTGCCCTATGTAGTATACAATTTATAATCTGCCTGTACATAGTGAGGCTCACTGCATATTGAAACACTTAAATTTTCCTTCATGGAGGCGAATTGAGCCTCTTACACAAACCTTTATTTATTTAAAAGGGGAAAACCAAAAGTAAATTGCAAGGTGAGGTTTCAAAACAGCTAGTCTGGTTCTGTTATGATGAATGTTTTAGTGTTGATTTATACCATTATGGAATTTTTCATACTGTAAAGTTTTCTTGCAAGAGCATCTGAGTTAAAGATGTGTGAAAAATAAACACTGAATAACACGGAGCTTGGATGCCGGACATTAGCCTGCACTGTGAGCCACAGATTCTTTAAACAAAATGTCACCGACTTTATCAATTAATGCGTGCAATCCTGAATTCTGTCTGTGCTAAAACGCTGCTGACTTCGAAGCAGAAAAGAAAATTTGCAATGAAGGAATGAGATAGGACTCAATGGCTCTTCTGTTCTTGCTACAAAATTGTGGAGTCTGTTGTTGTTTCATCTTCACTTCTTTGCGTTTCCTTGCTAATTTTTCTGTGTGTCTTTGTATCCTTGCATTAATGTCATGCTGGAGAACACTTTTAATAGCTTCAAAAATTACATATTTTGACTTGGATAAAAAGCAGAACATCCACTCTCTTTGATCATTTTATTGTTTGTCCCAACAGAGTGCTCTGTTGGAATCGATTTCTCTCCAGTATAATTGGTGTCATGCCTGGTTTGGCTAAATAAGCTGTTATACCACTAGATGCTTTGGCAAACTAAAAGGGCATTGCTCACACTTTGCTTAAGAATATGCCAAGCAATTACATTAACAAAAAGAAGGTGCATTATGCTGTACAAAGCTCTTTGAAGGAATTACTTACAGTTGGTTGAGAAATGTCAGTTATCTAATCGTCTCTTTTATCTGTGATTTCAGAGCTTTCCCAGTTGAATGTGGTTCATGTAACATTCAGATCATGGTTGGCAATAACAGTTGCTGTTGCCAAATTCTGTATTAAATCCTCTCGCTTTAACATATGTGTTTTAGCTGAGTTTTACTGTAGTAGAAGCTCATACCACTAAATGGGTTCACCTCTGATCATTCAGTCACGCTCAGTATAAGTCTGTAAAACCCTGATTCACTGTCAGCTATCCAACAGGAGCTTAATGTATTTTTGTTAACAGAAAAGAGCAAGGTTAAAAGGTTAATATCTGGCAGTGACTACAATTCTCTATGCTATTGTAGCAGCACACCCCTTCTCTCTCTCTCTTTCTCTCTCTCTCTCATTCGCTCTTCCACAATTGTGTTATTGTATGAGTGCACACTCACACAGATGCACACACTAATGGTACTCTCTCTCCTCCCCTCAGTGTACAAGTTGCAGCAGAGCCATCCATCCAAACCTGTAGACCATGAAATTAGGTAAAGACGTAAGGCTGTGAATGACACAGGTGTGGATACAAATGAGAACATCCGAATGAAGAAGTACAGATCCAAGACGGCTGATACTGTAGTCGTTATAGGCATTCAGAATTATATTTCACAGCTTCCTCCTTCATTTTATTTAGCCCACTTTTCCTGTTGTGTATTAGTGGTCAGGACAGGGCATTAGCATACATGCTGGGAAGCTGTGCGTAAGGATATTAGGAGCTCTGTCATATTCCAAATCTCATTTCCCATAGAAAACTTAAAAGTCGCTCAAGCTTGTCTGTGCTCCACAGCTCCCTTGTATAAATCAGAGAGTTTCTTTTCTTTTCTTTTCCCTTTTTTGAATACATTCGGATTTTCAAATCAAATTATTCAGTATTCTTCTGTGAAATATTTTTTTTTCCCTCTATGTACGACTAAGATTTAACAAGTGACGAGCACAATGGCAATAATTGCAACTCCTTTTCTATGATAATATTAATGTACCAACTGCATTGCCAGACAGAACTCTGCTAAACCCAGGATTCAGTGACAATATTTTGTTTAATTACTAACTCCCACAATAGGTATGGTTACAGTTAGGTAACTAAAACAACTTTGTCAAGGTTAAGACAATATTAATTGTTGGCTTGAGATCAGATGTGCACTACAATCTCTCTTTATTTTTTGGCCCATTTTATGAACAGCACAAAATGTTTTGCAGAATCAACCAATATGGACACAATGGTGTGATGTTAAGTATATGAAAAAAAAAATTTGTTTTCCTTTTAATTTTAAAATAGATAGGAGTTGTTGTTTTATGAAAATCAATTTCCGTAAGTGCTATAAACTGAAGCTTGATAGAGGTAGGGAGAAGGAAAGTGTCCTTTGGCTTTTGATGAATATACTGCTGGATTGAAGGTACCGTAATACAGAAGTCGAGAACAATTAGTTAAAGATAATTACGTAAAGGGTAGGTCAATAAAGGTGAGTTTTGTGCAGTGATTTAAAATGCTGGTAGTGATTTGGCAGGCCTAAGCTCCATGCCAAAGCCTTTCCAAAGAGAATTGATGGCAGACACCCAATAGACTTTGGAACAGCCATAAGGGCCCTAATAGAGTTTACTTTGTGTATAGTTGAGACACGTAGCTCCTCACTTGATGTCTGTCCCTTTTTACTTTGCCTTCACATAATGAAGAAAACGAATCTGACAAGACACACAATCACAGTGTTTTTAAAACCATCAGATTCGTCATCAAATTGTTGTAGGAAAGGGTCACAGCTTTTGAAGACCACATCCAGGGCTGTATTGTGAAAGCAGCATATTGACTATTGCTTTTACTATAATAGGTATTGACCTCTGCATCAGCGAGGATCTGCTGATATCTGCAGTCCTTGAAACCCCACTGAGTTCAAACATGAAAAAGTTTCTACTCCAATCACCGTAGGTCTACATTGATACAAAAGACTGCTGAGCACTTAAAAGGGAATAAAATATGTGCAATGGTGAATGTGATATCAGCTGAATCTGATTTTGATTGATAGACCCTTTGGGGCCATGTGGGGTGCATGACGGACAGAGTCAAGAAAGAATTTGCCAACTAATGATCCTTTCCGTTTTTGAATTATGTTTAACCTGGCTATGCAAGATACTGTGACAGCAAGAATGAAAGAGTGAAAGTGTGAGTGGAATAGGAATGCCAATCAAGAAAAAAAAAAAAAACCCTATACACTACAGCACAGATTTAATTATTTGCATTGGAAAGCAAAGAAATAATTAATTTCAGTACACACTAACTGCATTTAAATACAGTATAAGCAAAGCTGCAATAGCTGTGTATTTGTATTAATAGCCTCAGATGTAGTATGGAATGAATTGACTTCAGTGGTAAATCAGCTCATTTAATGTGTCAGCTGTGCTCACTCGCACACTTGCACACGAACACACACGCGCGCGCGCACACACACATAATACATAAGCACTTGTGGGAAGCGAAGGGTCAAGTGGTTTTCAATGTGTGCTATGAAAAGTCCTGATGCTAGCTTAAATTTCCTGATGTGTTCTTTTTTATTTGCATAGCGAGTGCTGCCTCAGCCAGCTCCTATTGTCAGGGCTTTCTATTTGAATGTCAACACTATTATTACAGCAGGTGATGCAACAGCAGGTGTCTCTCTGCCTGTCTGTCTCGTATCCTCTGCCTGTCTTTGCGCCTCTCTCCCAGCCTCTCCTGCTTTCCTTCCCTCAGTTTTGTTTAACAGCTATCATTACGTGTCTGCCAAATGGAATCCACTTGCAATCCACTTTTGATACTCTTTACAGCCATCTCTATTTTTCTAGGCTTGACATTCCACCACTCTTTCCCTTTCACTCTGACTGTAATGGGTGAAACGGAGAAAGCTCCTTGTTGCTGTCTTGCCTCTCTTTTCTTTTTGTTTACAGCCCAAACCCTGACAGAGTTGCTTCTGACTAGCTTGGGGGAAAATGGACACTTTGACATTTCACACCCTGAATTGTGGCAGCGCATGGTTTTACTAGTAAACACTGTTCATTACTTCCTTGACAGCTGATGATCAAGTTTCAACCCCCCCCCCCCCCGTGCACCTGCCTCTGCCAAGACCGCACACAAACGGGACTTTCTTATTTCAAGATGTTCAGTGCGATCAAAGCTGAGAGGCTCTGTTCTTTTTTTTTATTTTTCTTATTCTTTGCTCTTCTGTCTCCTTGTCCTTACTTTCAACCATATAATCAAGTGCACTTTATTGCTGTCATGTCTGCATAGGCCTGACTATATTTTCAACGGAGTCTTTATTGATGTCGAGTGACTTGAGACTGAAAAGAAAACATCAGGGCACTGGGAATGTGAAGAAAATGATGACATTACCATTTAGAACAAAGAGAAAAGATAAAATAAAAAAGGTCGACTTGTAGCTATAGAGTTATTTAATACGGGAGCTCTCTTAACAGTAGCAATAAAGGTTAAATCAGTTTGTATATAAAATATAAAATGCAGAATATGAGGTTGGCATTACCAAGACTAAATATTCTGTCAAAAGCAGTGGAGATTGGATCTATCTATAAGTCAGTAAGCTTTCCATTTGAATTCATTTGAAAATATTTTATGAGCTTGTAAAATTAAATAGTAAAACTGTAAAAAAAAAAAATGTATTTCATATCTGCACATTGGACCAAATGATTAAGACTGCAATTATGACAAGGCTGTAAAAGGGTTGTTCTTATATTGTACAAAGAATACAATTTCTCAGGTCAAGTGATTCTGTACTTCCTTGTTTACGCGGGGCGCTTAATTCATTTGCTAATCCGTGAAGGCATTACTTTTTCAGTTTGTTCAGTATGTCTTTTTAAGTCAGCATAGATTTGGCAAGCAGTCTTTAATGAATCTGAAGTGGTCTGGATTGCTCAGAGACTCTCATTCCTTCATGATTTACAAGAGGGAGTAAGGTGATTTCATTTTCTTATAAATTTTAATCAACCCCTTCCACTGAGGTGCACAGCTGTTTGCTATGCTTACAGGAACACGGAGGACCTCTGTGTGCTAAACATGGACCAAATGATCTGCAGGTAAATGCAATTTTAGGGAGTTTTTAGTTACGGTCATTAAAATATTCCTTGTTCATATAAAACCAAATTGAGAGATTGTGCGAGTATGGCTACATTAAGATGTGTGTCAAACTCAGTGAAAATAAGACACAGTCTTGTTGTGGATACATAGTTTCTTATCCGGCTTTGAAAAATGTGATAATGGGCTGAAGAGGAAAGATGATCGTCAAGATTTATATCGAGATATGGGATTTTACATTAATGGTTCAGAGATCCAATTGAAGCCAGCCATACACGAGAGTTCAGGATTAAATACAATGCAAATCAACATTTGGGTTAGAAAAAATACTGTGTCATCAGCGTAATGCAAATACAGATAAAAGAATGATTTATATTTAAAGAAAAAGTGAAGGACCCAGTATACCTCATTGTGGTTCCCCTATAAATAGAGGGACAGACGATTCTTGATCAGTTTTAACCTATCAAAGAGCAGAAAGAGTGAAAAAGTGACTGTTGCATTCAATATTTAATGGTTTCTATATTGCAAATTCTCAGTAACTCTATGATTTGCACATTGATTTTCAGCCTATTTTAATACCCCCATTAACAAAAGTTGATATCTGGATGATGCTATTCCTTTTGGTACAGATTATTAACCATGGACATAGACAATAGTATTAACAGTCTGTATCTGTACTGTATTAAGGTTAAAAACATAAATACAATACTAATGATCACTAGCAGTAAAGCCTGTAATATGTTACCGGTTTAATGAGTTAAACACTTTGTGTACCTATGTTACTATAGTATGTACAAAGCTGATGCATTTGTTTAGCAGCAATTGCAGATGAGCAGTTCACATAAGTTGTTTAAAGGTCATGATGAATTAATCTAATGAACCAGGAAATTTGCGCGAGAGTTAATTATGGAAATGATAGATTTATGGGTGAGTTTTGAGATTTAAATAATAGATTTAACCATAAATCTCTTGCAGGCAGGCACGCTTGATGTAACCTATAACCAATCAAGGAAATGCATTGTTGAAGTCATCTGTTGTCAGACATAATTCAGGGTCCATGGATGTGCATGGTATGGTCAGAGAGTGTGTGAATGTTTAGAAATAAAGCTCTCATTAGATTTGTTTATATTTTCTATGGCAGAGATTTTGATAATAGAAGTATAAGAATGGATAGGAGACTGGTGTGCTTGCACCTCTGTAATATTCAAATTGAATGTCTAGAAAGAAGGGATTTGAGCATAATGAGGGGTCTTCTACAATATAGAATATAAGATGAATTTTCTTTAATAATAATATGGAACATGAGCAAGATGTCCTTGAGTTTATAAATGTATATATGTGCTCTCATTTTATCATTGGCATCATTGGCTGGCCTTACACCATCCCTAACACAATTCAGATGTATTACATTACATTTACTAAGAATATACAGAAATCAAAGTACATACATAGTATATAAAAAGAATTCAGTGAGTTATTTCATTTTATATTATTATCTAGTAGGAAATTAGCCTGGATTACCCCCCTTTTTTCTCATAGTTTTGCCCTTGAACCTATATGTCCAACCTGCGCCTATGCAATAAATGTTTGACACGAGTCTCGTCTCTGTAGAGATATGGAATTCATTTTGGCACAACTAAGCATTTTAATATGATTGCCACTAATATCATTCATATTGGCAAAATTTCCAGTTCAGCGGCTGAACATTCTCATATCCGGTGGGACTGGGAACGGCACTTTTACTTCCCAAAGAGGCAACAGCAATATTGCGTGTCTTCTGAGTTTATGCAAAGCATCTCCCATTTTCCTCCAACAGCACTCACTCAGAGCAGCCATGGCAAATATCATTAAATGCCCTGCTAACACCCTACCCCCTCTACACACACACATACTGTATACAAACAAACACGCGTACAAAACCCCCCCTCTCCCTTCTCTCTACCCATACTCATTTTTCCCCTTCTTTTTCTTCCTGGCTATCACTCAGTGGCAGTGCAAGAGGGAAAGAGAGTGCATTGATCTGCTAAAGTGAGCAGCCATTTCACAGGGAGAGTCTACACGGCGCCCCTGTCCCTGAATGGGAATTGCTCATTTTACCTAGCCGTCTTGCCTATAGCAGACTAGTGGGAAGCCCCACTGGAGAGGGACAGAGGGAGGGAGGGAGGGAGTGCACGAGTCAGGGCCCTGGTCAGGGCTTGGCAGGCGGCAGATAAGAGCTCCTCATGCTACCGACTGTTGCTGCAGCTCAGCCTCTCTCTCTGTCTTTCACGCACACACGCAAATACACATAGCTTTTCTCGGCACATGTGAGGCACTAATAATAACTTTGGCGTTCTGGTGAGTCAGCCTTCTTTCCTCAGGCAAGGATAAAAGTAAAACATGGTGCCTTTATTGAGTCTGAAATCACTAACTGTGGAATTCCCAGAACAGGGCTTTAGCTCCATTCACTGCCAAGATGCCATGTGTCCACAAGATCTAATATTGTGTCCAAAGCAGGTGCTGATAGTCTGATAAACAAGCAAGTAAACTATTTATGGCATTCACATGGACATCACACAGTACAGGGAATATGTATTTTTGTATATCAAAAGCTGAAGAGCTTGGCTCATTTGCACATCAACATGAATTATGATGTTTTTCGATTTTAAAAATGTGACTTTGACAACTGTTGCTTTATTTCCAGCTCTTCAAAATTATGTTCATTTGCTACTAATTTGTTTTTGTCAAGTATGCTTTGAAGGAAATGTAATTGATTATGTTCACTTTCAAAAGATTGTGGTTTCAGTTAATGTGAATAAAGTAAACTTGTTGTGTCCTGTAATTTAAGTCACTTTCGACTTATTCAATATTTGACAATAAAAACTTGATCATGCTTTAGTTGCTACATGCTTTAGTTAGTAGATATTGTATTAAAAGAGTTGATATTGCAGGGAAAACTAATGAAATATGTTGTTGGTGAGCCTTTTGCATACTGCTCAGTCTCATATTAGTGTATTACCTGAAACTCAGTAGACGTACAGTATGCACATGTGATCACGAGATAGAAATTTCACTGACACAATGCTGGTGAATGGAATTTTGTTTGTAATGCTTACAGCATAGAAGATGACACTTTAAACATGCAAAAGCAGTGTGTCCTTGTTACTCTGACTAGTCTTCACAGGGACTATATCTGGAAGTAAATACTTCATATTTTGTGCACATTTTCAATGCAATAAGCGCAAAAAATACAATTCCATAAACATATACAGAGCCCCCCAAAGACAAACTCCTGTGTTTATCATTTTTTTATAATCTTGTGCTCACAAATCATAGAAAATAACTTGTGTGATAAAAAATAAAATACAATTTTGATGACTTCAGGGGCTATTTTGAATACATCACACATTGTATATTTTTGGAGATTTCATGGTGCATTTCTCAAACATATCTGAACTGAATCTGTTTATGCCACACTTGCATATAAGTTGAGCCCTTCAGACCTCCGGTATCTGACTCACCTTTCCATGCTTACCCCCCTGCCCCCTCCACCTCCCCATCCTTCATATGTCCAAAACACATTCCATCCAGCCACTTCATTCCCCCGCTTCATCCTTCACATGTTCTCAAATTTATTTCTCTCTATCTCTCTACTCTGGTCAGCCCACTTCCCTCCCTCCATCTAGCCTATCTCTCTGCTGCTCTCCTTGCTCAGTGACAGTCTCATCACACTCTATCAATCAGGCTTGTGAGGCCCAGGCGCAGTGCAGCACAGCATCGCACAGTCCTAGTCTGGTCCCATCAGTGCCAGTCAGTCTCCCTCACTCTCTCAGTCACTTTAAAAAGGTTTAGGTTGCCAGATATAGTCTGTTTCCCCCACGCCCTGTCACAGGTCAGGAGATGGGGGGGGTGGGGGGTGGGGGGGGTCCAGCTGGAGTTGAGATTCAGCTTAGCGCTGAATTTGATATCACTTGACATATTCTCTGGCCTGTCTCAGCACTCAAAACGGGCAATTCCTCTCTTAAACAAAGACGGATACTTGGACACATGATCAGCTTGAACCCTTTGGTGATAAATGTGAAAACCAGCACCATCGACGTGTCGCATGGAATTTAAGCAAATGGGAAATGATGCAAAACAGAGGTCAGAACATTCCTGTTCTCAGCTCATCAGCTATTCTTTTCAGTTTCTTACCTGCCGCAGGCCTCATCCTGTGGTTGACGTCTCAGGAAAGAGAACTGCATAAATGAGAAAGACAGACAGGAGCAGGATAGGGGTGAATAGCTTATTCAATCTGTGTATGTGGAGTATAGATGGAGCATTTCTGTGCATTTATCATCCTGCATGTAATGAGCACAAATTAAGTTTACTGTATTTGCAATAAAAAACAAAAAAACATTCATTGTAATGTTAATTTAATTAGTTATTTTATTTAACACTGTTATGTACAAAATATATAGTAAAGACACACAGAATACTTGTTTTGCAACCAAATTCCAGCAGAAGGAACAGAAAATTGCATGTGCAGTAGAGAATGACTTAACCACAGTTATCGATTGGCTTTGTGAATGATAATGAAAACAAGTGTAATTACATTTTCCTTTAAGTAGCACAACAAATTAGGCTTGTGAGTTATTCTGCAAGCAAAAGAGAAAAAAAAAAGTCTTGCATTTAATGTGCTGGGATTTTCTCAGGCTATATTCTTGCTAAATGCATTAGCAGATGCTGCTGTGCCCATACAAGCCTGTGGACTAATATTCTTGTAAATGATTAGCTACTTATTTAACCAAGAGGGAGAAATGTGCTCTGGGTGGTTACACCAAAAAGAAGTTGGGGGATAAACATGTTTATTTTTATTTATTTATTTATTTATTTATTTATTTTTGCTACACTGTGTGAGCTTTAATTTGACTCATTATCTTTTAAAATGTTATTGTAGGGCTTCGTCGCAGTCAAATGAGATGATTAGCAATGATGATCATGAAAGTCATGATTACAGTAGTCTCGGCCCAAAACTTCTCATCCGTGTTAATTCAGAGTCGATTTTCTGTGTGAATGTAGTTGGCAAATTTTTTTATGTAAAGCAGAAACCAAAGATATTTAGTTACATTAAAGGGTCTTCACGGACATTAATATTAAATCACTTATTTAGAGCTTTGGGGTCCTAACGTGTAAATGACAGGGGAACATACTTACCCAGGTGAGGATATGGTTTAACCTGACTCCATCAACAGTGTGTTTTGCTGAGTTCCGTGTTATCTGGGTTCTCCCTATACACCCTGTTCATGCTAATGAATCCACAAATTAAATTGTAGAACAGAGGAATATTAGGGCGCCTGCCGTTTTGATGTGGTGAGGAATATTCAATTAGGCCGGATTTGTGAGAAAGTGACAAGAAAGCTATCGCACGGGAGCCCCTGTCTGCAGCAGCCATATTTCATTACACAGCACCAAAGCTTAGGAGGCAATCAAGCATATTTAGCCATCATCGTCTCGCCCCCCCCAAAGCAATTATTACTCCCCAGTTTTTTACTGTGCTTTGCCATGGGGAAAATGAACCGCAGTACTTATCAGCTCAATGCATACACAAGTGACGGGGTAGAGGACATGTAGGTGTGCATATGTGTGTGTGTGTGTGAGAGAGAGGGCATGTGTGGATGCTTGTGTTTACGTTTTGGGGAAGTGTTGGAGGGGAAGGTGGTTTGCGAGCTGACCACTAGTGAGCAATAGGTTAGCTTTTTGAATCCATTAGCTCCGTAACATCAGCACATTTAGGGGCAGCAGACGGAGCGACGAAAGATACAGAGATAACCATAAACATGTCACCAAAAATGCATTGTTATTTGCATTCATATTGGAAAGAGCCAAATTGATGTGGGGTCAAACAGGGAAGGTGAGGGTTTATGACCTGTGCATAGCTCTGCTGTCAGCAGCTCTGATCTATTGGACCGGCCAGCCTTGTCAGGCTTTACGCCTGATTATATTATCATGGCTGACGATCAATGCGGATGAATGATCGTTTATCCGCAAAGGGGAATGACTAAAGTAGAATGCAAACGGTACATTCTTTAGTAATACAGTGAATGAAAATGCATTTCCCATCATCATGAAGTCATCTAGTTAAGTGATGCATCGCATGCCAGTGCAACAGAAAACACAGACCCAAAACACTTTCAACATACTTCAGCTGTGTCTTGCTCTTTAAAGCAGTCTTTGTTTTTTGAAATATTATCTAGCAGTAATAGAGTGAAGCAGCAAAACTGTGAAATAAAAAAAAACACAAACATACTTCACTATTCTGTGGGTTTTGAGCAGCTAATGTGCACTCATTTGGGCGGCACAGCCGCCAACTGCAGCATTAGTCCCCATCTGGGGACTTGTGTTTTGGTGAAAGTGCTTCTCCATTTGTGAGACTCTTCAGTTCTGGGCATCCTCCCCAAGCCCATAACTCAATGTCCCTCTATCACTCCCATGCGACTGGCTGTCATAATCATCAGCATTATGCTACCTCAATGGGCCTGATTTACAAGTCTGGACATGGCACCAGCTCTGCGCCAAGAGGTAAACATTAGGCTGTTTGCTACCGCCAAGCCTATTTTACCCTACTGCATTTAATGGGGTGAGAGACCGATATTCATAACAGAAAAGTAGCTTTTCAGATCTAGGATTTGTATACAAGATCAATATGAAGTCCTTACAAAGGTCTCAAAGATTAATTTAGATTTATTTTTGCAGTTAAATATGTATAAAAACACGTATCTACTGTATGATTTAGGATGCAATGTAGTATAGATGAATGCATGCATTTTTTAGGTTCAGACATTTTTTGATTAGAGACTGTATGAAAATTATTGGGGTGGAGGGAGGTCAAATTGAGAGTTATGTATTTGTTTTTGCTGGAGAGATTAAGGGAGGAATTTTTGTTTTCTCAACCCATATTTGTATTTCATCTCAGCCTTACCTTGCAAGATTTATTGTAGAAAAAGAGGCTCACATAGTTACAAATCAGTCCCTTCGTAATTGTGATTTTGCAATTGCAATAATTAACGCAAATTCAAGAAAACTCTGCAATATTTGCGAGAGCTTGTAATTTTGTTAAATTACTGCAATTTTTCCAGATGAAATGGCCAAATCAACAGACCTCTTCTGATTTGGACCAATTGTTGCATTTGGTGTCGTGCTAACTCACGTCATTGCAGCATAAAACCATAAACTTCCACCTGAATGCGCGCAAGGATTCAGGCGTGCATTCAGGTGGAAGATGGACAAATTTCTCCTGCCAACAAAAATTACTGCTGTAGACCGTATGAAACAATTCCCAAATGTTGCTAAATGAGGTTCGCATTAAGTTAGTCAGAAGAATACAAGTTGACGCATTAAGACAGCAAACATGGACATAATCTACCTCAAACATAAAAATGGGCACTTTGGAAATGAAACTATATTTTTATGTTAATGGGTTTATTTTAATGGCATTATTGACTGCTTTTATTTGGTGCTAATGTGAAAGATTATTTAATAAATATATGAACAAATGTTGATATCTTTTAATATAACTTTGAGCCCATGGTTCTCATGTTCAAAAAATAAAATTAGTAAAATTAGCACTGAAATATAGTTGTTTCTGTAATATGCAGTATTCTTTTTATCAAAGGAAGTGATTACATATGACTCTTCATTGGTAGCACCAATCAAGGAAAATTATTTTCCTTTTGCTTGCTATTTTCCCCAATTCCCGCAATTTACTGCAAAAAGAGCATATAAAACATTACAAATTGTATTGCAATTTTTGAATCCACTACAAACTCAAGCATTTCTGGCCACAATAATCACAAAAAAAACAAAAAAAAACAAAACACAAAATCCTAGAGGGACTGATGAATGATTATGTGGGTTTTAGATTTGCAAAGTAGCCCTGTCTATATTTGCCCATCATAATCAGCCGGTAGTTTGTAGGGCCAATTTTAAGAAAGGAACTTTAGGGATATAAGGGATTAAACATGACCTCCACCAATAGCTGTTCCCAATGTCACAAAAAGGAAAAACTAATGTTTTATGATAAGTTAACCCATAAAATATGTCACTTATTCAGGGGCAGTAATAACTGTTTGCTTAGCAGCTCTTTATTAAAAATATAGTGACTAGAATACCCACTGTTGTTTATGTTATGTTATATTATTGTTTAAATTAGGGTACACTGTCAATACTCTTATATTATTTTGGGGGTGGGGGGGTGGGGGGGGTGAGGTCATTTCTAAGTCAATGGGAGGGTTTTGAATTAAAATATTAATAACTCTGGGGAAGGCCTTGCTTTTTTTAAGAGTCATCCCCCGCCTCCTATCACACCAATAATTTTCATACAGTCCCTTATTCCTGCAATATATTTGTATATGTTGGTTTCTTTATTTTTTTCCAAATAGAAAGTACCCTGATATTTATTTGCCACATCCATGGAGCATAATTAGATACAGTAGAATAAAACTATATTTTATCCCCTCTGCATATGCCATAACCAGACAGTCTCACATTGCTTTAGGTGTTGAAATATAGTGTATTTAGTGAAATAATGATGTATCTTGTTGTATGTCTTGGGACTTTGATCATACTTTCTTCACCTTGAGGCAGCACCTGGCCCTTTCCCTAACCCTCTCACTTATTCCATAATATTATATTAGCCCATATTCAGCCACATATTGTGCCTGCTAAATGATAGGCCACATAAATCAATTTTTATATATATACACACAATAACAGTTATATGCGGCTTCCAAACCTCCTGCTGATAGCTGCCATTTCTTATCACTCCAGTAGAATATAGAACCATTATGAATGCATTTATGTTCAAATTACTTAAGCTGCCTACCAAGCTCTTTGTGGAGCTGCATGGTTATAACAATTTACTGAAAGGAAAAAGGATTCTTGCACAGTGGAAAAAACAGCCCTGATGACAGAGAATTACCTGTATTCCTGTGGATTTTACTCATTACTGTTATTCTTGAGTTCACATGTATGGTGTTTTTCCACATGCTCAACTAAACTCATGCTGGTAAATATACGTGTAATATAAACGTGTAAAGTCCTATCTCTGACAGAGCACATGAATACACTCTGTCTCTCCCGGTTTCTTTCACTTTATAATTTTCTCTCTCAAGAAATAGGAAGTGCAATTCTGCCATCTGCGACATTAATTTGAAACGTCTAATACATGAGCTAATCAAGCATGTTTATTTCTCCTCTTGTTGAGTTGTAGGCTTTGTTTGTGAGGAAACGTGTACCCCGTAGTTAATGAACGAAGCTGAAATGAGCTTTCATAACTGCGAAGTGAAATCACACTAAATGCAGAGCACATATCCTCCATCTCTTCTGCTCATAAGGTTCCAGCAACAGACAATTTGATTTTTCTCCAAATGGCATCAAGTATAGGTGTTACGATAGTAGGGAGGACCCACTGGCAGACAGCATGATGTCGTGAGACCATTTGATAGACAACAGCACAGCAGGAGAAAGAAGAGAGGAAGTGGGATTCAGGACTACAGAACCAAGAGACACTTTCTCTTTCACTCTCTTGCTCCCAACTGCTCCCAGTGCCAGAGACACGGGCCGCTGCACAGACAGATGGCGAGGAGGTGTGTGTGTGTGTGTGCGCGCGTGCATGCGTGTGTGTGCGAGGGGTGGGTGGTGACGACATTCGGCTTTGTACAAGTGTGAGAGATGGAGCGCGTGAAATATAAGGGGGGGAAATGATGAAGAGGAAAACACTGCAGAGGTGTGTGTGTGTGTGTGAGCGGTGAGTTCCTCATGCAGGCATTAATCCATGTGCTCTTTTTTTTTTTTAATTATTTATTTTTTTTCTATTCCACATCCAAATAGCTTGTGTACTTCATTACGGCAGCAATAAAAGTTAATTTGCGCTGTCACTTTGTGTTCACCCGTCATACTGCGCAGGGAAGACATAGCGAGTAAGGGACCTCTCCTGATGACGAGTCACACCTAATAGAGGAGCTGTGGGAGTGTGGAGGATGTGGGTAGAAAGATTCTGTATTGACAGACTGCCATCTACTGGATTTTATTGTAATTTCAATGAATATATTTTATCTTCACCACAACTCCCTTTGCATAGAGTCTATGAATACATGTACTTCCATTCAGTAACTGTGACTGACTGTAATTCAGCCAGCTTTATACACTAAAACTTGAACGGTGGGACACAAACAGCTAATTTACTCTGAATGGTTGTTATACACGTCGCCTTTTTCAGACATTTTGGTCTCAAGAGAAAATAATCATTTATCTTTTTCCCCTATACAGTTATGTTGTATAAGGGGGTAAGGATTTTGAAAAGAATTTAAATCAAATCCACAGTGTTTTATATATATTAATGAAAATGTCATTAGTTAAATTTGCACATGTATATGTATTCTTAGATGATGTTATGTCAGCTAGATCAATGCAACCTGCAGTTTTTTGAGCAAGAGGAGAAACTCAACTTTGTGTCAGGAGTAAAAAAAAATCAACCAGAAGCCATGGCAAGAGTCCCTCGGTATATGGCATCAAATTTACGAGACTACAGCAAAGCGTAGCGAATGGAAGCCAATCACTAAAATGACAGAGGTGAATCACACAGGCCTCACAGGGAGTCAGTTAGTTGACTCTTGGAGGGCAAATGGTGATGCACAGCACCATCTTGTGGCTGTTTTAAACTGAGTGAAAGTTGGCATTGCACCACATTTGACTGAAAAATACACAATAAGTGAGATAAATTAAGTCAATTTGAAGCTGCTATAATTGGACAGTTCATACTGCAGCAACCTCAAAAGGCCTTAAAAGTTACTTATACTCAAGGTGATGTACTCTTTCATTCCTTTTGAGGATTGTAATCAGAGTAAGTATGCAGAGGTTTTAATTGGATGGATCATAACATTTGCTTTTGCCATGATAACATTTGTCATAAATGTTTGCACTAAGATATGGAAGTGAGAAACGATGTGATTAATCATGTCCGGTAGCAATAACAAATGCTACTTTTGCTCCATTAGCGTGTTTTTTTTGTGTGTGTGTGTGTGTGTGTGTACCTGCACGCACATGTGCAATTGTGTGCTTGAGTCATGCATTTCAAAAGGCACCAGAAACATTACCTGTCACACGACTAATGAGCCGCTGGTGTGTGGTTAACGGTCATGAAATATGCACCAGACTTAAATACCTCATACATAGTGCCTTGAGACAAATGCGTGCATTTCATTAAACACACGCACACAGCTCGCCTCTGCTGCAAAATTATCCCTCCTTTGCAGAGAAAATAAAATTAATTTTCTACGCTTGTTTCCTCATAATCACAATAGCAAACGTAATGTTAAAGAATTAGCCGTTTTATTGCGGCAAATTGGGGAAGGCTGTAAAATTGGACACACAACACATCCCCTGAAGAACTCTGCTGATTCAAAGTCACAGAGCACACCCTGTAGAAGAATGTACTGCATTTAAGTAGTTCATTTGGAGGTTATCATAGGTTGTCTCTAATCATTTAATATTGTCCTTTTTTTTGTATTTTACTGATCTACTATGACCAGTACTTCAATCTCTAATCCTGTGTGTTTGTGGCTTAGTAGAGATTCACCCTGGGAAACCGCTAGTTGCTATCTGACATGAAACAGATTTGATCCATTTTCCAGAGCATATCTGTCTTTTTCAGACAGGCGGTTTTCAAAAGAAATATGTCAGCAGTCTGGGGATTATGCTTTTTTGCTAATCACCAAAAGACCCAACCTGCCCGACATTTCTTTGGTTTGACAATACAGTGTGTCGAGCAAAAGTCCTTTCCCATTTAGATGCTTATTTTGATCTCCTTTTATTCTCATTGTGTTGGTACAATCAAATGTATTAACCGTTAACTTCATGCTCCACTGAGTTACATAATTATCTCGCGCAAATGAAAAGTGATTTAGCAGGAGGGGGAAAAAAAAAAAAAGAAGAAGATGGACTCATTTCGCAACCTTGCTCTACTGATGTTGAGCGAATAGACTCATCATCGTTCATCCAGATTTTCTCTTCTAAGAGTGAGCGTGAGGAGCTGGCACCGTTTACTCTGTCGGGGGATAAACCATCTATCAAAGCATCCTGGAGGTGAATAATTTGGTAAATATTTTCACTCTGTCCTTGCTTCTGAAAAAAAAAGAGAGCTTCAACTTACAGAAAATGCCCCAAAACACACTAAACTACATGTGTTCTCTGAGGAAATATATAAAATTATAAGTTATTATAATACATGTATGGTATTGGCTGCATAGTACACATGTTGGGTTGGGTTTTCTTGCCCTGACTCAAGCCTCACAGGCAATTCTTACTCCCATCCCGCGTGTGTGTCCGTGTGTGTGTGTTTTGCTAACTGGCTGCTGTTGAGCGCACTCAAGTGTAAGCATACAACATGTGGGATGAGTGTGATGGATTCCTGGTATCGTTGGTAGTTATTTGTGGTGTGCTTATAACCACAATTCCCCAGCCACAGCTTATTGCAGGGTGAAGCTGAGCGAGATATACTCTGAGGCTGGCATAAAGCCACTGGACTTTGTAATAATTCATCGGCCAAAAAGCCCTCCATGTACTCACTGTACAATATTTATACCCTGCTGAATGTATTTTCTCAGCTACATCATCGCACAGGCCCAGGGCAGGGATTTTCTCCTCAGAGAGCAGGCTTTAATATTTCAGACTTTGGTTAAATATGGGAAACAATCCCATGAATTTCTCCCTTGATCACATTTTGTCTGCTTAGAATGATGTATGCGGTTTTGTGCTCGTGTCTGTTTTTAAACTTACGTTTTTATTGCATGAATCTAATCCTGTGTCTATATTTTCAACTATCTAGTTTATTAATCTGGCTGCTAAACTTCATTAGACATGATAATTGAATGACTTTAAGAAAGCAAACAACAACAACAATAATTTGGGTGTCTGTCTGTTTTAAAATCTATTTTATCTTATTCATATCTATAATATAATCTGTCCCTATCTTATTAACATGTCCTGATAGTCTATTTTATTCTATCTGCTTTACCCAACCTAATCCTTTAATCAACCTAATACCTAACCCAATCCAGTCTCAGACTCTCAGTGGAGTTTATGTCTGTTGTTTGTCTGTTTTTTTCTCGGTTCCTTTCTTCTTCTTCTTTTTTTTATTGTCTTTGTGTTGTTTCATTACTAATTTATCTTCCCCTTTCCTCAGAGAGGCTTCACAAAAAAATGTGAATGCTTCAAAATATGTTTTAAAAGTCTTTTTTCCACCGCAGAGGAGTGTTAATAAAAAAGTTTATTGATTTATCACATTGATGCTGATTATAGTGCTCTATAATTGGTGCAATCCATTTGATGAAGTGCAAATGTAAAAATGCTACAATGTCACGAACAGATTGTTATGTAATCATAAAAGACAGACAACTTAATTAATATAACTTTGAGGTTTTAATATGTGATACAGTTATCCTTATCAATATTAAATATGTTTTGGCTGTGAATCCCAGACAGTTATGACTCATCTCTCAGCAACACCACAAGTGTTTTTTTTTTTTAAGTTTCCACAAAAAGTACAAAGTAACTAAAAACTTTCAACACTCACTTAGGCAACTATGCTGATGACTCACTACTTTGTACATGTAGCATGTGTTGGTCAGATTTCACACTGTAATTTGCTCTTTGTCCCATAGAGTCCAGTAACTCATTAAATGCAACAGTAATTCAACTTTTGTACAACAAGAAAAAGTCTTTTTTTCCACAAAAGGCAAGAACTTATTATACTATTACTGAATAATACTTTTTAAGTGTTTTTAAGAAAGTTACAGAAAACTATTGAAAAATAGAAGTGACAAAAAACAAATTAATGAGATAGGCTGACTCTTGAAACATTTTAAAATTTCACTTCTGACAGTATCACTACTCCTCATTTATATATATATATGCTAAAGTAAAATGTGTGTTTGTATTGTAAGTGACTCAAAGAGGGGTGCATGGAAAAAAATTACAACTATTTCAAAAGAATCCCATGTTTTTTCAAGATTTTGATTTAAATACATGCATATATCCTAAACCTTTTAACTTCATTCATAAAATCAAAAGCTAAAACCTAATTAAAAAACATCCTACTTTGGTTTGGTTTCCAATGAAAATGATGTTCCAATTTATTCTGAAAGCAGCTTTTCTCATATTAAAAGCTTAGAGTGAAGACTAAATGTTATGCAATTAAGCTTTTTCCTCCCAATAAGTCAGATTAAAGCCTAACTTAATTAGCAAACAAATACAAATGTTGAGTTTAATATGGAAAACCTTGTCTGAGGAAAACAGCTGCCCTGTAGACTGTGTGGTTTGTCAAATCTGAAATAATACTTACCAAGAATTGAGGCTTCTCTTTTGGGTTCATGCAGGTGCCAACATGCTGCCCGATGCTGCAGTTTTACCTCACCGACACACCAATGAAATTAATGCCCCCTTTGCCCCACCTAGGAGATAAGAAAAAAGATTTTAGTTTGATACAGGTGAGCAGAAAACTTAGTTTTAGCAGAAAGTTGTGAAAAAAATGCATAAATTAACAATCCAAACTGAAAAGACTGAAATACAACCACATGACTCTTTACCATTCAGTCAATAACAGCATCAAAATCTGCTAGTGCTGATACACTGTTTTGCCTGAGAGGCTTAGTCCATTATTTAAAATCAACATAAATTTGGGGACTATTTTCAACAATGCATCTATTTATTTCCAGTGGCAGAAAGAAAAGCAAAATGATATTTAAGGGAGAAACTACAAATATGTCAGGTATGATATCTCCATTTGATCATATTCTTTCTGCTGTCTCTCAAGCAACCAGCATGTTTTTTAACCTCCTTTTGATGTTGCGCACAATCTGACAAAAAGACACACCAGAGTGAAAATAAGAAGCTGTAAGATGTAACTCTATAAACTCATCACTTGCAAACTTCAGGGTCAATTTCAGCCAACTGTAGTTCCCACAATGTTTCAGTGAAAGGCAGGACATTTTCTTTGTATGAATTCACAGAAATTTTCAACGTGACCATACACTAACAATTTTTATCACTTGTGCAGACTCTTGCTGGCGATAAAAAAAAACAAAATATTGTGGTGCCCCGAGGTGAAATCCTAGCTCAAAATAATCATCCAAGGTCAATCTAAAAGACACCACTTTGCATCTCGGTGGCATCCCCTTAGTGTTATTAGAAAAATATCCGTACTGTTGTTCAACTTGCGAGGCTGCATTTGCATAGAATTAACCTCTCAAAAGACACATTAAAGACAGGCCTAAATCTGACATGCCTTTGGAATAGCTTATGCGCATTTGCATACCGTTTGCCTCCTGTGCAGGTGATAAAGGTTTTTTTAAGCCTGGATTACAGTATTTGATTTTGTGTGTGTGTTTGCACGTGTGTGTAAGAGTAGGTGTGTGTGTAATGAATATAAACCTAGCTGTGTACCTGAATTTGTGCAACCTGGAATCTATTTTAGCTGTTTTGGCATGCCTCCCTATTGCCAGCAGGTCCAAAGAGAAATGTGTGCTGCGCCTGACTGCCATGTTACTCATGTGACCTCATGAAAGTACAAGTCCCTTCAAGCGGTATAATAAATCATAGCAGCCAGGGCTGGCCCACAACACATGCTTACATGCGCGCACACGCGCACACACGTACACGCACTTATTCTCTGGCTATAAAACAATGTGTCAAATTTATGAAGAATGGAAACACAGTCATATCAGGTACCCTGACCCTTTGAGGCAGCAGGATGGACTAGTAGTCAGTCAGATCATCCCACACATGCCGCTAAAAGCCTCACTGTTAACTCTGTATATATGGATGGTCATACCCACGGAAGGATTTCACTTCTATTCTCAATGAACCCAATAAATATGTAACATATATATATAACAGTATATAAAATTACATTTGTCCATGAGAATTAATAAACAAAATACTGTATACAGTATATATTTTGTCTATCTTAACATTAAAAGCCATTAATAAAGGAGTAATGCATTGTGGTTTGTGGCACTTTAATTTTCTCCCCATTATAACTGGTCTTTTCTGTAAAAAGCCAGCTTTAACAGATCACTTCTCATTTAATGTAAGCAGTCTTGGGAAGAAAACTTTGGAAAGTTTTTTGGCTGCCAGACTCACTGGACCTATTCTAAACCAGGTCACCCGCTACTGCTGTGAATTCTTCTTTATATAACACAACTCCATCCGACAGGTGGAAGGCACCTACGTATCTACCGTTCTCAGTAAAAAAAAAAAAAAAAAAAAAGCACTACATCATCATTTAACAGACGTCTTAAGACTTTCTATCTGGGAAGAAACGGCAGGATTCAGTTTAAATTTAATGCCTTAATGGTTCCTGAACATGACATTCAAACGGCCTCCGACAGACAATGCGATAGTGACAATTTTGCCGCTGTCCTTTGCAATACTTCAGACATAAAGTTAGTCTAACTCCCTTGTCAGTATTAAACTGTTTTTGTCTTGCCTTTCCACTGAAGCTACATTTGTCGCTATCATCTTTAATTCAAATCATTTCACCACCTGAGCCTCCAACAATTTTTTTGCAAATTTTAGCAGTAATTGCCGCGGGGGACGCAGGGCCTCATATGTTTGACATGCTCTGAGTGAAAAGCATCATTGCCTCCTCCTAGCGCCTCCACTCACCTATTTAACACACTTGGTGCATACATTTGAGAGCGCAAGTAAGAGAGAATAAGGAATAAACGCGAGGGCGATGTCCCAAAAAAAACAAACACGTGGTTGGAACAGGGAAACAGCTCTGCCATAATTTGATCTTAAAATAGCACACTGCAAAAGTTTCCTTGCAGGTGCATTTGATGAGTTCACTGGGAGTCCAATGGACATGTAGAGGAATGTTCTGGTGAATGCCGGCCTCTGCCCAGGGAACAGTAACTCACAGCAACAAAAATACTCCAATTACAGCTGCACCCGCAAATCCTCTTGGGGAAAACCACAGCATAAGTCGCTGATCTTTAAAACAGCACTGTGATGGAGTGTAACTTCACTCTGTTTCAGCGGGGACATGAGCTGTGCTTTTAATTACCCCAACAAGAACATTATGATGATGACAACGCTGAGGTAGAACTAGAAGTACTGTAATTTATTTAAGTTGAGATATGTTGATTTATTGCAGTAAAGTTATTGCAGTGTTCTGTGAGAAAATAAACGCGACAACACAATATAAATGGTAATACTACCTTCTAGTGACTATATTATTTGGGTAAATTATTCTAGATTTTTCATGTTACACAGAATTTAAGCTTAGATTCAGTGTGTTTGCATTTGGGTCATGCACTGTAACGAGCGTGCTGCTGATTTTTTCTCAGGAAGCCTCTCGTCCTTCTCCTCATGTGTTTACTCAGGCCTCTACAATGTGCTAAAAGCATCTGTCAGTCCTGTGTCTAAATGCTGTGAGAACTGTGAGTGGATGCGTCATTTATGCATCTTAATGTGAAAACAAGATCTCTAAAAACAGTAAAGCAGCAGCAGCAGCAGCAGCAGTAGAGATTCCTGTACTCCAGAGGGCACCATTAGCATGCTTTACGTGTGTCATCATACTGTGTGGAGAAATACCAGATCCGTCCTTTCTTTCAAGCAATTAAAGCAGAATCACCGATACTGTTCTGTCAACGCCCATGAGAACAAAGCCAGTCTAATTTTTTCAAAATGTGATTAGGACAACCTCTAAGCTGGTGAAAAAAAGGTGTTCACAACCCAATAATTTATAAAACATCAAGCCTGGTTTGAAAAAAAAAAAAAATCAAACTTAACTTGTTTGCCAAGCTCAAGTATTATTTCATATCAAATGATAAAAGTCAAGACAGTCAAGAAACCAATTTACTGTGACTAGGCAATGGATCATGCGCAGACATTTACTCCATCTACACATCCATCTATACTAACAAGATTTAGTTGTTTGACCCTTGATTTGATTTGTACCGGTCGCCATTATTATCTTGTTGATTTTAGTAGGTGCATTGGCATTTGAACGTTGAATACAGGACTTTGGCCACTGGTGATTGTCATAGATGGAGTGCTTTATTAAATAATACAATTCTAGGAAGCTAGGTCTTACCTGTTTGGAATAATCTGTTGCAATTGCTGCCTCGGACCAGAGTGATGAAAGAAGAGAACTCCTCAGAATCTCCCTGGGGGAAAAGAGATCAGGAGGTCAGCGTGTTTCATGCTCGAGTGTATTGCATCATTGACCATTCACAAAGAAACCTTTAGATCACTGTAGAGCAATGTTAAGTTTGCGTACATAATCATTCATCGAGATGTGTATCGGGAGGTGCATAAACGAACGTACACTGTAGCCACTGCGCACTGCTGTGTTATCAGCGTGGTCCCATTAGGTTTGTAAACATGCTTCATGTACTTTGAGGAGGTGATTTTCCGTTTTGCATAATGAGAGCTGCTAAAAATAAACTCCTGCATAAACGCTGACAGTGTCTCCAGCACATACTGGAGACAGGATAGTAGGCGTTTGGGATAGGTTTGCTTATGTCTGTTTGTAAGTAATAATTTCTGACAGAGACTCGCTCTCTCATGCGCCCTGCAACAAAGCATGAATATGCACACAAACACATACTGTTACATATACACGCCCAGTGATAACCATACATCAGGCATAGATGGAAACTTAATTGATTTTTCTCAACCGCTTGCTTCAGATTGATGACTGGAAAATAATAGGGTGGCAAGGGACCCTGAATGATGTGCGAGGAGCTTAGAGGTCCTCCTCATTCTCAAAAAAACCAACACAGACACGCTTTGACAAACACACACACACACACACACACACACACACACACACACACACACACACACACACGTCAATATTAACAGTCTCCCGTGTTTGCTTCACAAATTGTTAATGCCGAGCAATCCTCGGTAGCGGAAGTGAAGCACAGGCTCGAGATTGTTTGACTGTCCTCACACGTCACAGCAGCTCCGATGATTGACAGATCGCTTCCTCTATTTGTCTTGCATGACAATGACACAGATAATTAGATGTTGGACACCGTGGCGCACACTGCCTCTCCTATCTGCTGTCCCCGTGCAATATTCTGCATCTTCAAAGTGCTACAAATGTGGATCGAGCTTGACTTTTTCTGTAATCCTGCTTAATGTTTTTTTTTTTGTTTGTTTTGTTGTTTTTTTTTACTTTGCCAAAGCACTTGATATGCAAAAATCATGTTTACTTTTGAGATCAAAGTTTCTTTTTCTCCCTCCCCCTCTTCATTTTCCCCATCTAAAAATGGACTCCTTTCATTATGCAAGCCAACAAAGAGCAGCGTCTGCTCAGGCAGCCCATTCCAAGCATGCTGATTAATTAGCTTGTATAATTAGCTTAATGATTTAGAGAAACATGGCCATGGCCACCCAAGAAGCTATGCTAATGGACCCCTGTCTATAGCAATTAAAATGCCCATAACTTAACAATGGTGGCTTAGAAGTCCAGATAACTGCTGTGAAAAAAGTAGGTGGTGCAATAATCGATGTAGGATCATATTAGCTGGAGTTGTGTTAATGAGCACTGTTGTATTTACCACATTGTGATTGTGCTGCGAGTCATGTGTTTATATCGACTAATATTTTCCAGAAGTACAGACACCACTGGAAGACTGAGAGCTAATGAAGTGTTCTCATTTCTCACTATGACGACTAACTTTAGGCGCTGGCGGCGCGCTTGGTGCACGTAGACTTCAAATTAGACTTGAAATGTGATGTAAGATGCTGAAAGTGTGAAACCTGCTTTTAGTGTCACAAGGAGCAAATGTATCTCCCATCTATCTTATTATGGCATTCCAGTTATGTTAACTCCTTCTCTGTGTGAGCACATACTGTAAAGCGCATGAGTTAAGGCGTAGTCGTGGACTTTACAGTTTCCATTAAATGTGAGTCAAACCAGACAGTATCTCCGCTCTCTGACAGTAGCATCAGCATTCCCGGCTGCACTTGAGACATAAATTGCCCGTTTATGACCTTCCCCTGAACAGTAACCAACAGAGACACTGCCTCAACTCATAAAACCACCAGAATGTTGAGGTGGAGGTGAATATATTACTTATCCATACACAAGTTCCAAAATGCAAGTCAAGTGGGAGCAGTTAGAAAAAAATCTAATCCTCATTTGTTTATTTTTAGCACCCTGATTGAATGGTGGGAAGATCACAGTCATAAATGATACGTAATTTACTGCACACTTTGCTGCTGACAAAGCATAGGAATTATGACACCATCAGGCTTGTACAAACAGCACAGGAAATAGACTGTAGTATGGAGGGTGAGTTCAATTTTATTGCAAGACCACTGTAAAACCAGCTTCAGGCCTGTGACAAAAAGTGCCAGCCTAATGCTTAATACAGCAATGTCAACTAAAATACAGTCCTCCTACAAAGAGAGCTGGGTATTGAATATTATGTACTAGTTGGGAAAGCACTTGAGTGTTTATTTTTTGGAGTAGTACTGTGACAAATTAGTACCTAACTTGAATATCAATCATGTAATCGCTACCTGATTACACATATCATACTGACCCAACCTTTAATCAAATATTTCATTAAGGGTGGGTGTTACTGTATTGCTGAAATTTAAAAAAAATGATTTTTTTTTGGCCACTTGGGAGCAGCAGAAACAAGCTGTACAACAACACCACATGAAGTTGATTTGGTAAACCTTTCTAGCAAACAATTTCTGATTTAAATTGGAATTGAAGTCCAATATTCACTCTCCAGCTCTGTTCTGGTCTCCAACAACTCCTAAAGGAGATGCAGCTTTTCAACTGCTACATGCTCCACTACATTCACCAGCTAATTGCTAACTTTGTCTGTTTGTTGTTTGGTGCTGGGCAGGTAGCGTACAGTGATTTTTATCAGAGCTTCCTCACTGAAAACTATCTGTTGTGACCTGAATGGAGGTTGATGAGAGCAGTGAGAGTGAAATAAAACGGTAAAGTTGGAGGCTATAAACATAAAACAATGAGCTGAAATATGCAGAAATGCTTTGTGGAGCAGAGGGGAGCTGCAAAGTCAGGTGATAATATGCTGTCTGACCCATTTTAATATTAAAATATCAATTAGAGCAGCTTTAGCACTGCTGGTTACGCATTGCTTGATTAAACCTTGTATATTGGTTATGCTTTACCTCACATTTTAGTGAAACACTGTAACGGAGGAATAGACTTCCTTACAGCACTGACACAGCATGGCGTGGAAAACAATGAGGCTCCCATCCGTTCAATAATTTCTAAGAACAGGTGCAAAGAGGCAAAATAAAACTCTTAAGACAGCAACTCTTGCATTACGCAGAAGGTAAATGTGGATCAGCTGCTAGACTGGCTTTACCTTTTTACTAGTTTTATTACCTCACATTAGTTAAGTATATAATTTCTCAGAATCAAACGACACAATCACTCCAAAACTGATAACTAAATTGCACTTGCCCTTCCTAAATTGTTTCAGCAGTCCCAATAGATTCCAGATGCCATCTCTCTGAAAGCCTCTTTAATGAAACAGTGTAAGGCAAATGTGTCATTAGGATTTGCAGCACTCCCAAACACACTAATTGCCATGCAGACTTGACAACAGCCTGTTTGTGTCTGTCTGCATGTTGCCAGCAGGTGCGATGCTATTCGCTTGTGAACTGAACATCACAGTCCCAAGTTTGACACCATTGTGTCAAAAACTCTGTGCTCAGCGCGTCAGCTCTGGTGCGCTGCGCCCAAACAAGCCAGCTGAAAATGAGCATTTGGGAAGTGATGCCTTTCGCTTCCCCTCTCTCTTTCTGTCTCTCTCTCTCTCTCTCTCTCTACCCACAGCTGCCTCAGTGGCAAAAGGGTAGCGTCACTGTCAGACGTAGATGGAATTAGTTATATCATGCATCATATGCCAATTCAGAATTGGCATCACACAACCAAAAAAAGATATGCTCTGGGAAGGAGGAGGTTTAATATTTTAAACACATTTGCATAGATTTGCAGTACTCAGGCTGATGTTGACAGGATATCACATTTGCTATGTGAGCGGTCTCAGTGAGAAATGTACCCATCCAAACTCAGAGATACAAATTCTAAAAACCACTTCATAAGGCGGCAACACTTATTAGTTATGTGCATATTTAGTGTGAAATGGAAATGTTTTAGTGCTTTATTGTAAAAACTGGCCATTGGTGTCAAGTTTTGTCCTTTGCATACAAGTAATAATTTGATTTTGAGGCAAAGTGAATTTTCCTGTCCACCTTTCTCCTAGAATGAAGAATGTGGAAAGCTGTTGTGGTAGCTTCTGAAGGATAGGTGAGCACAGACTTCATTGTTTGTACAGTACCTTCCACTCGTCTGCAATCAAAGCCCTCTTATCAGCAGAGTTTTCTGTCTGAAAACTTTCCATCATGCTGAAATTGCTCCTCCCCAAAGGCTATCATAATCTGCTCAGCATGCATAATGTTAATCGTTCAAATATCACATCAACACAACAGGATAAGCATGCTGTCAGTGCAAAGAGGGGAGTGAGTGAGATAACGCGTGGTAGACAGAAAGCGAGAGGAGCTTCGGTGGAAAAGAAGGGGCTAAGCAATGAAGGATGGAGACGCAGAGAGGGTAAAGGGTGAGAGATCAGATGAGATGATGAAACCGAGTATGAAACAGGAAGATGCAGCGAGGAAGAACGGGAAGAAGAAAAACACATTAAGGCTAAAGTGGGAGAATTAGATAAAGAGAAGGAGAGAGGAAGAGAAAGGAAAGGAGGGTAGCTCCATCTGCCTTTGGCGCTCTTAGGAAACTCTATGCCACTATATTCTGTCTCTTTTCCAGTCAGCTTTGGAGAAGATGATAGCATTGATCATGTTCTTAAAAGACTGCTTTTCCTGTCACCGTATCACCTCACGTCATTAGGATGACTGGTTGTGTTGCCTTAAAAGGTTTCTCTTATGTCTGGCAAAGGCTGCAAGCTGTTAGATTGCCCCCCACATTCTTGCCTCCCTTCATTTGGTGAGACTGCTGACAAACCTAAGAACGCTTGAGTGTCCGTCATATTGATTTTCAGCGATGGGCACTGTTTTTAGAAGATTTAATGAAAGGGGAGCAAAGTCAGTGAATGAAATCTACTCAAAACTGTATAGAATTGTGACCCATCCAAAGGCAGTGGGCATATTCACATGGATAGAGACTCTTTGTAATTGGAAACACATGTTCATCAATCAACACCTGGTAATTCCATCACGTTCATCGCCTCTTTGACAGATACTCTATTTCTATTGTCCTGATGCATTACTTCTTCGACGTTCACACCCCCAGGTTTCCCTAAGGAGTGCCCATCTCAAATCTCATGAGTACTGGGAGGATGAATGAAGTAAATAGATTTTGTTCTCCAGATTGCTCACATTTCCTCCACTTCTCGCCGCATAAATCTTTAGGAAGTTTAGGCCGCCCTGTGTCTCTGCTTATTAGCCAACCAGGGATCAATTTATCACCTTTGAGGACAAAGAATGGAGGCGTCGGGGGATTCTCTCTATCCCTTTGATTTATGGAGTTGGAATAGAGGCAGGGCATTTTTGGGTCATGCAAATTCTTCTCGGCACAAGTGCCTGCCCCCCCTGCCTCTTCTTTGTGGTTGGAGTATGAATGAGAAGGTTATGCTTGTTCAAGTAAGTGGTAATGACGGAGCTGTGTAGATGCACTGACCGTCTATCAGAGGGGGTTATCCACTTTCATTGATGGCTAGAATTAGGGTTATTGGATTTGACTGAATATTCCTCAAACAGACTCTCAAATTCACCAAAAACCAGAGTGTTTTTATGTAATTCCAAGCTGTAACCACTAGTCTGTGCTATTGGTCTAGCGAATTCTTCCCCAGCTCTTTGTGACCCATTTTTTCCATGCAGGAAGCTGCAAGAATGTGGCTGCCCCACCTCACCTGCGCTAAGTGGCTACCTCGTCTTGGCAAAGAACTACAGTGCCAGGTTCCTGCTCTATGCCTCCCTCATTTGTAATTGTCCTCATGTAAATGATGGGCTGGGGATTGGTGCTTGTGGGAAATGTGTTTCTTGTGAAATAGAATTGGCTCTAGTGAGGTTGATGAAGTGTTACTGGCTTTGCATAGCGGTTACAAGGCAGGTTTGAAACATTGCATCACGTATCGTTTCGCACACAAGTGTGAATCCGGTGTGATTCAACCTCTTATCATCAGACGCTATAAAAAGCAGGGGATGGGAAATGGAGGCTTTGTTTTGAGATTACAAAATGAACTTTTTTATGTCTGAACACTTATTTCTGTAAGTTGTGTGTGTGTGTACACTTACATGAGTATGTGTGTGTTTGGACAACTGACAGAATATGGACTAAAATACAAAGTGTGCACACACATTAATGTGTCACTCTGTGTTTGGCAGATTTTTCAGATATTAAAATGGAATTTTACAATGCCTTCTGTTTCACACGCATTTCATATCAAGCCAAACTCCATCATTTCCCTTCTTCTTTGAGTGCGTCCTAACTACAAGCTGTGTGCAGGCTCTACTTCACAACTCACTCGCCACTGTCTTGGCTCTCGTCCACACTCATCCCTCCTCATAACAAATGAGCCTGCACCGGCCAGCAGATTTCTCCAACACCTACCGGTACCGCCACATCTTTGTCATCTTCTCTCTCACGCTCTCCCTCTCCCTCTCCCTCTCACTTCATATCCCTTTTCCTTTCTCCACCTTGTTTGGGCACACTCTAGTCCTTCTTGTGGCAGAGAGCATAAGACTCGCCGTTTGCTGAGTGGGCAGTGGGGAGCGGAGGAGGAAAGAAGAGAAATAGAAAGACAGGCGCAGAAGGAGGAGGGAGGAAGAGAGTTATCTAACAGGATTAAAGGAGAACAACAGAATGGAGAGTACTTAAAATACTCATGACATGAGCCCTCTTGCAAAAAGGAGGGGATGAGTAACAATGGCTGAATCACTCTTGAGACTCTCTGTTTCTACACAATATGCTCTCTCTCTCTGTCCAGCTTTCTCTCCATTGTCACCAATGTCTCTCTTTCATTCGCTTTCCATCTTCCCCTTTCGGCCTCATTTTCACTTACTGGCCAGGGGATTTAATGGATCTCAGAGGAGTCATGTTAATAATGTGAGCGAGAGTGGCTTTAATTAACCAATAAAGGATAGGTATTCAATTCAGATGGAATGACAAGGGTTTCCACCAGCACATACCGAAAGCCCCAGGTTGAAAAATGGTAGGGGGGAGGGAAGTCAGGAGGGAGAAAAGGTGAAGATGAGTATGGGATGATGAGGAGAAACAGAGGTCCAAAGAGAGATATAAGGTTTCAGAAGCCGGGGAATAGAAGAAAATATTCAGCAGAGCAAGAATAAATGAGGCAGATTTAGATGAAGATCTAACGGGAGAATGAGACAGAAACAGAGATTTGGCAAAAGGCAGAACAATCCAATGTATAGCCGGGGGCTGGGTGGATAGATGATGAAGAATATGTCCTGTCAAGAATTGGGCTGGAACTGCTTGGCCCACTTCTGTCCCAAACCAGGGAGAGAAAGAGAGGAGATAAAAAGGATTTCACAGCAAGGCCAAACAAATTTCTTAGTTACCTTTACTGGTCTGTTACACACAAGTGTGTGTGTGTGTATTGAGATGTCGACAGCAAATAAGAACAAATACCCTTCCCCTCACCCCCGCCATATTAAAATCAGAAAGGTGGAACAACATGACAAATTTCCTCGGGGCGGATCGAACTTTCGGGAGAGAATAGCACTTCAAACGATCAGCGTGCCTCGCCAGCCTCCCTGCCCGTCTGACTCGCTAAGATAGCGGCCGTCTGGCAGCTCGGCCCGAAAACACACTCACACGGACGCACTCCTTTGCACACAGGTGTGGAAGCACACAGGATTTTGCATAAATTCACTAACCCTCCTCTGCCTAACTTCCCATACATCCTCTCCCTCACCCAAAACACACACACACACACAGGCATCTGCCACCTCTTGTAAATGAAGACATGCCGTATCTTTTGTCCAAACCCTGACAACTGCCTACATTTTGAGTAGATTTGAATGCAGCAAACTTAATGTGTTTACACTTGCTATAAAAATATTCCACTTGGCGCATAATATCTATGGATGAAGTCTCTGGAGCTGCTGCTGCCTCTCTTTTTATATCACATAACAAACATGTGATGGCAGTGGGAGAGAAACTCTCCAGCCTTTGTAAATAGGGCACCATTTGAATATTTTACACACGGCTTGTGCTTATTGAGCATTCATTCCTTTTGAATCACCGCTTCTTCCAAAATGGAGAGAGGAAAGTAAATACGCAAATGAAAGCATATAAATAAATAAGAGCGCAACCGTAAATGTCTATGTGTGTATGCACACACGGTGTATTCTGTCCTTCTCAGCTGGAGATATTGCATCCTTGATGGTTATGTAAGAGACAAATTTTAATGATAGTCAGATCATGGCAGTATGCACAAAATAATGACGACTTGGCCGCCTGGTAAATTGACTGAGAGATTTGGCTTTTGGTGCTGACTCTCCAAAGAGAGGACTTAAGGAGCTTCTGGGATTTGAAAGTTGAAAGATAAAGGCTCGGTTACACTGGGGATCTGTGAGTGCCTCAATTTTCAGCTCTGCGCCATGACAAGAATCATTAGGCTAGAAAGAAACCTGATGGAATAACTCAAAGGCATAATCGGTTGTTTACAATGGCAGGCGATGGTGTACAAGGAGGAAGGAGATAGAAAGAAGCCTTCGCAGATGAAGGAGGGTTTAGAAAACCTCAGAGTGACCAGACGGCGCTCTGACATATTCTGAATCCTCGCTAACACACTACTGATGTGTGACAGCGAGCGACAGATGGGGGGTAAATGTAAAGGAGAGGATAGAGGAAGAGAGGAACAGGCTTGGGAAAGGATATCTGAAGGAAAAGTGGGAGAGGAAAGAAGAATGAGAGGCAGAAAAATCGCCAGATGGGTTGAGTTTGCTCAGGTGCCCTTTAGCAAGGCACTCTGCTCCGACGAAGCTGCTCAGTGGCAAACAGTACAGAGCTGGGCAGCTCCCAGGTGTAAAGGTGCAAATGAGTATGACCCCTATCTCTCTGCAACTACTCCCAAGGCTGTTCCTGTAAATAAGAATGTGTTTTTAGTCAACAGGCCTTGTCCGATAAAGGATTTAGTGTTACAGAGAGCAACACAGAGAGAAATAGAGTGTAGAAATGAAAGGTAACAAAATAAATCTTTTAACTAAGGATGAGGAACAGGAGGAAGAAACATCACAGGATTGCTTTAGCCGGAGATACCAACATGCATGTACATCAGAGCAGACATTAAGGTCAAGGACGTCTTGCCTTTCATGTCTGCAGCCGATCTGAGACCTGTGACAGAGTGAGATGCATCACTTGGCAATGTCTGATGGAATACTAAAGAGAAAGTCACTGGGAGGAGGAAGAAAGTAAAGGTAGGAAGGGAAGGAAGGCGGGAGGTGAGACAGAGCGTCAAGAGGCAGTGCCAGGGTGGATGACGGAATATTAAAGTGTGGGGTCTAACCTGAAAGTGGTACAGCGAGACAGAAACACAGACAGAGAAGGAGAGGCAGTCAGTCTAGAAGAGGGGAAACAGTGTGAGTGAATATTAGGGAGAGGGCTATTCACCTGGTGTTGATATGGATGAAGGCGGGAAGGAGGGAAGGGGGGGGGGTGTTGGGGAGGGAGGAGACAGTCTTAAAGTGAGGAGAGTGTGCAAAAGAGAGATAGGGGTTCTTACTCTCCTCTGGGAAGCTCTGAAAAAAATGAGAAAGACAGGTGAGATAGAGGAAGAGTGAATGGGAGAGAATGGCGAGCAGAGTAAGAGAAATGTGGGATAAAAGAGAAGGAGAGAGCGGGAGAAAAATTTTGGAAGGAGAGCAGAGATAAAAATAGAGAAGGAGACAGAAGGAGAGACATTCCGAACAAGTCCAAACTATCGCGCCAGAACACACTTATCTCCCAAAGTGCAGACAGTACATTATCGCCACTGGCACTAAAAACAGCCTGGATCATCAATAAATGAAATCCGGCGCAGGTAAACACGACGTAGTGTTTCAAGCACAGAGGTATCAGCGCTGACAAAGGGAATGTGATGGGGAGAGGATAGAGCCGTGCAGACGATTTCTCATTATCTGCTGCGCGTCAGTTATTAACACGGTGTCCATTCGAACATCTAATTAATGCAGATAGCCAAATGCCAAACCTGATGAAATACCGTGATGAGGGATTAGCTGGAATAACAAACGCTCTGACCAGCATAACTTTGTCTCCCTGATTAGGTGGCAGGGAGAGGAGGGGAGAAGCGTTTCTTGATCACTTAAGTCTCTCCCTCTTTTTTTTCCTCCCTCTTTCTCTTTCTCTTTCCCCCCCTACCTCCACTTCACTGTCCTTAATGAAGACTTTTTGCTTCTGCCATGTGCCCCCGTTCTCCCAGCTTCCCTCCCCTCAGTCGCTGAGTGCTGTCCTAATTCCATTCTGATAGATGGAGAGAGGAAGAGGCTCATTAAAAATGGCTTTGCTGATTGTGCTGCTGTTTTTTTTTTTTTTTTCAGTCAAGAGGCACGTGTGTATGAATTGTGTCTGGTCAAGTTTTTTTTTTTCCAGGTGCTGCTAGAGGGAGCAGTGGAGTGATTCAGCATGTGGTGTAAGGGGAGATGTTATTTAGAGCATTTTACTGCAGTGTTTTTGCACCGGCGCTTTTGCCCCATGTTAATTTTACATTATATTTCACAAAAGGGGAAACACGCCTGAGAAAACAAGGAAATGGCGACTTAGATTGGGAGAAAAAACCAAACAAAAACCAAGGCCAGATTGACAGTAGAGATATTAAGTCTTGAGCCGGCTGAGGGTATATGTGGTATTTATTTCACATTGAGAGAACAATAGGTGAAGGGGAGTTATGGGAGGGAGATGAACCACAGCAGACAGTTCTACAATACACCGTATTTCCTTCCTGGAGGCAAGTGTCCTCCAACAAACCCAATATAACTTAACTAAATACCCTTTTCGTGGTGGAGAACACGCTGTTCGCACATTGTTGGGGACAGACGCATTTGCTGTTTAACAGAGAGCAGTGTGTTCTAAGATAGCTGGAGTGTTGACACAAGAGTCATCAGGGACTCTAAGTCAAGACTGTAGATGAAGCAGCGTCTTAAAGGAATAGATTGACATTTTGGAAAATACACTTATTTGCCTTCTTTCCGAGAGTTAAGCGAGAAGACGGAGACCACTCATGTATGCGCATTCATATGAAGGTAGAGCCAGCAGGCAATTAGCTTAGCTTAGCATAAAAACTGGAAGCAGGGGGAAACTGCTAGCCTGGCTACATTTCTGTAAAATCCTGTAGTACTGATGCAGAAGAGAGATAGACAGGGCGACGGTATATGGAAAAACATGATATATGGAGATTATACAAACAGAAAAATAGTGTAACTCATTAAAAAGTAATGCGAGCAGTAAAGACTTGCTGTTTCAGTGTGTTTTGAAAGGCCGCACCTGAACACAGGGACCTCCGTGTTTCTGTAAAACCATCTGTATTTTGCAACCTTGTGACAAATGTAATTTCCGCTCTGATTACTGACATATTGTAATCGCTTATTTCCAGTGTCACTGTCTATAAGTAAAATGACAGGTATGGCTGTAACCAATACTGGCACAGAGACCGGTTTTGAGAAAATGTGAAAAGGAGTCGCCTAATCCTTTCTGTCAAGCATAAAACGCTCCAGTTAAGGTAAATTCTTCCACTGTTCATCATAAGAATCACTGATGAGTTTTTCCTTGTATTAAATTCTTGAGTCATTCTTATTTATGTGGTTAGATTAGCATAACAACAAATGTAACCAGGAAATATAAATTATGATAGCTCAGTTGAGATTTGCAAAAATTGTAATATGAAATAATTCAATATCTTCTGTTACAATTAAATTCACCTGACTGATAATGTTTTGATTGTATGGAATATTCCCAAAAAGCATTCCTTGTTTGTGGAAATATACGGACGCTATTCCGAGGAGACATTTTTGTAACACACACAGCAGACTGGGAAGGTAAACAAATCAGTTTTACTACAACTGACACTCACCACTTTTCAGACTTTTCAAAGCCACGAAAGGTATCTAGCTGAGTACCAAAGACACCACATAGTGTGCGCACACACTGCACAAGCAAGAGTGGAAAGAAAACCTTTCCAAAGATGACCGACAAGCATATGCAGACACGTAATGTAAAACTATACACACCTGAAATCTAAACAACAAATGTGCTATGCCAGGAGGTGCATGTTCAGAAACTATTTCCAAGGCCAGTGCAGAATGAATCTAATTAGGAATAATAACTATTAGGGATTAATTATAAATATTAAAACAAAAACTGTTTTCCCTACATCCAGAAAGATTCACCTAAAGCTCACACATGACAGTAGATCTGTGTTGATAGTGGCAGCCATACAATGAGGTGTCATTACTGTAAGTCCGGTGATTTCTCTGCATGGTTGTGGAGTGACATACAGTACAGGGAATATGAGGTAATTCTACAGCAGCACATTCTCTACTGAGGTGCACTTTTCTCTCATCATGCTCCAATATTCAAAGACAATAATGCCCAACCCTCCCCCCCCCCCCCCCCCCCCCCCCCCCCCCCCGCCTCACTGCTAAACTAAAAAAAAAAATCAGGATAAAGTCAAACGAGTGGCTCCGCAATCCATGAAAACATCAAAACAAGCCTTTGTGGGACTCATGAATTGCAGAAGGTCATAAAAAGTCAAGTAAATTTCAGGGCTTGAACTAATGATTACTGTCATTATCAATTAATCTGCTTAATACTTTCATTATTATTAGATGAATCACTGGTCTCGGATATATCAGAAAATAGCAGAGAAAATTCCTATCACAATCTCCCGAAGACCAAGTTAAAGTATTTAAATGGCTTGTTTTTTGTAAGTCCAACAGTCTGAAACAGTAATAATATCAGAAAATTTTGACATTTGAGAAGCTGGAACCAATGAATTTTTGGCACCTTTGCCTATAAAAAAAAAACGACCTTTAGAAATAGGATGGCTCTCTGCAGGTTATAAATTAACCCTGGATTTTTATTTATTTATGTTTTGGGGAGGGGTTCAGACTGTTACTTTGCTCAGTCATACACACAGTCTATCCCCTTCTGCACCTTATTCACAGTTATAATCTGTATAAATAGCTTTCAGCTGCTGTGTCCTCCCACATGAGATCCAACACGCATAATACTCTTACACTTAAGGGCTCTGCAGCACAGACGTAATCTCACACATATCACTGCTGGGGACAAGCATCCCTTTATGCAATCAACAGGCCATGAGCTGCGTGCATCTCTTAAATATGTACAACCTACACAGAGGCATGCAGTGTTGTTGCACAGACACATATGTTTTATTGTAGTTACACTCTACACATGCTATATATCAGTAGTGTAGGTGTGCCACCACGCATCCGTGTAGTTAATTGAAAAGGCTGTTTCAAATATTCATACGCCAGTTTCAGATGTCGCCGTCATTTTGTTGCTGAAATTACCATCCATTTGTTCATGAAAGTGTTTCAGTACATCATTTAAAGCTTCGCATCACTAAATTAAAGTGAAAATGTGAGAGGAGACACATGAGAATTGTCTCTTCAGCGTCGGGTTGTCTTACTCAGAGTTTGGTTCACTCTCACGCTCTGAAGATGACTGTTTCCTTCTTTTCCTTTTCTTTTTTTTTTTCTCCTAGCCCTCGCTGTGCACACAATGCTGCCAATTAGTTAATGGCAGACAGTGAGGCGAGAATCCAACCTATTTGCTTCAAACTTAATTTCTCCCATTTGCAATTCAAGGCTGCGTAGAAAGTGGGAAAGTACTTAACAAGCCCAGCGCATATATGATTATGGCCCAGCAGGTGACAGTGATGGCTCGTGTACTGGAGAAGAATGCTTCCACTGTACATACCGCAACACGCGCACGTACGCATGCATTCAAACATTTAAAAGCAAATGTTCAGTTCGCCCAGCACTTGACGGCAGTATGCATGTGAATGCGAGCGTAGCAGCAAAAGACAGCCGACGGCAGGGTGTATTTTAATTCATGCCTGCTTTGATGCTTTTGTGGAGTTCACAGGGCCAAAACCATTTGGAGGCATAACATTTCTTCTTCTTTACATTTCTGTAAACACACACACACACAGTAAGAGTATTTATGCGTTCACGTCACACAAACACACATGCAAACCCCCTTTTCGAATCTGTATTTTCCAGCATGATTACCCTTGTAATCACTGTAGCATCTATGTGCAAAACTGGTTTATATGAAAAGTGAGGGCTTCATAAAGATGTGCATGGTATGGTTTGGAGGGGTTACAGGGGTTGTGCAATGATGAAGTGCTCAGAATGCATAGAGCATTACACACACATCAAACCTTCCCCACTAGCTTTTTATTTCATAGCTACTGTCATGCCCAGTCCACAGATTTATCGATGACCCTTAATAAAACTGTAACATTTGATAAATTTGCTGAGTGGGAATGATCAGGGTGATAAATAAAGGAACTAGTAGACTACAGCTGTGGTGTGCACTGTAATTGTAATAGTAATGGTGCAAGTCTGTGTGAGGATAGGGGCAAGCGGAGGCTGCAGAGTGAGCTGCATGCTTATTGCCAGGACTGGAGCCCTAGTTAACGGTGGTAATATATTCTCGGGCATCAAAGGCTCAAAGTTGAGAGTTTTAAAGGAGCTCGTCACTATTGATTTTGCACGAAGAGTAGCTTCCCAGGTTCATTATATGGGAGCTCTCAGCCCTTACTTTAGGCAGCGGGGCCACTGCACAAACAACAGGGAGCTCGGGGTGAGCATTCTTTTGTTGTTTAGAACAAAAATTTGTTTCAATCATTTGCTGTTTTGCATTCACTGGCTATAAGTATAAGCCATGCCTAATGAATACTATCCGAATGACTTGAGTCCCTGGGGTTTTTTCACAATTAATACACATTTTAATTGAGCACAGAAAAAATGGGACCATTTGGTGCTTAGCAGTAAGAAAAAAAAAAAAAAGAGGATGGAGACTAAGATGTAATTGCTGAGGTTTTTTTTCAGGCTTGTCTCTCAAGGAGAAACTGTTTTTCTGCTTGTAGCCTTTGAGTCTTCAGAATTGTCAAAACAGCTAAAAAAAATATGCATTTTCATGTGTTTTGTTTTGGTGCAGTTTGTGCTGTATGCGTGTAAGTGTCAAATTTAGTTGTGTGAGTATCCTATGGTGGAGTCATTCAGTGTGAGACTGCTCAAAACGGATGCATATTCATTTAGTTATTTTAGGTTGTTTTGGTCCACTTAGAGCAGTGGGAGTATATAAAAGTATGAAAAGTATGTAAACATGTATTAATTATGTGTGTGAGTTATACCGGCTGCATTATGTATCAAAACTTTCAGCTAATTCATTCAAACATCAGACGTATCTAAATAGCACAGCAGAGCTCAGAATGTGCTTGAACAGATGGCCGATTGTTTATGGTGGACCTGGAGAGTATTAGACAGGCAAAAGTGTAAACATCAGTGTGGGCAATCAATATCTCATTAGGGTGTCTGCTTTAGTTCATGTTTTGTCGCTTTGCATTCTCCGCACACACTATCGGATCGGTAACTACAGCCATTTGGTGGGAAGGGTAATGCAGTACATGGCACAAGATACAGGAAAATGGACCTGCACTGATCTCCACATGCTCTCCGCACACTTGCACCGAGTCCATCATCCTGTGATATGATCGCCGGTTTGAAAAACATCCGAGCAGCACAACTTGTTTACACTCCTGAATCTCTAGCAATGCCATCATACTTTTTAGCATATTTTTAGAGGGAGGGAATCAGGGACACAAGATAGCTAGTGGTGCTGGTACACAGGGAGATAATGCAGGATGAGCCTCAGGCATAGGAGGGCTGGAAAACTCCTCTTGTCACTTTAGATAAGAGGAAGGAAATGGGACTGGTTGCTGAGGGACCAGCTAAGTGCTTGTCGCTGTCCCTTTAGCTTTCCAACAGCAGGCCACTATAGTGCATCTGGACAGGCAGATGCCCATCTTGCCGCAATCAGCTGTGTATGGGGTTCATTCCCAAATGGGTAGTTGAAGAGCAAGGTTGATGAAAGTGGGTGTAAAGTTTGCAGCTGAATCGCGCTTAAACTGTCACACTTTGAAAATGTTATCTCATGGAAGTGGCGGGGCGGAATAGTGGTTAGAGAGACTGTCCATCAACCGGAGTAGCCAGATTCAAGCTCATACGTCAGCATGCCACTGCCCTACTGAAGTGTCCTTGAGCAGTGCACTCAAAGCAGCCTATATATGTTCTCTAAAATGACCTGTGAAGTATGATCTTACCTTCGTTTAGTAATTTAAAAAGAGCTGAAACCAACTGAAACAAACAGATAAGTCAAATATTTTGATAATAAATTGAATTAATTGTGAAATTAACCTTATTTATCTTTGGATTTTGAAGACATTTGAAGACCTCATGTTGGACTTTTATTTGATTATTCGATTAATCGTGAAAACAATCTGCAGATTAATCAGTAATTAAAATAAAAGCTACATTTAAATACAAACACTGATGATAGACAACATTCTATTGACACCTCTTCAATACAGTAACTGGCAAATTGCCCAAATGAACACTTACTTTACTTTTTGTCCCTCAGGAACTCCTGATTGCACACTGAAAATGCATTTTTACCCCCTTATGTTGATTATTGATTTTGCTCGCTGGTGTTTGTTGTGCTGTTTTCAGTGATCCATATAAGAAAGCAGCTCAGAGGGATGTCTTTGTAAAAATCGGTTGTGGAATACTTAAAAGGGAAGTGATGCTTGTGTCTGACCGATGCTCGATTGGTTTTTTTCTTCGAAAGACATATTATTTACAAGCCAGTCTGCTTTGCCCTATGGCAAAAGATGAGACCTAGGTCAACGGCACTGTTATCACTGCCAGTAGGTAGGTAAAGAATCCTATCAGCTCTAATTACTGTTGCTTAAATCCAGAACAATTACAGCACATTTCATTTTTCAATTTAGCACGCGTGATCCCATCCCATCACTTTCATTTTAACCACTGTAATCATCTTCCCAGAGGGGATTTTGTCTCATGATGTAAATGCTTCATGTTATTGTGAAATGGAGTGAAGGGTTCTTAACCACAGTCAGAAATAAAATTCATTAGGAAATAACTAAGAAATGGCAGCAGGTGAAATCGCATTGAGTGTGTTTAACCTCGCAGGGCACTAAAGGCTTTAGAGCAAGAGAAGAAGAGCTTCATTACAAACAAAAGACCTGGCCCACTCTTCTTTACTAATCTTTGACACTTTGCTCAGGGTATGTTTTGTTTATGATACACCTTGACTGATAAATAACCGCGCTCACACAGGCATGTACAAGCACACAAACATCCCGCCCACCCACCTTCCTTCATTGGAAGGTCAGCTGCTATCCAAAATGTGTTTATTTTGAGGGTAATTGCATCAGATTGAACAGTGAAATACCGTCACCTCCTGTCGGTCCCTTGGAAGATTAGCACCAAGGCCATCAGTGGGATCGATCAATGCGCCGGCCGGTGGCTGCTTGAGGGATGGGAAGGTCAATGGCTGTGATATTACTCACGCTGGGGGGAGATCTGGTGTCAGTGGCTTTAATTTTGAAGAGGCTAAATAATAGGGATAGTTTATGGACAAGGAAGGGCTAGATCGACATTAGCGATAAGAGCACACGAGCACAGGAGATTAAGAGTGCGAGAAGTGTGGCTGCCAACCAAAGAACACTTTTGAACTCTGCAACATGACAGTAACTGAATTTTCTGGGATACGCGAGTCATTATACACAGGGTATTATCATTAATGTCTCTATGCACTGTGTATTATGCACTGATATTTTCAAAAGCAGGCGCACATGATCCTCAGCTACCAGCTCATACAAAGTGGGCCCTCCCTCCTCTCCTTCCCCTCATCTCAATGGAAGCTGCACACATTTTTGTTTCCTTCGGTGCAGTTTTTTTTTTTAATGCTGAGCACATCCTCTGGCAGACTCAGATCATCAGAGAGAAGGAGCTGACTAATCTCAATCCTTAAATTTATTCATGTTCAATAAAAGCTATTCATCAGCTTAAACCCGCCTTTAAGTTCAAACTAAATTTGAACCACCTGGGAGAAATCTAAATGACTTGAAGGTAGCGTGGTTAAGCAGCCGGGGTGGAAGGAGTGTGAAAGGAGTGTGAAAGGAGGGGGAAAGGAGCGGCGGGAGAGAGTAAAGTGTCCCCCGAGCGTGAAGCTCTGCAAAGCCAGCAGGAGTGTGCATCTGCGAGCGCCTCTGTGTGTGTTGATCAAGGCTTGGCTATTGTCCAGTCACTGTAAACAGTATTACAGGTGAGTTGTATTTGGCAGGCCGTGCACATTGATCGTTGATTTCTCAGAGTGATGTGAGTGTGGGAGGGAACAGAGTGAGGGGAGGAGAGGATAAAACATGAAAGATTTCAATGAAATGAAACATTAAAGTAATACATAGTATAGAGCTACGGCTGAATGATTTCATTTTTATATTGAAATTGTGATTTAGGTGTAATTTTCAAATGGCAAAAACCACTATTTGAATTGTAACCTAATTAATCAACAGCATGTTAACAAGCTGTAGCATAAGTGACAACTGGCACCAACACATTTATTCAGCTGCAGCTAATTAACATTAAACTTAAAAATTCAGCATTGAGAACTGCAGGATTCAGAGCTGTGAAGCAGTCTGTCCGGTCAGTCTGTGAAGCTAACGTTAACATTACCTCATGCAGCTACAGTGCTGCAACATTAGGTGTCAGACTGATAACAAAGCATTGTCAGACGTGACTTACCAGCAGTTTGTCATTGTTAACTTAGCTGGCCGACTACACAGCTGTTATCATTAAATATATACGCCACTTTTGAAAGTTATGATTATATTTGAAGATTATTAAGTAATGTAAAGTACAACAATAATGTCATCTATATCTATCTCAATAATCTGAGTTGTATTGGTCTTTTTTCTATACTTGCAATCCTAAAAATAGAGTACAATCTCACAAGACAGACAGCAAGAAAGAAAGAGTGAAAGCTTGAGGGCTCACTCTGGAGACTGTGCAATGTCTAATGTGCAGTGGACCGTGAGGACTGCACTCTCCACCTCAGTCACACCCTGCTGTTCTTCTCAGGTAAACACACAAAACCAAACCCAACAGATGAAACGAGAGATCTCACACATATATACACAAACAAAAATATAAGCCCGACACTTTTCAGGGTGTAGTTTAGAACATGCGAGGAGGCCTTTTGCAGATGTGGAAAGCAAAACTTATCAGGAAAATGCTTCTTTTTTTTGTGTGGTTAAGGAGTTCTATCGCACACATTCGTCCGCAGATTTTTGGACAGCAGCTTGACACATAAGGTCTATCAGGAGCTTTTAAGCGCTCATCAAACGAGCCCGGTCTCAAGTGTGATAATTACTTCTAACATCTGTGGCTTGACCTCCCCACCTTCAACTGCAGAGAGTGAGCCAAGTGGTCTCTCTCTGTCTCAGTCTTACTATCTGCATCCCTTCTTGTATTGCAGACAAATGGGAAATCAGAAACATCAATTATTCCAGTAAACAAGTTTGGCCATGTAGAACATTCAATTATACATTAAACATTAATAGCTGGGGCTTATTTCACACATCCATTAGATTGCGTTAAACATGGATACTCAATCTTATTAATAGAGCTTGAGTGACTTGAGTATTTTTTTTTTCAACCATGAATTTAATCAGGGAATAATAATGGTGTGATTGGGTAGCATTTTGTTATAGAGAAGCCTTCAGAGAATAAAGTACAAAGAAGCAAAGTATGTAATGGAAGAAAAAATAGCTACCAATAATTCTTTTGCAAGGACCAGTGACTGACATATTGAAAGCTGTTAAAGCTTCAAATCCAAAAGCCCACATTTAAATGTAGCTTTATGAGGATGGACCAATACAAAATCAATAGGAGTGCGCTGAGGATGTTGTTAAACTGAAAGACAGAGGCAAAGAGGTGGAGTGGCGAGGATGAAAGTGGGGAAAAAATATACTGTAAGACAGACTGAGAGAGAGGGTGGGAGGAAGAGTATGAGGGTAAGCACAGGAGAGAACACTACATTATGAGCACACCTTTTAAAGTGAGTGTTGGATAAGGGCTGTGGTAGTAAGCCCCATTTCTCTGTGAATAATACACCTCTGAGACTCTACAGTTAGATCTTCACAAACCTTGGAAATACAATGCAGGGACTGAAAAACCCAGCAGCGGTTAGGCAGCAGCACAATACTCATGCTTGAGAGTCTACTAGTTGTTTGCTTTAGCCCTGTGTGTTTAATAAGTAGATAATCTTTGGCACCTTGGTCAGTATAATAGTATCCATTTGTCAACTTTTGTCACAGAGTATCAAGGCTGATGAGAGCTATTCAGTTAAATAGGCCCCCACAAAGTCCTGTAAAATGCAGTATATTTTGCTAATTTTGCATTAGTGTGTTGTAAAAGTTATACAAGACCAGATTAAAACATTAACTGAAGATTAGAGACAAATGTTCAGAAGCTGTTTATTAAAGTCAAATAAACAAAATTGCCGTGTGGATTTCAGCATTTTCAGAGTAAAATAAAAAAAAAAAACCTGATGATTACTTTATTTGAAGATAAAACTGATTATGATAATATTTAATTAGAAAATACAACAAAGAGGCCATCAATTTTTTTTTTACTGTTCTATAGCACAAATAAATTTGGAGCTCATAGGCAGCAGTACATCTTATTTAAACAAATACAGAACATAAATTGGTGTTAGTGTTATTTGAGTGTTAACAATAACTAGAGTAAGAGTCTACAGCCATATTTGTGAAGTTGTACTTAGTGGTGCTTTGAGCTAAATGCTAACGTCAAGTAAATTAAAATTCTACACGCTAACATGCCCACAATGCCAATGCTAATATGTTGATATTTAGCAGGTATAATGATAACCACGTTCACCATATTGCTAATTAGCACTAAACGCAAACTAAAGCCAAGAATCATGGAAATGTCATCAGTTTTGCTGGTGTTTGACCACACATATTGGACAAATTAAAAAAAATTGACTGGATTAAAAGTTAATGAATCACCAAAGTTATTGCAATTCACCCTGAAGGGGACATTAATGTGTGTATAAAATTTCATGGCGATCCACTGGTTGTCATGGTGGTGCCACAGGAAAAGTTAGAGGGTCACCAAAGTTGTTAGGCTTCATTCTCAAAGTGCCACGGATATCTGTACCAAATTCTATAGCAATCCATCCAATAGTTGTTGAGATATTTCAGTCTGGACTAATGTGGTGGACCGACCGACCAATGTTGCCATCCCCAGAGCCTCTTCACCTCTAATGTGGCAAAACAAACCCCCAAAAAACAACCAATGTCCAAAAACTCTCCAAATACTTCCTTATTAAAGGTGAAATCAATGATTTGAATGTACACAAATCAACCTTATTGCCAGACAGAATGTTTTTTAGCATTCAATATCAGTATCAATATCTGCGACACCATTGCGTCTCCTGCCTGAAAATTGGATGACCTGCACCCATCCAGCACCTCAACCTGAATAAATTTATGTTATTGATGTTCCAGTATTAGTAGATGTGTGTTTACATCAAAAATGTCCATAAACACAACATTAAACAGACCCATTTTCAATTATGATTTGTTGAGAAACAATTATTTTTGCACCTAGAGGTCACCCTCTTTAATTATGTGTCACATATGTTAATATAACTGTAGATTATATGATCAAAACTGAACTGTTTTAGCCTTTAAGCATCACTTTTATCGAAGGATAATACAGTCAGTTGACTGTCACAGGCTACCTATCCAGTTTTAGCTCTTTTCTTGTCTCCACATGTCCCCATGGCACTTTGTTTGCTTGAAAGCTACAGGAGCGTGGTGTGAAATATTACAGAAAATAGTATTGACTGAGTTCAAGGCCTTGCTTTGAGCTAGCCGATGTGGATATATCTCACACACATCAGGCAGGTCTGGGCATCATGCCCAGCACTCAGAGAAGAGAGAGGTTCACTTCCTTTTCTTCTTACCTCGCAAGCACTGACCACAACATGGTCAGTTATAGAGACATAAGAAAGTTTATATCATAAAATCAAAAAGTTATCATTCTGTACTGTGTTCTGATGCTGAATTACAAATTTATTTCTGTCTTCTATTATTTAAAAGAACATAAAAGTATTACACAGGCCTGACACTGAAGATAAAGGTAAATTGCATAAACTATTTGTCCTCAGGCATGACAAAATCTTGAAACCATAGTTGGCCAATCACCTCACAGTAAGTGCAACACATCTGCAGAGGTTCTACACTTTTGTACGGTGTGAAGGAAACTTTAAGACAAGTACGCTGAGCAAACTTTCTGAGAGAGCATGAACAACTGTAAAGATGAAAGCATATGGCTTATCTGGAAACTCATGAGGATGAGAGCGGGGGCAAACAGGAGGTTTACACTTTCGGAGGGGTGCAGAAATCAACATCTTACAGAAGTTCCTTTTTAGTCCTCGCTCCACCCGCCACCGCAGCAGCAACAAGGGGATGCAATGTGCAAAGCGGCAGGAGACTCACGTTTTTCTCAAGCTGAAAGGTTGTTAATTAGTGTTCATCACATGTTCAGGGGGTGTCATTCGCCATTCTAAATTTAAAAATGTTGCTATTGCTATTCTTGTGGATGTGTTAGAAAAGTATTTTTCCAACAACAAAAGTGAGAGAAGAAAAGTTCTTTCGATATATTGTGTAATGCTTGGCCCACATATCTGCTATATGTTCTGGTCTCACATGTGTAATGTATTATTCATTATATCACTGGCACAGTAAGTGTGAGTTCTCCCTACAGCAAATTTAGCACCCCATGTTGCTTTGTTGACAGCGGTAATATCGTCTTTTTTCTTTCATTGTTGCTTTCTGAAACACATGTGCAGGACAAAATGGCAGCTTTAACCGTACATTCAACATTGTTTCAAAGGGGAGTCTGTGAGCAGATCACACAAACCTCTTAACAACCTCCAAGCAAGATGTCAGCGCCACATGAGCCCTGTAAACTCTTTTAAGATATTAATGTGGAAATTGAAAAATGGAGAGAACGTTTTAGAGCACCTCCTAGACAAACATTAAATTCAATGTTGAGAATTATTGGTTTGGGCTTTGGTTCCTGTCTGGACACTAACTCTGTGATTTAGGAGTCTGTGGCGTCACCTCGAGGCAATGGATCCCACTGTCGGTGGGACAGAGACACATGGAGATTTGGTTTCCAAACATTTCTTTCCACTGCCTGTACCCACAAATAAAATTCTAGCACTAAACCAGAGAAGTGGTGGTGGAGAGTTGGCTCCCTACAGTAACAGCTGGCCCATGTCTGAGGCATCACATTATATGATGTCACTGATCTGACACTAATCATGTGTGTGGCTATCTGCTGGCAGTCCAGTCATCAGATCTGGTTCCCTCCAGCAACACATCACATCAATGTCTACTGATTGTTCCACAGTTCAAAAGCAGGGGTCTTTGTGATGACATAATGCAATAAATGCTGTGCATGACGAGTAAGAGTATTTTTAATGGCCACCTAACAAAATGTAAGTCTGCTAATGCACAGAAACTGCTGGTTGGAACCTTCCAGAGTCACCATATAGGCAAAAAAAGAAAAATGTTACAGGAATTCTAGTAATTTACTTTCTACAAATGCCAATGCTTCTCTTGGGAGTGTATTTAGCTAAATCGTAGTATATACATCCTCAAAGAACCTTGAATATAACCATATATTTCTCATAATTGTAAGTCAGGTGTACTGAAGAGAATTGTATTGGAGATTATGAAAAAACGTGAACCACAAGCACATGACAAATTAAAATAGAAAATTTGTGTAGGTGGAATATATATGGGACTGTGAGGCGCATAATTTCTCTTCTGCACTGCACAGATCAGGAATTATCAGTGAAAACATCAAGTGCTTGATAAATGACCACATGCCCAGAAACTAATCAGTTCCTTCCTTGGCCCATGGCCTCACTTTCCACCAAATTTCATTGAAATCGGCTAAGTTAATTTCGAGATACAGACAAACAAACAAACCGAAAATCAAGCAGACAAGCTGGACTGAAAAAAAACGTGTTGGCAGATATTATAAAAGTAGCATCTGGTAATCTATGACCTCTATCATAATATCTGCAGATGTAGACTTCTTTCTGAATGTGAACCCTTGCAACCTCACGGTACATTTTATGTACTGTGGTATTTCACTGCGTAAGTGTGAAAACAAAGAATTCAAGGTTGGAGGGAGGACGTAGTTTCCAGAAGGTATCCAGTCTACTCAGAATGCATCAGATGGTGGACTTAACTCGTGAGAAAGAACAAGAAGTCCCAACACATCCTGTCCGAAAAGCCCTGAAGAGCCAGTACTAACAGCTGGAAGAATGGACTGTAAAATCAAGACCACAGTACACATCAAACAGCAAGGAAGTGTGTTTGATGAGAAGACAATGCTTTCTCTATGGCAACTTTAAAAGAATTTTCCTCTCAAAGACAAGTATTGATTCACTATTCTTGAGTCTGACCAGCCCTTGTCTCCTCAAGTCTCTGACAGACCCACACCCCAACCTCTGTCCCACCCTTTTGAGCTGCAGTGCCTCCACAAAAAAGACACATTGTTATAATAAAGATGAATAAGGAGGGGAATTGGAGCAAAAATCCAACATAAATCTCTTGTGAATAGGTAAAATTTATCACAATACTGGATACCTTAACAGTAATAGTGATTGGTCATTTGCTTTTTAAACTTTGTAGCTGAAATGCACTGTTCTTTTTTCATTGCTGAACACACAAATAGCTGGAAGATAATTAAAAACTGATAGAACAGGCCGAAAAAGTGAGCTTTAAAGAAAGCATTGGGCCCTAATAAACAGCCGTAGCCAACCACTCACAGATATATTGAGGTCATTTTGTATTATGCAGCTGTGAAGACCTTAGCTTACTTATCTCCCCTTTAGTTCTTTTAATTATCAGTCTCCAAATAAACAGTAATCTCCAATAAAGTAAAGCAGCTGGTTTCACTGGCAGTGTGAAAGGGTCCCGCGCCACACTGTGTTACAGGATCATCTGGGTTCTATTCATTTTTCCCCATTCCTGTTTCTTCTGGCAGTGTTGCACTCAGTACTAACACAGACCTTCACTGGCAGTCGGGTGTGCAGCCTGGGCTTGTGTGAGCTCAACCCTGACTGTCCCTCACACACCCAGGGGCTTTGTGAAAAATGAGACCATGGAGAATGAGATAATAACATTGTGGAATTGGGAGTGTGTGAGTTTGCGGCGGACTCGTGCGGGAATCGGCGTGTGCGCTCGGCGCGTGCGCATGTGTAGCCCGTGTGTAACATAATTGTGTCCTCCCATGTGTAAAAACTATCAATCAGGTTCACTTAATGTTGTGTCATTATGGGTAAATTAAAATTCTGCAGTGATCAATAGGGTATTGACTGTCATATTATGGGTGTGCATAATGAATAATCCTTTTTAACTCATTTAATTCCCAATTTACTCTGGATATTAAGTTTTTGTTTGTGTGTCCGATGGCAAGCAACAAAATGGGCAGACTCAATATTTTTGAAAGCATGGCCAGATCACAAAATGGAAATGAGTTTACTGTTCACACCTGAATTAACATTGTGTGTGTTCAGATACCCTGATAAGACAGTGAATGCTTCCCCTTGGACTGTTGTCTCCGATCCTGCATGTTAGCTTGTTCACCAATGCCAGACAGGGGTGAAGGTCTCTCTCTCCAACCAGGGCCGATAATTGTCATGAATCAGTGCAAATAATAGGTGTTATGAGAAAATATTGGCAGTAGGACAGAGCAGACGAAACAAAGCAACGGGAGGATACACTGTATTTATAATTGCACACTTGCACTGAACACATTCATAATGGTAACTGTTTCATTAACAACTTTTGTTATGAATAATGCAGTGTACTAATTTGAAGGTTTAGCCAACAAGACACGTCTATTTTTTTTGCTATAATACACACCAGCTATCGTTTGGTCACATCATGAGCCACTTCTTCCTTTTATGTTTCAATAGCAGCACTTATGCAAATCCTTACTTTTGGGCTTCTGCAGTCTTCGCCTTATAATTTCTAATATGGCAACATACACTATAATTTATGTAAGACTTAAACTGCCTTTGACAACGGTATGGTTTTATTTCCAAACCCCCCATTTCCTGCCAAATCATGGAGTATCAGCTGGTCTCAATTCCATACAGTTTTCCGAGAGCCTTATAATGATATGTTTGAAAATCCCTCTGGCTTTATTACAAAGTGCTATTCATTGAGAGGAGGTAGGCACAGAGACCGACACTGCAAGCGAAAGAGTGTGTTCCTGAGTGTATGCTTGTGTGGTTTTTCTTTGTTTCTGTGTGTCGGGCTCTGTGTAATTGTGCGCATGACACAGACCCAGAAAGCGTGAGTGAAACTGAGTGAGGCGGACAGATAATCTCTACCTGCCGTTCAGTCTGTACGGTTCCTTGTAAGAGCTTCCTTATTTCTCATTAGGACTTAAGCACGAGAGGAATTAGCGACACTGAATGAAAGCTATGCCTGCTTTAATAATATTGCTGATCCAATTTTACAAGACCGGATTATGTTAATATAATCATAATGCACCCAACCCAACTTAGGCTCTCTGAATGTCCGCCATATGAATTACTTGTTCTAACCCAGTAATTAATATGGTTCAGACAGTGATGACATGATTTTGCCATGAGAGACACTGATATAGTGCATCTCCTTGGAGAAGAAATGAATCTGTTTCTATAATTCTGTCACATCTTCATGTCCAAAGCATTTTACAGTTGCACTGGTGAAAGTGAGTCTGGTGATTTGATTAGATACATTTGTGCAAATCTTTGCACTGAGACTGGATATTGTTTGCCTCTAAGCATATGATTTATGATGTCTGTTATGAATGTGAAAGGTTATTCCATATTGAACAAACGGTTCAATACAATGTATGTGTGTAATTGTGTGTAAGAGAGTGTTTCAGTGAAGCCCAGAATGTATGAATCCACTACAAATTATTAAACAATGGAAAACTGAAGAGTGAAAACGATTCTGGCGATAGGAAAGAAGAAGAAAAAAAGGCAGGCTAAAAATAGATAAGGGACTGTGTTTATGGTGAAAATCTAGGGGGAGGAATAAAAATGTGGCAAAAATTATTCACTGCCGTTGACTGTGCAGTGTCAGCTTGTTATTCTTGCATACAGTATCTTGATTTCTTTTTTTTTTTTTCCAGCCATCTTTCAAGGGAGGTGATTATCATTCCAAGTCAAAGAGGAAAGTTTGAGAGCGAGAAAAAGAAAGAAGTGAGAGGCGGTTGTGAGGTAACAAGATAGCAAATGACGTCTCAAAAAAACAGCAAATTAATACAACCTGGTGATGCTGCGAATGACTCTTCTAGCCTGACAGTCACACAGTGCTACTTCAACTGTGCTGTGTGAAATAATAATAAAATGAATTTCATTATTTAAAGTTAATTTCCAAGTGTTCAAATTATAATCTAATTATAAATTGTCTGACTGATGATGGTAGAACACAGAACAAATGATTCGAAAGTTTTGATTACTTAGGTGGAGTGTAAACTTTAAACACCATACACAAAATTAAAAACTCAAGAACGCATACAGCACAGGAACATTTTCTTTCCAAAAGCTGGCGCACATCCAACATTTTCAATTTATTCCATGTAAAATTTGTCAGTATTACTATTTTTCGAGTGTCTGGAAACACATTAAAATGACTTTTACCAAATGGTGTTTGGTGTACATTAGCTAGCTAGCATCAACACTGCAGCAAAGTTTCACAGTCAACAAAATATTCTGAAACGAATCAACTGCATTTTTCGATCTTCAGAGAGCTTAATTTTAGGCCAACATCACTGAACAAGCCTGAGGACGCCTACTTTACTACTTTGACGAGCTGACTAACTACACGTACCATGTTCATCTAAATGAAGGACTTTTTCAGTCAATGCTCGAGCTGTGGCGAAAGAAAAACGTCTATCATTTCATATTATGCTCTAACATTTATTTCATTGTGACGCAAATCACACTCTCTATGGGTATATTTTTTGACATTTGGAGTTTGTCTATCTTTTGCGCGGATTACGTTGATAGGATAGGTATCATTATCGGGCTATGAAATTACGTATATCAGGATATGAGATTTTGTTCATATCGCCCAGCCCTAGTCGATGCGATGGTATGGCATTTCATGTGATTTTACCAGTTTTTGGATGAAATGATTCAGAAAACATGAGATGAGCTTGTGAATGCACGCACACGCATATGCACTCGGGTGTCCGTGACCTTCTGTGTCTGTTTGAAAATCTCACCTAAACTAAGGAGCACGTACCTTAAATCACATTTGCACATTGCAAATGGATAACTAAATGAACCATAAAACGCACAAAGCTGAGCCATTACTGAGCGGCACTTGAGCAACTTGCTTAGCTTTGTCTTAAGGTGACAGTGGTGCTGTGTTTACAATCATCCTTAAACACAGCAGTTCATTAACCTTGAAAAAAGAACCAGCTCGTGTCTCGAGCTTGAATTCCTTGTTGACAGTTCACACCCCAGAGGGTAACCCTTTAGCAGGGCCTGTGGTCACTAAAGCCCCTGAGCAAACGCAAACCCTACATTAATTTCCCATTTTGACCTGCAGGAATGTCAGTGCACATGTCAGAGCAGGAAACAAAAAACAGCCTGGCTCAAATTTCCCATCTGGCTTCAGGCCTTAATCCGTAACAAGGGACAGTTGAGGACACATCCTCTCCTGTATTTACAAACCTGGATTCTCCGTATGGCAGGCCACAAAGGACTAATTAACACAAGTTTCTATTTTTGGTGTCGGTCAAGAAATGAGAGTAGTATTGTACTGGGACATGGTGGAGCAGCTTTCTGTGTACATAGAGCTCTGCAGGGTAAACATGTTACAACCTCAACAGATTATGCTCAGCTGCCCTTAACTGCATTGCAGTGGCACTTTCTGCATTGTTAAAGGTAATTAAAAAGACAAAAAACAAATGAATACATTTAGTTACTTTTTGGGGCTCCAGGCTCAGGATTTATCGTGTTGCATTGAAGGTCGCTCATAAATGACATGGATACATGATAAAATGGGTCTAGTGCCGGGGTTGAACATGAAAATAAAGCACATTTACAGCAGATTCATCTTGTCCTTGATCAAATGGTATCTAAATTGCCCCTGTGAGAGAACAGTGTGGCAATTATATGACCAGTTTAAAGGTTTTCAACCTTATCTGGATTGAACTATTCCCTACACTTTGTATCTGGTAGGAGAATTAGTTAACTCTACAAACCCTACATCAAGCGATGCGCTAATGGGCTGATGAGTAACTCATTTAAGATACAACAGTGACACTGTGAGTCTAGACTTTAAAATCTGTGTATTATTTCTCAGTTGTCAAAGTCCAGCAATGACAGTGAAAGTTCAATCAAACAATACAAAAGACTTAATTAAATTTAGGGTTACGTCACATGATTGTAAATGCTCTTATTTCCAGACGTTAGTCCATAGTGGTAGCATATAAGGTAGCAAGATAAGGTATATAGATAATAAAAAAAAGAGAGATAATGTTTAGGCAATGCATTAGACCTCCCACGCCTGATCCAAAATTGGTCCATATTACTTAATTTATGTTGCAGAAACAATTATGATTATTATAATTAACCCATGCTTGGTGTTTAAGCCCGGACCTGATTCTGATAACACAGTATCGTAGCATTTCCATCCAGTGGGAATCTAGCAGAATGTCAACTTGTAGCAGAGGCACAGAAGTTATCTGTAATAATCTTAAAAAAACTATTAAGTATATACCTTTGCAATTGATACTTCTACAAAACTTCATACCCAAATCAATTGCTGTCACTTTGCATCCATGAAAAACATTGTTGATCAAACCAGTGACAATGACATAATCTGTTGGAATGCTATGCTATGATGTAGATGTATACATCTGAGCAGACCATGAACACAGCCTGTCTCCGCTTGGACACCCACGAAACATGCCACTCTATTACTAACATCCAGCCTGTACTGTGTGTGGCAGTGCCAGACTGGCAGATGGGTTGGGCCATCCAACGACCTCTGACATTCAACCTTCAGAGAAGCAAGGCCATGGATCATGTCCAATGGTCTTCATCATTCTCAAATGTTCTGCCAAAAATGGATGCAGGATGCTTGAGCCTACTTGGGCAGATGCTGTCTCAAAGGAGACCATATGACTTCAGCTGATATCCCAACAGCTTTTGTTGGTAATACAAGAAATTTTAGGCTTGATACAGCAAACCATTTTGCGCCATTAAAAACTCCAGCATATTAGTAGTATGTTTCTTGTAGATACAGAAAATAGTATATCCATATGCCAAAAAAACGTATCTTAGTATAAACAAGAATATAAAACATACAAATTTTGGTAATAATAAGTTTTACATGTGCAATGTATTGGTCTGAGTGCTTGCAAGATGATGGAAAAAAATAATCAGTGGCAGCATGAACAACACATTTCTGTACTTGAGAAGCGTGTTCTTAGCGCAAATTGTCCTAGTCAACATGAGATGACAGGACGATGTAGAATAAAGAAGATCGCTGATTGTCTCTCAACCAAGTTTTGTTATAGCTGCTCCCTTAATCAGCTGAGCCTACTGTGTCAGTCGTTTGACTGCCTTTGTTCATTTAATGACCAAACCCTTAGGACACAATGGGAAATTATATTTTTGAAGAGCAGGCTAATTAACGCTGTCTTATTAGAGAGACGTCAACATGGGAATAACAATAGAAAAGGGAAAGCTAGAGGGGCTTGGGTGGGATGTGTGTGCTGTGACATATCAGAGGTTTCGTACATGAGTTGAAACTTCGCATAAAAGGGGTGTCAAAACTGAAAGCAAGAAAGAAAGGCTACATTTAAAAGCACTGGAGGTGACTATTACGCAATATTAAGTCCTTGCTGTAAAACAGTGATTCTAATATAAGAATAAGTGTAGTCCTGTGAAATGGCACTGGCCTTGAGGCAAGGTGTCACTAGTACTTAGGACTTGTACAATTAGGTTTTTTTTTTATTTTAAACAGGGACTCTCTCTTGGAAACATAAGGGTATTGGTGCTCATAATGAATTTAATATTGTGTGTTAATGACAGAAACCAATACGCCAATATGTAAAATTTATGTGTGCCTCAGGACAGAAATGACAAGCTTTTTAATCATGGGCACTACTGCTTCACAAGAGGTGATTATAATTTTTGTAGCACGTTTGATTTTTTGTCCAACACCATGCTGTCATTTTGGTCCGTGGAAGACTGAGCCACTTGCCCAAGCAAACAAGGCTTTGATTGACATTCAGCTTAATGTAGGAATGCAACACATGGAGGATCTGGTAAACAGGCTTTCTTTCCAATGTTGGAATGGAGTGCCTTACTGGGGTGGTTAGGTTGGGATGGCATTGGAGGTTGTTATTAGTGGGAGAGAGAGGAAAAACAACACCTTCTTGACACAGACATAGTTGCTGATATTGCCTGATATTGTGATTTCTCTCCAAATGGAAAAAAAGACACTTTATTTTTCCGTAACCGGCAAAAAAATGCATTTAACTCTTAAGTTCTCCTTAAAAACACAAACAAGCAAACAGAGGAATACAAATACATGACAAAGGGACAGGTAGGTGGGTAGATAGGTAGACAGGATTAGGGGTTAGAGTTAACCCTAACCCTAGGCATAATAGTAATTAAATAAATAAGTGACTGCAGAGCTTTGAAAGCACATAAGACGGATCAAACAGAGAGCACAAGATCTCAAATTGCCCCTCAAAAAAATACAAACACACACACACACTCAAACACACACACACTTTGTCCTGTGAAGTGAGCATCTGATGCTTGGCTGCAAAACCGCTCATAGAACAGGAAGGCAGGGATGAGAGAGAGAACACCTTAATGTGCCTTCACCATATGCCGTTAGCTACTGATGGATTGCCGCTCTCCCCAGGCACCGGAGCAACTTATCGCGCTTTGCTGGTGACACTGCCGCCGCTGATAAAGTTAAAGATAGGCCATCTGTTCGTAACAGCAGCCCAGCTTCACTTGCGGGGAAGAGGGGCATCCAAGTGTACACAAATCTGCGTGGTGTGACTGCCTAAATTACTGTTACACAACACCCTTACAGCAGCTATATGTGCATAGCATAGATGATCGCATGTATTATCATCTGCCATGATGAGTGATTATTATGAAAATATTGAAGATTGCCTGTCAAAAATTAGAGGCGAGGACTAAGACCACTGCTAACATAATGCAATGTAAGCAGATTTCTGGCTGTAAAAGCAGACACTTGGTGAATCTGTCACTCAAGTCTAATTAGTGTAGAATGTATGCAAAGTCACACTAACAAGCAATCAGTCACATTTCTTATTAACCAGTTACCCAGCAGTAGTTGGTCTTAAAAAAGAGAGGGGGGGGGGGGGGGGGTGGGGATCAACATACAGCAACTTTAAGCTCCCTCAAGAGCTTTTGGTAATGCCAGGAGGTTTTTGACACATGCTTGAGAAACTCACCATTAGCGAAATGGCCTGTTACCCAGAGGGCACAGCTAAAGGAAAAAAAAAAGCTCTAACATTAAGACCCACCACAGGAGCAAGAGCTATGGTTGTTCTTTAATGGTCTGAGGTTGTGACTGCTCGCTCGCTCTTGATACAAGCATCCCTACGAGTGCAACAAAGCCCAGATCATTGCTAGGAACATACATTCTGTTACACACACCTTTGACTTATGCATTCTCTCTTTTAAGAGAGAATTTCAACCACACCACAAAAACAAAACACAAAAATAGATAATGAACAATACTTAGCTAGAAGCCATATGATTCAAAATAAGCCTTTGTTCTGGACATTTTGAGCTGTATGCAACACAGCATTTGTCCAGGGCATGAGGAAATCCAGATGGAGGCTTGAAAGTGTTGTATTATCTGTGAATAGCATTGTTCTTATCCTCTGGAAGATGAATAAACCAAAACCTTTTCAGAAGAATCCACTCCTGAGTATTACAAAGCTACTACTGCTTTGGATACTGTCCGGACTGGCCTTTTCATAATTTTTTTACCAAGCACTGATCTACTTTTAGGCTTCAGCAGCGTAATGGTATTTGCTTAACTGAGCAGCCAGCAATCACTCTCTTCTCTGCCAGTGTCATATCACTGATCAAGTGTGGCTCAGTTCCTGTCTGAAAGGAGGGCTGCCAGACATAATGCAATAATAACTGGTGCACAGCTTGTCTAAGAGAACCAAGGTCCTATTTCACTGCTGACGATACTGGGATGAACTCTTTGTGTTCTTTCTAGCTCATTCTCCCTCTCTTTACCAGCTCTGAAGCCCCTGAGCTTCTGAGAGCATAATGAGCCAATTGTAATTCCTCGCCTATAGCTTTGTATTGAAGAGAGTATGAAAAAAAAAAAAAAAAAAAAAGATATTGGACATTTCTACTGCAAGTCAAAAGCCTCGGCCTCAAGGATTATCTAAGGCAGAAACATGCATTTGACTTATTATTCCGTGACATCTACTGACATAGCTGCCAGTGCCAAAATTTAAGGGAGACTTTGCAGTGGGAGGTATCTGAAAATTCCCACACAATTTAAAAAAAAAACTGAAATTCTGATCTCTATCTCCTTCTTTAAATCAGCACCAAAGCAGTTAAGTGTTAATTAATAGTTAATGAATGCGTGGATATGGAAATACAATTTGAGTTAAATGAAGGGAGACTACTGCAAGGCACTAACTGACTGCATTTGCCGTGGCCACTACTACCATATGATAAACATTTTTTAAACGTCCATTATCTAGACATTATTTAAAAGCTTTCTCTGTAACAGGTGGCATTTTAATGTAACACGGATTGCTGACCTTGAAAGAAAGTAAATGCATCAACTGGATGTGATATGTTAAAAAATCTAACAGCTTTTAGTCTCGACAAAGAGCACTCCTCTCATTCGACATAGTGGACGTGAACCTGCACTGCTCCCCCCACAGATGCCTAGTGTGATGTTTGACAGATTTCTCCCTCTCCAGCTAGGCTCACAGTAAATGTCCATCTGGCAGCTTCCCATGGGTACTTATTATTCTCAGCTAGCCAGGGGTTTTCTGTTTCTGAGCATCAGCCAGCGCTGCCTCAAAGAGTTGAGAGCCGGACCAGAACTGCTTGCAGATGCTCTGCCGGATAACCAAACTGTGCTAGTGTAGTGGCATGGCACTGGGTTTTCAATTACACAATGCAGTGGCAGTCTCCCAAAACTGTCCGGAGGATGAAAAGTCAAGTGCTTTGAGACTAACTATGTATCTGAGACAAACACCAACCAAGTAAGATAAACATCAAAATATGTTGTCCAATACACTTGCTCCACTTCGAGATGAGGTGATTGATTTCCTCCTTATGAACAGATGCTCAGAGCCACTGGGTAGTGCTGAAAGGTCCTGCTGTCCTGGTCTGAGGCCCTGCTACGGTGGATTCAATCATGCAGTTGACCTCTATCACACTCCTGCAGCCTGCTGAGTGCCTCTAAAAACAGTCTGACAAAAAATAGGATGCTTACACTCATCTTGGAATTCAACAGCTAAGGCCGTTTTCACACTAGGTACTGTGTATCACCCAGATTTCAATTGTTCCCCTTTCCCCTAACCCAACCTGTTCTGCTTTCAGACTAATGTTATGCTGATACGAGCCATTGTTTGCATGCATAGTCTTTCCACAACCAAGTGTGGCTGTATGCTACCATTTCCAGGAAAAGTGAATTGGTGGCATTTTGATATATGCAAGAAAAATGGATCCAGTGGGAGCACCATGTGAGCACAACTGAAGGGAAGAAGTAAAAAGTATACCCTTAATCACTTCCTTTGAAAGATAAAAAGTGGCATCGAGTCAGAATTGTACATCTTTGAGGTGTTTTATCTTTATTCTTTAATGCTAAAAATTGAACAAAGCTGCTAATGAGCTCATGAAAAAAAATGTCTTCCTGTTGAAGTACAGATCATGTTCTGACTACACAGGAGTGCACCACAGTTTAAATGACCTCAGACCTCTGACCCCAGGTTCAGAAATGGTGTCCACATTGCCAGATCTTTAGGGGAACCACTCCTGAAATCAGACTAAACTGCTTGTGTGAAAGTAGGTCTCTTGAGGCCAGCGTGAAGAAGAGGGAAGTTTGAGAGTAAGACGATGTGCCGTGCAACTCCTGAATACATGTCAGTGCACATTCAAACGAGTATGAAGTAAAAAAAAGATTAGCAGGTTTGTCGCCATATGGACACTGTCCGGTGTCCACAGTGACAGGGGTTTCATGTTGACGTGGAGTTCGGAACAGCGGAAGGGTTCATAGCTTAACATATGAGATATTTTCCACACACCCACCACAGTGTGAAAACACACCCCATCCGTGCTATGCTTGTTTAAGTCAACACTGCCGGCGTATTCTTTGAACAATCTGGGCCATTTGATTCTCATTGAATAAAATTCAAATTGAAGGAACAGAGCACACAATCCACTTGCCAGAAAAAGCTACCATTGTGTATTCACATGCACACATGTGGGTAAAATTGGGTTGGGTGAGGATTGCAGAGCATTGCATACCTTACTGAGCAAACAGCAACATCTTGGTGCCGCTTCGACCCCCACCCCCCCCCCCCCCCCCCCGCACCCCCAAATCTACCGCTCTTCCATATTTATGCATTCACATCACTCCCAAAGACACATGACAACAAACATGTCTCTCACTCTTGAGAACAGTGCTATGAAAAATGAAATGACTCTTACCTAGTGTGGAATAGTTGGTCACATCTGTAAGCAGGCCATTGGGGGGGAAAAGGGAGCAGGGGGAGGGGGGAGGAAATGAGAGGGAGAGAAAGAGAGAAAAGAAACGTCAGCAAATTACAATGTACAGCAAGCTAAACTTCAATGCCGGCTGAGGCTGTCACTGGCTCCCCTGAAAAATGATGTGTCCCAGTATTGTACAGACCGGGGGTTAAGAATAGTCCCTCTCAAGAGGGGGGCATCATTTATTAATCGAGGGACATGAAACGTATGAGATAGTCTCCCTCGAGGATCCAAAGTTTGCACAACTTGCATTAATATTTGTCAGTGTTTCAAGATTTTGAGGGTGGAGGCAGAGGGAATGTAAGCAGAAACCTAATCTATTACCGACAAGCCTTTGCCGTTTTTTTGCAACTGGTAGAACACTGAACAGAAAAAATGTGCTCACACAAATATACAGTACACCAAGGTGTTCCCCTCTCTCCATATGTCTCTGAGGTAATTTAGTAGCCTTCAGATATCTCTCACCCTGTGTGCTTTGACCTTTGCTACATTTCCCCAAGCTTGTTAGTTTGACAGCCGACGTCCAAGGTTCCAACAGCATAATAAAATGGCAATCCCGCACTCCCTACAAAAACCTTAGGGTGGCCCCCGACACAAACAATGAACCAGCACCGCTAAAAAAAGCAACATTTAGCCACATCTTCACTGTGTCACTGCTACCTGACATTCATATCTCCAAAGATTTATAGAAAGGGATATTATAAGACCTGCGTTCTCCTCCACTTCCCTCTACCAACTCTTTGGCAGTCTGAGAAATATATACTGGATTTTCCATTACAGCACACTTTTTTTTTTTTTTTTTACATTGAAAGTGGTCCCTCTACGGATGTACTCTTCTAAAGTACAGTTTTGCTTTCTTGTAAATGTGTAATAAAACAAGAAAATGGAGTGAACTGACAATAACTCGGTGCTGTGTGAGGGAAATGGTAGACTCAGGGCTAATTCTGAGTTGCCATTGCTTACAGTGCAGTCTAGTTGTGTTGCTAAGCAGAATTTGCAAGTAATATGATTTATCACCGATGATGTCTATCCCCTGCATTCATTTACATTTTTGGTGTGCATGCAACAAATCCCGAGGGGATCAACGATGGGAGAATGTGATTACAATATCTGTTTTGCACGTGAGAACAAATCTATTTTCAGAGGAGAGGGGTAAGACTGGGGTTCAATCTCTGGAACGCTCATTACCATTCAGTCTGACACACATTCACACTCGCTGCCACTGTTGTTGCTAAACAGAGAGCTCAGCTGAGGACCTTGAAGCTTCATACCGGGAAAATTGGACCCAGGGGAGGGGGTGGCAGGGACTGATGCCAGACTTCAAGAGCCACTAGAAGCACCTGGGGTTTCAAAAACAATAGCATCAGTGTTGTTTGGTAGAGGAGGAGTGAGAGACCGAGACATGTGAAGGGACAATAAAAACGGGAAGGAGATGTGGCAAAATTTTAAATGCGATGCACTCTGGCATACAGAGTGGATACTAGAGAACGGTCGAGGAAGGACTCGTGAAATTTTCTACAGCTACGCAAAAAAAACATTCATGCTAAAAAAGAAAGGTGAATAACCTCAAGATCTAGCTCTCAACCATTCCATATTTCTCTTCATCTAATCACATTTTGTGTTTTAATAGAGGTTTTTTTGCAGTGCAGTGAAGATTATTGATTTTTCCCGAGTCCTACGGCAGAAATTTGGGCCTAAGTGGATTAGACTAGCGGGGAGGGGGAAACCAAAGCTCTGGTGGCTTCAATAAACCCACTCTGGGAACCAGGAAAAAGATGGAAGACTAAGACACTTTTTTCACCCTCTCTCACCCTCCTGTTTTAAGCAGATAAGCTGCTTGCAGGGTCTTAGTTATGCTGTGTAGAACCCACAAGACGATATGGAAACTTTTTACAAGGAGAAGAAAAAGCCGAGAAGCCCGTTCCTCATGTTGTCTTTTCTCTATTGACAAGATGGATTTGGGGATGTTTGGAGTGGTCAGCGCTGGGGGGAATTACAAAAAGCCTGTGTGATGCCACATTGTGAGCATGTCACTGCTCAGACATGGATTTTACTGAAGGCATGGACTCAATTTTGTTACGTTTTCCTTCAACTATCCACTGCAATAAATCAGAAATGGCAATGCCACGATGAGTAACTGGCAGCCACACTATGAACCCTTCAGCTTTGCCTCAAGTTTCAGGGCTTTCTGTCTTGTGTGTGTTTTAAGTGACACTATTATTAGTCAATTCATAAAATTTTGAATTTTTTTATTTGAAATTACACAAGTAGCTGCAATTACAATATCAAATACGAGCTCATGGAAAACACAATTTTTAAAATATGTGACCCCAGTAACATAGCACACATTGACTAGTTAGTCACATCTTGAAGTATGACCAAAGGATACTTGCTGTTATCTATCTGCAGCCTAAAATGCTGCAGTGCAACTGTGTGAAGCTCACGCTGTTAAATGTATCCACCCATTTTTGTTGTTTACAATATGTACACAATGTCTACCATTTAAATATTGATGTGCAAAGAAAACATGGAGACTGGGGCTTCACTTTTTCCAGAAATTTGAATTAAACTTAAGAGACATCATCTGCCCTTGGTGGGATATTTGGGGTGCTGTATTTTCAGTCCTCTGAGACTCCGTGGCTCTTGGACAAGGACATCAGTTTCCACTAGGGAGATTGTTTTTGACACAGCCGGTCTTGACTTTCCTTATTCATCACATAACAGTCAGTGCACCAGGATGGGTACAACACTCAGTTTTAGGGAAATCGGAGGAGCTGGTATGTTTGCTCACTGACAGCCAAACACAACCACAACTTCTCCACAACTCCAAATTTGCACCACTGTTGCATTTGTTTTTTTTTTTTATTATAGATCTCAAATGCTACCAAAAAAGGGCTGTAATTCTTTTAAAAAGGTTTGGTTTCGATGTCTGATGATGACGATGACACCCATAATTTGCAGGTTTTCTAGGCAGCCATCACAAAGCATACATTTTCACACTAGTAATTACTTGACAAATAATTCACCAACTCTGGCCTTAAATGTTGAAGATTATGATTTGTATCTCCCATAACATAAATGACCACAGTATTATCTTGAGAATTAGACAGAATAGAGTAGCTAATCATTACAATTATTATTCACCAGCCACTGGAAATTCTCTCAAAAAACCTTTCTGGCCCTTCATGCTTTGGACCACTTTCCACCCACCCCTCAAATTTTCTACTCCTCAAAGATAGAGGACTGAAGGTGATCAGTGTGGCAGCAAATTTGGTTCTGAGCTCACTTGTGGGAAAAGAGAAAGATGTATTATTCTGCACCTGATAAGTATCTTAAGTATCTCTTATCTGTTCTTTTATTTTAAATATCTCTTTGCCTCAATTATCTACAAGTATCTTTTTTGCTTCTCTCTGCTTTAATTGGTGAATTTACTGTAAAACTTGACATTCATAGCCCTCCGTATTATCATAGTCATAAATATTTCAATGTGCTATTAAACACTTTGTTTTAGTTTGTTTTAGTTTTGAAGTCATTTTGAATACCCTGTAAAGGTTTGACTGCAAGTATACCAAGCTTTTTTCCCATGTACAAATAATTACTGCCAGTTATGATAAGCTGAAGCGTCCTCTTTAAAAAGGTCCCAGTACATAAACAACCCTCAGATCAGTTTGGTGCACGATAGAGCAGCTTACATTCAAGATGGCACCAGCTGAAAACCCCTCTCTACACAAACTACACTTCATATACAGTAGCAGTCAGACGTTTGGACCCACTTTCTCATTCAATTGCTACTGTACAATTAGCCTAGCCATTGTAATCGCCATCTGTTCTTGTTCCTCTAGTTGCACAGTACCCTTTACAGATTAATTAATTACAGTTAATCTGTGTGTTGGCCATTTTTGGAATTGCAGGCCCTTTTTTTCCTCAGTGGCACTTAGCAACATGTCAGAGAGAGAGAGAAAGAGAGAGCGAGAGAGGTAGAAATTGAGTCTCTAAAACAGCTGCAGGACTGGGTGGCCCCTAATTGGAAATCAAAAGCAATGGAGCTGGAAGGAACAGTGGAACCTCCAGCACCTGTTGTCGGTCAATTTAGACCATGAGAAAAAAAACACGATGGTGTTTCCTATTCCTCGTGTCACCATTTAAACTATTCACCAGCGTGGAATGGAAGCAGCTGTTTTTTACAGTACCACATAATGGGACAAAATGGCTAAGGCTGGCCAGGTTCCAGATAGCTGCAAAAAGGCTTCGATGCAGAGAGAGAAAGGGAGAAGGTGTGAAACAGAAATTGCTGAAGAGAACAGCGCTGCCATGTTATCAATAATACTGAGAGAGCTTGCACCCTTCCATCTGAGCTGATATAAACATGACTTCTTCTTTTTTTTTTTTTCTGTTGCAACAAAGAATTAGAGAAGCGCTGACAGAGGCTACAGATGGCCCGGGCTCACACAGACTGCAGAAGTATCTTGAAGTTTGCACAAGTCAGACGAGAAGCCAGATCGGCTTCAAAACTAAGGCTGTTCTTAGGGAGAGAGAGAGAGAAAAAAAATATTGCTCACATTTTTAATCTTTCTTCAAGTACGAGGTGTGAATAACTACTTTGTGAGGTGTGCCGTTGTCAGACTCAGCGCTGTCCGGTTTAAAGGCTGCTCAGGCATGACAGTGCGGGAGCGAGGTATGCTTATGTTAGCACTGCAGCAGATGTTCTGTTCCTGTTGCAGCTGTCTCCTGTTTGAAAACAGAACCGCTGTGCCATCGCTCTGTACATCTCAATCCCACATCTTCAAAACTCTCTTCATTTTTTTTTCTGAGGTCAGACTAGAATCAAGTTACACGATGACAGACAAGCTAATAAATAATTGATTTTGAATATAAAATCATTAATAATTGCATATGTTTGTTGCCCTAACAATTGGATGCTTATCATGTTTATCATATTAGAGTTTAGACATATCTCTAGGACATTGACAGGATAGAGGGGTAATATGCTTATGCCCTAATACCATCTGCTATGAGTGTGAATAGAAAAAATAAATGAGAAAGCAGAACAAAATCAAACACAGCCATGGTCTGATGTATCTTCCCGGGGGCCTTGCCAACCCTCTTGTGTAAAAAAATAAAACACTGAGGAGATTTAAGGGACTTTTTCAAATGCGGTTTTTTAAAGAATTCTGCCTGGCAGATCTTGATGAGTGATCAGAAGTTGGGGAGATCAGAGACCCGTGGGCTCTATGCTGAGTTCTGACCCTGAGTTCAGCTACGTAGAGGTGGGATAAAGAGTCTCTTGCCTGTGGAGAAGTAGACAGAAGTACAGAGTAGAAAGGAAGAAATAAAAAGAGTGAGAGGCAATAGCCTTGATGCCTCTAGCAGTGCAGCACTAGCTTGGCCCTTCGAATCAGCCACTTGTGAAGACGGAGGGGAAGCTGTACAGGCAGTCTTATGTCGACCGGTGCGATCAAGGCCGGCTAAAAGAGGCCTGGATTGGAGTCTGGTTCCTCCAGGCTCTGGTGTGAGTAGGAGAGACAAAAACAGAGAGGCTATAATGATGTTTGACACTTGACTCCCAACACACAAATCAGCTTCCTAAAGATTGGCCTCTCACTGCAAGAAAACCATTAACAAAGGTCACGAGGACACGCCTGACAATTGACTGCATTTCCAATTGAAATTCATCAGGTCCGCGATCACAGTCATTTGTGGCCTCATTGCACCGTAAACGCTCGCGCTGACTGTCGAAAAAAAAACTCGTACAAAGGAGTCTTTTAAATCTCCGACTCAAATAGATAATTAGACATAATGAGTAAACAATGTGGCTGCAAGATGCAAGCGTGCTTATTGCTTTTTAATTGTGTTTCCCTCCGTGCACCGCGCTAGTTCTGTGAGCCCCGGTACCTGTGTGCATCGGCCCATGTGAGGCCAGGTGCAGTCATTACCATGGGACAGATGGATCAGCAGAAGTGGCACTCGTTTCCCTTGCAAGGCAACACGGTGGCTGCCATATGTAGGCTCATCATTAAAATTGACCTTTGACCTTGCAGCGGGTGCCTGTCATTCTAATGGAGTTAATTAAGAATGTCCACCGGTGTGTAGGATGTGGGATTTTTCTCTCTGTTTGTGGATGTTATTGGTTTGTGAAGAAAGGGACATTTGTGTTTGTGTGCATGTACTGTGTTTGTGTGTGTGTGTGTGTGTGTGTGTGTGTGTGTGTGTGTGTGTGTGAGTGACATGCTACATGTGCCTTCATATGTGCGCGCCCCAGCTCGCCGCGTGCATGTGTGTGACTCCGGTGTCAGACGCGTTTAAGTTTGGGAGCTCCTTTTAATATTGCCAATGCAGCTCCTTTGAAAATTCATTAAAGTGCTTCGACCCCTCTGCCATCTGTGTGAGCGAGAGGGAGAGAGGCTTGCGAGGGAAGCAGCTGGGGAGAACGAGGAAGATGAAAATTCTCACACGGGCAAAAACATGCGGGCAAGCCCCTGGACACAGAATGAAGAGCCACTGATATGCCAGCTTTGAACTGCTATTTATTTATTCCTAAATCATATCCAAAGGTGGGATTCAAATTTAGGTTTAGATAAAGAGTGGTAGCTGGGGTCGCATCTTGCTGTGGTTGAAATTTGAAAGACAAATGGCAAGTGTTACATAACTGTGACGGTAATAAAATAATAATTTTTTTTTTTTTTAAAAATCCCTTAGAGGCCTAATTAAAAATGCAACACACGCTGCTTAGTGTCAAGTTAAAATGTAATTAACTCCACAATTACATACAGTATATTACAACAGAAGAGTGCAGCCCGATTATAATAATAAATCTTCATTGTTGATGTAAATTGCACATACAAATAAGCCAGATCATCATTATGTGCTGGTGTTGAATGGCTTAACACACATTTAGAACCTTCATGCCTCCACTTTATGCTTGACACTTAGCCTGACTTGAGCTTCAATTTAATTCACCAGGACAACTCGTTATCCATGTGACTCCTCGATAACTACCGACAATCACAGCAGTGAGGCACTTGATTAGCATTGTTGCTGGCACTCTTCTCCGGGCTATCTTCAGCTACTGTCATCTTTATGCCAGTTACTTCTCACAATAAAGCAATATCAGTTGCAGTGTTTATGCCCTGTAATCACTTTCTCCTACACCTGATCTCCTCTTCATAAACTCAGCGCGCCAACATTATTGCTGTTATAGTCGGAAATATGGAGCTATGTATTATGCATTAACGATGATCTCCCGGAGGGAAAGCACACACACTTTGATGCCAAGGCACACGCGCTCACACTATCGCGGATGAATGTCTGCAGGTATAGTGGAAACGCATGCAAGAATGCGCACACATAGACACACATTTTCCTCTCGCTTTGTCTTTTCCTCACACCTATGCGCACACCCACGTCAACACACACCCACTTCAACATATGCCTCAAAGCATCGGGGTGTAATAGAGGCTGGCTGCACTTTGCCTTGTCTCTCCTACTCTGACACTAATCAACACATCTTCTGCTATTAAAAATTCCTCTCCATGCCTTTTGATCTGCTAACTATCTCATTTACATGACTGGCGCTCAGCAGCCGGGCCTGGTGTTGGGGAGGTGTGACGAGGTAAGGTGGGGCTGAGAAGAAAGAAAGGAGAAAAGGAAACATAGTTCAGAAAAGAGAAGATGGCTGCTTAAGGAGAAAATGACTATGCACACATGCTGTTTCAGGATTCTACATTGAAGCATAAAACCACTGATATTTTCACATAACTGTGTGAAAAAAATAATGCAGCTAAAATGAGCGTAAGATTCAAAGTTGGTGGCGAAAAAAAAACTCGTTCGTCCACCTTTCTTCTCCTCCCTCCTCTCTTTCTCCTCTTGGCTGACTTTGTGTAGCACCGTGGGGCTTCCAGTGAGCCTGAGCCTCTTTGGCAAGAACTGCGTGCCTGGATGGCATTGAAGAGGCTCGGATGATGCATTCAGACGGTGGGTATAGTTGGGTAGGAGCAGGGAGAGAGAGAGGGAGAAATATAGGGAAGTTGTAGGAACCATTGTAGGTGGTTTCAATCATTCTGATGCCATCTGTTCCACTCCATTTTTCGCACTGACAGTGGATATTTTCCCTTGTGAGACGAGAGGAGTGTGTGTGCGAGGGTGTGTACGACAATGAGAGATAGTGAAGGACAGAACAGTATGGGCAAAGTGCACAATACATTAATCTTAAAAACTATACACCTGAACTCTATGACGATCCGCTGTCTGATTCTCTGTGTTAAGGCTGCTACTAAAATTATTTTCATTATTGGTTATTTTTACAATTCCTTTGATTATTGCTTAGTATATGAAATGCCAAAAAATAGCTAAAAATGTATGTATGTATGTATTCATATTCCTTGTTTTGTCTGACCAACAGTCCAAAATCCAAATATATTCTTTTGTTAATGATGTAAAACAGAGAAAACCAAAATTTCTTCACATTTGAGAAGCTGAAACTAGCAAATATGTGGCATTTTTTCCCATGATAAATGACCTTACTCAGTTCAAAATCAACTTTTTAAATGTTTTATCAGTCAGCTACTCATCCAGCACTAGAATGTGCTTATATGTGTGTGCTACGGCTGTCCAGTGACTCTGCTTCGCCATCCTTCCTCCACTCATGAGATGCAGTACACCTGGTGTCATCTCTCTGACTGGGCGCTGGTACCATCCACATCCTCCGGGCATTTAACTCATGTTACCTCTCTGCTTAAACATGCATGAAGTTATTACAGCGCTCCCCCACCACCTCCCAACTCTGTCTCTCTCTCATTTGCTCTTTCATCTGGATCTTTCTCTGTCGCTTTCTGCCTTTGTCTCTTTATGAGCTCACCCTAACTTTTTTTTTTCTCCACCCCCTCCTCCCCCTCCTCTTTCCCCCTACATTACCTATCATGCATCACTACTGTCTACCTTCCTCTATATATGTCTCAGTGTCTCCCTCATGGATGAAAGCTACAGAAAAACCCTTCTTCGTGTCACCAGAGTTGCTTATATAAAAATCCAACTCTTCAAGATAAAAGGCTTCTGAAAATAATACCAGCATTAGGGTTTCCTATTTCACAGCATTTCAGTTCTGAGAGGTCAGTGAATCTGCGTGATGTGGAATATTGAATATGAAGATGAGGAAGTGCCATAGTGTTTTTTCAGCGTGTTTGCTCAGTAAACGCAGTGTTATTGGATCTACAAGGCTGCTATAGCGGTTCAGGGAAAAGGCCACCGTCGGCTTACGCTGCACCTCTAAGAAAGAAAGAAACTGGGGGAGGGTTGAAATAGAGCAAGATTCCCTGGTAGTGTAGAGAGAGAATTGTGCCAAAGAAGAGAACAGACAGCAGAACTGCACCACTCAAAAACAGAATGCTGATATAACATTGGAGATATTCATCACAATGTGAATATATGAATATAGATGTAGCTTGAGGCACTTTATTGCTGATAATATCATATTAGTATCTGTAATTTTGCGGGTCATGACGTTAAAGCAAGACTAAGAGTCTACAGCTATGCTAGCTGGTCTATGAGCTTTGTCATCTGCAGATGTAGACTTAAAATGAAAAATTTGAAGTGGTGGCGCTAGATGAAAAGTTAAGGCGTCACCAAAGTTATTACAATGTATCCCACGGGAAACATGAATGTCTGTACCCACTTTCATGGCAATCCATCCAATATTTGTTAACATAAATGCATAGCATAACATAAATGTCAACCGCGTGATGGTGCTAGAGCAAAAAGTCAGGGGATCACAAAAGTCATTAGGATACAGCGTCTAAAAAAAACATGAATGTCTGTGCAAGACCAATCCAAGTCGTAGGTGTTGAGATATTTCTGGGTAAGTTGATCTGCTAGTGGTGGTAGACATTTGGGTCTAACTACAAATGTTGGAAAAAGTTGGGGGAATCACCAAATTGTAGGAAGTTCATCGAAGTTCATCCCCTGGAGAGCAAGAATCTCCGCACACAATCCATGGCAATCCATTCAATTGTTGTTGAGATATTTCAGTGTGGCCCAAAGTGGTGGACCGACTGACAGACTGTTGGCTACCTACAGATATGCTAGTTGGTATCATATTAATAATAAGCATTACTAATTAAATACTAAGTCACACATACTGAAGCCTCTACTCTTATACTGCACGTGAATCCAACCAATCAGCCAACCTCAGCATCAACAGTCCAATAATAGTAAAATACTCAAACCTCACAACATGCTGCACTTTCAGTAATCAGGAAGGTAAACAATAAGGCTGCTTGTGGCTTGGAAGTAGTCTGCTGGGACTCAATCCCACCTAATAGTCTAATTAAAGCCATTGATTGGGTATATAAGCACACGTAAGCAGTGGACATTCCCCACTAACAACCACCCACAGGACTAGTAATTAGCACAAATTCTGAGTTATGGTTAACTCAGTCACAGTTTCTCCCACCTCATTTGTTGTGCAGCTGTATTGTTTTTTTTTTATCGACACTCTTTGCTTACGTGACCTTTTTGTGTTGTTCCAAATGTGTCGTATGCACTGTCACCCTTCTGTGTCCGTCACTATCTCCTCTGAGCGTCTGTGTTCAATCATTCAAATCTCTGTCCATTTTTGTCAACATGCACAATGGTTCAGATGATTCGAGAGGATTAGCTGGCGTCCTGGGCTTTGCTGAATACCTTCATGAGAACTGTCTGGATTTTATGGCCCCCAGCGAGATCCATTATCAAGATCACAAAAAGTCAGACATTTTACCTCTTACGGCTCTCTGAGGCATGATTTTATATCTTGCTGTTTGTGAGTTGTGTCTCTTGAACTTACTGAAGGGGAACCATATTTAATGAATACTGGTTCTCCCAAGAAGGCAGGTAGGTTCTATGAAGGGAACTTTGTGATATAAATTTAGTATGCTCCGATAGAGGACAGCACCTGTTTAGTGGCAATATATGTTTGAGAGAATTTGTCCTACAATGCATGATTTTCATTTTTTAGAACAGTATAGGAAGGAAACATAATAACATAACTGAATTATTATGTTTTTTAAAAAAAAAAGATTTTTGGATTTGTATTTACTTTGACATTTAAAAAGAGATGGAGGCCTTAGAGGAAAGCAATATTATCCAGTCATAATCCAGTGAGGGCACACATGGCATGAGAGCTAGGGGACTTAACCAGTCAGCTATCTCAGTGGACAGGAGGGCAGATTGATTTGAATGATGCAGCAAATGGATGCTCCCAGTTTGAGTTAAGCAGTAATGATAAGGAAACACAGGTTAAACCTCTGCAAAAATAACAAAAAAAAGAAAAAAAAGAAAGAGAATATAAATTGCGAATTTGATCACCGACAATGAAATTTAGCGACAGAGGTCAAGAGGATTGTTTTGGCATAATATGGGAGGACAGTGCTGTCATGAAAATTCATGGGTAAGGACACAACTGGTTTTCACAGCACTTTCAGTGCAGAATTTTAAAAAAAAAGGATGATTTATAATACAAGGATAAACAGTAGAAAGAAGGAAACTGAATAGAGAAGGAAGAAGAAGAAAAAAAGTGTCTGCCATTCTGTTGTAATATATATATATAATATAGGTAACTATATAATATAGGCCACTGAATATACATTAGTTTGACATATTGAATGAAAATATAATGCTTAGGAATATGTAGGCTGTGCCAGTCATTTGTACCCAACATAATCTTTTTTTAACCTAATGCAACACTGTATACGTCCAAGTGGCAATACTCACATCCAAAACTACATTACAATAGCCACGGATTGTGCCTCCATTTGACTGAAGTAAAGAGGCAAGAACCCATCTCTGTCCCTGCTACACAAAAGATCCCTCCCTAGGAAAACATGCTGTACAATGCACTATTGATAATTTAAACTAATTATGCAGAAAGTCCTTGTTAGGTACAGAGTATTACCTGCTGCGTGTAACACAATGCATCATTTGGCAGCTACCATTACTTTCAGCTGGCTTAGTAACAGGTTGAACACTGAATGCAATTTGATTTTGCAAAATGTTACCTACTGTAGACCAACAATGGGCCTACACAATGCCTAATCACTTGTGTGCACCATATGAGAGAGAGGAGGGGGGTGTGTATATACTGGCAGAGAAAAGACCTGTATTATGGCTGAGCCGGGGGCTAAGCTGCGTCCAGGTGTTCGCCTCTTTCCAGGTGGCCATGTAATACTCTTGCCGACCCAGATCATGGCAATCATCGAGCTGGCAGAGATGGCTCATTGCCGACACCAGTGTAGTGCCCGGATAATATGCCAAGTTGGCAGCGAAATGCCTGAAAAGCAGGCGGGCAAACAGGCAGAGAGTCTCTAATGCTCCTGGAGTGGAAAGATGGTGAAGAACCTTTCATTTTCCTTTCAGAATTCATGAAAATGGCACAGTCTGGTACAAGGCCTGTCTGATTTCTTTGACTTGTCAGTGTCAGGAGTGGTGGTGGCAGCACATCATGCTCTGAGTTCTGTGTATCAGATGTTTTATCATCCCACTTAGTGTAACCCAATAGCCTGTGCCATGTCTCAGCTGTCATGCATTATTTTGAAACTTTTTTTTTTTTTTTTTTGCTGTTTTGTTATTGTGGATTTCTTGTGTTTCGGTTACCCACAACTCAGCCCCCTGCAAGAATATCTTCTGTCAAAGACTGTCGGCATGCTATATCATGTTCACATAAAAAAATCCTCTGCCAGAGAGGTGCAGCCCAACTCTTATATGCAGCCCAACTCTGGCCTGTAGTGTCTGGGTGCTGTGTGCTCCACAGTGTAAGTAGCTTGGCTGGCAGGCAGCCACAGACGAGCGCTGTGTTTTTGCTTGCCATCCTCTCATTTGACTGCATGGTAATTACCGTCTCAATGCGGTAAGAAAAAGCAGCTTTTGGTAGAAGGATTGAGAGAGAAAAGGGAAAAATGTGAGGGTGTGTGGCTTAGCAGCTTAATGAACATGTCAGATGTATTTAAACAAATGGATTACCACATCTGTACACACTCGGCTGGATTGCGCTTGCTCCAAAACACTTACCAGTCTGTAGTGGCAGGGTGAATGAGAAAGAGATATACTGGAGATATGCTGAAAATGGTAATAGAAAATGTGACCTCCAGTTAAAAGACTACAATGAGCATTAGTGTAGGAAATCAAACCTGTGCCAACCAAATCAATTTAGGCTGTCACTCAACTTTATTGCTAAGGCATTTATATGTCATCCTTCACATGTATATAATTTACTGCTCTTAAGAGGATGTACATTTAAAATGCCATACATTTGCATTAAACCTGAGGGGTCAGACAATTTTAAGCATAAAAGACAAAGCCTACGTTTCTGTCAGTTTACTGAGATTTTTCATCTAGAAACCTTTTTTTTTTTATTTCTATTCGTAGCTGTGTTCTTCCCAGATTCCATTCCTTGAAGCTTTTTGTCCTGACCTTACCTCAGTGTTCACCAGAGCTGTTCGTGTCAATACATTGACTAAATGAATAATAGATGCTCCTTCGTGGTATCCTTGTGCCAAGGTGTCTTCTCAGCTTGAGACACTCACATGCTAGTAAAAATTTGAAAATGTTCTTTGGTAGAAAAGCTGACAGAAATGTGACCATAACGTGTATTCTGTGAGGTTTTTATCGTTACTTAAGTGTGCGCACTTATATACCCACAGTTATTTCCATTCGTAAAACAATGCTCAAGGTGTAGATAACTTAAGTTATAGTTATATCAGCACACTTGACACTCACTCATGAACCCAGCTTAGGCCGCAGGCATGTGTCTCAAGCTTTGTTTAATCAATGCTTGTAAAGACGCATTATTGCCAGTCATAAAATAATCCCTTCTGTGCTAGTTAGGAAATGCTGTAAACTGTCGACAACCTAGCATTTGTGAAGGGCTAGAGGGCCACTTGGAAAATTATGCTTTTTTGGGTGAGTTCATCATGTTGCCTTTTTTTTTTTTTTTTTTTTTTTAATTTTTGCTGTTTGACTGCACAACTTTGAACTAGAAAAGAGGAAAAAGCCACAATGAATCAAATATCTAAGCAGAAAGGACCTTTAAAAATTCATCAGTCAATATAGACTGTCGTGATGTAAGCTTTGGCTCATAATAAAATTCATAATTACATCCTTCCCGAATCATCTCCAACACTGACGCATGTCCACACGGGTTGTGTGGTTTAACTTTGTAACTCATATTCCTTGCCGTGATTCTAACGGACGTGACTCACTTGTGTTAGACGCATTAGGGCAAGATGGTCCTGACTAATCTCTGCCTCATGGAGCGGTGCAGTGGTGTAGTGCCAAATCAGTGCACAGAGGATGGTACCCTTTACCCAGAAGAGATAGCCCAATTAAACTGACCAATTGGAATTGAGTGAGTTTGCTTGTCTACCTGTTGTGGAGCTGAGAAAAATGCCAGTTCTACTCATTGCTCATTCCAGACGATACAAGACCCATTATTCTTGCAGTCATTACTAAGCAAAATGTCAATAGCTTATTAGAGAGAGAGAGAGACAGGGTAAGAGAGATGGATGGAGGAGGGAGGGAACAAGAGGGGAGGAAAGAGGAAAAGAGGAAAGAAGGAACCGTGAATAAAAACCAGAATAAAGAGTTCCTCAGTCAAAACAAACATTCATTAAGGTCAAGGCTTAATGTTTCAGCATACCTGTGACAACAATGAATGCTCAGTTCCATGCCTGCGCCGTCATTTGTTTTTAATGGGCTCATAATGTTGCAACACCTACATCTTTCTGAGCTTCTACCTAACGCGGGTATTTAACTGAAAACCTGTCAAACACTCATGAAATATCTTTTCTGAGTCCAGTTGCATGAACATTTAGAAACATCACGCAAAGTGAAATTACTGACTTTCCTCCTTTATTTCTTTCTTTTTCTCTCCTTTCCTCGCTCTCTCGCTCTTTTTTTCTCCTTTGTCTGTTTCTCTCTCGGCATTGTACAAATGTTTCTCTTGTCTAAGGAACCGTTCCATATGTTTGCAATCACTCTGGCTCCCTTGCCTGCACAGATCATTTAGCAGGCTCCCTCATACATTTCAATTAGGCCCACCTAGCGCAGCCACAGACATGGGAAAGCAATATTGATTTCTTGATATCCTGTGCGTGGGTCGGACCAAATTAACGCTTGTACTGGGGAATATGATAGATCCATAACAATTCACTTGTGTTTGTTACCATATGTGTGATATGCTTGACTTGTTAGTATGCAGACAAGTGTCAAGTATTTAACAAATTAAAATCCATATGCATGACAACTGTCCCTAGTGCACTCTCAGTATGGATAAGTGACATGGTTTAATAATAATATGATGTACATAGCTCTGAGCGGCATAGCTCTGACTTCCAAAGACTGCTTTGCAAGGGTCTCAAGAATAAAGCTAAAATAAGCTAAAATGAAACATTTTCTGTTGCTTTGAGTGGTACAAGATAAGCGAAAGATGCCTGGCAACAAATGGCAGGGAGCCTTTATGTTTCAAAGCGATGTGAGCATTTACCAAACGCTGCCTGCATCTTAAAATGTGTTTATTATTCAATTACCACCAGCTTTTAAAGATAGGGTGGTTGTGGGGGGAGCAGCTGCTGCCTGGTAGCTGTCAGTCACTCTCTGCCACCTCATCCATTCTCGTGACACTCCGCTGGGGCCCAGACAGAGCCATCAGTCAAAGTTCAGGAGACAGGGATGCTACATCAAAGACCTGATGAAACTGTGGAATCTTGACAATCTTGGTACAGTTGAATTCTACATGGACTTTATGTCACAGTGGTTGTAATGACTGAAATCTAGAAAGATGAAACTTAATGAATTGTGCAAGATTGTTGGAATACATTTCTGTATTTTAGTGTATAATCAAACTGTTGTGCATTATTGTTATACATAGTGGTGATACAAAGTGACTCAATTCATTTATTCAAGTACTCTACTTAAGTACAAATTTTAGGTACTTGTACTTTTACACTACCAATTTTACCCAACTACATTTGTTTAACTATATTTAAGGTTACTAGTTTCTTTGCAGATTAAGATTTACCATACAAAATATGGGATCAATTCATAATTCAATTAATGTTGTAGATTTAAAAAATCCAACATTATATGAAATTTGTGAAATTTGCTTCTTGACCTGCTACAAGATTAAAATGCTACTTACATTTCAATATGTCAGTAATAATAATCCATTAATGCAATATATAATAATACAACCCTCTGAAAGGGATCATTCTAGATACAAAAATCTGGATAGAAAAAATTAATTAAATTGCAATACAAGCAGTACCCTCACAGTAGAAGTACAGCATTGTATTAGCAACGTTTCGTAAAACTTATTCGACTTTTATTCGACTCACTTTGCTGAATGCATGTCCAACTTGTGTTTGACCCTATTCACATGAAACCTCTGTCACAGATTAAAGGTAGAGTCCAGCGTCCGGCCAAACTGCCTTCACCAGGCTCACGAACGCCCCCTGCTGATTGGCTGGAATAGTGTGAAAAGAGAAGGGGACCAAGCATTGATCCTTGAGGAACCCCTGTGGATAAGCCGTGAAGTTTGGACACTTCTCTCCTCCAAGATACTCTAAAAGATCTCCTTGAGAGGTTGGACATGAATCAGCAGAGGGCAGATCCTGAGATACCAAGCTCAGTAAGTGTGGAGAGTTGTGTCTTTAAAGGACTATTTTGCAAGATGATAATTTGGGTTGCCTATATTTGTTGGTCTGTCTTTGTCTTCACTCTGGTCTGAACTCACACAGCATATACTCTGTCTCAGTGATAAAGAGGATTGTGTGTGTTTTGAATATGCTCTGGGTTACAAATTGTTTGTTTTGTTTGCAAACTGCATTTGCCATTTGGGTTTCTTTGTGTAGTGCTTGAGCTTGGTATTGTTTTTGGTAAAAGGGTTTTCTTTAGTTTTATCTCTGCCTTGCTTTGGGGTTTATTCTTGTCAGTTGGTAACCTCTTGTGTTCCTCATGTGCTCCTGTAGCCCTGCCCAGCCTGCGTTCCCCTGCTCACCTGTCCTGTGTTAGCCTCATCAGGCTTGCCCTGTATTTTGCCTGCCAGGCCCTCCTAATCACCTTGTTACCCAATCATCATGTTCCCTCCTCATACTGGTCCCTGTTCACCCCAGCTGTGCCTTGTTTTGTGATTAGTCCCCTGTGTATATATACCTGTCTGTGCTACTTGCCTGTCAGATTGACGTCAATGTTTCCTGTGTTTCAGTTTGTCTATGTTCCTTGTTTCATGCCAGCCTGTTTCCTGACTGCCAAACTTTAAGTAAAGATCTTAAATCAGTAATTCTGCTTCAGTCTCTGTATTTGGGTCCACCTGCTCCGCTACCTTTTGACATAAGGTTCAGTTTAATTTTCAGTACACTTACTCTCACATACTTACTTTCACTATGTTGCCCTCACTTATGCCCTCTGTTTCTCTGTATATATATTGTTAAGTCAGCAGGTACATAAAAGTTCATAACTGTCATTTAAACATAAATTACATTAAACAAAGTTCCCAACCTTAATAAAAATGGCTGTTATCTGAAGCTAGAAGTGGCTGACTCATATTATGCTGGCCATTATTATAATCAAAATATATTCTAATATATTTTAATGTCCAATGTCTAAAGATATCCCAGACTACCCTCTAGGTTTCATCACATAAAAGCCTGGCTGGGCTTTACACCTTTGCATACAGATGATATCAAGTAAAATATAAAATAATACTGAACATATGACTCATAATACAAACATTTTTACAGTAAAGCAAATTGAAAACTACTCAACAGACACAGGAAGTCATGCTAAGGAGATATTTCATTAATTCTCCCATTTCCACTTTATTACTTAGTAACTTAAACGATCAGTCCATAAAGGTTCAATGGGGATGATTTAGAGTAACTCACTGGCCTTTAATTCTGTTATGGAGGCCATCTGCAGCTAATGTTGACTAATTGTTCCAGTCAAGCAGATGCCATGCCTTTGTGCTCTTATAAAGATACATGTCTAGCATTGTGGTTTATCGCTATTCATGGGTCAGATCTAGGGGAGGAGAGAGCACACGTAGAGTCTGACATTTCTAGTAATTATCTTTATGAAGATGGTAGGCCTCTCAATTAGAGTGGCGCTTGATTAAAACTAATGGCTCTCCCTCCCGGACCGTTGAGCCAGCTGACAGGGATAGTATCAAGTTCCGCTTTAGTCAGCCCGGGACACTGGGTGACCTTAAATAAAAATAGTGTATTTTTTCAATACTACAAAAACATAATTATTCTCCTTACTTATTCTACACGAAGACAAGGTGGAAACATACATTTCTAGCTTGCATGGGATAGTAGAAATCTTAAGTCACATGACATGGCACATGACGTGAAAACTAAAATACTGTTGGTTTGATGGTGACGTCTTTTTTTAAGTATTAAGTGTAAGGACATTATTATCTTTGCCACAGCCATGATTTCAAATATATCTATCCTTTTTGTTTCTGTCACATATACAGAGACACAAGACGCACTCACTTGGAGGTTGTGTCATGCCTCCTTATGTAAAGACAGTTTTAATGGAAAACAAAACTGGCTCTCTGGGGAGTGTGATGGTCAGGCTGGCCATTACAGAGTCACTCAATAGCAGCTGATTGACTCGCTCCCTTGCTCCGTTATAAGCCTGTTAAGCTGCTACTCAGCGTCAAAGCGGTGCTCTGGGCACTCTCAGTATCGCCGGTCCTTGCCTTTAAAGGCCGTTGGATAAAGTGCTTACTGTGATTTAGTGAAACTAAATAGTTGAAGACCTCATTTGTGATTGGTGGGGATATATATTCAATCAGAGAGGAGCAAGCACATCAACCTCAAGGAGCAGTGAGAAAACTCAAGCGGGGTTCAGATGGGGAGTTCGTCATCATCGTGCAAAAATGAGTACCGACTTTAACAGCTACTCTTTTGAGTGCTTGTCAAAAGTGAAAGCAGGCTGATATAAAAGTAACAATACAAGTACAACACTATTATTACTATGTTATTAGCAAGTAAGATATCCAATTCTTTCATATACATACATTGTATTATTATAAATATGAGCATTGGAGGGTATTTTAGTGACGCTTTTCCCGTCAAACTAATTTTGAAGACAATGAAATATGTAGAAAGTGCACTCAGTTGCCTTTTTCTTTTTTTACACATGCCTAGAACTTGATAGGACATCCATTTGTGTCCAGAACAGGCCTCAGTTCAAGGAACAAAACAAGCTGATGGGGAAACAGCATTTAGGCTTATTCTCCAATGCTAATTAGACACAATTATGCACTTACCACCGACTTTTCAATTACACATTCAAGCTGCAAATCCCCATTGAGTGGAGATTTGGGGACAATGGAAGCTTGTATTAGCTGACGTCATTGCCATGTCCCTGGAACCATCTTGAGATGACGAGTGTTTTGTCACATGGTGCATTATTGTGCTGAAAGTACAGTGTGTGATCATGAAGAGATGGACCTAATATGTTTCAAGGAAGCACTCTTTGCACCATTACACCAGCATGCACCCCCTTTGATGATAACACAGGATTGGTGCCAAATGTTCGTGATCTTGTATACCAGTATAGTATTCTGCCTCTGTAGTGTAGGTCACCGACTTTAAGGATCGATGAGTTGAGAGATGTCCACTGTTGCACTGAGCTGTTGTTTGCATACTTGTGGCCTCACTGTTAGCTTTAATGATTCTGGCCATTCTCCTCTGACATAAATCAGTGACAAGTTGTTTTTGCCCACAAAAAAAAAGCTGCTGACTGCACGTTTCTTTTTTGTTTGTTTTGTTTGCCACACCGTTCTCTGCAAATTCTAGACAACATAGTGCGTGATTATCCTAGTACAGCAGCTGTTTTTGTGATGCTGGAACCACCTTGTCAGGGCAGCAACAATTGTATTACATTAAAAGTCAGTTAGGTATGTTCCTGTTTGTTTGAAAAGTAAATGACTCTATCTTAACATGCTTTTCATGTGTAGTTAAAACAACATAATTTGCTGTTTGGAGGAGCTAGCTGTTAGTGTTAACAAGCGTGTGTTCCTAATAAAATGGTTACTGAGTGTATACACTTTATGCACAGCATAAACAGATACCCTTCCTTATACAGACACATACACTGACACAATAGCCTGTTCAAATTCAATTTAGTGAAAAGTAATAGCCCTTATGTGCACCCACCAAGATATAAACTTGTAGGCACACACATTGAAAGACAAACTGGCACACACATTCGATCATCCCTTTCTCCATTTCCCCTGTTCCTTCTACCTAAGGGAATCTGATCACCTCCTGATGTGAGGATTAGAAACAGTAATGCAATAGACAGTCAACTTATATTTCCCCAGCGAGACACACACAGCTAAAACTTCATATCCTTCAGCGACCACACAGCTGAGGGAGGAGGTGGCTGCAGGACATCAAGGGGAAGAGTCAAGGAGATGGATGGAGGGATTGATAGATAGATTGATATAGAGACCTGTATACATTCTATTCCTCAATATTTCAGGCTGAACTCACAACCAGATGCCACAGTAGGATGGTTCAATTCCACGTGTGAAACAAGGCCAGAAAATGCGGGTGAGGGCTCTAAAGTAGAGGCAATCAATACCATGAACCTCTCTCACTTGCTCACTGTCGGGCTAGCCCGATGGGCTGAACCGGCTAATGACACCTAATCATATCAGTGGGAGGAAACTCTAACCACTGAGCTTGCCCTAAAATGGTGCATCCTGTCAGTCTGGCAAGGAGAAAGTGGAAAAGTAAAAATGAAATAGGGCGAGACAGAGAGATAAGAAGCAAGAGAGATATGGAGAGACGAAAAAAAAAACCCTTACTGAAGCATTTATGAATAGATGAAATGGGCAGACAAACATTGGCTGTGTTTAGACATACACAGGACAGTAAACAAGTTCAAAGAGATACAGATGTGGTGCCTACACAGTCCAGTAATATTGCACAGAAAAACAAGTGAATTATCTTAGTTCAGTGTCTGTAGACAATGCAGTGTCTTCTAAAGGCCACTTGGAGGCTAACTGTGAGAGTGTTAGGGAATGAATCAATGATTGAATATACATTATGTCTAAGTTTCTAAATCATTGAGCTGTTTTTACATTACTGCTGAAAAAATATTTATTCATTTACTTTTTTAACCTTTTTTTTAACCAGGAAAACCTCATTGAGATTAAAAATCTATTTCTCAAGAGTGCGCTGCAAGACGCTAAGAGCAATGCAGGCAAACAACATAACTTAATCATACAGAAATAAGAAATAGCACCTTACGGAGCCCAGGAGCTGTCTTAAACCACAAAAATAAATAAGACAAATCTGAAACCATGACTTAAAGAGACTAAGATTCTAAAATACCCCAACACATCAGCAGCCAGTACCAGATTTTGCAGTTTTAAGTGGGTTTTAGGTAGAGGGATCAGCATAAGCCCAGTTACTTAGTTCAGTGTGGACTTTGGGAAATGTTAATAAAAGTTGTTCTGGGAACAAAGAGCATAGTCGTTTACACATTTGTTTTGAATAAAATTATAGGATTAATTGATTAGTCAGTTGACAGAAAATAAATTGCAACAATTTTGATAATCTGTTCAAATTTGAAGTCATTTATTAAGCAAAAATATCAACATTTTATAGTCTTAGCTTTGTAAATGTGAGGATTTGCTGCTTTCTTCTCTTGTATATAATTGAAAATTAAAGTTGGTTGGACAAAAAATTATAGATATATTGATAATCAAAATAATTATGGGCTGCAGTCCTACTTTGATTCAGAAAAATAAAAAAATTGTGGTAAAAAGCATGCAGAGGACATTATAGAAACTAAAGTCTGTATTCAAAGTCCAGCTGTGCTTCCTCAGAGTCTGCTGAGTGGTTTCTTTCGCTTTCAGCCTCGCCGGGTAGGGAGTTATTTGCACTCAATACTTTGATGCCACTTCATAATTTCTGGACTGGCTCGTACTCACACACACAAAGAGGATACATCTACACACTTGTAAGCTATGTGCGTGCCCACACATGTGCAGCAAAAGGAAGATGCAAAATCATACAGAAAAAGAATATGAGTGTGTGTGGATAAAGAAATGATCAAAGAAACATATACACAAACAATGCTCTCCTATGCACACAAATTGATACAAGTACACACATCTCACTCCCTCTCCTGGAATGACAGCCGTGACAAAGAGAGAATAAAACTGATTCATAGTAGAGGGGAGACAGAGAAACTAAATAAAAGAGCTCAGATTATCCAATGAGAAAAACCAGGGTGTGCATGCTTGCCCGTGAGTACACATGAAAGCGTGCATGTGTGTGTGTGTGTGTGAGAGAGAGAGAGGTTCAACAAAGGCTGGTAGTGAGAAAAGAGACGAGAGAAATTCGAACCAGAAGCGTGGGAGGCAAGGCGTCACATAATACTTGAGGAAATGCATCGGCAACAAAGAGGAACCAGGTGTAATACACTCATGAATAAATATGCTGAGGGTTGGAATTGATCATTAGTGCTGTCTGGGGGAGGTAAAAAAAAAACAAGGATGAACAGAGGCTCTGCAATTTGATGAGTGGTATCGAAGCATGGAAAGATCCTTGTGAGATGCTTTCTATTGTCAGTGATGACACTTTGCTAGTTTTTGCCTGTGCTGCCTAATTACTGCCTTTTCTTGTCTTTTTTTCCCCAAAAATGGCTACATAACTGTTCATGCTTTACAATACAAATTATAATTGGATTTTTCTTTCATATTGCTTTGCATACTGTATCTCCTCTATTTATTTTTTTTTGCCTTAAATTTGTCAAGCCATAAATTATGATGACGCAATACAGTATATCAGAGTGAACCAAATATACTTTGTTTCCTGCTGCACCAAAACGGAGCTGGACATAAATGCTCCTGGGCTCTTGTCTCACAGAGTGTGATGTAAGGCCAGGGAACAAAAGGTTGTCTTCCCTGCCTCTGCTGAGGAGTGGAGCAGCACGGTTCTTAATTGGTGCTCTGATCAGAGAAGGATCTGGGCTGAGGGACCCGCAGCTCGCAGCTACACCGCCATCCTGGGAACGCCAGGGTGTTGCTCCTGTCTGTCTTGATTAACGACCTCTCCCTTTGACCCCTCCCATGAGTCCTGACAGGCACCTCGCTGGAGCAGGCGCAAGCACTAATACAAAGCGCATGCACTCACTGCATGCTGACACCACACGCAAACACGTGTGCATTCTCGTTTACATTCATCATCCTGCAATGGCCACTCAAATGAAATATAGATGACCTGAAGTGCACCTGTTGTTCCGCGTTTGTGGGAAAGTGAAACAAGCACCGCACTGCAAATTCCCCATGCAGCCTTATTTTGTCGTTGGTCAGCACCATTTCTGTGTGCTGTTATTTAATCTCAGGCACCAGTAATAAATCTGATTCTTACATGCTGATGCTCTCTACTTGCTCTACTTGTAGTTTGGGCGCCAGTGAGCATGAGGCAATATGTGCATCAGAAAGTCAGAGAGCTCTCTTTGGGGCAATCAAGGGACCAACAATGGAATATGAAAGTGGTAATTGCACTGTGGGCGCCATATTGACATTTAGTCCACTTACAGTCTGCATAGTATTCCTGACGTCTCAAGGCAATCTTAAAGTTTTATTTGATCTCATCCTTGCCTTAAACCTGCAGCGTGGAACTTTTACATATAAATGAGCGTCCGTTAGATTCAAGCCCTCGCCAAATGAGTTCACACAATGCTGATTAAGCCTTTCACCACCAGATAAATCTCTCTGTATTTCACAGTAAACAGAGTTTTTAAATCTCATGTTGGGGGCGACATTCCCACGATGGCCACTTGGCCATTATTCATGTGGCTCGTCTAGACTTTCCAAATGTTATCGGACTGAATGGATCAAATTCTGATAATGAAACAAGTCATTTCGCGGGGGTTGTGTGACGCTCAAAACAAATTATCCACCGATTTACAGCCGCAACAGTAGGTTAAGGCCAGTGGTGTACTGGCTATCAGGCATACTGTTTTGTGACAAATCGCGGTGGGTTGGTGGACCGTTTTTTACTGGCCCTCTATGTGTGCCTGTCAGTCAGGGTGAGAATGACAGCGTGCTGCATGCCTGTGTCAGGCAATCACAGCCGAGCGCCCCCCTTTATTCTCACTGCCAGAAGGGGGGGGGGCAAAAGTCCCACATTCTAGCTTTAAATTATACTGCCTATATACTTTATAATATATACTGTACCATTAGTCTACTGTATATTTTTCCCAGTGAGTGCAAGTGTATATTTTCTGTGTCTGTGTGTAAGGCTATAAGAACATGTGTGCTTACATGCTGTGTGTGTGTGACTGTCAGTAGGTCACACTGAACACTGCCACCTAAATCCACCCACACATAAGCCAGCATTGTAGTAGTTGTGATCCTACAAGCTGCTACAGTCTTTTAAGCCAATATATGTCTTTTGTTGTTTGGATAGGAGAGAAAATTGCAAAGTGAAAAGAGATGAGGAAAGATATTGCATTGTTAGGATTGCTTTTAATGATACACTTAAACCCAATCAAAGAAACAGAAGGATACAAACAGCAATAAACCCAACATTAAATGTTAAAACGTTGGCACAACTGAAAAGGACATGAGAAAAAACAATCTTTTTGCAGGGATACACAACTGTAAAGACAGTATACGACAGCACTTAGATAATGTGGAAGCCAGCGTGTTTGTCTTGAGAGTCGACCATGCCACACAACTATTAAACACATCCCCCATCAGGGTAAAGGCAAAGAGCGTTCATCTATAACTGTGTATGCCAGCTCCTCCACCTCCTCCCTTCTATCCCCTCATCGCTAATTATCCAGAAGATGGATTACATCATGGGATCTAATAGAGAGAAGCACCATTACACCAAACCACCCCCAAACACACACACACATACACACACTACTCCCTAGCCCTGACAAAATCACTCAGCCGATCTGCCCATTTAGTTCCACATTCTTATTAACAAAATAGGGAGGAGTCACTCATTATCATCACTCAAAAATATGAACAATATTAGTCAGGCCTTTAAATTGTCAGGATAGATAGCATGCCATGATAAAAAATAATAATAATATTCATAATTGCATGACCTTTAAAAATGTATTTAGATGGACTGATATTCAGAGCTGGTAAAATGATAAGAGTGCAGTATATGGTGCGTGTATATATCATAACTTCTTTAAAGGGGACCTATTATGCTTTTCCTTATTTTCAGTCATATATATAATGTTACAATAATGTTGGATGTTCATATTAAACATGGCCAAAGTTTTAAATAACGAGGTAAACGAATGTAGAACTAATCCCTGTGAGCAAAAAGCTCAGGCTTCAGACTGCTCTGAACGCTCAGTCGGATGGTTTTTTCTACTTTCAGTCTGAGCCGACGTTGGCTTGTGACGGATTTCTTTATATAGTCATCTGCTCCACACATAGTGTGTGAGTTCACTGCTCTGCTCTGCTAACAAGCTGGTATGCTGTGAGTGTTTTTCCATTACACAGCACGGCAAAGTAAAATAAGTAGTTTTTAGTTTTTAGTGCTGGTTGTCTGCAGCTCTTCATCAAATATCATCATCACTGTGGCTGTTTCTGCTCGTACTGTTCCTCCCTGCCGCTAACAGAGCTCTGCTAATTCGGTGAGGAACACGTTTCATTTCCTGTAAATTCTACACAATAAAAGTCTCTGGTATTAAGTCATTTAAAAGCTTTTAATATGAAGCAGTAATGCAGGAAATGTTGGGTTTGCATCAGCGGTAACTTAACACGACTCAGATACGGCTGCCCCTTGGCAGGCTTCCTGAAGCTGGCCAATCAGAACAGGGTGGGCTCATTGGGAGGGGGGCCTTAAAGAGACAGGAGCTAAGACTGCTTGTTAAGAGACAGAGGCTGAACTGAGGGGCCAGTATAAGATAAATGAACTGTGAATCATGCACAGCTACTCTAGTGGAGTCCAAAAATAAAAAATAGAGAGCTGGAAATGAGCATAATAGATCCCCTTTAAAAAGGGTGTATGCATTATGCTATCACACAGGTAGGACACAAACTTTAATAAAAGAGTTTTCAAACAGCCTCGAGCTTTTTACAGAATGCCTGCATCAATCAAACATTGGGTTTGATCCAGTGAAAAAATACATTAAAGGGTATTACCCACAGGTATCTCTGCAATGTAAAAGTTAAATCAAACTCGCAGATTAAAATGAGTTCCTGTGTCTTGTTGCTTCAGAGAAAAGATATTGCCAGACGCTATTGTTGGCACTGCTCCTACCATTGCTACCCCAATAATGTTCTTCACACTAATCTGGTTATGTGAAAATCACCAGCAAACTGCTGGAAAACAAAAGGTTGGGGAAAAAACAAAAACAAAAAAACAAAAAAACACTTAGTTTGCGAAAAAAAAGTGCAGACGGATCGAAGAACTTGTCTGTGAATGTTGGCAACTCTTTTTTTATACCAAGTCTTCGACTCATGTCGCTATGGCAACCAAGACAGGGTGGGGGGGGGATCAACATACAAAGACCTCATTTGAAACCATGATGTTGAAAACTCACTACTGTTAGACACAAGACTGGGGTTTTCTCTCTCTTTTTGATGCCCCAAGGCCAAAATGACATGCATGACGAGTTGGTATACAGACTTGTTTATCACTTCCAAGGCAAGGCAGAATGTATAATGTATCGTGTTTGCTCTACGCTGTTGTTAATTCACGCTGTAACTAGCTCTCCAAAAAATCCCTCTCGGAGGAAGGCAGTCGAAGCTGCTAAGCTGTTTGTTGGGAGTCTGCTCCATTGAAGATACAGCCTGTATGTGGAAGTACTTGCTGTGATCAACTCACTGTCTCTTTGCACTTCACCATATCTAGCATCCTTTCACTCATATATTATCTCTGAGTTTCTCTCTGTCTTTGTATCCCTACTTTTATTACTCTCTCCTCTTTGCTCCCCTTAACTGCCCCTCCGTCCTCTCCATCCCTCTAATCCCCTCATCCCTCCCTCTCCTCCCAAATGAGGTGGTCTGGCCCTGGCCTGGCTATTCTATTCCCTTCTAATCTCTGTCTCTCCCCCTCTCCTGTCACCTGATTTGCACACTTCATGAACTGGAACGTCTCGATGGCTGGTATTCCCCTTAGCATTCGCCCCGCATGCCGTTCCCGAGCTGCCGTGCCACCTTGAACACATCATCAGCCCCGATGACCGTGAAGACAGGAGACATATGCATGTGCGCGCACGCCGGCACGCTCCAAATAATAATCACGTGCTCGCTCGCTTGCTCACACACACTTTCTCACACTCCTGCCTCACAAAAGAGCGATCACAGGCTTGCTGTCTAAGTTGCTACAAGCTCTCTCTCTCTCTCTCGCTCACACATGCGTGTACATCCTGTCAGGAGACTAGATGTAAGTTTGATGCTTGATGATGATCATCAGAACAGTCAGAGATGTCTACCTATGTGTTGGGGAATCTAAGCTGCCACTGCTTGGTGGAAAGTATCTTTGGATGAAGACAGACACTTATTCCCACACCTAGGAGTGCTGACAAGAGTACCACAGCTAATCATACACATGTCAAAGCTTCACACTGACTTTTTCTTTCTTAAGGGCAAACTAACAGCAGAAAGATTTGATTGACTTTCAGCTTTATATAGCATAACACGGTCCCTTGATTGTATACCTTCCGAATGTTTTTCGTGTGCACCCTAACCAGTGACCTCTGGTGCTAAATCACCGGTAAGCCATTCACCAAGGACAACAGTCCCCAGCGGGCTTAGTGCAGGACGCCTGCTTGCGTTTTTGTCACAGTGGGGAGGTCTGAGTCATTGTTCACTTGGCCTAAGCCTGTTTTGGCTGGGGAGAGTTGGGGTGATAGGATGCACTGGAGAATGCCGCCTGCCTCAGGATCCAAGGGCTGGCCTAATTTGTAATTACCTTCTGCAGTGTTCTGGAAGACTGCAGTTTGCGCTTGTCCAGGATGTGGATTATCTAGTGTACTGAGATGGCAGGGTCGTGTACACGCGTGTACACATGCACATGCGGACACACACAAACACAGTCTCCTTTAGTGAGACACTGATGAGTTTCCACAGCCTAGCACTTGATTGACTGAGGCACCCATGTTCCTAATTCGATTTTCCTGTCATGGTATTGTTAAATTTTTAATCAAACCTCTGTGTGCTACCTGCATTCCCTGCACTGGATTACATTTAATTGTATAAATTGAATTTGGAGCCAAGAACAAGTGAAAAGTAAACTTGGATCTAGGCAAGGTTACCAACTCGGCTGTTCTGCTGAAGCCTTTGAAGTAGACAACTTGGCCTATAATCCACTGTATGCTGTTTTTTTGCTTTTTTTCATTAAAAGAAGATGAGTGAAGTGGTATAGAATGAATTGACTCAAAATGCTCTGCAGACCGTCTATTCAATCCATATAGCTATTAAGTTGAATAGCCCCGCTAAACCAATTTTTGAGTCATAAGACACTCTACCCTATTATGTGTGTGCGCATAGGGGAACTGTTATGGAGGAATGAGGCTAGGGATTAAACATGGATAAAGTAGCAGTCCTGTTAAGTTGAATATGAGAGGGGAAAAAGAGGAGCTCTTGATTGATCTTATCTCGCAACTGCCTACCTTTTGATTTTTGGTGACTGACAAAATAAATGACTGCACTTGAGGAAATTTAAATGTGTGAAACCATATTCATTTATAATCAAAGGATATAAAGTGACAGCGACTTAATATTCCTTTTACACTGATGTGTTTTACATCAAAGGATGGAGACAAAAACAGGGTTTCTTGGATGGTAGTGTGGAGATTTTGCTGGTCTAGTGTATGATAAAAGAAATACATCAGCAAGAAAGGTTGGCCAAGTTTAGATCTCTGTGGTGTAGTTATGACTAGAGTAAGTGTGGCGTGAGCTGCAGTCGTCTGGAGTGGGATTAGGCTCCTTCTACCTAATTGTGAACAGTTGTACATGACCAACTGCCTTGCAGGCAGCTAGAAATAGGAAAGGATTGACTTTGTAGCCTCTGGTGGCCTTACAGCGCACGCAAATATTTCCAGAGAGAACAAAATAACATGGGAGGAAAAGAGCAATACTTCCTGGCAGGGCTGACTTCACACATAAGAAGGTGCATGCTGCTTTTTTGGCCCTGACCCACATAATGGCAGTGCCAGGTCTGACCTACCAACAATAGATGTGTACACTGGATGTGAGTGTGCTTCAGCGAGAGAAAGGGATGAAAGGGGCAAACTACCAGAGCATGTAGAAACCTAGGGCGTTTCACTGAGGGGAAGAACTCTACCAACTGGCTCCTCGCTCCCACTGAGAGGGCTTTGTGACACAAACTAGTAGTCCAATCAGCTGTGCCACAGTGGGAGAGCTGGAGAAAGAGAGAAAGAGCCCGGATAGAGGAGGGGCATGATTTAAGGAGAGGAAAAGGAGAAAGTGTCCAAAGGATGGTAACATGTTGAGCTACTGTTTTCAGGAGAGACTGATTTATGAATTTAGACTTCTTTTCGAGTATCAGTTAACAGGGGCAACATTTGAAGCACCGATTAATCGATTAATTGCCCTGCCCTAATATCTATTCTGCATCTAATAGCATGCAGAATTTGGAGTACTGGGGAATACATTAACTGTGGCGACAATTAGCCAGCATGATCTGGTGGCTCACAGATTCATTAAACCCGAATACTCTTCTGTGTGGAACATCTTCAAGCTGAGCCCCGGCTATCGCTCGAGACGTGTTGTGGGACTGATGTTCAGAGTGCAAGATGTGCAGAGTGGCACTCTCGTGCTGCACTCAATGGCTTTGAGGCCAAGATATCTTTGTGTTTAGAAAGAGGGAAAAAAGCACCAAAACTGGCAATTTTTTCAATACATGGAGGTAAAAAAAAATGAAATTCGTTACACATTGTCTTTATTCACATGTTAATTAGACTTGGTTGGTCATTCAATCATTCCTGTGAACGAGCCGTAATGAATACAAATGTTTGGATCCCTCAACAACTGCTAATAATACCACTCAAGGGCATAATTCAATTGGATGGCATAATTGGCACTCAGAGAACAGAGACACTGGGGAGCGGGCTCCCCACGGTCCATACTGGAATGATAGTGTGACGGAGCTGGCAGCGTGTTGGTCTTTAGCTGAAGCTATTTGCCAAGATCCTGTCTGAGCTATGTTGTCACTTCACAGAGTTAGGTAGAACATATTTTAAAAAGATTAAATTGGCCCAAAAGCTCCTATTTTTGGGACTAGCACACATTTTAAAAAAAGTAAGGGATTTATTGTACTAAAAACAATATTAGGACATAACCGGTGTTAGTAAAAAGAACTGAAAATAATTTCCCCCCACATCTACCTTCTGCTTGGCATTCACAATTGCTCATTTTGCCAGAGCTAGACATGCAATTATACAATGTAATCTTTTTCAGACTGCACAGCCATGGCATTAGGATTAATTCGCAGTAGACAATGCTGGGGTGTGCTACTTTTCAACAACAGTGAAATGATGTCAGCTTCAGCAGTATCCAATCTGTTGGCATCCTCTTGTAACCTCACAATTATGTTAAGGTTGCCTGTGCCTCTCAAGAGCAACAGGGTGACTTTGGACACGGGGAGGTTATAATGAGAGGTAATTGCCAAAATCCACGACGGAATAGTATGATCTCTCTCTGACACCGATGGGAGGGAAAAGACAAAGAGCCTTATGAATATTTAAATTGCAATTTTCTTCATTTTCTTCCATTGACCCTTTTTTTTTTTTTTCTTGCACAAAAGGGAAACGCCGGGTAGACGAGGGTGTCAAAACTAGAGCATGTGGCTCAAGGCAGAAACCAGATCAAACAGCGAAAGAAGCAGGGATTTTTCATGTGTAAACAGGATTAGGCCTTGATGCACCAGGTGAACACTGACAAATGAAATAAAGAAAAGCTCTTTTTGTTTTAGCCCATTGAGTCAGCATTCATTCAGAATCAATAATACTGTCATAGTTATTGATGTAGACATTGATAATAAAATGGAAAATAACATACTGTATTTTTCATTTTTCATTTTGTGGAGTCATGCTAATGTATAACTAGGCTGGGGATGGAATGAAGTGTTGGGGCGGCTAATTGTATTGGAGCCTATAAACAACAAGAGTTTGGGAAACATATTTCTGAAGTAGAGCCTGCATTACCATCGGTCATAGGAATAACATGACTTCTAACACAATTTAAAAAAAACACAGTAGAGGTTTTGTAAATTAGGGTCCGCACAATTCCAAAAATATAAGCTGCTCACAAACTTGACTTCAAAAAAGCTTTATGATTATTGTGCCTAAAGACTTATATTTTATTGGGTAACATAGAGGCTAAGTTAATACTACACGGCAGTTGACTCATGGATGAACTATTGATTCTGTCTACACTAAGCCTAAGTGTATGTGAAATTCCTGATTAACAATATCATTTTAAAGCCATTAAAAACAGAGGTAATCCAAGATTCAGAGCTCCACCAATTTGTGCAATTACTAATCACACAGTATCATCTCCATTCGGTGCTAATTATAGCACATGCACATGAGTGTCAGGGCATAGCTGATAAGGCAAGATTAACTAAAACATACTGAAAATGATGCTATTTCTCATGACACATTAGCCAATGATTTCTTTAAATAACCTGAATTTTGCTGATAAGAGAAATGTTCCTGATGAACAAGAGAGCCCTAAAAAACAAAAAACAACCTAAATGAGTCAAGCATAACAATTGTGACATAATATAATCATTAATAATAGTACCAGTGGTGGTAGTTGCCAAAAGGAATCAAATGTAACATGACCAATAACTAATAAAACACATCAAGCCAACCTCTTTCTACAGTCACCGCTCACTGAGATTTGGCAAATCCCCGGCTGATTCTGACGTTCAACCTGCCAGACAGTCCCTTCACCTTGGTACACAGCGTCTGTCTGACCTAACACGAATCAAAAACGGGCCCAGCATGGCCCGGTGTGGTGAGAAACACAAGCTCTTTGTCTCCGTGTCACAACTGCCTTGCTCAGTTACTAACCTGAGGCGATACTGCATGCTACCACAAAGTAATGACCAAGTCAGGCCATTCTAATATGATTTACCTCTGGCTCTGCACATCTTGGCTTATTTAGATTGGAGAAACAGGCTCATTTGCAAATGTGTTTGAATGTTTGCGCGCTGCAGCGAGGGCTTCGCCCGGGGCAGCATTTACTGATCGGCAGCCAGAGCAGAATAGATAAGGAGGGGTTTCATTCACAAAATCCAAACTCACTCAGGGGAGAGTCTTGTAACACTGTGTTATAAGCATATTGGCATGGCCCTGCAACCCCTGCTCATTTCCTTGTGCATTCTGCTAAACCCCTTTCCCCCTTCGCATTTCTATGCGTAAGCCATGAATATAAACCAAGAGTAACAGGCTTCATATGAGCATCTCATAAATGAAACATAGGTTGGAGAAATAAACTCTATTTGGTTTGTATTAAACCCCCCCCTTGCTGGGATAACATGGTATTGTTATTCACCTTAAGACAATTATTTGCCTTCCACAGCTGTTTTGTGGGAGCGTATTGCCAATAATCCTCACAGGCGTAGAGGCCTCCCTGTGCCGTTAACCCTGCGCAGCCCCACATAATAAAGGACTGAATGCCGCGGGTAAAACTGAGACTGTATTCTTCCCTCCACCCTCCACCCTCCACCACATTACCCAGTGAGATTTGACACCAAAACACATTCCCCAAGTATCTGATGACAGTGTCAACGAGCAGTATAAATAATTGCTTCCTTTTTCATCTTACAGTTATATTGGATCATACTGTGAAATGGGTTGTCTTTTTCCTCCCAGTAGGTGGATGGATGAAGGTTGAATCCCAGCTAAAGGGTCATTATCACAATGACCCTCCGGCATATTCATATTTCCTTTGAAGGTGCTCCAGCATGCCTAGTTTCTTCCTTTGTTTTTCCCCAAGATTGTTGTTTGTATTAGTGTTCCTTTTCTATCTCAGCCATCGCAAAGTGAGATTCTGCATTTTAAGTGCGCTGTTTTGATCATGCCAGTGAGCGCATCATTGAGGCATCTCTGGCATCTTTGATGTATTGCATACTGATGGAGCGCATGCATTTTTTTTTTCCCCCCGCAGGTTTTAACAATCTCGCAGACTTCCAACTGCTTTTTCAACGTGCCAATGAATCATCTGGCAGAATGTGCACCCAGGGAATAGATCTGGGCGTTGATGAAAACTTGCAAGAGCAATTGTCATTAAAAGTGCTGGAACTCTGGCTAAAGATGGACATCACAAGGCTTTTACAACAATTCTACCTTTAATTAGATGACGATGGGAATGAATCAGCTCTAAGGTGTGGCATTGTTTAAAATATACTTCCACATACAGCTGCCTTCAGTGAACACAAGGCTATTAGTGCGGCAAATCAGTTGCATCAACATAATTCATTATACCATTTCAAATGACAAGAGTGAGATCATGACGAGGTGCAGCAGTGCTGGAAATGGGGTTGGTGGTTTATAATGCAGGAATCCTTATTGATCCAGATTGGTGTAGAGGAAAGGAATCGATAAAGCTGATCCCTCTCAGTTGATCTTAAGAGAGCTAAGGTGCCAGGTGAAAAATGATCCATTAGAGGGATGTGAAGCCGCCTCAGTGGAGTGCATTAAGTCATTGTTCAAGGCTTTGCTACTGTCCAGTACAGCTGTAGGTATTTAACCATTTCACTGCTTACCCAGTGAGCGAGGACAACACACTCCCGCAGCTCTAAAAGCTGACAATACATCAAAACTTCCAAAAGCAGGGATCAGCCATCAAAGTTGATAAGATGACGCGTTAATTATTTATTGTTAAAATTTGCCTGCCTAGTCAATATAATATAACTCATATTATTGTCTAGTTTTTGCCTTTGTATTGAAAGATCAGTCCTTTTGGGAGAGATAGCAGGTGTTTTAAATTCTGGTGGTAGGCTGAGCCGTTCGTTTATATTTAAATCACAGACTGTGGCTTTAAAATCCACTTTGTATGTTCCAAACAGAAATTACTCAAAGAGGGTACCAACACAATGTTTAACTGAATACAAGCTAACCACATTTGGCCATTATGAATTGAAATATAGTTTCGTCAGGGTGAATATTATTTTAATTGCCTTTAAGGAACACTTTCCTTAAAACTGTTATAAAACATATGTTCTTTCACAATGAACTAAATTGTGTTGTTCAACTGATACCAGTTGACTGAATTTACAGTCAGATATACCACTTGGTATCAGTCAGTATCAGTGACCACATAATTCCAGCTTCCATCCAAATGAACAGGAAAAAAAGAAACTTTCACCCAGTAACCTTTTTGTTAGTGTCAAAAAAAAGCAATCCAGGTTTACACAGACTGAGCAAACCTGGAAAAATAAACCTGCTGGCGCAAAGGACATTTTCATAAAAATGCAAATAATTGAACAAATAAAAAAGGATTTTGTTTATGCTACTTAGTGGTTTATATAGAAAACTGCAAACAAGTAAATCCACATGGACCCAAACAAAACTGGTGCAGAAAAATACAGCTATGTATATATGTGTGTGTATGTATACACACACACACACACACACAGTACTTATGGAAAGAAGACAAAGCCTCCTCTATTTGACAAGACAGCTTCCTGACATTGTTCCCTCAGGTGACCAGATTTGGAAACACCAGAGAACGTGAGCACTCATTCATCTACCTACTCGCTACAGTGCAACACATGACTTAACACGCTGCAACATCTGCCCTAGTGTGCAATCACCTCGTAAGGACATTTCCTGGACATTAATCTGAGATTACAGTCAAAAACGGCAGCAGGACGAGCAGGGATTACTGTCTCCTCCTGTCACTTTTATTTGGCAGGAACACGGTATGATCACACCTCGGGTATTATCATCATTCTCGCCCACTGTACCGCGTCTTTGCATGTGGTGCTGATATACTGTAGGTGGTTTTAAAAAAAGGTGCCTGCTATCACGATGACCACAGATGATACATTATACTGTATATCATTAAGTTAAAAGTGGGAATTTGAAGCCTTTGATTTAATAGCATCATTATCGCATTTATACTCATGATTATCTATTACTTCATGTGGTGTAAAATGTCTATAATTAGCATCTCAATCTGTTTTAACATAATACATACGGTACATTGCAACTGCATGACACTTACATTTTCCAATATTTTAGAGTTAGTTATGTGTTTACCTTGTAATTTTACAGTACCTTGCTTTGTTTATAGAGGAAACATGAAATGTTACATTGCCTAAATTGTCTAGGGAAACAAGCTAGCTAATGATGCCTCATTATGTTGCTGATTTTCTACATAAGAGCAGACTGTATCATTTAACAGCACAAAATCTGACAAAAACAAAGCAAAAGATGAATGAAAACAACCATGCAGGACCCTACAAGCATACTTAAGAGCCGGTCGCTGGCTGTCGGTACGCCGCAGATTGGCGGCTTAGAGGGAAGAATAGAAAAACACACATGTGAAAGCGTGAAAATTCTTTCAAAAATGATGAAGCCAAGACGGAAGGATTAACAAAGACACAAACCAAGCCAAAGTAAACATCACCACACTTGTTCCGACCAGTTATATCCACTGTATCTCACAACATTGTTCCCCCATCACTTCTTATACAGTAGAACATTGAATCTTGAATCTCTTGAACAAAAATGTTGTCTTTTTACCTTCATTTCATAGATTGTTATGTGTGCTGTCAAGAGCATGTGAGGCAATGCATCACAAAATGACATAATTTGGGGGGCGATTCATACAATAACGCCGGCCTTGGCCAGACGGTGTGGTTTGAGTCATCCCTTTATATAAGTGTTTCCCCTGCCTTGACCTGTGGAGATGAAATTACAGTGGCGCACCATCTGATGGACTGCATTGTTTTTTTCCTCACAGCTTCTTTATCACCCTCTCACCCTCTTGACTTGCCCTTCCTCAAACTTGATACGCAGTTTTGTTGAACTTGGTTAATTGTCTCGCATCATTTGTACATCAAGCAAAAACTTGTTTAAGGCAGCGTGTTACAAAGTAAAGGTGAGAGCGTATTGATTCAACCCATTATTGAACGTGTGCAGGTTGGGAAAGCAGTTACATCACAATTCAATGCCTCTTGTATCTGCCCTCTCTGTTTCAGTGCAGTAATTTCCAGCAAATGCAGGAAATGGCTTGAAAGAGAAGAGATGTGTGTTCTTACCCCTGTAATCTTCACAAAAAGTGAGGATAGCGGTTACTTAATAAACAACTGATTGCAGGTAATAGCAACTCTTTAGTCACTGGGTATTGTAAAAGTCAGTGCAGTAGCATTGCTTGCCTGAATGTTACACGCTGAAATGGCATGGTTTCTGGTCATTCAATCACTTGAGCACTCGCTGCATGAATGCACAATGATGCTGTGCACTGTATGCCTCTCCAAAAGCTGAATGACTTCAGTGAGTCATTTAATCCAGGATGTGACAAAAAGGATTGAGGCATAATTCTAAGTTTTAGAAAACTTGCTGCTGAATTACTGCCGGTCTTGGTAATTTTAAGCATCCTGTGAAATAATACATTTCAAGAGGTTTGTTAGAGCATAAAGCTTTTAAGAATGATGTGTTTCTCCTCTCTGCATATTTGTCATCAACTTTGTTTATGCATAAATTTCAAAGAATTCTGTCAAAAATCTGTGGAAGATAGAGTACCTGGTGTAGGCCACTCAAATAATACTTTGTATCTCAATTTCGTGGCAAAATAAAAGTATAAAAGTGGTTCTGGGTTTTGTGACTAAATTCGTCCCAAACATCTTGCACTTTAGCCCAAGACTAACAGCTGTAATGTGCATACATGCTGCTTTCAAAATTTCTTGTGGAAGAAACACTCAAAAATAGGTGGAAAGAAATGCAAAGGAGAAAATACCACCACAGCTAGACTGATGTTTTCTTGTGTGTTTTTTCATGTCAGCAGCCACATTTGCGTCTGCTTAAAACCAAAGGTAAACTCCGGGGAAATACACCAACACAATACACTATATACCCCCCTTGACATTAAGCGTCTGAGGTGGCAGAAGGGCACCCTCTCTTGACATATATGCTCCCTGCTCAGGAGCTGCCTGGCTGTCTGGGGAGAAGGGCACTCACTGTATAACTGCATATAAACATAACCCAATCTGCCAAGTGTGATAAGAACAGAAGAAGAAGACAAATGACTGCTGGTGGAATTATCATTGTCGATTCCTGTAGTTGGAAGAAGCTTTGCTTTTGTTTTTTCCTCCTTCTGTGAGGCTGTTATTTATATTCTGGCCACTCACAGTCTCGTTTCAGTTCTTTCCAAAAAGCAGAGCGAGGGATTGCATGTGAAATATTTTAATGTGAACGTCATTAAATGTTAATGAGCAAATGCAGGTGGCTGTGCGGCCATGTAAGTACAGCGTCGTGGGTTCAGAAACTTCTTTCTATCCAGTCTTTTCTACACACAGAATGCGCCTAAGTTGAAGGCTTCACTTTATATTTTGAGATCAATAACCGAAGAAACAGATGTTTCAAACTGACAGGATGGCAGCGCAGCATTTTAACTTGACAACTTAATTTCTCAAGACTTTTCTCCACATCTAAAGTTGTGATTTGAATGAATATGCAAAATAAAGATGATCATACACACACGCACACAAAGCATGTTCCACTGCATGTCCACAGTCAGTAATAGTCAGTAGCTCTGGTTTATGAGGTTACTTGATGTGTTTTACACTACCCTCTGCCTTTTATCTGCTTGGCCTGTCATTGCTGTGCGGTGTATGCAGTGACGTAGATACATTGCGAGCAAACCCCCGAGGCTGCTGTCCTCTCTGCCACTTGAGCTCCACTTGTTGTCGACTCAGCATGTCGGACAAGCTCCCTGGGTTGCTACACTGCCACGGCTGACACACTAGGTGGTTAGTATGTGTGAGTGTGTGCGCATGTTACGAGGTCAGTGGTTGCCAGAGGCCGGTCGCCTTAGAGACAGCAAGGTTCCCAGCGGCCACCCGCTGTGCCGCCCCCCCTGCGCTGTGTGTTGTCACACGTTATCATCGCTTAGAGAAGGTGAGGGAAACCAAAACAGCGACAAAGAGGCAGTGGTGACCGGTATGTGCAGAGGGTTATGCTTTGAATAAATTATGTATCAGTTTTAATTTGTGTTTACAGAGTTATGTTAAGGATATCATCAACATATGGCAACGGGGTACCTTTCCTGATGCAAGACATAGAACTGGTAATTTCCTATACTACTAGAGCACTGCGATTACAGCACGTTTATTCTACAATGTCACTCAGTGCGTAATTTACATCACTTTATCATCTAAAACTGAAATGCTGTGAACATTCCACACTACAGTATATAACGAACAGCCTTCATTCTGAAAAGCACCTCTCCTATCTTAATGAACTACAGTAATGAACTGTGTAAAATTATGCATGCGATTAGAGTTTTGTTGAACAAGCCATTTGAGTATGAGACATAATAGCCCCCAATTTTATGGCTACAGGCAGTAATCATCTTAGAGTCCCCTCGCCAAATCTCATTCTGTGTGACTGGTGTTCAAGAGTGATTATTTTTTGTTAATACTCCTGTAATTAAATGCATGCTTAGACTGTGAGTGATTACAGTTCCTGACAAGTAATTGCTCTGTGGCTCAGATCATTGCGAGAATGATAATCAAATCTGCAGAGTTTTGTCCACGTGTCCTGAGAACAACTGAATGGCAGTGAGTCACTTCTCTGGCAAAGAGAGAACAGTCAGATGATCATCCTTTTTTAAACACTGACAGTGTTGACTGTAGATGACTATTACTGTATTTCCATAAATTTGCATGTCTTCCTGTGTATTTAAATTTAAATACAACACAAGGGAGAGCAGCCGTTTGTGATATCTTTCTCAAACCAATTATTAACATTTGTACGATTGACTAAAATTGTCCTCCTGCTGTCGGTGCCTCTGAGCAGTCATGGCTTCAAGTGGGGAACAACCTGGCTGCTTCAAAGCGTCATACAACACCTTATGGACACACTGCCCACATCTCTGAATGCATGTATGATACAAAAGTTGCCTCTTCACTTTTTCATAAACTCTGTCGAATGTGTGAGGAGTGGCGCTCCACTTTTCACTTGAGAAACAATACCAAAGTAGGCACATCAAGAGCTCTTTAGGAAAAATTGGATGCAAAATGTGTTGAATAGCTGCCACAAAAACAGCAAAAAAAGATCTAAATAACACATATTGAATGTGGTTGATTAAACAGTGGTCCCTTTGGTAAATCCCCACTGTTTTTTTTGGCTGTGACATTTTTCAGTAACCTGGAAATAATTGCAACTCTCAGCTGTCAGTTCAGCTCCCTCACTGCGCCGTTTTAAGCAACGGTTTTAGCTCTATAGAAAGCACCAGAGCTTAGTAACTAGACATCACCTTGATGGTCCTTGATATCCCACAGCTTTATCAGCTCTGCAAGGACTCAATTGGACAGTGTAAGACATTGAAGGGGACTGCAAAGATTGTGTTTAGAGGAAAAAATATAAATGGACTTTAAATGAAGAAAAATAAAGAAAATAAATATCTTGCTAGTGTCAGTTGCAGAGCTGAAATTGCAGAGTGTGATCAGATTGAGGACAGAATAACATAATAATGATGTGCTTGTTAGAGGAGCAAATTTGCTAAGATTGTGTCGCAAATTGCTTACTTCATTTGCAAGAGCATAAAGGAGCAATTAGCATGCGATTCTGTGAGAAATTTGTGAATTCATCCTATCACACGAGCATATCCCTCATTGATTCCTTCCTGGGTAAAATGGGGACATGTTTGCAGCAAAACCACAAGAGCATTTACTCATTTATTTACCATGACAGGGACTTGGTACAAATTAAAGGGTAGAAGAAACTGGAAATGGATGTTGTGATTACAGAGACAAAGATAGAATGCATGAAGTATTTCTTGAAGAGATGGGTTGGGAGGTTGTGTTGAAAGACAGGAAATGGTTCTGTAGTGTTGATTAGAGTGGAGGATGTCTGTAGAGTCATTATTTAATCTTCTATATCACTTTATTTTCAAAAGTTGACTCACATAGTGCTAATTTTTTTAAAGGAACATGTAGATATTTAGAGAAATATTGGATACATAAGAGAAATATTGAAAATATTGGAAATATTGAAAATTGGCTTTGTTGCCAACAGTAGGTAGATCTACACCACTCATGTCTGTACAATAAATATGAAGCTACAGTCATGGAGACAGTTAGCTTAGCTTACCATGAATACTGGAAGCAGGGGGAAACAGCTAGCTTAGCTCTGTCCAAATGTAAATCTCTCTGCCTAAGTTAAGTTTTTACAAACTTTTGTTTAAACCATACACAAACTGAAGAGTAAGAACCAAAAGTTGTGATTTTACAGTAACTTCCTTGGAGTCTCCACTGGTTGCCTGGCTACCTGGCTACCAGGCTAGCTGTTTCACCCTGTTTCCAGTCTGCTACTGTAAGCTAACCGGCTGCTTGCTGTTGTTTCATGTTTAGCATAAAGTTATAAAAGTGGTATCTTCTTCTTCTGTCGGTGAGGAAGTTGGGGTTATAACTGAGAACAAGCTGATCAAGTTAACAGGGCAACCCAAGCAAACGCATTGTATTCCTGCTGGGTTTGTACAGTAGTGCAACCCCAATTTAGACTTCCAATTGCTCAAAAAGTATCTTCCTGCTATATTGTCACAAGGTAGCTGTTCAGTCTTTGAAGGCCTGGCTTTGGTGAACAAGGCCTTATGTTCTCTCCCATCTTCAAGCATCTCCAGGGTCCAAACCCCATCTCTTTGACCCGATTCTCTCTCTCTCTCTCTCTCTCTCTATATATATATATATATATATATATATATATTTTTTTTTTTCCATCAAGGCTCACTCAGCTGTAGCTGTCTTATTTCAGCTCAAAGACCCTCTGGGATGCTCTCATTCCCATCGCTCAGGATATCTTTGATATTGTTGATACCTCCCCTGCACACAGGTTCTGAGATAAATTTATACCACAGGCATATAGTAGGAAATTTCATAACTACTGCATATCTACACATACGGTATGAAAGCAGGAATTTGCTATTAAACACTAGACATCGCCCAGCTGCATGTAATGAAGAGCGAGCATAAAAAAAAAACACATTTCCCACACAATAAATAAATGGGATTTTATATTTAGATAAATTGATCAGTTCCAAACTTATGCATAAACATTCCACATTGCAAAGTATTGCAGTCTAAACATCTAAACAATCCATTTATTTAGTGAAAGTCAGATGGAAATTGTCACTTAAAGGGCTGCATACACAACACAGAATTATTCATAAATTAGCCAGGGATTTCCGTGCCTATTACTTATGTGCTCAGTAGAGGACATGTACTGTGGGTCCAAAACGTGCAGTGAATTCTAAATACGTTCAAAAAATGTCTTTCTCTTAAAGGTGGCTTCTACTTTGGTTCACATAAACGTTATTTTCCTGCATGATTGTTGTCAGGTAAAAATTCCAGATAAGGACCTAACAAGGCAAAACCACATATGAAACCGATATATTTTATTTTTTTATTTTAAAAAAATATATGTAAGAGTAACAGAACTTCACGCGATATAATATCAGGGGTGTGAGCAGCAGTAGCAGTGCATCATGATTAAACGCTTGCGTGGGTGGGAGCAAATGATCTCTGCATTTGTCACCAGAACAGAGCTTAGCGTCCATCAGAGCTGCCAGCGGAGGTGCGTCTGCCACTGAGTGGGAACAGAACAGGCCAGATTGTGTGGGGAGGCAGGCCTTGGCACGTGACCAGGTGCATCTGAAGCCTCCTCTGATCCTCCAATGTGCTGTTGAGCTGCTCTATTCCCCCAACACACCGCCAAACACCTGCTTGGCCCGATTGTCAGACTGAAAGCTCTGTTATCGGCGTGGGCCGTCCAAATGGTGAAGCACTCTGCTTTCATCAGCAAGTAGTATTGAGCAGGGGAGATAGGCAATTGATGTCAGCCTGAGAAGGTTTGAGAAGATGGAGACTTCAAGGGGTCAGTTTGATATTTTGTTAAAGAGACCTTGCTTAAAATAGTGCTGTGACAACCTAAAAATGTTAGAAACACACACAGCACATGGATTTTTTTTTTCAAGTACACGCTGACACAATAAATATGTGCATAACTGGACTCATCCAAGTTAATTGTTTTTAGTTTTATGTCACTGTCTCCCTAGAAAAAACATGAACATGTGCTATTAAATGCAAGACGCCTGTTTTTTTTTTTTCTGATTGTGCTGACTGCAAAATCCAATGTACTGTATGAAATATTGGCATCTGCTGTGATGAAATATTTATGTGACTACTATCTATGGTAATTAATTGGGCTCTAAATGCAAGGGGGTGTGGGTCACCATCAAAAGGATGTGTGGTCAACAATGTGAGTTGTCTGTAATGGAATAGAGATGCATTTGACTAATGAGAAATTCTGAAGGGAGGCATCCGTCAGATGGAGAACTAATGCCCGATTCCCTCTCATCACTCGTAGCAATGGCAAACAATGACTCAAGCATAGCGATATGACGTTCTAATTGAAGGCATATTTCAGAGGACAACAGCAATGTGTGCTTGGGGGGGCCCATAGGTATTTTTGCCATCGTGTTACAGGGCTGCACAGGGGATATGAATGACTAATATAGTCTTTATGTCAAGCCTATTGGTAAGTCATTAAATGACAGAAATCCAGTGACAGCCAAGAAGTTGTTGGGGCAGCAGGCAGCCTTCAGAGTGGACGATCACAGCATTTGGCAGGGATGTAATTGATGGAATAAAAACAAAAGTGACGGGAGTTGTTTCGGCTCAACGGCGACGGTGAAGGCGTGTTAGACAAAGATGTCTGGAGTGGAAAAGGGTTGGGGAGTAGGAGGGGTGGTGACAGATAAATGAGGCCATCGCTAGCTGAGGGAGGAGGAGGGGAGGAGAGAGTTGCTAGCGAGCTCCCTCGTGATCTGTACCTGCCAAGTCCCTACCCTGAACAGCTGCTAGCAACTCTGAGGATGTGTAGCAGCTCACTCCCTCACCACATCCATCTTTTACAGCTTCTAATCCAACTGCGCTGAGATCTGTTTCGAGGTGTTTGATGCAGCATTTTACTTTCACAGAACTGTGTTATTTTAGCTTCATGCTTCTCATGCAGTATTCATGGACAAAACACAAAACCTGTTTCATGCAAACATTTTCCAAATTCAGTCCTATTAGGCATCTTAAAGCAGATTGCTATGACACACATCCATGATTTTTTTTTTGTTTTTTTTTTGCATGTGATAGAAAGATGAGCTTTTCTGAGTAATTCTTGCCTATTTCATACTCATGTTCCGCTGTGATGGTGTTTTGACAAACTTGCGCCTGCTACTCTACACCAAAAATAGTTTTTGACAATTATTATCATGTCTTATTTCAGTTTCAACACGCCTGGCGATGTGCAACACTTCTCACTTGTCATGCCTCTGCAGCACCCTACTCCCATGCCCCCACTCACAAGCTGATGGTCACTTACAAGCTGCCGCCTGCCAATTATATCTGCTCTCTATGAGTTGCACCTGCAGTGGGGTGTTATGTAACGGGCCAGTCGGAGAGCCACTCGACATGCCCTGCATTTGCAATGATGCCCTGCCGTTAAAGACGTTCTGTCATCCAGGACACATGGGTGTTCTCCTATTCATAAACCCAAAATGGTTTCAATTAGGCATTTGTGGCTGGCCTCCCAGCAGTTTGTGTGTTTAAATGAGATGCCTCTGCAGGGAAGACAATAGAAGGGTTCTCTCAAAAAGTGGCCGGAGAATAGCAAGCGAGACATGATGAAATACCTCTTCATATCTAGAGTAATCCAGAGTTAAAGATTGTTGTCATAACAGTGTTTTTTTTTACACATTTTGGAGCAACTTTTACTTTTATACTTCCAAGGAAACAGGTTTGGAAATTTGAACAATTTCAAATTCTCACAGTCTTTGTCGAGGTGCATTGACGTGATTATTAAGGTTGAAAGAAATTTAGAAAATTTCATGGCAGCTATTCCTGATTTCTATGACAGACAAGATCTTGATTTGAACACCAAGTGCAAGAAAGAGTGGTTAAGTTCAAGCCTCCTCTAGATACTCTAATTTGAGCAGAAGCCAACTGTAAAGTAAATGATTATGAAAATTCTGTCAAGATGCAACACTAGCCAATTAAATCAACTACAAAGGAAGCAGATCGCTGCTATGACTGCGACCCAGATGTGAGCGCTAAAGAAATAGGAAGATGAAAAAAAGCAGAGGGGGGGGGGGAATCAGCTATGCCTCTTATTGTGGCGCTATTAAGGAAAGAGCTGCTGCATTTAGCCTCCAGTTCACACCATCTCGAGCGCCCAACTCCTCTGTAGATCCGCAGGGCACTTCAAGCAAGGCTGTATTAAGTGGGATCAGGTCATCACTCTGGCTGTGATTGCAGCAGAGCCCTGACCTGAATAGAAAGCGTTGAGTCTGACAAGCTTTTTGTTGTGTGGAAGTAAGAAACTATGTTTTTTTTCCCCATGATGTCAATAACTTGACAATGAAGAAAAAAATCAGTTTTGATGAAATGTTGTATCCCTCTATATATGTGTTTCAATAGATTTAAAATGTCCAAGAATTTGATTTTGAAGGAGATTGTGTTATCAGATCAAGGTGGTGAAGAAAAAGGATCACAGACATGATCAAACCATTATGCTCTCAAGACTGAAGAGATGCATCCGTTGTGCAAAGCGCGGTTGTCCATGAACATGTCGACCCTCATCGCAGGAAAGGAAAGCGAAATCCGTGGCATCTGCCTGCTTCTTTTGCTCTTCCTCACAATACAGTCCAAGCCTTTGCAAGCACCGTCTGCCACTGTGTGTTTGCTCTCTTCTGTTTAATATGCAGAAGTTGTTAGAAGTCCTAATTCCTGAACTCTGCGGCGTGGAAAATTAATACAAATTAGAGTCAAAACCAAAAATTTAAAACAGATAGGCAGTATCCTTTTTACTTAAACCACTGAACAATCAATGTGTGTGTAAATTGCACAGATGATAACTACTGTACACAGGGTCCTTGGTGCTACAATGTTGAGCTCATAGCTCTCAGCACTAGAATATGTGAGCCAAATTCCGAAACTGGCACTTACTGATCATTAGCTGACAGAAAGTGGAATTAGACCACAAGAGTCTCAACAATGGACTATTCAAAACAAGGGACAGCAGGATAGATGGGTGGACTAGAGGGCTGGTATTAGTTGTCTTAAAAGATACTTTATGTATAAGAGGCATTGCAAAACATGTCATCTGCCATCAATTCATAGGATGTTTTGTGTCACATTATCATCATACAGATACTCGTGGGTAATGTGAAGTAAATGAATAGAGTTGGTGGACAGAAAAATGTTCAGATCTTTCTTTAATAACTGTATACTGTACTGTACAATACATACTGGCATCTCACAGATGCGCTTGAGCAGAGGGTTTTAGACGACAATCCTTTATACATGACTGTAATGTGATAGAACTCTAAACCATCAGTGCATCTGCATTTAGATCCGCCACAAACAACCCCTATATCTGGATACTGCCATCGATTTGCATAATTGGAGATTGTGGCCCGATGCTTGTTATTCATTGACATGACACTGCAGAGAGGCAGATGGAGCGATGTACTGAACTGACTGTTCCAGTTTCTGTTGGGTAGGGGTGGTTACGTCTTGGCAAAGGAGACCTGGAGAAAACAGCCACTCAATGCTACGAGCAACACTGTTTAGTCTGCATCTAAACCTTTTTTTTTTCTTCTTCTGAGTGCTGAATTGTAAATTGACATGCAGGCCAACATCTAAGAAGTACCAGTAAAAAAAAAAAAAAAACAACCCTGTGAACAGCTGGAAAACAACTAAGCAAAATGAGCTCACTTCTGCTTTCCCCAGACAAATTTGAGACTTTAAAAAAAAACAAGCTGTGTGCAGTTTACTGGCCAGCAGGCCTCTAAATAACCTGAAGTACACAGAGCACCTGACTGAGATGAGACGGCGCTGACTGACTGACACATCCATCTCCCCCGCTATCTGTCTGAGGGAGGGAAGCGATCGTGAGTCCCTCATGCATGAAGAAGAGAGCACTGCTTATTAGTGAGGGGAGACACAGAGAGAGAAAGAGAGGGGAGGGGGAGATGAAGGGGAGAAAGAGAGATTGCATCGTCTCAATTTCGGTTTGATGAAGGACACAGTGTCTCTTCAGGATGAGCAGAAATCTACGTCACGTTGGCATAGTTAACACTTCAAAAGCGTACAGTGAAAATGTGCCATGACTTCAAATAGTCTGCACATCCAATTCTACAGTGACACCGAGCAGGGTTATCTTCTCCTATAGGCTCTTATATCCCCTTCATGATGAAATGCAAAACCAATGTTTTGTCAGCAACAGCCTTTTTTATGGTTGACCTGCAATTTGAGCTATTACCTGAATATAGTAGTGAAAGTAGAAAATGTTCCAGAAGTTGTTAAAATGCCAACTCCGGCCACGCCAGAAAGTGGCACAACCAAATTAATCTACATCTTGATGAAATATTTGGTTCTAGATGCTTGGTGATATAGTGAATACTCGCAAAGGCTAGTTGGTAAAGTAGTTTAACACGCTAGCACAGACGTGCAAGCCAGCACTAGTCAGTCACAATAGCTCTCTATTTTCTCTGTACTGTGTCGTTTTGGACTGTTCAGCTCTCCGTTCCCTCAAAAGTTAACACTGTCAAGACAGCTTGCTCTCGTCAACAACGGGAATTTGCGGGTCAAAGTTCACCAAAGTTGAACTCACCACAAAAAAAAAAAAAAAAATCACACTGATTTCCTTCGCCCCTACAAGTGAATCCACTTATCGCAGTGAATCCACTAGAATAAATACATGTTGCTGAGAAATTGGTGTTACCAGGCCTTTAAAAGCAGGTAATAATGATATTTATTGAAAAAGCTGCTGCTTCTACCAAGAGCATGAATGCCGCACATTCAAAAATCACACGACTAAGTGAGCAGTAAATGTCAGTTTGCATTATAACCTTAACATTTAATTACTACACAGCCACTCTCATGATGCCTCTTGCTAAAAATGTTCTGGTATGACATTTTGATCAAAATTCTGGCATGGTATTTTGGCTGAGAAGGCACTTTATAATTTCAGAAACTTGAAATTGCCACAAACGATTTATATAGCAGGTCTTCTCAGGCAACAAACCTTTCAAAGCTAGATTTCCTATAAAATTAGAGCCAGAGAGATATTAAAATCGTTACCTGGACATAGATAAATCACATACATTTTCAGCTGTTTGCTTTATACATGGACATAACATTTCACAGGGAGCCGTCCTAAAATGTGTGTTTATGAACAGATCAATCAATACATCTGACCTATTACCTGCAAGGGCTTGTCATGGATACTATTTCAGGTTTACAGCCTTTCAGCGTGAGAGCTCTATTGATTGCTTGCCTTCAGGAACACTTCTGGTGTAAGGACATGAAGGAGGAGGGGGGGCTGAGGAGGAAATGGTTCGTCTCCTGTTATTGGAGTTGTGGGGATTTTGATCTGAGGTTCGCCTGAACCACAAGAGCACTAATGTGTGACACAGCAGTACAGTGCCCCGGTGGGGTTTCTTTGTCAGCGAAATAGCAGTATTTATAAGATGATGTCATTTGAACTTGGTTAAAAAAGTGAGAAAGCTCTGAATAGTGCAATATTCAAATGACAAAATTCAGAATTTGGAACAATGCAGTAACATTTATGTGTGCCATCTTTTGTGCAACAATAAGCAGCTAGTTCTACTAAAGATAAGCCCTACAACAGGAGGACAAGGTTCAAGATGTCTGGTGTTCTCAACAAATGACTTCAATCTATATAGTTTGACAGTTTGGGTACAGTGTGACATTCCAGACACAGAAAACTCTCCTCTGTAGTTGAGAATAAAAGATGGCATCCTTTCTGTCCATGCTCATGCTATTTCACAGTGCCTCTGAAACATGAAGCTGTGCACTTCTGAACAAATGTTGTTTTGCCTCACTCTGGGATGCATGCGTTTTGATAACATCAAGCCCAGTGTGTCTGAATTGTCACGGTCAGAGGGATGCATACCTATCCAGTGAAACGCTAAGCAGTTATGTGCTGTCTGGCTTGGCAAACCATGTTATGTTTCCAGATCGCCGATTCCCATGGATAAGCATTTTGTGTTTGAAGATTCTGGACTGCAAGAATAAAAACAAAGAAAGCAACACAGCAGCAGTGCACTGTTGTACATTAGCATGTTGTTTTGTAGTGATGCAGCTTGCCAAGCATCAGTTGTCTTACTGTAGAGGTAAACTGACATTTGCAGAGATGGAAATTGCTGTGTGTTGCAGTCCTTCACAGAGCTTTACTAACTGTACTTCCTGCTATTGGATATAGGTTAGCAGCCATTGGTTCGGACGCGGAACAACTAACAAAATAAAGGACTCAGCAAAACAGGCTCACACCTGGCTCTCAGTGCTTATGGGAAAAGGTGGAGGCTGAAATCATGTACACAGAGGAAACAACATCACATGATGATGATATTGTATAGCTGCTAAAATGATGATAGTAGCAATTATGTCATAATTGAAGAAATAAAAGGAGCGGGGGTGGGGGGATGGGGTGGCGGGCCTCATACCAATACCAATCAACACCATTGCTGCCCCCCCCCTTCATCGAAATACAGCCAAAGTTGTCATCAATCAATTTCATTTTCACTCCCAGTGAAGTAACTGTGAGGCAGTGCCAGTGCACTGTGCAGAAATACACATCACAAATATCAGCCACAAAGCAGCTCAAAAGAGATTCTTCAAAGGGTCTTTCAAGTCAAATGGATGGATGAGGAAAATTAGTCTCTGACTGAGAAGGAAGGGGGGTGTGGGGGTGGGAGGGTGAGGTTCTCTAATCAAGTGGTACTAAATCACTATTTACATTTGCGGGTATTTACTTTTCCTTTCTGATGTGCTTGTCGAGCTGCAAACCCTCCATCTTTCACATCTTTTCACAGCTTAGAAAGAAACGGTCAAATGGAATCATATTTCTATAACTTCGAATAAATATGAATAGGAGGATATTTGCAATGTCACGGCATGTACATCTTGTATTCTGACTTGGTAATGTTGGTATTTACATTGTCACATTAGCTAATATTTCCAAATCAGCGGCTTATTTGAAGTTTAGTCAAAGGCAGAATGAGTAGGATTTGTCAGTCACGGTTTGTAAACACAACATTGAAAGTTGGCCCCTCCTCCCCAGCTTAACAACACCGGTGCAGCGCTATGTCGCTACGTTTTTATAGAGTCCCCACCTCACACCCTGCGCGCTGTTATTGAGTGTGGGCGACACACTCACTGCCCAAAGACTGACACCCACAAACGTCAAACGGAGGGCAGGGTCTCTCCAGATACAGACATCGGCACACGCTTCTAGTGGGTCATAAGTGATGACTGAGAGGGATTATTTTTGTATGAGTCTATACATTGTTTTTTAGGAAAATGCTACTCATTCTGCCTTTAAAACACTTTTTTGCAGATTACAGATTACATCTTGATGAATTTTCCTTGGTCAAACTAATGAAAAACTAAGTATTAATTTGCAGAGGGATTTATTTAATGGTTTGGTATTTTGTGATAACTATGTGCCTATAAAAGAAAAAGTTAATTTTCTTAGTTTAGCATTCATAAATATTGATTAAAAAAACGTCTTTAAAGAGGCACTCCACTGATCAGCTTATGCTCATGATGAAGAATCTTTCTAAAGTCTTTGAAAACATCTCTGATTATGTCATCAGTTAGATACTACAGATTTTAACAGAAAGCCTATGTTACAAACTCTCAGAGAAACAAAACAATCAAAAATCATTCTTCAAATAAACAGCTGTTTGTGTAAGTAAGATTTGTGTAAGGATGTTGGTGACTATATCTACGTTCCAAGTTTCAAGTGTCATGTGACTTACTGAGATCGGAAGTTTATTCTTGACCTTGGAAACAGCAGTTGGAAAAGCAATCTCACTACAAGGCCCATTAGTTATTATTAATATTTGTAGATTTTTTCTCAGATTAACCTTAAATCTTAAATTAAATTAAGCCAACATTGGCGAGAAGCCCTTAAAATGCTTAGAAAAATGGAAATTTAAACATTCATCTTCATCTGCTGAGGAAGATCAACAGCTCCGGATCAGCTACTAAAAGATCTTGTGGTCTAAAGAAAATCAGCAATGTTTTTGTATAGTAAATTGTATTTTGAAGAATAGCTTAAAGGAAAACTAAATGGACTGTCAATAGTAAATGGACTGCATTTATAGAGCGCTTTTCTAGTCCACCGTTCAAAGAACTTTACAACACATGCCAGCATTTACCCATGCACGCACACATTCATACACTGATGGCAGAGGCTGCCATGCAAGATGCCAACCTGCTCATTAGGAGCGATATATCGCATAACAATGTTTCTAATGCTCACTCACCCATTCACACACGCGCACTCACACACCGACGGCACAGCCATCAGAAGCAATTTGGGGTTCAGTATCTTGCCCAACAACACTTCGACATGCAGACTGGAGGAGACGGGGATCGAACCGCCAACCTTCCTGATTGATGGACGACCAACTCTACCTCCTGAGGCACAGGCCCAAAAAATTAATTGATATATTAATTAAATTCTGCTTTCTATATTAGTTCTTACGCATCAATTATCTAAATTGGGTCATCCTTATCCCGTTAAGGTTATTACAACCCTCATTATTCTTATCAGAAGTCATGCTCATGCCATAAGCGTGTTCACAATACAACTTCACTTTCACAGCTGACAGTTAAATGTGCCTTTATGTAGTTTGCTTTTCTCTATCTACTCCATAAAGACGAGCAGTGCTGTATTGGGAGTTATCCTCCTGCTTTTCTGTTTTTCTTTGAATATACCTACCACCATACCTCCTCAACAAATAGGTTTCAGTACCAGTATGATTGTTTTGGTGTATATTATTTTCTGAACCGCAGAACAGGGAGAAGATTTTACGGATTTAATTTCTTTAAAAGAAAGGAGCCATACTTCTGAAGTTATGCCTTCAGTGAAAATAGTCCATGTCTGAGCAAGACAACTCCAAAACATTTTATTAATGTTTATAATTGATAAGGAGGACCGTCTCTGTGAATTAATGAATCCAAAAGGGGCCCTTTGATGTGAGTAGGACTGTGACATTCAGATTTGTGCTTGACTGAGTTTGAACCAGATAGCTTCTCAGAAATAGCTGACTTTGGCATCGGCCAGCCATCATCCATCACATTTGATATCAGACTGCAGACAGGTAGATTAATACCCCAGATACAGGCTCCAAAGAGATCCAACAGAGGAAGAACGCCTTTACTTCATGATTCCTAGTTGTAATTAAATCTAAATCTATAATGATTTAATAATTTAACAACTAACTAACATTATAAAATTGAATTTCAAAATACTGTGGTATGAAGTTCAGACTGCAAGTATGACGGTGTTTAGATTGGTTGGCCAACTTTATTCTCTTTGACCTCAGTAACCTCATTGTTCTAGTTTCACAAATTCTATCTTTACCCAAGAGAAAGTTAGACGCCCCAGTTGCTGGACACCACAAGACTCAAGCACTACGTAATGTCTCGCACCACATTAAACGAAATGGAAAACAAAAAACTCTACCGTTTGTCAATGCAGAGTAATGTCTATGTGTTGAGCCACTGCTCCACTGTGATGGCTGGGATTAGCACAAGGCCTAGCTTCATAGGCTAACAGGCAGCTGACGTAGTAGCCTCTGAGAGACATTGGCTGGCACCACTGCGTCATGTCAAAACTCCTTGGCCTTGCAGGTGTAGTAGGGAGCACAGACATGGGCAAGCTAGCCTGTGAACTTTCCAGGAACCTTTCCATCCACCACCCCTACTTTAACCTATAAATTACTTATATAATCCTTATTTTATGTATTTCTAACCACATGACTCATGCATACTTAAGTGAGATAGCAATGTTATTAGATTTCTTTCTGGCATCAAAGCAAAACAGTATCATATGGAATGGAAAGCAAGATTTGTTATTCTGTCACTACTCCATATGATAAAATTAGCAGTTGGTCCAAGCAAATATAAATTGCAGTGGTTGCTTGCTACACTTGATCTCTTTAATAAGGTTAAGGAAGCAGACTCAAGGATTACTCCTGATGCAGCTAAAGACAGATGGTAATAGGACATGACCTCAATAACTGCTGAAAGCTAAGGGTGTTCTGACTGCAAAGGAGATCATGTAGCACTGGAGAGGATTCTGCAGCCAATGGAGATCTTAATTGCTAAAAAAAAGCATATTGTAAATTAAAATAGGCACATGTACTTCGCACATGCACCATCTTTTCATCAACAGGTCTGCCACAGAGAGATTTGCCAGACTACTGGAGCAGGTAAGAACAAATCCAGTTTACACACATTGCTCTTAAGGGGGACTTAAATCATTAGCTGGATGAGGCTTCATGGTTTTGGACACGGTGCACCTCAAGGCAGAGTGCATTTTGGCACATTTAAGAGAGCTTGGCAGCGTGGTGTACTGTATAGTCTTTGGGAGAATCACATGCTCCAGACAACATGGGCATGAATGCGTGCTAAGATAGACCTCTGCTCTCTTATTGGCAGGGATTTATGTTCAAAGTCAGTCAAGTGAGAAAAAAGGTGACCTTCACATCCAGAGCCTCCTACAATACAGTCGTCTTGAACATGAACAACACTGCAAGCATGCTCAACACATTGTTGCCCAAGTCAGGTTGTGCAAAGCATATTTTAACACTCCGGCAACCCAGAGGTTTCTCAGAGATGATTTTTAGCATACATCTTGTTTCAGCTGCAAAAGAACACTTTATTCTCCCAGAAATAAATCATTCATCCAGTGATTGACCTCTTTGTGGGGCAACCATTCTAAAGGGATCCTGACCTGTCAAAGCTGATTTGTTTCAAATGTCAACAAGGCCACAACGGTGCCCTGACTTGAACTCTCTGTGATGACAGAAGTTAGCAAGAAAGAGAGAGAGATTTACCACCAGAGATGGAATTTATCAGTTCAGCATAAACTCAATTTATCATCACCGTATTATCTTCCCCTCTCCTAAAAGAGTAGGGGGGGGAAAAAAAGAACTGCAGCGCTTCTTCGATTAATGACCCTTCCCAAGTGCATCCAAAGGCGTAAAAAATGTTTTTTCTCCTCTGCATGCCTCTCTGACAAACATGAAATCAAAAACAGCACTTCGCACATTCTCAGTGATGTATAGTTTGCTAAATTTTATCAACAAAAGTGATTTTCTTTGGTTACAAAACTGTGTATTTGTAATGACTAATATGGAAAAAAAAGTTTCACAAGCATACATGCAGATTTTTTTTTTATCATTTTGTCAAGCTTGTATCCTCTGAAACCCCAAACATCTCTTTGACCTGGTAAATATCCAGTGTGGAAAAAGAAGTTGCAGGTTCAACTGAGGGAGACATACAGCACACTGGACTGTATGGTTAAATGAAAGCCCTGCAAGCAGACCTGATAGATACACTCATCCATCCATGAAACCCACTACACTTTGTCAAGTGTCAAATTACGCACCAGCAGAAAAAATCTATTCTAAGCCCTGCAAAAACCTGAATGATCTTTTACGATGAAGTCAGTTTTTTTTTAACCATGTGAAGAATGAGAATTGTCAGTGCAAGGGTGGTAAATTAATTTGTGATACTTCTCAAGATCTATATCGTGGGATATTTGGTATACCATCTGTGAAACTACACACAAAATAACAGCCTCAGAGATCAAGCAGTAATAAATAAATACTGAAGGCTGTTACCTGCGAGCAGTGAGTGGGTGTTTTTCCCAGCCCTGGAGTGATGTTTTTATTCTATCCTTTGTAATAAACTCCCATACAGCACTGTAATTAAAAAAAAAACTAAAGAATTTGTAAAAGGTTTTTAATATATTTCCAAATAAAGCCAATGTGAAGACAAGCTTGTTTCTTTGTCACAAGAATTGTACTTTTTTCTTTTTCCCATGTAATTGAGTTTATAACTAATAAGTAGATTTCACTTTGTGGGCCTTGAGAGGAAAAAGACAAAGAGAACATGGCTAAGATGTCTGTGAAAATGCCAGGAAAGGATAGGAGGAAAAAATCTTTCAGGTCCCAGCAGATTTTTAAAGGCCTTGATGATCCTTCCCAGCTAAACTTGGGATTATTTCCGGAGCTGGCAGTTCATCACGCTCGCATGCGGGAGGCGCTGAGGGCGAGAGACTTGTCAGGAAGGCATTCTGCTGCCAATTAGTATCAATCGGGAGGAAAATAAGGGCTGCACTGTTGCAATTTTTACAGGGGGCTTTTCTCCCCCCGCAGCTCTGCTCCTCCCCACACATTAGAGCTGTTTTCACCCCTTTATCTAGATGATCAAACCTCTGAGCCATAACGCTATCTGTGATACGGTGTGCCTGATCAAACTACTTCTGTGTGAAATTATATTAATTATCACTCATTTGCTCTGTTGGAAAGAGATCTGAATCACAGTCATTTTTAAGTGGGACTAAACATAGATAGGCCTATATTATGCAAGCTCCTTATTGCCTCTTAATATGCTTAAAATGTTGAAAAAGTACTGTCACTGCATGTGTTTACAATATGTATATGACATAATGTGGTTGGAAAGGACATTACAGGCTTGTCTGAAGTCTGTTCTAGTAAAGGTCTTAATTTGAGCCAGTAGTGTAAAGCAACAACATTTGTATTGCTTAGCACTGAAATTGCACTAGATAAGGGAAGCAGTGCTTTAGAGCAATGTTTTTATGAGTGGGCCATTTAGTTTTCGTACAAGGATGCACAAGGACGCACGCACACAAGCATGTGGACAGAGCTATACACATTCCTGCTGTTGGTTTCACACAACTAGAAGAAATGCATAAAGAAACAAGTTATGTGCCAACAAAGGCAATGAAGAAAAAGACTGCAAGCTAGCAACATTGAGGTAAACAATGCACAATTTAAAATATACAAGAAAACAAATTTTCAAATGTTTTTTTTGAGAAAGAAAGCCTAATTCAAATCAATGATTCACAACAAGACGAAACGGTTTTATAAATGTTGCAGAGAAAATTAAATTAAAAGTATCTTCAACTGGTTGACCATGTTTGGTTGGTTAGAAACAGTATTTTTTTTTCTTACTGTAGAATTTAAACTGCTAAAACATTATCGTGGTTTTATAGAGTTGCACACAGAACACTGAATGATTAATGGTCATAAACAACATATAGGGCCCATTTCCCAGCAAGGGTAAACATCGAACCAGTAGTAAACCTTGATCTAGAATAGTTAATCCTGTCTTAAAAAGGGGCTCAACTTTTATTTATTACTTCTTGACTGTGGAGTTTCCAATATCTTGCTTATTTGTATGCATCAATAATGCAAGTCTGGGCTCCAGTGCATGTTTTATGAATGTGAAAACCATCCTGTAAACTGATTTCACCCAAATTAAGGAGTCAGTTGCTCCAGTCAATAAGTACTTTTCAGTTATGTGAGATGGAACAATGTTTGGCTGCATAGCAGGAATATATAATGACTAACATCGGTGAGGTTGAAGGGGTTAAGCCTTCATTTTGTCCTGGCATAACAATAACCTTCATTTAGGAAAACAGATAAATTAATTTCACACGAGGCGAAATCTATGACTATTCTAAGAGAGGGCCAGTTTGAGTTCAACTGCTTTAAAAGGCTACTTTAGTCTAGACCTATGCTTAATCTCTGTGCAGAAAACCGACTAATATTTGTTCATAAAATAAGAGCATTCCACTTGATTTTTGAGTCAACAAAACATCCTATATACCCACTTGTATTCAATCGCTCTCACTCCACAACCATCATGATAACTGCAAAAATAGGCGTACTGTATCTACTGGGGGCTGTCAGTTATAGTGCAGAGGTTAAAATTTAATGAGGTTTTGGATGCTCTTCTGCTCTAAATTTACTACTGAACTGAAATGACGTGGGCGTTGAGGGAGGGTGGTTCTGTGCTAATGCAGGTTCAAGTACACAATCATGCGTTGACACACGCACGCATTGTGCTGCTCACCCTGTCGCTGCCCACTATTAAATGCTGTGTCGAGTCTTGTTATGTTTGCAAAAAACTCAAGAGTGTTCAGCTCTGGGGACACCCGGGGGCGCATCACATGCCAGAGAGCAAAGGAGTAAACAGCTCCAACTACGGATGGATGCTTTACCCTCCTTTCTCCTGTGTATTGAGTGAAAGCGTCCTCCCCCAGTTGCAGGGAGGAGTCCCTGGGTTTGTCGGTAAAGGGGACGTCGTGTAGGAGTTGGAAGCATCCCTGATTCTGGTATTGTGCATTTTGTACTGCTGTAATGCTGTTGTAAGCTACACTGGAGATGATGAAGGCTTGTGTTCATCTACAAGAATGCTAGACAGCAGTGTTTACGTTGACTCAGTCCACATACAGTAGTTTACTGTAGTGTTTATCTAGCAGGAGGCAGCTTCAGCCCCTGTCAAATTATAGTGACACCTCTGAGAGAAGGCTCTTGGGACAAATTGTTGCCAAGATTTACCCAAATTTTAGTCTTTAAGTGAATTCCTCAATTTCTATTGAGCCTTTGATAAGTGGACTGTTTGATAAGGCCACTAGAGCAGCACTTTACCAATAACCAATATACCAATAACTGTGCAACTGAGCTCCATTATATCATTTCATTATTAATATCCGGCTCCTGACAACATTAAAATGAAAGGAACAGTGACTCACAATAGAGGCAATCACTTTCTGAAGATAAAGCTGTTCATTTTTTTATCTCGCAAGATCAGCCTGACAACAACTGACTCATCTGTACATGTAGAAAGACACACAAGCACACTGTAAATGCATGGTGTATTGAAGTCCGTATTTCAGGCCAGGTACTGAGGTGGAAGAGAAGGTCAGAAAGACGATTTTTTTTTTTTTTTTTTTTTTTTAATGGTAGCGTAAGCTGACATGTCAGTTGCCCCGAGTAGAACACCACCTTCCCTATTCTGAACTTATGAAATATTCAGCTGACTGGGAGACAAAGGAAGTGCTCCAGTGACATCGACCAATACAAGCTGCTCCCTGTGGCGCTGCCTGCGAGCCACTTTGTGTGCCTGCACATAGCAACCTTTTGAGCTATTAACTGACCCCCACTGCCACTCCAAAACGGGTCAGTCCTGTAACAGACTATGTGACTGATCGTTCAGCCTTTTGAAAATGAATATTAAGTTTCATGAGAGTTATGGAAGGACTTGTGACTAGTGAAATGATGATTCTGCGCAAAGGTGACTTTTCTTGTTATAATGGAGGCACAAGATTTATTCTGCAAAGAGATTCAGACAGGTTATCTAGTTTTATACTGTAGTGCATGCTGGATCAAAATAAGGACATTGTATCTATGAGAGTACAAATTGTTATGGAGATCAACTGAAATGGATATGTCACACACAAAGCCATCATGCGATCTGTCAGCAGCAGCAAGCAGTGTATAATTTGCAGATGTCTTATTTCTATCAGTTCAATATCATGACTTCCTTTCTCTAATACCCGCACTGACAAGAAAATATAACATCTTTCATTGTGTCACATTCTTAAGCGGAGGTGCCATCTGACAGCCTAAAAGCTAAATCCTTGGTTGGTGTCACTCAGACTCTACGCATTTCGGAGGCAAATACTGCTTCAGATCCCTCCTTGAGTTTGGAGCTTATGATGTATGCAGCCAATGTTTTTGCCCAGACTGTTGATATTCTGAGACTGCTCTGCCGCAAATTGTCCTTGCTGAAAAGTAGAGCACTTAAACTGTTTTGTGCCCCTAAAAAAAGCCGTTGTGTTGCCTCAGCAGGAGTCGTCAACACACAGCGAAAAGATAAGGAATTGATTTGTCTTTTACTGTAACTCAACAGTAATTGACTGTAGTTGTGTACATGGAAGGCATTTCCATCCGCAGAACTCATCGGGGTTAGGGAATCAGTAGCTAATAAGATAATAAAATAATAGCATTAATGGCCGATGTTCTAAACACGCCACTTTACCAACAGGTTTTTTCTTTGTACAGTACATCAACCTCAACTTCAAAGGCTCCAACTTAAAGTAGCACTACGTCATTCATCTATTTTTAAGTTTATGAACATATTTATCTGCTAATACCAAAGAAGTGTAGAGATGTAAACTTTTTAAAGCCTCTGAAAATGTTGTTTCCAGTCATAAGTATTGCTCAATCACAATAAAAATTTCGTACTAAATGCGAAATTGTTATTGATTAAGGGTTCAAATCAAAAACTCCCGACTGTGGGTATGGTTTGATCAGGTGTGATTGACACTGTCAACCTAATAACTGATTTTGATTCAAATGTTGCTAAACTCTAATTGATGCCCCAATTAGAGTTTGGCTAATATACTATATGAGGTCACTTTTTTTCCCAACTGAGCCCCGCCCACTTCAAACCAGTGAGAAAAGCAAGGACAGAAACAGACAGAAATGACCAAAAACTGGTGAAACTTTGACAGAAAATGTAGAATCCCATCACTCATAGTAAGAAGCGGATTGAGAAAATAGGTTAAGGAAATAATGCCTTACATAATATGCTACACTATCTCCCAAGTCTTATTATTTTACTGGAATAAAAATTAATAAATAAATACAAGAAGAACATGGAACTAAAGCAAAAAAACACCAACTATGAAAAGTTTTCAAAGTTAGAAAATGACAAAATGGACACAGCCTGGATATTTCCCTAATTGTGCCTGTTAACTTTTGTTGTTTCAGCACTCCTGTGAAAAGTTCTGCAATTAAAAGATCCAAAAAATAGATAGCTCTGATAAGATGTCCTTGGCAGCAACAATGACCATCTTTGATCTCTGCACGCTGCTCTCTTGGTGGAACAATTGGAAGTAGCTTGTTAATTCTGAAGCCTGTGTTTCTCCAGCATTCGGCTGTGTGATTCATCTCTCTGCTCCACAGCTACCACCCTTAAACTCCTTTCTCCCACTGCGTCCTTTTTCCACGGGCCTACTAGCGAGCCAGCCTGCCTGCCTGCCTGCGCCTGCCGATGTTTATCATTAGTTCATTAGGGCACAAAATGGCTGCCGTTTCCCCCCGACCAGCCATTTCCTGACACTGTTTTAGTCATTGTTTAAAGACTAGTAGACATTTTGAATTCCTGTCTTCCTTACAATACAAAACGTTACTATTTTAATATAATACAACTGATATGTAGTATATTATAGTTTCACTTTCATTGTTCTTTTTTGTTTCCCTTTTAGTCTTGCATATTTTTACTTTTTCACATTTTGTCTGTGATGCATTACATGCATAAATTATGTTGTTGTTTTTTTTTTTTATCTCCATCTCGCTTATTACTTTGAATGCCGGGGCTGAATTGTTGCCCTTGTCAGCAAGGTGATCAAAGAGACGTTTGAAATCCAGAGGCTTCTGTATAGGATTCAAATATGCCAGCGTATAATTGTGCTGTTTAAAGAGAGCTTCAGAATGGCTGGATGTGGCATTCATTTTGTCGTTATTCATTCACGAGTAGGATGTATTCTGCCAAAATATTTATGCACTGCGTAACAACAACATCATTTGTACTGTGCCTATTATGCAGAGATGATATTTGTAGTGCTCAATTTCCTCATCCACAGCAAAATACTGTATGTTGGTGATTTGATTCAAGTAGGTTGATATTATTTCTGCTTGTCTACAACATGGATGGAAACATTTTTTTGGTGTCACCATATACTGTCTCTTGCAGCATAATAAAAAATGAGCATGCTTGTTAAATGTCAGTCCTATAAATATTGCATTGTGTTGTCAAAAAAAAGAGGACATGATCTCTGTAATGTTGTATTTCGATTCTTCCGTTGTTGCATTTCATAAAATAGTGATGCTCCTGTGCTGCCAGGGGTGGGTGAAATATATATATATATATAAAAACGAAAGTTTCTATCATAGAAAAAAAAAGTTTCCAACAATTCCTCATGCCTGTCTGGATGTGAAAGATTCTGTGTTGTTTGAACATGGCTTTTACACTGTTCTCATCCTTCTGAGATGCTACGACATGCAGCTTAGTCTTGGGGCCTGAGTCTTCTGCAGATAAATGCCAGATGCTAAGAACACAGGTATAACAAGAAAAGTCGAGCTGGACCTCTCACTCAGGTTCAGACAGAACCAATATCCCTGAGCATTCAACAGGGGAGCTGGCATAAATAAAAAAGCTGGAGTGGAAATATATTTCCAAAGGAGCACACACAGGGGGGGGGGGGGGGGGGTGGGGGGGGCCTGGAGGAGAGGACACCCCTTGGCTCTGGCTCGCTCGCCTGTCACCCATCCTCAGCACGTCACAACAAAGTGGAGGCCATTCCATATTCGACTCCAATTGTCTTGTGCGCCATTACATTCCACTCAACATAGGACCCATTTCACAGTTGACACGGCGTGCTGTCACCACTGAATTGCATTGACATTCACAAAGTCTTTCTCCACTGGGACCCAGGCCTTTACATATGTGTGTGTATCCGTCCGTGTTTGTGGTGTGTGAGAGACCCGGCACGCATATGTCAATTGCGAATGTATCAGGGATGTGGAACACTCAAAAGGTGCCTATTACGGCTCTTTAACAGTCACTCACTGGAGGCTGTAGAGCACTTGTGGACTTAATTTAACTATTTCCATAGATTTGCAATGATATTGCTTGGCATGGCCATTTGGGTGACCTATTGAGCGCTGTGAGACTGCAAGAATACTAACCTGTAGGTCCTTTACATGTGGATGTGTGCAACAATTAATCCATTATGCATGAACTCCCTCCTGGGATGGCAACGAGGAACTTGGCCAGAATACCAACATTGCATTGCAGTGTCTCACCACCGTACAGAGAACCATTCAGATAGAATCTCATCACATCAAAAAGACAACAAAATCAATCTAAAGGTAGTACTAAACTGAGTCACTGATGCTGGGCTGCTGGGTACTATAATGAGTCACAGCTGCAACAAATGTGGTCAGGTGACACTAATGTTATGATATTACTATCACGGTGATGGGCAGCAGTTTCATTTGCACACTGGCAATGAATTCATAATAAGATATAGACCATTTGACAAAAGGGTGGGGAATACTTATTCTCACCAAATGATTGATAGCCCCAAAATAAAATACTGTGCTTTTTATAGGTTAGTAGGTCACTAAAGTCCACGTTTGACAAATGGTTAACACTGACAGGCCATTTATATTCGAGAACAACAGCCATTTTGTTTTTTTCTCTCTTGATTAAACTGTTTAGCTTATCACAAAGCATTTTACATTTTTTTTGACCATTTTCAAGTACATGCAAATTTCAAATTTACATTTTTGGACACATTCAGGCAGCTCATGGTTTCTATTAATTTCTGCATGGAAATCAATTAGCAGACTCTTGAAATGTTTTTTATAATTTGTGTCACAGTGAACATCAAGTATGCTTTGGTTTTTGTCAATGGTACATCGTTGTTATGAGATGATGCAGTTCGAGAGCCAAATGCTTTCTCATAACAAAAATCCAACCTTGACAAAAATGAATACAGACTTGATATTAACTGTGACAGAATACATTTCATACCAAAAGTAAATGAATGGAAACCAACGGATGCCTTGAACAATATATTCAGATTTCTAAAACACAGGAGCCTGTTTTGCGAAAATGGTATATGTGATTTATAGTAAAGGGGATAAAATATACAAAACCACAGCTATAGTCCTTGGATGAAATGAGTAATACCTGTGCACTGCCTCCAAATGCATTTAAATAGACAACATTTTGACTCCAGTCAAATCTTCAGAAGGTTGAAATGTCTAAAAATGGTTGCCACATCCATTTATACTCCAATAGACTGATAGGCTCTATAATGACAGGTGTGGTAAACCATCCAAGGTTATAAATATCTCAAAAGAATTAACAATTCAAGTAGTACGCCATGTACCAGTTTTGCAAATCTTTGCAGGAGTTCATAAAAGTAAACACTAGCCTTAATTTAAGATAACCTTGAAATGGCAATGGCAAAAAAAATGCATGCAACATCTCAATAATACTGTAAATGTAGTGTAGCCGTCCCGAAAAACATGTTTGCTAACACTGCCGCACAATGAAGCGCACCCCTCAGAGTCACGAGTCTCTTGAGAGGTTGTATAGCTTTTTTCTAAAATCTACTGTAAGTTTTTGTCTACTCACAATGACACAGGGACATGCAAGACATATATCCCAATCGCCATGCTATTTTAGTAAAGGTACTGTTGAACACCATGGGAAATGAGCTTTCACTATTACAAAAATGACTTTTCCCTTTGTGCTGTAACTGTACTAATGCCTGCAGGTGTATCGTGTTCCAGAGAAGCCAAGGGGCATCATTAAAAAGTTGAGAATTATCTATGGATCACACGGAAAATTGTCTCCAGTTCAGTTAGTTCTTTACAGCACATCTGGATATGTTTAACCTCTTCCACCGAGCACCGAGTGTAATCCGTGGGGCGTCTAAAAATGAACTTCAAAGAGGAGGGGTTATTTTTCATAGATATTCTTTAAAAAAAAATCATACAGAACAGTATGAATCAGACACCCATTTATTGCAGGGTGGAAAGTGTGGGGGTGGGATAGTATAAGGTTCATGTGAGTCACTGGAAGTGAAGAGAGTTCTTATGCAGACAGAGGTAACTGAGAGTTCCATGAATGTATTACAATACAATAACCCAAAGCACAGATTTTAAATTAGACTAAAATTCAAGAGAGATCTTTGTCTGTATTACTAAATTAAAATGACTCTTGTGCATGTCCTAGACCTCCCTATTTGAGCCAAAACTCTTCTAATGGATACAAAATCAAAGCAACAAAGTAGATCCTGCAATAAATCAAACAAAATCAGACGTGGGATTTTATTTGTAATGCTATTCAAACCTGCTTCACTCACATGTATGATACACTGGCCTTTTCCTGCCTATAAAGATGCTTAGAAATCCATCCTTTTTTATATGACTTTTTAAAAAACTAGACATTTCCCAGGGTTATTAATATTTGCTTCGAACCCTTGGATTATATCACAGGTTAACTCTACAGTATATCACACACATAACTTTACTGTACTTTCTTTTCTGTAATGCAGAATAACGCAAAGATGAAAAACAGAGCACCGTTCAATCCCTGCAAACTATACAGATCCACGTTTACTGCTTCTCAACACTGACATGGTTCTACTGCTGTACCTACTTGTTAATTGTAGTAGAACATAAAGCCCTGATACAGAGACATAATTGCTGTCGTCTGCATATGGCAAAACACTTTTATGGTGCACACAAAACGCATTTTATGGGCAGAACTATTTTGATGTAACTATTTTATTTTTAACTGATATATTTTGCAAGAAACAGCTAAATATTAGGACCCTCCACTGCTCAACAATATAACAAACAACAAAAAAAAAACGTCCTTCCCCCTTTTCTGACACACTGCCACCACAATAATTTTTGTACAGTCCCTTATGTGACCATATTGAACATATTCTGAAGATAGTGATGCCCAAAGTAAAGATGCACAATGGTTCACCACTAAATGTGAAGGGGAAAGTGACATCAGCTTGGGCTCGTGGCAATGTTCTCTCAAGCAACACGTTTGCTTTATAAGAAAAGGACTTTGAAAGCTGCTGTAACTTGTGAAGTCCAATCCCAGACAATTCCTGTCAGCTACAGGTGATGCAACATGAGGTTGACAACGACACTGCAGTGTTGTTGCTCAATGTCTAACTGCTTTTTGAAGGATAACCACTCAGAAATCAGTCAATACAATACACTGAATTGAATGCAGTAGTTCAACTTGCATTACAGTGAGTAAGTGAGCAGTGTTATATCCAGTCTGGACATGCAGACTGCTTAAGTTAGTTTTGCTTCATTTGCTACTGTGTTTATATGTGTTTGCATTCAATTTGTATACAGGCAGGCAGGCATCCTCCCATCAGGGGGCGGGAAGAAGGTTGGGAAAGGTGTTGGCGCTGTGCACGGGGTGGATGGGGGGTTGTAAGCGCAGAACTACAGAGAAGAATTATTGTTGGCTCTCACTGTGTCAGCTGTGACAGTGGAGAGGCCAAAACAGCTGCGTTCTACCCACACTTACCACCCTCTCCCTCTTCACCCCCCCCCCCCCCCAAAAAAAAAACATCAAAGGGAGTCTGTGGCATGGCCTCGGCTGAGCTGGCCGGTTGGCTGGAGCTGCTGCATTTAGGGCCATCTATGGTTTAATACTGTATGAAAATCCCACAGTGAAGCTGGAAAGCCACCAACTTTGTGCTTTTATTTTAGTCTTGTCATCTTTTGGCTCTTTTGCTGTCTGACACACACCAGCATGCCCCTGTTCCCTTTGCCTCTGTTTCTCAGAGATCACGGTGCCACAGACTGTGTAATAGCCACTTCCTGGAAAAGCCCACTGAGGGACAGGGATACAGGCAAACCTGCCGTGGCAAATGTTGCCCCGAAGCTTTTTCTCATCTACACTAAAGAGGGCTTGCGAGTGAATGATTCTGTGACTCAACATGCCCATTGAGTCTGCCATGTTCAAGCTTTCAGAAGGATTAGTCACCTGTGTATTCCTTTACCTGGATACAGGGGGTGTGTTTGCTGCAGCAGCAACACTGCAGATTTCTTTGGAAGCCAACTTTGAGGAAGTTTTACTTTCTGTACTAAAGATGTCAAAGTTCTGTCACTATGTGGTTCACATTGTCCTACGCTTGCAGCTTCAGGGAAGGGAGGTCACTTCAGAGCACTGTGAGACACAGTGTTTCTCTGAGGGAGGCGCCAGGGCACTTGGCCAGTCAGGCACCTGCTGGGAAGATGAGAACGCACCTGGGGTTGGATTCTGATGTGTGTGCGTTTGTATGTCAGTTGCTGTGCAAGCCTGTATGCTCATGAGATACTGGATAGAGAAGTCTTCTAAAAGCCTCTGTAGCAATACTTTCTGATATTCTTACCCAGGATTCTTGAGTCCCCCGATCCAGTCTGCACAACATATAGTAACATATAAAAAAAATCTGCACATAGATCTGGACTAAGTTAAGTCATATAGCCCTTTTCCATACACATGTGCTGGCTTGGCTTGACTTGGTTTGACTCGGCAGGGATTTGCATCTCCATTACAACAGAGCTACCCGCTTGAAGGTGTGTCTTTCACTGATGATGTGCTTGTCTTGAGTCGATGACATTTAAAAGCAATGCCTTCTTTAGCGCTGTTTACTCAAGCCCCGAGGAAGTGCTCCAGGAGCAGCTGTAAAACGGTGGATAAACACATTTCATTTCCTATAAATTCTTCATAATAAACATCTTCTGTTATGTTGTTATTTAAAATTTAATATGCAGCAGCAAAAGCAGGAAATGTTGGGTTTTCATTAGTAGCAACTTATCACACTCCTATACGGCTGAAAGTCAAACAGTAAAATAAAGCAGATATCTGAAAGTACAAACAGGGACGCAGGAGATAAATTAAACTTCAAACCACAGAGATTCAGTTAGAAGCTACAAAAGTACTGAGAGCCGAACACGCAGAGACTTTTATAAACATCTTTCTCTCTACTCTACAGCACGGACATGAGTTGAGTCTCGCAGCACACGCTTGTTTGAGGGGGAGAAGGGGGGTCGTCACGGGCTGGCCGCAGTCGGCCCTGCCAGCGAGACGTCAGCGCAATCCGCTTGGAGGCGGGTCAGGCACGCTTTGAGCCAACTCCGGAGATGGTCAATCTCGGGCGTGACTTGGCACAACTCAGTGCGTTTAAACCGGTCAAGGAAACGCAAATCAACACAGCATTGGTTTGACTCAGCGCAGCCAAAAGTGCCAATGGAAAAACCCTAATAGTTTCTACTCTTGCCTGGAAGCAGAAGTGATATCATCCATAGTAGTTCTTTATCGAATTTGATAAAGACAACCTGTAAAGAGAAGATGAATAAATAAGGTAGACATAGTCAAAGGCATGTGCTGTGTAAATCTCCTATTCAATGCAGAATCCATGGAAAGATTGTTCAAAAGTGCACATCAGCAGAAAGGAGGGCTTTTACTCTCTGTCACCGCTCTTTTTTTCCCACTAAGGAAGACTGTGAGGCTTGGGGATAGGAGAATCTTGCTGTCAACTCTTTTGACACTGCTAGGGATGATCGATGGTGAGGTGTAAGCTTAGCAACCGAAAAGACAGGTGCTATAGGCTAGATACAGGCAGGAGAAAAAGAAGACATGTTCAAGGGACATCGCTCTGCTAAAACGAGATCTCTTTCTTTTTTCTCTGCAAGCATCAAAAATGTGTCAGAGTAATGGAGTTGCTCTACCCTTTCATTAATTAAATCTCAACACCTACATAATTAAGCAGCTACTTTAATGAAATCTCTCACGCTCGGAGCTGTGAAGAAAGGAGTGAGACAGCTTCTACGTATGCAGTGATAATGAGGGAGAAAATGTTAATCTATAGGCAAAATCTTAATAAGGTGTTAAAATACAAGATCTTCATTTTCACTTAGGAAAAACATGAAAGGTTCCCACAGTTTTTGCAAATTAAATCCATTATGGAAGACTTGTCTGCTTTCCCCCAGACCGAGTGATCTAACAAATCTCAAAAATGTGCTTTACAGAGAAAATAAGTCAAAATCTGAATCTAATTAATTTCAGCAGGAGGAATAATTCTTTTCTCTCTAGGTGGCTTGTTCCTTAACTCTTGTATAACATACAAGTAACACGAGTGGGCAGCATTAGTGATATTTCAATTCATTTTTTCAAAAGACTTGCAGATCCTGGCAAATGTTAAACACAGGTGTCCATACTGGCTGAATTTCAGTTGTATGGATAACTTTGGACACATCATTCCCTCTCATAAGCCATCAGTAATCATATCCCATAGCAGCTGGTGCAGTCGAGCTGCATTCGTTATCGCATGGCAGTGCTATGTACTGTACCATCCCATCACACCGTGGTCACTTCTCAAGAGCAACCGCGGGGTTAAAGAAAAAAAAAAGAAGAAGAAGAAGAAAAAAAAAAGGCATTTTGGGTTGTCTGTACATTTTCATATGCCTATGCATGCAGATCTTCAAAAAAATCCCTGAGGCTTTCTCATTATCGCTGACTAGAACATACTTGAGCTCTGTCATTACTTACAGTTTAATGTATAATACACTATATTGGCTAGATGGGAAAGCATAAGATAGAAAGTATGAAGACAGAGCAGAGGGGAAAAAAAAAAATCTAACCTTGCATATTTTCCTCCTTTCCCCATTTTTAGGCTGAGCCGTGCCTGCCTTGCTTGCACCCTCACTGTCACACACACACACCTAATCCTAGGAGGGGATTGTCAACAGTCCTATGCATAATGAAGGTGGATATTTCTCCTTACATAAGTGGGCCAGGTGATGTGAATTGTAGCAGCGTGTTGCAGTTAGTGCACCTCACGCAGCAACACAAATAAAGTGTTGTTTGATATTAAACATGAGCAGGGAAGGAGGAATGTAGGAAACGGTACGTGCAGCAGTGTGAGAGGATTATAGGGTTAGGCTGAGTGCCCATTCAGCACATTTCTGTAGTTAAGCTCAGGAGAACTACAGTGTGCAACAGTGCATGATTGATGATGTCTTTGAAAAACGGGTTCCATGCGATTCCATGCAACAGCACATAAGTCCACTGTATTATGGCACTGATAGCAGTCTTCTCATGTATATGTCCACCCCTAATGAAGAGGGGAGTAATAGGGTGAAGAGGTCACATTGCAGAGGTGTCGATTTCCATCCCTGAAGTTTGCACTCTTAACACAAAGACATTTAGGAGTCAGGGTGTAATGAAAGAGAGGTCAAACGGTGGAGACAGGGTTCCTCTGAGAAAGGTTCCACATAGCAGAGTGGGCAAGAGAAATCTCAGGAGGGGTAACACTGAGATATGAATCTGCTCAGAAAATGAGAGCCAACCTATAACCCGAGCTGTGTGCAGGCTGCACACTAGGTTTCCATTGCAGTGGTAGAGAGAGCTAATCTGAAACAGCACAGAGGACTCAGGGAACGCTGCAAATTGGAAAAAAAAAAAAAAAATGCTCAGAGTTTGTCCACAGAGCATGGGGTGACTGACAGCATTATATTTAAGGCCAAAGTCAGACCCCAAATAATATTGCAAGCACAAGCACATTGAAACATACATACTTTAAACATGTTAGTGGTGACTTTGACTGGTCATAATTTAGCACTTCCTAAATAACGAGCAGGAAACAAGCATCCTAAAACATTCAACCTCATGTTCAATATAATCTTAACATATAAACCTATTGGTCTTATTTTAAACTAGAAATGCAATAAATATTGTAGCTCTAAGTTAATTGAGTCCTGGAATCCTGCTTTAACCAATTACTTGTGTGGCGTGTGGTAGTTCATTAAGTGTATATTATCGCAGCAGGACTCAGCGGGGAAATGGTAGATTCAGGATCTTGGACAGCGATCGAGTAGTAAAATCCTGCCACAGCCGTTCAACACACACAGTATACTGCAGTTTTCCTCAGTTCACTCGCTTCCCTTGCTTCACATCACCTTCCACTTTAAACACAAGAGAAGAGACGCAAGGCAAAAAGCAGACAACATGTACTTTGTGAAATGAGACGTCCTTTCCAGTCAAGCCTCATCTGAAGCAACGTCAGTTAGTGATGACGGGTGCACAGCTGAATTACATGTCAGTGAGCTTGTAACTTTTGTGCGGCGTCCTGTTGCCTAATGTCTGAACGGTTGCACCATTATTTTTATTTAGGATGCCCTTCCACAGAATATGGCAAAACATTTGCCTTTAAATACTTGTATTTGACAAGACGTTTTGCACCCAGTGCCAGGTATGCATTAATAACTAACTGTTTTATGTGCTCTCTTCTTGAAATGACTGTGAAATTTGGATGACTGCTGAGCAGGAAGAAAGAGCTGGAGGACAAGGAATGTATTGATACAGGGATTAATATGAAAAAAATAAATACATTTTTTTCTATATGGGGCTATGTGAGAATTTCATATTATAACCGAGAAGTATTTTAAGGTGAAAAGATATATTTTAAAAGAGTTAGAGACTAAATGCATACACTGTAGCCTCTAGCAATATCTAGCAACAGCAGAGCATTTCTATTGCAATAATTTGCGGCTGCATTTATTTATTTCACTTTTAATTAATAATTTAATAATCCAGAGTGTGAAGCAAAACCAGGGTTGGGGGGGGGGGGTAGCCTTCAACACAGCAGTTGTTGTAACCAATGTACAATGATGGATTGCTTCACTCTAAATGAATATGAAAAGACACTGATAGACCAAATCAAAGTCATTTAATTGCAGAAAACAGACTAACCGGGGAATCTATATTATGATAATGGCACTTCTATTTCAGCACATTTCACTTTAAAAGGAAAAAAGAGGAATCCTGCAATGAAATGCTAGAAAGGTTTGAATGTTTTTTTCTTCTTCTTTTAATATTCAGAAAAGTGAAGAAATAAAATATTCTAATGTTATTCTCATCAGGCCGGCTGCACTAACAGATTCCCAATGACTGTGTGTGTTTGTGTGTGTGTCGGATGATAGCCACTCATACAGGAAGCTCTTGTACTGTATATGTTCCCTGAAGCCTCCTCCAGGTAGGCACTTTGCCCCTCGGTCCTCATTAAGAAAACTGAAATGTCCTTTATGAGGATGGACCTGATCGATTTCCAGGTCATGTAAGGATGGAGGTGATGCTGGATGGAATAAGAATAATGAGATGCACCCCCCCAATATACACAGTAACTGTGTTTACTTAGCTGAGCTGTGCACTGGGGCTCACAGAGGGAAGTTTCAGGACCTTGGACAGCACACATCCTCTAATGCTGTATGTATTGAACTGTATGAACCAGACAGAGTTACTTTGCAGCAGCAATAGTTTAATAACTTTAGTATTAAAAAAGTATTAAAAATAAATTAAATGAGGTTTGCTGTTGCCATCTGAAAGGAAAGCCACACATAACATGTCACATAATCATTTTCTATCAAATATTATGCTAATTGTTATATTAACCCAGCGTTCTGTTTAAACTCTATTCCAGTTTCATCACAATGGGTACATGTTGCAGTACTTAATGCACGTGCATTCACTAAGACTTACGATTTGTGATTTATTTATCTGATTCACTGCTTTGTTCTCGCTACCGCCACTCCCTCTCTTCATTCACTCTCTAGCTCGCCTGACCATAGCTGCTCTCTCTCTCTCGCTCTGGTGTTGTTGAGCCAGGGAGAAAATATTACTACACTTGGAAATTAGTATTAAGCACTCATAAACTATATGGAGAACCACATCCCTTTTTAATGAATGAATGAATTAGTTAATTAATTAATGGCTTAGGCGTCTTTTCTCCTTTCTGGAGTTTTCAGCTCTCAGTCAGAGTAAAAAGGATAATGCCCAAAATGTATAGAGAGCCATCATGGCTGATAAGGTCGAGAGAAAACAGAAGAAGTAATAGCAGCCTGACAAACATTTGTAAAAGTTTTTATAGTCTAGGAGGCATGTTTTGAAAGAAAAGGGATCCTTGGAGCTCTTTTGAGGGACAGCATTGACTACCGATTAATACCTTTGTGTGTAGAGAAAAACTGACCCTCAAATAAAAGAGGGATAATTTTATTCCTATAGAATATCTGAAAATTACGTGCTTGCAAATCAATGCTCACTCATTTCTATCGTCAATGCCAAGCCATCAACACATCATGAACCAGTGAGAAAACAGTTAGGCATTGTAATATTGATTACCCAAATGAAATACAGGATAAAATCAATAAACCTTCATTTTCTAATCTGTAATTAAATCTATTAAGAAAGCATTATCCTAGCGATTGAACCGTAGCTAATTAATACCCTTGCACTGGTTAATATCAGATAAATCAAATGCAATAATATGCGTGACTTATAATTAACTAATTTTAAAGCAGAGTTTGAATTTCCATAATATCAATATAATTAAATTGTTCTAAAAAACAATAAAAGTTAACATGGCTTAGACAAGTCCAGATACGTATACACTCACCGGCCACTTTATTAGGTCCACCTGTGCAATCTAATGCAATCCAATACAGCAGCTCTGCCATAAATTCTACATTTACGAAGCTTAAACATTTTCAGTTTTTGTTGACATTGTCAGAAAGGTGATAATTCTCCTTTACGTTTATTATTGAGGTCGTAATGGGTGGTGGTGGTGGTGTACTGGAGTGCATTATATTGTTCCTAACCTTTCAATATAATGCACTCCAGTACGCCACCACCCACCTCAATAATAAACATAAAGTAGAATTATCACATTTCTCACAATTTCAACAAAAACTGAAAATGTATAAACTTCGTAAATATAGAATTTATGGCAGAGCTGTTGTATTGGATTGCATTAGACTGCACAGGTGGCCGGTGAGTGTATATCTACACATTTAGGAGCATTTTTAACCATTTTAGGCAATCTTTGTGAGTAAAAAGGAGAAAGGAACAGAGAGGGACACACTCAGAAGGAATGTGGCTTGTACATAAATCTTATGAAACTAGAGAAGAGAGTGAGTTCATCAGTTTATCTGTGGGGCGCAGGGAAAGGCTCCGGTTGGTGCAGTCTACCCATATCTGGAAGAAACAAAGTGTTAAATTCCAAAACTGTCCATTTTCTTCCTATGACTGCGGCTGGGTTTTTACTCCTGTTCAATGTTTCCTTGACATCCTTATGCCTTGAGTTCAGAGGTCATTGTGTGTGTGTATGCTCCTGCATCCACACATAGACAGACTGTTAGATTAAAATATCATAATGTTTCTGACAGAATTCAACTTTTCTTTTGTTCCTGGGTCCATTCTCCTACATTGACAAATAGCAACCGACAAATCCTGCATCTCAAATCTTAACTTCATTGTTATCGCCCTGTGAGGCATCGTCAAGCTGTTCTGAATGACTCTTGATTGCTAGTTCAACTGGAACATGCTAGTATGACTGGCTTTTGTCAGCAGCTATTCAAAAACTTGAAAGGATGATTGACTATTTAAAACATACATCCAGGCCCTATTGTGCATGCTGAATAACATGGAGCAAACAGATGGATGAAGAGAAGCCTGGCACAGTTGAGAGGCCATGGGAAACAATTGATGAAAAAGAGCCATAAATGTTAAAATAGGAATGTGAAAATAAAGGGACAGGAGAGTGAAAACAAAAATGGGGCAAGGTAAGAGGGATAAAAAAATAATGACGCACAGAAAATATGTTGTCAGTATGACAAATAAGAAAAGAAGTGATACTGGGAGGAGGAGAGAGTAGAGAAAAAGTGAGGGTGCATTAGTATGCAGCAGTTGGGGAGCCCTTAGAGCCTTTTTCTTGAGGACTCCATTCCCTCCAGGTGCCCTGTGTCACAGCAAGGTACTGAGCTGTTAATTGTGCTAAAAATTAAGAAGAAGGAATGCTAATATGCTGATATGCATACATATAGTACAAATCTATGTGCAAAGTCCTATCAACTATGCATGATGAGTTTGACCATTAATATTCCACAGTGGCAACAATTAGGTGAAGTTGTTCCACTATAAGAAAAATAATTTAAAAGAGGATTGTGTAGTGAGTATTAAACCTCAACATTGGACAAAAAATATATTACTATACATATAATGGGGCAGATAGCAGGTTCAAGTGGGAACAAAATCATTAGTGTCACCCAGATCCACTAGTCCTGATTAGCTGATCTCCCTGAGCACACACATAGGTATTCTCAGAACAGTGATCCATAAAGACAGCTCCATGAATCTAATTGCTATATAGCTGCCACTGTCTGCTATTTCTGCTGCTAACTACTATTTACTGCCCAGTGGCCGCAGCTGTGGCACAGGCTTAAAATGCACCAATATGCACCAATTTGGATGATTAAGCTGTCTCTAGAGAACAAAACCTGCATGAAGCAAGATCTGTACCTGCTTAAAAGTCTAAGAAGAAATGGTAAATCAGGCAAGCAGAATTGGAATTGGGATTTATTCAGTGGGAACCTGGAACAACTATGCAACATGTAAACATTTCAGTTACTTTTACCATAGTTACTATGTTAAACTAGACAGAATTTTGTAGATCATGCCCTCAGATAAAATAAATCTAAAATGTATGGCCACCATTGCATGACGCTTGTATATAGAGGCACAAAGTACACAAAAACTCCCTGAAACAGAGCCATGAGGCTGAGTACTCAAAATAAAATGTGCAGTTCTGTCATAATGTCTTGTATCCCAAAACCACCCCTGGGTGCCTTCCTAAGTGGTTGATCTTTTCATATCTTTTCATGTGATTGGCAACTGTTGATAATGTTAAGTGGCTTTGTTTTTGGTTGACTGCAGAGAGAGCACATTGGGTACACACTTCCTCCAGACACCTTATGATTTACTGGATGTGCAATGACAACCTGTGACAGGAAGAACTGTGGTGTTAATGTCTACGTATGTTTTTTCAGGGATTTGGCACACTGGGAGGTGACGGAAAGTTATACTTTTGCTGGATAATTAGCATTTGGGCTTGAGATTTAATTAGGGCCTTCGAAGTGCGACCTCTCCAGGTGACAAAGTTTTTGCTGATGAGTGAGAATGACTGAAAAGCAGAGGGGAAGAGAGATGGATGGGAAGCAGCAGGCTTCTCTTTCCATTCTTTTTTAAACTGATGCCAATTTAATGTGTTTCTCATGTGTACACCATTCACCTTTTACACTCTTATGGTATATTACTGCATTATTGTGTAAAAGCTACAAAGCCTTGCACATATCAAGGGAGAGATTTTTGATCATTTTTGTGCACTGACTAGTATTTTGTACATTTTAATTAATAAAAGTAAGAATTAAATCCCTCAAATTAATATATCTGTTCTCTCAAATTATTTAACATTATTATTAATTTGAAGGAATTCCACCAAAACTCTGACCCGACTATCATAGCAGCTTATACAGACCTTAGCAGGTACCAAGGGTAACATTTTTAAAATTATATTTTGCATAATTTATAAGCCCAGATTGTTACATTCCAGGAACAAATTAGGTAATTTGAAATTATTAATTCATGCACACAAATCATCAAAAAATTGACTCCTCATAAATGTCAAGCTTTGTTGTAAGCCAACTCCAGAGAGGCAAAAACCATGGAAAATCAAAACCCATGATTCAAATACCACGACTACAAGGGAAATGGACAATAGAGATGCAATAAAAAAAATAAAAAAAACCTGATGATATCAATGCTCAGGGCAAAAGAAGCTCATATAGAGAGCAGTGACTTAAAATGTGGGCCACTGTTTTTTTTCTGATGTAATGAGAGCTATAATATCGCTGATGAAATTGGGACCTCATGGGCTGGAATTCAGAGAGGGAAGGCATAAAAGCCTTTGATTACAATGCCACTGGCTTTTCTCATAGTGCAATAACCTAAATGCCGCTGAAATCAGGTAGATTTTATATTCACAGCATCATCTCTGAGAAGGGTAACACAAACTCAAATGGTACCATTAGGATAGTGTTCAAAATTAAAAATTACTATGGGGTTTGTCTTGTTTGAGTGCCAAGTCATAGCTGCATGCATCCATCCTATTTTCTTGCCATAAAAACCTATTGAGATAAGCCAGTCACAGGCTGTAGTGGTGAGAGAAGGAAGAGAGGATTGTCTTCTATCCCACACACGGCGGCCCAGCCGCTACACTGAATTAGACATGGAATGAGATGTTTTGTTGGTGTTATTATGCTCACATTACGCGGATTGCTAGATCTTCCCCACTGCGCCCAGTGGGCTTAGTGCCTGAGAGAGAAGGGGGAAGGGAGGGAGAGAGAGGGGGAGAGAGAAAGAGAAGAGAGAGAGAGAAAGGAGGAGGAGGCAAAAAAAAAATATGCCAAAAACAGCTGCCTGGCAAAATGACAGATTCTCCGGCTTTATTTAGGCAGGGGAAGGAGGGAAAGAAGTTTGGTTTGGGTATAGAGATGGAAGAAAATTGGAGTAATCAGGTCCTGATGTGCTCGGGCTTGCAAACATCTCTGGTCCCATCACATTGAAGGAAATAAAAAAACAAAAATGTCAAGCTTCTCGCTACTTCTCCCTAAAACATTAAGATGATTAAGCCTCTTCAGTGGTGGGAAAAAAACAATGGCACTTGAAATAATCGGTGGCAGTTGAGCCATGGTCTTGGAATATTAATTGCAGCTTGAGTGGCCAGGGTTTCAGTTTTGTAGGCACACAGCTGTGAAGCTTTTTCTTTTTTTATCCTTATTTCCTTGCTCGGCTGTTTGTTGTCTTTGGCTGATTAATTCTGATCTTCGTACTACTGCATTTTTTTTCTTCTAAAAAGCCAGTTTTATCTATAATGTTCATATGTGCAGATATTCTCCAGAGGGGATACTGGTATGATTTAGCTTTTTCGATTAGCCAATCAAAAGTTTTAATTGGCTACCCAACTAAGGTGGGGTTAGGGGTTAGTGAGCACAAATCCAACAGTGTAGGGATGCACGATAATATCAGCACATCATCGGCCGATAAAGACTTTAAAATGAAATATCTGCATCAGCCCGAAATGAACATTTCTGCCAATATTCTCCTCCGCCGCCTGGTTGTGCTTCCCTCCGCAGGCGCCACTTCACTCAGCTGCTTCTTCCCACTTTAACCTGCAGCTGGGAGGCTAGCGGAGGCTAACCGGCTGTGCTTCCCTCCGGCCATGCTGCGGCTAACGCTCCGCTAGCGTGTGGATCCAACCGCAGCACTGAGCCCTGGTTTGTTATTCAGGTTAAAGTGGGAAGAAGCACCGGACTCAGCTGGGCAGCTGAGTGAAGTGGAGCCTGCGGAGGAAGCACCGGGACCATCAGGGTGAAACAGTCCGCCGAGGAGCTGCTGTGTTCTGCTGCGCAGATAGGAAACAACTCGGCTGACAGGATTTACCACTCTGTTTGAAGAAACTTCTTTTCTTTTATAACGGCTGTTGGCAACCAGCGTATTAGGGGCATTACCACCACCTTCTGCTCCGGAGTGTGGACCAGAGATTAAATCCTACCCATTAATCCTGTCTGTCTAATAAACTCAAAGAAAACTCTACTCCTCGACCCACTTGGCAGGTTCATTAAAGTTTTAATGCTAAGCTCCTGAACTCCAGTCTTCCTAAGTTATTGTCTTTCTTGATCATACTTAGTATAATCTATGTTTGCATGCGTAATAGTCTCCTCAGCCAGGTGGAAAAAAATATGTGCATATATCGGTAACGGCAAACAGCCAAAATGAGTTGGAAAATATCGGCATATCGGATATCGGCAAAAAAATCCAACATCGTGCATCCCTACAACAGTGTGTGCAGAGCAGGCCTGCATGTTGGGGAGAGACAGAGAACACTGACTGGCACAGAGGTGGTGTCTAACATAATGAACTTGATTCAATACAGCATCTCTCATGTCACTCAATATTTAATCAACACAGACTTCAAATAATGACTTTGTCGTGCAGCACAGAGACAGCAACTGGGATCTGTGCTCAGCAGGGACAATCACATTTAGTATTATTCCTTCCACCCAGTGACTTTGCGGAAATGGTGCCCTGTCTAGGTGAGACTGGTAAGAGTCCGATTACTCCTGAGCAATCACGTCTACAGCAATGGGCTGTGCATTTATGATAGGGTGTTCCATAGAAAAAGGCCAGACAATTATTTTTTTATGATTATACCGTCATGGTGGTTGTGAATGATAATCGCCATTCAAGGTGAAAGAGATGTTTTTTTGAGAAATGGAAACTAGAGCCTGTCACTGAGTAGTCACTTATCACTGAAAACATCTCACTCGTAACATACATACTAAACCTACCCTCCTCTCTCCTTACAGCTTTGCCGCTTGACAACACTTATGTCTGTTCCTGATAGTTATAAAAAGCCTGTAGAAGCTAAGTGTGGCTCTGCAGTTCAATGCTAACAGCTGACAAATATGGTGGGAGGGAGGGAGGCAGCGGCTGGCTGGCATTGAGGCTGTCAGTTAATTGGAAGCCGTGCAGGCCTGCTCGTAACTTACCTGAGATTCCCATCGACAGTGGTATCCTTCAGCGGGCGGGGGGGGGGGGGGGCAGGGCAGGCGTCCGGATGCCCCGATCGATGGCTGCCATCTTTTACACTGCAGGACGGCAGGGCCCACAGTGACCAAGACCGTGAGAGCGAAATTACAGCTATTTGCACGCAAGAGAGCAATGTGGGGGGGGGGTGGTGTTGGGGGAGGCGTACTGAGAGAGACGACCAGGGAGAGAGGCCCCTCCTGGAAAAATCAATGCTAATGACTGGTGAGTACTGCCACACACACACTTATGCACACCCGAGTGCACATACTCATATACACAAATGCAAAGGGAACATTATGTAATTATAAACATACGCCGTGCTTAGGGGCACAAATTTGCGCACACACCTAGATCATTTTTGTCTTTCTCATACAAGCACAAGCACATACTGTAAGACCAGTCTGGGAGGGTTGTTGCAGCAGCAGTGTAAATGACTGACATCCAATTAAAACACTGTTAAGGAAGCTGTAGTGATTACTGTCTCTGGAGCTCATCGATTGCTGATGGGCGCAGCTGTCTCATTACGCTGCTAACTACCTGGGCCTATTTTTATTTATCTATTTCTTTATTAATCACTCCCCCCTACACTCACCATAGCTAATGGTGTGGCATTGACCTTTTCAACACCCCCTCCCACCCCTGGCTTATATCTTCCCTAACTCTGCTCTCACTCTAAGGTGACAGCATTAAGGACAGAATGCAATGGAGAGTTTACTTTAAGCAGAAGGAAGAAAAACTGTCTCGAGAGACTGAGGTTGGTTGGTACAGCAAGTCGCCGTGTTCGACGGATTCAGAGGAGATAAATTAAGATAGCTGATGTATGCATGTGTTGCTTTCTCAGCAAACAAAGAAAAGCCGAGCGGAGTGACGTCAGAAGAAATAAGACAGACGAGAGAACTTCTTTAGCACTTCATCCCATTTGGACAAAAATACAGATGGGAGAATAGAAAATACGACTTCCTTCAAGCATTCATAAATTTAATGAGAAGCTCCTCCTCCTGTTTTGAAGCTGTGTGTGTGTATGTGTGCGTGTGTGTGTGCGTGTGTCTCACTCTGGTCTCTCCCTTCCTCCCTACTTCTCTCTTCACTTCCATTGGCCCACTTTCTCTGCTTTGCTAATGATTTCCACCACTTCTTTTGCTCTCGCTACCTCAGCACAAGAAGCTCTCCTGACACGAGCCCTTTGCACTGGTAATGAAGTCCATGCAGTATTCTCATGCTCAACTAATGCACACCTGTGCACCATTATGAGTATGGTATAGTAACATATTTGCAGGGCAGGTCCGACAGCAACACTTACAGTGTGGGATTTTTGTGCAGGTGCAAAACTGGCAGACGCAGGTGCAACGCCATTTTCATTACTGTAGTGGAATTATTGAATGCATGTAAATGCACCCAAATAACATTTTTGTTTGCTTTAGTAAACAAAACTAAATATAATTTAAAAAAATGGAAACACAACATATTGTGCTACAAGTTATAGTCTCCAAAAATATAAATTCTGCTTAAATCAAGACATAAATGGCACTTGTAAGCATATGTAGGTGATGACAATAGCTGAAGTGATTGTCCATTATTAAAGCCTGATGAAATGAATGTGAATGCACACCTTGCACCAACAATATATTCATTTGCTCCAACACAGGCAGTGAATACTACATGTGCCCTGCTATCATTATTTTTCTTTAAATTAAGGAAGAGGGAATTCATGAGCTTATTTGTCCATATTATTATTACCTTTCTAAATATATTTTATTTCAATGAGCATGTGCAGGCACACATGCAAACACAAGCGCACGCCAAATACCTCTTCTAACATACAGTTCCTCTCTGCTGGCACAGCTACGTTAGACAAACACAGGCTCACAGCTGAGGAGGCGAACTCAAAGCCTGCTGGATACAGCAGTGGAGGGCTGAAGGCTTTGTGGCTGAGTGCTTTTTCTTTACCTTGTTCCCTTCTGTTTTTAAAATATATTCACTTCAGCACAGAACTGGGTGTGATAAATTCTAAGATACAAAATACAAATTTAATTGATAAATTAAATTGTTGACTGTAGAATAGAAACAAAACAGGTGTGTGCACATGCATTTGTCGCACAGGATGATAGTGAGATGTTCGGGGTGTGTTGCACCTTGCCAACCTGCTACTGTTCAAAGGGCAGAGTAAAAAAATGGCCCAGCCTGTCAATCACTGGACCAGACTAACAACATCAAATGCATTTTTCCTATCAAGTGCTATCACATACGAAAAAGGCTATGATTGTTATTACATTATCGCTAAAGGTGAGTTTAAATTATGGCTACAGTTCATGACGGCTCCCATTCTCAAGAATTTCAGGTTTTATAGAAGTTTTCATAGTGACAACTTGCCTTTTCATCGATCTCTGCAGAGATGTTTGCATTCATTTTTTGTTGTGGGTCATGAGATATAACCAGTCTATAAAAGATAAGGTCATCTTGCAATTCAAGTGAAAAATCGAAAAGAAGTCAAAATTGAAGAGCACTGCAGCACCAATAATATGGTTGCATACTCTTCTTGGGAGACATCTGAATAATTCATACCCACAGAAATATATTCCTTCCTCTTTCTTGTTTCTTCTTTGTTCCCTTTTCTTCTCCTCTCATGTGCCTTCCATCCTTCTTTTGTTCTTAATTTCCCTTCCTCTGTCCTCCTCATACCTCTCCACATCTATCTGTGCAATCCAAGGTACGAGGTGGCTGACTTGGACACAATTTACAGCTATTAGTCAGGCACAAGCACATGATTATGATGCAGCAGGAAACCCGCCGCAGCACACAATTACACAAGCCCTCATTTCAGTATTAGCACTCGTCACACTCAAAACTCAGACTTGGCATTCTTGGCATAACTAAATTAATATTTAATCAATTCACTGGCAGTGAGTGAAATGAGGGAATGAAAGCATTTTAACCCTTGTTATAAGCTTGTTGCAGAGAATGGACAGATAGAAAACAAAGAATGCATATGTAATTAGAGGGAGGGATTGCCAAAATGGCTTTGTGAGAGAGAATGCAGCAGCGGGCTGAGGCATTAACACAGACATTGTCATTGGCAGGCACATATCGATCTGTAAGCCAGCCCTGTGTAACCGAACCGGCAATGGAATATAGTGACATGCTTTTTCTCTGTCGGAAGGTGTGACTATAGACTATTTGTCTTGGGTCGGCAAAACACAGAGCAGCAGGGTTGTGGGTCTGAGCGGTCACTCGCATTCATTCTGTTGGGAAAGTTTCTCAAGTAATGGTCTATCCAAATATAAGATGGGTAAGAATATACAATCAGTATGTGTGGAATCGGTGGCATCTCGCCCATTCAAAAATTTGAGATTGGATGGCTTTAGAAATTGTTTCATTCTATTTTCATAATAGGTGTTTTTAATTAGCCCTAAAAGTCGCTTTTCTGTATGTTTTAATATTTAACTGCCTGCTACACATAGTCCCCCTACTTCACACTTCTACAGGAGAGCTAAGCTGTTGAAGTTGCGTTGAATCATTGCAAATCTCAGCTCACGCCATAAAACAGTTTGGCTTTAATTAATTTAGAAATTATTTAGAGCCTCAGAATTCCCTGATAGTGACTTTAAAGTGAAAGTGACAAGTAATTAATATTAGTGTTAGCTTGTTGCCCTTTGCTATTATTAGTAGCTAAATATTTGTTTTTGTCAAAAGAAATTTGCAGCACTGAAATCCATCCTACAAAGCAGACTTTTTAGAGTCAAGAGCTAAATTGTTGAAGTAAAAACAGTAGCTACATGTTTGTGAGCTTTCTTTAGTTAAAGCTGGAGTGCGGGACTTTTGTCTCCCCCTCCTGGCGGTGAGAGTAATTACAAAAACACTGTCGACACATGCTTATGTCATAGGTTCCACCGTAGCCTACTCCATTGCTACTGTTGCAGCTTCACTTTTGAATAGTGGTAGGAAGTGGAGATACGTTGTCCATATTTATATACAGTAAATAGTTCAATGTGTAGGATTTAGTGGCATCTAGCAGTGAGGTTGCAGATTGCAACACACTGAATACCCCCTACTCTTCCAAGCGTGTAGAGAAGCTATGGTGGCCGCGAAACTCATGAAAAATGTGAAAGTCCCTCTCTAGAGCCAGTGTTTGGTTTGTCCGTTCTGGGCTACTGTAGAAACATGGCGGTGCAACATGGTGGACTCCGTGGAAGAGGACCCGCTCCCTATATAGATAAGGTAACGAAAACACAACGATTCTTATTTTCAGGTGATTATACACTAATTAAAACATACTTATGAATATTCTATTCCATTTTCTTCTGCTAGATCCCACTAAATTCTACACACTGCACATTTAAAGCCTTTTCGCTAAAATGTCTTCTTGTCTTGTTCAATATTGTTATTAAATGCAATATAGTGTTAATAAGTGTCATTTAATTATTGTTCTAGATAGGCGGTTTGATCATAAATGTAGAAGCCAAAGCAGAAAATGACTGGTAAGAACGTGAACATTAACATATGCATTGTGAAACTGTGAAACTTCAAAAAAACTGACTGCGTGACTCCCCTGTGTGGAAGTATTGTGATTACTGTAAATACGGTTTGATACTATTTCCATCAATGACAGTTAGTAAGACTGTCTAAAAGGTTTAATGATCAAATGAGATCCAGTCCCCTAATCAGACAAATATAATGAATATTTTGTCACTGCTTTTGTATTGCATGCTGTGTTGATGTTCCAACTGAACACCTTGATTATTCACACTTTTGGCTAAAACCTTGGCTTGCTCTTCTTATCTGTGCCTCGTTTCTAATTATAAGCCTAATTATCATAATTTAATAGATAATTATAAGTCTATTAAATTAATAGACGGTCACAAAACTTCAAAATGAACTTGGCAAGCATAAACAAAGGGAACTCATCAAGAAATATTTGCCAATAGAATGTAAATCACATCAGTTGCAAGTGATGAGCAGAACTGGACACAATTCTGACAGCTATTCGCTAATGATGCAATCTAGTGACCATTATATTACAAATACACATCCCAAGAATGCAGGAAATTGCAGTTACTCATTAGAAGTCAGCTCTATGTGCCACAAACTTTTTTTTTTTTTTTTTTTAAATCCCAGCTCCTGGCTTTGTTGTTGCTGTTAGCCAGCAGCAGCTGTGAAAAACTTTCCAGCCTCAGCAGCTTAGTTGTTTGTCCTTCCAGCTGTTTTTTTTTCCCCTCCCTACACTTCTTCAGACCACATATTGTGTTATACACGACTGATAATTTCATAATTAACGATTGTTTATGTGATCACACGTGACAGGGTGTAAAAAATCTTGAGCGCATTGGAATTCTGTAAGTAATCCTTTAAAAAAAAAAAAAAACAGATGTGTGGTAGGTAGAAATGATTCATTTTCATGTCCATCAAATGACATTGAACAAAAGTCAAGTAATATCAGTTGATACGAGCAAGATTATCAAATCAAACCAGATGTTACATATATAGCTCACAGCCACGGAGCTCTCCTCGCAGGAAAGGTGTTTTAGGCTTGATAAGTGCTAGGATGGATAGTAACTAGGCTTCTCTGAGGGGACCATTTATTTATATATTTATATATTTATAAAGCCCACACTTAGCATTCCGCTTTGTTTAAGAGAATCATTTCTTCACAGAGAGAAATCCATAGGTATTCTTGAACCGTTACTGAAGAATATATTGTTGTCCAGAAGAAAAAACAGCTTTCTGACTGAATTGAAAAAAACTACATGTTGAATTAATCTTTAGATATGGCAATGAACTGTATTGTAACTGCCGAACCTGTATTTACATAGCCTCCAGCACAGTGAAGGTAAAACGGTGAAAACGCTCAAAATAAGGTGTTTTTCTTGTTTGTTAAAATGCTCTCCCTATCCTCTAGCAGCCATCTATAGTAATTCAAGTGAGGACACAGCAGCTCAAAATAAAGGTATTTCTAAGGTGCACAATATAGCACAATTCCCTCTACAATTTTCACGATAGCTATCTAGTTTCACCCCACTGTTAGCCACTGCTGCCCAAGGACACATGACAGATTTGTCTCATAGAACACCACTCTTTACCCAATACAGACAGTAGCAGGACTATTAAAAATAAACCCTATTCAATTTATATCACGGTGGCATTAACGCTAATGAGTATATTAGTTTCAGGCTGTCACTGGGAATAAGAGGCAGCATTGATCTCTTGTCATCATGCTCATAATATATTTTTCCCCCCCTGCATATATTATTGTGCTGCTTCCCTCTGAGCTCCTGCGGGAGTTGCTTTCACATTTTAATCTCTCCACTTTAAGAAAAGGCAAATGCGCTTGTCTTGCACAGTCGATGCTAATCACAACAGTTGCTCTATCGGTTGTTTGAATGTATTTTTAGTTGGTTGCAAATTTGTATGCGGCGCAACAAATTATTTGGATTTCCATATATTTCTTCCTCACTAAGATTTATCTCTAGAAAAGTTGCTTCCTCTAAACAAACAGGATGAGATCAAATTGAAATTCAAATCCCTCAATAAGACAAACCAATTTCATTTTATGTACTGTCTCAGCAAGACCTTAAAACCCAATGCGCCGCCTGGACATTTCTGCACAATTGCTTATATTAAATCTGAGTAAGGCTCCCAAATGATGAAATGACCTGAAAAATCTATGAGCCATGGATTACAGTGGACCATGTGCCTATAGCTGACAGCTTTCTGCTTTATTACTGCCTTAATTAGCTCCTATTAATGAAAAAAGAGTGTACATTCTCATATGCTTTTGCCAGGAAATACAACATTGTCACACATTCTTTGTATATTTGCTCTTTTTTTTTTAATCAGTGTTAAATAGTTGTCTTAAATTGCTGATGCTATTCAATTATTAAGTCCATAGTGGACAGTGATACAAAATGAACAACACCATCAGGGGACAAACAATTAAAGCACTAACATATCTCAACAAAAAAACAGTTTAATTAAAAGCATCCTGCAGAGGATATTCAAGAATTGAGCAACATACACAAAAGTATTTCATTGATTGAGCTTTCATTTTTCAAGGATGAGCTCTTTGTGAGGAAACACTCCTGCCCCCTGTTACTTCTCTAACACACACTCAGTGTATTCTCTATGAATAATCATTTTTATTAACACCACCATCAGTGCAGCCATCCACTTAGCCCAGTTCTTGATTACAGACTCTATTTGACAGACTGTAGAGGACAGTGAGAGTTTTGGCCTTACCCTGGGGACACACTTGGCCCTTCCAGTAAAAAGAGGCCACTAATGGAAATGGAGGCCCTCGTCTCCACTCCACATTTTTATGCAGGCAATCCAGGCATTTATGGTAATCATAAAGCAGGGCCAAATGGATGGCGGGGTCAGCTCTGAGCGCAGAAAAATACTGAGCGATGCGGTCTTGTTTACAGCTGCTCGGGAGCAAGTGCTGCCACCTCCCTGTAAGTTCAGCCACAGCAGGTGTCTATGCATGCTCGATGCAAGAAAACATCTTGTGAGGACACCCGAAATTGGACCCCCTCCGCCTCACCATGCCCGTCTCTGTCGCTCAGTCAGACTTTCCCGCTTTCTCTCTCAATGTTTATGAACCTCTGGGGGACAGTTTATAAAAAATTCATTGGCTCAGTGGGGCGAATAGCAAGCTTAATGTTGAATGTTGGATCTTCCCCCCCCGATGTCATGACACCACCCGTTTCTCATGTGTTTGAGCAAAACGAGTTGCTTCAGTGGGAGCAGAGGTGGCGCGAGAGGGAAGGGGAAGTGTCGCTGGTGAATCATTACTACACTTTATTAATATGCAAGTTTAAATGTAGATGCTAGTGTTTCTCTGTGGAGACGCTCCACCACGATTGTGGCACAGCCTGGAGCCGAATGCTAATTTATTTTCTCATCTTCCCTGGCTTGTAAATCATCATAGCTGGTAGTGCACGCCGGCCTGCCAGAAAACCACGACAAGCTATGAGCAGTTGTCCTCCCTGTTGCCGCCATGGGTGAAAGAAACAGGAACAGGAATAAGCCAAAAGAGGAAACCAAATGACTGCGTAGGTGTCGGCGTTGTTCGCAAGGCGCAGCCAGGGGTGCAGACTTTCCAGCCTGCAAATGTTTGGATATTGCCTCTACTGAGTGCAGATGCTTAGAATGCACACAACACATTAACTTTTCTTAATGTGACTGTCAAAAAAAAAAAAAAAATGAGAGGAAATGCTTTCAGTGTGTGGGGAAAATGTGCAATGCTTAACGAGTCATTTAAGAGCATAATTTTCAATTATGAGGGGGAATAAAATCACTTTAGGTCAGGATTGGATAAAAGACTGTAGTGATGATTTTACAGTGCAGGGAGCATTCAGAGAAATTGTGCTATGATAGTAATCTGATGTAATGCGGTACAAAAACTGAGAGGGCGGACAGAGAGCAGCTACAGTCTAGACATCCCTGTGGGTAGTCTGTTTGATTGGGAGAGGGAGACCTTCCTCTGGATGTTACATTCTTAGTGGCGTCCCATCATTTCAGTCAAACTGAGCAGACCAGACTACTGAAAGTGCTTGAGGAACAGATAGTGGTTAAACAGTGGTGAATGCTTCATAAATTTGTGATCAGTGCATTCAATAAAGTGAAAGAAGAAGCAGAATTGGGAGAGAAACCGGGAGCAAAAAAGAGCTAGAAGGTGAGAGGCAGGAGTCTGCAGAGGACATATTAAGCAAAATGGCAATCACTTTCCAGCCCGTTCCCACCAACTGAACTTATGAAATTCAATCAGAAATGCAGACCCCTTGTAGATGAACAGGATTATGGGAGCACTGCTTCATTTTGCCATGCACAACAGACTGACAAGGGCAATAATAATGTGGTTTGTTACAGCAGACTCTTATCTGCTGAATTTAATCTCAGTCCAATGGAGTTAGATTCAGAGACCATTTAAAAAATACTGTTAGACAATGTAATCCGTATCCAAAGCCTTACAAATTCCTCAGTGCATTAATTTAGCCCATACCGTCCACAAAATTAATAGCAGGCTGGGGCAAGATGCAATAAAGCCAGCAGAATACGTTGTCCCATTGACCACCGGCACAGAAGCTAATTTGTATGGTGCTCAGTTGAAGCGCACAATGCTAATTGTTAAGACTGATCAAATTTCATTGACGCTAGTCCTATGATTAGCTTGAGGAGCAAGTGTGTTCACTGATATAAAACCCAGTAAGAGCATTAAGTCCTGCAGGCACTTGAGGAGGAGAGACTGAGGGATTGTTTCAGTGCCGAGGGCAGCAGAGGCAGATCTCTGTGAAGCACAGGGTGAAATGCACCTGTGGCTAGCCAGCTGGAAGATTGTAACTAACGTAGTCAATTGAAGGGTCGGTCAGTTGCTGTTGTAACATAGAATTTTTAAGTGCTATGTTTGCAGGGCATCATTACAGCCACCACCACTTTGCAAATTTAAGCTACTACTATTCAAATGTAGGAAGACCTGTAAAGAATGAACCTCCATGCTAAAAATTAAGACACAACATGTGCAACAGGCCATTCCTTGTATTCCACTGACTATTCCAGTCTTTCGTAAAATGATCTGTTGATGTGATCTTTTGATTGCCATGTTAACTTTAGCTAATACAAAATAAATTACACGAGCGAGCTGTGCTGTGCTGAGCAGATAATCATAACACCAAATCATGTGAGAAGTACTTTGAGGAGGCATTTTGGATTCAACACCGCAGATGGAAAAATCCTGGACAAAAGTAAAGCTGACTTTGTAAAATGCAACTGCTGTACAGTAATGTTTGACTTGGTTTTAAATCCCTAAAGCATAAACCTTATTTGTAGACCTATAGGCATAGGTATAGCTTATAGGCATACTACAGTAGGAAACAGCTTGACAGACACTCAGATGTTCGTGGTTGTAGCAGCTGACAAATTCTCAATAGATCACAATAATGTTCATATATAAAAAAAACACTTTGGTGGCTAAGTGGCTACACATTATGTGTATGATGACTGTAATGGTGGCAGTTGTGATGGCATAAAATTTAATTAAGGTGACTGCTGGAGATCAAAAATGATTGGGATTTAACTTCATTTTGTTTAGATTGTCACCTGTTGCCATGGAGAAAATTTGATCAAAATCTACATTTTGTGAAACCTCAGAATTAAACGGCAAAATGTTCAGTTACTACCAGTCATAATCTTCTTTAAATTTCAAATGACTTCATAAGTGAAGGAAATTAGGGGAGACAAGGATAAAGATATTTACACTAAAATTATCCTTAAGCAGACTCCATCCCCATTGACTTTTGTGTGCGTAGGCAACTCCAGCACACAGCTTAGCACCTTTCTTACAAATCTCAATTAGCTTCCGTGCAGAGACACAAGTCTCACAGTTTCTGCCTGGGCCTGTGCAGGGAATTTGTCCACCAGTACAGCTACCAGATGTAATCTACCCTCACATCACACTGACTGAAAACAGTGTGCCTCAACAAGTCTCACTCAGAATGAACATCGCAGGACTACAGGGAGTAGAAAGGCAGCGCAAGGAGGGTAACTTTGATACAATAATGCTGATAAGTGTCTTCAAATATAAAAGAAAATGTGTGTTTGTGTGTGACTGTACGTTTGAACATGCATTCTTCTGCGTCATGGCTGAAGTTCTCAACTGTTTAACCCCAAGTCTTTCCCCTACATAATGGGCTCCCTTGAGACACAACCTCTCTCTCTCTCTCACTCTCTCACACACACACACACACACACACACACACACACTCTGAAGCTTTCATAACCCTCTCTGCCCGCTCACCTTGCCATATCTACTGATTTTCTGCAGAGATGATATTAAATCTTTTTTTTTTTTTTTTTTATCAATGAGGTTTATGACACACAGTGCACACTGTATGTAAGTAGAAAGTGGAGTTAGTGATTGTTGCGTGTGCCCGGCCATGTAAATGACTTGGCTGCAGTGATATGTTATACTGACAGGGAAAGAAAGATAAGAGGGCTCCTAAAGAACATTATTATTATTATTAAACAGGGAGTAAATGGTTGGACCTGCAGTATATAGAGATAAAGAGGAAAACTGTAAAATGCTGTATGTGTTTATATGTATCATTTTCTGAGGCCCTTTGAGGTTCCCTACCAAGAGTATTTTTTGAAATGCAAAATGAGGGTGAGCACTTGTGTTTTAGCCATACAAAAGAAGCCAAAATAAGTCTTAAATATCATTTACAAAGCATGAAAATGTATACATATACATGTTTTCTCAGTCTGTCACTCAACTCTGGGATAAACAGAAAACGTCACCTTAAGGAAAAGCAGCAGATGAACTGTTTGTGAGGTAGTTCAAAGGCAAAAAACAATCCCACATTCAGACCATGCTACATTGTAGAGGGGGGAAAAAATGCATTCAAGTTGGAGGAGAAAAGAAAGAAAAAGGATCTGCTGTAAAGCCATAAAATACAATTCATCTTGTCGCAGTCCCTGCAAGGAGCATGTAATCGCAATGACACACTGGTGTAATCCATTTAAAACACTTTGGCTCAGGCCTAGGCTGCTTTGACTTCCTCTGCAGGCTTGTGCCATCATCTTCATTTCAGATACGTTTCACTGACTGCCTGCAATTAGCGAAAATGTGTAAGCTGCCTTGTCGTCCACCTGTTTGGGCTGCCAGGCGAGCATCTTGTCCTGGATGCATTACATGACTGGCAAGAAAAAAAAAAAAAACACCAAAAGATAATAACCGCTTGTCTCAGGCAGAGGTGAAGTGCAAGCCTATGCGCTTGTCCACAGACATGTAATCTGTCTCGAGAGGTGCTCTCTCTTCTGGCGCCTCTGCGCTTCGACTTTCTGAGGCATGGTGGACCCACCCAACCTGACTAGGCAATGAGCTTAGAGTAATGGTGTCAATGGAGCGCTGAATCTCACTGAGAGTTGCTTGAGCAAACATTATCTCACACTGAACCTTTGCAACGGTGTCTGGAGGGAAGGCACTGGTGAGTTATTACACAGGGAGTTTTACAGGAGAAAATACATTGTTGCCTTTTAATGTGGAGAGACCAGAGAGCAACCTGGGTCCGTTCTCCGTGTGCTTCTCTGTGCAGGACTGAGGCTAATTGATCTAATTACGCACTCAGAGGGACCAAATTAAACATCTTGTTGGCATTAAACTGTGGATGATTTATACTCACCTATAAACTTTGCCCAGCACTGCTGCCCACCACTTGTGTGTTTATGCATCATTGGTTCAATTATGACTATTTGTTAATGGGCATTCTAAGAGGTCTGGAATATTAGTTAAAATATTCAGTGTGACGAGGCAGAGGAATGATAAATAGTGGTTTCACTACAGTAGTGGTTATCATGAACAACATCTAATGGAACTCCGTGAAGACAGCATATCACTCACAGCTGTGACTAAGGCCTCAGCTAATGATTATTTTCATTATCAATTACTCTGTCATTTTTTAATTAGTCAACTAATTGCTTATTCTATAAAATGTCAGAAAGAACTGACAAATGCAAATTACAGTTTAAACTGTACGGAGCAACTGACCTTTACCTTAAGACTACAATGTGAAAAAAATGGAAAATACTGGAAAATGTGGACTACATACTGTATATGAAGATGTTATCCATTACATATGTCATTCAAAGACCTCTGCTCCTGTACAAGTATTGTATATCCAAAAGTCAAAGATCTCTGTGTGCACAGTCACAGTCACGTTTAGGTACGTTACCATTAGCTATAGAAAGAGGCAGGTTTACTGCTCTCCCTGAAGAGAAAAAGACTCTGTTTGCTGCGTGATTTAGGTGAAAGTGAAGACAAAGTCCCTTTTATGTTTTATTGCTCATTATATGATGATTTAAGGGCTACACCATTTAGTAAAATGTCCTTAATTTCCAATTAATTTTTTCTGGATGAATGGTTATAAAAACTTGAGCTGTGATTCAGGAAAGGAGCCTTCAGTGTGGCTGATTGGTACAGAAGACACAGTTCTTTGTAATGTAATGTGAGAGGTTTTGTTCTCGTCAATTTTTGACCACTGCAACTGCAGTTTGGCGTCTGGGCTGGGCACTTGTATGTGCATGACACAATGAATAACTAACTAATTACTGTGCGGCCCATGTCAAACCATTCATTTTGCTTGGAAATATCAATACAAATCCAGTTGCTTAATTCAGTGGTTCTCAAAGTGGGGTCTGGGGACCCCCAGGGGTCCTTGAGGGGGACCAGGAGGTCCCCAGCAAAAATTGATTTCACTATAAATTCCATCCATAAGTAACACAATGACAGAATGTATGACTAGTTTGGTAATGGGGTTCATACACTTTCTGTAATAAAACATCTAAAAGCAAAAATCTTATCAGATGGGGGACCCTGGGACAAAATCTTATCAAATGGGGGTCTGTGGTCTAATTTGTGTGAGTTTAGGGGTCCTTGAAGTGTAGAGGTTTGAGAACCACTGGCTTAATTTATTTTTCTTATTATTTTGTCCAACTATCAGTCCAAAACCCAAAGATGTCCAATGCACGACGATATAAAACACAAAAAAGCAACAAAACCTGACATTGAACATCCAAATAGCATTTGGCAATTTGATAAATGGCTAATGATTAATTGATTCCCTAAATTGTTGTAGATTAATTTCCAGTCTTTCAACTAATTGTCTCAGCAATAGTTGTGACCTTGAGCGGAAGAAGCAAGTTAGTTAGAACCATTGTAAACCTGTTCTGAAACTATGAACACTGAGAAATTGAATTAAATGTGGGAAGCCATGCATGAGATGTTCAGCCACTGGATTATCCTCACACCTATTAGAACACAGAGGTGATAGTGTCAGGCAATGGTGACCAGCAAAGAGGATTTTTTTTTTTTTTTTTGCCAGAAAAGAGAAGCTTTCAACCACTTTTGAGTCCTACACTGAAAACAAAATCACATGTAAATCACATATAAATTCAGTCAAGTTGGAACATATCAGCGACTAGCATATCAGGACTAACTGGTAGTCTGGTAATCAGGAGGGGCATAATGTGCCAGATCTTTTCAAAGAATTGGTTTTATATAGCGAGCAATAATGTAAACTCTTTTTCTCTCTGAGCGTATCACATTCCCCAAGTCAACAGTTCAATCTCACCTTCCTCGCCCACTTCTCTCTGAGCAGCAGATGCCATAATTTTTCTTGCCCCCACCTCTCCTTTCTCCTCCTCACCCACCTTCATTCTGGGCTCACTAGATGGATCGGCTCTCCCTCAATCCATGCTTCCTCTGCGCCTCCTCAGACGGGGAGATTGATTTGTCTACAGGACGCCTCTGACCTTTGATATGATCCGATAAGGGACGCATGGCCCTAACCGAATTATCCGACAATCAAAAGGGAGGCGCATTAGGAGTGAGATGAGGGTGTTTCCCTTACCTCGTAGCATACCTCTGCCTTTTTCCATGATGGTTAAATCCACCGTCCATCTCCTCCCCACCCCTATCAGACACCCAGGGGAAAATAAAAGATGTTTTCAAAATGCACTTTGCCTAAAGGCTCTTTGGGCTAAATTTAATTTTCACCTTACATCGATTTTCCCCTTACTCCCAACTCAGTGAATCCTAATGTTATCTATGGTGTATTCCTGTACTATGCAGAAATAAAGGGAGACCTTCCTCTGGACTACTGCATGTCAGAAGGCACTGTAAACAATATGTCTTCCTCATAGTGTCTGGGGAAGGAAATGATTAAGACCTTCTCTTCATATCTAGTTTTTGACCCTTTTCTATCATCTAGGATATTCCCAAATTCACCTTTCAACAGCATTTGTTGATCTGCTTTCATGTATGTATGATAACCTCAACTAGTTAAGAAATTTAAATATTAATGTATCCTCCGTATTCTTTCCAACCAGTGGATTAAAACAGCAGACTTGGGTGCCTTCTGTTACAAAATTTAGACAACACACACACAGAGTGCTAGACACTTTTAAAAATACATCTGGCACCAAGGGATTGTAGGCCTCATCTTATCAGTGGATAGTTGTAATTATGTAGCATGGAGCCTAAGACTGAGCTGGTCTGGCACTTTTTAGTGGTTCACATAAAGATCAAGGAGCTCTGCAACCATGTGAACACTGTTCAGCAGGCCTATCTTGCTTCACGATTGCTACAGCCTGACTCATGGTGCTTGTTTTGCCTTTTGCACACTTGATTTCTATAGGAATAACTACAGAAATAAGTCCTGAATGTGAATTTCCAAAATGGGTTAAGTGGGTTAAGTGCTCTATTTATAACGCCTTAAAATGAATATTGGATAATCAAGGAGCTGTGATGTGAATCACATCATAAGCAGAACTGCAACAGACTATGCTGATGAAAAAACACGTAAATTGTATCATCCAAAAAGACAACATTTCAGCCTCTACCTGTTTTGACATTTTTAAGAACCACTGCGGTGTCAGGGCTGAGTGAATTTCCGTAGCAGCCCACCTAAAGAAAAAAAAAAAATGTTGACAAGCAAGACAGAAGGAAGGATAGGTTTTGACAGATCCCAGCCTTCTTTCATTGGAACATGTGAAGGGGAAAACAAAGGGAGGAAGAGGAGGATAAAGGAAGGGGGTGGCTTCAAAGCGGTCGACGGTGCCGCAGAGCCAACAAATGGTGTGAAAACACACATCAACTTGCATGGATACACATGAGACCTGGTATCACAAGCCACGACACATAACCAGGCTTGTGCATGAACAGAGGGACGGTGTCCGTGTGTGAAGGGAGGATGAAGCAGTGGGGGTAGCATGAAGAGACGCAATCCCCCCCTTTGGCAAGTTGGTACTCCTTGGTACCATTTGTTTGTCGTCTTAAACTGGCAGAGAGCTCAGGAAGCCAGGGTCTTACATAAACCCTACCCAGTATGGCTCTGTGCTGGGGAACTGATCCCTCCCAAAACCCTCATTGTTATTCTCTCATGATGCTGAGGGATCTGCCGAGCACCCACAGCCAAACCTACAGCAGGGCTGAGTGGGAGGTGGTGGGTACTGTGTTTACATGTGTGCTCTGTCAGGGGAATGAGCTAACTGTACACACAGGATTATAGATGAAACGCGACTTTCTAAGCCAGTGCTGTTAAAATGTTCATTATTTTACCAGCACATGATCACACTGAACCAAATATCCATCGTTTCTGTTTATAATTTCGAATATTATGTTCAAGTTTCTTTCATGTCAGTTTTTTCCATAGCAGATTCACTCATAAATAGCTACAGAGACAAAAGAAATTATGGATTCCTGTTCATTAATCCTTCCAGATCTGTTACACCGCAGACTTGATATGATATCATAACCATTTAAAAGAATCCATGAGACAGGTCTTTTTGTCAAATTGAATTTCCGCTCTCTAGAATAACTCCCCTATCACCAACTGCTAGATATTCATCAAGGGAAAGGGGGGGAAGAAAGATTTCAAAATGTATAATATAATAGACTCTAGCACAATTCCAGGGGTGTCCACTCTCTCCTATGTGTAGAGATTACACCCTATCTCCCAGCGTTAGAGCCGCTGAGCCTGTCAGGGGTTTGATTTAAATGTCCAAGGTAGGGCTTGATCAGAAAGTGTCCTATTTCAGTCTGATCAAAGACAATGTGGCCTCTGGGTCTTGTGAAATCCATGCTGTGCACTCTCAACCTCAGTATTTACAGTGCAGGGCTGAGCTGCATTCAATGAAATATGCATAAAGCATCAATTACTTTTACTCTTATCTCTTTCGTTCATCTCTGCCAGTTATGCAAAAAAATAATTTTCTCATGATTTTCTCTTTTGGAAGTCCACATACAGACTAAATGTCTATTAAGTCAAGTTTGGATGTAGGATTCAGAGGATCACTGCATTTACTGTGGCATTCTTAAATCATAGTGAGATTGTACTTTAGCTGGCTGTAAAATACTATTAATAAATTATATGCTGTGGATAATAAGCTTCACTGATCGTACCACAATAGTTGGACTATTTCATATTCAATGTGAAGAATCTTTTTTTTTTTTTTTTATCTTAAGGGACTGTACAGACCTCTTTTATATAACTAAGGAGTTTTCCAAACTAAACCATGTTTAAATAAAACTTTTAAAACTGTATAATACAGTCCAACTTGTTTGCTCTTTTCTTTCCAGAAAAAAAAACATAACTGTGGTGCCCATCATGGTGTGAAAAGGAAATGTTGTTCTCAGTGACCTCCAAGTGACTGCTGGAATGGCTCTAAGGTATGAATATAAACATAATAGTGTGAATCTGAGGCTGCTGGGACAATAGCAGAAACTGCAGGTAAATTATGCTAAGGCTTCCATCGACATATTCTTGTAAGGAACATTTTTGCCAGCCTTTCTTTTTTCTCATTACTGATCTGAAAGGACAGTAAGTGAGAAAGCTTTGCATCTTTGTTAAAAAAAAGAGACGAGAAAGTGTCTGGAATTCTAAACATGCCTCGGATGAACACAGTGAGCATGAATGTTATCTTGAGGTCAGAGGCAGCTGATCTGACAAAGAATACAACAAAATGCCACTCGAGTTCACTTTCCTCTTCTCCTACTTTCTTTTTTTTTTTTGTTTTTTTTGTTGTTTTTTTCCCAAAAGCTTTGATTCGCTCTACCCTTTCCCATGGTGGAAGTCCCTTGGATAGCAACCGAGTAGGTCTAATTGATTTCTCTTGTTCATGTCGGATAGAGGCAGCAGCATCGAACTGTGCAGAGTACCCTGGCTCCATCCTGCCTGCATTATTTCTTTCTGTTTTCTTCTTTGCCTCGATATCGCAGCAGACTATAGTGCCAATACTCAACATACCAGTGCCCTCTGAGATCTCTCAGGCTTAGAGATAGCGGGAGGGGGGTGCCACAGCTATAGCATGTATGGAGATTAAATATCCACACCATGGTGCATTATGTATGGCTTAGAAAAAGGTCAGAATGTAAAATCACATGTGCTCTTTAAACCGCACCAAGTCATTATCTAAGCTAGCACCTATCACATCAAAAGAAGAACTCAGCTACGTAACCTTCAAGAGATGAAGATGGTATCACGAACGCCTGTACAACTTACTGCATTCCAAAAAAACAGCCATGCATTAAATACAATATCTTTGTAGAAAACAAATATTGAAATTTTGTTGAAGATTTTGATTCAACTTTATAGTCGTTTTGAAGCTGTACTTTGCGTTCCTCCTGTATTGGATTACATTACACTCTACAGATGTTTATGACATTGTTTCCATCCCATTGTAACATGGTTATTAGTTCAGGCAGTGATTCTAACTCGGGGCAGCACTTCCATAACATCCTCCTCTTGTCTTCATCTTTTGTCAGTATCTATTAGTTTTGTGAGTTCCTGTCATGTTAGAGCGGAGAGACGGCAACGTTCTTTTTTTCTCCCCGAAGTTCAACTACACAATATGGATGCAGGATTTCTTTAGGCAATAAAAAAAAAACAGCAAGTCGGGCAGGGAGGGGCAAAGGTCGACCAAAGTCCTCATTGCTGAGATGAATTTCAAATCATGCATCGTTGAGCCAGGGTTAGATGTGCTGCTACCCTGGGAGAAAAGTGAGGTAACGGGAAATAATAGTGTACAATAGAGCAAGACCATATGTTTGGTCACTTTTTGTTGCAGGTTCAAGGTAAAGGCAGCGGAGCACTGATAAAATAAACAATAACTTACTGTGATACAACTTAACAACTAAGAGCCATCCTATCGATATTTTACCCCCCTTTTACCATGTTTTTACCATGTTGAAAATCAGTACAATCAGTATGGATATACCAAATCCATTCCACTTGCCCAAATCAATGAAATTCCATACCATGTTTTCACTGCTACCTTGCACCCCGGCAGATTCTCACATAACACGCACACACATACCACACGAGCGCGCCGCTAACGTTAGCTAGTCATTGATGCCCTTTAGCCAAAAAAATATATATCAGGGGGCCTGTGCCACAAAGCTATTATGATGTTATCCAGCTAACTTGATGGATTTGCTCACACACACACACTCCTCAAACCTATATGCCACTTATGAATTCCAGACTATTGCTTTTCATGAAAGGTGGCAGATGGTTGTTATATTGATGCCTTTTCTCATGAAATGTTGCCCTAAGTGTTTATGTGGAGTGCTTCTCGGTAGCAGTGTTATGTGTGTAAGAAATGTGTGTGTAAACAAAGCCGCCAAGATAACCGGCTAACAGCATAATCTTTGAGACACAGGCCTTAGGTCCTGGTGATTGTTCATGGTAGTAAAAATGATTGGAAGATGAATGTAGTTTTTCGGAGAATACATAGGGGCACTTTGACTACAGTTGTCCTCTCCACTTTACCCATTTGTTGGACAACATTAAAGAGATTCATTTAACAGAAATTGCAATCGCATGCAAGCGTAAAGAGATCCTCAAGTTTAAATAAACAATGAGTGGTTATTATTAAAGGTGGCTCTGAATAATTTACGCGAGATCGCGCGATAATCCATCTTGTCAGGCTTCAAGTTACGCGCTTGTGTCTGAACCACAGGCAGTTCCGACCAATCAGCGTCGTGAGTCCGGCTTCCCCGCAAGGTAAGACTTTGATAGACAGATGGTTCATCCAATCACCTGCCAAGTATTTTTTTTGAAAGTGCCTGCCCTTTTCCAAACAGTCTCCATCGACGACTTCTCAGATGGTTCTGTGTAACAAACCATCTGGCGTATCAAGTCACTTTTTAATATCTTCAAATATGTGATCCGGGGCCAACCACTTCCTCTGGATGAAATTACAAAATGTACCCATAATTTTTCTCATGCTAGTATAGCCAAATAAAAGTATCAAACCACATGTTAAAAGGCACCAGAATACAGGAAATGACATCTACTGTTAAAAATTTGACCCCATTAGATTGTCCCAACCACATTTTCAATGCTTCCTACGCTCATGCTGTATTGGAGTCATTTACACTTAGCATTAATGATTAACTTAATAGTTACTGCATTAACAGTATTATCCCGGTTGTGGGTAAGTGAAATAATATATAAAAAATAGCCTAAAATCTTAACTCAACCCTTCTTACAACAGCACCATATAGTCTACACCCAAAATCTGGTGCAATGTATTTTAAGTATTTTAATGTTTTCTTATGTGTACAACACCTTGAGTTTACAACTACTGTATGAAATGTGCTATACAAATAAATAAACTTACATTTACATAAAAACAAACATCTTAAAAATGTCAGTGATGTCCATGTCTGATAGTAAGCAGGTGACATACAAATTAGGCTATATACTAGGTTTTGACCTAGTCTTGTTTAAAGATTACAGGATTACACTTGTTTCAATGTATAGGCAAAAACTGTGCGCTCATGTGCTTTGAATGCTGTGCTAAAAACTGACAGTGCCATTTTAAACCACGCAACTGCTAATCGTGAAATATTTGTGACTCAGCACTCAGTCACAGCTAAATTATTTCTTCCGCATCGCCAGGCATCACCAGGCAAGGAAGGCCAGGAAACCTTGTTGACTGTTGGGCTCACTAGGAGTCAATATGCTCCAGATCTAATGATATGATCGAACTGACATATTTGCTGCCAGACAGTGCAGCAAATACACAGTGCAGAAACACAGCTGCTGAGGTCTGGCTGCACCTTAGATGTGTAGTGTTAGATAGAATTTTAGTTTGTCTTATTGATTCCCCTACTTTTACCAGCATTAGCATTCCTCCTGATATCTAAATATTTCTTTAAAGGCCCTGAAACCTATTTCCTCAATCAGCCTATTTCTGAGCAATTGGATCCCACATAAACACATTATTTTCTGCCAGAGCTAGAACTGTTTTAGGTTATTTCACATTACAGATGTCTGTATTTGTGTTTTTGTCCTCCCTTTCCTCAATAGTCTGAAGTGGGTGGGGCTTAGTTGGAAAAAGGTGATGTCACAAATTCCTGTCCATCTCATCGGAATCAAAATGACAGTTGTGGGATTGGTGCTGATGTCGCCGGGCTACTGTCAGTTAAATCTGATCAAAACACACTCATAAAGTCTTGATGAAGAAGATAAGCTGAGTGTTCTTCCACAAGATTTAACTTTGATTGTTGCTTATTTAATCATGAATATTTAATGTTGTCAAGGAATGCTTTATAGTCACGTTTTCAGGGACTTTAAAGGACCAGTGTGTAGGATTTAATGGCATCTAGCAGTGAGGTTGCAGATTGCAACCAACTGAATACCCCCCCCCCCCAATTAAAACATACTTATGAATATTATATTCCATTTCTGCCAATAGATCCCCCTAAATCTTACACACTGGTCCTTTAATAGTCAAAACTAAATAGATTTAGAGATTGAAAGTTCATTCTCGACTGCGGAAACAGCAGGTGACAAAAAAAATAAAATAAAATTAGAATCTCACCACCAGGTCCATTCATAGCTGTTCTGGAGCTTTTGATCACATCACACAATCTTCCTTAACAGATGATGTTGCCCTAGTGTAGTGGATTTTTATTTGATTTAGGACATTTTTATTTGGAGGAAATTTTTATTTGATTTTTCCATGACCAATGGGCAAACTCCATCTGCTGAGGAGGACTGTGTGATATGATTGAAAGCTCCAGAGCAGCTACTAAAGTGGACTTTATGGAGAGATTTTTTTTAGTCAACTGTTGTTTCCAAGGCTAAGAACAAATTTCCAATCTACACTTTTAAGCCAAATCAACAAAAAGTCCTTAAAGATGTTTTTTTTTACCACAACAGGGAAATATGTGGTTACTGGCCTAGACATTTCAGATATGTACAAACACCTCTAAAAATGTGTCATTTGGGTAAGAATACGATTTAGACACTGCCATCTAAATCCAACTTACATTTTTGTTGGCCTATTACAATATAACCTTGCATATATGTATCACGTCTTATTGTTTTGCTTTAGCTCTAACCCAGGAAAAGTAGACACCAGAGTATCAACTGCACTCAGACAAGTCTTGCAGCAGTGTTGATATTCAGCTATCAGGTAACAAAAAGTACATTTCAGCTGTGTCACTGGCTTGCTTACTGCCGTACATATAATCTGATGATCTGTAGTTTTTGTAGCCACTTGATACCAACTTGAGTATCTGCACTGGACTTTTTAAATAAAGTGTGACCTGTGTGTGGGTAAAAAATGAGGGAAAAAACATCTCTTAATTGGATAACATGAGCAGTCTGCAATGGTTCACTTTCCTACTGTATCACATATATCAGGCTTAATAGCATTGATGTCTCCTGCAGAAGGCAAAAGTTGTTGTTTAACAACTTAATGAGTGTCTGATTTATGACCGGAGTCATGTGCCTGATAAATAAACAGCACAGGTGAGAGGGTTTCATCTCACGCAGCATTTTCTAATCAACGGCTAAGAAAAAGACATTACATTTAAGATTGTGTTTGTGTGCATGGGCCTGTATATACGTGCGAATGTGTGGGTGTTGGAGCGGATTCAATTAATCATTCTCTGCTTGCTGTGTACAGTATGTGTATGAAATGGCTGATTAGTTCACATGTGCATCCATCAAATTCAAAATCTCCAAACATTTAACGTCCGTATTGAAACATCATCACGGAAGCACAAAAGGAAAACACACGCAGCGTCTTAAGATGAATATTCCCCCTCAAATACACACCTGTGCTGCTCTCATTTGCAGAAACACGTGACGAGCCACGTCTGAGCTTGTGTGATGTGCACGCAGCTATTTTGGGAGGGATATGTGTTGTCATGCCACTGTCTTAGAATTAGAATTAGATGGTGTCTTGTGCCACGCAGCCAAGGGAGTCATTAAATTTAGCGGCATCAGAACATCCCGTCTCAGAGAGTCGATGTCCGCGGAGAGAGACACTGGCACCCTTGTGAGTGAACGGCTCACTCTGCAAGAGATGAGAAACTTTGGCAGCTAATGCATCAGCTAGCACAAAATGAAGCCCGGCTCATCCAAGAGCATTAAGATGTGGATAAATAAATAAAACATTGCCACCATGAGAGGAGAAGCAATGTGACAGCGGGATATTTTTTTTTTTCTGCTTTCATGTTGGCAGGCACAGACATTTTATTTTGGGATGAATCAAAATTTCCTGAAAACGCCTGTGCCAGGTGTATCTAATTATCTGACAGCGCATCCTCATTATAAAGCGGCCCCTGAGAGCCGGCTACTCGGCTTGCCGAGCCTTGGACCACAATCAAGGTGTTCCTCACAGTAAAAACGCGGGGATAATATAGCCGCTGCTTTCCCATAGGTGTACTGCTTTCACCTTTTTTGCTGAGAAATGGGCAATATTTACACTCTTTTAATACTGTATGCTCCTGTGTTCCTCATAAATCATTAGGTTTGTATTTTCAACAAACATGAACTATATACAATGTATATACTATCCAACAATGTATCTATAAAGTAACAGTTTCAGAAATATGCAAGGCAAAAAAAAAAGCTATAAATTTATCAGCAGCTGTTATCACAGCCCCTTGCCATCTCAGCCATGCCCCGATTATGTCACCTGGATGAAGTTTAGAAACCATAATTACAGCTTACGTCTGTTTCTCTCCGAGGAGGTACAGCAGGCAGAAGAAAAGTGGGTGTGTTGTCAACACGGCCGCACCAGAGCAACCTACGTTAAGGCATAATTAATGGAAGAAAAAGATTTGCAGGAATGCAGCTATCTAACTGGCACCGCTGGCTGTGGCTTCCAGGTCAATCTGGAGGAGCTTGTGCAACTGTGAGCAAGCAGACCTGTCTTTCCCGTTTACTACTTCTAGCTGTTGCTCAAATCCCATCCAACAGTGATTGATGGGGGGCCTGGCGAGTAGTTTTGGGAGTATCACTCAAAGGGAAGACGAAGGAAAATCGCCCGAATGTTGCCAGTTTATAAAATGGAAGCGCCGCTGGGTAAAGGATGGCAGGGGACATTCTTACCTAGGACTAATCCTTGAAAAGCTTTGCAAGAAATTCACTGCCTGACAGCAAATGTTTCAAATCCACTTTCGAGCTCAAAACGTCAGGGATAACTAGCCTAAAGGACAGCTGTATTTCAACATTTGAGTGTGTTGCAATTTGTTGTGCAAGCAACGGTAATTTAAAAAAAGAAGGAGGATGTGTGTTTGTCTGCACAGTAGGTGTTCCTGTTGTTTATTTTCACATTAGTGCTGGCAGTATTATATCTAGAGTATAGGTATAACAGATAATACATGTAGATAATATAGTATCATATATTTTTTATGATGTCCACAGTGTTTCCAGATAGATAAATGGATGATACCCCCATCTCTATAATGCTAACCTCACAGCACAAAACAACTTTTTAGACTAAGACATTGATTATCACATTTAAAAACTAGCTAAAGTGTACTGAGTCACATGTGGGTGCACTTGTGTGGTAAATTCTACCTCATGCCACAGTTTCCTGTCCTGTGTGCTTCCCATTGAGTTTCTTTTTGAAATGCAACAGTAGCCCATCTCTTGTACTGCCTCCTGACTGGCAGACCGTAATGATATTACCTCTCCTGAATGGTCATGCTCACTTAGCCCTCTGTCACTCTGCACTAGCCAGGGAAGACACATCTCTCAGCCTGTGCGAGCTGTCCTTGCCCTCATTTGCGATTGCTTCTCCTCGGCTTGGCTTGCTACAAAATACTGAGGCACACAAACTTTTCACTTCATTATCTTGCCTTTTGGCGCTTTCCACTTTTTTTTTTCTCTCAGGCTGCAAAGTATGACTGCAAATCACGGGTAATTGGCCATATATGAATCGCTTGTCAGTAGTAATCTGACAAATACTGTTTAACACAGAGAAATCATGGAATTTGGTAACTTCCAAATATAGCTTGCAGTGATGGAGGGGGAGAGGGAAAAAAAAAATCACGGGCCTCTGCTGACACACTACTGCGCATGATCCACTGTCAATCACCAGTCAAATCTGACATCAAAGCCTGTCAGATAACAGCAGCAAAATGGGTAAACTGAGTGAGTCACAGCCCACCCATCTTCTACCTCACCTGAGTCAGGAACCCTTGAGCACGCACGCACGCACGCACGCACGCGTGCACACACATACCCAATATTCAAAGACAAACCATCCAAATGGCCTCACTTTCCAGACCAAACATTAAACCAAACTTTCTCAACACGTCCCAACAACTAACACACAGAATATCCCACATTTTGAAATGGTCGCGTGCCTGCACGTTATCAAGTCCGCGTCCTCTATTTACCCGAAAGAGGGGCACACCATCGTTTTGGGCAAAGATGGCTCTGTGTTTTGAGCACAGTGTGTGTTATAAACATGACGACAACAACCCTGTAAATATCTCGCTACCATCTGGAGAGGAGCGACGAGCAGCAGACCTGTGCACGTTGCGCGCTACATTATCCATAACGCAGCTCCAAGATATGCAGAAATATGCGCCCTGGGCACCTACTGGCACCGCGGCACGACACATAACTTAGAGGAGAAACCAAACCGACACTAAATTCCACACATGAAAAACATTACAAGCTGCTTTCAACTGCAATACACAGAATCAGAAGATACAGAGAAAGTCTACTACTTACTATATACCCAGGCGGTTGAATGCAAAGCCCCGGTTACTGTAATTAAAACAGAGGAATGGAAAAAAATTAGGGATGCGCTTGTTTATTTTTTCTATAATGATACACTCAGTGTGGTAAACAGCTGCATGCATTCTGAATCATTAAGCTTTTTGATATCAAAATGTCCACTTACCGGGGCTGTCCAAATAAATTCCTAAGGAAATTCCAGAGGAGTCCCTTCTTTCTTCTCTCAAAGTCAGAAAACAGCAATGCTTTTCTTATTCCAAAAACAGGCCCGTGCTTGAACTGAAAGAGAGAAGAGACCAAAAACAGCCACAACAAATTCCATTAGAACCAGGAGTCCCCCCCCCACCCCCAACCCCACCCCCCCCCACCACCACCACCACTTAAAAAAAGTGTTGACATAACATCTGTGAAGAGCAGCAAACAAAAAAAAAAGGCAACTCGTAATAAATTGGCGGAATGGACAGATGGTACCTCCTGCTTTATCACTGTCGACAAAGACAATGAGAGCGGCAATAAGACGGGCAGAAAACTGAGAGAGCAGAGCTTTTCTTAGGAAACGCAGCCCCAGCGTGCTGTCAGATTATACCAGCACACACACACTGCTCCCGGCGACGGTTGGAGAGAGAGAGGGAGGAATGGAAGAGACCGGAGACGGGATGCTGCGCTCAGAGCTGCACTTCACAGTCCGGCCGCATGATGGCCAGCTAGAGGAGCAGCTGAAACTGGGATATTTCCCACCATGCTGAATTTAACAGCCAAATTGTCCTTCAATAAGATGCTCAAAGCATATATATATATATATATACATATATTTAAACAATCATAATGTAAAAGATATGATCTGATCTATCAGTGCAGTTTATCACTATTTATTATTGGCTGCACCAGCTTGCACATTGACAAGCAGGTGCAACCTGCCAAAATGGCAACTCAATTAAAGCCTAAAGCCTCTATAGGAGCAAAGAACATTCAGGAATTATTAGCCTAAATGTGTTTACCTGCTCGGCCATTCTGTAGTCATTTTCTAAAAGCAAATGCGGACAAGAGGGGGAAGTTTTAATATCAGCAGCAAAGTAATGGAGTGTTCTCCATATAATTGGGAGAAATGTTGGTACCCCATGGTGATGTTACTTGTCATTTCACAGGAAAAGCATGGCTGAAACTAATAACATTAACGGTGTCTCAGTTCCGCTGAGCGCCCCGTACCTTTAAGACAGCATAAACTGGATATAAATGCAATGCAGCCTTCAATCATGTCATTAATTACACCTATTTCTGACATGTTGAAATGTCTGCTGTGATAATGAAAGGGCATTGCATTAATAGTTGGTTGGGCCATCAGCTGTGCGATGTTATGATGCCTACATTGTGACAGCATGGTGCTAATTTATGTGGTTTTATACAGTTGTACCTGTATTTTCTTAACGTCTATTTCTAAGTTAGTTTCAGGGTCCTGGTCTTGTGCATGCTGGCTCACTGTCACACTGTCATGGCTGATAGGGACACTTGAATTGAACAACCTGTGACACCTGTGCTGTTGCTACTATGATAAGTCCAAATGTCTGCAGCAGGTGAAAAAGGCCTGTTGGATTAGAATTATGACCACAAGCAATTTTAATGTTTTTTTATTCATTTATAGGCATATGTGTGTTGAATATACTCAAAGTAAGATTATTTGGAGTATACTGGGCATATGGTTGGACAGTGGAGAGGAAGCTTGTGCTGCAGGACCGGTTTGAGAAGTTTTGTAAGGATATTTTGATGCTTTTTTGCCATGAAACTGGGTCACTGTTGGAATCCATTGTGTGAATACAAACTAACTACAACCACTGTCCTCTAGGTATAATATTTTAACAGTAGTGGGAAGTAACTAAGTTGATTTACTCAAGTACTGTACAATTTTAAGGTACTTGTACTGTACTTGAGTATTTCCATTTTAGGCTACTTTCAGAAGGAAATATTGTACTTTTGTGCTCTACTACATTTAACTTTAGTTACTTCTCAGAATACGATTTTACACAATGGATAATATAACAAGCTTTTTAAAATATAACATCTTGTTAAATGTCACATTTTAGATGTCTGTGAGTTGTTAGCAGCTCCACCAAATAGTGATTTTTTTCCCTCTAAACTTCTCACTTGGTTTCATCTCAATAAATGTTTAAATGATCCAATAATTCAACAAAAATGTAAGATTAGAGAAAAAGTCCAAAAAAACTAAAATAGATTTGATATCAGAGCTTTGTTTTTTCTTCTTCCCTCTCCCATTAATCATCTCACGACCCCTCAGATTTATCTGGTGCCCCTTTGGAGGGGCTCGACCCCTAGGTTGGGAACCATTGAACTAAGTGTATATGAAGTAGTTGAAAGTAGCTCCATGTTTTTTTTTACATTGTGGTATTGGTACTTTTACTTAAAGGACCAGTGTGTATGATTTAGTGGCATCTAGTGGTGAGGTTGCAGATTGCAACCAACTGAATACCCCTTCCCCGTACCTGCTAACATTTAGGTTTCCAAAATTGGGAGGTGTTTTTGGGCAACAACATTTATAACATTTTACTCGAGTTGACGATGCACTCGTTAGGCTACAAGTGCAACAAAACCTTTGCGAGTAGAAAGCCAATAAGTACTTTATCAAACCACCTGTTCAACTAGCATAAACATGTAGAAAAGCAATATTTTCAACTGCTTTGCCCGCAGTGTCCCATCCACCGCCAGAATGTTTTACACAAGTCTAGCACATCACAACGAAAGCTGTCTTCATGTAGCCTAACTGTTTATCTGAGTTTGCCACATATCTAAACATTTGGCAAATTCTTGTAAATTTAGTTACTGGCTGAGACAAACCAGCACCTCCTCTCTCTACCAGCGGTACCTGCAGGCAGTGAATCACATCAGCAGCAGAGGACAGAGGACAGGAGGTTGAGGTTGCAGCCGTGCTAGCAACTGCAACTAGACTTCCCTGCAGATTGTCAAATGACTTTTACCTGACTGTTGATAAAGTCTCAAACTGACCATCATAACATTATACTGGAAAATATGTACAACTAAATAGTGCTAAAATATATTGACATTTAGATGGACTAAATTATGTCCAACAACAAAAATCTCTGTATTGGTCTGTATTGCCCAGCCCAAACGGGCTGACAAGGCAGCCTATCAATTTTCATGTACATAGGTGTGAGACCATATATACAAATTATAGGAAACTGTACTGTACGCCTTCACACTTGACATGCATCAAATGAACTGATCTCATATTGTATGTGTGTATTATTCAGTCTAGTTTGCCTAATTTTCCAAACTTTAGAAATAAAACTAGCCCATACTTTGCACTCAATCCAACTTCTCATATTCATCAAATCAAAATAATTCAGTTTTTTTTGTTCTGCATTCTTACAAAGGTACATGCAGGTTATCATATAAAGTAGCCTACAATAAAACTAAGTGCAATTTATTTTCATCATCTCCCAGCTCACAGTTCAGTTCAGTTCAGTTCAGTTCAGTTCAGTTCAGACTTTATTTAGGACACAGCTCGTGGGGGGTCCATAGCATAATAAAGAGAGAATAAATAAACAGTATCTAAAAACAAAAACAAAAACAAAAGATCGCAGATCAAATACCCTCTACCTTCCTCACTTACCTACTTCTATTGCCAGGGGTAAGATGCCTCTTCTCAGATGGACAAAACATAGGGTTCCACACCAAAAGGTTTCTGTTCTATCTATTTGAGGGCCCTCAGCATGGAAAAGTTTGGGGACTCATCACCAAACTACATTTGAGTTGGTGCAATCACCAGAGGCAGTGCATGTTGCAACTCCTTGGGTCGCATAATTTGGGAGTATTAGTGTTTGTCAAAACATGTCATTAAAAGTAACTGAGGGCCCTATTTTACATCAAGATGCTCAGCCCATATGGGCTTACAAGGCACACACAAGAATTATTTCCATGTACACAGATGTGAGACCAAATATACAAATTTAAGGAATACTTAAATGGAATATTATGCATATGTTCATATATGACATACATCTGCACAAATAACCTCAATCTCATATTGAATGCATGTATTATTCAGTGTAGTTTGTCTGAATGCCCCCAAAGTCCCCCCATATTTCACACTCTGCTTGTATGCAGATTTAACTTTTTTTATGTGTGTAAGCAAGTGCATGTCTCTCTCTCATGCTGCTGCAGCATTTCACCCATCTGTGAGAGACAAAACAAAAATACAATCCATTAAAAAAAGAAAACATGAAGGCAAAAAGGCAGGTGGAATGTCTGCATACATAATGGTGAATTTACATTTGTATGGGCATTCTGTCTTTTTCTTGGCACAATGTTTTTAGTAACACAACAATCCACTACAGACTTTACCAGTGTGTTTACAGATGTATGTTCTACCTGACATTTTGGAGAGGATCAGATTCACATCCTCGGGCTGCAGGACAAGAGAGGAAACATCTGTGTCACAACACAATTTGTTGACAAACTGGGTTTTATAATTTAATGTTAGGGTTAACCAATTTAACCTGTTAACATAAGGTTTGCTGGTAACAGTTAGCTAATGTTAGCTAGCCAGTAAATTTCATCCAATATTTCCATGGCACATGATATGGGGCACATGCTGGCAATGTAGTAACCTACATTATTTGTACAAAACTTGTCACCCTCCATCATGGAAAACTCATGAATGTGCACTCAGAGCACGGGCTGAGACAGTCACGGAGCTTGCTGAAGCGTGCACTGTTATGTCCTGCAAAACCACAACCATCCGGGTGAAATACCAAGTTTTTAGGGAGTCACAGTGCAATGTTGCGGGCTCCATGGAAGAGGACCCGCTCCCTATGTAGATACTGTTTAAAGAGCTCATTCTAAGGTAACAAAAACAGAATGAGTCTTATTTTCTGGTTGAAAACACACTTATGAATATTATAAGTCCATTCCGCTAGATGACACTAAATTCCACACACTGGACCTTTAAGTAAAGGATCTGAGTACTTCTTCCATTACTATATTTTAATGTCAATGAATAATGTGAAAATTAACTTTTTAAATAGTTTTCAATTTGGCTATTTCACAGGCTATTTCTTTAAAATATAATATAAAATAATTTATGACTGTGATTTTGACATAATTTTAATATGCTTTTTTATCTTATTGGGAGGCATACTGATTAATACATTATTTTCTTAACATCAAAATAAATGGCAAATGGATTTTTTTTTTTTTGCAAATCAAACAGAACATTGACATTCTGCTGTATTATTAGCCTATAGCTAACTTCCCCTCACAAGTGCACTCAAGTAAGCTAGGCTGCTCATTTTTTTTTACAAGCTAAAAGTTTGTCCAAGTCAGGAGGAAAACACAACATCAGCATTGGTAACTCTGAGGTGTCTCAGCTCTTTGTCTTCCAATGTCAGTTTAATCATATCTGGACTTTAATCACCTGGTGGATTATTTTCCACAGAAACTGATGAGGAAAAACACAGGATTCAAGGTAAATTCCTGCATTCAAAGTCCTACTTAAGTAGAAGTAGCCTACTATCAGCAAAATGTACTCAAGTACACTCCTGGTTCTGCTGAAAAATGGACCCTATGACTGAAAATGACATTATTAAATTGCTTAAGTAGAATTTTACTGTTACTACTACTTTTTATACTGTTAGGTTTAGTCGGTGGTTCCTAACCTAAGGGTTGGGCCCCCTCCAAAGGGTCAGCAGTGATATCTGGAGTGTCATGATATGATTAATGGGGGAGAAAACAACCAAAAAAATGTTATATTATAAAAATATAATGTAAAAACTTAATCTGAAACTTAAACTATAGCTGTAATAAAATAAATTGTGATTTTTCAACAGCAAAAAATACAGATATAAGTATTTTACATGTATGGAAATGCTGTAGATGTTTTAAAGGCCCTGCACACCAGTGGTACACCCTCACAGGTGTTTTCACTTTTGGTTGATTAGACCTTTTCTCCAGATTGTGTGGGCAGACTGTTTGACATCTTCCTTCTCTCCTATTAGCTTTTGTTGCACCTGTCAGGGCAGGCCACCTTACACCTTTATCACTCTTATTGGTACATGGAGTCCAGTGACCTCATGTAATTCCTAGTAAGGCTCAGCCTACCTTCAAACTGAATAGAGGTGTAATCAGCCAGTATAACTCTGCACACTCCCTGTGGGCCTTTAATCCAATACTTGCAGGCATCTCATAAGAGTTTTACTATTGACTTTTGGCACATGCCTATTTTCTGGCATAATTGACTGGCAACCAGGAGTTTCATATGACTACCAATGACTTCTAGTAGCTACTTGATGAGCTCACCTAGCCTGACATCATCAGAAACATGAAAAGATGGTGATAATGGACCTGCAGCTGATTAACTTTCAATGGCTGTTTATAAAACTGATGGCAATGTTGCTTAATCTATCAGAAAGCTAACTATTATAACATTAGCTAGCCATATTACCAATATTAAACCACTCTGAAACACTGCTAGCAAGTTGTGTTCAAACATTTTGTCAACAGCTTCTTTCCCTCTGGGAGGCTCTAATATTGTTTTAGATACAAGAAAATACATATTCAACTATTTATTCAACCAACAGTAATAGTTTACTTAGAATGCTAATCACGTAAAATTTCAAAATTGATGATAAAACTGATAAAACAAACGGACTTTTTGAGTTTCCGCTGGTTGCCTGGCAACCATGTGGTGACAATAAGACTTAAGGAAGTCACTGCTCTCGGCCAAGAAATAGTCCGACACATAACCCCCTGGAAAACCACAACTTATCATTCACAGGGAAAAAAATTGGAGAGAAGATAAAGTTAGCATGCTAATTTAAATCCTAAATCAGTCACTATATCTCATGTACTCTGCACATGATTCAAATTTTGGCCAGCACAGAACAGTATTTGATTCAGTCCAGAGAAAGATGTGGTGATGACTAGTGTGATCTCTGTGCAGCAGGGCAAACAGTTGGGCTTCCATTAATGTTGCACAGAGCTCCATTTGTATCTGTAATTGTGTCGTTTTGGGGCAGCCCTTGAGCTCAGCAGCAGCTGTCCACTGAGAGACAGCCCCTGTAGGGAAATGAGAAACTGAACACCAGCCAGTGCTTCCCATAAACAAGACTGTGGGGATAATCCATGACTCCCTGACCGAGTCACTGGACTGAATGTTTACATGCTTCATCCATCATCTTCTGTACAGCTGCCTAGAGGTGTGTGCCTTAGATTGGTGTTACAGCAGACTTGGCTTAGGAGGACAGTTTCCAATGCTGCTGCACTGTGTTCTGAATGTGCAGCAGAGGAGCATTACGCCTTTCTTTAGTTTATGTGAGTACTTTGTGTGACTGTTCATACTTGGCCTGTGTACTCCAAGACCACAGGTCAGGGGGCTCTGCACTTCGATATCAGCATGGATTGAGGTAGCATTACCCAATAATCTTGAACATGTGCCAGTATCAATCTGCTGAGCTGAGCATATTTTAAAGACTTGCTTATGCAAATGTAGGCTGTCTAGGCCAATTTCTGACCACTAGCATAAGTAAAATCATTATTTGTTTTTGAAAAAAATATCCTCAACTATATCAGGAACATTAATGGTTTCCATAAAAAGTAACTGAATGCTAACACTGCAGAAGTTACAGGAACTCCTTTGCTCCAGCACAAAACATGTAATACAGGATGATAAGCAGAAACACATTCTACTTGCAATAAGAATTTATAAGACAATGTGACAATTTATAAGCAATGAGCCAAGTTATGCAAGACTAAGAAGCAACACATAACTGACATACAAAATGGATAATGTGCAAATACCGGCAGAGAAAAAGTAACACAGAGATGTAATTGTGTTGGGGGAGGCGGGTGCAACAGATGAAGGTGGATAGGTTCCATGTAATCCAGGTGGCAATTAACCTGTGCTGACTTTGAGATGACAGTTTGGTGGCGAGGCTTCTGAGGTGTGTGGGGTCAGAAGCAACCTCGTCAGCTTTCCTCTTCATTGATTGATGTTAGTTCACAGCCAGCACTTAGTTCAAATCTACAGTCTTACATACTGCGCTTCCTGTCAGGAATTTGGTAACATATCAACAGGTGTTAAAAGGTAAAGTTAGCTGACTGTGGAGCAATTTTTTTCATCTTTAACTAAGTAGTATGCCCTGTAAGTAAACTATAAATGATAAAGAAGAGGGTTGATAATAGACTCAAAATTAGGCAAATGTCAGAGGCTTGGAGGTTTTCATAACCACTGGCCATTCTTATGGGATGATTGCAGGGAGGTGTTAAAGGTTGCCATTAGGTCTGCAACCTGGCTTGAGCCCAAGAGAGCCCAAGGGTAGGGGTGGGAGATATATCAGACATACTGTACATATAGTATACTATACAAATGTATTGCAGCTTGTTCTATGTGGGATGTAGTAAATAACTATATCGCAATCATTGAGTACAAATTGTCACGTAATAAAGAAAATCGCTTTGGTGTTTTGCTTCTCTCACTCTCTCCTATTACTCTCTCCCTATCACAGACACACAAAGAAAAAAAAACTCACATACATGCTTGCATACAAGCTTTATCTTACTTGCACACATAGTTCTGTCTGAATGGATGAGGAACCTGGTATTTCTTAAACATTTTATTTTTCTGTAGTTATACTGTAGAAAAATATGTATTTACCTACTGTAGAAAATACAACTGCTATACAGTGGGGGAAATAAGTATTCAACACGTCAACATGTTTTAAAGAAAACATTTCCAGTGCAGCTATTCACATGCAATGAAGACCAGACATTGTTATTAACTTAATAAGGCAACACAGCTAAAGAAATCATAACATTCCAATCAATAAAAAAAGTTATGTGCATTAAATTGGAATGACACAGGAAAAAAGTATTGAACACACTAACTGAAATATTTGGTGGGGAACCCTTTGTTTGCAATGACAGCCTCAAGACGCTTCCTGTATGAAGAAACTAATCTCTCACATTGTCCAGGGGGATTTTGGTACCATTCTTCTAAGGAGACAGTCTTCAAATGTTGAAGATTCCAGGGGGCCCGCTGGTGAATCTCTATCTTCGGTTCCTTCCATAAATGTTCAATTGGGTTCAAGTGATGACAAGGTGATTGACTGGGCCATTCCAACACCTTTATTTTCTTTCTCTGGAACCAGTTGAGTCTCCTTTGCAGTATGTTGCTTATGGGAACATTTAGGAGTTGATGCATGATGATGCATTCACAGATGGCTAACCCTTTTTAGATAGAATCACAGGTAAACGGCTACCTCCTGGGCATTGCTGCCTGTTGCACCTCCGACAGTGCCATCAGAGCAGCTGAAGGGTCGTCAGCCAGGAGCCACCCTTCATTGATGTTTCGCTCCATTAATCCTGGAACATCTCACGGTGGTGGAGCAACAGCAGGGACATCTCCCTATTGCCACTGCAGCTGACCCTAGGACCCTTGCCTTTCCCACGCCTTGACCTTCCTTCTTAGCCAAAGCTAGAAGCTCCCATGTTCTGCCTCATCGGCCAGATCCCTGAGTGCCTTCTTCAGTTTAGGACCAGTCACTCCCACACTCCTCAAGAAGTGCTGAGTGGATGTTCCAACAAACCCTCTGCAGCCAACCTCCACAGGGCAGGTGACAGCTGACCTCCCTGTTTCTCTGCACTCAGCTGTCAGCTTCATGTACTTGTCCTTTTTCCTCTTGAAGGCAGCCTCCATCCCTCCCTTCCAGGGACAGTGAGCTCTGCCATGATCACTGTCTGGGCTGAGGTGGACCATAGGATGGTGCCTGGTCGCAGAGAGGTTGTGGTGATCTCCGTCGGGAACTTAAGCTGCCAATCGAGGTCCACTCTTAAGTTCCATTCCCACCCAGGTGTTAGAGCTGATCTCTTCCTCCAGGTAATGTTCTGTGCCCCACCTCCTTGTCCTACGAAGTGGATTGGCCACTGTGTTGATGGGTGGTCTCTGGTTGCTTCCAGCCTGCATGTCCCAAGGACTTCAGCCAGCTTCCACAGGACTCAGTTGTGGCACCACCTGTACCGACTCTGAGCTGGTGCTGTTTTACAGAGTTGGCAGTTTTCATTTGAGCCATTCCAGACACAGGTTGCTGGGGCTTGGGAGAGTGTCATAAGTGGACCTAATGAGGAAACTCAGCCTGGCTTGAGGTATCCTCCACATGTCAGTCCTTATGGTCCTGTTGACCACTCCCTCCCAATTTGTCCAGCCTCCTTGCTGCTGCTGACTGAGTGCTCTGATCTTATGTTGCCCCCCGTCCTGACCACCTCTGAGATCACCAGTTCCTTCCTCTCCTTCTTTGTGGCTTTGGACCACATCTTGGGAGTTGTTCCCCACCCCTGGCCAGCCCTCCCTGACTGTGTCCTGCTGACAATCTCACGGTGCCTCAGCCTCCTGATGGCTTGGTTGACTGCTTGCTCGGCCTTCCACTTGTGTCCAGTTTGGACCAGGGCCTTTATGTTCTGTACAGACGGATCTGACGTGCCTCTCAGCTCTAACACAATCGGTCGGACAGATCAGCTGTATACAGTCTCCCTAGGCTTCAGACAGCAACAGAATCCTTTCTTCATCCACTGTGAAAGAGATAAGGTCGTTCCTGGCTCCTTTCCGGATTGAGAGGCTGCGAGACTTGGATGGTTTGACAGGTTTGATTCTAAAAGAGTGGAAGTACTCATAGCCACATGCACTAACCCAGCTGTTTCTAATTAGCAAAGGTAAGAGTTAATTAATGGATTCACCTGGTTCAGTGCTTTTTCTTACTGTGTGTTCAATACTTTTTTCCTGTGTCATTCCAATTTAAAGCACAGAACTCTTTTTATTGATTGGAATATTACGATTTCGTTAGCTGTGTTGCCTTATTGAGTTAATACCAGTGTCTGGTCTTAACTTCAGATGAAAAGCTGCACTGGAAATATATTTAATGAAAAAAAAGTTGACGTGTTGAATACTTATTTCCCCCACTGTATGTACTTAATGAGGAAGGCAAGGGCTAAACCAAAGGTTATCCGCTTAATTCCTTCTTTAATTTGTCTACAAATTCCATCAAATTAGTCTAGTATAGTGTTACACCCTGTCTCCTATAAACTGTTAAAATATTACGGTGTTAATATGAACCTTGTATGTTTCAGTTGTCACAGTGTCAGATCATCCATTGGGCTAGGGTGGTTGACATGACCCATGTATCTATCATCCAAGGTTGGGCTCTCTTGTGAGAGAAAGCTACATTGCAAAAGTGCTCTTGACCTTTTTGTGGATGTGTTGTGATTTGTGAACATTTCATTACCTGTTGATTGACTATTGTGTGGTTTTTAACCAATTCTAGTCAGTTGGCATCACTGAGGGGAAAAATCTTATTACACACATGATGCCTCACTAACATACTTTGCACACAAAGACTAAAATGTTCTAAAACAATTTTGCAAACACTGGTGGAGATACAGACCATATACTGCTCTCTGAGCATTCACAATGTCTAAATAACTGCGTGTTTATCTAGATAGAGAGGATTCCTTATTACATACTGTATGTAAGTAACCACTGTATAGTGGATTGATACATAAACATTGATGCACTTTTGTATACTGAAGTGAAAAGTATATTGAGAATTTCAATACAATTTGAGAATGTCTCAGGTACAGTCTCACTCACATTAATCAGTGTAACCTGTGTAGTTTTACCACGTTACCTCAGACACAGTGGCACTGAAGGCATTATATTGACACACCAGTGAAACCTACTGAGGAGGAACAAAATGGGATTCTGCTCTTAAAGCCTTATTTTTACTCAGTATTAGATTGGGCAAAAAATATAGCTGAAATTCTGCCAAGTATGCAATATAAATAAACGTTGAGTGGGTGAAGCTGTGCTCACTGCTTTGTATCTGATATTCACTTTGGTTCACACAGAAGTAAGGTGATATTTATGAGTCATTGTATTATTCTGGGAAACTGGAATTATTTGGAATGTTCTCTTGCTCATACCCGTTTCAAGAGGTGCAGTTCTGTGACTCCACAGCTCTTTAGTACCTCTTGTGATCACTGTTGGATTATAAGGCAAAGAAGATTTGCATATTTTTCTTTTCCCATGAATTCATTTGACCATTTTGAATATGTCACATTTCAGCGCATGTTCTCTCTTCAATTGTACAGTGTGCTCTGATCAATTCTGAACACTTGTTTGTTGTGAAATATATTTGTTGATGTAAAATACATTATGAGATGAATGAGTGAATGTACAGTATAAAGGATAAAGACCGGGAGGGAGGAAAGAAGAGACGGGAGTATACTCACCCTTGTGATGCTATCATTAGCTCTCTATAGATTAGAGCGCTAACCTCACGCTGGCCTTGCCTGAGGTAAGAATGATGAGAGAAACTGAGATCAGTTGGCAATGTGCCATGCTAAAACAACAGTGCAAATCCTTCTATGTTGTTCTCTGTTTTCACAAACAGCATGTTCATTCCAACAAAAAATTTCACGCTGACAGCCGAGTTTGGGGGGCAAGCACCAACGTTAACTCGCCTGTCACAAACAATTATATTGGACTGAAAGGCCCCTGTCCTCAGCAGATCTCCTGAGGCTCAGACTGAAAGTGATGGAGAACAGTGACAAAATCATTAAAAAAGCCATTCCCATTCCCAAGCTTGAACATCAGCCTCATGGTGGCCTAACCACAACTATTCAGTCTGCAGGGCAACCATACTGTAGTTACAGCTTAGATAAGCAGTCTGTAACTTTAAGCCATGCACTGCTGTCTCACGGCTGAGGTCACATGTAGTGTGGGAAATATTCCTCACATTTGACATAAAGATCCAAGACACTTAAAAAGCCCTCTTATCATTCAAGATATATACGTAAAGAAAATTATGATCGAATTTTTTTTTTTATCCTGACCTATGGGAAGCATAAGAATGTCTGCTAAAAGTGCAGACTTTGTTTAGGTAAATGACTAATCACAACTGGGATTGGTTTGAAAATATGAATGAATGGAATGGAATCCATTACATATATTGCCATCAATTCTATGTCCAGCCCTGGAGGTCTTTGGCGTAATAAGAGTCCCACACAAAAGGATCCTAAAGGAATGAGTCAGGACTGTGATTGATTCTAATTGGACTGGTATTTTAGAGTCAGTCATCTTAAAATTCCTAATGGATCCCTGAAGAACTTCTCTGAAGAACGCTCTACTGCATTCAGAGTCAGAGTCATGATGAACCTAGTGATATTGACATCCTAAAGATCTTGTCAGTTAAACGGCAAATGAAACAATGTTTTGCTGGAGAACTGCACACATCTACACCAATTAAATAACCAGAGTCTTGGTTGCTGTCACGAATTGGAGGTTAGTCCCTACTGCAGAGTTTTCCTCTGTCTCTTTGACTCATTAAAGGCTGCTTGATGCACGTTTGGAGAACATGCCCCCCCCCCCCCGCCCATATGAGCTCACAGTTGAGAAGGGTCTGACAAAGGAAAAGGTGTTTTCCAGCCCAGCTATTTTCTCATTCATTTGCACATTCAGAAGTCACAGTTGACCAAGCATTGTTAATAGTGGCTTAATGAGATGGGATTACTCATATGCCTTGCCAGAAAATGTTTACATGCTGTGTAATCTGAGCCAAGCTGCTCTGTACAAGGAAATCCCAAGCCCAGTGACATAATTATATGGTGTCTTATTGTTTAAACAGTACAGTTATTTTTTGTTGCTAAAATTATATAATTTATGTACTTTATTTATCAAGATGACCAATCTACATCACACAGGCCTCACACCCTATAGGACCCTATATATAGGACCCTATATATTTATTTATCTTTGTCATCTTTTTATCCATCTATCCACTGAAATGTCTTATACTGTACATGTACAGTATATGCTCAGCAAATCAGGATGAGCCTGTAATGCTATGTGGGCTACTCCTACAAAGAGCATTCTGCACCATTCTTCATCTACTTTTCTTCAGCGACAGAAAACAACAATATTGCAAAGGATGATGTCAGACAGCTGTGGCTGGCTTCTTTCTTTTGGCCTTGCCGTGGTTACTGTCAACCCGCACCAGCAGTGACTCATCTGCTTTGGCACTCCAATGTTGGCTTCTGGGACCAGACAGACTGCACTGACTATCTTACCGTGCCAGCAGCAGTGATTTTACTCCCAGCGATATGCCCCCTGGTGATTGTGCACTGTGAAGACAGCAAGATGTAGTTTGGTGGTGATGCTTCGGATCCCTACTCCTTTGTCCCTGTCCAGACAAACTGCTGCCATGTACCCCTCTGGAGGAAGGCAATAACTTTGTGTTGCTCAGCAGTGAAGATGAAACCATGTCCTCATTCTCCACTGAGGTGGTGTAAAGCTTCTCCACTGTCTCAAAGGGAAACCCCAACTCTCTGCACTAGGGAAACCCCTATCTTACTGGATGGCAGTTTGGCTGTCCTCTTCAATTTCACCTATACTAGCTGGTCTGTGAGTAGAAATGCTCCTGTGATGATGTAAAACGCTTCTTAACAAGATATTTCTCTTGGCAGCATAGTTAGCAAGAATAGTCAACAACCAAGCTATGTCCTGCATACAGTTAACAGCAGGAAGGACCTTTATCTCAAGAGAGACTGAGTTCTTATGTCTTACTGAGTGGGAGACATAAAAAAAACATCTTGAAAGTTGCAACTTCTGTAATGGACCATGTCACAGCTCTGGCCATGTCCAATGCCCACTATGTTGATTAGGCATGACTACCCTCAAATGGGGAAATGAGGTTCTTGTGGATAAAGAAGAAACACAGCTGAAGCATCATATTCCACTGTGCTTCTGCTAATTAGAAGGTACAGAGCTTTTGAATATCCAACAGGAAAGATCAGTCCAGCCTTTTACTTAAGCGTGTACACTCCCCTCTGGCTCCTTGCATGCCAGCATGCCACTGCAAGCCAGTGCCTCCCAGGGTTTAGTACTGAACTCTGTACTTTTTAAGAGTACTGACCGAATAACATCAGTACTACCGAGTACCGATTCACGTTAGATCAATCCGTGCCAAATGTCACTACCTTATGGGACTGAGAGTGAGCCTGACCCCGAGCGCAGCAGGACTGAGAGTGAGTGCAGTCCCGAAATAAGTTTTAAAAACACACATTTACAGACCAAAGTGTCTCACACAGAGGCTCCAACACTGACAGGAGCACCAAACCGGAGCTAGTTAGCATGGCTAGCATTGTTAGGATAGCTGTGCCGTACTGTGTGTAGCCCATAAACTGTATAAAAATAAGGTGTAGCCACGGTGTTGCCAATTTAACAGCTCTGTGCTGGGCAGGTGACAGGTGTGTTACGGTGTTTGTTTGCTCTAAAAGACGTCACAGCGTGGATATAAAGTCACACAGCTGATGTACTGTTAGCCTAGCAAACATATGGATATCCATATGTTTACATATGGTCTCTCTGTAATAACAAAGTAGTATTTCTTTGTTATTACCTATTACTTTGTTATTACAGAGAGAATAAAATACCGAAAAAAGTACCGTTGGGTACCGGTATCGGTTCAAATGTAAACAGTACCCAACCCTAATGCCTCCAGACTGCCCTGTGTGACGCTTACCTAACTCAACCATTGTGGTCTAAGGGGTGCTGTGGTTAACCTGCTGACTCGCAGGGATCCCCCAAGCCAGTGATGAAGAAAGCATGACTCCATACAGGACTGGTTGACCCAGCATGTGTGACACGCAGATGGCAGTCCCAGCCATGTGACTGACTGCATGAATCCACAGTCTCCCACCCTCCCAAGAGATGAAACGCCCAGCCCGAGGCAGCCACATAGATATATTACATCAGAGTAGCAATTAACACTGTGTTTCTGTTGTATTAGGCTGCCACTATTATGATTGTGCAATTACACATGATGATCAAATTAATCATGGTGCAATAGTTGGATAGGTCATCATATATGTATCTAGAAATGCAGAAGACAGCCCGAGCATAGAGGGTTGTGTATTTACTGGTCTAATGCTGTGTTCGCCATAACATTAGCACATTATATACTGCTTACCAAATAACCAGACAGAATTAAACAGCAACTTCAGCTTATTTAACTTTTAGTCTCCAAATGACATTTCATGAAGGTCATACTCCATCCATTATCTGTCCACTTAATCCAAAAACAATAAATGCTTTAAAGTGAAAATCCCTTCCACTCTGTGTGTTCTGTGAATACAAAATGAACACCTGTGAAGCCTAAGCTGCATTAGGAATCCTCCTTTACCTACAGAAGCATAATTACCCAACTGTCACATGCCAGTCGTCTGTGGGTATGCAAATGAGGTAAAGCTTCATGAAATCATGTACAGTAGGTTACAAAGCAATTTTCCCCTCATGACACTTTTATTAAGGAAAGAAGGCGATTTTGTTTTGCTCCACTCAGCCAAATGCTTAAAGTGTTTGAGAGAGATAAGGACATCTGCATATTGAATCTTTCCGACCTTTTTTATCCTTCCAGAAACTGGTAGTTATCAGGCAGCTCACCTGTTGAGATCGTTTTTTTAAAAAGGCAGTTTTGCAAACATTCATATTTTTACCTCTCACCCATTTAGCAACTAAAAAGACTAAGATGCTATTTTACATAGCTTAGTCCAAACTGAAGTTAATTCACACCCACAGGAGTTCATTTTACCAGGAGATCTCAATAACTGTTCAATAATTAACAATAAAGGCAAGAAGACAGTCACCAGAGACAATGCTATTTGAGTTAAAAGCGTATGGTCAATGCTTTGACAAATGCATCAGAGTAATGGCTTGTTGGTGTATCCAGACATAATCAAAAACACTACAATTTTAAATGAACTAGAGGGGATAACAATTTGTCAGCTGTAATATGTGAGCTACCTCTCTTGCAAAATTGGACAGAATACTTTAACATATAATTATGACGTTGAACATAACTGGTAGCAGCATGATGTTTGGCATCAACCATCTTTTAAAGTGATGTTGGCACAGGTACCGGATGTTTTGGCACCACATGTTGTAGTTATGTTTTTGAGGGACAGTTGTTAAGTGTTGTCTGCACTGTTTTACAGTAGCACACTGCACCCACCAGCTGTTTAAGTGTGCTCACAATGACTTTTTCACCTCCAACAAGCACTGCTCTACTGACATTATGGATTCACTGGACAAGAGCTGAAAGTCTTGTGGCCCTACACCAAGACTAGTAAAGAAGTGCTTTACTGTATCAATAACAGCCATGTTGTCCTTTGACATTGTGGTGTACCTCTACATCCAGTGATGTTTGTGTACATGTGCCTGGTATTGACACAAGTGACCACAAATGGCAGTCCTTGAATAGGTCCCTAACACTTTGGTGAAGGGGAAGCTTCTGTTTGTACCAGTTAAAGACAATTTCACCTGCTGTGAGGACCCAGCTACAAATTTGACATACAGTATACTTGATATATACTGTACATCAATTAAAATTCATTGCAATTAAGCCCCAATATGTACTCTTTCTAGTGCATATGGACACACATATATATAAGTATAATTAAAAGACAAATAATCACATTTGGTGGCTACGCATTTGTAAAATAACAATTTGTTTGCCTAATAAGGCTTCTTAAAGGTTGTGTAAATGAAAAGGGACTGTTTTTTCATAAGCGCTGCATAAGCTGTAATGGAACAGCTCAATCACTCCACGAGACAACCTGGCTTGCATTGGTGTTATGAAAGTACATGGCTTCCACATTCATTATTATTCACACAAAATCTGGTTTAATGTTTTTTTATCGGTTGAAATCATACGGCATGTAAAATGGAGTATGAAGTAGAGATGATTATATTTTGTCTAATGCAGTTCCCAGATGGCAGGTGTGTTGGAGAGACTGCATAGTATAAGAATAATATTGTACTGATTCTCTCCTACCAACATGTACCACAAACCTCCCCTTAACCAATAACTTTCTGCCCCCTTTGAAGCCCAGCACCACAGTGCTGAACACTTACATTCTCATAGCTATTGATATTGTAGCATATCTGGTGTGCTCCCTTATAGCCCTAGGTTTGGCCAGTGCTCCAATTAGTTTCACCCTCGGGTCTTCAATCTCTTAACTTTTGAGTCACTACCCTGCTGCCAGGTTATACAGCCATTCCATGCAGCTCAGCAAACTCTTCTTGGTCTTCTCCCTATGTCATATTAAGAGCATTAATAGCATCACATTAATGTACATGTGTATGGTTGAAAATGTTCTACCATAAATACATGCTAAAATCAAAGGATGGACAAGGAAGGTAATAGATTTTTTAGTTTGTCCCAGCAAAAATCTCAGATCTCTGCTATCAAATCAACTCACATATGACCTGCACCCTTGTTATCTAGTAAACATGTAGCCAACAGCCTTGTATCTCACTTACTCTCACAAAGTCTTTGAAGAAACTTGAATAACGCTCCAAGTGAGAAGTGGGTTTTTTTGTGATCCTACGTACAGGTTAAGGAAAATTATTTAAGAGGGGTCCTTGCTATTTTAGCCAAAGGGTGCCCCATAGTGCTAAAGTTGCCTGTATTGCCTCGATACTGTAACACTGGCTGCCACTGGTCAAAATCTTTGCACGTCTTTGTCATGCTTTAGAGTAGACATATTCATAAACTAAGACAAGCCTCACCTTTCAAAACGCTAGCAGCCGCGACGCACTACATCTCTCAATTACTGATGGCTGATATCTGCTTGTGGTGGGACCATAAATCCAGCTCGAGTGCAGAACTGTCTCAGGATCTTTTCAGTGCAATTACTCTCACAGTACTGACCAAAGTTCTTCTGCAGTTTTGAAGTTGATGGACTTCCTCCTGCCGAATGTTTGAGAATCTCTCAGCACAGCCACAGTCCATAACCAAGCACTGACATTTCCACCTGGCACATGGATAAATCTAACATGAGTGCCAATTTCCATCAAAACATTCACCAGATCCTCTGCTGTAAACTGATATCTGGTACATACTGCTACTTGGCTGTCAACTTTCACAGTGTTGACACAACCACAGTCAGATGCATACTGCAGGGCAGCTATCTCTGCGCAGCACAAGGCTTGAGCAAGTTGCTTGGTACAACCTTGACCAAGACGCAAAATTTCGATGAGGCGCACCCTTTTAGCTGGACTTCAACAGCAGATGTTTCAGTGCTATCACTTGGGCATAACATCTGGACCGTCTGTCAGAAACAAGCTGAATAAGCTATCCAACTATCCTCAAGTTGTCACCACAACCTTAGTCTATGATCAAGGATATTCTGCAGGCAGTTTACCATCAAAACATCTCCACAAAATATCTGCACATCTCCAATATGAACCATCTGGCTATTCTCTTTTGGGTACATTAGCACAGTCTTGGGTCATAACAGAAGCCATTGGACGAACGTCAGGAAAAAATAGTGTAACAAAACAAAAGCATGTCTGCTTCTAAACCTCTTCTGAATTAAGAGCTTTGGAGTAAACAAATCCACTTGGATGTGAGAAGGCAACAGTAAAAATGCTAAATAAGTTTCTGCTCAGTCCAGCTAAAGAGGATGCCAAACAAACTAGGGTCATCAGAGCGACATATGCCACAGAGGTCGGCCACCACAGCTAGAGGCTCTCTTATTAATTGCCTGTCAGATGTGTTTCTCAGGTGTGGCCATGGCAGATGGCCTACAAGGCTCACTGAAGTGGCTTCTTGCCTCAGCGTGTGGCATCTTACAGTTACATAGAGATAACTGTGCTCGGCCATCTTAATTGTGTCTGGTTGCACAAATACTTTTAATTACCATGATGAAGATGTCCATTCTAAAATTCCTTTTTTGTCCATACGTACAATATAAAAAGGTGCATATAACAAAACATACTGCATATGGTTATATGATGTGTTTTTCTCACTATTTACTGGCAATGTGTTGATGGGGAGTATCATCAAATTCTGTGAAAGACTTGTACAATGTGCTGATAATGCCTCTAAGGGAGGACAGATCAATTCAAAGGAAAGACACTGAAACACAATACATAATTGAATCTGTATATCAATAGAAATGTTCAGTTTTTATAACTAAATAATTCAAGAGCTCTTCCACAGATCATTTAAAAATATAGAATGGATTCCAGGAACAGTGTATTTTAAATAGTTGAATTTAGATGTCAATTTGATATCCAAGAAGTTGAGGTTGCAGTTGATCAGTCAGTCATGATTGATTGATTTTGATATACATATAACATGCAGCATCATGAAGCGTGTGAGCATGTTTAAGTTTCCCTTACTTTTTCTTTTTTTAAGGTCGAGTTTTGGTGCACAAATGCACAGTACAGATGTAAATGCATAGATATAGTTATGGTTCCAAATAAGCTTTAAAAAAATATTCAAATGAAATAAAGTAAACCATTAAATGAATGTTAGGTTTCTCTGAATATAAAAATCAGCCAATGCTGCTGCACCGGTAGAAATGAGATGCTTAATATTTGCACCTATCAGAGAGGTGAAATCAATTTCACACTAGTGTCGGTATTTTCAAGAAAATGATGGGCTTAAGCAATAAATGGGGAATGCTGCTGTATTAGCTGTTTGATAGAAAGGACTTGGATTCACACTGCCTAGTCTCTCGCTTACAGGCAGTGTGAGGATCTACTTTAATAATATGAGTTTATTGCTTTTTGTAATGCATTTCACTATTTCTAGAAATTAACTCTGGGAAAACCCAGAATTTTTCCGCATTTACTGATTGTTTTGGATGGTGTCAACTGTCCATCACATAACCATGGGCAAACAGCTCATGAAAATGGTCTAAACCCAATCTTTGTTGGAATCTGGTCTTTGGTCTGGTTTAAAGGAATTATAAAATCAGTCCGTGAAAAATATATCAATGTCGATTGATTACTTTGTCCTAAGCACTGAATAGGTCATTGTGAGATTCTGGAAAAAATGGCAGCACTCAAGGACAATTAGGTTTGTAAGGAACTTAAAGGGGGTATTCAGGAGTTGGAGTTTTATTGACTTCAGTGACAACCAAGAAATTGCTGCAACATAAACATGTATCTTACAAAGCTCATGGCTCTCTCATTTCTCAACGCTTCACGTTAACAGACGTTGATAAATTTTTCCGCCGACATAAAGGACCGCTCCACCTCCGGCACATCTCTCCGTGTTCTCTGCTTTGTTTTGAATCTGAGCATGACGGGAGAAAAAAATCCATCTGTCTCACACATGACAAGATAGTGAAAAAGATCGGTTCATGTTCCCTGTCAAAATAACCAGAGGCCTTTGAAATTATATGTGACAGATATTACCAGGATTAAGGTTATTACTCAGTGATATTCCAGAGGTGGTTTCTCATAAAACTGTAGCGTCAGCTGTTGGCAGACTGAAAAAGAAGCCATGTAATAAACTGAATACTAACCTTGTTCTTTAGCGAAATATAACATCATGTGTCACTGTCGCTCGACCACCGCAGAAGTGAGTCACCCCTTGGAAAACCAATAGCCATCTTTAACATGTTTATACACATTTGGCCCTCAGTTATTACTCCGCAACACATGGGTAACACTTATTTTCTTTCAGCACAAGGCCCTGCCAAATGTGCACCACATTGCAAAACACCCTATGACTGATATTGACATTGATTCCCTAGCAGGCTGGTCACACCATGAGTCTATCACCAGATTCTGAGTTGATTACAGTAGAATATAATTTATAATCTGACATTTTCCATGAAGACAGAGGCTCTATTTGCTTGCGTCAGGCAATGAAGCATACTGTATATGCTAAAGTCTACAAAGTACAATACAACCCAGCTGCATGGAATGAAAAGGTATAGTGTTTGTGTGAATCTGGTTAAAACGCCTCACGCCCCCGAGCCATTTTTTATTTTTATTTTTTTTTTCTGTCAACATCCGAGTTAATAGATCTTGTTTTTTTTTTCCTGCCTTTGTTCATTCGTTCTCCACCGCTCTTCAAAGGAGGTGATTTCTCCCCATGTTTAATATCTGATGATATTGGTCTGAGTGTTGGGTGAAAAACTCTTGAGCAATATCTTTTCCAGCCCGCCCTCCACCCCCGTCAAAAATTCAATAACATCCCACTAAGTTGGATCTTTGAAGTGACTATATCAACTTGCAGAGGCTTGGGGAAAAAAAAAAAGTTGGCTGATGTGGCGGGTTTTTACAGTTTCCTCTATAAGCAATTATACCAGAGAAATGTGTCAAATATCATGTCAGAAGATCAAGCATTGAACACTTCTATAGGCTGCATGCCATGACTTGTCAAACTGTTGATGTTGAGAGTTTATTCTTGGTTGTTGTTTAGAGCAGTGTTATTATTTATTTATTTATTTTTCAGAGCATATGTACCTTTTTCATATGAATATCAAAATGAAAAAAGGAATGTATTGTTATGCACATACAGTTCATTATTCAAGGTTGTGTATTGTTCTGGGGACTTTACTGTGCCACAAGCAGGGTGATCAGCTGAGGCATAGGAAATTAAATCCCCCCCTCCCCCCTTACTTGTTCTCTCTCTCTCTCTCTCTCTGTCTCTCTCTCTCTTTCCCTCACCAAACATTTACTCTGCTGGGCACACTTTCTGAAGTGTGAACTGAATTATAGATTTCTAATTTCATCTAAACTTGGGGCCAGTAGGCCTTTGGTGAATAGCATGGATATTTTATCACAAATGAAAAAGTAAATAAAAATACAATAGCCTAAGGGCCTGGTGGAAGACTATACTTTTTTGAGAGGATAAATGAAGGGAATTTTGACAGTAACAAAGTTTCAGTCATTTCCTCTGGGTTCAGTCCAAAAATAATACAAGCAGGAAGCTGGCCCACTTGGTTATGATGTACAAACATCAGGTCGTAGTTTAGACCTGCTCCCAAAGGCTTTCACCATTCTGTGCCACTCTACAGGTGTACAACACAGTGTAAAGGGGAAATGTTGCTAAAATCTCCTGTCCAACTGAAGACCAAGTCTGGCCAGGGAGAGGCTGATGCATGACTAATTAATTTACCTGTTTTCCCACTGGGGGGTCAGCTTAAGGCAATTCAATGGCAGCCAATCAGTGCAGGTCTTTGTTTTACACAAGCTTGCAGTCTTTGGGGAAAAGGTGAGAACATTTCCATGATGAGCATGAATTGTTTTACTCATTTCTTTGCCTACTGAGAACACTATGGGTTGTTAGCTAGCCTATGTCACACTACCAGCCTTAATTAGAGCAGCATACAAAAACAGGCATTAGCATACAAATATTTGTAGATGATATGGTTGAGTGTGCATAATGATGATTCCAAGGGGCTTTACAGTGAGACAGAAAGAGGGAGACAGAAAGTCAGGGGCGAGAGGGAGGAGCAAACGATGAAGAAGTGACAGAAATGACTAATAAGGGTAAAGCAAGAGTGAGAAAGCATCTAGTGAAGGAAACAGGTGTATGATCAGCCTAATGATGGAGCAATCTGCATTCATTTTCTGATTGTGCTACATCTGTAAACATTTGAACTCAATAATATCAGCGCAATGGTTTTCAGGAAGTAATCAAAGAATTGTTGACTGATGGGGATTTCAAAGAAAAATACAGCCGTGGATACTGCTGTTAAATATGTTTGGCAGAAATATCAGTTTGTAATGTGTGAGTGCATAGAGAGTCATTTTATGAAGTATTGTGGTTTGCCTTTCTGGTAAGCCACTTTCACTTCATCGTGCCCATTCTACATCTATTTGATGTAATGATTTTCTATTTCTTCAACCTCCTGCAAACCCCAGAAAAGGTCTCTTTCTCTCTCTCTCTCTCTCTCTCTCTCTCTCTGCGCTGTGTGCAAACAGGTGGAGACTCCAATAGTATTTTCATTCAAGAAAAGCGACAGGGGAGAATATGCTCGTGTGCCGTGCCCAGTTGATTAAAGTACAAAAACGCACATCGCAGAGGGCACTGTATTTCATGTGCTGCAAACAACAGATAAAGCTGTGACTGCATTGCATTCGGTGTAGCTGCTATCAGCGTAGAAAATTGCGTCTGCCTTTCTCCTTGTATGATTGTTGAATGGTGATGCAAAGTGATGACTTTCGAAAAAAAGCAGTTTCTTTTTGATTCTGAAAAGCTGACACCGAAAGCTGACATTTATGTTTGATGTTTTCGATAGATGAAAGATTTTCTGTCATCATGCTCTTTTATTACTTGTGTTTGATATATTTGGTTTTGGCATCGTGTCATCCACATTTGGCTAGATACATGTGGAAATCAAATACTGAAATGGACTTGATATCTGCTTTGATTTGTTTGTTTTCAGCAGTATTAAAGGCGTAATGTGCAGGATTTGTCGGTTGATGTTTGTAAACACAACATTCAAAGTTCCAGATTTTGTGTGAATGCATTCGAAGCACACGCTCACCCTATCTGCTGTGGCCTCTCTGCTCTGTGTGTGTGTGTGTGTGTGTGTGTGTGTGTCAGACACACAGACAGAGAGCAGAGGAGAGAGACGGAGACAGCAATGTAACCTGGTGGCTACATTTTTATAGAGTCCCAACCTCACACCCTGCACGCTGTTATTGGCTGGGGGCTACACACTCACTGCCCAAAGGTTGACAGAAACGTCCGGAACACAGCAAAATAATAAGAAAATAAGAAAATACAGACAGAGGGCAGGTCTCTGTAGATACATACACTGACACACACTTCTCGTGGGTCATAAGTGATGATTGAGAGGGATTATTTTTGTATGAGTCTATACATTGTTTTTTAGGAAAACCTATTTTGTTATTTCAATTTTTAATTTCAAATATACTGTCTGTATTACATCACAGAATATGCACAGTTCATGGCCGTGTTTTTTACATTTCATCACATTGCTTTTTACCATATGCAGAAAGATATTATAGGAATGTAAAGATACACAACTCCTTGTCACACTCACAATGCACAAGGGCACATACTGCACGTATATCTGCGATTTAAAGATGATTTGGACAATTCTATTTAAAAGCATCTTTATGTGCTTTTAGTGGCCTCAATGCACAGTACAATCTGTATCTACTCATGCCATCACCTACCACCCTGTAATGTTTCCTTCCCACATTTTCATCCGCACTCCATTTTCAACAACTCTCAGATCGAGGCTCTTTTGTTCACTTGGCAATGAAATATAATTGCATAATGAAAAATGCCCCCCAGCTCAAGATTACTGTTGCTAGTTGCTTGCGTTACACATCATTTTATCATCCATAGCTTTCTTTGTAAGTCCCAATCGAGCCACTGTTTAGCATCCCTCAGGGCTTTTTAGAGACCGGAGTATCTCGCACAGAAATGGGGTGAACAGAATAGGTTCAGTTAGATGTTAACCAAGGTAAAAGGAGTTCAGTGGTGCAGTAATGCAGCAAAGTTGCATGATAATGAGCTTAGTTCCTCTTTTACTCCCCTGAGAATTAAAGAAAAGTATCATTTGCATTAGGACTAAAAAATCGTTACAGGGTCATTGTGCCCTCAAAGGCCATAGAGTCGGACAGAAATAACTGTAGATGAGGAAAACTGTGGCAAAAAATGTTCTTTCAACATTATTATTTTTGAGGGTCATGTTTTATAATGGTTTCTTAGAGGTGAACATGAATTTGGCTGACACATAGCCAAATGCCTGTTTTTAGAGCTTACTTAAATACCAAAAGCTAACTGTTGTCACGTTTACCCTGGTAAGTGTCCACCCACCATTTGCCATGATCAATACCTCAGGGAGTTGTGAAAGCCAGACAGCTCCCTGCCCCTGTTCTATATCTACGTATGAATGCATCTATTTTAATGCCTCCCCATATTATTGATTAACTAATCCACTCGGAAGCTTGACTCTCCCTTTCCCTGGCTCACTGAGTACCATAACTTAATAGATCCCTTTGGGAATAGTATGCACTGAACTGTGAGACACAATGTCAGGCTGCGATTGGCCCTGTGAAGGCCTGTGTAAATGAGAGGAGTATCGGTGCTTGGGTGTATGTCCCTGCATGTTTGAGAAAGTGGGAGGTAGAAAGAGAGGGGAGGCAGGAAGGAAGAGATAGGACGATTAGGGAGGGAAAGTAAGACAAAGTAAGAGGAAGAGTAAGAGATTCTAGAGGTTGATGAGTCGCAACCTCACCAAGCAAGAAAGAGTTGAGCCAGGAGAAATAAGCTGTGATGTTTGAGACGCGATTGTTCCTGGATATCCTGGAAATTTGAATTTTAACCCCCCTCTGTCTCTTTCTGTTTCACTCCGACTCTTGCCTGCCACCATCTGAGGGCCTTCTGTCTAACTCAAATTTTACATTGCTGAAACAAGAGTGCCTTGAAATTTAATGACTGCATTTAGAAAGAATGTGGAAATGTGGTTCTCCCACGCTGAGTCCTTTGTTTACATGAGCTGAAGGTAATTGAGTTGCAAATGTGATTTTTAGACTTTCTCTTTCAGCGGGATTTCTGCAACAACCACTACGCCTTCTGGTAAAATAATTTGTACGTTTTTATGAAAGTGCTGCTTCTAGCAGATGTTTACAAATATTGTTTCTGACATTACCAGACACCTGAACATGGTCTTCCACCTTAATAAACTGGCTACACAAACATTGCACAACCAGAAAAATTCAAGAATTAAAGAAAAAAAGCAGTTTCTTTCACAAAGTTGTATTGTTTTTTGTTTCTTTTTTTTTGTTTGTTCATTGGTTAAAACCATGTTCGCCCAAATTTGTGATATTTGAACATTTTATTTTATCTCATAAACAATCCCAAAGCTATTTTTTGCAATCCCTGAAAGGTTGACATTTTGGAAGACATAGATTTTCACTGGACAGCTAGAGCAGCAGTTATGATTTGGTCAAAAACTTTCATAGCTTAGCTGTGCCCATCATCTTGATACATAGTGGTTATAATGTTTCATGACAAGAAACACATTGAAGCAAAAGTAAAGTAAAGCTAAAGCTGTTTCTATTCTAAAACATCTAAAAGCTAACCCTAAAAGCTCATTTGAATACAAAAAATAATTGCAATACTGGGAATTCAGTCATTTCTGTAGCCTTGTAGACAGATTTGTGAAGCCATGATCCCTTTCTGGGTTATAATAAATCTCTCTGCTTCACTCATAATACTAAAACTGTCTCATGGCAGACATGAGTGCTCTACATCAAAGGCCAGGTTATCAAAGTTGGGCATACAGCTGACACACACTTGAATAGCGGAGGGAATATAATAGAAAGAGTGAGAAGTACTGATTTCAAAAGAAGTGTGATTTAAAAAGAGGATTAAGTGGAATCTTAGACTAAATTGGCAAATACTGTGAAAAGGTTCCAATTTTGAATGTTCAATTAGTCTGGTCATCATGGGCGGTAAAAGGCATCACCTTCCTTTTTTCAGATAATTGAGATGTTTTGGTATTTGTTTAATCATAAATGACATGTGTCATATACAATATTCTTTGACACACCATCAGTTAAAGATGAGGAAGGAATCTCTTGAATTTGTTAAAAATCCTAAAACTATAAAATAATATATTTTTCTTTATTTGATTCTCCAAAGAGCCATTGAAGTTACCTCTTCAACATTCTGAAAAAAGTGTTCTTTCTTCTAAAATAGTAATGATCACATGCTTCTACAGCGATTGTCACAAAAAAGTCCAACCAGTAAAGTCATCAGAAATCTTTGAACAATCCAGCCTTTTTTCCCCCATCCTCTCCATAACTGATAGCCTTTTGATTGATCCTCGCTGTCTTATCAATGCCCCAAAAACTTGTTTCAAAGGAATTAAATCACATAAAGGAAGTAATGATTGTATGGGACCTTTAAACACAAGCAGGAAATTTTATTTTCATCCCCTCTTGGTCACGGCGGTGGTGGCAACAGAGCAAACAGAGCAGCCCATATGTCCTTTTACCTAGCAGCCATCTCCAGCTGTCTCCGGTCTACCTCCGTTTCACCTCCCATAAGGTCACATCTGGATCACCTCCAAACTAGAAGGGACAAAAAGTCATCCTTACTCGGTGCCAGAACACTCTCAACTAGCTCTTCTCAATTTTAAGGAGAGATGCCTAGATACCAAGGTCCTCCCAAAGCCCATTAGCATCTTATTCCTAACACATAATGTAAGACCAGCTCCCCAATTGAGAGGCTGTATCTTTCATTCACTACCCAAAGCTTTGAACCATAGGTGAAGAGACTGGCCAGTAAATAAAGAGTTTTGTTTTGTAGCTCAGCGGTCTCTTGGCTACTACAGTCTGATACAACAGCAGCCAAACTCAAAATTCCTTTTATCATTACATTTGAATAAGACCACAAGATACCTAAACCACTTGACTCCCCTTTCAGCTGGACTGGGAAGTCAACCTCCCTCATAGTCTCAAATTTACACCCTGATTGCATCAGTCACAGCAATGAACTGCTCTAATACACATTGTAGGTCAAGGTCCGATGAAGGTTTGCCAATCCAAGGACATTGTTCTTGAACTCCAACGAACATTGAAGAGACAGCTCAAAATATCCAAAGCCTTCAGCATTTCAACGAAATTCTTATCTGCTGCTTTGCCACTGAAGACCTTTCTGACTATCCCAGTGACCTGAATCATTGAGATAGACCGAGTTGCTCAATTCAATTCACTTTTAAGACCACATAGCTAAGCTGGTGAAATTTAGTTCTGGTTCAGTATGTAGCAGTACAGCAGTTCCATCAACAATATTGTACAGATATGAATCACATAGCCACACAAATACACACAGAACAATGGTTCCATACAGACTGACTGGGGGGCAGTAAATGGTTAAGGTGCCAAGGAGTTTAAGTTGAGTGTTGCAGTGTGGGTAAAGCTGCTTTTGAAACAGTTTTTCCTGGTTGGCAGTGATCTATAGCGCCACCCAGAGGGTAATGGCTGGAAGGAGGGCCGGATGAGTGGGGTCTGAGATGATAGAAAGTGCTCCTTCCACGTTTTAATTGTGTTTTCATCATTGATTACACCAATTTCTAGCTCTTACTGAAAAGCCTGGACATGATGACAGAACCACTCAAAAGTCCTCCTCTGTAATCTTCCCAAATCAGACCAAAGAATGAAAGCCAATACCAATTTTCACTGAAAGGCTTATACTTTAAGAACCACAAATCATTAAATACTAGTCATTGTTTGCCACAGTGTTAGCCTGTGAATTGGACAGACACAACACTACAAATACAAAAAAGATCCAATAACCTTTATATCACATAACTGTTCAAAATCATTGATGTAATAAATTCAAACTGTTTTGGTATTATTTGGAGGATTTTGATTTCTCAGTATAGTTCCAAATTTTAATTTAATTAATATGAACTAAATGTACGTATATTCAAATGTTCAAATACAAGGATATGTTCACCTTATGTGTTCTATTTTAAGCTAGGTAAACCTTAATCTTTTTAAAATATTCCTTGAAAAGAAGGTCTGATAGTGCCTTGCGGCTGCAGTTAACTTGGCAACAGAATGGTTCTTATCTGCGACTCCTCTGTAACTGTGTCTTGGCTCTAGAGGTGAAAGACAGAAAGCCATGGATCTCACAGACTGCTGTGCTAATTAAAGGTATCAGTCATGAGAGATGCATGTCAGTTTATAAGGCAAAGATGCAGACAGGGGCCTCATTTGTCACTGCCCAGATTTATATCCAATAAGAATTCAATTGCTTGGCATAAATGCATGGTTTGATGTATGGTGTGTATGTGTTCGGAGGACACAAGGGGGGTTGGAAGAAAGACAGAAAGAGAGCGAAGAACAGCCGAGTGGTAAAACATGGCAGTATCTCCTCACCCATCTCTCTCTCTGTCTCTGTATGGGTGTAATATACACATAAACTCAGTACTTAAAACAACCTATAAGTGCAGCACACTTACTCAACCTCAGTATCAGGTTACACGGGGATGAGCTGGAGAAGACTGGACCATGGAAAATGGCTCCACCTTTGTCGGGCAAACTGGTGAACATGTGCTGCATCAATAAGTAAAGCAGAAGGATGAGTGGCTCTCTCCACTCCTGATGTGCAGACTGCTATGATTTACAGTGAGAATACAGAGCATACAGTAGACAGTATGTATGCAGAAAAGTTAAAAAAATATGAGCATTTTGTTGTCACACATGCATGCCACTTCATATTTGTTAGCAAATCTTTGACTTGACCTTAAAACATTGGTGACATACTCCCTGTTTTCTTGTATGTGTTGTCCGTCGCTGTCATTACTCTGGAGAGAAAACCAAACACATTAATTTTGTGATGGTAGACAAGCTGCAATTTTTTCAAGTGTTGCTTCATATCAGGATGATCAGTTTGCCCTCTCTTGTGCCACTGAGATAAACAGTTGTTTTCTGTGTATGAGAGCATCACATCATCATCTGGCTAATAGCCATCTGACAAGGTGGTGACAGTTTAGAGTTTTTGTGGGTATTTGATTATTTGCCAGTACCTCCCTTGCTTTGTCACTTTGTCTAACTTTTTCACTTTTTGTGTCTTCCTTTTATACATCTCAGCCTCCCACTCTGCCTCCCCCTTTATGTCAGCTTCTCTATTTCATCTTCTCCCTCTTTATATATATATATATATTTTTTTTTTTAAATAAACATTTATATAATGTTAGATTCTAGTACTTTAAACTTTCTAAATAGCAGTTGTTGGTTATGTGCCTCTTCTTGTATGTTTTGATTCTCAATACAGTTTGTGAATCCCTGCAAACACATCGACATCTTTATGAATTTCCTGAGTGAGAAGAAATATTATTTGGGTTTAATGTAAATTATTTTGCTCCATCAAACACAAATGGTTTATTTGAAAATTATCCTAAAAACTACCATTACTTTTTACAGGGATACAATTGAGCTGTGTGTAAATGTACCTGGCAGATGATGACAATGGGATTGCAGTATGTCTTGAAAGTGTTTTTTCCTGGTTATTTTTAGTCATGCTGGCAGCGTAGATCTATGGATAACAGTGCTGGTCTTTCCTTTGGTCATTCCACCATGGACTAACCAACCAACGAAAATGTCTGAACAGCTATTGAATGGATTGACATGAAAATGTATACAGACACTCATGGTCCCCAGAGCATGAAGCCAACTAAGGCAACCATGAGGTTGATGTTTGTGGTTTTAAAATATCTCATTATAAGATAATAACTTTGGTAATCCCTTCACTTTCCATATAGCACCATCATCAGGTCAAAAATGTAATATGCCTAATACTTTGGTTGATAACAAAAATAATGACATTCCCATCAGCATCAGCTGTACTTTAGCATGCTAACACGCTACACCAAGATGGTTAACATGGCAAACATTATACCTGCTAAACATCAGCATCTTAGCATTGTCACTGTGAGCATGTTAGCATGCTGAGATAAGCATTTAGCTGAAAGCACCACTGTACCAAAGTATAACCTCACAGCTTCTAGCATGGCTGTAGTCTCTGACACAACTTTGCGTCTTTCTCCGTAAACCTACTTGAGTTTGTAGGTCTCATGTAAATCATCTTTGCATATTATTCTTATGAAGGATACTACTATTTATCCTTTATGATCCACTGTTAATATTTTGTGTCATTATGCTTCTGTTTGAGCTGTACTGCGTGTGGCGATAACGATATGTCGTTGGGAGCCTACGTTGCCAGGATATTTTTTAAAAAAAACAAAAAAAACTCTTTTTTTGATCTGACTCTGATTACATTACCACATAAGGTAGACTTGGAAATACATGTCTGTAAATACACCACACAAATATCAGTAGAATGACCAGTTGCTCATTTTGTCCTTGTGGACCTTGATGCAATCAGGACAAAATTGTGAGGAAACCCCTCCTGCTGTTTTTCACCTGATGTACTTCATTCGAATGATGGGTGTTGATTTTGCCATAGCTTCAGCAGTTTGGTTTAAAGGATAGTTTCAGATTTTCTATCTTAAGATAACATTCACTTGTTCATATGTATATTACTGGTCTCTGTAATCAGTCCTACACTAAATTGGTCTATCTCTTCACTGATCATGAAGGTATCCTTTCTTAGTGCAACTCCAATGTAAGAGATGGGGAGCAAAATCCACAGTCCTGGTTCCATGCAAGAATGCAATTCAAAGGTTTGGTGTTGTCTTTTCCGCACTGTTTACTTGCTGATCTGCAATGGATGCATTGACCACAGCACTGACTGATCACTAAGAGATGACCAATCATTGTGGTTAGGTTATGAACAATAGGCACTGCTCACATTAATATCGCTGTGGTAAATGGTGCTACACGAGAAGCTAACGTGGCTAACGTGGTTGGTGCTCGCTAAACTGAGCTCTGAGTTAATCAACATCAGAATCTGTATGGGAGGTTGACGAAGTGGCTTTTACAGTAAGTGGCCCAAGGATGGAATTTCTCCTGCATGATTAGGTGTCATTATTATGATTGGAAGAAAAGAAAAAAAAATTGCAGACACATTGTCAAACTAATTTTGACAGCAGAATGGTGATTTCTGCTTCTGTTAAACTGGTGCATTGGCACCTCAAATTGGTTTTCCTTCTCCCTTATCTGTCCTCACAACATGGTCCCCTCATGCCATCCATTCGTGTAGTGTTGCATGAGTGCCCAAGTTTTCATAATGTGCTCACCAGCTAACAACCATCAATCAGCTCCCTTGTTTTGAATGCCACCCTAAATAAAGATGGACTGTTTCTTGTATTTCCCTTTCTTTCTGTTTTTATTCTTTCTTGACAGTTTCAATTGTAAAGTGAGGAGAAAGATCTGGTTATTCCATGACTAGTCTGAATTGCTTGATGACCTCGGGGTAAACTTGCAGTTTCCTCTTGCTGCATGTGGATTTTGTCTCAAATATATGCCAAACTAGGCAACACAAACCTCCGAATGGGGCCAGACACAGCAGGTGTGCTGCACCACAAAGGCAAACACAGATAGGAATACTGCACCGCTACCAGTGCAGGTTGAGAATATATTTGTCTGTACAAAGGTACTGTGTGTATTTCTGTGGTATATGCCATGTTATGGTTGTGGTGTGAGGTAAGTAGGAGGAAACTTGTGTGTTCAGCTCGTGGCTATTTTTAACAGCATGTGCCCTGCCAGCACAGAGTTAGCTGGAAGCCTGCACAGTCCCTCTACCTTAGCTTGCTCTTCTGCAGTATCTGTCATACACACATATAAATGCATATATCCTAATACTGAAAATAGTAGTTAATAACTCAAAATACACTGAATGACTCAATTACAAATTTGCTGAATAAAAATTCCAATCATTGAATACAAGAGGTACATTTTGGCTGCTAATCAGACCAAATAACAAATCCCAAGAAAAAATGTTGTACTGTAATAACCTGTGTAGTAACCTGCTGTTATATAATTATCATGTTATAATTCAGAAGGATTCCAATGTTACATTGTAAGATATCTATGATTTGAGCAGGTTGTGTCATTTCAATGTTTTTAAGTTTTATGAACTATTTATGAATGTTTGTCTTCAGCATTGTTTAGAGTGGGTTGGTTTAAATTTGGTGTTTTATAAAGAATGTAATTAGTTGTTTTTCTCTCTCTCTCAGCAAAGCGTCAGTGTATTAACTCTATAGTCCAGCAGATAGTTCGTAAAGGTATTCCCTATAATCAATGTCATGCCTAGTCATAACTAAGCAAATATTTAAAGAAAATCTTGGCTTTTAACACCAAATTCTTCATTTACCTGCTCAAAGCTTAACATATTGGTGTTTCACTGATAGTGAAAGGTGCTTAGCCCAGATATCTTCATGCTACGGCGTTGCGTAAAATGAGGTATTTGTATTTTGGTGCAAACAATAAGAAAAAGGTCCCGCACTGTCTGTAGCGCGCTACAGGAACATTTTAATAATCTGATATTTGAAGTCCTGTCAGCGGAACAAGCTACAGGATGGTACTAGATATTCTGGCATTGTTCGAAGTGACGAATTTTTTTTTGCAAGTGACGAAACCTTGTTGAATGATAACCTGTGGTCTACACTGGACCTCTTGTGATGTCAGCATTCATGCCCATATGTGTAAACGTTAGCGTGTTTAATCAAGCCAAAAACATTTAATATGACTGATGTTGTCACAACTGAGTTATATTTTTACAATTCTGAATGTTTTGTGAGGTAAAAAGAACTTTGAGACATATAGAGAAACTGTAAAACACGGTATATGAAGACATCTGCGAGTGCCGGCAGTATTGATGCTTGTGTGATAAATGTTGTATGGTGGTAATCAAATCCTAGCTTGTTTGACCTTTCTGATCCTTGGTCAGCATTCAAGCTGTCTAACTGCCTTTGTGTGTGAAATTGGATTAGGTTTTTTGTTGCAATCTTATCTATTTTAGTGGCTCCTTCTGACCTTAAGCTCCCAACAGTTAGCATCACTCATGATGCATCCCATAAATCTACCTCTGCTGTGTCGGCGTTTTATCATACGGTGATGTTACACAATCACATCTGCAGCCATTTTCAGGGGAATTCATTTGGTTTTACTTTATGTGACTTTCTTGTCTTACTCTTGTCGTACCCAATGCAGACTGACACAGTGATGGGAGTTAAACCTGCGTTGGCAGTTGGACTGAATGGGTCAGCAAATGTCATCTGACCTGGCTTTGGTATCCTCCGTCCAATCAGGGCTGAACACGGGGTGGTCACTATTTTTACTTTGGTGAACAGGCGTCTGTTTGGGATGGGAATTCAATTTAATATTATTGATTATTGTTTAAATGACAGTTAACTGACTCCCTTGCCCGGGGGGTGAGTGTTTTGAGTGAACTGAAACTGAAATTTAATGTAATTTGGCACTTAACTGTAGTATAATTCACTTGTTTTAGCGGCGTTTGAATATGGAACTACAGTTGCAGACTGGAGTCTCGGGGGGCTTGATGACCCAGTATTAACCTGTGACAACTGCCTTACATGGATTATTACAACTTGGATTTCACCAGTAAGCCCACGTCATACATACATCTCCTGTATTACGGGGCTATCAAAGTCTGCACTGTTGCCACCTTCCTGCATGTCCTGTTCCTTTTTCCAGTGTAGTCGTGTGTTATAAGTTTATAATTGTTTGTATACCCAGCCAGTTGAACCTTAATTGACTTCTATTGTATCTCCTTCAAAATTTCTCATCAAAACAAGACATTTCTGCCCTATTTTTGTATAATTGAATATACTTGTAATATACTGAATATACTTATTATATTTTAGTGCTCTTCCTATACAGGCCGTTTTGCCCAGTGTAACCAGTAAAACTGGGGACTAATGGCCAATCCACATAAAACGGGTTTTTGACGTCCGTCACTCGCACGTCTCACAGAACAGATATGCTTATATTTTATTAAATGTATCAATCCACACTGACTCCGAGAGCCGCACGTCATCCTGTGACCCCCCATGTTTTTTTTTAACGCTCCAAGTCAATTTGTCTCCCCTTCTGGTGCGTTTAGTGAAGCCTAATCTCCACAGACAGCTGTTTAAATCACACAAATCTCCTGCTGTTTCTATGTTCTGAATTTATTGATCAAGGCTCCCGGTGTGGCTGTGAGATTGCCGGTTTCACTACAGGTAGATTCCCCTCACCTGCTATGGTAGGCAGGGAAATAGAATCAGCGAATCAATAAATACAAACAATGTTGATTTCTTCCTATGAAGCCTATATGAAAACTCTTTTGGTTCAGTAAATTTATGCTGTCAGTCAGCCCGGTGAAGTTTGGCCAGCCCCTGTCCTCTTAGCTCCTCAGGAGCTGCTGCTGACAGACAGCTGGTTCTGTGGACAGAGACATCCAAACGCAGGTCATAGTCAGTGTGGATTGAACAGATAGAATGCTTTAATAGCGCTTACACGCCTTTCACGTCCCGCTTTCTATGTGGATTCCCAGTAAGGCAGTAATAGTTTCAGTGATTTTGGTTGTCCAGTTTGATTGTCTAGCTGCAAAAGCTGATAGCAGAGAGCTGAAGTAAACAAGCGGTTGGTAAAGACAACTGAACATTTGGCAAACTGAGAGAGAGCTAGGTATTTTACTCAGGGGTTGGTTGACCAAACCAGAGCTAAAACACCATTATTGACTCGAGTATTGAGTCTCCTTTTTATATACTGAAACATTATTTAGAAATATAACAAACAACAGGGAAGGGATCATTTTACTCACAATTACCAGCATTTTAGTTGCTTTCCTAAAGCCTCCTCTCTTTGTTTGGGCTATTAATCCAGCAATGTACAGAGAGTTATTAGTCATTTGTGTGTGTGTGTGTATGTGTGTGTATACATCCCTCCTGTAGGGGAAAAAAAATATCTCAGAATACATTGATCTATAAGTGACAACATACCTACTGTGGTTTGAAAAGTCTTCCCGGCACACGCATATTTAAGTAAGAAAATGGCCAGGTTTTACTTACTTAATTGCAATCCTGCTGTGATCTTGTAAATGCATGAGAGTTGCTTTATTCTTCACTGTTAATAGGTACATGTCTGCTTTTTAATCAGATGCATTTATTGAAAAATACAACCTCAGAAACCCCCTAACTGCAATCGAAAAGTGTTTTATGTTACATTGCTTGGCAAGCGAATGTCAGGTAAACAATGCATTGTTTTGGGGCCACTGTAATCATTTTTTTGATATCTGCATGGCTCACAGTCTTATTCCTCATGTATGATAAGGAATTCTAGTTATATAATGTTATAGTATAGGAGATAGTGTCAGGTGTTTTTCATACAGCCCACAGTCCAACCTTTCCAAATTGTTCTGCATCATTCTGAACAGCATCACTTTCTGTCTGTTCACTTATAACACTGTCCTGGGTTGACTGCAGATTTTTCTATGAGGCCTCAACATGGTGGGTTTTACTGAAATAAAGAGAGGATGTCATGCTGGAAGTCAAACACAACAATTTCACTGATAGTGAGGAGCTGGCAAAGCGTTATGAAACGCTACACATCCTGAAGGGGATATGACCCACAAATAGTCTGGTTACCTTGCGAAATGGTTTCCACTACTGTGTGCCATTCACCCATGAAAATGCCGTCTCCCATCCATGTGTCAATACACCCGCTGTTGACAGGTGAAATGAGTTGTGGTAGCTGCACCTTGTCAAGTCTGCTGTGATAACTGGGACATCTGACTTAAATTCAAACCGTTAGCAGGAGACGGCTCCTTTCTCCAGATGAATGATTCTTTTTTTTTTTTTTTTTTCTTATAGCCCCTATGCATCCCGTCAAAAGGCCTATTATGTGCAGAAGCATCTTGGGTAAAACTGACAATTGTTCGTCTCTGGGGAACATGCAGAAGAGCAGCAGTGATAGTGTGAAAAGCTGAGAATGGCAGAAAAAGGACAGCAATTATGCATGTTTTTTGTGTGTGAGAGGGTGTGTTTTCATCAATGTGCATGTTTAAAGAAGAGAGAAATGAGAGAAGATAAGCCCAGCAAAAAGTAAGCTAGCATATCATGTTTTAAAATCCTCAAAAACGTCAAAAAACATCAAAATCATATATTTTTCACCAGCTGGAACATAATAATATTTTTAAGATTTAAATTGACTGTGTATGTGTATATGCTTAGTTTGAAAAATAAAAGATCCCAGATCCATTGAAGTAGGGATGAATCATTAAATCATATACACACATACTGAGTATATACATAATGATCATAGTGCTGCCTAGATAGGTAACATGGTTTCATTATGAGTCAAATAAAGTTTTAGCGCAGCATTAGAGAAAGCAACTTTAACAACAACAGTGTTGCTTTTCCTCATCAAGGTGAAAAGCTCTGCGCTAGTATACGAATCAACACCGACTTAAGAGCAAACAGCCGTGCAGCTGGGTGGAGTTGTAGGTCAGAGTCCTAATCCTGCCAAAACAAGCTGTCATCCAATAATCAAACAGAGGCTGGATCGATGATGGCGGAGATCAACATGTCAACAGCGAGCCTGTCGATACCAACCACTAGTTCAACATCGAAATTGACCGATGCTGCCCTCAGGTTGTGGAGATTGGGTGGTGGAAGTGGGAGTGGGCGCAAGAAAAACAAGCAGCTGTTTGAGGACTAATGTAACCTAAAACAGTGCAATGTAAGCACTATCACAAAGAGTATACGCAGCTATGAAGGAGAAACAATTTGTCCTCCACAAACTAAAGACCAGGAGCATTCATCCTGACCATTTTCCTTTCGTTGTTCCAGATGACATGAAAAACATAATAAATGGTTTTCATTACACTAAAATGTTTATGAGTGAGCAGCAACTTCTAAACAGCCTGCCTCTGATCCTATTTGATATTGATTTAACTACTGTGCAGCATCTGCAGGCGTAACACACACACATACACACAGTCGTTCTTAGACATTCCACATTGTCATAAACAGATATCACGGCCCGGCTGTGTTTTCAGGAGCATGCTATTTTTGTCCCATTGGGCTAAAGTGGTAGCCAGACAGTCCAGGACCAAATAATCACTTTCAGCGCGTGGCACGGAAACCGGCCCCTTCCGATGTCACTGATCCAAAGATGTGTGGGAGCGCTCGGGGTCATTATATCCCACTGGAAAGTTAATCTCGCACCAATTAGTTCCAGCCCAGGAGGTACCACCGGGCAGTGTGCTATGAAATGGTGGTATCCTTTGGGAACCCTCCTCCCACCACTCTCTCCCACCTTTTTTTTTTTTTTTCTTTCCACAGATCGACTTCTACACAATGAAGCGCGGCCTTGCTTTCACACACACACACACGCACACACTCCCTCTAAGGTTTTTCTGTATTGATCCAGCCATCATTCTATTTTAGCTCCACAATTACGTCTGGTGATATTACCGGGGGTGTTACATGACTCTTCTAATTGGTGTGTCAATATGACGTCAGGGTTTTTGCTGTTCTATGATTTGAGCTACCAGCTAAGTGCATCTGATGTAGGTTTTTAATTTTTCAAATGGTCATTTCTTCTTGGTATTGCCAGTGAAAGATGCTCTCATCCTTTTCAAATGACCAGCAAAGCTTGTTAATATCAATAAATGCATTCTTTGATGTCAACATTTTTAAAGTACTTGACATCCTTGAGTGCATTTCATTTGATTTTTTTTTTTTTTCATGTGGGTACTAGCACAAGTTACAACAAGCTGTCACTATGATCCACAGAATTTGCTCATTTAAAGCACTCAGATATGGCTTGTTAGCTTCAGTTAACAAGCCATATCTGAATCAGAGAACATCCAAGAGGTAAACATTATTCACTCATGGATGTACAAAATCTAACATGCTCCAATACAAGTGAACATAGGTTGTAAGACATTTGTCAATATTGCAGTCTAAATTACATTTAAGATGGGAAGTTTAGATGCTTTAAATTGGAAGCTGTCTAGCACAGCTATCAAGGCTCCTTGTCAAGTTGATTTGGTGATTTTCCTTACTTGTTTCCCATTTTCTCTCCACCCTCCTACCCTGCTTTCACTTTTCTGCCCTCTTTATTTTCCTCCCTTGTTTATCCCCCTTCCTTTCATTTCATCATTGCTTCATTTCTCACTCCCAGCCCCTGTTAACTCCTTCTCCCTCTCCGCTTTTCTCTCAACAACTATTTTCACACGTTGCTGTGACATGACCGGGGGGCCTGTAAATGGAGAGTGTGACAGATGCAGATGAGTGTGTGACAGGGAGTTGTTCAGCACTGCTCGCTTTCACATTACCCTCCAACATACAGGTTTTTTTCATGCACTTCGCATTGATATCATTGTGCGAGAGCATTTTGACATGCTGGCATGCACCCGAGAGTCCTTTCTTATGGTCTATTTGTGGATGAAATACTTCCATATTGAGGGGCGCCATATAAACATGTCTGATAAAGTTGCGTGCAGATGCCAGGTGTCAAATGGTTTAGCCAATTTCCGTGTTGATTTGAAGAAAGACGAGTAATAGGAACAACATAGTGGGGCTCAGTTGCCTCTTGGATGGATTGTATAATGTATGTTTTCATGTGAATGAATGGCTCTGTTGGTACTGCTTGATCTGACTATGGCTTTGAGGGTTGGGTTGTACTTGTTAATGAGAGGTCCCTTCACACAGTGTATAATCAGGCATTGTTACCAAACATCTTTTTATAAGGCACATGACCAGCGTGGCTCAAGGGAAGACAAGTAAATGTTTGGTTTGCTGGTTGCCATGAGATTTTGCACAGACGTCTATGGTCCCCACAGGAAGCCTATTGATTTTTTTTTTATCCTCCTTTCTTCTAGCGCCACATTTTTGTTTTTTAGTGAAATATTTTGACAACTATTGGATGGACTGCCGTGAAATTTGATACCCAGATACCCATGGTGCCATCCAACAAGCCAAAGTGTTCACTTATCCAATGAAATATCTCAACATCTACCAGATGGATTGGCAGAAAAGTTTGAGCTGACATTTATGGTTCCTAGAAGATGTATCTTAAACTTTGGTGATCCCCCGGACTTTATAGCGCATCATCAGATTGACATTTGTTGTTTTGAGTACGATTTCTTGACAACCAGTGGATGGATTGCCATGACATTTGGTACAGACATTATGCCCACCACATAATTCTCGTCATCCTTTCACATTTCATCTAGCGTCATCGTCAGGTCAGAATTTCAATTTGCCCGATACTTGTTGGGGTTTTAGCTCATCCACTGACCCACACACTGCATCCAAATGTTACGCGGTGAGAACAAGGTCTTAGTCACCATTAAAAATATATAACAAATATATTTTGTGCTAATGCATAAATACATTATAAAGCAGGTAATAATTGTACCATGCAGATTACAAATTATTATATTGTTGGACCGATAATATATATTAATATATACAGGTATATATGTATATAGCTTTATGCTGTAAATACTAAGTAACCACTGGACAGTAAAATAAAGTGCTACTGACTGTGTGCTCATTTCATGGATTTCTTTAAACTGTGTTGTCCTTTTTCAACATAACTGGCAAAATAGCCTCAGCAAATGTAACAAAGTGCTTACAGAAGTAGGGCTACACCTATCAGCCTAGAAACAAATGTTTGATGTATGGACCTAAAAATATAGACTGCATTTATTTCCCAACCCACTTCTTTACGAGATTTTTTTTTTCTCATGTTCATTTTTCTCAATTTCTATTCCCCTTCTTCAGCCTAATTTTTGGCCTCATCGCTGCTGGCTGCTTTAGCTGGGAGTACATTGGACTTCAGTTTGGGGCCCCTCTGGACACAGGGATGTGCTTATGCAGAGAATTGCTCATGCCCCACTGGAGAATTTGGCTGTCTTTGCCAGCCAAGCCTCCTTGTGGCAGATTTCTCTGCTCACTTATTGTGTCTAATTCCTTTTGCTGGCTAAGGAGCTGCCCAGGCTGCATAGGGACCCCCCTAAAGAGCCAGACTTAGCAGGTTTCCCTCAAGACTTACATGATGGTATTGTCATGTAAGGAGGGTACTTCTGCTGTCACAGAGAGAGAGGCACTTCCAGCGATTACCTTCTTTTTTTATCTTGTTATATCATTGTCAGATGGAAGTGATTTAACATGTCTGATGCAAACAAGATACTTGCAGTCAAATTTCACTGTCAAAAGCTGTCTTGTGCTACAATCGCTACAACAGTCATACATTCATAAATATGCCATAAGTCATTGTTGCAATTTTTCACAACTACAGGGACAATATACACTCACCGGCTACTTTATTAGGCCCACCTGTACAATCTAATGCAATCCAATACAGCAACTCTGCCATAAGTTCTACTTTTATGAAGCTTATATATTTTCAGTTTTTGTTGACATTGTCAGAAAGGTGATAATTCTACTTTATGTTTATTATTGAGGTTGTAGTGGATGGTGGTGGTGTGCATTATATTAAAAAAGTGTTCCTAATATTTTGCCCCCCTCATGTATGTTAATGGAGTGGACATAATATTCGTAAATGTGGAATTTATGGTGCACAGGTGTTCCTAATAAAGTGAGCAGCGAGCGTACAGTGTGTCCCTAAAGGTGTATAAGACAAAACAAGTGTGTGCTGGTATACTGTCAGTTCTTTTCAAAATGTTTAGCACCTTGTCATACAGGACAACTCTCATGCTGCCAGAAAGGTGCAAGTAAATAGGGATGAGTCAGAAGTTTAAAAATAGCACATTTTCACACTAATAACTCCGCTGCAGACTCTCACATTCACACTCACAATTTGTTCTTTTGTGTACCCATAACACTTCAGAATCACATATGGAGGTTTTTGAATAAGTTAACTCTGCAAGAATTATCATTTAAAATAAATCAAATATTCAGTATTTCTGTTGAAAGTTTAATCGAATTTAAGGTTTTGAAAACTGTGTTTGATAACTTGGATCCATCCATTTGTATTATAAAGATTTTAAATGGTAATTAAACTAACCCATTAAATATCAGATCCCATCATTTTTAAGACATGTAAGTGAAGGCTATGTAGCTCTTGATGTGAACTCTGCTTCAACTTCATCCTTGGGAGAGTTCTCCAGTAATTGAAACAACCATACTGTCCCCAAGCCCGGCACCATCACCTCATCCTCTATATACAAATGGATTGTTAAGTGGACAGCCAGCAAATGTTTGAGTTGATTTTTGTCACCCACAATCTGTCAGGCTGAACATTTGTCAGCAGACACATTGATTTAGCAATATGGGTGAGATTGGCTGGGAGTTAGGAAGCAGTACATCAAACCACAAATCAAGAGGTTAGAGAAGACTCAGGAACATGTAGTGCTGGACTGAATCACGACTGAAAATGCAAGATTGCGCTACAGGACACTGTGGTTGGGATAAACAAATATTAAATGACAAAATAACCTAAACACTCCGTGAATAATGACAATCACAACAGTTCCCTATATTATGTTGAATACCAAGTGGCGGTATTAGTCATTCATAAAAGAATTCAATCAGAACTCCTACTGTGACTCCTCAAAACAACATGAAGCAACTAGCAGAGCTTTAATGAGGCCAGATCATCTGTACCCAGCGTTGGTCAAAAATGTTTAATTAATTAAAATGTCAAGGCAGACAGTACTTAGTTGACATTTCTGCTAATGTCATGTGAGTGAGATCATGAATGAAATAGTGGTGTCAAAGCAGATGAACTGTCTTAGCTTGCGCGGGCTTTTTATGCATAGTAAAACAATAAGCTTTGTTTGATTCACTTTCGCGAAAAGATTACAGCCGTCTTTGTTCTGACTGCTTTCCTTTGGTTTGCTAGTGCATCGGGGTTTTTTTTTGAAATCATCCAACCACAGATACTAACAGACTGCAGGATCAATTCAGATACTCCAGTGTGACTTGTTCACTCACTAAAGCAAGAAAATTATGCAAGTCTTCTTGTCTTTCATCAGTAGAGCAGCACAAGAATAATGTGCTTTTATATTATGATTCTGTGGCTACATCTACTTGTACTCACGGGTTCTAAATGAGAATACCATTTTCTGGTCCTAATTGGGTCGATTTGCCTTTGAACCTGTCACTGTGCTGCAGGCAGCACCTTCTTTGGATATATTCAAATCAAAGTAGACACCTACAAAGAGCAGGAACACACCTACGCAGTGAGCAAAACTCATACACAAACCCACTCATGCACGTAGAGTATAAACATATTCATAGGTTTGCACACCCATGCACATAGACACACACACACACACACAAGGAGCATCATCTGAGGAGTTTGACTTTAGCAGATTGTCAGCCTTTGCAGACAGAGACACGTCAACATCACAGGACTCTCCCCCCCATGACAGGCGTCTCCATGGCACCCCTCAGATCACTGTGGCGCCACCCTGGCAGCTCCTTACATTTCAATCTCCCCTCTCTTCTTCCCCCACAACTCAAGCACCGAGGTCTGGAAATATGTCTCAGAACAGAGCAGGGCTTTGCCCACAAACACACACACGCACACACACACCTCCACAGTGCTCACTAACAAACTTTGAGAAAAAGTGAACATCACCACTATGCATCCGTGCAGTGTTCAAATGGGATACAGTCAGGATAGGGGTACATGTCACATCAATATGAGTATCGTACATTACCCTATACTGGGTCACTCCTGCACAGCACTTCCTGCTGACAGGCAAAACCTCAATGTCTTTATTTCCTCTCTTTGTGCAATGAAGGGCAGTATGCACAGTTATTAGATTTTAAAAGGTGCATTTTTTTTTCCAAGGCGCAAGTATTTTGTCATCTTTCTTTTTACTATAATAAAAAATAAGATACTTTTAGAGGAATTTTTGTACCTCATCATACAGGATGCTTGTTGAGTCCCACAGTCCAAAAGCAATATGAGATAGTTGGATCGAATCCTCTCAATGGCCCACAGGTATGAATAAGTGTGAGTGATGGATCTAATCCCAATGTCCGCCTTCATAGACTCAGACACTTTGATCCTCATTTCCGATAAATCCACAAGGGCTCAGGGCTGTCCAACTGTGGAATCGGCAAATGCATGAAGTCTCTTTAGGGAGAGTTTCTGGAGCCCTTTAAACACACTTTCAGTAAGTTGTGAGAATTTATGGAAGGAGCTGGCAAGAACGAGTCTGCATTGCCGTGTGCAGGTGGTGTAAACTGTCATCACTGCATGATGACAGTTTACAAAAATGTTTTCATTTGATCCAACAGGTTTAGCATGCTTACTGAACAGACAGTGAACAAGAAAATGTAATTTAAGCATGAAATGAGCCTGACTTTACTGGCCACATAAATTCCTCTGGCCCTGGTAACATTTGATCTCACATTGCGCTGTCTACAACTGTCATTTCAAGCCCTAACACCATCTTGTATTCATCTTGCATTTGTTGGGCACTCCGACCTGACCGACCTGATACTTGAGTCAGGCCAGATCTAAATTATATTCAGTCTAATTGGATCTCTAATATCTGAGTGATTTTTAAGATGAGACGGAGAGTGAGAACTGTAAAATGCATTGAAAATGACACGTATAGTTATTCTTTTTGACGACATCTGTTGGCTGACGGGTGGCACATCATGCTGCTGCCAGTATTGGTATTCACTCTGTATTAGGGTCTATTCAGGTCGACCACATTTTGCATCGGTTCTAATTATACTATAGATTACTTGGACTGTCCTTGGGACCCTTTCTAATGGAGTCTCTCTTTTATGAAAAGTAGGGTATGCACAGCAGGTTTGGCTTTTCAAGGGTTTAAAATTTTCAACCAGTGAAGGCCTCTGGTTCAAGCCTGTATACTTGTATTGGGCTTATCTTGCAATATGTTCAGGGTTTGTCTGTGCTCCAACACCTGTGATTCTGCAACACAGATTTTTGTAACATAGGCACTGCAAAATTCAGATTACATTGGTTTTATTTTTGATGTTATACCAAGGTGTAAAACTGCCTGCGGGTGAAAAACAGCTTTGCGTATTAAAGGATGGTGAAAAACAAAGGCTATGTGACTTTTTGGTTGAAAAAAGCTTTCTTACACTATAGAAGCATCTATAAATTGCATGTTAGCTTAAATAAATTGTAAAAAAAGTAAGTCACTGATTTAGCTGACAGGAGCTCCCTACTGCATTATAGTAATCCCTGACCTATCATGGTGTTCATTATTCATATGCTAGTGTATTGTAGTGTTGTTAGCTTAATAACACTAAATCTGTGAAATAATATTTGAACTAAAAGCAGTAATCTTAACATTAGCAACATTTCTCCCACCAAATTTTTGGAGTTTAAATAAAGGGTGTTTTTGATGATAAGCAAATGTTAGCATTTGTAACATTATACATTGGTATGTAATTTCTGCCCATTTCAAATCATCCTGGCTACGTACATTTCTCTACAAAAGAAATACCTTAAATACTCACAAAATAAGAAACAAACACAGAGCAAGACGACAGCTCAAACAATTCATGATGGATTTTGTTTTCATCGCAGTGCAGTAAACATGTAGCACCACCCCCAGTTCTCTCAGGGTTTAAAACATGTTATTGATTTTACTGTTGCTGTTCCATGCAGTATGATTGTGGCAGGGCACTGAGGGCACTGATGAGTGAAGGCCATTGACATGACATCTCGTGTTGGTGGGAAATGAACCCAACAAGAAAGCTGGCAAACACCAGTTTGAAATCCCCTGAGGATCTCAGTTCACATGTTGTGACCTTGAGCAGACCATTGCTTTCATGCCAGCCATGGTGAATATCTTATAGATGTTTGTCTGATCACTCAGTTCCAAAGAGGTTTGCAGAGATTTGGGATGTTATTTCAGTACCATGCACTGCATAATAGATTCCTTATAAATATAAAGTATTTACTGTACCCACTGTACATGCTTTTGTCTTGACTCAACTCATTTTACAGTGAATGTGTTCGGGGTTTGCAAAAGTAAACTCAAACATCTGTACAGTACATACTCTCAACAGTAGGATAAATAATCCTGTCAAACCAAGTGAACACAATCTTTGTACACCTTGTTCACTGAGCTTTAATAATTCCTCGATGTGGAAAGAACTGATCTTACTTCTCTTCTCTCTTCTGCTTTTGGCTTCTATAAATACCAAGTTTTATTGGTGTGTTCATTAATTAACAGATAATGACATTGGTGGATAATGCTGCCTTAGTTTTGGTCAATTTTTTTCTCCTTACTAACCAGATGTTGGCCTCTGGATACTGTTATTTTCTAATAATGCCTTCTCCAAATCCTGTGGGCAAACAATACTACAGTATTTACTTCTCTTTATTCTCAGATAAAATTTGAGTTTTGATTCTAAAAACAGTCACTGATGTCACTGAAAATTTGAGTTTATCAAATATTATATCAAAACTATTATTATCAAAACTGTTCATACACCATGTTTAGGAGTGTGCGTGCGGGATGCATCTTCATCCTCTTAGTTCAGCGAGGCCCACTTTTTTAATGTGTGTGTGTGTGTATTTGTGTGTATTTACACAGCTCATAATGCAACTGAACTGTCCCTCAGAGTAATTAAGAGCTTACCCCATGATCCACTTGGGCAACACAGGGGATTGGCTCCACTCCATAGATCCAGGCTTCCATCACCAGACTAGCAAACAAGGAGCCAAAACATTGTGTGTTGTGCAATAGACAATCAATTTGTTCTTATTGTGCGTCCTTAATCATATTCACAATATAGTCCATTATGAATGAGACTGGTGAGATGCAGTGGAAGGCGGATGAATCGGTGGAATGCCTGGATCTATTCAGCCACTGAGGCATGAGACGCACTAGGTAGAAGGAAATTGAAGATGAAAATCAAGGAAATGAGTGTGAATGAATAACTGAGAAGCTGTTGTGACTGCTGTTTGAAAAGCAGAAGCTGAAGGTAGTTTTTTGGAAGCTTTTGCTCCCAAAGACTTTATTTCACCTTTGCAAAGTTGTGCACTGAAATCTTCACATACTGGTTTGATCAGTCAGGACTGACATACCAAACCCATCAGCAACTGGCTGTATAAATGGACCATACTGTGATTTGGCATCCAGTGTATTCTTTAACTAAAGAGCAACACTACAACTAAGCACAGACAGGTGATAAATTAAAGGAAAAACCACCATAAAGTGTCTTAGCAACTAGCTACTAGCATGACCCCTCCCCCGCTATATGAACACTAGAGTGCACAAGCTCTACCGGTTAGTTTTACAAACTATAACTGGAGACAATTGGGATTCACTTTGGATAATCTGCTGTTACTGGTGAAAGGGGCCATTTTCGGTCAACGTTACCGCTCAAGGAGTTATTTCAAACCCAGCTGAAGTGTCCGTTGATGGGTGGAGCTGCCTTCGGCTTCAGCACTGGCTGTTTGGCTGGGAGGATGGGCAGAGTCAATGGACGCGGCGCCAGCAGCGGCTTTGCTTCAGCACCAGCTGTGCCACTGGGAGGACCCCAGCCAGAGGAAGAGTATTTGCCGGGCAGCACTTCACCAAAAAGCAGCCCTCCTCCTGATAAATTCTGAGCTCATTATGTCAAGCAGCGCAGCAAAACTAAAAACTGTAGTTATCAACTTAACAGGACAGAGGAAACAATCCAGGGGAAACAATGATTAAACAATTAGCTTCTGAAATATTTTTTAGACAGCGAAAAACAAGTTATTTTCTGGTTTTGATTTCATTTCTATTCTAATTTGAAGAAGAAAACGGCTTAGGGGAATGGGGAAATGTTTTTTGTTTTTTATTCACATTATTCTTTATCAAACAAGTTGAATACAGCTTTGGATGGAGGGTTCACGGACCGGGAAGCAGCAATGCAATTCCTGTGCCTAGTCTGAGGGAAAATAGAGGACGTCAGTTGAGTAGGTGGTCCTTCAATGTGGCCCAGGATACATTGTGTTCACACTGCTAAAAGAATGCTCCACGGTCAGGTTTGTGGAAATTCAAAATGGAATTACATTCTGCTGCCAACATTCTTGACATGATTAAACTCATACCTGTTCTTACTGACTTCCACCCAAGTGCCCCCACTATTATTGTTCACGTAGGCACAAATGATATTAGACTTAAGCAGACAATTACGCTACAACAGGACTTTGAGACACTAACTGATACTATTCAGAATCTTGAAAAGCTCTGTATTCTATCAGGCCCGATTCCCTCTCAGAGGAAAAGTTGTGAGAATTTCAGTCATCTCTTCATTGCTCACCAATAGCTATTGAACTTTTGTATTGCCACTGGAATTGGTTTCGTTAATCATTTTGACAATTTCTCAACCCGAAAGGATCTGTACAAGAGTGATAACCTTCATCCAAACCACAGATTCACCAGACTGCTCACCAACAACATTGTCCTCTATTTGCACTCCCTATGATGTGTTGGGAGCACCAGTAATATCTCCCACCCCAATGACCCACAGACTGCCCTATCCCATCCCATCATGCCTATTCAAGTTGTTGAAGGTAGGCGATCCCATTTTATTACACAGAAAACTGTACACAGGTCAGCCAACCATCAAAATCGGATTTGTGTTAACGCCTCTCTCTCACACACTGCAGTCTCAGCCACTGGGCTGAATAAGACCATTTTAAAACTTGCTTTAATTAAATATCTTATAAAGAAGAACAGGAAAGGCTGCTCTGGTTAGTGACCTAATTACAGATCATAAGCTGGACATATTACTTTTAACTGAAACTTGGCTGGACTCTAGTTGTAGTTTTACACTAACAAAGGCATCACTGCTGAATTTTAACTTTTTAAATGTTTTTAGGTGTGATATGAGAGGTGGAGGTGTAGCAGCACTCTTCTCTAATATGTTTTTATGCAGGCAACACACTTTTGGTGAGTACATTTCATTCAAAATCCATGCACTGACACTAAAATGCACACCTCCTGTCTTATCGACCACCAAAAACAACCAGCACTTATTGATGAATTCAATGTCCTGTTGTCCCAAACTTCCTTAGATTTTGATTTCATATTGATTTCTGGTGACTTTAATATCCATGTAGATAACACTGGAGAATACTATTGTAGAGAGCTAAACAACCTGCTGGAGGTCTTTGGTTTCTGTCAGCATGTAACTGGACACACTCATAACCTGGGCCATACCTTAGACTTAATTATGTCCGAAGGAGTTAATGTCCTTTCCATGTCAGCACTTGACATTGATTTATCAGACCATTACTGCATCTTTTTCTAAATCAATCTTGTAAGGTCAACTCTGTCAAAACTGTCCAGGAACAGTACCTGCCTGCTAACTCAGCTGATATCTTTTCTACCAAATTCTGTAATGTTGTAACATCTAATATATCACCCTGTGATGACATGGTAATCGCCTTTAATCACTTAGGTACTACACTGGATTTAGATAATATTGCTCCTGTTAAAATCAAAGTGTTGTCTGATAAAAGTAAAAGTCCTTGGCTAACGGATGAATTGATAAGGAGGAAGAAAAGGGACTGCAGGAGGGCTGAGTGTAAATGGCATAAAACCCAGCTTCTAGAGCTTCTTGATATTTACAAAAATCTTTTATCAAATTAGTTATAACTTAGAAATTAGAAAAGGAAGGCAAGCCACTCTTAAAAATATAATAAACAGTAATACACACAATTCAATGGTTCTCTTTTCTACTATAAACTTTTAAATAACTCCAAAAATTCAATTCCAGGTGATTTTATTTCGACCGATAAGTGTGAGGGTTTTGCAGCTTCCTATCACAACAAAATAATGACTATTAGGGGAAATATTCCCAATCAATCATGCTCCTCCGACCCTACCTCCTTCTCAATTCACTATTATTTTAACAAATTTTGCACCAGTCAGTGCTGATGATCTTGGAACGGTGGTTAACTGTTCCACTTCTTCCATTGATCCCATTCCCACCATCCCATTCCTAGCTCACTCAAATCTTCAATTGTTAAACCACTTTTAAAGAAGTCCACTCTAGATCCATCTATGATTTATAACTACAGACCAATTTCTAACCTCCCATTCCTAAGCAAAATCACTGAAAAAGTCATCCACAAGCAGTTAATCAACCATCTGGCAACCAACAAAATACTGGATCTCTACCAATCCGGTGTTCGCCCCAACCATAGTACAGAAACAGCCTTGGTCAAAGTTATTAATGACTTAAGAATAAATAATGACAATGGTAGCGTTTAGTCTAAGTCTAAGTGTGGCATATCAATCATGATATTTTGATGGAGAGACTTGAGAGGTGGGTTGGCCTACCTGGGTCAGCACTGGACTGTTTCTTTATCATACCTCAAAGGATGTGATTTTAGTGTTTGTCTAGGGGATTTTAACTCCCCCCAAAAAAATTATCTCATGTGGTGTTCCCCAGGGGTCAATTTTAGGCCCATTATTGTTTAGTTTATACTTGTTGTCTATGGGCCAACTGATCAAGTAACACAATGTGTGTTACCATAATTATGCTGATGATACGCAACTATATATTTCCCTGTCCCCCAATAACCTGAGCCCTATTGACACTATCAGAATGTATCAAGGATATTGATAATTGGATGTCTAGTAATTTTTTACAGTTAAACAGTGACAAGACAGAAATCCTGATTATCAGAGCAAAGGCTAACAGACAGGATATCTCTTCTAACTTGTCATAACTGTCTCTCGAAAGTGTCACACAGGTCAGAAACCTTAGCGTCATCCTGGACACTGACCTCACTTTCCAAAGGCCACATTAGCAGCATAACTAAAAAAAAAATTCTATCATTTAAGAAATATCACAATGGTAAGGAGCTTTTTATCCCAGGAGGACACTGAAAAACTTGTCCATGCTTTTGTTTCCAGTTGGCTAGACTACTGTAACACGCTGCTCACAGGAATACCTAAAAAGCATCTCGATCGACTGCAGCTACTCCAGAATGCAGCTGCTTGAGTTTTAACTAGGAAAAGGAAATACAACCATATAACACCTGTGCTGAGGTCTTTACACTGGCTTCCAGTAAACTTTAGAATTCATTTTAAAATTTTAACGCTCATTTTTAAGGCGCTACATGGTCTGGCATTCCAGTATGTCTCTGACATGCTTGTGAACTATGAACCAGCTAGACCCCTCAGGTCATCTGGAACACACTGTCTGGTTAATCCCCGGGTCTCCACGAAGATTGGTGAAACGTCTTTAAGCTATTATACTCCAAGCCACTGGAACATTATACCCAATTATAGGTGTGCTCCAATGCTATCGTCTTTTAAAATTAAACTGGAAACATTCCTTTTAAGCTGCGCCTTTCAGTATTCTGGTTTGCTGGTTTCAATTATTATTTTGTTATATTTTATTCCTGCTTTTTTTAAATGGTTTTTAACTCACGTCTTATTTTTTTACTGGTCAATTGTTGGTCTTAATTATTATATTTTATTTTATTTTATTTTATTATTACTGTTTTAATGGTTTTAATTCACGTCTCTTTTTTTCGGTTGCTGGTCTTAATTATTTTATTTTATTTTATTCCTACTTTCTCATTGGGCTTATCACTTTTTTCCACATCTCTGTAGACCAGTGCCTATGGTTTTTGCACCACTGAACTCCCAAATGTGCATTCATCTTTGTAATGAGGGGTTTATGCACTGCCACCCAACTATAATATCCCTCTCAATGTAATTGTCAATGGCCTGTTCTTGCTGACACAGTCTGATCACATCTTGCATTGACATTCTCAGTCACCTGAGGAAAAGTTGCTCTTCCGTTTTTCCTTACATATCGCACTAACACACAAGCATCACGGTCATTAAATGTGCACTGTCAACCACAATTTCCGACCCTATTTACTGACGTCTTTCCCATAGATCTGAATGCAGATGTCACTTTAGTAACTGTTCCTATTGAAACACTAGCCAGCTGAGCAGTCTTTGTGACTGAAGCTCCTGCCATCCGTGCCCCAACAATGAACCCTCTTTCAGTCACTTAGATCTTTTCCTCTTGCCATCTTGATACAAAATCAGAATCAATTGGGCTTGCTCAGCATTTATATTTTATTGGGTGTTAATTGTACCATATAGCACACCTGTGTATAAGTATCTGCATTTGTTATGTTTCTCCACTTATTTATTCAGGTTTTTCCTTTAATTTGTCACCTGTCTGTAGATTATCTATTTCCAAGCATGAGTACATCTTCTTTACAGACTTAACCTTTTGCTACAGTCTAATCACACAACTCTGAATGCTATGCTTGCTTGAGAACTGAGCTGTGACTGGACTGCAGGGTGCTTTCACTGTTTTACCAGCAGCAGTGATGGAAATCAGTGAGTCATTGCGCCTGATTGTGCCACCTAAACTTCCAATAAACAAACCAGGATTGGTATGCTATCTGCAATGCACAGCCCCTGTGAGACACTTAGTTTCTTTCAGTGACCAGGCAGGTGGCAAGTCCTTGTTGAAACAGAGATTCGCTTATTGGCTGTGTCATTGCATTTCACATGCTATTTAGCTGGTTGGCTTAGCTCCTCCAGGTGCCATAAGGTTATGCTCCATTAGACATAAGGCTGCCGTAATAGCCCGCTTTACTGGAAAGTGAATTGAAGATATCTGCATGGCAACATCCTGGTCTACACATTCTGAACATCTTCTTTGCTACTACTTGCAAGATTTTTTGGACTGCAGTCCTGTTTCTTACAAAATTCAGATGTAGCATGCCTTTAGGATAAGTTTTGGCTGCTTTGCCAGTTCCCGTTTCTTCCCATTTGTGGTGGTTTTCTCCCAACTAAACATGCCTTCCCTGATCCAGATGCGGTCTGATGTGGTTATTCTCTCCCCTAGGAAGTGATTATTTTTGTCCTTTTATCTCAGGGCAAACCAGAGTTTTGATTGTGCTGGTAGTCACTATCAGAAGAGAGGTGGTGTTTACAGTGCCTTAAGTTTTGCATCTTCCTTGGATCTGTGTTTTTACACTTTCCAAGAGGCATTTCATGGCTGTGTGTAGTCTTACTGAGTGGTACAGGTTAGGGTTAGGCCTTAGTAGATACCCCAATCTACTAAAGGCCTGGAAAAGCAAACCACACATCCATGTGCATCCTTAGTAAACATGAGACACAGGTCCCATTGGGGGATCTACGGTTTGCTTTTCCAGGCCTTTATCCAAGGCAATAAGAGGTGAGGGTTTTAGGTTGGGCTTCTTGAGGTATTACATGAGGATATTCAGGTATGGTTAGCCTGTCACAGCCTTGTGTCATGTTGGTTTAGGTCTGCAATCATCTGACTTTGCCTCTTTAAGCTTTAGTAGCCCATTAGAAGATGAAGCTTATGCTTAAGACCATTGACTGTATATAAAGCTGGACACGACAGCTCCCCAAAAGTGAAGCCAAAACATCTCAATCGCCCCCAGGGGGCTAGCTGCAGTATAGGTCACCCCCTCCATGTTAGCAGATGGGACATGAGCCAAACTAAAAACTGAAAGTGCACGTCAAATAAATTTTTCCCAAAGATGGTTTCTGTCATTTTACGTAGTTCTTATCACGCTGATGTTTGTCCAAGAGCTAATTTTTCTGATAAGTTTGTTTTTAATTAGGTATTTGACGATATGAAAAGGGGGTGACCATGATTGACTGCTGTGGCAGCCACTCTCAAACCTCCATCAGGCGACAGGACGGCTGAGGGGGCGTGTCCCACAGACCGTCATCCTGCCACCCAACTCTACTGCGCAGACTCTGGCTTCAAGTGACGTCACACAAGCACTTTTGCATAGCGGTAGGAAGGTCCATATTTATATAAAGTCAATGTTTAAGACAGCTATGGTTAATAGTTGGTTAATATGGTCAAAATGGCCTTTGAGTATAAAACACCCTCTTTAAGAGGACTGCATCTGTAGTCAGCTTAAATGTATGGTTGTTGCAATGGATTCCACTGGTGACCCAGTTTCCAGGCAAAAGATGGCCTTGTCTAAGAGAATGCCCCATACAAAGTACATCATATTTTAATCAATGGGAGTCTCAAATCAAAGTCAGTGGATTGCTGGTTAATAATGACTGTCATGAAGATGAATGGATCTTTGAATTTACCACTTTCCTGTCAAGACGAGAACTCTTGTTATGAAGAACAGAGTGCTAGGCCTGAACACGCTTCTGTACAGATAGATTTGTGTGTGTGTATAGACACACATACACACACATACATCCCAACTGTCCCCTGAGCTCACACCAATTTGAAACAGGCAAGGTTATTCATAAAGAGATAGATGTTGCTTTTTGTTTCTGCTGTCATTTGACAATCCATCATAATGCATGTTAATACGCGGCTGTTGGGTTTTTCCCGGTGCCAGGCTCCACACGAATGCATCCAGTTTGTCTGTTACAGAAGGCTGATGATAAAGACAAAGTACTGCTCATAGGTGGCTTACTGTACTTCCCAGTGGCCAAAGAGGTGAAAGGAGGCCATCATATTTTATACAAGTGACATGTGAGATTATCAGAGGAAAGCAAAATTAAAGTTTTTATATTTAATGATGCAAATTCTGTGAATCCTTTCAGCAGATGTAATGGAGGTACACGATAAATTTAGTCGAATAGATCAGTTTTATCGTGACTTAAAAATGAACCTAATTGGCCACATGTATATATATCAGTTGGAGTAATTTTGTTATACCATTGATTGTAGCACACATAGCTGCTTTTTGCACACTAAAACGAGAAAATTTATGAGGAACAATGTAATGGAAAGTTTATTGCTATTCCATTCTGAGCCAATGCTCGTCTTCCTCCACCATTTAGTAGAGATGATATACGAGACACTAATGGAAAAGGCAAGTACGGCATGTTAAGTATCTTGCACCTTATCAACATTGGGGTGACTGGTATATGGTGATGCATTTCAATGCTCCCCCCCCAATGCCAAATCAATACCTTGACATGTGTAACAGAACATGCCTTGACCGTAATGTCCTCTTAATTAAAAGTGATACAGTATCTGCTGAAATTGCATTCTTCTCGGCAGCTTTACTCAGCCAATGAAAATATTGTATAGTACATCTATGTTATCTCACACTGTACAGGACATTTCTGTCTGGTGTGTGACTTTCAACAGGACTGTTGACAAGAGAAAATTGTTTAAGGGACACAAGCACATAAGGTAAATACATGCATAGAAATGACCTCATAACTTAAAGGGTTGAATAGCTTACTAGTTTTACTACAGAATAATTCCCTTCTACATGAAAATATCTTTGCTTTGCTTTCACGAAGACTATTTTGTAATCAGAACTTTTAATCTTACCTGCCACAGATTTTTACAGGAGAGTGAAAATGACATGCATTGTGAGTTCCATGCGCTGCATAGTCTCTTGATAGACAGCATAGTTTTTGATAGAGAAGCAGACAGTTGTGCAGATGCCATACATAAAGTTGTGCATTTTTTTCCCCTGCTGCACTGCTAATGAGTGACACATTAGTAGGGACTTGTAAAACTTGCAATGTCATAATAGGGAGACATGTCCTTGTTACTGTCTATGTATCGTCAGGCACAGAACGTGCTTGTTGCCAGGGGATAGGAGGACTTTGGGGTATTATTCTGTCTGACTGTCATGTTCACTGCTGCAGAAAAGCAGAATTAAACATGCTCAAATAGAGCTAATTCAATAATGGAATGCTCCTCAAAAGCAAAACTGCAAAACGTTGACATACGTGGATAATTGTTTGACATGACTAATTATTAAACCAATATTACTCAGTATGAACACTGGAGGCTCTGGATTATGATTGTGCACAGTGCTCAGCATGGCATAATAGCATGTTCCAACAATCAAAAAGAGGTTTTAGAGCAGTATTAAAGTTTGCAGATAGATTTTTTCCTTTTTAATGATCATTTTTTTAAATGGATTGTGTGTGGATACAGGCAAGAGTCATCACGAGCATTTTCCCCTTTTTTTGCCATTCCAACTTACCTTATGGATGACCTTAACGGTCATGCCCAAATGCCTTCAAATGCCTCGTTGACTGTGCAGGCCATCATCCACCCTCCATCCTGAACTCATTTATCTTTTACAATCTGCACTTGTACATGTCAGGTCATCAGCTTGTTTGTCCTCCCCCTTATTGTTAGGCTTAGATGGGTCCTACAGCCCACCGGGGTGCAGGATAAATGCAGTCCCATTTGGGATTTAGCACATTTGGGATTATTGCTGTAAACCCCTGTCTATTTAAGCAAAAAAGGATTTATTCTCGATGTGTTGGTTTTACTTGGCTTAAAAAAAGTTGGTGCTAGCTAATTAGTTGCAATCTAGAGATTGCTTATACGATTAGATTATCACACTAGAAAACCTTTCATAAAAGAGCAAATGTGTGGACGATGCAGAATTGAAAGCAGTGTGATTCTGTTAATCCTTCATTGAACAATGCTTTGTGATGTGTAAGGTCAAGATGTTCATGTTTTCCTACACCCTGAATAACCACTCTTGAGAAATACATTCAAAAAAGAAAGTATTGTAAAAGAAATTTGAAGCAGAGGTTTAGTTAGGCAAAGGGCAGCAACTGCCCTTGGCCAGTTGGTTTCCTTCTAATCTTGCTTTTCTTAAATAAAGCAAAAATAAAGCATTTTTGAGGAGTAATAATAAGTAATAATGCTTAAATCGCCAATGTCGTTAGTAACCTGTCTACATAAAAAAAAAAATGTTAATATGAACAGGAAACATAAATCTGAATTTTTAACAGTTTAAAAAAAAATGTTTTTGGTATTTGTCTTTAACTGCAGGCTTTATGTTTACACTCTTTAAGACCAATTAAACAATGTCAATAACAAATCCTAACAGTGAATAATTTGCACCTCATCCAATCCATTACATAAAATCATAAAATATAGACTATATTATGTCATCCATTGTCTATCACGTCATACCACAAATCAGCCGAAAATAAACTGTACTTTTACCATTTACTTGATATAGCAAGGGCTTAGAGAGATGGATGGAGAAATTGACCCTCAGGGGCAGTTGCTCAATGTCAAGGTCACTGGCAAATTGTCAGATCTACAAAGAAAAATCCATTACTGAGGCAAGGGAAAGGTGTAATATTTTTATTTATTCTCAAATGAACAGCAGCTATTTCTTCCCAACTGGTCAAGTGTGCACCCTTTGGGATTTTTGTCTAACCATGGCAAAGTTAATGGCCTTCTGTTTTAAGGAAAACCTTGCAAAAGTCGCAATCTTTGATTTGCTTTTGCATTTGAAATAAACCTGTGGGGAATATGGACTAGATGTGATTTTTCAAGTAATGGTCAATATAAATATGCACCACAGTCTGCATCTTAACTGATGAAGATTTCTAAAACTGTCAAGACACAGTTATACAAAGTTGCAGATGCAGGTTCGTCTTAGGATGTTGTATGAAAGATTAAGATAATATTCAAAACTGATGTTAGTCATTAGTGTATCTATTTCATACATCTTGGACATTGCTGGACTGATGTATATTGATATTAAATGAATGCGTACTGGATCCAAATAGATATTGGATTTTTAAGGCTGATATTAATATTTCATAAAAACATGTAACAATTTTTGAGAAGGATCCCTTAAACTTGGCTATTAAAGAATTCTGACCAATAGCAATCACTGCAATCACCTAACATATATTGGCTGACATACACTATACTGCAAAACAGATCTGTGGTAAGTTACTGATAATAGCGATATTAAAGGGCATGTATGCATTTTTCAAAGTCTGTACTCTGGGGCTCAACTGGTATATCTTTGCATAATTTACAGTCCAAAAGACTACTTACTATCTTATACTGGCCCTTTATGCAGCCCCTCCATTCAGCCTCTGTCTTAAACACACTGTTTTAGCTTCTGTCTTTTTAATTGTCCACCCCTTGGCAGACTTCCAGTGGTTCTGGTGGTTATGTTAACAAACAGTAGTAGTAGGATTTCACTCTTCTTGTTCTTTACTCAGAATGGAAACCTAAAATTTACAATTTACAATTTCATTAAGCAGAGTGACGTTCATCTGAGAGCTGATACAACAAAAGCAAAGATCTATTTAGGAGAGAACAACACAAGTAAGTGCCATAAAGCTAAGTTCGAGTCCACTAGGATGTAGGTGCCAACAGGCAGTGCACAGAGGCAATGCATAGAGTGCATAGAATGCCTAGAAGCATTTTTTTGTGCAGAGGTGTTTGCGAAAGAGTCTTAAGTCTTTCCTTAAAGACTGAGAGGGACTTGGACTGAACAGAGTTTGGTAACTTGGTACCACTACCCTGTTGTTGTAGTGGTACCAGGCGCCTTTCATTAGAAGAACATACAGAGCGGGAGGGAGCGTAGACCTGAATGAGGGAGTTCAGGTAGGCGGGAGCTGTTTTAGTTGCTGTTTTATAAGTAAGTGTCAGGGTTTTGAATTTGATGTGGGCAGCAACTGGGAGCCAGTGGAGGGATATGAACAGCGGGGTGACGTGCTGTTTTGGGCTGGTTGAAGACCAGCCGTGCCGCAGCGTTCTGGATCATCTGCAGAGGTTTGAACGTACATCTGGGGAGGCCTGCCAGTAAGGAGTTGCGGTAGTCAATGCAAGATATTATGAGAGCCTGTACCAGGAGTTGTGCTGCATGCTCAGACAGATAGGGTCTGTTGTTGTATAGAGGGACTGGCTGGGATGATGAATAGCTCGACCTTAGAGAGGCTAAGTGGAAGTGGTGTTCTTTCATCCATGCCAATATATCGACAAGGCATGACGAGATCTGAGCCGAGACTGTGCGGTCTCCTGGTGGGAATGACAGGAAGAGTTGGGTATCGTCAGCATAGCAATGGTATGAGAAACCATGGGAGCAGATGATTGCACCGAGTGAGGTGGTGTATATTGAGAAGAGAAGGGGACCGAGCACTGACCCTTGAGGAACCCTTCGATAAGCTGTGTGGTTTGGACACTTCCCGCCTCCAAGATACTGTAAAATATCTAAGTTTTGGAGCTTTGGCCATGTTTAACATAGACATCTGACATCATAACAGTATATAACAGAAAATCACAAAAAGCATAATGCCCCCTTTAAAATTTTTGGATGACATATGAAAGCTGTAGTTAATGCCCTTTATAATTGCATTTATTGAGCACTAAAACCGTACAAGTAAAAGAAATGTACAAACCTACCATTTGTAAAACACCTTAATTCAAATGAGACACGGTGAAACAAGTGTTTTCCCTAAATGCACTGACACAATAAAGCTGACACGGTAGAACCTCACCCGATTTTCTAAAGAAAATTATCCCTCGTTTCTATTGTAGGTTAAATGGCCTCTTAATGTGCTCATTATGTGTGAAAGAGACAACATAATGTTAAGGATTCCACTGTCAAGCAGAGACTATCTCAAAATAAAAATAAAAGGATTTAGTGAAGAGTCCGTGATTTTTTTTTATCAGTCCTATTGTGTAATGAGATGAAATGATTGCACAAGAGAGACATTTAAAACTGGGTTACACTGACAGTTCCCCCTGAGAACTGCTTTGACAAACATTCAAAATTTAATCTGTTTATATTTAGCTGCTTCATGATTGAATAATGCACCCCTTTTACATGCAAAAACAACTGCAGGGTGTCAGCAATAATGAAAAATGGATACATTCAACTTAGTTCCAACCAAAAAGTTCTTTTCTGCAATTCTCTTTTGCAAACTCCGCCAACCAGATCCATCATTAACAACATTAAATCCATAAGACATCAACCAACCTAAGGTGAAATGAAGGGAAAGGCCAGCGGAATAGCTTACGATTAATTCCATCACCAGCTAAATCCGTTTGTAAAGATTTATGAATTTGTAATTAGCATAGACATGAAGGAGATCGATACAATGACATTATCTCTGCTGAACTAATCGGTTTATTCGCACATCAAAACAAGGCAGAGTACATCTTTTGTTTAAAGACCTATCATGCCTACACTGTATATGAGTGTTGAGATACTTTGGCAACAAAATGCGACAATGACAAGAGCCCACACAGATTTGGGATGCTTGTATCCTGGCATTTGGGTAATCTTATGTAGAATCAAGACATGGGCTGACATCAGTTTACTGTCAAATACATTTGGAAATGAAGGACAAAGCATTAATTTGCGTTAGAAATGTACATTAAACTATATCAGCCACAGCATTTTTGGGGGATTTATGGGAATCTCTCCTCCTAAGAGACCAAACAGCTCTACAAAGTGCAATTATTGTGACACTTTCAGGCCTCCTCCGAAAATGAGGAATCACTGTGCCATCTTCTGGATTGCACCACTGTGCCACGACCACTTTAGAGAAAACCTCTGCACCATTTCTTGATTGACACGGTGTCATCTCCTTGTCAAGCACAGGAATGGAGCTCAAGGGTCGGATTCCCTGATGCCTCTGAGCCTGCGGAGAAATGCCAGGGAGCCGGCAGGCACTTTTGTTTTTAATAGAAACTGGTCAAAAAAAGATCTGTCATTTCCTAATTCACTATTTGGGTGACTTCTGGAGGCCATTAGGACTAACTTTTGCCTCCCTTAACGTGCTGCCACAAAATTATCCGAGGCATCCGCTGACATGAGTCAGTGCACCTGCTTTACAGGAGAGCTCCGTTTTCAGGTAGTTATTAATTGTAAGGAATGACTTGCAAATGTTATGCACAAGCATCTGTCTGCATTTACATATCACAGTGTGCATGGGTGTACATGTAGATGCATGTAGCACACAGACTGTGCAAGGGACCAGATAAATTATGTCTGCGGACTGTTGATTAACGAGCTTACCATACAGAAGTTGTTTCACCTTGTTTTCATAAATTTGTATAAACTATATGACGAAGAAACACGAGGCAGAGATATAGCAAGTGTGTGTGTGTAGGCATGAGGTTGTCGGAGACAGACAAAGTGAGAGAAAGAAGTAAGTGGGCGAGTGAGTGAGTGAGAGTAATAGAAAATTAGACCCTTGATCATGAAGTACATTATTTGCAAGTACAGTATTTCATCCTCCAATGAGAGTCACTCCATCCATCTCTTCCTCCACTATATAAGAGTCTATTTCACCACATAATGTTTGTAATTAGGTCTTGGCCAAGAATAATGTTTAATTTATTATCACAACAGCTGCCAGTGTTTGAACAAGACATGCATCAGTTAGTGAATTTGCTAGAGAGCCGATTTCAAAGGGAAAATATCCCTTCAACATGGTTATTCTTATGTTTTATATGTGCTTTATTTAAAATCCTCTCTGTTGCTACATGAAGGTGTGACAGTGGGATATGCAGTTCACTTATCACATTAATCTCAGTTTAGCATTACCTCTGCTCCCTATACTTTATTCACAGTGAAATAGTTAGGCTATATATCTTTGCAAGTAAGAACAAAAAAAAAAAAAAAAATCCCTTCTAAACTTTCCAGATCTTGCAGTTGGATAATCCTTGCCGAGTTCCCGTCAATTTGCAGCAAACCCTCTTGCAAGCGTGTGCAAAAATTCTTTCAAACAAAGTGAAATCCATCTCTGGTTCAGCTATCTTCCTCCATGATGATTCCTTTCTCGACTTGCCGGAGAGGAGGGCTCTCAGACAAGATAGGAAGCTGTGGCGGCTGGCCATGAACTTGGCTGCGTTTGCTGACTCAGAGGAGGACATTAGCATACAGCTGCCATTAGCCAGGCTGCAGCTGCTACGGATGCCTTCCTTAGTTTGCTAAAAGGAAGAGATGGTATGCCGGGCTAATGTGTGGGTGTGACAGAGGGTTCATAAGGCGTGCACTCATGGTCCACAGAGACCTTCGCAGACATATTCTCCCTGTCTTGATGACTGTGTGTTCACATGAAACAATGGTCTGTTCTATGAATGACATGATATACAGTGTGTCACAAAGAAAATGTGAATCCTGTTAATGTAAATACGGAAACACCTCCCGGCTTGCACACACATTCAGACAAAAAAAAAAACATAAATTCATACATTTTAGGAAATATGGTCTCAGCAAATAGTTCCCTTTAAACTGTGCTATTGAATTCATCTCTTCTTTTTTTCCCAGTCCACTCTGAGAGAGTCATCTTTTCATGTCTAGTTGAGGCTGAATCACATTCTGTCAGGGTTGAGGTGATGTTGCAGGCAGATTGCTTATCCGTCAGGATCACAGCAGACACAAACAGGTTGCTGATGCTGCTGCTTAAACCTGTCTCAGTCAGGCCTCAATCATCAAATCTGTCCCTGTCTCCCATGATATATTGACAGCATTGCATTTGTCTCCCCCTTCCCCTCCAAGCTGAATTCCTGACCAATCCCGTGCCTGGTTATCGGGCCATCATAAAGAATGTATGACAAGACCTTAGAGCAGTGAGGGATGGCTTCGGTGTAGCCGGTAGGGCTGGTGAAGATGGAATAACGCAGGTGTGGCGGCACATGGCAGCTTGACTTACGGCCTGGATTCCTTTCACAACCACCTTGAAATCTCAGAGTGTGGACACTGTTTGAGAAGTTGTTGAAATGAACATGAAATAGATCGAATTTCTTTTTTTTTTTTTTTAATCGGGTGGTTATTAAAATTAAAGGAGGAAGGCCAATCATGTTCAGATTTCAATTTAATATCCCCACCAACTGTGCAAGTTTTGCATATTAAATGTTCTCAGCAGAATTCTTATTTTTGAACTCATTAAGATTTAAATAAGACTACTTACTTGCTATCTCTCTAGAACACTGACAAATTTCAACTTCCATTAAAAACAGTTTTACAGTTTAACATTCACAATTTAATTTAGTCTACGACCACAGATGAGTTACATACAGCTTACCCATTTACCAGAGAGGTAGAATTCCCAGAAAGCGTTGATTGGTCATGGTCGGAAAAACTCGAACTGCAAGTTCTCTTCACAAATTGTGATCTCAAGAGATGAACCTCAGACCAAGATCAATACAATCGGCAGGCCGGTGACGCCAAAACTAATTAAGATTGCTGGTATGGCACAATGGTACCAATCTGTGCTGGGTGGGCCCAGTGTCAGCATGGGCTACTGCAAGGTTATTTTTCTTCTATTGTTTGAGGCTTAGAGACACCTCCAGAGGGATCCCTGCAGCCAAGACACTATTAACTGCCTAAGGTTTTGGACAATCACACTGTCCCTCTCTCATTTCTTGTAAAGGTCCCTCTTCAATTAATCTCGGAGCCAAATCTTTTTATGCTCTCCTGTACAGATCTCATGAAAAGAGACTTTTTCAAAGAATCTTGTGAACAGGTCGGCTCTCAGTGTTGAAAGAGGGATTATGTCATATAGAGTAAACTGGGTAAGAAAGGATGCCACTGGGTGGCTCTGATTATGTCCAGATAATGTAGTGTTGTCACATCTGACAGAAAATGTGTTTGCAAGTGTGAGCACAGTCCATTCACGGACTGATTTTTACATCTCAACTCAATCCAATTTGTAGATATATTAAACACCTCATCCATGCAAACGGCATGAATCACACAATCAATATGAGGAAATTAAGTGTGGTGCGCAGTTTATCAAAAGCACACTAGTGCCTCTTTGAGGAGGTAATTACACACACTGAGATAAATGCTAATGTCACCATGCTAACATGCTCACAATGACAACGCTAACATGCTGATGTTTTAGCTTTAAAAAAAAAGTCATTCTTCTTCTGTGCACCAGGGATATCGGTACCAAATTCCATGGCACTGCTTTCAATAGTTATCAAGACATCTCACTACAAAAACAAAAATGTCAACCTAGAGTAAAAGTCAGGAGGTCACCAAAGTCAGCAGGCTTTAGCCTTTGAGGACAGGAAAGGCCTGTACAAAAAAATATATTGAAATCTATTTTATAGTTGTTGAGATATTACTGTTTGGACCAACTTGGGGGACCAACTGACATTGCCACCCATAGAGCCGAGCTGTTAGCATGGCTAACAACCAATAGAATTCACTCTTTTCTGAAGGTAAATAACATTTTTGTAGATGACAGTGCTCCAGTTTGTTGGCACAGATCTTGGGAAGAGTTTACAGTACAAGGTACATCACCAATCTGTTGTGTGCCAGACTTTAAGTAGCCAACGTATCGCCACACCACTGATTGTTACGTTTTTTTTCCTCTACAGTTATTTTTTACGTTAAAAGTTGTTCTGACTGTCGGGCTGTCATTTTATGTGCTGACACTTGAAGTTTGTCCATATCTATCCTACTTTTGGTACCAGAACAAATGCATACGGTGTGTTAAGCTAACTCCAACCTTGCTGTGCATTTTTTTTAGGAAGTTGACTGTCCATAAGCTGCCAGTATGCTTCCTCAGAAGCCCTCGTTGGATGGTCGAACAGCTTCTGACTTCTCTTGGACTATTGAAAGTATATTGAGGTTTCATGGACACTTTGAAATTGTATGTAAATATATTGTTAGAGATTTTTTTTTTCCCCGTAAGGAAAATGATGAGGACAAGAGACAAGTTGTGGTCTGACATTGAACCAGTACAGTGTTGTGGAGAGACCTTACATGAGGAGAGGAAGAAAATAGTGTGTTCAACATGGAATATTGCCACATGAATCAAATAATGGTATTTAAAAAAAAACACAGAATTTTCACCTGTTCACGACATGCAATCCACATTTAATAATTTGTGCCTCTTTCACAAACGTTTATTAGACTGTGCTGTGAGAATGCCCCTACTTGCTGAGCTGCCTTAACTGCTAAAATGATTTTTACTGATAAGACTGTAATTTGTTGACGGTAAATGTTATTTCAAAAGTTAACCATCATGCAGAAAGATACAGAGCAACATTTACAAATCACTAACCTGCAGTACCATGGAGATGAGACGAATTGAAAGTAAATTGGAATCTCTATCGACTGTGTTATAAACTTAGAAAATAACCTTAAAATGCCCCAGTTAAAGCACTCGGAACAAAACAAAACCAACAAAAACAGCTTGTGTTTATTTGTAACTAATAACAAATATTCTCTCCTTAACCAACCTTGCTTACATGTAATCAGCTCAAAATAACCTTGAAAAATGCAAACAAGGCAATTGTGTTGGGGTGATTAATTCATTTTTTGAATTGCTGTGCCTGACTGCATGTGGAACACAGTAAGATTAATTCTGTGACTTTATGTATTTTGCAAAAGTGCTTTTGGATTGCAAAGATGAATGTTTATTTGGTTACAACAGCCAAGATATAATGTTACTCTCTGGCCCGAGCAGTGCATTCACACACACACACACACACATACACACGCTCTTTCTCTCTCACAGTCAAAGTTGTTTTAAAGTCAAATGGATTGTAATAGGAATCCGAGATGCACTCTGTTCCATACTCTGAGGATTAGGTAATGTGTAGAACAAAAGAGATATGAATAATTTATTGGCCACTGCATGCATTGCGGTCATACACATACAAGTGTTAGTTTCCGAATCAGTGTGTGAGACTCTACACACGTTTTCAGGGAGGACCACTTAAGGGTTAAATTTTTATTTACCTAATCTTGCTGGTTTAACTGCAACATCCCGTACCTTAATCAACAAAAGAGTTGGAACTCAATTAAAATTACAGAAGCATGTCTTTGGTATTTTCTACAAAAAAATGTTCCCGTAAACATAAGTAAAGGCTTAGTGCCTTTATAGAACATTTAATTTGTCCTATCCTATCTCAAAGGTTTTAGATTCTATTCTGCACGTGATCCAAATCATCTGCAACTTGCATCCTCACAATCACAGCTCCGTTAATAATTGCAGAATCCTTTTTTTTTTTTTAGGGACATTCTTCATCATCGCACATTGGGAGAATTGCAACTGTCCTCGGTTGCGGCAACTCAGAGCTGCTGAGCAATGAAAAATTGTTTCATGTGATTCATTTTTTTTTCAGTTGATTTGACAAAACACTTTTGCTGTGTGGAGAAAAGCTACATTATGATATGACTATAGCTCCCCAGGCCACCTTGAGGTCTTTTTTTTTTTTACTTGAAGAAGCACTGTAATGGGGACTTCATCTTTTTTCTTCTGGGGCTATTCTATAAAAAGGTGCCAGTGTCTGAGGTCCCAGTGGTACCTATTACGGCAGCCTAGTAGTCATTAATCACGGACGAGTAAGCATTTCAACGTAGCGTCCACCCAGAGTTTCCAATAGCCATTCATTAACAGTTTCCACCGCCATCTCTTTTCTTAGCATCTGCCCCCTCCTCTCCATCGCTCCCACCTGGACTCTATGGAGTTGGTCCTTTTCTTGCTGACATACCTGCTTTTTATTTCCTGTGTTATGTAAAAACTATAGAAAAAGGGTGCGCTCACCGTTCAAGGCTTTTATATACTTTAGTGTGGGAAAGATCTTAAGATAACCTTTGCAGAAGTTCTCCGTTTCTTTACTTTGTCTCATCTTTCTAAAGTTGTTGCTCATTAGAAAAGCCTGTTACTGTTGAACACACCGCATAAGGTATTTACGTAAAAAAGGCACTGTCTGCTGGAAACTGACAACATACCATCTGTAGTTGCATTAGTCTATCTTGGACTGTCACCAGGACGACTGCGGCAGTAAGGTAGATGCTTTAGAAACCTTTCTGAGTTCAAAAAAAACTAAAATACTTTGAAACTGTCATAAAGAATCAGTAAACCTGTCATTTTTGAAACTACTCTTCCCATCTGTAAAAAAAAAAAAAACATTTGTGTTCAGATTTTATGTGCCGTTTCATTTCATTTAACATGGGAAAATAATCTGTCAAACATCATGTAATAGAATGGCCAGTGGGGAAATTTATACCCATTATTAATGGTCTCTGAGATCTCTCAGGGGCTTTCTATTATAATTATTGACTTTTTCCCTTCTTGTCTCATACACAGTTTTTTGCATTTAATTAGAGTCGGGTCAGCATTTGGTATAGTAGCTGAAAAACTGTCCGCACACAGAAAACCAAAGAATAAATAATTTTGTGGTTACTGCATCACAGACAGTGTGACACAAAAAGAGTTGCTTTTATCAGAATTTGTGCTAAGTGTATTTTAAAGCATCATACAAGTGATCATCAAAACTTCCCAGGACCTTCAAATTGTCTGTTTTGACTACAAATATCCTCATTTGCTTTCATAAAAAAAAGCATTAAAAGAAATGTGGGAAAAGTATCATCTATATTTAGCAGTTTGCGTCGACATAAAAGAGCAGCCAGTGTTTTCAGTGACCCATTTGATTGCCCAAGAGGATGATTGTTGCCCCTCTACTCATTGTGAAGACCAATTTTACCACCAATTACCGCAGGTGGTGGGAAAAAAATCACGGCTATCAGGTGAAAGCCTTGACCTCAAAACTCATTTCATATCGACTTTGTCAATACAATTTTCTCTGTGATTTTAAGCAGTTCTCATGAGCCCTATTTAGTGTGATCATTTAAGTTCACTGTTAAGTTATATTGTAAAAACGAATTATCAGATTGGCCTTACATGGCACCAGCTGTGTACTATTTTCTGCTTTTCCTTCCCAGGAAATAGGGCATCAAGCATGTTAAAGATGGCCAAAAAGCCGTCAACACAAACTTGAGTGATTTGGCTTTCTGCAGTGATTGATTAGGCGCAGCTCTCAGCCTGCTCATTGATATGCATCAGAGACGAGAGTAACTTTCTTCTCAAAATAATTTGGCCACAATTACAGTGAACTTCCCAAACTTACTTAATATCAATCACTTAAAGAGGGGTAACCCAAAGTGCTGATCAGCAGATATGCAGGGAGATGATCCCTCCTCCTCACCTTACCTTGTGTCATTTAGGACATTAACCCTGAGAGTTAGATTTCCCTCGGCAGCAACCTAAACAAAATGATTGCTAATCATTTATTGTCTGCTCCCTGGAAGACTGTGAATTTAAGTCTGCATTGATTAAATGGCAAGTGAGAGAGAATGAGAGGGAACAGCCTTCTTCACTTGACTAATGCAGATGGCGGGTAAAAGTGTGACAGACAGCAGAAACCAGCTAATATAAGGTCACCTGAGGATGAGACTCCATAACACACATTTATAATTTATGTGCTAAATTTATGGGTTGGGGTTTGTGGGAAGATAGATGGACATGTTTTTGTCTCCTGACACCATCAGTGAACTGTTTTTCTAATTTATTACAGTTGACTTCCAAATGAAATGACACTTAACTTGGATTTCTTGTATTCATGCTATTAATATCCTACTAACAATATAATTACTACTAATCCAAATATTACACTGTTAGACAAAGTTAGGACTTGCATGATTTGAACTTTGAAGTTTCTTCATGATTAAGAAATCAAAAGGTAAATGCCCCTGTGGCCACATAAAGAATGGCAGAGCCATTACTCATATCCTGGAACAAAATTAATAGGCCAAAGTCTACCATACTGTGGGTGCATGAGTAATGCAGGGTCTTGGCTGCTGGTGCGTTTCAGAACAGAAGCTAACAGTACTTGCCAATTCCACGATAAATATCAAATAGTCTGGCAGCACATTTTGGAAATTGAGCTCCATGATGGAGTGGAAATTGCCATCAGGCTGATGCATTGTTAAAGACAAGCGTGAACAGCTGGTGGCCTTTTCCAAGATAATCCAACTCTTGATGTTTTTTGGACCTCTTGCTCATTCTGAGCGCTAGGGCCGGGTATCGTATAAAAAAAAAATGTGGAAACCAGTACCAATACCAGTACCCTTAAAGTGATACTGATACCAATAGAGTACTTCATTCGATACCCATCATGTGAATGGAAGCATTCAGTTGTGTAAAATGCCACCACTTCTCCCCATCCAAATGATTTTTACGCAAATACATTTTGAAAGTGTTCAAATTATTGAAATATTTATTAAATAACTGTACAAAACTACAAATTAAGTATTATTGAAGAATGCTCGCTGTGATTGGCTGCGAGCAAAACCATATAAATAGTTTTTTTTTCTAGATCTGGGTACAAAAAAAAGATTGAACGCAGGTATCGTTTGACTGGAGAAGTTTTGATATTACTTGGTACTGGGTTATTTTGGTCGACACCTTAAAAAGGTATCGAGTACCGATACCCAGACTTAGTAAGCACCCTGCACTATTCCTCTTAACAATAAGCTTCCCTTCCTTGGTTTTTTCGATGAAAAAAAAGATTTCATTCGCATGCAGACTTTATAGTCAGAGACATGCTCACAATGCAGGATGCAAAGCCAGAAACAATTTGGACAAGGATTCAAGGAGTGTGCATATATGCAGAATCTTAACTACTGCTCCATTAACTCACAGTAATGATGCATGCCATCCTTCTGTTTGCCTGGTGGTGATTTTGAGATGGCACACTGTTGCGTGCCGTATGCCCTCTCTCATTCTGGCCAGAATTCGAAGCCTCACATTTGGAACACAAAAGAGCGAAAATATTAAAAGGTGCATCTGAGCTGTAGTGAATAAAATGGGCTGTGCTGTTAGGGCTTACTGTTTATGAGTGAGAGAAAGGCAGAGAAAAGTTTGTGTGAAAGCTTACTGTAGCTTTTTTTTTTTTTTTTAAACTTGTATTGTGAAGTATATTTGTCTGCAGCCCCTTTGGAAGGCTCACAAAGCCGCTTGACAACTGAAGACATGTTTTCTTTATGTGAGAATCAGCCTCTGTGATACACAGGGAAAATGCTATTTTTTACCCCCAACTGTTGTTTATGGGAAGCAAGTGTCAAAAACTACTTCAGTCTCCAAAGCGACACTGATAAAAGTAACAATATGAAAAGTGCATACTCTTATTTTCAATCACTCTCATACTAGTGTATGACAATTCAAAATTTACTTGTGTGATTGTCAACTTTCTGCTTTGAAGTGTGAATGTGCAAAATGCATGCAACACTCAACACAAGAAAGCAGATGGATTTCTCAACTGAATTTGTCTATTATTAAATTATATCAGCACTCTGGGTCACGAGGTGTACAGCCTAATTACTATTCTTTTAAAAATACTGGTGTTATCCAAGACTTATACAAAATGGAAGATGATGTTGAGAATAAATGTTTCCTAAACTCAGTGTAGAGTATTAGTACGGAGGCCCCCTAGGGTCAGCTGAGAAAAAAAAATACTGTGAAAATCTGTTCGCACGGTTTATAAACCACACCCTTGAATAACGAATCCATGCTGCGTAACTATGACGTAAACAACTCTGCATCGGGAGCAGATGTCACAGCGCAACGTGATTGAACTGTGCGAACAGATTTACACATGGATCCTTTTTTTTCCCTCAGCTGACCCCAGGGGTGCTCCGTATATTAGTGATTTTAGGAGAATACATAATGCATGTAAGTCATTCAATTGTTTAATTTTTCCATCAATTATGACATTGAACTCATTGCATTGACTTCAACATTTATAACAAGCAGTCCGGCTCAAGAAGGGAGCAACACAAATAATACCCTCTTTCCAAAATGTAATTTGGGTATTGCTGTGTCACATTTTCAATACTATTATCCGACTAAATAAATGTCCCCTGAGAGACTGATCAGTGCGACTTAACCTCCTTGTACTTCCTCAGAACCTCATCAGATACAGTCTCCTCTGTATGGTTTGTACTTGAGCGCTGTGGATCTGTGCGGCAATTTGTGCTTCCTCTATCTACTCAGCTACTGCTCCAAATACAGTTTTCCCTCCCTAAGATAAGGACTGGATAATATGTTTGTTGTGTCAGTTCCTGGAATTACCTGACTCTCCTATTTGTCTCTGACTGTGGCTCTAGATACTTTTCTGGAGGGCGCTCCGTATCTCTCGCTCTGTAATTAATCACCAGTGGCAGTGTACTATCACCCTTACCGACACTTACTGTATCTGGATGTTTAGCCTAATGTTTTCCCTTTCTTTCCTTTTTATCCACACAAGTCCTCATATCTAACAGACAAAATAGGTAATTTGTTATTGCTTAACAAACCATATGACCATAAAATAAACTATTCATATGAGCATTTTTTAATCTGCCATCCTACCCATTAAATGATTTCAACTAATATTATTATTACAGTTGTTTAATGATGTGCTCAGTTAAAAAATGTGACATTGTGGACGCAACTACAGTAATTGACAGCACCATTGAATAGCCAATAGTAGAGGACTTAGGAACTTTTACAAGAATATATCATAGGGAGCCAAACAATGTTAAGCATCACTGAGCTGTAACATCTAATTACCAGGACCTCTGAAGTGTATTGAATTTGTCAACCCATTGGAAAATGCTGTTTCCAGTGTTCAGTGTTTGCACCTTTACAAGAGGCCAACTTGTAATGTTTCATCTTCCCTTAGAAGAAACCATTTGGTCCTCAACCAAAATCTTCCATGTCAAGGAAAGAGCAAACTTGAATCAAGACACTGTAGTCATCATTTAGATGGACGATGTCTTGGATGGACACATCCAAGAGTTCTACCTTTTCTCTGTTTCCAAAGAAACTAATGTAGAAAATGTTACAACAAGATATTGCACGAGTCAAAGGACCTTTATTCTTTTTGCAAGCAATTTGTAAGTCTTGCATCAACAAACCTCCCATTATCTTCAAATACATTATTCACAAATGAATGTGTAACAAGGCAAATCAACCCACCCTCTGACCTAGCACCCTAGATATCAGCTTCAACCACTACCTTATGTTACCTGGGGTAACACTCATCACAAATTGTTGTTATATTATTGGAACATCCAGGAGCCTGTCAGAGCTGCTTTCTAATGACAGCTTTCCCCGCTGCGTTTGATGTGACGCGTGTCACTCTACCACCTACAGTCTAAACCGGAGACTGATGAAGACTGTTTTGATACATATGAGCGGTGACAGCTGGTGGTGATATTGGGTAGGTGGGCTGACAAATGCATTATACCCATCAATAGTTCACGCTGCAGCAACAGCAGCATCACATCCAAGATACCAAGTTACAGGAACTACACTATATACCTTGTTGCAGCAAGTGCTCTAATGATGCCAAAAAACTCTGTATCTGTCTTTCTCTTTCTCTCTCACACACACACACACACACATGATTTGACTATTTTTCTCTGTACACATTAGCACATTTTTTAACAAAAACAAAATATGCAATGATGGAATGATAGGCCACATGATAGAACAGAACGCTCTATCATGTATCCTACAATGTCAGAAAAGGGTCCACCCACAGAACTTGCACTATAAAACTTGTTCCAACTCTAACGACTGCCAATAGATACTGCAATTGTTTTTATCACAACTGTTTTGCAACACACTGTGTCAAACATAATGTCCCGAATAAAACAATCTGGTAACCACAGCAAAAATAACTGTCATTATAGAGGAGAGACAGGCGATATGTAGACAGGAAAGCTAACGGAAACGCGTGTGATCGCCTTTTTGGGTTGACCTTATTTGAAGAGAAGATCACATCGACGACCTTTCTGGGACGCAAACAGTTTAATCACCATGTCACTGAAGTCCTGCTCAATAGAGAGCAGAGCCAGCGTGTTCAACCTATCCTGTCCCATAGTACTTCAGAGAAATGATTTGATCCTCTTAAGTGTACTGAAACACCTCTCTGATTCTGCCGACGTCATGGGGGTTGTGATGGCTCTTTGCGTTAATTTCAATGTTTCAGAAGCAGTGCTCTGAAGTTTCTTCTCAGTCAGCATCCTCAAAAGTGACGTTGCAAACTTTAACCCCATAAACTCCACACTACTGTACATCACCATCAGCTCACCTTTCAGTTTCTCTCTGCAGATCACTGGGAAATGTTCGCTTGCAAGTTCAAAAGACACTAAATGCCGGGCTTTCTCAAAGCGAACCCTTGACTGTTCTATTATTATTTCACAGCACTGTGCGGCTACTGACACATTATCATCCTGCGCGCCAACAGCTGTGTCTGCATCTGGATGTGGCTGGGTGTCATCTGTGGTCAGCTTGTCCTTCAGTTCAGCTATGGAGCAGGAAAAATCCTCCGTGGCCAGCGATGCGGACAGACCGTGGGCTTGTTGGATTGACACGCTGTCCCAAGACTGATCGTTCCAGACTTTTTTCAAAAAACTGTTTCAAAGTGTGTGTGTGTGTTTACCTTATTTGTCCTGACGCTGGAATCCTCCTGCCACACACTTCATCCAGGACTGCAGTTCTCTTGGAGGACTTTCAACAAAGTGGTGGGTAGAGTGCTGAAAATCTTTACTCAAGTAAAAAATTGCTCAAGTAAAAGTAAAAATTACCATTTGACGAACCTACTCAAGTATAAAAGTACTTGGTCAATAAACCACTCAAAGTTACTTTGTGTTTTAATATTGTTTAGTGTGTGCAGGCCAGAGATCATCGCCATTAGTGGAAAAAGTATGACTACCGGCTTGTGAAAGGGCGATGCAGGCTGCTTTCCAACACGGAAGAGAAGGATGAGATTAATACCCAAAAAAAGGCAACAAAATGGGCAGTTTTGTACTGAGAGACTGTCTCTACCAAAAACAAAAGAAAATTGATTTGGACACATACTCTATGGTTTATGCTTAATGACACCTTACATGAATTTTATGCCCCAGTTCAGTCCACTAAGGCTGGCAGCGAGTACACTGTGGCAAGTTTAATGAACATTAGAGCTAATAACAACTGCCATATATCACATTTCAATATAATAAGTGATACGGAGTTCAAGTCAAGCAATGCTGTCTTTAAAGCCATGTTGGAATGCTTCAGGAAAAGTGGCAGAGACACCAGTGTCCATCTTCCTTGTATGACTGAGTCTATAGGCAAAGTGCACGTGAGGGGAACGTTTCTTTTAACCTGGCCCGCTCGTTACAGCTGCCCCATCATAAGTCTGTGCGATCAGTTTGTTTTCCAAATTATATGGCTGAAGCAAGCAAAAAGCAAGCAAGTTTCACTGAAACCATGTAACACAAAACTTACGATTTTGTTGTTTACACTTTTGTGTTATTTGAACATCATTTGGACGATGTGTCCCCGGTGTCTCCACTTCCAATTTTTCCTCCAAAGACATCAAAGAAAATGGATGATAAAGTAAATAATCCACCTCGTTCATGCTAACGCCTGCCATTGACGCAGTCGCTCACTTCCCCCTCCCCGCTCTCACACAAGTAGCATCTCACTGTAGGTATTGTTACTCTGCACATCTGCTGTCATGCCATGACACCTGTCACTCACTTAACACTTCGAAGATGAATGGAAGCTGATGCTACTGTGTTGGGGCTGTTTTTCTTGTCTGTTGCTGCTCTAGATTCCACCAAAGTTTAAAACAATCTGTTTTTTTAAAATAATTTTCTCATCTTAATTGTAAAAGATAGGGAGGGCTTAGCCCTGTTAGCCCATTTATACTAGCTGTCACTGCATATAAAACAGAAAATAGGAACATACTCCAAAATTCTCTTCATGCAACAGCTTTTAAAACCCAGGTAGCTTTGAGTGAAAAGATGCACTAGCAACCCTCTGCTCCATATCAGAGCGGAGAATAACGTGCACCAGGAGGCAAGAGAGACACTGCATCAGGGACAAAATTTACATCATGACACTGTCAAGATGGAGCCTCAGAGGTGTTACATCTGGAGGTGACTTGCACTGAGAATTCTAAAATTATGTGCACATATATTTGAATATTATCATCAAGTTCATTCTGTGCAGATCTCTAAAGCAAGAAAATCGTGGGAACATGCAAATCACTGAGCAAAAGAGGTGGGATAAGTCTATGTAATGTATTACGATGATAATTTTTTGAGATTGTAGTATTTCAAAAGAGCACAGAAGCACAGGCAGTGATGATATTTAAATTTAATGGCTTAAATATCTTAACATTCAGCGCAAAGGGCATACTAATGGCAACATGCTGCAAAATTTGTAATTGATTATTTAATACTTGACTAAGAAGCAGTACTTATGCTCGTTTACACATTAACAAATCTACTTTTGAATGTCAAGTCTGCCCATATGATGAAACTATCATTAAGGAAATGCTACCAATATTACCATCATACCTTTTTTTTTTTTTTTTTTTGAGAACATCAAGCCTCCTTTTGAGGCTTTCCTGCTCTGTTCTTGATTCAACAGCCGATTTAACATTCGACCCAGTTTCTGCGAGGTTCTCCACTGGGACACAACCCAGAAGTGTCATACAGCAGAACCAGAATAATAAGGCCCTCACTCTAGAAATGAAAGCAAACGATACCCTGCTAATGCTCAATAGATTAACATACAGGTGCGGCATCATTCTGTATGGCTGAACTGCTTATTTAAAAAGCACACACAGTCGTTGGCTTGCATCATTGCAATCGATGCAGATGAAAAATAATAGTAATCCGATACACACACATCTCATTTTGAAGGCTAATTATGCACACCCTGCCCCTTGAATGTTAGTTTGGTATGGAAATGACAGCCAACAATTTTATGCGACCCTTAGGAATGTAATTAGTATTATAATATAATGTAATTAGTCTTACCATGCCATGTAATCGCACAAGGCTTGGAATATCAATAGTTAATATGCAAACTGGATCACAAACAACCTGATTAAATTTTCTAACTTACTTTCAAAGAGCTAGTAGCAGTCTGCCAGCAGGTCTCACAGGGAATTTAATGTTTTTACTGAAGTTAGTGAAGTACATATTGTCTCTGAGGTGAATTTCGGCTGACACAGTTACCACTAGTCTAATTATAGGAATGCTGATATTGACAATGTAGTCTTCGGTATGTGTTTAACCTAAAGAAGTCGAGAAATCGAAACATTTAAGGCAGTGTTGTACTCTTCTGCCCTTGTGGCTTGAATGTTGTGGTAGCATATTCATAGATTCATAGAGCCTGTCTTCCCAAGAAAAACAACAGCATCAGTCACTTCAGCAAATGCACCACAACAACGTTTAAGCGACAAAGCCCTCTAGTGTAGGAATTATGATTCTTGTCTGCCAGAAGCAAAAGAGGAAGTCAGGTGACATTATTGTGGAGTGACAAAACCCTACAGAGGGAAGAGGTTGGTGTGGATGGAATGAGTGAAATAACATTTTCAACAGTGATTTGTAATGATGAGGGGCAGTTACAAACAATGGCTAAAAGCTCAGAATGTGATGTTGTGATAGGTACCACAGAAAGACACTTTACTGTAGAGCAGTAATTCCTAACCTTGTCTGAAGTACCCCAGCAGCCCTGTCAGATGAACTCAAGTACTCCCACCCATCAACACCACCCGTCATGTTCCAGATGTGTTCATGTGAATTTGAGTTTTAATTTGTACTACCAGTTTGTCCATTACTTTTAGCTCTTTCAATCATTTATCCAATACATTTAGCTATTTCAACTATTTGTCCATTACTTTTGCTATCTCTGTCAACCACTTATCCATTATATTTAGCTTTTAACTGTTTATCCATTAACTTTAGTTACCAACCAACCATTAGCAACTATTTTAACTGTTGCCTCATTGGTTTTCACTAATTTAATTATTTATGCATTTCTTTTAGCTGTTAGACCTCTATAGCTAGCTTGCTGGCTAACTAGTCTTCAAAACAGCTGTTTTATTATCTTATATATTTTATATACCATTTTAATATCTTATATTCTGTAATATATATTTATTTCTACATAAACATCTTAATAACATGACAGGAGCCTATTTCTTCTCAGTTCTTTGTTATTACTGGTCTTGATGTGCAAATCATCCTGATGTGTATAACACATAATGAGCCACAGTGATTGTATCACTGTGGCTTAAATAGGAGTGAAAAAAGTTCTTAATGTCAAAATAATTTTTTTGTCCCTGATGTGAGTGTGAAATGACACACGTTCTTCCCTGAATTGTATAAAAACGGAGCAAAAAGTCACTAGGTGTTATGTAAATAATGTATAGAAGATCCATGCATGAGCACAAACAAGCCTTTCTGTTATCTAGGGCAGCTTGCTGTAAATTACACTGCCTCAGTAGTTGTTTTGAGTGTCTTTGAGAGAACATTCCTCTCTCCAAGCATGTTTCCGCTATCCAGTCTCCAAAGTGTTACAGCCATAATTAGCCTAGATTAATGAGGAGGCCACTTCAAAATGAGATGTATGAATAATAAAGGTGTTGTTATACAAATATTGTTTTCATTGCAACCAACTGAATACCCCCCCCCACCACTACCACCACCACCATCCCCTTCCAAGAACCTATGGTGGCCGCAAAACCCACGAAAAACGCAAAAGGCCCTCTCTAGAGCCAGTGTTAAATTTGTCCATTCTGGGCTACTGTTGAAACCGTGGAAGAGGACCTGCTCCCTATGTAGATATAAAGAGCTCATTCTAAGGTAACAAAAACACAACGATTCTTATTGTCAGGTGATTATACACTAATTAAAACATACTTATAAATATTATATTCCATTTCTGCCAAGTCTGTTCCGCTAGATGCCACTAAATTATACACACTGCACCTTTAAGGCCACACTGAGTATTTGTGCCTGTGAATATTGATGAAGGGGAAAAACACACTGTATTTCTGCCTCGTCGTGTCATATAGATAACAGACTATATTTACAAGTGACGTTTAAGAAGCCACACAATCAAACCAAATCTCCTTTTTTATCACTTGGAAAGAAAAGACAACTTTAACGTGCACACCTCCCATGAAGCATTGCACTTTTATCTGTTTCTGACTGGCAGTATGAATTGCACTGACACTGGTCAGAATGCATTAAGACTGCCCCCTTTCTACCGCTCCAAACACCTACAGATAATTAAACTGAAGGGAAAAGATTGTGAGATATCAGAATGGCCAAGGGGAATAAAGCTGTGCAGCTCTATGAAACGATCACAGTGCAAACACTGGCTTCTCTTCACTCAGGAAATGAAGCATTAAACACCCCACCATTCAAAGTATGCATATATGTATTTAGAAAGAAAGTTGTTACTTTACTTTCTTATCTCTAAATTGCTGAACACCAGTCTGAGTAACTCTCTATAAGGTAATTTCCCCTCTGGAATCAATAAAAGTGGCACATTATTACACTTAGAAAAAGAGTAGTGCACATAATTGTTGTGCTGGTTCCAGTCTTTATATGTTGATCACAAACATTCCTGCATGCATGGATAAATGATGCAGTGTTTGACTCTGGTAGAATATTACCACAGATTTTCTGTTTATAGGAAACCTTCACCAAATGTGATGAATGAGTCGTGGCTGTCTCTGATTTCTGAATGAAAGAGCCTGCATATTTCCCTCAATTCTACGTCTTGAGATAGCTGCCTTGATGGGCCAATGTTGCAGGAATTACTTGAAAAATTGCTGCTGGAAAAGAGAATTTAATACATCTCTCTGTGAAGGTTTCCTAAAATGAGAAACACCACCACATTCAGCTCCCCCCTCCCCTAAAAAAAAAGGTTGCTTTGTACTATGTTAAATTTAGCATGACAGGATGAAAGTTAATTTCCACATTAAACAAATGTGCTGATCTCTGATTTTGGAGCAACAAACACAAAACACAGTGAGACCAGTGAAAAGTGGAGAGAAAGTGGAACAAACTTTTCCTCAGAATCCAGGCCAATGCTTTACCCCTCTGCCAAGTGCTGTTTTTTTTTTTTTTCACAGTGCCAGTGATGCTCTATGATTAGGTCTTTGTTTGAACTGAGTAGAAGCCCACACACAAATACTTTTCTCTTAATTGGGGTTTTTAAAGGATGAGAGTGGGTAGGAAGAAGACGGAAAGCTTCAAAACTGAAAGAAGAAAAGCTAAATTTGATCACTGGCAGAGGCAGAGCACGAGTCTTCGAGCCACTCACAATGTTACTTGCTGGAGATCAATTTAAACTTCCTTCTCTCAGCCTTTCGAAAGTCACTTGTAACTGCATCTAGTGTGTCGTGCCTTTCTGCGTGGCATGGTCTTATGAGAATAAGTCAAAAACCCCTTCAGGAGTTGTTAATAGTTGACCAGCAGGCATTAACAAAGACAGTTCATGTGTTTGGCAGCGTAGACCCTCAGGGCCTTGGCAATTCAGGACCAGGCCTGTTTGATCTATAGAGAACGCACCGTGGATGTCAGCACCGGGAACGGTTATTTCCCTGGGGAAGCAGCCAGTGGGGACAGCAGAATCCAAGAGGCTAAAAATATATTTGTGAGAGGCGATTACAGGTATAAAGTCGGAATGTGAACAGTGGAAAGTCTTTGAAATGCTAAATTAGTGCCTGCTCTCCGCCTGTCATAGATACTATACTGTCATAGATACTATACTCAAAAAGGAGGATTGTCATCCTGTTTCACTTGCATACATATATACAATATCGACTTGCACGGTTTGATGTGCCCATTATATTACTAGATGAAGTAGGCCTAATTATCTCCAATATAGCATCAAAAAAATTGTGATTGACAACGTAGTTCACAATATCACAGAAGCAATGAGACTATTATCAATTTCATCACCAACTGGAAACCAGGCAGAGAGATAATTTCACTGAATAGCTTTAGTATTGTCTGCAGTGCTCAAGCTAAAGCGAATACATCTGCATTAATGTGCTATACCCTTTTTATCTGCCTCTCCTACGGCCAAATTGCATATCGTTTGTAACCCTGCATGTAAGAAAAAAATGTTAAACAGATGCTTTCCTTATCAGCAGCCGCTCCAAATTCTTTCTATGTTCCACCTCCTCTTGATTAAGAGTAGCCCCAGACACAAAAGAGCAAACACACTTATCAGACAGGGATCAGGGAAGAAAAATAACCCTCGCCGTGAAGGCACCTCTCCTCCCCCTTTTTCTGTGACTTCCCCAGCCAACGGAGGGAGGGGACAAGCGGTCAAGGAGGACATATAAGTGTGGGGATGAGGAACAACTTGTCAAGATGGTGGATGATAAACGGAAAGCGCCGTGTGGGTGGAGGAACTAAGTGATGCCGCTTGCCCCTTGGGTGGCTTTACCCATGTTTGTAATGAATGCAACCCGTGTCACACTGAATTCATCATTCAGACTTTTCTGGCAAGGTTTTACCTTAAATAAGTCAGTTTGTGCAGGATGTGGCCTACAAGGGTACCGCCATAAGAGCTTCAAATCATGTTGTCAGAACGCCAAAAGATGTGAAATAATTATGTAGACTAACTCAATGCAAGCTCCTTAATGCCTACTTGCAACAAAATAGGTCTTTGTGTAACTGAGCAGAAGTAAGAAATATCAAGGGGACTTTAAAGATCCTGGCGAGAAGACAGTGGCTTCCTGTCTTATTCGCAGACTTTCAGTAAACTTTAAAGGGTGAGGTGAGGTAGCATAAATAACACTGGCAATGTGCAACGTGATTTCACAGATCTAAGAATAAACCTGTTGTCTCACCACGCTCACAAGTAGAGTTGCATTGGACTTTTTGCTAATGAAGTGTTGAGGCCAGAAACCCTAGTGTATGTCACCGCATATCGTCTACCTCTTGTGTCATGTTCTTCCACTTCGCTGCAGTCGTTAGCTATTGAGAAACCTCAAATGAGAGCAAGCATCAGAAATAGAAGTAGAAGAAAAAAAAACACATCACGAGCATAAAGCAAAATGTAATACAGCATTACTTAAACATGTCTCACTGTGGACATCAGAGCCCTCAGTGTATTAAACACAGATTTGGACAATGGCTTACACAACTCAAGCCCACATAATAAAGAATTAATGAAGTATTTTCCGGGGTGATGCATATTAAGCTATGTTTAACAATCTGTCAGGCGAGGTCTCGACAGCCACTTGGTCGGGGTGATAGATTTCAAAGCAGGATGAGACATCAATCACTGTCCCGTGGTGATTGGTTGTTTGTGTGTGCGGCGGTGGCCCTCCATCTCAGCGAGGCGAAGGTTGGCTGATTGCTCCCTCTGCCTCTCTACATTCATTGTAGCTACCTGACACCATGTTATACACCCAAAGCTGAGAGCGGAAATTCTTATTTACACTTCGCTGTGCCGAGCCTCCACATGCGCAATATCATTTGGGTGTCTTGATGCTGAATTGGGTGGCGTGCTGGTGTGAGCAGAGCAGGTTTTTGTAGTCTGGTTATTGCCTCCCTCGCTGCTTTTGTCCATTTATTCCAAGATAGGTTAGATGGAGGAGTGTTGGTTGTTTGTTTTGTTGGCCTGCCTGTCTTCTGGCCTTGCTGCGACGATAGCTGACTGACAAGTGGTTAAGATGTCTCTTTGTGCTTATCAAAAAGTTGGCACATAAGGGTGAAAAGCTTTGCTCTCTATCTGCTTTGAAGCTGCAACAGAATTCAGCTTTTGGAGCTACGACAGCAGCTGCGAGCTCACATGAAATTACAGTACGGTGTATGAAAGTGCAGTGCACACCAACATTTATACTATCACAACCTAGACTTAATTACAATATAGTAAAATCAACAGATTTTTCCTCTTATGAATACAGCTTTTCATAATGTTTTGTATTCCTGCACTATTTTTTTTGTAACTGCAGATAACTGTCAGACACTGTAATATAATATTACTATTATTCACCATTCTGTTTTCCTCCTTGTGGGCTTTTTCTGTGTCTTCTTATTATCATCATGTATATTGCACATAATAGTGTGTTTTCTGGTTAGTACTTTTCCACTGGCTACCCAAATGTGAAAAAAAGGGTCCCCAGATCTTATTATTGCCTGCTATTATTTAGATTTTGTGGTGCACCTAATATATAAAAGCCTGATACGCATTTGTTATACTATACAGTGTTAATGTGTTAACAGAGGAAAAGTGGCAAATCTTCAAAGGCACTGAACAGGACGGCAAAGCATGTTTACTGACTCGATTTGCCAAATGAGAAGAAAATGTTGTCATATCACAGTGCTCTATTTTTTTTATTTTTTTTCCTGACAGAAATGGAGCGAGAATAGACGACAGAAGAGACTACAGATTGAACAGGCTTCATGAGGCAGCAGACTTATTTAGATATTCACTGTTTATTCTATATTTCCATGTAGGCTATTCGTCCCATGGTGTAAGTGACATTAATTGTTAAGAGAACTTTAATATAGCTGGTTTGAGGAGGAATCTCTCAGTAAGTGCCGTAGATTTTATCTTTGTTTCCAAAAGACCAGTCAGAACCTTCTTTAGAAGAAAGTGCAGTCAGGAAAATTCAGCACTACTGCATTAGCATCAGCCTAACTCTGTAAGTTGGTTATGCAACAAAAAGTATTGGTCTTTTTTGTTAATATGTTGGCCCGCTGCAAGCCATTGTCTGTACATTTTTGCTTGGCTGAAGATGGTTTAATGGAAGTAGAGCTCTACTTTGTATCATCTTTGACAATTGACAAACATAATGGTATTCAATCATCGTTTCAAAAATGACAAAAATTAGATAAGAAACTAAAGCGTGTTATCGTTTCATAGTAGATTTTTTTTCCCTGTGAGGTGTTTTAACACACTTTCGTGAAGATAGCATCACTGTTACCGAGCATCATCATTACGATGCAAAGGGTCAAAGAGCAGAAAATGAAAGATGAACTCGGATGAGGAATTCAAACCATTCTTGCCCAGATGTGATCTCTCCTAGCAGAATGACGCCCATCCTTTGTCCATTGGCGGTAAACAGCAGAAATGGTGAGGAAAAAATACATAGGGAATCATTTATTACAGTCACATAGGAAGCTTAAAAGCATGTCAGTGTGGTGTTGTTTTTGTTTGGAACATAAAGTTTCCCTAATGATCATGTGTGCCAGATCTAATTCTTTTGACGCATTTTCTTGTCCTTTTCAGAGCGTTTTTTAATGCCACTATTTGCATAATCTTATCTTTGCGATGAACACCTTTAAGCCAAATTAGTGGCCAATCATCTTGCCTGACCTTGTAGCCATGCACCATTTCTGCTTTAACATAAGATGATGAATGACAGTAGAAAATAACTGTTGTAGTGGTCACTGTTGTGAACCATTTATATATATATATATATTATGTGCTCTAAAGCATGTTATATTCATTACAAATATATATAGCCTGGTCATAAATGACAGGACTGGACACAGCAAAATTCTTGTTGTGGGTCTTTTAATTATCTGACTGCACTCAAGAAAGAACAGCATTAATTCTGTAATTTTGAGGGTCTAAGACAACCAAAATGACAACAAAACAATATTACTTTTCCCTCGTTTTGTTCTCAATGAACATCAGTGAAACCAATAAGGAAGCAGGTCTCCTATGAACAACCTTTACAGAAACACCTTCCCTAATTAAAGCTTGATATTGGCTTGTAGCTCCTGTCTACTGACTGTCTACTATAGTGCTAATAACAATGGTGCAGATAGGTCACCCGGAGTATCATCGCACATTAACACTTATAGTAGTCAGACTCCAACAGTAGTGGCTTACTTCCTAAATAAATAAAAAAATAGAAATACAACACAAAAAATATATTTGTTCAACCACCCAACTTGTGAAGTTACCTCACAGTAGATTACACTAGTTCAAAGAAGAAAACATATTTTTACAAATACTCTTACATTAACTTCAAAATACGTTTTTAGAAGAAAATCATGAACTCACTCACACTCCATTGTGCAGCCTGTGCGCTCACACACACACCTGGAGGCCAGCACAGCACTTTTATCTCCCATCTAAATTCAGCAGAAGCATACAAAAAGGGCACATTTTAGTGAAAATAATCAGCATACACCGCTATGATGCTATGACTCTATCCGTAAGTTTACTTTATCACCACTTACGCTGCTCTGCTGTTCAGTGTTTGCCCTCAGCTAGCAGGGGTATCACACACACACAACACGTTTTACCTACGAAAATCAGCAAGAATACAGAATCATCACTCATCAAACTTAGCCCGCTAGCTTAATTATACTCTCATTTACTGATGTTGCTAACCATTGTTAGGTCTGAACAAGGTTTATCAGGATATTTTTCCGACAGATAAGTGAAAAATACACACCTTACGTTCAGTAGTTTCGCGGCACTGCAGTTTTCCGGTGCGCAAAATCTCACGGGAGTCTCTACTATCGCGAGATTTACCCGTAAACTGGTCTTAAAGTGACAGCGCTGCCTCAACAGAAAGAAACAGCTAAGGGCCCCCAAAAACACTCTCTACCCCTTGTTCACCTGGCTACATTTAGCAATAAAAGTGCTTTCTGGTGCTATCCTGTGTCCCAGGATACTGGGACATTTCTACCGCTGTACAATTGTGAACATAATCACGGACTGCATCTCAGTGTGGTATGGCAACTGCTCCGCATCAGACCATAAAGCACTCCAGCGGGTGGTGAAAACTGCCCAACACATCACCGGCACCCAGTTACCCACCATCAAGAATATTTATCACAAACGCTGCCTGGGCAGGGTGAGAAACATCATCAAGTATGTCTCTCATCCTTACCATGGACTTTTCACCTCCTGCTCCTCCGATCCGGCAGGCGTTACAGGAGCCTCTGCTCCCGCACCAGTAGGCTCAAAAAGAGCTTCTTCCCTGAGGCTGTGACCCTGCTGAACTCCATACCACCACTCTAATAGCATTATTGCACTCATTACTGCACTGTTCACAGTACTTTAAAGAAAATGTAATTTGCTCTATTCATATTTTGCACAGTCTCAACCCATACACTGCTCAAATAATGTTACTGTACATATAATCAACTATACATATATTGTTTATGCTCTGCATACTTAACAAAATATACATGTTGCTGTTCATACTGTACATGTATCCTAAAATATTTACATATATATTTGTATATTGAAACTCTCCACTGTCCATCACTGTACATATTGGAAGATATAACATCACCTATGCTGTAGCACTTACTTTCCTGCACTCATCCATAAATAATACTGTATTTTTGCACTTCTGGTTGGATATTAACTCATTGGCTTTTTACCTGTACTGTACTTGTATTTCTATGATAATGAGAATAAAGAAAATGTGGCTCAGTGTTTGCACCATCTCCTACATAAAATGAGATTGGTATGATCCATTTTTATTGGTATGGACTTAGCTGTAATGCCTTCTCCAGATGGCCCTCCTCAATTGAGCTATTCTTTTCCAACACACTGAAGAAAGGCATGTGGGTGCTCAGACTCTTAACAGTTAGGCCTACGTATATTTTGAGTGTGTTACTGCGCCCTTCACAGGATTAGTCATAGGGGTGTGAGCTTTATTAGAGTCAAATTAGAGCCCCGCTGTGTTTGAAACCACATGAATAACTGAGGAATTTTTAATCATTGCTCACAAACAACAAGGAGAGGTCATGTTAGCCAGTGAATGAACTTCTGATGCTGTAAGGTATCTGGGAGAAGGACTATAGACATCTATATCAGTGAACTCTTTGTTGCCACCACCACTGTCATCATCAAAATCCTTTTATCTAACACTTTTTTCACAACTACACTCCTCTCTGCTGGGACTAACTTCATTATTCATCTATTAACATACTCACAATTCACATTTCTACCATTATGGTCCAAGGGGCAACAGCAAAAATGTTTAAAATGCCAGGAAAAACTGCTTTCATAATTTTGCTCGAGGGCTTATGATCAATAGCTAACAAGACATTTTTTCAATATTTTCGGCATATCTGACACGTGAATGACAGATGTCTGCTGCTTGTGAGAACACTTGCATGTCCGATCACTCCTGTACAAACCAGTCACAGAGGGTTAAGTGAAAATGAAGCGCTAATATTCCCCCCGGAGGTGAGCTGTCTTGCTGGGCACAGCATGACTGACAATATGACCAATAGATTCATTTCAGTTTTTCTACTGGTCACAGTATTGATGATCCACCGGAATTAAATCTCTGTGTGGTGCCTGCCTGATTACGATGCCCTTTCATTCTTACCAGGGGTCAATGATAATAACTAGATTAGCTGATTGCTGTCTGGGTCCGCCTTTTAGTCACATATGACTAAAACTGAAGAGGCTCTTTGATTATCCTTTAAATGTGTCTTTGTTTCTAATGCTTCCATGTTGTACACTCACCTGAAGTGTTCAATACTACATAGAATAATAAAACAATTATGAAATATGAATAGAGTAAAATATATAAATGAACCAGTAAATTGGTAAATAATTTATGAAATTATTTAAGCTCAACTCATTATTATGATATGTCATTCCATCATTCCTAAAGTATTGTCGTATTAAGTTATTTCATCATTAAAATATTTATTTTTTATAAGTCTGTTTTTTTTCATAATTGCCTTTTTTCCCAATTACATTTATATTTAGTAATTCTGAATCACCTTAATAGCTGCTGCTAAATAAACACAGTACACACACACATTAACTAAACTATATATATAACTATATTCATTTAGCTAAACAAGGTTGCACATGCTACCTACTTAGCCACATGCTACCTACTTAGCCACATGCTACCTACCTAGCCAGTTAACTGGTAAGGCAGGCTTGTGAGTTTGAATTAGCGTCAAACCAAAGTGTTCTGTCAAGATGAAAAAAGAAGAGTCTTTCTCTACTGTAGCTCTAGTCAACAGGATCTAGCATCTAGCTAGCTAGTTGGCTAATTGTGAGCCTGCTATACAGCTGGGGGCACGTGATTTGCTGATGATGGGACGGTGACTGGTAACAACTTTACTGACATAAATTTCAATGAAAAAAAAGTGTCATTATAAAATGCCCATCCATCCATCCATTTGCGCTGCTTATCCAGGACCAGGTCTCGGTGCCCACCAGCTCCTCCTGGGGGATCCCAAGGTGTTCCCAGGCCAGAATAGATATGTAGTCCCTCCAGCATGTTTTGGGTCTGCCCTGGGGTCTCCTACCAGTTGGACGTGCCTCCAGAGAGAGGTGTCCAGGAGGTATCCTAACCAGGTGCCTAAACCACCTCAGCTGGCTCCTTTCGATGCGAAGGAGCAGCAGCTCTACTCTGAGCTTCCCCCCAGATGTCCGAGCTCCTCACCCTATCTCTAAGGCTGAGCCCAGACACCCTCCATTAATTTCAGCTGCTTGTATCCGCGATCTCATTCTTTCAGTCACTAACCAAAGCTCATAATCATAGGTGACGGTTGGGTCGTACACTGACTGGTAAATTGAGAGCTTTGCCTTCTGGCTCAGCTCTTTCTTCACCACAACGGTCCAGTACAACGCTCCCACATTACTGCTGATCCATCATAAAATGTGACATAAAATAAAAGTGCTGTTGGGGGAAATGCCATTATGAAATAAAAACAGACTAAAAAGACTATTGTGTGAAATAAAAATGTATATAATTAAATAAAAAATGAACTCTGGAATGAATAAAAACTTAATATGAAAATCATAATCATGAAAATAACATTTCTTAATAATGAGTTGAGATTCTTAAATTATTTTATAATTGATTGGTTCTGGTATATATTTTACACAAATTAATCATGTTTATTTATTTCAGAATATCTTATTTATTTATTTAATATTAAACACTTTGGGACTCCATACCGGACCACACAGTTTCTTTGGCAGTGTTAAGATTGTAACCTTGGTGGGAGCTTTAATATGATGGAGCTACAATGGAGCATTCGGCTAAAATAATGACTTTGCGCTTCAACAAACTGCCTCATCAAGCATTTTGATTATATCATCTAATAGGTTCGGAAAATCGTTTTACATACAGCGTCTGAAGAACCCTCTTAATCCCAGGATATTCCATATCAGATAACATACATAGATATTACTCAACGTAATGAATGTGAGCAGAGATCAAGTGCATATTATACAATTAAACATAATCGCGATCATTATCACAGAGGAAGCATGTGACGGCTGAATTTTAGAATAGTACACAGCTCTTTGACATACCCAAAAGCAGCTAATACTTTCATCTTTTGAACTATCACCTTTCAGGTTGCCTCATTACATGCCTTGATCTTTTATGCAGTCGGGTAAAAACAGAAGCCTTGCAACGCTTTGATCTCTGGCATAAAAGCTCCCCAAGAGCTCACAGTGTTTCAAGATGGAATTGGCGTTAGATAGACTACGTTTGACTAAAATATTGTTTGATATTTTGACGCATTATTGACCGTGAAACAAAAAGCAAAGTATTGACCTCATTGAATATTTGGGGGGTGGGTATGACAATGTGTATAGGGCAACAAGCCTGTCCCTTCCTGTGTGAAGACATTTTATCTGAGTCAGGGTAACTGAAAGTGCAATCCTACTTGGAGATAACATAACACCACCACTCCACTTGGTGCTATTTTAAAATATCTTAACTGCATTCAGGCCAGTTGTGTTAAAACTTGTATGTTTTTTTTTTTTTTTTTAAATTAAGACTGTGTTCAAAGACATCAATAGCTGTAGGATGCTTCCTTTTTATGTGAGGTTTGGTGATATTTGCTCTCTCTTCATCTTAGTTGTTCAGACTCGTGTTTGAACAGTTAAACATCAACTCGAACAGTCCTCCATTTGGGAATTACAAACTCCTAAGTGACTTCAAAAGCACTGCCTTCATTTGTAGCAACAAAGAACAGAATGTGATGATTCATTCACTCCTCTTTTTTTTTTCTTCTTTTTGGACACATGTTTGGTGATAAGCAGAACCCTCTCTCTATACGCCCATATGGCCATCAAAACATGCTGTGGAGCCGGACAGTTTGCAAAAATGCACATCTATCTGACAGACAGATATTACATTTGTATTTATAGAAATAACTCCACTAAATATTTAGCAAAAGTTAACATTCAACTATTTAATTGGGCTATTATTTCTTTCCACATGTGACAGATTTGTACTGATATTAGCTGTTGCCTGCTGACTTGACATAGCTCACACAGGTGTTGATGATCATGGCTGGTATTAAACATGCAGTGCAGCTTAATTAACATGTTGATTTTTATTGGATGTCACCTGGGATGCTCCCACTGAGCAAGAGCAAGCCAATGCAGCAGCAGATTTCCCCTATAATGTTACAAAGGTATTGTATGAACATAAGCCTGAGAGGATTTTTGTATCAGATTATTTAATTTCAATTTACCCAGCAGATTGCTCTGTGGTGATGACATTATCTAATTAATTTTTTCTTCAAGGCAACAAATTAAGTCATCTATTGAACTTTGAACAACAAAAACTTTTACACCCCACATGTGACCTCCTAGACAGTGAAGCTAATGACCTGCAGCCAGGAGTGGCAGTTTGTCACAAGATAATCAACTTAGCTGCACTTTAATTTAGAAAAATATTGAAAGCAATGTGGAAGTAATGCAAGATGAAGCACTTGGGCTGACTCCGCCAAGAAGTAAAAGGTTCATTAATTCTGACGTAATTGTGATTATAATCCTTTACCATAAATGTTAGCTGTATCCCAAAAGGGTGAAGGACATTTCTTTAAGAATGCTTTGTGCAGTGTGGATCCTAGTATGTACTCATCTGTTTTTTCCATCATGTATGTCATACCATATCATATGGTATTACATTAATTCCCTTCTATCAACAGTGTAGTGCTCCAGATTCAGAAGTACCCACAGTATCTCTTTAATTGTTTACCCTCTTTCTTCTCTATTCTGTTTGAATATGCATGCAGAGGAAGAGCACATGTACTCCCAAGGATATATACTGTGAGAGAGTTTGGATCAAAACAGAACTGGCTTAAACTGGATGATGCTCAAAGAGGAGTTAACCTCGTTTTCTGCCTTGATCTGATTCGAAGTGTTTTGAAAAGAAGGTGAAGATTATAAAACTTTAACATACAGTAGATCAGCTTTAATGATGTGATCAGGTTCCACCTGCAGTGCCTGCCTCCACCTGAGTGTTTAGTTGCTAACTTATCACATTTCCACCAGTTATTCAAAGTTTACCATCAGTTCATGCCTTTTTGAATATTATATAGACCTACATAGCAAATGCGGGAGGAGACCATGAGAGAAAGCAGTGATTGATCTTCACTTTATATGCCACAAAGGGGAAAAAGCGCCCCCCATCTACAAATTAAAAAATAATTAACTCATAAGCTGCCTTTGTTGTACTGGAAATGTGGTATGACATCAACAGTGAATTAAGGAGAAGGACCTGCTTTGGCAAAGCATGGGAAATGTTGAAGTATATGAGACTGAACTCAAATTGAGTTTGCTTTTAGAGTCTCTTCCTCCAAATATGATGTGAATGACATGAATTGCCGATGTGGCTCTTCAAATCCTCCTTTCTTCAAATGGCTGTTTCATTTTAAAAGTAATGTTTTAATAGCAGTTATATAATATAGTTACTCAAAACTCAGAGCAGAATTTTCACATTCTTGTCTTGTTTGAACATGAACATGAACATGAACATGAACATGAACATGAACATGAACATGAACATGAACACGAATACAAATTATTTCCTTCTGAAACAACAGACACAACGGAGGCAAATCTTGCAGGTGTTCCGGTGACAGTGAATCAAAAAAAACATGGCTGTGTAAAGACAAAAATACTACCCAAACTGATTTTACAGATAAATAGGTGCCTTTTCATAGTGGAGGTGTATCTGTAATAATAACGGAGATGAGTGTGTTTGATCTACAGAGACTTGCTCATGTTATATTGATTGATTGAGCAGTCTGTGATCACAGAAAATTGTATTTTAGGGTGGATTTTCACTACAGAGCAAAAACCATTGAACTACCCAACAGAATGAGTCCATTTAATTTTCAAAAATAACCCAACAGCAGGCTTCAGATCAGATAATTATTGCTGCTCTGATCACCGCAACTTTGCGTAGGGCATCTACCACCCAAGGTATAAGATGACATTTACTCGAAGAATCATGAACTATTCTGCAAAGAAAACACAATGAATAGCTGACTGTAACCACCCATTGATGACTCATAAAACAAAGTGAAAAAATGAATTAAATAGTACTCATTCATGTAGTATTTCTTGACCTCTGGATGGAGTAAATAAATGGCTAACACTCTCCCCCCATCCCCCTAGCAGCTAGTATAAAAATGCCATTGAGTGAGATACTCAGCGCCCAACTGTTCAGCTGAGATGTGCAGTGTCCAACATTAGAGCACTGTGGTTGAATCAGGCAGCTTCTAAGTGAAGGTGAAGCCTACTGACTTAACCATAACCACTTACTTTGGTTTATAACCAAATACCTGCAAAACTAATGACATTTCCATCAACCAACAACTGTACATACGTACTCTTTCGGTTTGTATCGTAGTACAAATAATACAGATGGATGAGTTGACCAAAATAAAGCCAAAGACTAAATATACTGCCTATATGTGTATAATGACTGGTACAATGGTCTTGTTTAAGGTTGGGGAAAGTGGTTGTGGTTAAAAGAAACCAACATTCACCTCAGTCAACCTTTTGTCATCACAAACATATCATTTTAAGGCATTTTAAGTGAATAAATGACCAATGCTGTCGTTTTTCTTGTGAGGACAGTCTTTGTTCCTCTGCCTTAGTGAGAACATGCTGTGGTACACTCTTACCTCCAGTGACCCCGACAAGAATTCACTGGTGAAGGCAATAAATAAATGATCAAGTATGTCATACTCTAGAGTGGCATAACTACTGCAGTACTATCAATCAGCACTCATTGGTGTGTATTCAAAGAATCCAGTCGGTCACTGGTTTAAGCAGAGATGGGTATTAAAGACTCTCTGTCCTTGCTTGACAGAACCTTAATATTAATGTTACTCTTGCTCACCCCAAATACAACCGTTTTCTTTTTAATCCTGTCTGGCTTTTTGAAGATAACTGCACCTTAAAGGGACTGAGCGTAGTATCTATCAATTCACATCAAAGACAGATGTCCGAGACATTCGAATAACTTGTCTGTCAATAACTGGTAGAAATTCTGAAATTTCTGATCATCATTATCTGCTGTGTCTTTGTTCTGTGGGCAAATGTGCCTGGAATGCTTCAAAGGCATGTTAATCAAGCCCCGTGTGAAGATGCCAGGAGACCAATTACACTTGTGGGCTGCACTTCAGCTTTCTCATTTCCCAGAATCCTGCTGCTCAAACATGGTTAGAGCCCAAATTTCTTCTCCAAGCCGATGAAATAGTTGACCTTGACAAATAGCGGAATGCAGGGAGGAATTGGTAACATGGAAACAGCATGGGAGTACTTTAACTTCTCTACAGCTCTTGTGGAAAGCAGCAGTATCCGCTGTGTATGAGCTACATTGGTCTATTTCTGTGAACAGAAGATATACCGGCTTTGTTGCTCAAGGGCTGTATGAATGTAGCTGTAGATTGAATTCATGGAACATTCCAAAGGCAACTGGAACCTCTTTGTCATATTTTCAATTATTTAACCTGGACTTGATAATACTTAATAGCTGTACTTCAAGGTCCAGGTACATGATTCTGTCTCCTAACTTTGAACAACAAGCGTTTTTCTTAACTTTCATAACTGCCCAAGGACACCTCAGTCATCAAGTGCCATAACTCTGCCGACCAAGATATTGAGGCAAAAAGCCAGTCTTCCTTTAGAGGTGGAGTTTGCAAAAAACAGATGTGGGTTGAACAATGAGCTCCACATCCCTGCAGCTGTTTCTCATTTCGCTGTAGGGTGGACTGAAGCAAATAGGAATCCGTCACCATCAGAAGCTGCATCCCAGTTGGTCTTATGAAGCCACAGTCTTGTCCTAATCATCGTCCGTCCGTCCATCTGCCACGAGATTGATGTGCCCTTGGATGTCATGAAAAGCCCCGGCTTGCCCCTCACGCCTGCCAACCAGTGAGGGCCTGTCTTTGCTCGGCTGGCATTGCGTTCTGTTCACACCAGGACAAACTTGATTTGACCAGAGGGAGGCTCTTGTGATTGATGATTCCACCACATATCTACAGCCACAGCAATCTGGGCTGGCTCTACTGCTGTGCTAGTGTGTGTGGATGTGTGCACAAACTTGTGAATGTGAATGAATAAAAATTCTTCTGTGTTTGTGTGTGACCATATTGAGGACAGAAAGAGTTTGGATATTTGCAGGTGTGCAGAGGCATGCGCGTATATAAGTGGAAGTATCCACATTGGATATGTCACTTGCGCAGCTGTAGCAACTCCAGTTGTTGGCTTGTTGTTTGTGGTGCAACATTTCCCAAGCAAGTGACAAGCTGCGAGCCCACTCTATCCAGGCTTTGTTAAAGAAAGCTCAAAATGCCAACGGGTTCCCCTCACACCCACAGGTTTCCTCAGCTGTGGCAGTAATCAGCGCTGAGAAGTGTCGTCCACGGCTCGGCGCCCAAGCCAGAAGCTTTCCACACTGCTTCTTCTTCTACTTCTTCCTTTTTTTTTTTCCTTTTCTTAAATGTCATCTCCCATCGTTTTCATCTCCCATGGTGTTCCTCAGGCTAACAAACATCGAAGCACCAGTGCTCCATCACTACCGCAGTAGAGTGCGGATCAATTCTTGTGCTTGATGGTGAGGTTTAGGATTACAGGTTGATGAAAGATAAATGTACTGTGTGTGGACATGCTGGCATAGACGAAATGACGGAATGAAAAAGGATTCTAGCTCTGTAGTAAGTTATAGTGCAGAGCTAGAAAGGTGGGTCGTATTAGGATGAATGCCAATTAACAGCATGTCAACCTAGAAAAGACGTAGAGTGAGCTTTCAAAGCAACATGAGTCCAAATTATCTGTGCCCAAATAGCGGGTGCGTCAGTAAAAAAAAAACAAAACGTGGAATTATATAATATGTCAAGGTAAACCATCAGGAAAATCATGACAATATATGCCCCAGATGCAGAAAAACTACATCAACATAGAGGGACAGCGGTCAAAAGTTAAAACTCACTAACCCGGGGGGATCTGATAGACAAATACAATATGAATTGAGGTTGACAAATACAACTAATTGGCATGCAACTTAATATGACCCATATCTGTAGCAGTGTTTTAGCTTTTTGAAAGTACACTCCCTTTTCAATGCATTCTTCTGATATTTTGTGAGCCCCTTGTATCTTCCTGTGCAGGAACCTAAAGCAGAACACACAAGCACACAAGAACACACACCAACCTTAATGACATAAATGGCATGTAATGGTGATGATACGGAGCTGGAGGGAAAAAATAAATCATTGATGTAATGTTTCCGGTGAAAGTGTGGTTCAAGCTGCAGATGAAGCCAATGCGAGGGGCTCCATCTACTGTTGGGTCACATGCAGTTCATACTATATGTTCTGACAATGCTCCAGCTGACTCACTTCAGCTCCTTGCCCATGAAAGGGACAGCCAGACTCAGCAATGAGGTTGAGGCAGTGTAATTTATGCCTGTGAATTATGGATATACCAAGCAAGTGAAGGCCAATATATGTTTTATACCACGCTCCCCTCCATTTATTTTGGCTGGGGTTATGACTTGATAGCTGGCGGTTCTATTGATGATGGACTTCCTGATTTATCTGCTCAAGTCAGGCAAGACCATCAATTAAGGCGCCAGGACAGACATGCCAAATGTACTGTCACCTGTTGTTTATGGCGGTTCTCTCGCAAGTCAGCTTACTGAAGAACAGGGCGGTTCTCCACTCATTCTGCTCACCACTGTGATTACTTCCAGACACGAGGCAGTAAAACAATGTGCATTACCCAGCTGCAATTTGTGCAGCTACTAAATCCAGCAGTATCTGTTAAAACATTGAGCTCTTTTTATCTGCTAATCAGAATTACAATAAAAATAAAGTGCGAGGCGACCCTATACATAGCATTGTTTTATAACCTCATAGAAGTTGAGAACATATAATTTCTCGCAGATTGACTGAGATGTATATACTATCCATTCCCCTGGAAGCCATCGCCAGCAATTTCCTTCCTCTTTCATCATTCTAAATGCGCTTAAATGGTTTGGGTGGGGGGGGGGGGTTGGGGGTTGGTGGGGGTCAGCAATAACCCGCGACTTTGTGTCAGGAGGGGAATTTGGAATCTTTGATGCTTTCCCTGGCATGAAATGTATTTACAAATACCTTCGCGGGAGCCAATAAAAGGTTTAATATTTAATTAGGCCTAAGGGCATCTCACAATAACAGGCACATTTCTGATCAATGGTATGATGGAAGGAGTCTTCCCTCACTGTCAGTCTGTGTGAGGAGAAAGCCTAGCTTCCTCCTTTAAATGTTACTACAGTTACTTACATTCAGACTGCACTTTGGGAAGAACAGTTAATCACTGAGCATTTATAATGCACCCCCTGGAATGCTGAGCAGCCATTGAGAGCCACTGAATTCATGTTTGTATACATTAGTGAATTTGAAGGCTTCTGACTTCAACTGATTACCATGAATGGTGAATGATGATGAAAAATGTATTTAAGCACTCTTTTTGCTGATTATGCTGTTTCTGATGAAACTTTCATGATCCCTGCGGGGAAACCAGGCGCGTCGTAGCACACTGTGAGATTGGATTGTATAATCAAGAGTCCTAACTCGCTGTAGCCGAGGGGTGTTTTGAAAGACCCCCATTTGTTTGTCTTTTTTTTTTTTTTTTTTTTAGTGTGTGATAACAAATACGGAGGTCAGACATTCAAGCCTCCTGTTGACTGCTAAAATTGTGAGTCTAAATTTCTCGCAGACAGTTTGAACTAGGTGAGCATTGCTTAAACCCCAAACTGTTCATCTGAACAAAATTGTTATAAATCTTTCACAGAAGTCTGATTCAGCGTTCATCTTTCCAAACATTTTTGGTTGATTCTTTTGAGTCTGTCAACCAAAGAAATTGTGCAGAATTGTTGCATTTATGTTGCTGAGAACAGAGGTTTTTTCACTTAAAAAAGGTTTTGAACATGCTTTTGTATTATGTGTAAGTGTTATATCCTGGAGTCTCCCATGACATTTCCCTTTAGGTATACTGTATGTTGTACATCTTTTCATACACCACTTATCAGTTTACTTTTTATAAGAGTATATAAAAAGACAAATTTCTAATCAAAATCTTGTTTAGACCAATGAGTTAGCAATGATCTCCTTGTTTCCTCTTGTTTTATTATGCATAAATGATAACCATAATACTTAATAGAGTGTCGGTTTGGTTAGCAAAGATGCAGCATTGAATAAGGAGCTTTAGTGTTATGATGATGGATTTGCAAATGTCCCTATCCGTGCATTATTTTCTTGGAGAACATTTTAAGACACATAGGCTAATTTGGCAGTAACGTGATGCCACAGCACAGCAGCTAGCATCAGAGAACCATTATTGACCAAAACTCACTGTTGCGTAAATTAGCACAGCTGCTCTGTTGCGCTAAAGCCTTCGACGTAGCGCTAGCAAAACACACAAAGCTTAACAACAACCGTCAAAATCTTCATGACAGCCATCACGGAGTCAACACACTTTAGCTTTCTGCTTTCTCTACTGTTAGATTTTTCTGTTAAACTTTCTGAGCTCTAAAAAAAAAAAAAAAAATCAGCATGTCACATTTTTATATTCCCTGTGACAAGATGAAACTTCCTCTGCTTTAGTTTTAATCGGAGAGATCCAGCCTGTACTCTTGAGCCACATAGCAATAAAAGGAAAATGTGCGCTCTGCTTGGGAGACTTTTGTTTTGCTGCCACTGAACTCACGTCAGAGAGCGACGATACCTCAGAGACAAGGCACAAAACATATAAATGCCCAATTATAGTTGCTTCAAAGAGAGTTGCATTTAAAAATTAATAATGGGGGGCATTGCATAATTCACAATGGGTGGTTATGTAAGCAGCCCAAATGTGAGGAACAGAGAGGGTATTGTCTCTTACTCAAATGAGCGCCTGTTTTTGTGTCATTGTGACACTCGTGCTTGCTTACCGCCATGTGCATCTAATCATGTATGCTTTTTTTGCACGTGTATGTATGTGGATGAACCTTTTTTTTTTCTGAAAGGAGCATGTAGAATGAAGACAAGATATTATGGAAGGCAGTGAACAGTCTCTTTTAAAAAAAATAAAATGTTGCTCCGGTGTCAAGGTGTTTTCAGTCCGCCGCGCTCCCAGAAGATGTCAACCTTCTCTGTTCTGTCTCTTTGCTGCTTCAATTTAGCATCAAGGCTGCTCTGTCTGAAGCATGAATGACTGAGACACTGTACAGCATGTCACTCTGAACCATAATATATAAATAGAGGATCGATGAATTATTGTCCCTCCATGCCAGCTCAGTGTCATGCACGCAGGTTTGGATAGCAGCCTCCAATGAGTTGTGTCTCTATTCTCCCTCTTCAAGTCTAATATTCTCAAGATTTTAAACATATGTTCCCCCTCAATATACCAATCAAAAAAAGGATAATTTATTCACATCCATCTGCATGGTTTCCTACACAAGGGAACTAGAGGAATTGTTTGCTTTTCAGAAATAGCTATGGGATATTATCAAATTGTAGACTGCAGTTACTGTGGGACAAGAAATTGTCTGCTATTGAGATAAACTGTCTCAGTGCAAAACAAAACAAAAACTTAAACTAAAATCCTTGGGTAGTTTTTCTCCAACTAGACCCTGGGTGCATTTTAGGTCAAGTCTCGGGTTTTATACTCTTGCCGATAATTGAATTGACTCTCCAAGTATTTTTTAAAATCGCACTCAATGAATTTTGAGCATTTTTTTTAATAAGAAAAGGACATGTGGTTAGTTGGGTTTTAGGATTTAAGTTCATGCATCTACTAGCTATTCAGGACCTCCCATAGGAATATCCTCATCTTTATAAATATAGTCATACCCATGCAGGGTTCCAAGTAGCCAGAAAAATGAGTCCTTACAATACTTATATAGTCTATTTGTGCAAAGATAAAACGTATTCCAAATCTGTAACTTTCCATTAACAGAAAAAACTTAATCTTTAAATCTTTAATTAAGCTTGTTACTTTGTTGGTGCTGTCTTGGGGGTTAAGAAGAAGTCCACAAAGAAAATAATGACAAATGTATGCGCTATAGAGGTCCTTAATTAGTAGGAATCCCAGTTGTTACATGCTTTCATTTACTGTCTAAGGGCTGGAAATCTTCCCTTTGGCGCTTTTTGATCATTCGAAGCACCAAGTGATTTTTGTGGCAGTCTGCATTTCTAGGTTAGTTTTGCAATCTTCTGTTATCTCCATCTTGTTTCATTATTATTTGACTCAGTTTCCTCTGAGGTGTGTGTGTGTGTGTGTGTGTGTTTGTGTTTCAGCATGTGTGCACACCTGCTTTAACTTCAGTAATTTTTAAAGAGCCCCTAATTCCTACAGATACCTGCATTTAACTTATGAGCACTTTTGCTTTGACCAAGTAAAAAAAAAAAAAACTCTAGACTTTACAGACAGCTCAGATCTAGTCCAAATCCATCCAATGACAGTACTTAAGCTCCTGTCTACCTAGAAAGGTAAGAAAGCAGTTTGATCTTTTGACTAAGGATTACAGAATGGATGAAGGAGGGAAAAAACAGATGGATCGTGCTCTAGCTACTTATTTGGTTAGTTTCTTTGCTTGAATGTGCATACAACTGCTAATCGGGTGCATATCAGTGACTAGAAAAACCTAAAGCGCAAGAACATGCTTTAAATTCCACCGATTTCACGCATCAAAGCCTGTCTGCAGGTCTTTGGGAGTAGGCTACTACTGTATATGTGAAAAAATGTGTAAACCCTTTTGTGGGTCTAGAGGGAACTACGCGAAATCTGATAAATCACTTGAGGCAATGTCGGTTGGGGGTGAAGACTACAAGTTTGAAAATGAAAAAAGAAAGAAGTAGGGAGAGAGAGTCGCCATAATTGTAACATTTTTCACTTTTACACATTTACTTTTACTAGATTTTTTTTACCTACATATGTAATATTTTCAGGCAAACGACCTACATGTGTCCGCTATCATAAACCACTTAAAGTTTTTCAATAGAGAAAACAAGTCGTGTGGATTGTTCTTCATCCAGCTGCCGATGGCAGTGTTGACATACCTCTTCAAAGGCCCTTACACACCCCTGTCCAGGGGTTGGAGTTTTTGGGAGCAATGGGGAGGGAAAGACAACAAAACAACTCCCCGCAGAAGTCAATCTCCCGGATGGACAAGTGTGAGGCATGGTTGTCGAGAAGAAGGGTCACCTTGGCCTGTGGTGACGCGCTGGTGTGCCTGACAAAGTGCTTGAGAAACATGGTGAAATTGTCCTCCTGCATCCAGCCTGACCACTTGGCTGTGCCAATGCAGACAGTGGGTGCACCATTAATCATGAAGGGCTGGAACGTCTTCCTGGGAAAGATGAATTGGGGAGGTATGCTGTTCTTGTGCATTAACTGCAAAGGCCATGGTGATGAGGGTGCCCCTCTCTGCTGAGGTCATTGCCCCTATTTGTTTCACCCCCTTGGTGGACACTATTTTGTTTGGTGTCTGGACTCTCATAATACCAGTCTCGTCTATGTTCCAAATATGCTTGGCTTCGGAGAGATGGCGTTCCAGGACATCAGCCAGGTTGTTGAAGAAAGCTTGGACGTTCACTTGGTTGAAGCTGCTGGCATGGGAAAGGCTAGTGGCTTGTGGATAAGACTATTGACAAATGTTGGTGCCTCTTAATGAATCCGACGAACCAATCCTTCCCTGCCATTTCTTTCTCTCGCCATGCCTCTGGGTATTTGCAGCCATATTGGTTTGCCAGCTGGTATGCAAGTCTGCAGACCTGAAAAATATATGATTATATTATATGTACTCTAAATAGCATTCATATTTATTCATATTTCCCTCTAGTTTATCATATTTAATTGTACTGTTCTTTTTCTGCGCAGGACTTTTCACATAACATTTCATCTTATCAAATCAAGTTACTGGTTTATTTAAATTATGAATTTAAGACCATGAATTGTGTGAATTATGTTACATACCATTTATGTAACAACAACAGCCTTCTGTTTTAATGTATGATGACCAAACTACTGCTGTTTTAATCTATTCTCACCTCCTTGGGGCATAACCCAAAGTAAAGTTCAGCTCCCCTCATCAAATAAATCATTAGTTTCTTCTCCTGCTCCTCTGAAAAAACTCTTAAGTGGCTCTCATACCCTGACTTTGGCACCCTTTCTCCTCCAGGCTCATCCTTGCCTTACAATACCTGTACAAAGTGACATGACATACTGTATGCAATATGCTTTTGCCACACTTCATACAGTGTCTGATGACTTCTTCTCATGCATTTTCCTGGGCGCTAACCCTCTCTTCCTCTCCCTATTTGGTGGTGTTCTGGAAAAGCAAACAAACAACAAACAAAGGGGAAAATTAATCAAGCTGTGCTCACAAATCTAGGCAGTTACAAATGTAACATGTGTTACAAATCAGCCGCTGGTCGCGCCCATGCTTTGGCGTTCCTTACAGACCAGAACTACTATGCATGACATATGAAAACTATGCTAACTTACGAAAAAACAGATACATGCAGACAACTGTGTGGATTTTAGCTCCACAACATACAAACACAACTTCATATTCGAAAAATAACTCTTACTTTGTGCTAAACCATTTTCCAACCGCCATTCCCTGCAGAGTGGACGAATCATTAGCCGCTACTAGCATATCACACCTGAATTTTCAACCAAACTGACGACGGTTGATTTATTTTGTCGCTGATGTGGGAAGAAGAATGCATGGGTAACAAAGACATTATCTCTGGTTCTGCTGCTCCGATATAGATCCTTTTTTTCAAACTGTCCATCGTGAGACCGACAACATTATAGGAGTACAACGCAAAATTCATGCTAATTAAAGAATAATTCCAGTTTATTACAATTTGTATCTCATTTTCAGGTTTGGGCATCATTCCTTGAATAATGCAATTGTGCTCACAAAGTTGGTTGCCAAACTGTTCTGCTGTTTAAAACCTGTCTCATAGTCTAACCATTCAGTTTTTGCTCTATGACAGTGGTTCTCAAAGTGGAGGTTTGATGTTGCCATATTTGTTCCCAGATCTCAGTAATTACTTGGTTGGTACATTATCATAACTTTTTATCATAACAACAGTGTATTTATATACATTATTGCATACTATAGACAATATATATGCTTTACATTGCTTTCACACTGTCTCTCTTTGGACCAGCTTATATAAAAAGGCTTATACTCTGTACTGTGCACACTGACATCACCAAAATGTAGCCAAGATTAAGTTAGAGCTGGAACCAACAATTATTTTCATTATCAATTAATCTATTGATTGTTTCCCTGTTAATCAAATAGTCTACAAAAAGATTAGAAAACAGTGAAAAGTACTCATCACGCTTTTTCAGAACCCAAGGTGATGTGTTCAGGTAGCTTGTTCTGGCTGACCAACAGTCCAAAAGCCAAAGATATTTGGTTTACAATGATATAAAACAGAAAAGTAGCAAATCCTCACACTGAAAGGCTACAACAAGTGAATGTTTGGCATTTTTGTTTTGTGTGGCTTCATAAATTAATTGATAATTATACCTCATATGATTTTTTAAATTTGAAATAACAGCTGCCATAGCTACCATTACTTAATAGATACACGTAACTAGCTCCCTTACACACTTGAGGATCATTGCGGTTATGTGGTAAAGCCAGAAGCCGGTATCCCCTAATGAAGGCCTGTTTTCTTAAACACATAGACCTGACAGTGAAATAAAAATGGTAAACCGAGGCGCCTGTGGTGCAACATCTTTTTGTTTTGTAGTGCTGCTGTTTGAATTGATTCTCTGCTGTAACTGAAGAAGAGCACCCGGTCACATGATGAAGGCGCACCTGTCCTGAATCTCAAAGTGTTATGGCTTGTTGCTGTTGCTTAGCTTGTTCATGCTGTGCCAGCATATTAGTAAGGCAGCATCTATTCATGATACAGCCTGTGAGCTATGAATGAGGCTCCACTACAGCTAAACACTGTATGTTTTTACCTTGTAGTTTATCTGGATATGTTGGTTTTATCCCCCCTGTTGGAGTGTAAGAGAGCTTGCCTTTCATTGTCACTCATTCTGCCACTACTGTAAGTCATTTACGTCATCCAGAAATTAGATATTCTCTTTCTATGTTCCAGGTTTTCAAAGTGTGTCTTTTTTTTCCCAAACACAATCTGACTCTCCTCAGTGCAGACCTCAGCAAATCCCTGCTGGTTCCCTGAAACATCCCAGAAACCCCTTCCTCCTCCAGAGACTGATTGTGATTCCAATTATGAAGAAATATGTACAGGAGATGGGCGACTGTCACAGGTCCCATGGAAATTTCATTTTAATTAATCTTGGGCAGAAATTGGCAGCTCGGGCATCACGACACTCATCACGGCTCCCTGAAGTAGATCCAATTTTCTGTCTCAATAGGCATTAAATTAGCAAGAACATTTCCACCTTCGTCACCCCGGCACGCATAACAAATGAAATACATTTGGCTATATGACATAATGGAGTGCTAATAAATGACTCGCCACCTGAGCAAGGTACAGGGAGACAGCGGCAGGTGAATCGCATTTGCCTGCACCTCATCACATCTGGAGGTGTTAAAAGAGAAAAGAAATGTGCAAGAATGCAGATTTGGGGGGAAGTGAGGATCGCAGACATTTTTGCTTTCTGTGTGAATTTTGTCCAGTTCAGATTACATCATTTCTTGGATAATGTTGAGAACACTCATCATTCAGTAGTGAATTCCTTTGAGATTCAATTTAACAACTTTTAGTCAATCCAGGATTAGGGGAATATACCAAGCTTGATTGACAATATTTTTCCCTCATCTAGCTCCAGCTCTATGATGATAAGCATTAATGCCTCTGAAGTTTATGCATGTGTTTACCTTAATGTGAATTTGGTCTCATTAGGAAGTAGTCTTGGCTGACTGATTTACATCCCCTTTGAGAGTGTGTTGAGAAATTTAACAAGTATTACGTTTCCATAAAAAATACCCCACGCCTGCATGATATCATTATCGCAGAGCAGCTTTGCATTTCTTTTGTGTTTGGAAGTCGGATTGTTAGCAAAGTTTCCATCAAACCAAAGACATGTTGCAGCAAACAGATCAATGCAAGTCTATATTGAGAAGTTCTGCTGAATTAATTTCCTCAAGGAAAACCACATACCTATTATTATAGGGAGTTTATTCAGTGTGAGCACAGATTAGCATGTTGCCAATTCTTTCTGGGTAAGTCTGTGAAAAGTTGATATCAGTCACGAAACTTTTATCATCCCACATGTGACACAGCACAAAGGGAATATGACATTTTTATAGAGAAGTTCAGACTATGATAATAATCGATAGAAATAGAGTCAGAAGCTCATTTCACATTTATTATATTGTTCGTGAATGCCTCACCCTGACAGGCTACGTGCTTCCATCTCTGTAAGATTGTTGCCACATCAGTACCTGACTCTCATCCACCCACAGAGTGAGGTGAATATACTCGGAATAACTCCACATATACAGCACCTACTGTACATGATAAGCAATCACCCTTTTGCCAAGTCTGAATTTTTCTCTAAAAGAACATCGTCTTGTGGCCATAGTGATTGCCATCTGTCCAAAAGAGTCACAGTAGAATCCAGATGTGGGAATTTACAAAGCCTTGTCCAAGGCCTTTGATCTTCTGGCTCTTTCTTCCAATCCCTTTGTTCGTGGTGGCTGTGGGCTTTAGGTAGCTGCCAAGGGAAGCAACATGTGAGGGGACACCTAATGAGGGTATCAGCAGGACCGGCATTTGAAGGAAAGATGGTAGAGGGTGGTGACAGGCAGTTGTGCAACTAAATAGTGGAGAAAAGATATAGGTAATGATAATGCCCGCCCACACATATACTGAACCAATCAGGAGGTGTTGTCACTCCAGAAAAATAAAAATAGAACTTGAATAGAAGTGAAAACAATACTTATCCTTTAAAAAATGTACTATATCATGATATACAGATGGGTGACAATCATAGACTGTATATAAAGATGGATGTAACGAGGTGTGATGTCGTTTGCAATGGAGCAGGTTTGAAGACCAGAGTTGCTGCTTACGGTCAGTGCCATCTTTTCCATTTGGAGCCAAGACCTTCCAAATAAGGAGCGCAGGGTATTTCCTTTCACACTCTGGAAACATGCCATGCTACCTTGGACCAAATCACCATAATGACTCGCTGAAAAAAGTGATTTGACTTAGTATTTCTAGAGAGAATTTCATGTTTTTTGAATGGGAATCCATAGGAGCCAGGGATTTTTTTGGAGCCAGCATCTGGCAGCAGTCAGTGCCAATGCACTTTAAGGTACATCCACGTTGGCTTCAGCCTCAAGCCTCGAGGAAAACCCAGCTTCAATGCTGCTTGACATTGATTCTCTGAGTTTCTGAAACTCTACTGGAGGGATGAACGGCATTCTTCCAAAAGATATTTCCTCATTCGGTGTTTTTGTGATGGTGTTGGAGAGCTAAAATCTCCCATAGGTGTTAATTGGGTTAAGATCTGCCGACCATGAACGCCATAAAAGGCAGAGTAGGGATTTCTGGCACAACTTCACCTACTTCCAAGGTGTATAGAGAAGGAAAGTCTGAAGGGGTCAAAACACCAGGAACACTTGTAGTATAAAGAACAACGATTTGTATTCAGTAGACAAAGGTGTCCTGTGTGGAAGCATCAACATTTGTTATGTTTCCCATTCATTTAGTATGTTAAGTTCCATAAACAGTATCATATTGTCTACCCCTGTCCCTAAGTACAATAAAATAAAATTGAGATTTCAGCAATGTAGTAACCATTTCTGCCGCATATTTTGCTTTCTGGGAGGAAGATGAAAACTACGTCGCTGTTTATTCATCAAATTTAACTCAAGACTTCCATTGATGGTGCCTCATTTAACAGTTTCCTTCCCCAGCACATGTTTATTGAAATGCATTATGTTTCTCCTGCAGCAATGAGCAGTTTCCATCTTCACCTCCAGGCCTGTCATCATCTACTTCTGTGGAGCATTTTAATTGGCTGAGGCTGGCGCAACCTTCCAACCCAGCTGTTTCCCTGCCACATCCTGGAGCAAGACAAGTGCTCCTCACTAATTACTGCTGCTGTCTGTGATGATCGGTGACACAGCCGGCACCCACTGAATTACCCTCACCTCTCCCATTTACAGTACACATCAATATGCTCCCTCATGTTCATACATCAGTAAGAAATCTCTGAAGTAGAGCAAAGGATTGAGCAAAAAATGATGCCCGTTCAAGAGGCTCCCGCAAGACTAATGACTGTTAAAAAGCAATCAAGTGGTAGCAGCAGTCTAGACGGTAGATCTCTGTATTTTATTGCTAACGTCTGGTCATGGCACCTCTGCTGTTTAAGTTATTGCTATGTAAATCAAGTGCTTCGGTATTGGAAAGCAGCAGATTTAAGATGCTGGTGCATGTGCTAAATAGACAGTATCCCGATATTCGCGGAGGCCTTCATTTGAGGGACTAACTCCTGCTATTCATCAGCGTGTCAGTCTACCTCGACCTGGCACTACATTCACAGAAGTTCGCTTGGCGGAACAAATGAAGTTCTCTCTGACTCACATATAAAATGCTTATTCTGTATTTCTGCGAAACTGATGTGAAGTAGCACCTGAAAGTTCTGAATTAGCAAGTAGTAGAAGCACTTTCACCGTACCTCTGCCTCTTCTTTGTTTTGCATACTTCTCTTGAATCCAAAACCTACACACTCTTCCAGCGTTTCAATGGAAAGGTTTAGGTTTTTGCAATGTGAATTGTGCAGCTATACATATATAACTACAAAAGTTTTGCTTACGTTCATATTGTATGTCAACTTGGGACATTTTTTAACAATACCTCATGAGGAAAGTTATTAAAAGCCTGTCTAAAAAAGTCAAATTCTTACAGATAATAGTTGGAAGAAGGATGGCTGTGGAAGAAGGTGTGTTTGTAATATACACTATGTGTACAGTGGATGAATCCCCACCCAGAATGGCTGTAAACATAGGTTGGATTCTTGTCTTAGTGCAAATCTTTACATGAGATGTCACTGTCCTCTGCTGGTTATAATAGTGTATTACATCTGCAGGGTGGAGATCTATTTTTGGCAAAGTAAGTGAAGTATGAGGCTGGTTTGTTAAATCCTCATTTTGCTCATTTTGTGTTTTATTTACTGCTTTAATCACTACTTGTTCAGAATTTCTATAAAGTGTGCTTAAACCGGTTGTAATTCACTTGCTTGTCTGTCTCATCCTAAACTACTGTTGCCCTGCTACTTAGGGCAACTACTTTGTGGCGGAATTCAAGCTTGTGACTGTTAATGTGCTTATCACAGAAGAAAAACTCCTTTTGTGAGAATTAATTGTTTCATTGTCGTCTTTCCTAGCACATAGGCTTAAACCTTTTGTAACAGAAATACATTCCCTTATTCCCCAGCTTATTTTTATTCCTGCACCATACAGTGTTTAATGGAGTTTTTTTTTTTTTATTCAAGGATCCAAATTGATTTCTCCCCAGCACAGATATATCGATCATGACCACTGCAAATGTATGTAAGAAATGTTATCAGTATGAGGTAACAGACCCATAGTGCCTTGATATCACACATCATTGGTATTTGCATTAGTTTGGGAATTTCATTTGAGATGCCGAGCAGGAGGCGACACATTTTCTCTATTGTTTTGGGCCCACGGGGTAGTTTTGCAGTTACAGCTGCTGGTATACACAAATTATGATATGCATGCAGTTGAAGAAGAACAAACACAGTGTGCAGAATGCAAGGAGATAAGAACCCCACACACTCTCACACACACTCACTTCTCCGCCCCTACACCCCCAGGGCTCTGGTCATGAGCCTGTTTCATTCCGTAAGCAGACAGTCCCGCAGGATAGAGCGCCACTCACTCTCAGCTCAATTAGGAGGTGAACTTTCTGTAAAGCTCATACAGTATTTTCAGCATGCCTACTCATAATGAACTCATTACATTTAGATGATTCGAATCAAATATCAACCTCACCCTTAAATAGCAGCCCAACCTGTCTCAAGAGCTGAAATGAAATATTTTTCACCCTGCCTTATCTTTTATATACACTACATTACCTAGATGTTATAGATTCAATGTAGAGTATTTCATATTTGAAATTCAAATATTATCTGCTAACTTCTTGTTTGGTCCCATTCTCCTGTTTTGTTTTTAGCGATGCTAGCAACATGGGTGTATGGATGGCAGTATTGGTCAGTCGGTCCACCACTTTGGTCCAGACTGAAATATCTACACTACTATTGAATGGATTGACATTGAATTTGGTACAGACATACATGGCTCCCAGAAGATTAATTCTAAAGTCTTTGGTGACTTTTCCTGTAGCACCACCACGAGGTGAAACATCTCCACAACTGTTTGTTTAGATATGCAGATTTCCATGGGGCCCAGGGGGTGAACCACTAATAACTTTGGTGATCCTCTAACTTTTCATGCAGGTCAAAGTTGTCACTTCTCCAGTGAAATATCTAAAAACATCTACTTGATTGCCACTAAATGTTGCACAGACATTTATGGTTCCCAGATGATGTATTGTAATGACTTCAGCGATCCCCTGACATTTCCTTTAGCAAAATTACTGGACAGCTGTTGAATATATTGCAGTGAAATTTGGTGGCGACATTCATGACGCCCTCAGGATGACTTTGGTGATCTCGTCAAAGCCCCACTGTGTCTGAATGTACTGCGTCACAGAGCCGCTAGCATGGCTGTCGACTGTTAGTCCTGTTATTCCATTAATGCTTGTAGATGTAACGTGTATTCAAATTGAATTCATCCTTTCAGATAGCGAAAAATATCTTCCCATATTTACAGAGGCAAATGCACAAATTGAGAAGCGGCGGCTTAAGATGAAACGAGTAGCATGAAGACAACCAGTGATGAGAGAGTGAAAGATAATGACAAGCAGTTGCAGGCATTGTCTTAGAGGAGAGGAAAGGGGGGAGAGAAGGGAGGCAGACAGTCATATGAACCGCTCGTATAGCTCCCTCCTAATGACTCCCGCTGTGCCATTTTTACCAAAGGCAAGGATTACCATTAAGCCCGAGTCACATCTTCTCACATGATCCCCTATCCTGCCCAAAGTTTATTCACACACATGCACAGACGTGAGCACACACAGAGTGGTGGCGGGGGAGAGGTGGGATGAAAGGGAGGTCGGCTGAGCGGCGGTCACGGGACAAACAGAGGAGATGTGTACATGTGTAGCTGCCACGGCAAAATAAGGAAGTAGATTTCTAAACAATGAGTACAAAAATGTCTCATCTTGACACATAGTTGCAGTTTTTGCGTGTTTTACTTTGTTTATGCTTTTGTATTCACGTCTTGTTGTGTTAATATCCGTCTTAGCCGTTAGATTAGCATGTGACCCCCTGACCTTTTTATTATTGTTGGAGTTACACGTCGAGTTAAACGTGCATATATATTAAAGTTTATTTGACATTTGCTTTTACAGACTAAATGAATTACTGAATTCACATATGACAACAAATGAAATTAGTTCTGTGAAATTACAGCTACTTATTTTGCTGCCTCGCCACTTGTTGTGTGTACTTAGCGTAATCATGCATTAGCTCTATATGACATTTATATACGCTCATTTGACACATTTATGGCCCAAAGTGGGCTGTACGGAAGTGTGTCAGAGAGATGGTAAACATAAAAGCTTCTTACAGACTTAATCAAAAGACAATCAGTAAATAGCTGGCTCCACCACTCCTGAAATGTGACCTTAAAAACGCTGCAGTGCATTTTTGGGTCAATAGCGCTTTTGAATTATTAAATACCCCGTTCAAGTCTGTTAATATAATAAATCATAGAAAATTCTTTTATGGCCCCTGTAAGACTCTAAGGTCAAAATAATGGATCATTACAGCTGTTTTTGCATTCCTCATGACATTTTTTTAAAAATTGAAGAAAAATAGACTCAGACAAATAATGTTTAAATGGTCATAACAACCTTGACACACTAATAGGCTTCCTACTCACTCTCAAGGGGAACATGGGAACGGCGCATACATAAGGAATGTGGCTGTATTTTCAAATGTACTCCATGAGAATGAGCTTAGCGCTAGCTTTGTGTAATCCTCGCCGTCACGCCCCAATTATGAAACGATATGTCCAGCGCTGGAATTATGATAACCAACGTGAAACACATGTGACTAGGTTAAGAATATTTGCCTTTTTTCGGTATGTGAGGTCACACTGGCAAAAGACAACATTTCTTCTCTTAGAGAAGTGTTTTTTTTTTATGCCTAAGGGGTACATGTAAGTTATAAAGGATGCAGTTTTCAAGTTTACATTCCAAGACCAGATGATTCATCACATCTTTCCAAAAACAAAGTGTTCCTGCTTCAGAACTAAACATCTTAGAACAAACTGAATCAAGCATCTAGGTTAGATCATTGACAGCTAAATTCTTCAATATTCCTGTTATTCAACATTTTGACTGACAGCTGACTGGGCTGGTTAACTGTTGACTGTTCAGTGGCTGTTTTGCAGGTTTTAAGGTTGATTCACTCTTTTATGAAATTCCTGGTTTTTGAAGTAAACGCAGATATTGATTTCTATGTATTTATTTATTCCCCCCCTCTGTGGAAAGAGCTCCACTATCACCCTTATCTAATGGGTGGATGTGCTTGCTAATTAGTGGGTGTTGATCCCCTTGAGGATAGCCGATATACACGTCCTAGTTATTCTGAAATGATATCCAAGAATTAGTGCACCCAAACAACTATAGTTGGTAGTATATCCGGTGACCTATCTGCAACCCAGCTTAAAAGTTTCGCAGTAAATTATGGGAAGAATGTGTAAGACTTTGGATGCTTTAGAAAGAACCTGTCTTGTGGATCCTGCCCTAGATTCCAACTCCTTGGGGTTATTACTGTAGGTTTTGTCAACAACATCAACCAATCTTTTTTCCTATCACAAAAACGCTGTGAGGTTTTGGTAGCAGCGTACCAAAATAATCAAGATTTTGCCACAAGTATCATCAGCTCATCCTACCAACATGTTTAACATACGAGGACTACCGACTGGGGACCCCGAGAATAAACTACTGAAAGAAACAACCATCATAGCAAAATTTATTTCTTCTCAAAACATTATTAGTTATATAATTATTGTCATCTGGAAAACAACTGATTATTATTATTTTAGGAAGGTTGCGGGTCATTTGCATATTGTGTAAAATGAAAAAATATACTTTTCTTTAATACAAATTGCAGCTTTTATCCCAAGTACAATCTTTTCCACAAAGCCCCCCCCCCCCAATTAGTGTGTGGTACTTTAAATTAGGACCCATGGCAGACATGAACTCAATAAATATTTTCATCTGTTAAAACTGTAGAGGCAGTATTGGGTGCCTTTGACTGAGCTCCCCCGGGACCCCAATACACTGGTATTTTTAAAAAGCCCTAATTAAAACAGAAACAGAAAACAATGATATGAAGTAATTAGGAACAAATTGATTGACAAAGTCATTACAATTTTGAATAATAGAATAAATCACCTGTGATATATGACAAAAAGTATACCTCTGGGGTCTGCGGGTACGCCACTCGGTAAGATTAAGGTTAAACTAATCAAAAGTTTTTGTTTTTACCCCCCCGACTCTGTCACCTGCAGAACAGTGAGGCGGGTAAACAAACAGTGCAGATGCTGGAGGGGCAACCGGAGGGAGAATTCAAATGAATAGTGCACAGGCAGTTCATAAAAAAAGGAAAGCAGGAAAGCAGAGGAGCAGTGGTAAATGTGTTCATAGTGCTATCAGTCACAATAATTAAACACCTTTTTTATACTTGCTGACTCCGCTTTCACCTAAAATTTATCACAACGAATTAGCATCTTGTGAAGTCTTATTTTGGCTGGATACAGATGAGAACTTTTCTAGATTTTACACACAAACATACTAATCATAAAGAGTACTTCTCAGAAACTTATGGCAGCTTTGTCAAGTCTGAGAAAATAATCCCGATGATGTCATCACATCAACTTCCAAGTCATACCTTGAAAAGTGATTTTTCTGAAAGCTCTGATTTATCCCATTCAGAGCTTGATAATATGGAAAATGCCTGAAAACCAAACAAACATGGGACACCTCACACCAACCAAAGCCTGTTGTTCAAAGTAATTCAACCCAAATTTAATGGATATAATGTTATATTGTCAGTCCACAATGACCCTAACAACACCATCTTGAGTTATCATGAATCACAAGTTGTAGAATCTTTAATCTCTGCCATCCATCTCATATGACGTGAACGAGTTAGATAGTTAGAAGATACAACACTGTTGAGTTGCATTATGGGAAGTGTAGGATCTGCAGTTTTTTGGAGCTTGTCCCATACTAGTAGTGACTAAAAATCAGGATATTCTTATTTTTATTATTTATATCATTAAAAATCTGTCTTTTGAATGTCTCCTAACTTCATAAAAGTGCAATACTGAATAGCTGGAATGTCCCTTTAAAGTGAGTGGCTTTTTGATAATGTTAACGTCTTTAAAATGTGTCTGCTTCCTGAAATATTACAACTGGCCAAGGCTAATGATTATGCAATAACTACAACTCATTCTCAGTCCTTGACGTTTCTAAATATGATTAACAGGATTCATAAAACATCTTTCACCAGCTTTTTCACCGTCGTAAGCTGACACAAAATGACTCAAATTCATTGTTATTTTCATCCAGCACTGTGAGTGTAGACGCACAGAGGGAAGCCTCCAGGGATCAAAAGTACCAAAATTCACATACAATATTTATCATCCCACTAACTTCCTTTGCTGCAAATCAAATATAAAGCAATAAAAGACAATGGTACAGTTCAAATACATTAGCACAAATAGCATGTGATTTAAAAAACATTAACAAAATAGGAGAAGGACTGTTTAAGCATGCAAAAACATAACTTTTTATGAATTCAGTAGGTTTACTGGGCATTGAATACTAAATTAGAACATACAAAAATCATAGAAAATAAGCTGCATTCCTGAAAGACATCTTGAATAACTGTCTTTCAAGCCTCCATGTCTCACATGCTCATTGCAGCAAGAGTAGCCTACAGATAGAGGCTTTCCTGAGAAGTCAAATGACCTGAAATATGACCACTTTAACAAACACATGAACCTCTGGGGCTTATTCAAGATCAGATTCTGGCATTTTATACTGTGGGAGAAATGTATTTAGTACACAGAGACAGAGAGGACATTCAAAATAACACATTTTGGCCAATATGGCGCTATTAGATTTTAAGTAATGAATAAAAGTGAGAGTTTACAAGCAGATGATATTCACAAGACCGATGTATTTCTGAGCCTGCTTGCTGCACCAAGTTGATTTTTTTTCCATAAACATGTGTGCCAGGGGCCACATTTATTAAAGACTATTACACCATAGCAAATTAATTTTCATACAGTGCTCATAAAGGCGTTACAGTCAACGTGCACGCATTAAAGTTCCGCAGGCCTATTCATTTATCATAATTTGTGGTTTAAAGTGAAACAATTCTGTAATGAATTAAACTTTTTTTTTTTTAAATGCTGGATTTATTCAGCTCACTTCAGAAGTCCAGTGGGCTTTTAGAAGAATAATACTGTGCATGACCGGATCACACTACCTTTCTTTCCCTCCATCCCCAGTAGGAAATATGTGATGGGATCACGCGGGAGTCAGAAAATCCTGGTAGTCATGCGCTAATCCGGTATTTAAGGTCGGAGGTTCACTTGTTTGAGGGGAAATAGAAGCAGGGGCCTAGGCGCATGGGAGGGGGCGTTTTATACACACTCAGTTGACAGAAACAGTAATTCCTCATGTGTTTAAGTGATGCACGTTCACTTGGAATAACAGCTTAGTTTAACAGAATACTTGCAGAGAAATATTCAGTGGGTAAACCTGACTCTAAATCGTGCGTAAAACCTGACAACCGTTTTGGATAATGTGGCAGTGCTGCTTTTTGGTGCTGGTGAGCGCTTCGGCCGTGAGCGCTCAGTTCCCCAGAGAGTGCGTGACACCCGAGGGACTCAGGAGTGGACAATGCTGTCCGTCACCTTCTGGCCTGGACAACGACCCGTGTGGCTCCAGGGCGGGGCGCGGACAGTGTGTGTCCATCGCGGTGGATGCGCGCCCGCACGGCCCTCAGTATCCGCACGACGGACGTGATGACCGGGAACGATGGCCAGCCCGTTTCTTCAACCGCACATGTCAGTGTAATGGAAACTTCAGTGGTTATAACTGCGGCCGCTGCAGACACGGATGGACTGGGGCCAACTGTGACCAGAGAGTTGCTGTGGGTAAGTGCGCGTCCTCCTGGGAGTCTGGGGAAATATATTAATAATAATGTCATGGATTATTGATTCAAACTCCCAGTGTGAGGTTAGACAGTCAGCTAGCAGATCTGAGCTTTTAGGGCTTTAGTGCCATCGCTCAGGGGCACTTAAGCACTCCTTTATGACACCCCGCCGACCCAGATGAGCGCATAATGGCCCATTTAACGCTGATCTATCTATATCTACCCGTCAAACAGATTATTTTAGAAAAATGAACTCAGATTAGAGGCCCATGAAAGCAATTCCAAAATGAGTTTGGCCTAGTTATACATCAACGACTTAGATAAAGACACTTGATTACAAGATGAAATGATCAAAACTGTCAAAAAGTCTGCCTGTTCCGCATATTTTTTGACAGTACTCGTTTTTTCCCGGTCATTAAAAACTGATCCCCAATTAACGCATGACTGATTGAGTTAATCCACTTTTTTCCCCCCCCTCTACTAATCCCCCAGTAAGGAGAAACGTGATGCAGCTCAGCGCGGACGAGAAGCGTGCGTTCGTGAACGCGCTGGATCAGGCCAAGCGCACGGTGCACCCCGACCTGGTGATAGCCAGTCGGCGCTATGCGGAGATCTTCGGGCCTGACGGGAATACCATGCAGTTCGAAAACATCACCATCTACAATTACTTCGTGTGGACGCATTATTACTCTGTCAGCAAGACGTTCCTGGGTGCGGGGCAGTCCAGTTTTGGGGGAGTGGACTTCTCTCACGAGGGGCCCGGTTTCGTCACTTGGCACAGGTTCCACCTGCTGCAGTTGGAGCGAGACATGCAGGTGAGACACCGTATAAACAGGTGACAATTTAGAGTAATAAAGTTATAATTGCATAAACAATAGTTAGTTACCCCTGAGGGTAATCGCCATTTACTAATATATCACCGACTTCAACCCAGCTGTCAGTTCCCCTGCTTGTTTATTTTAGGTAATGCGTTTCCCCACAACTGCACTGGCGAGGAAATCATAACTGATGACGCAATTTCATGCCTAAACAGGCGAGCACCGTGCAAAATGGGATTTTAAGCGTTTCATAGGCAGAGATTCGATTTGACCAGCACACAATAGATGGGATGCAGAAAACGACAACAGTATTGAGCAGAAAAAATAATTCGATCTATGCAGTGGTTCACAATTACGCAGGCTTTCCTGTGAATACACGCTTGCAAGCACAGACACTGAACCCTGTTGAATGCACTGACAGCATGTTGGATTCCTGCTGAGAAACTCCTGAGCAAGTTTATGCTTCACTCCTTTTCTCTAATTAGTCACTCTATTCTATTAAATACGTACACTGATGGCCACAGTTCTGCAAGTCAGGACATAAATTAGACGTGTTTAATAACGCAGTGGATTATTATTTGTGCTCAGAAATTGGTGAGGTTGAGGTTGGTTACTGTTTGTTTATGGTTGGTTTTATTAGAATTACAGCAGTAAGGATCCGTCAGTGCTTAATAAATGAATGTCAGCATCACTGACTTGTGCTTGACAAGTAATGTAACTTATTAAATCCCTTTTTGACACTTATAAATGATTCATTGTCCATATACATATATACATAACTAATATTATAAGTATGTGCACTAGACTTTTTTTTAAATTGTGGAAAAGTGAGGATGCCCCATACATATGTGCTTCTGAAAGAGAAAGGTTAGTGTTTTCCAGTAAACTGCACTATTTATAAATCCAGTCTACCCCTGGTTGCATGCACATTCTCAAGGTGTTTTCATATTGAGATATTATACGTCATATATAAAGTGATTACAGACGCTAAAATTGATTTCACAAAGAATGTTAAAGAACCAATTTCCATTCATTGTGAATTTATTCATGCATGGCGAATAGATATTGTTATAGACTGTCTTTAAAGCAAATTGCAAATCATAGCCAATTTATTCTGCATATTATGACACCATTACTAAATAAGACTTTATGGATGCTTTGATGTTACCTAAGGGGTTAGGAATACATTTTTGGCTCATAACGGCACACATCTGCCTCTAATACGTTCCAGAAAGTGCTGTTTGCTTGCTTGAAATCATGCCGCTCTGTGTTTCTAGTGTTGGTGGTCACATTTACAAACACTAACTCAGCCCTCCTTTCTTCTTTTTTTTTTATATATCAAACAACCAGGACATGCTCCAAGACCCTTCCTTCGCCCTGCCCTACTGGAACTTTGCCATTGGTGGAAACACATGTGACATCTGCACAGATGACCTGATGGGAGCCAGGAGCAGCTTTGACATGAACTCGCTGAGCCCCAACTCTATCTTTGCCCAGTGGCGAGTCATCTGTGAGAGCGTAGATGACTATGACACACTAGGAACCATCTGCAACAGTAAGACTATTGTTCCTCACCACAGCAAAAACTCTACTAATCTCACAGAGATCCTCTTTATTCTTTAGGTGCAGAGAAACTGTACAGTGTCTTACCCAGTTGTTGTGAATGAATTTCCTTCCCTGTCTCCTTCCAGACACTGAGACTTCTCCCATCAGAAGGAACCCAGCAGGAAACGTCAACAGGCCGATGGTCCAACGTCTCCCTGAGCCTCAGGATGTGGCAGACTGTCTGCAGGTTAACACTTTCGACACACCACCCTACTACTCCACCTCTTCCGAAAGCTTCAGAAACACAGTTGAAGGTAAGAGTGTGTTTTTGGCCACGTCTTGGTCACAATTTACCTCTTTTATTTCTGTAGGACGTATGGAAACTCATACGCAACTCAACTCACCAGTAAAATGCATTGGTCTAAACTACAAAGGTATGACTTTCTGTTTGTCCTTTGACAAAGCTTTTACGTATTGTTTCGGTAGGTTATAGCGCCCCCCAGGGGAACTATGACCCCGTGGTGAGAAGCCTCCACAACTTGGCCCATCTGTTCCTGAACGGGACTGGAGGACAGACCCACCTCTCGCCCAACGACCCCATCTTCGTCCTGCTCCACACCTACACTGACGCCATATTTGATGAATGGTTGAGGAGACACGGTCCAGGTCTTTTAGCAACAAAATCTTGCTCTTGTTGTTTACGATACAATACCTGCATTTGTTTTACTGCTTTATTGTTAGCATGATTAGCTTTTAGTCTAACGTCAAATATTTCTTGACAGACACAGCTGTGTATCCAGAAGAAAACGCCCCTATTGGTCATAACAGGGGCTACAACATGGTGCCTTTCTGGCCCCCGGTTACTAACGCTGAGATGTTTGTGGTCGCCCCTGAAAATCTTGGTTATTCTTATGAAGCTGAATGGCCAGGTATACATTTTGAATTACTTCTAGTGCTGCTACATTATTTTTTTTTTGCTGTCTTCTAATATTGCCTTTGATTAAAAACACACATGACGAGGGTAACAATCATCCGCTTTTCCCTTCCTAGGTCAAGCTTTCACTCTGACCGAAATCATCACCATGGCGATAGTTGCTGCCCTTGTGATCGTTGCGGTCATTTTCGCTGCCACCACATGTGCCGTGCGTGCCAGGTCGTACAATATGGAGGGCCACCAGCCTCTGCTCGGGGATCAGTACCAGCGCTACGACGATGACAAAAGCCAATCTGTGGTCTAAGATCACTGTTCACACATCCAGCCTTACCTATGTGCTCCTTCTCTTTTCTTTTACAGTGACTACAGTTATAAAATTTGGTAAAGCCTGAATCTGTTCTCACTAGAGAATATGTGTAGATCATTGAATGCTACAAGGTGATAGAAAGTAATCTTTTGGTTGCATTCATGTCCCATGTTTTTCTTTACAAATAGTACAGACATGAACAATTTACTTCTATATCACCATCTGAGTATTCTAAGTATCTATTTTTGTAATGGAAACATAAACAATATATGCAGTAGCCTTTAATAGTGCAGGTTTGCAAAAATTGTCAGGATCATATTTTCACAATTTTCCGATTTCAGGAAAATTTGATAATAGAAAATGTGTTCAAACAAACTGAACATGAACAAGCCAGTTGTTGGTGTGATAGTGATGCCACCAGGTGGTGCTGAACTCTGGTTCTTGTCCTTTAAAATGACGCACCAGTGTCAGCAAAGTTATGTGAGGCCATTAAATATTTGATGATTCACTTCAGAGGTGATCCAGTGTAAAGAATTCAGATTCTGACAAGAGATTCAGGATGTTCTGTAACTTTGTGAATGCATTTAAAGTAAAAGAAGGTAATAGGTGCAAATCAGGCAAAACATAAACTTACAATCTAACAATTCTACCTTGTTTATAGGCTACATCACAGTTTTTTTCTGCTATAATTGAACAGCTATAAAATACACTGCCTATGTAATAGAGCCTTAACGCCCACAAGGGGGTGCAATAGTTCAATCTTAAGCATATATGCTTTTAGTTTTTGTTATTATATATTTAGATAAATTAATCCCCATAATCTGAAATGTTGAGTTCTAAATTAGTGAAAACTTAAGATAAAATAAAAGAAACAAGAAACACAGCAGGGGTGGTCATTTAGAAGATAGAGAGTGTCAACAGGTTGTAATCCTGAGATCTAACTGATCTGTGTATTCTTAAAAAGCAGCTTTTTTTTTCTTTTTCTGTCTTTTTTTAAAAAACTGAATTAATGTGAAATGGCCATTAAAGCTTTTTTTTTCCTGTTTTTACTTTTTTAAGTGTTCCAAAAATGTTGTTGGATCTGGGTGTTTGCCAAATTATTTAACTGATTAGATGTTCTGTTGCTACAGTGGTCTGCTCGACTTTACACTGACACCAGATGTCTAATGTGCACTGACACCTATGTGATTAAAACATCCACAAAAAAAAACAGACGAGAAATGTATTTATTTGCTCATCAAATTGCAGCATATTGTAATGTGATGACACTTGCAACTTTATTTATGATTTTTCCTTCATTTTTCATTACGTGCTGACACACAGCCTGTAGTACACATTATGAACACATTCTGGGGGAACATTGGGTCTAGACTTTTGTCTCGATGGTTGGAATCTCAAATTTCTCTCCTGAAAAATGTGTTCCCAAGTGCACAGGCAACTTTTTTTTTTTTTCCCCACAACAGCCCGGCGTCACCTCACCTGTCTGGTGTCTGGTTTCAGGGGAAGCTCTCCTGTGGGAGGGTCTAGGGAGAGCACGTTGTCACTAAACCGTCTCACTACTGGTCCGAAGCTTCAATGGGAGGTCTGTTGGTGTAACAGCGGTTAAAGTGTTTATAGCCCTGCTGTTCATTCTGTGAGCTGGTTGAATAAAGTTGAGAGGAGACGGCGCGTGCTGCTACTTTTTTTTTTTTTTTGCCGCTTTGCAACAACTCCCCTCTGGATATAGCTCGCGCTCGTCTCCCCCAACGAATCACTGGGAATATCTCCGAGGTCGCAGCTCTGTAATTAACCCTTCTGCCCGCTTCAAGTCATACACATCACCTCTCGTGACAGTCCGCCATGGACGAGGACAGCAACGTCTTGCCTGAGCTGAAGGACATAGAGACAAAGTTGGGTCGGAAAGTTCCTGATAGTCTCATCCGTTCTCTCGTGGGAGGAAAACATCACGACAGGCACGAGAAGGCGGCGGCGGCAGCAGCGCCTCATTTAGTGAATGGCAAACTTCGTGCCAATTCTGCGGACTTGAAAAGACTGGAGAGCAAAATGCTATTCCTGAAAGAAGAAATGGTAAGTGTCTCCTTCTGTATTCGTTTAAATGAGCAGTCTGGAAAAGAGGTGCCAGTTGTCATAGAGCCATTAATCTATAAACCATATGCGACATATAGCTAAGAAATGTCGCTTTATGTATGTTTCAGCCTCCTAATGCAAAGTTACCAACTTATTTCACTTATTCTTAACTGCACATGTTGCTTGTTTACCCACAGACATTTGAATTAAATTAAAAAAATACTTCTAATGTGTTATTTGGCGTAGTTTCATGTCAGGTAAGCTACATTTGATAGCCTATATCTGCTTTCTCAACTGTATTGCATTTATTTGGCAGTACAGGAAATGCCTCCACTTCATGCAAAACAGTTCCACGTATCAACATGTGGTTGTTGAAGAAATGGGTGTTGTGTCTCATTGTCTGAGGGGGGGGGGGGGGAAGCACCGTGAAACCGGCCAGTACGTGTGAGCCATTCACACCTGCACACTACAGTCAGAGGAGACCCTTTGTTGGTGAACCCTGCTCACCTCAGGGAATGATCCTCCCTCTTGTGATTCAAACTGCTCTGTGCCTTGTCATGATAGTTTTATCTGCCAACACACACCATTAAATGCTACCAAATGCCACACTAAACTGAAGCCTTGTTTGACCCCTAGTCACAGCAAACCCCCCCCCCCTTCCCCCCACCCCCCCACCCTCAGTTTAAGTAAGGTCATGAAAGGTATTAAGATTCCTGAGCAGATGGCTAAGTTGACCGAGTTTTGCAGACTCGGGCTGTATAGTGGCCGGCACACTGACCCATCGCCAGTGTTGATTAGCTTTAGTGTTACACTGATGTGACAGAGCAAATGAGACCTGTCACTGGCACATATAATGGTTACAACCTTTGCCTTGTTTGCCTTCTGTCTTACACTGACTTCTCAAATTCACCCACTATTATACAGCCATTTCAATTTAATTTGCTTTTTTAAAAAAAAAAAAAAAATAGAGTGTAATTCCATTATTGCTGTCTTTGTCAAGTATCCTCACTTTATATTCGGCCCATCTTGGGCTTCTCTGTTTTTGTGGCTCCCTTCACAGCTCAATCACTAATCCAATCAGACTGCTCTGTTTTGGTGCGTGCAAGTCTGGTACACACACATTATTTGAGAAGCTGCAATAATCTAGAGTCTGTTAAATAAGCAAACGAACTCTGAATGGTGCTGTTCTCTAAAAGTTAAGGCCCTTATTAGTTTCATATGATGAATTAAACATGTTGTTGTAGGTTCAGTATGACTACCCCGTACAGACAAAATCATGCAGCACTAATTGTGTTTCCTAAACTCATTTTGTGATACCGACCCACTGGTGCCATCTTATTAACACAAGATAGCTGTTTGGACTAAAATTCTAATATGACTCCATCTGCTCGCTCTCAGTGTGTGTATAAAGCGGGTGGTTATCCTCCCAAAACAAATACACTGGCAGCAATATGAGCAAAATTAAGGCTGGCTGCAAATCCACTCCAAAGAAAGGCGGTTTTATCAAGCCAGCTGTCAGGAACACTGTACCAGCCCTGTCAGCCTTCATCTGCCTCAATGCATTTTGATTGTGACAGGCTTTTTACAGCTGTCCTTTTACCATTTTTCATTCTGACTGGTTGTTTGTCACCAGCTCGACACAGGGAAGTCCCTTTTGAATGACTCCATAGGCTGTCCACTTCCACCCTCAATCAATGGCATGGCTGTCGTGGCAGGGATTTAAATCAATGACCATACTGTGTTCAGTAGGCGTATAATTCAAAATCGTGAGTACTGTTTCCTGACTGTGTACAAGTCCTTTTTCACATAGTTAAGTCTCTTTGTTCACAAGAAGGTCTGATAGTCTAAGCAAAATAGCACATAGTGTTCTGACCATGAGAGAACAAAAGAATGCAAACAATTGTAGAGAGAGAAAAAAAAAGCTCACCACAAGCTCCATTTTAGTAGCTGTTGTGCTGCTTTCGATTATATCACATGATCTTCATCAGGAGATGGAGTTGTCATGGAATAGCAGATTTTCAAATTTCCTTTTTTTTTTTTTTTTTTTTTTTGAGTAATTCAAGGACTTCCTGTCTATGTTGGTTTAAAAGCAGAGGTTTAATCTCCTGATGAATTACATGAGCTGTGATTGAAAGTCCATGTTCAAGTTCAAGACCTTTATTTGTCCCTGAGGGGCAATTGGTTCGGCCGCAGTAGCAATAAAAACAACAACACGACACAGGGCGAGACACACAAGATTTAAAAAAAAAAACACAAATGCATAACCACACTTAATAAAATAACACACATAAACACAAGAGTAAAAGGTGAACGCATGAAGTGTATAAGTTACAATATTAGTGAAGAAAAAAGAGGAGAAACAGGCATGGTTTGGTTTTAATAGCTGTTCTGGGGCACGAAAACCCCAGAACAGCTACTAAATGGACCTTGTGATGAGATTGTTTTCACATCTGCTGTGTCCAAGGTCAAGAATGAACTATGAACCTTGATGCTAACAATAGCTATCCATTATATTGGCACTGGTTTTGTATTCTATTGACTTCCATTCTACTTATGAGGGCACACTATCATGTTGTAGCTGTATTAAAGGTACGTATTTCGGTAAAAACCCTTGCCAATAATTAGATGAGAAGATTGACACCACTCTCCTATTGGTCCATTAAATATATAAGGCTGCAGCCAGCAGCCACTAAGCTATTTCTTGGCCGGGTGTGGTGCCTTCCTTGAGTCTCCGCTGATTGCATGGCATCATCATGGTGACAAAGTTACTGCTCCCAGCCAAGATATAGTCTGGTATTTAACTCTCTGTAAAATGTCTAAGTGTAGTTCTCAAAATGTATAACTACTCCCTTTTAAATGTTTGGTCATGCTTAAACACCATGATCACGGATGTTTTTCCCCTTAACTCACAGGCACACCTGCGAGCCATCGACGTGAAGCTGATGCAGCAGCTCATGTCAATCAACGAGGGCATCGAGTCCATCCGCTGGATGATAGAAGACAAAGGAGGCGTGGCCAGCCAGGAGGGCAGCCTGACGGGCAGCTTGTACAGCCTGTCGGACAGCCAGGACGGTACTTCCCTGCGAGGCAGCCTCAACAGCTTGAATGATGGTAACAGTGACGGACTAGATGGTCTGTCAGTTGGTAGTTATCTGGACACTCTTGCAGAGGATCTCCCGGACGACCCTTCACCTACGGACCTTGACTGTTTTGTTGATAAAACAGTGATTGACGGCGACGCTTTCAACAAAACGCCATTGAAACTCAGGGTGGAATCAGACGAATACTACTGCTTTGGATAATGATGATAAGCTAAAGACAGTGGTTACAGAGACTACTGAGATATTTTGTGAAGAAAGATTTTTTAAAAAAAGTGCTCTTCACTTTGACAAATTAACACATCTGTCAGTTTATTTTTTCCTACATGCTCCACATTTTTCTCATTTTAAAACGACAGCCACATGGCTGGCTTGACATACCAAATGACTCATGACTTTTTACCTTGAAACCAGTTCCTTTATGTTGCGGATTGAACACACCTCAACAAACCATTGCCATGTTAACAATTCTTCATGTCTTAATGTTATCATGCAGGTTATTTAAACTGTAACAGGTGCTCTATTGTGCATACAGATTGTATTTATTGTTTGAGACATTGGTTACTGGAATATTCTCATTCTGATCCAATACCTCAGCATTTTCATTCACAGTTAAAGTATTTCTTAGCCCAAATTTACTGGAGAAGGGGTAAAGAAAAGTAGCAACTAAAGGTGAACTGCAAGTTGTTGTTTTTTTTCAGCTTGGACTTTGGGTAAGGGTCATCTGACCTAAGTAAAAAAGTAGATTAGGATTTAGCAGCCATTTGGAAAATTGGACATTTCATGCTGAGTGATTCAAGAGGCTAAACTGTTTAAAGTGGCAAAGTGGCTCATTTAAGTGTTACAGCAAGTGCAATTTGCTTCCATGCCAAACTCTGAGCACCACCTACCATAAATGTTTGCTTTTAATTATTTTTTCCTATAAATGTTTTGACTGAAGTTCCTAAGATAAATTCAACTCGGCAATAGTAGAATTTACAACACGTAGTCGTACACGCAAGAGATTAGTTACACATTTAAAGCACAGACTGAAAACCAAAGCAATTTGATTATCTTCTAGATAATTTAGGCCTGAGGCAAAAACCCGTTAACACCAGATGGGAGATTTGTTGATGGTGGACATATGTGAAACACATGTTTTTGCTTTGTGGGCACATCTTAATTCTGTTGTCAAAAAGGTTTAATTAGAGCTACATGTTGCTGTGTGTTGTTTTAGCTTTAAACTCCACATTGGTTTGTATGATGTTTGTATTTTATGCCGCCTGCTTTTGAAAAACAAAACTGTTTTTATTGATTGCTAATAATTTTGTTGTGGAAATGAAATAATATATTGTGATTCGCATCTGCCTCACACTGTCTTTATGCAAATAACACGTAGTCTTAACTGTTGGGTAATTGTCAATTTTTAGAAACAAAAGCGGTTCACTGAGCTCGTTATGGAATCTTAATGAGATGGAAAGTGAACATTACGGTGGTTTCCTTATTTGGTAAATTTAAGTTAAGAATAATCTCCTCATAATAAAGTCAGACCTTGTGGTGCCCTGTGTAATGTGGCATGGAAAATTACCCACATTAATTCACTGTGTCACTCCATATCACATTGCCTTGATACTACACAGAACCAGAAGATGATTCTAAATTGGGCAAATGACTGCTTATTTTTGCGCTTTTAAGTTCCTCATGCTATTAGCAGGGGAAGGTCATTTGGGATAGTGTTTAGGATGGGACTGCAAGTATTATTACAGATGAGGAATCATGTTACCTAAAGCTAATGAGAATCTATCATCTGAGTGCAGTGCCTGGAATGAAGTCGATTGAAAATAACACCGATCACGAATGAGACAGAATTGGAATTGGAATGCCAGCCGTACAGAATATTTGATGTTTTGTTTTCATTTTTATGCATCTCACTTGCTTCTTATCTTTCATGTGATAATTGAAGTTCCAGACGGAGTATACAGTGAATGTCATTATAGGAAAGATGAGAACCTTGGTCTCTTTGGCTTGTGAATAAGTGAGTGGCCATGAGACACAGTACTGCAGTAGCTCTCAGGCTGGGGTCTGACATCAGGACTTGTCTTTGGAAATGCTGCCTTGTTAGCTAAGTGTTGAATTATTCACTTTGTCCATAGATTTGTCTCATATTAGGTCCTCATATTATTTGGAACTAGCATATTGTGAGTGTAGGATTTTGTGGATGTTTTCTTGGTGTGTGACCGTGTTATTGCATGATATGAAATGCACAAAATAACAAGACTGGACACAAAGGACACCTTTAGCATTACATTGGTTCCAGACAGATATAATCACTTTATCCAGGCACATTAAGCATACTTGTAACTTTGTCTCACTGCAAGTGCAAAGCAGCTTTATTTGGTTTTATTCTGCCTTTCCTTATATCTACCTCCCAGAGGCTTTGGCAAGCTTAAGATCCCTGTCAAGCTGAACCAGGCCACTAAACCAAAGAACCTTGTGAATGACAGCATGACCTCCTTCAGCTATTCAATTTAAAACAAAAAGTTCTCTCAACTTCTCCAAATGTCATGTCTTAACAAATGTAATCATTACATGACTGACTGATGGCTTATATCCCTCAGAGGAAAATGTTGAAACTAGAGTTTGTGGCCTTTAAGTAATTAGACGTACAGAACAGGTTCTGCCAGTTTATGTTGTAATAGGTCTAAGTCAAAATTCCTGAGAGCTACATGGTACATTACACACGAACAGATGTTACCTTTTTGCGCCTTTCCCTGGCCTTATTAATTGTACATTTCCTACATGAAAGGGTAGTGGTATGTGGTAAAGACACGTGCTGTCATCCGCCAAACCATCTAGTCAGATTTGAAAAGATTGACATAGCACACTTTGCTCCAGCTGCAAGTTTTCCTCATTCCAAGCATAGACCAAGTACATATTACAACAAGTACAATTGTTCGAAAGTAAGCGAGAAAACAAGCTATCAATTTACATTAGTCAAGTGAAGTTACTGTCAAATTCTTCTGTCAGCAATTATAGTTACCTTGTTCTTAGGTTCAATGACATCCAGGCTTTGTGGAAAGCAAACAAAGGGGAAAATCAACAACAGTCCCCTTAGTTTGGGAGCAGAGTGCAAAACAATGATTTATTCATTCCCGAAGTTTGTCCTCAGTTAATTTACTTGAGCACAAATAATTACACTCCTGTACAATGGAGACAGCGGCTTCCAGCAGGGATCCATTAGCAAATTAGACACTGGGGTTGGGCCTGTGCCACAAGATGAAGGGAAACCAATACCGTCTGGTATCTGGGAAACTGTCACCATGCTACCAAATGAGGATACAGGATATGGGTTACTGGAGTAGGGTTTATGGGGGATCAAAAGAGCCAGAGACACAGTGGGCCCCTCAGACAGGAAGCTACAGATACAGAGTAAATATACACAGTTGTCAAGCTACTTTATTCTGGTTTAATTAGGAGTTTTTTCTCTGTGGGCTTTTGGTTTGTTGCACAGTTCTCTTTTCAAATAACTTTGAATAGACTGAAGAATTTCATAAACATTGTAGTTACATTAAAGAGAATATAAGTCACACAACACGATGGACTTAAGAATGAATGTTTGTGATATCCTTTGTGTGCTATGCAGTCATGCTAGTACTTGTGATGGATGTAGCACATTAGATTGAATATGTCGGCCTTATTACATTCCCAGGCATGCAGAGCTCCATGTTGGAAGAGTTATGAAGCCGTGGAAAACTTAATAAGGCCTGTCCCATAGCATGAATATCTTGTTTCGTCTAGGAAAAATACTTAATGAATGTCAAGGTTAGCTGCAATCCTAATGTGCTTCTCAAGAGATTTTCTGCACTGCTGATGCAGTGATAGCATTCAACTTCAGACCCACCAAATACTTCATTGCGATAAGGCTATTACATAAATTGAAATTATGGTGTACATCAGGAAAACAACCCTTTTAGGAGGCAAAACTCCTGAATGAGCTCTTAGTTGGCCAAGCTGTCACTTTTTGAATCTAAAGAGCCTCCTGAAACTTTGTTGGTGATGGGAACCACTGTAGCCAAACGGCAAAGACGTGGCATTTTGTTCATCAGTACAAATCTTAGACATTAACAATGGCTGTCTGTGCTCTCATAAATTACTCAGCTGAGATTTAGAGAAACACTCTTTGGAAGCTTCATCAGAAAAACATCGTACAGAAAACAAAATCTGAGAAATCCAAATACAGAAAGTGGTCGGCCTGAGAACACATTACCCTGCAGGCTGGCCAGGCTGCATTCCATTCATAGTTCATGGGGTTATTTTTAATCACCATAAACACAGTAGTGCATGATTATTTATCAGATGTCGTTCTGGCTATAAAGATTACAAATCACCCCATGAGACTTATTCCAGACCATTTTTCTTCTAACTGGGAATCTCACAGGATGTAACAAATTGCATCAGAATCGCCACAATCATTAGTGTTGTATTCGCTCTGTGAACCTTTGGCTTCACTTCTAACTTGTATGAAAAGTTACCAGTAATTATTGGCTCCCTCTCAGTATTTGTGGTGATGCCACTGTAGTTATAGGTCATCCTCCTCAAGTTGCATTTTGAACATAAACACAAACTATTACAACTTAGCCAAAATAGCGTTCAACCTTTTAAGAGCATATTCTCCCAGAAAGCTGGAGTCCGTTGCAGCAGCTATTCAACAGTTTATCCTTGTTAAAACATTTTTTAATTTGTGGAGATTTAAATATCACAAAATTAAAATAGGGTTGCACCACACAAATTAGTTATTAGGTAGAGATTAGTTGTTAATAAAAATTTACACCCAGTAGCTGCCAGGTGTCTGTTGTGTAGCTAGCTAAACTGACAAAACTAACATTAGCTTGCTAATACAGTATATCAAAGAGAAGGTAATATGTGATATGGTCAACAGATCTGACCTGACACTTAATCAAAATGCTGTGGAAAAAAAAATAAATTAAATATCATAAAAATTACTATATATATCAAACTAGAAAATGCTATGACAATAATGTTAGCCTAATTAACCAAATAGCGTTAGCATAATCAGATATTTCTCCATGTATGCATACATAAATAAAACAGTCCTACCTACATTTTCAAGGGTTGACAGTAAAGTTTATTGTTTTCCGCCCTAATACTGGTATCCTTGGCAGTTAAGCTACAGCTTGTGATGATGAGTTTGTGTCTACATAGGTGATTGCTTTTGACTGGACAGTGCAAGTGATGGTTTTAATGGTGTGGCCCGATTTAAATCACTAGTTTGCAACCAGCTAGTTACTGAATACACATAGCCATGTCATGAAAAAAGGTATTTCAACATTTAAAACCAAACAGAATTTCCATGTAATTAGTCTCTGATGCAGGTGCAATCCATGTTCGATGTTTGTTGTGAAATCATTTTCTGTCAAAAGCACAAACTGGTGGAACCCGTTATGCACTGAGACCGTTGCTAATGTCAACCTATTTCCCAACTTTTATGATGTATTCCCATGAAATCCCTTTACACTCCCTTGTGCTTGGAACTAAGGATTGGCTAATTACTCATCATTAGTCACAATATTGAATCTTTACCGTACCGATCAGTGTATTTCACCTTCACTCAACTTACTGCAGGTACATAGGATCATAATTCATGAGCAGTTATACAGCAGAATTAATCACAAAAGTAGGTATAATATTAACACATTGGCCATCCAGATGCACTAAATAAATGTTTAGTGGTCATATGTATAGTATTTTACTCTTAGCATCCTCTCAACCGCTTCCTCCATCCATTGCTCTTTTTATCTTAATATCTATTGAGTCACCCTGTGACGCCCTGGCTGTGTTTGATGCCTTTCTGGATTGGGAGCCTCTCTTCCTGACCACACTACCGCGGGCCGAGCTGTTGAGCCAGCTGAGATTAAGCAGCAGGCTACATCAGCCAGGAACCTTCAACAGATAGAGAGCAGAGAACAAAACAAACCTCTATCCTATTTGATCCCCCTTTTTTCACTCCCTTTTTCTCTTTCTATCCAGGCCAGGAAGCCTTTCTGTGACTATATTGGGAATCAAAGGCCCTCCTTTCTACAGAAGGCACTGACCCTGTGAGAGCTTTTGAACCTTTGCTTTGCTCTTTGACAGCCAACTTGTGAGTCATGAGAGAAAGAAATATGGGTTATCGTGGTAGCTTTGAAGTTTGCTGAAATTGTGGCTTTTTTTTTTGGTAATCTTTGGGATAACCATGTCAATCTCAAGTTACATTTGAATTTTTATATGGGACAAGCAATCAAATATAAACACAAACAGCCTTTAAAGACTTTCTCACACTGATGATTTGCTTGTTAGTTTTAAGCAATATGGATGACTCCCAGCAACAGACAACATGAAGCCAAAAGGTCAAAAATCTTTTCAAGTGTTTCCTGGCAACACAATGACCCTGTGATGTTTAAAGAAGAGGAACCGAGCTTGGCAAACATGGTTGACCAAAATGTTTCCCTGTGGACAGCTGCTTTGTATTTTCCTGGGCACTCATTCAGGCCAAATAAGGGCAGTTTGGGGTCATCAGGAGAGTATTACAATTGATTGACCCATAGAGGTCAGAAAACGTTGCTCTGGTGACTTTGCAGTGAAGGAGTTGGGAACTACAACCTGCACAATATTATTTCATGTTTTTCTGCCAGGCTGAGTTTTTAGTATTATTTCTTTTAGATATTAACTGTTGCACATGTGCATTAGTTAACATGTGAGCCAGTTTTGTTTTAATTCTAAGATATGTAATGTATGTTTCAGTGAGACTAGTAGGAAAAAGTATAGTCATAGAACATGTTTGTCGTGTTTACTACTAAGTATTTTTCTTCTTCCTTTTTAAAAGGTCCCAAACTGCCCTTATCATAAAGAATTCTGATGAGGAATTTAATAATTCAGTTACGGTTGCCTCAAGCACTTCAGTCAGAACAAGACTATGCAGTCTTTCCCTCAATGCTTTATTTTCTGCCTTATGAGTTCTGGACCTGTTTTTGATTCTGCTCATCTGTCTTCATAACTGTACGCATGTTGTCCCAGAGTCTCCGGCAGCTTTCTTGTCACTATGAGATCCCATTTTCCCAACTGTTCTGTCTGCACTCCCTCATAAACTGTCATCCATCCTGGGAATGAGATGTGATCCTCTTGGGAAAGTACAAATACTGCCACCCCCCCCCCCCCCACCCATCACTGTCCTGTAGGGGAAGATCTTCCCATGATCATCTCATGACAACGTAGTAGTTTTTCTAATGCCTTTTTGTGAAATCAGTCTTTTAATCTCCTAGCAAAAATAAAAACTTACATAAATTAGTTTTTAAGAACATATTAACATTTTTGTACCAATTATTAGAATCCACAGTTGTTTTATAACCATTTGTAGCTTGTCAAGACATATTCCTAGCTGCCATCCACTTTTGGTATCACAGTATAAATCCACCTGTATTGACAGAGTATTGATGTTTTTTCTCAGTCTTCTAGATGTTTCAATCTGATCGATATGTGTTTCAACAATCCCAGTATGACAATTCCACGCTGACCAAAAGACAAGGTCTTTCTTGTCTGGGCCTGATGTACTAAAATGTGACACAAATTGGGATTCACCGTTCAGATCTGATCTCAATCCACATAAAATCCTTTTTCTACCAGGTAGCACGGACGGCTGAAAACATGTTTCCAGGGCTATCCAAGTTCAAACCTCAAAAGCTGCCACTAAAACCCTCCTCTGCATCTCAAAACTGGTGTAACAGGACCTTGAAGATTTCACTCAAGTGCTTTGGTTTAAGAGGTAAAAGACCTCTAATATCCAGGGGGATTAGGATGCAAAACTGGCAAGGTTTACTTGGCACCCTCATTCAAATCCAGAGCTTCAATGAAAACACAAGATCATTTCTACTTGAGTGGGATTTGGACAGTCTCCACCATAGTCATGTAATTGTGAAAGGTTTGAACTGCCGTCAGGCCCCGTCTACCTGAAAGTTTGCATGCAAAAGAGAAGGAGATTTAGAGCTGGAGTGTAAACTCAGAGGAACAGTTGGAGTTTTCTCTTTGACTCATATTGACTTTTGTTTCTTGATTTTGATTTCCAACCAAAGGGCTAACCTAACCTTGAAGCTATATTATATAGAGTCAACTGAAAATACTTTAAAAGGAAGAAATGTTAGTCAGGGCGTGAATTTTTGTTTCCAAACAATAGATGGTAATTTGATTGGTTCAATATCTGTCTTGGAGGGCATGATTCATTTGTTTGTAATAATTTCCAGTTCCGCTGGCTACACGATTCAAGTTGTTGCTGTGAGTTTTAACAGCCTCTTATTTGACACAACTGAACCAATGAAAGACAGACAGCTAATGCTAGCCAGACTCCTTCCTTGCAGGACGAACATACAGTAGCACTAGCAAGCTAGGCTAACTAGCTTCCACTTTATGAGTGAAAAACAAACTTATCGGTACAACGGGTCCTGCCAAATGTTGCAACACTGGCTGTCAGATGTCAGTGATGGAAATGCCATGGGAAATGGGCACTCAGACGTTCAAGGCTTAGGCACTGTTTCTATAAATATGTCCAAAAACAGTTTTGTTCTCTTTTGAGTATCATAATAGTTGATATTTCCTTACAGAAAGGGAAGAGTGAGTGAGGAATAGAAAGCTATTTAGCTAAATTCTAATGTTTTCAAGCTCACAACTATTGACATTGGAGATGAACAAAACATACTTTTTCCTATTTTTCCTCCTTTGCTGTGGTGTTCCTCACACCGAACATTTAACCCACACATTCAACAGTTGGAAACCCACACCGCTGAAATAACACCATGTTTTTGTCTCGACTTGTCTCTGATTACTCCAGCATTCAGCCTCCCAGCCCCCACATACATACCCTGTGGGGATAGCCACCTGTCTCAGCTGACTCCTGGGATGCCTCCCTGGCCTAACAGACAGCTCTTTGTGCTGGGGGGAGTAAAGCCTCTTAGCAGGCTGTTACTGATAGTACTCATGGGGGGGTTACAGCAGTGTATTATAGTGACACGGTTTGCCTACTGTCTTTTTTAAATCACCAGTTTTCATTAAAGTACAGATAGCATTTTTTATAATACAACTTTTGTTTGGGTTTGTGTTTGTAAAAGCTCTCAAATGCAGGGTTAGAGTTCATTCCTGCAGTCAACAGTACAGTACAGGCCACCCAGAGTGACATCACTTTTAAAACACACAGTCCTAGAACCTACCATTTCCTGCAGGTTATCCAGACTGTGCTTGCAGAGACTGATGGCTGACCTAACAGTGTTCAGGCCGCCGGCAGTTTGCGTTAATCATTGCCTCTGTACAGGATCATCATTTGAATCACTGGTGCACTACTCACTGACAGGTTGTCTGCTTATGTAGATAGATAGCTTGATGTTCTGCCCCCACCTTCACTGAGCGCTGCAGCCACAAAGGTGAGGGCGTTATGCTTTTGCTAAGAGACTAATGAAGACAAATAGCCGTGCAGATTGCTGATAGAGTAAAAGTGAAGAAGAAGAGCAAGGTAGACGCCCTGGCCTTAAAAACTATGAATCCATTCAGTTGTGAATTACTCTGCTAATGGCTTTCAGGAACATTTCCTCATCCATTTACACACAGACAAGAAAAAAGTCCCGAACCTCTGGCAATATTATAAATTTACAGACATGCACTGAATATTTTCCTATGACATCAAGGACAAATTATTGGTAAATTGACTACCATGACTTCCATTTCCAAATAGTTCCAGCTTTCGACTGTATTTCACTGCCTTGTTCGGTTGTCATCAACTTCTGTACTACTTGAGCCACGTAATAATAAATGCTCGTTGTAACACTATCTCTCTTGGTGGTATTGTTTTTTTTTTTAATTTTGAAAATTTCACCTATATATATCGATCTATATATCTATATTTATATAGAGTAGTATAGTGAAGATACAAAGCTTTTCTCATCATTTATTAAGAGTGCAGCTGTAACATTCCTTTTAAATCTGCTTGATGCTTATCAAACAATAGCAGCATTTGGTGGAAAATCAATATTATGGTTTATGTGTTAATGCACTGCAGCTTTTTTCTCTTTCTGTATCAAAAGTTGGAAAATTTCTGGGAAATCTCTGTACAATTCCTGGGAAATTCTTTGGTTCTTGGCAAGCAATGTGACATAGCAGGGATTCCACTGCAGCCCACTTCTGAAAACAGTGGGAGAATAGATGCATGGCTGCATGGCTTTCTCCTTCCATCTTCAAATGAAATCTTCACTTTTTATTTGCTAAATGAATGCAAACTGTTTAATTTAGAAAAGAAATTGCACGATTCTTACTACTCTAACTACTTTTGTTAAATTGTGGAGAAGTTTCTACCTCAGCATTCAAAGGAGCTGAATGCTGAAGGCATGCTTTGAATGCTGATTGAATTGGAGTTCAATGTATTGAAACACAAAGAAGAATCATCCCTGAGCATGTTGCATTTACATGAAAAAAGAAGAGCTTTACCTGTTCTGTTCACACAAAACAACACACTCAAGATAACAATTTATGTAAATTGCTCTATCTCAAATCTTTACTGACAGGAAGGTTTATTCCTTAACAAGATTTGCAACAAGCTGTTCACATTCCTGGAGTGGTCCGATCCATCTTGTTCGTTTCTGTTTTTCTGCAGTCTACCTGAAAGTCAAATATGACCAGAAACTAGATCATGAGAAAGACATGTCATGCTCTGTAATGTTTTCTCCTTCATCTTTTGAGGATAAAGGTAATATGAAGGTAATATGTCACCATCTATTTTATCTGAGACAAAACATGCACGTCAATCATCCTGCCATGCTGAACTGAAGCCTGTCATGTCATGTGAAAGTGTCCCCTAATGACGTCTGTTGGTATAGCCCTGCAGCTGTGTCTGTTGGCAGCAAACAGAGATGTGCTGACTTTATTTCACAACAAGAAAAGAACTGGGCCAATATTTGTCCTAGAAGTCATTAAATAAATCCTCCAAGCAAGGTGGAAATTTAGCTGAAATTAATCCGATTTTACTGTAGTAAACGATGACGAACGGCGACGCCTCTGTTGTTTGATTTGCCTTCAGGAAACTAGATCAACATAGCCGCATATCGAGAGAACATGAATCAGTTTGACTGCTTGCAAATAACAGGTTCATGCAGGTCTGATGGAAAGTTTTTCCTTGAATACCCTACAGCTTCTGTGAGATGAATGCCTTTTCGGGTTCTGACACTTTTATGCTCTTTTTCGCGTTTGACATTTTCTCAGGCACACAATAAGTGACTCTGTCCCTAATCAAACAGCTTCAAGTGTTTGGAGTAGCTGAAGAGCAGTTATTGTTAAGGGAAATATTATCATCTGCTCATATGCACTCGCTCAGCATTGCAAAATAGTTGCACATTAATGTAATTTCTAGGAGATAATGAGGTCCTTTGAAGCGTACCCTTTTCAATAGCGTTTGACTTTGTGGAGGTTTGACAGGTGTTCATTTTTAAATTCCAACCGCTGTCATTCCTTGTTCTCGGCATGCGATTCCTGTTTCATACATCTTTAAAAAACCCATAAAATCTTTTCTTCTTAGGTGCATTTGCAGAATAAGCCAGACGCAACCATGTGTTCTTATCTTTAGAGGAAATGCGATGTCATCACCCAGTCACATTTCTTTCTTTATTACCAATGTGACAGTCGAACAGAGGCAGGCCAGACAGCCTTCGATGGAATCCATTCTGACAATCACCCATGGGTGCACCTTTGGATGTAGTCTTCTCACTTGTATTACTTGACGGCAGCAAGGAAGATAAAACCCTATGCAGAGGAAATATGTTCCTCTTCCTTCTTTAGATGATTTTACAATGACTAGAGGACATGATTACACCTGTTTAAAGCTTGGAATCTGTTCTTGAAGTAAAAAGCCAGTCACCCAGCAGAGCTGTCTGGCATCTGTGGTCTTGAGGAAAAGGAAAAAAATGCGCAGTGGCAGTAAACATTTCAACCATACAAAGCAGACATGAACCAAGAGGACACATTCACCTGGTCAGGGACATGTAAACAAGTTTTAAAGCACTGCTGAGGCCTGTGTTCAGCCTGTTGTAGTCTTGTTTAGAGGCAACTGGAACTCCTCACTGCCTCGCCCTGCAGGGCATCCTCATAAATCAAGCAGAGGAGACAACTAGATTTAAAGTGCAGCAGCACCTTAAGTACTGTCAACGCAATGTCATGTTTTGCAAAGGCAACAGAACAGGTTAATTTATTGCTGCTGTTGGATAAAAAGGAAAAAACGTTGTTTCTGCAAGTCACCTTTGGACCGTAGACAGTCTTTAAGCTTCATGACTACCTTGTGTTACTTATGTTGAAGCTGAAGCAACATATGGAAACTTGCTCTTGCGCACTTTTTAGGTGGTTGATCTACCACTTTGGTCCAGACTAAAATTTTTCAACAACTACAGGACAAATTGCCATGAAATTTTGTGCAGACATTCTTGGTCGCCAGAGGATGAATCCCACTGACTCTGGTGACCCTCTGACTTTTCCTTTATTGTCACCTTAATGACGTTCCCATCTTGTACTTTGCTAATTAGCACTAAACACAAATGTTAGCATGCTAACACTACATACCACATTACACCAGCCTAGCATCAGCACGTTAGTATTGTCATTGTGAGCATGTTAGCATGTTGACATTAACATTTAGCTAAGTACAGCCTCACAGAGCCACTGTAGGATCACTGTAGACTCTTAATTGTTGCACAATATGTTGTTTACAACCAGAGTGTCCAAGATAACAGTGAAACAAATTGGATTTCTGCCAAATTCAAGTTTGTCTGTCTGAGGACGTAGCTACACAAGAATGACCTCGAAATCCCAAAGTTAAATGCCGTTATTGTTTTTGCATCTTCAAACCATCAATAGGGCAATACGCAGCTGTTGAGATGTTAATAATAGAGCAGCACAAATATACCTATCAGGCTTTAAAGTGAAGAGCCGCTCTGTAACACCACAAAGGCTGAATTTTATGACTTAATCAAACCTTTGTTACAGTTTAAAGACAATTATAGGTTAAGGTGAGATAATGGTTGCGTGATGCAAATAATGACTTGGTAACATGCCAGATCAAAAACTACAGACAGCGCTTTGGAACAACATGTTTGAATATGACAGAACTATTTTCTAATTTTTCAAGGGGCTCACAGCTCCGGGTGACTTTTTACGTCTCAGCCCTCACCCCTCAGCCACACTTTAAAATTCACAACAATCGTAACCTTAGCCATCTTAAATAGGGGTTAAAGCCCAGGTAGTAATTCAGGGAATGATAATAGGGCCTCTAAAAATGTCATCCTCAGAATAATAAAGGGAGCTGAATCAAAAGTTAGACATTCAAGTCAAAGCAAGTAGCACTTTCAGAAAAGGTTAGATTGTACATCTTTTTTTTTTGATGATTTGACACTTATTATAATGGAATGGCACAGGCAGTTTTGCTGAACAAAGATGGAAAATCGGCTCAAATAACAGCGAGGGCCGGAGGCATAAATGGGCTTTCATCACTAGCTCATTTTTTCATCCTGCCTTAAAATCAATAGGGTGCCTTTATTTTTAAACTAGTGGTGCAGAGAGATACCAGTCAATAATACAGCCCATTAATGTGGAACAAACACATTTCAGTGTGTTTGCTAGACCTTTGCTATGTCACAGCACTATGTTTTATTAACTTCTCATAACATGTAGAGTTAAATGAATCATTTGCATGAAAAAGCTATGCATTTTAACTCATGCTGTCCTTTATTTTCTGTCCATGAATGCTGGTTCAACAACCTTGCACCTGTGTTCTTCCACAAGGTCAGACATGTGCACCTTTCATGAGCAAACACAGGTGATTCTTCCACCCTCAGCTCTGCAAACATTTCCCAGTGGCTGTGTCACCACATTGCTTTACACACAGCTCATAAAGAGATGATTACACACTCTGCCTTATCAGGCCTCAGCCGCGGTGATGTAATTTGAAGCTGTAACTGAAATGCAAACATACCAAGAGATACATGCAAGGTGTGTTTAGGACCAGCAGTGTGGTAAAGTCGCTTCCTGTTGTCAGGTGGATGGTCAGACGGAGATAAACTGTAGTTTACTGTATGAGATGGGTCATTAAAAAGTGTCTTGTCTGCTATGTTGTTAAGAGTCTGAGCTGAGTAGGCTGTTTGTATTGCAAACGTGTAATAACTGATGTTAAGGGTTCAACACCAAACATTAAATGCCAATGTTTGGTGTTCCGTCATTGAACATGTGCTCTGTTGTCTCTGTAAACACTATCCTCAGCCTCGTACTTCGCTTTGCACTTTGTGCAAACCCACTGAAGGTGAGGAGGAAATCCGATCCTGCATGATGTCACCGCCACTTGGGTTAACTCCCAGCTTTATTTTAACAGTCAATGAAATCGAGCCTGTGTGCTGAGCTGAAGCTATCCTTGTAATGAGGAAAACCTCACTGTAAATCATGATAACATCCAGCTTCCTGTCGAGTCTGGCATAATTTTGGGTTATGAGAGGAAGGAAAGTATGTGTTTGTTTGTATCTGACTGTTTACTCAGAAAAACATAATGGTTACCATCTAAATAAAGGAGGATAGTTATATATCTTTTTGTTTACTCTGGAAACAAGACGCCAGAGTGAGATATATAGAAGTAGAGTAAACAAATGGGAGCACCATACAGTATAAGCAGGTAAAATTTGTCACGCAAATGCTTTGTGTCTCAATTATTCTACCAGCAATAACTCCTCATTCTCGGCTTAAGCTGTGAGATTGGTTCGCCAGTCTTAAGTGTTATTTCCCTTAAGGTTTGGACTCATTTCCCATTGTCTGCGACTATCATTGATCATCACGCCAATAAATTTAATTATACAGTCTGATAATAATCCTATGAAAACAAGAAACAGGTGTAATGAGCTACTTCCTCATATTCCAATCTTTATTAGTCATTTAATTACACCGACGTGCAATACATCAGCTCAAGATAGAATTGTTCATTGAGATAAATGTTCATGGCGTCTGACTTGTTTGTCTCCAATGGATAGATTCTGTGTTCACCAACAATCACCACCCAATTTGTCTACAGTTACACCATTGTCTCGAGAGGAAGACTGTTAAAGAGCAACTAATGTATGCTGACTCAAACAATACAGAGGATTGTGTGTGCCTGTGATGTGCTAATCTTTTTGACAGCTAAGTAAAGCCTTGAGGCAACAGAGTCTCTACTCTGAAAGGTCAAATGATTGCTTCACAAACCTTTCTGAGTAGCTCTTTTCAACTGGTGAAGGGAAAATATTGTCTTCCTGGAGACTTCAGTGGAGCGGAGTGTTCACCGGGTAGCAATTTTACACCACTGCCACAGTGGAAATTTAATTATGTTTGCTGGTTTGTGTATGCAAGAGTGAGCCATTGTGAGGGCAGGCTTGGAAAGATGACCTTTTATGACCTTTTGTTCTCAAGACAATGACACACACATGCAAAGGAGCTCCATGCAAAACATACACAACTCTTTTACATGACAATGAAGAGTCCATAAGGATGTGTCGGCTTAAAGCGGTGTGTTCATTGTGACATTTAAATATGTCAGGCCAGGTTTGGGAAGGGCAAAATTATTTTTAACACATATTAGAAAAACAAATATTGAGCAAAACCCCTTCTAGCAGTCAAACAGGAATGATGGTGTTCCATTAAGCATATTTGCTGAGTCGTCATGTCCCAATCACCAGCTAGGTTTCTGTTTGCTTAACTTCTTGACGGCCAATGTGGAGCTAGGATGAGTCATGATGATACCGGCTCTGAAATGTTTGAACAGGCGGCAGCGAGCTTAATTCACAGGCTGCATCTGAAGCTGCTTTGGTTGTGGAGTTGACATTTTGTGTGCAACAGGACGTATAAACTGTCTTTGTTATAACTCCTGTTTATAAGGTCAAGGAGTACGTTTTGTTCATGGGAAAATCCCGTGAAAATTTACAGAGGCCTGATTGACATTTTGATCATTCAGTCCTTTTAAGTGATTTAGCTTCGGTGCCATTGTCGCGGAAACGTTACACCATTTTCCCTCATTCAAGTCAAGCGTGATGCAGTGGCAACATCTGATCTCACATCTAAAAGGCTTGTGCAGACAAGCCTTGAGTAAACGAACCGGCGTCTCCTGAACCTGGATGGAGGCTGGGTAACCTCTCGATCTGCTGGGGCCACTAAAACAACAGGTGCTGGGAGGGGGGGGAAACTCAGCTGTCGAAGGGTGTGCAGTCGCTAGCATGTGGTTTAGTTAACAGCAGCTGCAGGTAACTGACTCGACCTCGGGGTGCAGGAGTTACCAAGCAGTTGAGGATATATTTCTACTATAAAACTGCTGGTGTTTTTCTCTAACAGCCCACTGAATCTGAACAAAGCCCAGACCTCATTAAACAGAGGACTTTAAAGGTCTTGCTTGACTTGTGTGAATAATTGGTAGCCCCCGTGTTTGCTGTAAACTGACTTAAGAAATGGACTTCATGCGAAGGACTCCACACTAAGCATGTGACAGGCTGTGAAGCAGCTGTGCCTGTCAGTGCGCAGACAGGATGCCATATTTTAATGGAGAGCCCCGTCTCTCTCTATGCGGGCTTTATTATGTCTCAAGTGACAACAGAGCGTCTATTCAAGCAAGGGCCATACGTGCTGTTCCACATGGCCTTATTATACCATACTGTATCTACATCTTGTTCATGTAAATTTCATCTCAACTTGTTTTATCATCTGACTTTGATCCATTCACCTTTTATTTAAATGTGACCTCCGGCAACAGCGCGTTGCTTTTATCTCTTGAATAGAAAATCTTTTCAGGTGATATATGGCAGATGTGATGTATATTGTACAATAATCTAAGCCTCCAGCATGGAGCAGTTAGCTTCAGCACCAGCTGGCACGCTTGGAAAGCTGCCATGCATTTCACAATGCTCAACTACTGTTATTTATTTAATAGCATTATATGTTTATATTTAAGTTTATGGTCATTCTTATGAGGTTTGATGAGCTAATTTTCTTGGTAGATTCAATAATGGCTTATGTTTAAACTCAATTACTGTCTATAAAGAGTACACTGAAATAAGAACGCTGTCTGCTTTAGGCATACGAGGAGCAAAAAAAAGTACATTTCAAGACAGTAGAACACATGGATGGAATCCAAAAGGTCACTTTTATTTAATTCAGTGTGAATAAATTCAATACTGCCACTTGGACAGTACTAGAGCCACATTTAAGGTGATAAGACAGACAACTTTCTCTGAAACTAGAACATACAACAACTGCCTAATGACTTCAGAAACTACACACTTGTACGACTTCGTTTTGGGTAAACAACGAGGTCAAAATGAGCTCAGATCCATTACATAATTAACACTTAGAACCACTCAGCCCTTCTAACCTAAATATCAGTTCATTTACTTTTCTGTGCACTTTCATGAAGTGAACATTAATTAATACTTAAAAATTCAATACTGTGACATGATACCTTATATATCGGCTTTAGCAGCACTATGTTTCAGTGAAAGGGTCACACACACACGCACACACACACACACGCACACACACACACACACAATTCCTTGTCTAGTCTATTCAAACCACACTTCTTGGTTTAAGGTCCAAGACATCAAGGATTTCACATCTTTCCCTTCAGAGAAGTGTCAACACAGCTGTGCATTTTACATTACCGGACTTCTAGCCTTCAGCATTTTAAAATGCTCTCTTTGCCACGTGTGCTAAAACAGCAGTGGCTTTATGATAAAACGATTAACACCAGTTTACAGTAGCATCAGTCAGGAAAATCAAACTATGATAAACTGCTAAGAGCAGTGTGAAACAAAAGACAAATAATGCTGCTATCAGCTAATATAGTCATTAGCTAAATCCCGCTAATCTGTTTATTGCCTCAAGTACGTTTTCATGCTGTTTCATGCTCTGAATTTAGTAGAGGTTGCGCCTTAATAAACCTTAAAATATTGGCCTCTGCTAGTAGAAATGTTGCAATGTGTTCTCTATTGTAAAATACACATGAAAATAATCAGTTTACAATTCATTTCAATACAGAAAACTGCAAAATACTTGTGCGAGTGTCCAGTGAATACTTCAATCCAGACCCGTGGAATGTAAAGGTGAGCTATGTTTCCTAGTACTATTTACAAGATATTTGAAATTTAATAATTCATTTATCTAAACAATTTCAGGAGGAATTGGGGTCTTTAATCACAGGATACAGTCTATTTGCAGTAGACTTACTTGGATCACAGTGTTCAAAAAGCTACATTGAGCAATAAGCTTCTTCATGATTATAAGTGTGTGGTTGTTCATATTTCAGAGTTCACAGATAAACAGCCGAGTTGTGAAATATATTGCTGGTGTGAGTTCCAGGACTGCTATGACATGATCATACCTGCACCTTGCTTCAGTTACCTTCAGTCTGTATAACTGTGAAATGAGTACATGAAAAGTAGTGAAGATACTGTGTGTGTTTCTGTGAGTGATTGCATATGTGTGTCTATGACAGCACAGTGAGCGTGACACTTCCTTTGGTCCTTTTCAGGATGCCAACGGCCTCTTCATGTGTAACGCCCTCCAGAGTCTGCCCATTAACAGCCATTATCTGGTCTCCTCGCTTCAGACGCCCGTCCTCTGCTGCTGCCCCCTACACACACACACACACACAACATTTTGGTTAGTGGCCTTTCGACACACACACAATTTGTCAATTCTGAAACGTACGAAACGATGGTACGTACCTTTCCAAAAACAGTTTTAACATAGATTGGCAAGTCTCCATGAGGGCTGCCGTACCCTCCGACTATACTGAAACCCAGTCCGTCTGGTCCCCTTTCAAGAGTGATGGTCTTATATTGTGGTGGGCTGATTGAAAGACATTACAGAGGTAAGACGGATGTTTCAACACTGCAAAACGTTCTGTCTGTGTGATAACAAGTTCCTACCCAAGGTCATCCTGGAAGATGCAGCTGGGCGTGAGACCTCCAGCTGTTTGCTCCTGCGAGGGACCCGTCACGGTGGTGTCACCACCTGCTACCACCTGCAGGTGCACGAGCGCACACACGCATACACACACACACACAGGTCCGACCAGATACACTGTTAAGCTACAGTAGGCTTGATTTACCGGCAAAGATAAAGGTAAAATAATGATAACATGAGGGAGACAAGTTTTACGAGTACTTCAAAGTTTACCACTGAAAACTTTGTACACAGATAAAGTGAACAATACAGTGCATGTTCAACTGCAGATCGTCGGGTTTATCTAATGAGAACAGAAAGGGTGAGAGAACAATTGTGTGTGTGTGTTAAGGGAGACCTGAAGCTGTATTGTGCCCGTAGCATTCTTGAGCAGAGTGACAGCTTGTGAGTGGCTCATGCCTTCAGCAGAGGTTCCACAGATACTGACGATCCGGTCCCCGATCTGGAGAAGTTAAGAGACAGAACAGTTCAATTTAAAAAGGTACACGTGAGAAAAACAACACGGCACATTCTGCAGGGAGGCTGGATTTTAGCAGTTTGAGGGGAAAGTTGGAAATTTTCTTTGCACAGGTCTATTTAGCTATCAGCATTTTGTTAGAAAATGTTAGTGATTACAATTCAAATCTAATAAAAGTTGTCTCTATTTCCTCTTTCAGATGAGGAACAGTCTCAAATGTTTTTTCTCCTGTGGTTTCATTGTTACTTCGTAAAGTTTGGAGAACTCTGCATGATAAGACATGTTGGATATTTGGTAATACTATTTACAAATTTCATTTGTCACGCCACACAAAAGCAAAACTATGCTTGTGTTCAGCCAAGTAATTTCATTATGTTGCGTTCTCATCTCTCATTCTGGCTGAAAAGATAAAGCAGCATGAATATACTATTCAAGATCCCCTCTATTCAGTTCAATGAGCCCTTCTGTAGGCTTAATGATCTGAATGCAGGAGTGGGAGATTTATTATCCATGTCAGCAACGGCTATTGTCCTCCTCCTGTCTGCGTCACACAGAGCAACAATTGTTGGCTGGTCTGTCATTTAACTGCGAAGGTCACTGCTAAAGGCTGTCAGCTCTTGACCTTTGAGAGGATTCGAGTTTCACCAATGTGAGTGGCAATGAGATCATTGTATACAATTGAGTTTCACATTCAATCCCACGCAATAATTACTGGTATGCAAATTGTTAGTGTTGCATTCTGCTGGAAGCCAAATGAAGCCTACTGAAATTAGGGGTGACACTGATGAAAAACTGTAAATCCATACCTTGAGCTTCTGGGTTTGAGCAGCCAGGCCGACGGGATTCATCATGGCGATAAAGATGGGTATGTCACCCAAAGGGCTGCCCACTCCGCCAGCTATACTGATACCCAGGGAATCATTGGGACCTTTAGTGAACTCCACTGTTCTCGTGTCCTGATACTCTGGAGCTGTGAGGGAGCAAAAACGTTAGTATGTTTTACTCATATGCTTCACGGATTCATGGCATTTCTAAGGATACTTACGTTCCTGACTGCTGCTTAGTTTGTCAGGGTCACCAGGAAGGTTTCCAGAATCTGACTGAGAGGCCACCTTGGAGCTGCCTGTTTCACTCATCTGAAACAAAGGCATCCACCGCTGTTAGCTGCATAGTACATTGAACCATTATCTTTGAGAGATGTGACAGTAAATTACCTGACTACTTTGAGACAGCCTTCTTTCGGAGTGGAAGGGGCCGGCTTTAAACCTCCCCACTTCCATTTTTATGGGCCCAATGCAGCACTACAACACAAGGCACACAAACATAACATAAAAACAGTATTAATTCATATTACGACTGAGCAGTTGTCCTCTTCACTAACTACACTTTACTCTGACGGGAAGTATGTTGGCTGTACCTTGAGCAGAGCAGCCACGGCCTCCTGAGTGGCCGACCTGACGTCCTCTCCATTGACTGAGAGGATCTGGTCGCCCTGCATCAGTCGGCCGTCAGTGTCCACCAAACCTCCTTTCACTATGTCAGACACAAACACTCCTGTGTCGTTCCTGTAGAGGAGACGGAAAGACAAAGACATGGAAATGAAGAAAACACCAAATCATATAATGCCACTTTTAGACAGCATATATTCTCCATTACTACCAACATGTAATTGATGGTACACTATTGATCCAGCAATTGCACATTTTTCCAAAGGACCTCTGCACAAGTGTGGCTTATATTCGTTGGGAGACCACTGACAAACAGCTGGTAAGATGGAATATTTAATTGCAAAGAATGTGTTTATCCTCCAACTGTGACCTCAATAGATGTGTTTTCCATCTTGGATCCTGCATATGCTTACTGTGGACATTTTGCACTTAGACACAAAAAGTGAGAAGCTACCGCACATCAGTTAGAAAATACTTCCTGTCATGGCTTTCAGGTACTGGCTGAAAAAATCTCAAACCCTATAGAAGCCAATTCAAATAATCATTTTGAAGATAACAAGCCTTTAACAGAATTGTATTTTGGGGCATGTTTGCTTTCACAGTCAATTGTGATAGTTGCTGATTGCTTTGTCTCGCCTCATCCCCACACACACTTTTACCTCTTTGACCAAATTTGGCTGTTGCGGTAAAACCAAATACAAGCTTCGAATGATCTCTCACACACACAAATTCTGTGCTTTCTGCAAAAGCAGACCTTTTCTTGTTGCTGTAAGAAAGGATGACTTACCTTATGCCTGTGCCTTTTCTTCCAAATGCACATCTATACTGTGGACTTAGTATATCTGAGGTGCCAATCTCCACATGGATAAAGCCTAACACAAGCTGAAGCTGTGAATCGAGGCAACTCGATCCCACTCAATCACCGGTGCCAGAGATACTTGGCTGTCACAACTCCTCACCACTAACTGCTAGCTTGCGCTTTCCATTTTAGCCGAGGGTTTTAGGTTGTCTGTTATGTTACTGCCTTTTCCATCCTATCAAGCATTTTAGTTGTTCTTTCCACTTGTGTAGCAAAACCACTGTGACAGAGGCAAACGTCTACAACTCCATTAAAAGCTGATCTACCAACTGCTGTTCAAACTGTTCAAATCTTTCAACCCCAGCTTGGGCCTGGTGTCCCGCAGTTGGAAGTTGCTGCAAATATAAGTTCATCCAGTGTATTTTTTGGAAAAATTGATCCTAACACTCAGCCAAGCTTAACATTTGTTGCAAACACATTGCTGGCAGGGAGATATAAAGACACACACACATATAATCAGCTGTGCATGCGTATATTCGGTCTACATAAGCTTCTCCTGTGGGTTATCCCAGGGGTCACATCACTCAACGCATTCCACACACCTGACAGTACCAGGCAGTCTGCCTGTGGACCAGCAGACCTTTTCCCACATGTGCCGTAACCCATAAATGTTCCAGAATAGAAGCCTGAGTTGATTTTATGTGCTAAGACTATCCACAATTTTGCCAGCTCACGTCCTAGTAAGATTTCTGTAAATCTTTCCTGCACGGCTCAGGTGGAAACAAAAGCGGCGACATTCCCAGATATAGTCAACAAGCGGTCACGGCCCTGTGTCTGGGACAACACGGGGGTCATGATAAAAGAAGATTTAAAACCCATCATTTAGAAGTGTTTAGTGTGGGTATTTTCCAGCTTGTGCCTATTTTTTTAACAGTGATGCCGAAGTAAGAAGAAAAAATAACTGATGTGACTGTAAGAGATATGTCTCGTGGGGGTAAATACATTTTTCTGAGCATGACATCTGCATGTAATCTTCTAATTGCCTTACCCTGGTAACTAAACCCAGTTATGTTAAGCATTCCATAAGGAAACAGGGCTAAAGATGGTAAAAACAACTGAAAGCTAGCACCTCATCACTACATATGGGTTTGTAGATATTGGTGGTGTAATGTCATTATTTCAACACTATTCTATATTTCTCTATCTAACTCTATATACACTATATTTAAATATAAAGGCTTTTCAATAATGATTTACCTCTGGTCCCGTGACCTGCATTGACAAAGAAAAATGATACAATTACCATCTAACTATGTTGACTCCGACATTATTAAATAATTATGTTTTTTACTTTAAATTTACTAGTTAATACCTATTTATTATTTTGTAATTATACACCATTATATGCGCATTTAAGAGACAAGTCTAAGACAATATAATTAGAAGTAAAAACACAGTTTTCTAACTTCTAAGCGTTTATTGGATTTGTTTTACTTCCTCTAGTCATACTAGCTAATTCATTGTATTTTGAAAGGTTACCAAGATTCCTAATATGCTAATGCTTTTTTGCAAGGCTGACTGCAAGCATATCTTCTATAAAGCACAGTCAGCATTGTAGTAAATCCTCTGTTTGACAAACGGTAGTAAGAATCATCACCTCGCCGCTCCTGCCTCACCAGCTCTGCTCTACATTAATAACATTAATAAGTGCGTACTATGCATTAAGTAGTCTTACTAATAATAAATCTCTCTCACCTCCTCCCTACGATGCTCAGGCCCAGGCCCTGGCCCGGGTTCTTGTGCAGCTCCACAGTGAACGAGTCCCACAGGTCTTCCTCCTTGTACTGGGCTTCGTCCCTGTAGACCGTCAACCGAACCCTCTGCGGGGTCTGCCGCAGCACATTGATGGCTTCGTCGTGACTGGCTGTGCGCAAGTCGATGCCATTCACCTGTGACAAAGAGAGCAAGAGGTGTTAGTATTTGTGTGCTCCGGCACTCTCATATCTTGAAATTCACAGCTATCGTTCATATTTTCAAAAATACACTTAATTATACTGACTTTAAACTAGAAATATCTGCTACACTTTGTTTATAGCTCATTTTAAATTTTATAAAAACTAATAAATTGGGTCACATTTCCATTTTTGGGGCATTCTAGCAAGTAAATAAACACTGTCAAGTTATCTTTTTCTGATTTGAAAAGAATGAGGCAGAGAACTATGAAAAATGCTAACAGCCTAATCTAATGCTAAAACAGAATTTCCCTTTAACCATGGGTTTACATTTCTTCTTCAGAAACCCAAACTGCTGAGATATCTAGACACTGGATCATAATATGAAAATCACAGGGTGATGTTAGAAAAGCTAGCTTTAACCAGAGGGAAGCAACCTTTCCACAAAAGTCTGTGAGAGGCTCGACTGGTCAGCTTGAGGATTGATGTTTAACTTTGGGCCATATTAAAGAGGGGGGAAATACCCCATTAGCTCTTGCCATGGACATGCAAATGATTTTTTTCCCATAGCAGCTAATGGCATCGCCGTGGGCTGGGAAACACTTTTTTTCCTCCCTGACCCTGTTTCTAAACACAACAGCTTGGCTCAGGCACAGAAATGAAGGCGTAGGGTAATTAAGTCATAAGGGCGTGTGTGTGTGTGTGTATGCATGCGTGCATGCATGCATGCATGTGTGCCTTTCACTTCAGGTCTACCGATTGAGCTGCCATAACTGAACTCCTGAGCTCCACCCCGGCCCTCCCTCTGTGACAAAGCATGAGGTCAAATGGAGGACAAATCCAAGTTGAGCTGGGATACTTAACTCGTCACTCGCCCTAATACTAGAGGTTACTTTCTCATTAACAGGAAAAGGTTATCTGTTGGTTACATTTTTTTGGTGCCATTATTATGACTCATATTTGAGCTGTATATCAACTCATTATATCACTTAGTTCTGTGGTATCAAACTATTTGATCTTTGACTGAACTTGGAAACCCAAGCTTGAATGCTCCACAGGCACGTCTCAGTTATTGAAACCTCCTCTATCTAGGTCATACAGTATGTAATGCTCATTATACTGCTCTGCACCTCTAGGATTTGGTCTCCTGCCCAAAGTCTGCCATCTTTGGAGGCTGCCCCTTCTTCGTAAACCTCGTGGATAATGATGGCCCCCTGGAGTGAGAGAGAGGGAAGCAAATAAGTATGGGGTAGGAGAGGAAGGTGAACAGGAACTGTCGGGAGATGAAGTGAGAACAGTAAATGTTTATTTGGAGGAAATGAAAGGGATATAGGACAGCAAATAGCGAGGAGAAGAAAAAAAAAAGACAAAGCAATTGTACAAGTGCCATGTTGGGGGGGGGGGGATGATAGAAAAGTATGGGTACAGTGTGTACTGCGTGAGTGTATGTTCTTGGCTTCCAGTGCGTTTCTCTGCGTTCCAGTGTGAGTGTCATTTGGGGTTCAGAGGTTACATTCCGGGGGCTGGATATTGTCTGCTGCGGCCGAGGCCAGACAAAGAGCTGCTCCCCCAAGCCTGACTGAGCAGACAGAATAGATGGGCTGAGGAGAGGCCGGCAGGGGCGGGAGGAGGAGGAGGAGGAGGGAGGCTGTGACAATATAATTTCCTACATTCCTGAGCCGCCGTGGCTATTTCGAACCTGGGTTATACCACCACCAAAGATTCTAGGTGGGTGGCATAGTGGGTGGTAACTTACAAAACACAGTCATGTAACTTCTAAATACTTCACATTTTTACAAAAAGATTGTAGATTGTAAAAAGTTAAATCAATTATTCCTCTAGGAAACTAGACTGTACTTGACTCCAAGAATGTTTTTTGGTGAGTACCAACTAGTAACAGTGTTCTCCTCACGTCAGAGTAGCTTTTTAGTAACGTGATAAAGCCTCATTAGCGGATTTGTTTTCATAGATTTTGTCTCCTACCAGCAGGGTGTCACAGCCCCCCACGATGCTAAGACCCAGGCCTGTCCGGCCTTTGGAGATGTCGATGGTGGTCTCACAGCCGGGAATGATGGGACAGGTCGCCGGGTCACAGGCCAGAGTGGAAGGGGTGGACGAGCGACTCAGACCTAAAACAGGGAGGGAAAAGGAGATATAATGTTTTAAGCGGAACATGGGCTTGGTGGTTGGTTGGCGAGCTAAGCCTCAAGACACTAAGATGACTCACTAGTGACTGCTTCCACTTCTGGCTGACTCATGGTAGCCATGGCAGCACTAAGGTTGCTGGGTTGGCTGGCGAGGACTTCTTCTGAGTTTGCCCTATCCTGGCAGGTTGACTGGGGAGAGGAGAAGGAGGAGGAGGAGGTCTCATTTGTAGAGAAGGTTAGCTTCAGTGGACCTTTGGCTTTTCTCAGTAGAGAATTGACCTAAAAGACATTAGAATTACTAATCAGACTCAATCTTTACATTGTGTTTTTTATAAATAAATCTACTGCTAATAATTTTCACCATATTACATTAGAAAACATATTTTTTGAGTAACTCAGCTTACCTTTTCCACCGTATAGCCCAGCACTGATTGACCATTCACAGCTAAGAGTTTGTCCCCAGGTTTCATGCATCCCTCCTGCATGGAGGAGATCACAGCATTGTTTAGTAAACTCTATAATGTACAGGAACCTTCATTTTTATTTTGTCATGCAGCACATGCTACTTACTTTGCCCGTGTGTCCTTGCACTTCAGATATACTCTGAATCTCCACTCCACACTCAGTGTTCCCCTCAACAAAGGTGATACCAAGGCCGCCGTCCTCCTGTTAGAGAACAACATTAGCGCATAAATACGATTTAAACTGGTATTGATGCGGAGCAAACGCATGCAGACACGTTTCCCTACCACACTGTCAAAACTTCAACATGTGCTAAATAATAGAGCTGCACCAGCGACTAAAAACAATCATACCTGACAATTACCTCCAGAAAGATAATTAGCCTCAGCGTCACCTTGCCTCCTTTCCACCTCTGATCGTTTTGTTCCCAGAGAGGACTTTGTGGGATTAAGTGTTCCTATCACTGAGCTGTCCAGATGCTGCTGTGTTTCTACTGTCATCCCCTGTTGCCTTATATACCATATGGATATTCCCAGACTGGTGCTCCCATCCAGGTGCTACAGCTTATCAAGCTATGCTGTGCTCCCTTTTTTTTTTCTCCTTGTCTTCCACTTTTGCTGCTTCTCACACTCTACCCATCTGTTTACAGGGTCAGTTCACCTGAATCACAAAAAGCATGTTTTCCCACTCACCCCTTTGTTATCTAGTCGTGCAGATTTTGGTTTTATTTGCTGAGATTTTGAGATATCCACTCTTCCATTTGTGTTATCCTTCTTTTACCTTTTTTTTTCCTTCTCTACTGTTTTGGAACAATTTTCTGGAAAGACACGCTACTTCTGAGTTTTTCAAATGGAATATTCTTTGATGCTTTGTGGCTGAGCTCTCAAAACCTTTGCAAAATAAAACTGTGACTGTCTGCATGGCTAGAGAACAGATATGTCAGGGTAAAAATATGATTTCTTGCGATTTTGGGTGAACTTGTGAACTTGTGCCTTTATGTCCCTTTGGCACTGCTCTCCTCCCATTCACTCATTGTTTTGCTTACTTCACCCTTTTCTTTGACAATTTTCTGTCTTGGCAGTTTGTCAGACTTGACTGCTCCTGTGTGCTCTCTCTCTGTCTTTCCCATTGACTTTTTTTTGTGTATGCCGCCCTCATTATCGCCTGGCTTCCAATAATATAAGACTTTCTCTCTATTATGGTCTTCATTCTTGTAAACGAAAAGAACAGGATGGTCTTCTGGGCATGTGCGTAGTGTATTTCTAAGTGTGTGGGGGGGGTCCAGTGTATCTCACCTTAAGCTTTATGATGTGATGCGCATTTTTCGAAGTGTCGGCGTCACCGTTAGCAGCGGTTGCTTCTTGCTGTGAGGAAACAGGCAATAGTTGACGTGAATAGCTGTGCGTGTGTGTCGGTTGGCTGGCCGGAGTACATGATCATGTGTGTTTGTGCGTCCACGCCACTGTTTGTGGTTTTAGGGAGTCTTGGGAGTTACATGCAAACATGAGAGGCTGAGAAACTCCAGGACCACACAAATAGCAACTTTAAGGAGCAAACACATGAAAACAATTCAGTAGTTCAATACAGGCTGATGTGACTGAGGCCCGTTTGAAAGATCTTTAGCTTGTCAGAAAAATATTTAGTTGGATAAAATTAATACATGTTGGCAAACCTTTGAATGTAAATCTACTGAGACGTTTTTGAGAGTCAACTTGTAATTGTGTTTGCTAACCTCAAGTGAGTATAAAAATGAGAAACCAGGCTTTTCTGTGGGAGGTTTATAGCTTGTTATGCAGTTGAAATGTTGCTGTCTCGTATCTGCATCGCATTTGTCAGCTGGAGCGCTTGTGCATGTGCGCAACATGTGTTGTGCGTGTGTCCAGAAGCACAGTTGTACCTCAGTGTGGGGCTCCACTGTGTCTCCCTCATGTTCCCTCACCGGTCCCACAGCCATCTGGTTCAGCGCCTCCGTGTTCCTGTTCCCGAAGAGTCATAACTCACGTTAAATCGTCGCTCCTATCAGCGGAGCTGTGATTTACGCGTGTTGATCATAGGGTCTCTTTCACGGGGTCAGGAATGGGATGTGACTTAAGTAGAAGGTTAAGTAGTGTAATCTTGGCACAGATGGTTTGGGGAAGGGTCAAGGGTCAAATATGTCTGACTCTGCGCCGATATGTCAGAAATATATGCTAATTCCCAGTTCTATACTACATACCAGCTGTGTCCAGTATGTACAAATCTTCAGTGTATACTGTTTTTGCAGTTAGTATACAAAAAAATCACCATACTTAACTGCTTTATACTAACAGGATGTTTTCCAGTTTGACGACACAAAATTGTGGTGGAATAATGATTTTAACAATCCCCTCCAGACATGTTGTAAAATAATAATAGTAAAAGTCCATTCTCAGCGTATGTGCACTGGAGGCTTCAAGTTTAAGTTGCAAAATGGACCACGATTAGCTTCCCATCTAGTTAACACACATCATGCTCGTAGGCCCACCCCTTTAACTCAGAGAAACTTTCCCCCTTCAGCAGAGTAATATGAAAACAGCCGCCTAGTTTCAAACTCTGCACATGCATCATTCTGCACAGTGAAGCTCAAACATCCAAGTGAAGTAATAAGCAAGCAAAACACATTTTTGAGTGGAGGGGGCCTTTAAGCTCATAAATACTTTTCCTTTCTGATAAGTGCATGAGGAAGAGGCTGTTAGTGACAACACTCTATGTGCTGTGATACAGCCTTCACCTTCCTCTGTTGAATTACAATAGCTCCCTCTATTGGATTTTGGATAACATTACATTAGACTTGAAGTAGACTTATGTTACCATGGAAATATGTTCATAGATGCCTTTTTATAGGAAGAAAGAGTGTTTCCATACCTGACAAAGATGATTTTGACTTTGGATGGAGAACTCTTGATGATGGAAGATGCATTCTGGTGACTGTGGCCATAAAGGACCTGTCCATTGATCTGTGAAGACACAGATTATACACACATAATTCTAAAATATGAAATAAAAAAATCATAGGTAATCAAAATAACTATTTAAAACATTAAGTTCTGGGAATATCCTGCCAACTCTGAGAGATGCAATCATTTCACATCTCACCTCCAGCAGCTCATCCCCCACGACCATGCGTCCGTCCCTGCCGGCCGCCCCGCTGGGGTCTATCCCCACCACGAACACACTCATGCGAGAGCGGTCCCTGTTCCCCGCCAGGCTGAGGCCCAGGCCTGTCTTTCCTTTTTCCAGCTCAATCATGTGTAGGACACCTGGAAGGCTGCCATAGCGCTGGATTATGTTCTCTGAAACAGGCAGGTTAAGTCATAGCAGACAGATGTAAGCTGACAATACTACAGAGAAGAGCCAGGTTCTGTCACGAGTCTGGGCAACCATCTCAGTTCATGTCTTGTTGCTTAAAAAACGGGAACAGGTATTTGGATTGTGCACAAATGTGGACACAAAAAGTAAATAGTAAAAGTTCCAGACTGCTGAATTTGTTTTACTCTCACGTTCTCTCTCTTTGTCTCAATCTTGTCTCTATCATTATCCCTCCAGCCTTTTCTCTCTCTCTCTCCACCTCTCCTGTCTCTGGTGTGTTAGATAGCCACTGTTCAGACCAATGGGCTCCTGTTGTTCTGGGCTCCCTGCCACTGTTGAACCATCAGTCCTGTACTAATCTCCACAACTCACCTCCCCGGGCCCTACCTCATCAATCTTATCCCCGCAGGATGAGCACACTCTCTAACACACACACACACACGCGCGCATATTCTCCACAGTCCCAGGTGTTCGGAGGCTGGAAGTCTGTCCTTTATGCCAGTTGCCTGAGTTGTATGTGACTGAAAGTGACCCGTTCTCCTTGAAGCTGTGAGTTTCTCCTACAGTTCACATTACTGTGTCTGAAGGATGCTAATAGCTTAATTGGGGCATTGAGTCCTTCAGGTTTTGCAGAGGTACAACCACCTCTGGCAAGTGAATCAGTGCACTTTTATTACAGAGTTTAGAAGGATTTATGGGCATGAAAGTCAAACATGTAACTTGGAGGACCTCTAGTGGCAGTTTGGCATTACTGCACACTACAGCAAACATAAATATTGTCTTTCTCCATAAAATTATTATATTTAGGTGAAACTTCCAGGAGTATATCGTGCAAAAACTGAAGTCTATCATGTATTTATACCCACACCTTCCTCACACACCACATTCACAATATTCAAGTGTTCTGACACAAGCTTTGGTTAATTTATGATGATGAACCAATTATAAAAATGCAACATTTTTTACCATCCTTCCAAACAGAATGTATAATTGCTCAGTAATATAGAAACTGAACTCACTCCAGTTGTATCCAAACTCATCCTCCACCTCCTCCTCCTCTTTCTCCTCCTCTGCCTCAGCAGGTCTGCCAGGAATCTCTGTCAGCGTGTCTGTATCAGTCTCTCCCACATGGGGCACCACTGGCAGGTGGAGGACAGAGCTGGTGGGAGATGCCTTTGCCGCTTCACGCTTCGCCGGCTGTCACGCCGCAGATGGAGTAGGGAAAAAAAAAATCGTTATTAGTGAAAGGTAAAGGGAAGGGAAGGTTTCATCGCTTTTGAATCAGCTTGCGGTAAGCTTTACAGGGACAGGACGTTGATGGAGTCAACGGGAGCCATATGCTTGGTTTACTTTAACAGCTTCATCAGTTCTAGCAGAATATGTTAGTTTTTGGCTGAGAAATAGTTACGTAATACGGTTCAATATAGATGCAATAAAATGATGCTTACTAAGTCAAAAAACACTATAATCTATTAATTATTACTGATTTAATGATATAAAAAGGGATTCTTGTAATTAATTGTTTGCCGATCAGTCATATACATGTATACACTTACCTGAGCAACATAATCACAACTTTAAATTTTAAGACCAAGCCGGACTACAACCTTGATACGAAGCCAAAAATGTAATTTGAGTGAGTATTGATTTTGCTATCTTTTAAAGGAAGCGACAACACACGACAGAAAAAAAAATACAAGTCGAGGAAAGAGAAGTTGTGATTTCAGATAAATGGAGATGTTAGGACGTGTGTATGCGTGTACGGCATGTTAGAATATAGCCAATACATGAACGCATCGTTTTATACTGACATACGTGTACAAGCATACACAGGAAGGGAAAGAGGAAAAGCACAACCGAGAGACCCACAAACCTTAAACGGGGTAGGAGTGAAAGGGTTAGTTGGGGAGAGGCGGAGGAAAAGTCTACTGTGACTGTCACCCTCCTACAGAGAACAGACAAATGGCAACAACTTTAGAAGACAACACATTTATGACAGATACTGACAGACATTCACAGTGACAACACTTACTCCTAAAAATCCAGTTTTTTTTTTTTTTTAATTTTTGAGTTGTCAGTGGAGGGTAATTGCAAAAATACTCACCTTGTCCTTGTTGTCCCTTGTTACAGCTGCAGCTCTCTCCTCACTGGAGTCTGTTATCGATGACTGTTGCGTATAAGACAGACATGAAGGTAAATCTCTAAATCAGACAGTCACAATAAGGAGTTTCAAATTAATTTGTGTCACGTAAGGAGAGAAAATTCATTATATTCACTTCAATGTCAGCGGACAATGAAAGATATTATATCACTGCGTGTCACTGGTGCACTGCAGTGTGACGCGGAGACAGTAGTCCCATTAGTTCATACAAAGTCATAAGTGTTCTGAATGGCTAAAACCAGTCTCATACACCATATGTTATATGGTGAAAAGCAATCTGTTTATAAATGTTACTACTTTTAAATAAGGAAAAGTAAGGCACACACACACACACACACACACAGCAGGCCAAAACATGAATGCGTCGAGTGAAAAAGCCCGGTGACACATGTCTATCCAAGCTTGACCATTTATTCCCAATGACTGAGCTTAAAAGCTTTTGCCAGCATTATGGGGGGAAAAAAAAAAGATACCACAGTTCATAGTTCTTCACATATTAGTATCTGTGTTGAGTGCCGACTGTCTTATCAAGTTGTCGTCTTTACATTGGCAGTGAGACTCTTGGGGACGGTGTTTTCTGGGATAATTGGGAAAAATTGGGGCCTTCAAAGCTACGGATGGGCGGAAAGTAAAATGCACTTACAGCAAAAGCCTCTACTGAGATTTTACTTTTTGGCTTGGTGCAACAGAGGGACGCAGGAAAAGAACAGAAGGAGCGGTATAAATAAAGGCGACATATGCTAAGAGACCAGGGAAAAGTACAGATTCAAAATAGGCACGACAAACATGCAAGTAGACGCATACAGTATACACTGAAGCAGAAATAGGTTAAAAAGTTTAGGATCATGTTTTTTTTTTAACGTCTGACAGCAGAAGTTTACCACAAAGGGAAAAGTATGTATTTGGAACAATTTAGACACATTTTTACAGGATTGAATGCTATCTGGACACTAAATGAATTTCCCATATGTGGTAAACGTGCATGCAGACTAAAACTGAATTATTATTTAACCTAAAACAGCACATTAAAAAAAAAAAAAAAAAAAAACACATGCAGGCTCTCTTTAATCATCTTCTTCACCCACATTGAGCAGCTCATTGTTAACACAATTTGCACAAGTCAAAAGCAGTACAGGTCAAGTGAAAGACATACACAGTACACAGGCGAGCAGACACAGACACAGGGGTAGCTTTCTAACCTGAGGCAGGGCAGGCGCTAAGAAGGTTTGATTAGTGCAGCAAGTGCTCGACCCGCGGTGGCTATTTAGCTGCAGAAAGGGCAGGGGCGGCTTCTAAAAGCAACACACAGGACCGACAAAGCTGACAACATGACAAATATTTAATATGATGGCTGAGACTTTCTGACAAAATTGAATCGGAGAGATCATCCAGGAGAAAAAAAAAGGGGGGGGGGGGCTCTATTGAGGACAGAAGCACCTCAGGTTTTATTTAAATGAGTAACCATTAAAGCAAGCGGTTTCCTTGAGGACAGCCGTTTCCTCTACATCAAAAAAAGGAAAAAAAAAAAATCAGAGCAAAGCCTCTTTCTCTGAAACAGTTTAACGAAATGTTTCAAAGATTACTCCGGGCTACCTTGAGATTATTCACTGCTTACAAGAGAAGGATTTGAAACTTAAAGGGAAACAGCATGGATGTGCTATTATGCTCTCTAGGTGTCCCCCGGTGGCATTTAAAACAGCATTACGGACCTGCCTGCAGCACTTAGAGATATCATTCAATCATAATGATGTTGTTCAAACTATTCACTCCATTGTTATGAATTTTAGCGGGAGCTGCAAATCAATATCAGCAGAGTAATCTTTCTAAATGTCTGCTTTTTCCACTTTGTTGCGTAGATGCAGTCTGGAGCTGTTTTGACAAGCTGTCTCGGCACAGAGGTACAAATTATTTCCTTATTTGCTTTTATATTGTTTACTTGATGGTGGGCGGCTTTTTATAAGAGACAGCAATGAATTTCCGAATAACCCCCTTGGTTAAACTAGATTACAGATCTAGTCTGGATGTGTATTGAATGTCACCATCACTCATATTCAGCATAGAGGTTTTCTAAACTACTTGCTGTTGCCAGTGAAAAAATAGATTTTACCACTTGCTGACTGTTTTGATTAAAAACATTGTAAGTCATGTATGTTTTACTTTTAGTCTGTGATAGGAAATAGAATAAGATTGTCTGGATATTAAAGTTACTACAAGGAACTTTCATTTTGTGTTGATTTTAGCGGCCCCTGTGGACAAAAGCGGTAGTGCAGGTAATATATCTATTTGTGGCTGTGTAAGATTATTAATTGTAATATGATGATGGTGAAAAAGTAAACTTTGTTTTAGTACTGTTCATACACCTAGGTTACATCTAAGGCTGCATTTGCACCAAATCTGGCAATGTGACACCTTCCTGCAGGGTTGTGCGGAGATGTGGGCGTTTATTTGTGCTTTAGAACGTAACCGCTGTGAAACAATCAGAAAATTTTATTTCTCAGATTCACTCTTTTGTTCTCGCTACACCGCCGCTCGCTCTCTTTATTCACTCTCTAGCTCACTCGAACACCGCTGCTGTCTCTCTCTCTCGCTCGCGCTCTCTCTCTTTTTCTCTCGTCTTTTTTAAAATGAGTCGGGAAGCCGAAAACAAGTCTAACTTTACTTTTTAGGTTATCAAACGAAGAGAAATGTCTTCCCCTCGTCCTAGTAACGTCTTTGTACTCCCTCATGCTACAATGCTAAATGTAATGTAAACATAGGCTCTTCCTGTCTGCGTGCCGTAAATCATTTTGTCTGATTTCGCAGGGAATCCGACCCGATGGCATTTATAATAACTATAGAAATAGCCAATCTTCTCGCTGATGGTCTCGCTTGCTTATGTAGGTCATATAGAAGCAACAGTATTAAACTGAGCCGGTTTCATAACCAGTTAAAAGTTCCTTGCAGTAACTTTAAAATAGATCTTTAGTTCATTTTCTCCCAGAAGAAATCTCCAATTCTACTTTGTCTTTATTTTCCGTCAATACACACATTATGTGTGTATCAAAGTCAAAGATGCAGTTAAAAAGAAGGACTCTACTGACAGTGTGAGAGAACGAAAGAAAAGGAGGCAGGAGAGATAAAGCAACAAAGATTAAGTGTGATGGATAGCTGATGCAATGAAATGAGAGAGACAAAAAGAGAAAGACAGATTACCTGAGATGTGCGATGTGGCATGCATGTGAAAGTGGTGGTGTGCTTCTCTACTGCAGGCGATGGAGCTGGGCAATATATTGACTCAGGCTAAGGAAGCAGTGTGTAGGAACAGAGATGGAGGTTTGAAGCAACTCATAATGTAGTAGTGTAAAACTATAAATACTTCCTGTGGGGAAGGTAACAAGAATTGCCCGCTTAACAATTTAGTTAGGGAGCTTTAGAGGCGCTAGTGGGCAGATTTTGTTACCTTCGAACAAAGCTATGTTAGCTCGCTCCCCGTTTCCAGTCTTCATGCTAATCGAAGCTAATCAACACCTAGCAGTAGCTTCATAGTTAGCATAGCTTCTGGCCAAAGTGTATTTAACGAATTTTTTTTACAGTCACCACAGTTGAGTACAATTCTGCATTACAATTACATGAATTCTTGCCCCCCCTTGTGTCTTTCTCCTGCATGTGTTACATTACGAGTTGCTACAAGGCTTAATGAGTAAGCAGGAAAGCATGTGGGAATATCTCATAGATAACAATGCATGAAAAGTGATTGACTGTGAGAGATCTGACACTGGAGCTAAGCCAGTAGCGGCCCCAGCAGGAAACTACTTAGTCATGCTTTCAAAGCCTGAGGGCACTTTCAAACAACAAACGGTGTTGTTGATACAGTGATTTTCAATGTCACACTTAGAGGTTAAAACTCACTAATATATTTAATATGCCTCGCAGGGTTTGATGGTGCTTTCATAAAAGATTTCAAAAGCAAACCAGATACTACTGACTATTGTACATTTGAAAGTAGTTTTGAAAGTGCCCTAAATGGCCTGTGCAGATAGACTTGAGGTGAAAAAATATACAGAATGAGGACATCATTTTACTGACTTACCCTCGGCCTGTGGATAATACTCTGGACCAAGAAGGAGACAGGGTTGCCTGCCCTGCGTATGGCCTCTACTGCCTCCTCATGACTGGCATCTCTTAGATCAACTCCATCCACCTGACAAAGAGATATCAGGGAAGAAGAACCTGTCAGGTACCCTAAATCTCCACATCATATGCGTTTCTTTAAAGTTAATACAAGTTTATTGTGATTTGAAATGTTCCTTTACCTCCACGATCCTGTCCCCGGTCTTCAAGGTCCCGTTGTGTCCAGCAGGACTATCCTCAAGGATGTGCTTAATAAAAATGCCCCTCATCACCTCTCCGTTGCTCAGCCGGCTGCCCATCCCTCGGCCCCCGACGATACTGATCCCCAGGGACTTGCCTGGCTCTCTGAAGAGCTCCACTCTGAGGATGGTACCGAAATCAGCATGCAAGATTTTCCACTTCAAAGCTGTGACTGTGGCGATGATTTGATGCTCTTTAACTATGTCATGGACATGTTCACAAAATTAGATTAGTAGTGTGGATACAATGTGTATGCACTCACTGCCTAGGTTGGTTCCAGTTGCTGTAAGAAGCACTCTCCTCTCCCTCTCCATCTTCCCGCTCAGGGAGGTTAGGAATATCTCTAAACAAAACGGAGGGGAAAAGTTTGATCATCAAGGGTTCGTTAAAGCTGTAGGGACAAAAAACTCAAGTCTACCCGGTTAAAAGTGTAATTATATTAGAAAAGATTACTGTAGTAGAGCGTGAGCGCATACTTTGGAGTTGGAGCTGGAACGGGGACTGGAGCTGCTTCGGAAAAGACGTCATCTTTAGGCTGCTCTAAGCTGGTCTTATACTCCTCCAGATACTCAGCTGGGACGTATGTAATGCTGAACACACACACACACACACGTGCATATACACACATACACATAAGAACACACATGCACACAACTGAGTCAAACAATCCCTATTTTTTTGAAAATCATTTAGCAACTGTAAACTCATGTTAATTTACCAAAAATAGGAAAGAACTGACATTCAACAAGATATTAAAGCACTAACACTACTTCCTTTTTTGAGACTCTTTTAAAGCTGCTTATATACATTCAGAAGCTTGTTTTTTCTCAACTCCATCTCCTCAAGACTCAGTCTGTTTTTCAAATGTTTTCTATCAAGCCAAGGTGAGATGCCAATGAATTATATATAGGCCCCTGACATCTGACTGTCCACAACAGATGTTTAACTTATTCATAAATGTCTGAGCAAATCACAGCTTCTGTCACCAATTGTGTGACGTTCTCCTGAAAAAAACAAAATTTGACGGACATGTCTATTAGAAATTCACAAGCAGTTTACTAATTGCAGCTACAAATGAACCAAAACCTAGCTGACAAAACCTGACATCCACTTACAGACCCATTTACAAACAATTCAGAGTGAAGTTGATTCTGAAGGGCACATTAGCACATTTGAGTGAAGCTGACAGATCTTCAGCAGATGGGTTGATTTGGTTTTTTAAACATGATGGCATGCGGACAGAGAATAAAATGAATCTCAGCGAAAAAAGAATGAAACGAATGAGTCAGTTCGGTAAGAACATCACAACATGCAGTGGGAGATGTGTCAGCGCTTAAATTCGGTGGATATGAAAATGTTACTGAGTTAAAATGGTAAGAAAAGAAAAAAAACACAGAACATTCAGTTAATGAATGTGTCAAACATGTTAGTCACAGAAATAAAAGAAAAGAAGTTAGGCAGAAAGTAAGTAAGTGATGCAGTCAATCAAGATTTATCCAGATATTGTTTTTAACACTGTGTTAAAATGTGTTCTGACACTATTATAAGTTTTGTTGCCATGAGACAAATGTAGGTTAATACTGGAGTGTAACACAGACTAATGAAAATGTTAATAAATATATTGGAATGATATTAAAAACCGCATATTTATCGACTAAATCCCGACATTTTTGTTGTTGAGTATTAAAAACAACAATATCAACAATGCCAAAGCTGCGATAAATTCAACCGACTCTAATTCTTTGTCTGGATAAAACTTATTAACAGACTGCAAGAAAGCCCGGCACGAGATGGGAGCGAATGAGAGGGAGGGGGAAAAAAATTAAAAAATACAAAACAAGATGGCAGCTTCTTGCTGAAACACCACCAGCGTGGAAGTTAGTCATACTCACACATAAAATGGGCACAGATCGTCCTCGGGTGCACAAGCAGATCTAGAATGTGAAGAGTTGGCTTTTATGCACCGCAGCTAACAAACTGCCAAAGTTTAGTTCGGCGAGCAGAACTTGTAAAATACCACATTCAATTTATTTTTAAGAGATTATTTTGCTTTTAGAAATCACTGACTATACCTTTGCTTGTATCCCCAGCCTGCATTCTGTGTTCACATTTTAAAAAAAGCACCCAAGGCTGACATAAGTTGCAACTTAAACAGACTTCTTTACATTACCCAGTTTATAAAAAAAGGATGAAAGGAACTACTGCGATTTCACATGCATAAATATGAGTACCATATAATACCGAACACTACATATTTAATCCAAGAAATACATTTTAAATACAGCAACATGTATTGTTTGGAAGGCTTGGAGAAAAGAAATCCTGATGTAACAAGAGGTTGAGCCTTGAGGTACAAGATGTACTGCCTTTCAAAAAACAGCCAAATAACACACGGCTGTGCTTGTTATACCACAGAAGTCCTACATATCTCAGGGCCATTCATTTTTCAATGGCAAAGAAGAAAAATCACAACAACTTGTGTATGGAAACCTCAGTGCTTTTAAGTACCAACCATAGAGAATTGAAATATCAGGTACTTACAGTTGGCACTGATTGCCAGCTTATTTTATTAGATCCCAGGATTTCTTATGTAAACGGGCGATTGATTGGAACAGCAGTGAACTAATATAAAGTCAGACCAGTGAGAGTTGGGAGATCGAATTACAGTTTAGACTCAATGAACCCGCTGGAAAACTGCCTCTGCCTCATTCTTTGGTCAGATATTTCCTGATTTTAGTCTTTATTAGCTTTATTAGTATTATACTGTCTTCTGTGTAACACAACATTAAACACAGGTGCACTTGAGTTTGAGATTTTGTTTTAAACAGGTCAAACTCAATGAAAATATGTTTTCTTTGACAACACTATTAAATCTCACTGAATCTTACTGCTAATTCAACAATACCTGGCCTGCATTTTTTTGCAGAATCACCAACTACTGTACCTCTGCAGTAAACACATATGCATATGGTGTCCTTGGCCCCAGCTGTGTAATTATAATCTCTTACCCCATCTCTGGTTCGATGAGAGAGTGTCTTCTGAGCATGGCGCGAGCCTGAGCGTTGGTCAGGTTGGCAGTGGGCTCTCCGTTGATTGCGAGTATGAGGTCGCCGACCCCCAGGCGTCCATCACGGCTAATGGAGCCACCGTGGATTACACTGCGGATCAGCATCCCCAAACCATCTTTCATGGCGCTCACCGTCATCCCTTTTGTGGTAGATCATAAGAAACTGTGACACGCCAGCCTTAGTATTTGATCAGTGTAGTGTAATATAATTGGAAATCTGTCTGTATAAAATAAAATAGTCAATAAAACAAGAAGAAGAAGAAGAGACAGGGTATTTTCACATACACCACATATTTATCTTTGTCCAGTTGGGACACAATGTAGTTAAAGCCTTTCACAAAATATCTATCTCCCTTATGAAACAGTGCAGTGCAGGAGTTTATTTGCAAAGATCATAAAAAAAGATAAGTGTGCTCTATTTAGGAGTGGATTTTGGTCTTGAATTATATTTGGTAAAAAAAAAAAAAGTACATTGGAACTTTGGGAAAAAACATTGAATCCAGCAGCAGAGACCTTCAAAGAGAACAAAATGAAATACTTTTAAATAATTTTCAGTGAGGCACTGAGGATTTCAAACAGTGCCTTCATAACACCTATTTGTTTTAGAAGTTAAAACTTAGTATTATCAGAGCCGGTAGCAGCCTCTTGGGTAGGTTTTGAAATGCAAATACCCTGTAACGAAATGGAATTACCCTTTCAGACTGGAAAAATCTGCCAAACTCTTTTCTATCACTTTGCTTCAAATCTGGCATTCATAAAAACACAACAGAGAAGTAAAGGCCGATACGCCTTTCAGTGGTGCAACCTCATTTACACTTCGCTGAAAGATGAGGAGAAAATAATTAAAATAACAAATAAAAGAATGTGAAGAAATTAACACAAACCGAGGTTGGAGTTGCCCTTGACAACTGTGATAGTCCTTTCAAAATTACTCCCTGAGGTCAGCGCTTCCTTGTCGCCATCTTCCGCTGATTCTTTCACACCAGTCTCCTCGTCCTTGAGGGTGATAATTCAACAGTTATTCATGAAATTAAATGAAAATATTAGGCCAGATTTCCAACAAAGCAGGGGTCTCTAGAGAAAAGCCAGGTGCAGCGAATTAGCTGTGAAAAATGAATTTACAACCAAAGAACTTAGAACTTTGTTTATCTAATGTTTGAAAGGAATCTCACGTCCGACTGGGGAGAGGTCAGATGTTACCTTAACAAATTGTGCTTAGAAGAAGATCAAGGATGATTATTGTGTAACCATCACTTACATCACTTCAACAGAATCCTCACTGCTTATCTATTTTTTTTGTGAAGACTTACAAACTTAAATACTCCAAATGTATGATTTTTAATTAGATTCATTGTTTTACCTTCATCAAAATCTTTATATCTCCAAAAGAGATGGCGGGCTCCTTCTGATAATGAAGTGACTCCACAGGTTCCTCCTGGACATTAGATCTGGTCTCTATTTCAGCAAATGGACTGTATGTGTTTGAGCAATCCACTGGTTCTTCTTTGGTTGAGTGCTGTGCCAGGTACTGATCGGAACTGCTTAGCATGGCGTTAAAAGCCGGGACGTGACCTCTCGGAGGAGTAAAAGAAGCCGGCTTCTCCGGAGAGAACTGTTGAGTGTTGTCTGCGAGGCCGGACGGTGTTGCAAAGCGAGGATGCTCATCCAACAATTCCAGGCGAGCTGTCAGCTTGGGTAAAACAAAGCACAGCAGCTGAATGAACGTTCCCCTCTGTTAGTTAGACAATTGCCCAACAGGGGGAATTCATCTTGCTCAGTCACCATTTTGCCCTCCTTGTAATGAGCCATAGAAAAGCCATCAGTGGCCAATAGAGAACAGCAGAAATTACTGGTGATCTTGAGCGCGCAATGCACAAAATGTAGTTTTATTATGAGAGCATTTAAGACTTTATTGGAACCAGACTGGCTAGTGATGAATCTCAGCAAGTACTTCCCTTCGGGGGCCAGAACAGAAGTATAAATCTATAGAGGAAAGAAATGGGCAGTTTTATTTTAATAAGGTAGTGCAATAAATTTGGGGTGAACAGGGCTGACGCATCTATACGTAGGAGAGCTGCATGTTCTAAAACACTGTCAGGTATCGATACAAACGAAGAGTCTTTTTTCTGCTACACAAAATATAGTTTAGAGGTGTTTTTTGAGACTTTTTTCTTGTGAATTGCTGGATAATCTGACCTCTTCAGGCCTTTAGAATAAGTAAAATACAGTGAAACAAAGGGGGGAAAAAAATCATTGGGCACGATCGGTAGACATATGCAACCGGTGGGGGTCACAAGTAGACGTTGCTTTGTTTTAAGGGTCAAAAAGGCTGGGATTCACTGCATTATAGTATAGTGTGTATAGTATGTGGTATGTTTATAGTGTAAAAGTGTATGTGACATATGTAATACATCATTCTTAGGGCGTGCAGAGGCTATCACAGAGAGTAGTGATAAATAAAAGACAAACATGTAAGAGCAGAGTCAGACCCATTACTTTAACACTCCTTAAGCATCTCCGAAAATCAATTACAATTTCAATTCTAAAACTTTTTAAATATCTATAACTTTTACTGTGATGCTCCAGAAGTACACAAATGAAGCTCAAGAACCATGATGTTTAATCACCTGGATTTTTAATCTATTTCTTAGCTTGAAATGACATTATTGATCCTTACTGGTTAAATTCATCTCATCAGCTTTAATACTTTAAAATGTGTTAGTATGGAGAAGATGAGAATGCCTAAAATATGTGTATCTCATATCTATCTATAATAGGTAGACTATAATCAGTGACTTGGAGGTTGAGTTTGTGGACTCACTGTGCTTACTTGATCTTTAACACGCCAAATGACCTTTATACTGTCGTACTGTAAATAAACAGTTATGGACCGAAAGGAAAAAGCATCCATATTCCTCAGTAAATATCACCTTAGATACTGTCAGCAAGTCTCCAAAGCTGGGCCACCATTTACTGTCACTGAAATAGAGCTGAGATTTATCAACAGAGTTGTTGCCTCTCTCCAGAGCTTTAGGGGGGGAAAAAACTGTCTGAACTCATACAAACATTTTAAATCTGTTTTGTGAAATCCTCTGGTACTATAAAATGCCTCAAGTTGTCCTGGCCCATGTTTGTCCCTCAGGGCTGCGCTATTATATTATAAATTTCTTGGAGGGGCCTTACAAATAAGGTCATCTGTGACCTTTGGGGAAAAAATGGAAGCACGGAGAAACTTTTAGGGAAACAGTTTGTGTGCCCCTTGCTCTTCTTTGTTTATTTTCCTTATAATTTAATATCCATTCGGGGAATTGCTGTTCTTAGGCACCCAGGGCAACAACAGTAGCAGTAGCTACAATCCTCAAATAATAACAAATGCAGTTATGTTGTTACTGCCTTAAAAAAACAGAAAACAGAAAAAAAAAGAAACAATCCTCATGACATTTTGGCTCTGGACGACAAAAACTAAGAATAATGACTACATGCTGCGTAGTCCATTGTAACAAAGGGCAGTAAGAGGTGCAGTAACATTTAATGAAATGAGGGAATAATTTCAAGCTGTGCTTATGGTTTCAGGTATGGATTTCCTCTGCTGTATTAAAAAATGGTTGCCTACCTTAGGCGTGGATGAGTGCAGGTAATCCAGGTCTGCGCTACAGCTGCTTCCGTGAAGAGCAATCATTGATGCCTGGAAAGTGTCGTCCTCTATCCCAGAGTAAGAATGCTCTAACACCTTTTCATCAGACAGGTCTGCTTCACCGGTGTCAATCTGTGATAATAGATGCAAGTTTAACCGGCTGGAATACAAAACAGGCCCTTATTATTGGAGATTTTGGTGAACAATCCAATTACAGATAGCTGAAATCACTCTGATTTTCTATCCTACTAATTTGTTTAATTAATAAAAAACGCTAATACAACATAAATGCAGAGACATGGGTTATATTTTTCAGATTACTCTTCTCATGATCACTATTCTCTCATATATTGTTGCATGAATAAAAAAACAAAGCACATTTTGTTTTCCCTTATTCAGGATATTCTGATTGATTTTTCAGTTTTCCCAAAAGCTAACTGACCAATGCAGGCTCTGCTCGGTAAAGGATGCCCTCAGTCAGTCCTCCTTCCTCTCCTTCTTCAACCAAAATATTGTTGAAGTCAAATGAATGGATGGTGGATGATGAAGTTATTTCCTGCTCACCATATGGGTGTGGAGAGTGGGAATATCCACATATTCCCTAGGAAAGTGGAGAAATCTTTCAGTATCTCCAGCTTTATGTAATTTGATTTTTGATTTATTTATTTTGTGACCAAATCAGGTACAGATTGATTAGTACAGAATAGAGAAATGTTAGGAATTATTGAGACTTTTTTTTAAACTATAGACTTCTTGGTACACAAGGGTTCAAACTGAGAAAAATGCACAAAATTGCACATTCATTTAACAGAAATGCTCTTGAACATTTCTTTCAAAACAGTTCTTGATATTGATTTTGTGTAGCATGCAGCCCAGACACACATAGGGGAAGCAAGAAGACATATTGAAGGATTACACTTGCCAGACTCAATTTTGAGAGGCGAAACAACAAAAATACCCCTCAGAAGGACATTCCATGTCCTGCAGGAGAGTTGGATAATTCCCACAGAAGCTTCCTACAGCTCTGTAATCCAGGTAACCTTGGCGGCCCAGAGGTCTCACTGTGTAATCCAATGGTAGATTCAATACGAAATGCAGCTCTAAAGCTGAAAGAATGCGAGCAGTTTCGCAGAGAACCATCCCGAAGACACCAGGTGCCTGGAGCAATGAACATGCTGTTGGACAGACCCAATATTTCGACAGGTGCCCCGATGTGTTTGACTGTACAAGAAAGTCTGTGCTCTTGGAAAAGTCAATAACATAATAACATGAAACAAAGGGCACGGAGCGTTTTAGGCCGGTCACCTCTGCTGAAAGAATAGTGGGTGGAATGCTAAACCATGCAGCCTACCTCCACGCTTTTTCCTACATGAAAAATTAAAGCCCTCGTAAGCTGAACCCTCGTGACTGGATACTAAGTTGCATGATATGAAGACTCACAGCCTGACTCACAACCTCACATATGTGCCGTGATAAAGCCCAAACATTCACAAAAGCAACATTTATAAAACTTCCAATGGTTTGAGAAGAGCATGTCCTCATCACTTCACCCAACACCCAAGTCCCATATTACCACTTTTAATACTAATAAAGTTTTAATACTAATGCTTACAGGCAGCGGTTTGGCGACTCCTATCTGCACCTTTCCGAGCTTGGCCCCCTTCAGGGCCTGGACAGCATCCTCCAAGCTGGCGTTCTCCAGGTTAGTAGTGTTGACGTACATGAGTCGGTCTCCTGGTAACAGTCTGCCATCCTGCTCGGCCACACCACTGGGAACCAGAGAGCGAATCACTATCACCGTCTTAGCGGGGTCCAGTGGGTCCTGTGGTGTAGCCGGGACAGAAAAGCTCAGTGAGAGGAGGTCAACAGGTAACCAAACACAGCATTAAATTTACAGTATATGGAAATCAGAAGGAATTTACATCCCTTTGGTTAGTGTTATACATGTACAGTATGTCTTTTTTTATCCATATTTCATCTCATCATGACTATGAATGTGTAACTATTTGGTTTCAAATCCATGTGCTACACTGTCTCATTGGATTATGGTACAAATAATACAACAATATTGACAAAAGCTTATACTACACCGGTACATTTGTGTAAAATAATCTACCAACAGTTGTTCAGTTTTTCATTCCACGTTCCATATTCCCACCTGGTAGTCCAGAATGCTGAATCCCAATCCCCCTTCTCCCTTCTCTAGTTCGATATTCTGGATCTCCAGCTCCCACATGGCCAAAGGAGATCCTATCGCCTCCTCGGTCACATTATCCTGCGTCGCCGCTGCTGTTTTCACCTCTGAGTCTTCAGCAACCAGTACACTGCTCAGGTCTATTTGTTTCTGCAGAGGAAAAGCCCAAAATCTCTGTGTAGCAGCTTGCCTTCCTCACTTTTAGTCCCAACCCATAGGCTGCTACCCTCTAGTTGTGTTTCTGGCTCAGGTTTCTGGCAGTAGATAAAAGGGAAATATCTTTGGGAAGCTAGGGCCTTAGTGCATTATCACAGATAAAGCTGGGGAGATGAAAACCCCTTCCCCAAAGGGAAGCTGCTTTTGATGTCTCATATCTCGAGCAAATGTGGTTAGCTACTGCTGCTGAGGTATTACTAGAATTGGTGTTAATAAACTTTCAGCCTCCCCTGCTTATCGCTAAGTCTTAATCCATCATGGCTGGCAATGTGGAAGGCCAATGGAACGACTGACAGCCCGGGCTAAGCTAATAATGGTTGATGGGTTATAAAGGACTTAAAGAGTATTTCTCTCCAATCACACTCCCTCACTTATATGCAGGGGCGGGGAAACATTTTTCATGATGCATTGCTGCATGTCAAAGAAACGCAGGGAGTTTCCTGGCTGTATGTCTATGCATCATCTGCTGTAACTCTCTGTAAATAATATAGCCTGCATGTTTTTAGCTTTGAGAAGGAAAAAGATTCATTCACTTTCTCTAGGTTTTCAATCTAAAACATAACAAGCAAACAAGTCAAATTCTTGAAAAATCTACATTTCAAAAATGATGTATATAATAAAATTTTCCACAGTACCTTTAATTTAGACACTGTGGACAAAGCCTCTGATTCTGGTTGTACAGCATCCATGTCAGTCTGCAGGTGAGGGGCGGGCCTACAGCATGTCATGTATACACAGAGTGGAAGCTCCTTCAGGATTTTGACTACTTCCTTGTGGGTCTCACCAATCAGGGATATGCCATTGACCTGAGACAATAGTGGTTAGACTTAGTGTCAGTCAGAAAGAATTATCTAAGTTCTAAAGCAGTGTTAATAGATTTTTTGACCACTTGGGAGCAGCAGAACAAACTCAATATTGACATATTATCATCTTATAAAGTTGTTATGGCAAACACTTTAGCAAATACTTGCATAGGTAGTTCCAGGTTTGAAAAGTGAAGCCAATGTAGAATTTACTTAAACCTCCATCTGTCTAATGGCCAGCAGGGGGCGACTCCACTGGCTCCAAAAAGAAGTCAGATTGTATGGGAGTCTATGAGAAAATGACCCTACTTCTCACTTGATTTATTACCTCAGTAAACAGTTTTCTAATGAGTTCATGGTCTCAATCGCTAGTTTCAAGTCCTTTTCAATACGTCATAGTGGTAATTTAGTAAATTATGGTCCTATTTAGAGTAAAATAGACGATAAAGCTAGGGTATGCTTTAGGGCGTGGCTACGTTGTGATTGACAAGTCGCTCCTACGGCGACGACGTTGGTTAGGTAACGTAAACATGGCGTAACCCCAGATTCACAGAGTATAGGCATAACCATAGCTGTCGCTATTTCAGTATGTTTTCAGTTCATGAAACTTAATTGTAACATTCAAGTCTTGTTCGGCGTTTGGCTGTACTAAAAGAGCCTCTAAGGAGTTGGATGTTCCGTTTTTCCGGTAAGTACATTTTGTTTTAATGGTTTTGAGCCTGTTTTTCGCTAGCGAAAATTAGCATTAGCATTAGCATTAGCATGATCACAGTTAACCATAGACCGTAAATGTACCATGCTAACCAAGCTAGCAGCTAGCGGCTAGCGTTAGGGTTAGCTAGCACCCTCGTCCAAATATGGCCACTTCTGGCTCCAAAAATCCAAGATGGCAACAGTCAAAATGCCAAACTCAAGGCTTCAAAACGGGAGTCCACAAACCAAAGGGTGACGTTACGGTGGCTATGTCCATTATTGTTTTTACAGTCTATGATATTTGTACATCCAGCAGACACTTAGCAACATTAGCATGCATTTGAAGCCACGTTTCTGTCCACCTGACAAATGTAAGGACACTTATGGCTCGTCTGCACCAACTCTTGAGGGAAATATCTGGCTCTTATAGAGCTCCATAGAGCTATGGGGAACTGTAGTTGTGTGATAATTATCTGTGGCTTTGAGCAATTTGAGCTATTGTTAATATGAAGACATTAATTAGTGCAGCTAATACTTTTATTATGCTAGTTATACTTTTATTAATGCTTCTGTATTTAACCTGTCCTAAATAATAATTCCTGATACATAACATGCACATCTTTTGGCATCATGATGTATGTCTATATATAGTATACTGCATGCAGTACATTAAAAAAATAATCCGGGACCATTATTGCCCTAGAAACAAATTATATTTCTAAACACATGTACATATTTGAACCTATGTAAATATAAATAACAACGTGACTTCCTACCTCAACCAGTTCATCTCCACTGAACAGCTTGCCACATCGACCGACAGGTCCCTCAGGTAGGACAGAGCGGATGTAATGATGCCCGCTGTTGGCTTCGAGACTGATCCCCAGGCCACTGTTCTCACTAAACTTCTCCACCTGAGCCACCTGTCACAGGAACAAGGAATCACACCTTAATTAGCATGTGAAAGGTTTGTCTTTTGCAAGAGATTATTACTTTTACTATGCATGTTAATGACTAAATTCCTTTTGTTTGATGACTGAGATCATGCTTCCTTTTGAGATACCTGTTTTGAGCTTTTTACCATTATGAATTTGCCCAGGAACCAAGGTCTGGTAGGTATAATTTGATGCATGAGAAAAAGTAATTCTCTTTGAAAAAGAAACTTACTACAACTTCATTACTTGGACCCAGAATCTCCTGCCACTTCTTCATTAATTCTTCTTCTTCAAAGGGTGTCAGCTTCATCCCTTGAAAAACACAATACAAAGTATTTGTATTAGTTCACAAAACAACATAAAATGAGGGCCAATTTGTGATAAACCATTCACAACCAACAATGCAACACACATTTTTAACTATTTAGAAAGTATATAAGAAATGTGTGGTACAAGACCTCCATCAAAAAACTTCCCCTGTTTAAAATTTCTTCAAACTACTGCATTGTCTGTGAAACTAACAACAGCCCCCATCTGAGTGTTTGCTCTAATTCTCAAAGACAGACTGTTGCTAGTCAGTGTGGTCCTGACAACAATGACCCTTATCTGTCAGATATGTGTCCAGTATCTCTGCTGGTGTGCGTAAAAAAGGATCCCAGCCTCCTACCATGTTTGTCTTCTGTTAGCTGATCCGTGGCTGGGCTGACATCAGATCCTTCACCCTTTGTCTGGAGCTGCTTTTCATCTGTGGTGACTGTAAACACACAATGAACGGTGAGACAGACAGAAGCAGGCAGCGGCATAGACACTTGACAGTATATACGCACAGCCACTAGAAAAAGTCTCTCCACTAACAGCAAAATTACACAAAAATATAAATAAATGCTGAATTTATTTGGACTAGTCATTGTCTTTGCATTTGATACTCTTATGTAACACCTTTCACCAAAAATGTAACTCTACTTTCTTTAATATTCTATTTGAGTTTTGCACAATTAATTCCTTCAAAGTAGTTTGAGCATTTCCAAATCTTTCGTAATTACTCTCACTTTAGAAGCGGAACCTATCTCATTCTTTACTGGTCCGAAAAGGATATACATGCCTTTGCTGATGTTATCCATAATGAGAGACCCTAAAAAAATCCCAGGACTCTAAAGATACGTTTAATGATCCCACTACTTTTTTTTACAACTTCATGCCACTGTTTATGTCTTTGGAGTTCCACAGAGCACAGAACTGGTCGCCCATGAAATTACTACCTGTGTGCCCAGGCAAGGCATGGTCTACGCTTTTCATCAGCATCTTTTAAATGCTAACATAAAACTGATACTAGCTAGTCTGGTAGGGGAAAAGGAGCTCAACAACCCTAATACTTGACAACAGTTGGAATGATCATTTACATGTCTTTACATAATCCATTACAACTGCATACATCAAACCTGCAGTGTGAAATTATGCCCCATAAGTTATCGAAAATATCTAGTTACTCACCAAACTGTTGTGTTTTTTTTCACCCTACGAGGGCCAGGGTGTATAATATAGGTAGGTAGGTATACTCAAAATGATGAGTTTACTTTAAGCATACCTGTATAACCTCACTGTAATTTTCTGACAGGTTTCAAAGCAGCCAAGAAAATACTGCCTTTCCACTGGAAACTTCCTCACTCTCTGTCTATCGACCGCTAGCTGCTAGTTTGTTTGGGGTTTTTTATGGTAAAACTTCTTGTTGCCTGTACACATGATGCCAAATCTAATCACACTCCAGCTCCTCATATCACTACTGACACTAAACAACTGCTTTTCTTGCCTCTGGAATAGCTTGGAGGTCCTGTCAGCACAGCTGGAGATTAGAATCTTTTTTTCTGTTTACTCTCTGTCTATCTTGCTTGATGTTAGTTTTATAAAAGTGCAAAAAAAAAAAGATTTTAAAAAACATGAGGGACTTCATGAATGCTAGTAAATACATACAAACTTCTGCTGTAACCCTCACAGTTTCTTAGCTGTCAGGATGGTCTTTTAACTGTCATGCATCATGTGCTGATTTGAGTCTACTGTACATAGTTCAACATCTAAACAACATGATGGGAAGCTTCTAGTACTTTCTTTAGAAATGTGGTCAGTGAAATGTTATAATGAATAGGAAGGGTGGCACTTGATAGAAATAGTTTTACAAAGTGGTGAACTTTACTTCCTTTGCTGAGAAAATATTTTTGTCTCCTTGGCCTTTGTCACTGCCCATAAACGATGAGTGTACTTCCCTCTCTCATTAAGAGAGGATGTGCAGTAATGTGAGTGTACTCACTCTGTTATTACTATTAAGAACCTTTTAAGAGGCAAAAAGTAAATTAAAGTATTCAATAGCAATAAAAAAATGATACATATAAGCAAATTAATAATTTTGTAGCAGAACATTTCCATTCAATGTTGAAAACAATTTATTCTGTTTTAATTAAAACTGAATATAACTTGAGTGCATGTTTTTTATATGTGACTGAAGAAAGTTCTGTGTCTGTGTTTTTTACTATATTGATGAAAGTGACTGAAATTTTCATTTAGATTCACACAGATTTTATGGTATCTTCACTGCATCATGGAAGCTGCCCTCTGAGCCACGCTTACACATCAAATGACATTTTCTTCGACAGGATGATGAGTAACAAGGCATGTTTTTTTTTTTTTTTTCCTGTCCTCATTAAATTTCTCTCCCTTCTCATCTATCCTACCTTGAGCAGCCTCCTCAGCCTTCTTCCTCTCCAGCTCGAGCTCCGTCATGACAGTGGTTGTAGTGGGGATGGTGGTGGAAGGGGGCAGGATGGTGACAATGGGGGCCACGGCAGGGGGGATCTCATCGGGTCTGAAACCCCGCCGGATCAGCTTAAGGTGGACTGTCTGGCCTGTGTGTCGGAGGACTTCCACTGCCTGTTGATTGGTGTATCCCTGGATGTTAACACCATCGACCTGCAGAGGGCAATCATTTGTGAGCCCAAGGATTAAGCTAGAGGCAGCTTGCATAGACATAGTGAGTGTGCTAAACTGCCATCTATTCTATTGTTTGACAGAGGTTAAATTGAAATAAGATTGATCATGTTCTAGCAATTGACTTCATATATTTAAGTCATTTAGGGTGGCTAAAAATGCGTACATCTAAATAATTCAGACAGTCAATTAAGTGTTTTATTAGGTTCTTAAGTTGAGTCCCAAAGCACATTATCATTTACGCTTAAGAACTCAACTCAGTAAAGCACATCCTTACCCACATACACCAATACACCAGAAAAAAGTAGAAGTTTTGGGGGGGAACTTTAAAACAGGACAACAATAGCTCTTGTTTCAAATAATGCAAGAAGTTACACACGGTTTAACTGCAGTAATGAAATTAAAAACCTAACTGCCCAATGTGTTAATTCAAGACTCCTTTATATTCACAGTCACAAGTTAAAACACTTTATGAACTATTAGTAAATTGTGAATTATTGTAAATTATGCATCTCATAATTTCCCTCCATTGACTGAATGTGATCACTATAATAGATCATATAAAACATCCACTGCATATTTTACATCATGCCACTGAAGACAGAGAAAATAGTGATAGATAGAGCATAATTGAGGTACTTACAGCTATTATCTGGTCTCCCACATGAATACGGCCATCTTGATCTACAGCACTGTCTTTTGTTATGCTCTTAACAAAAATACCAGAGGGCTCTGGGAAGTCAGAACAATCAAAAAATTAAAGAGATGAGAGAGATTTCCATGAATCATGACATTAAATAAGACCCAAAGCTAAAATTCAAGCAAGATGTTTAAGCTTGATGTTAAAAGTCAGTGTTACACTGAGTCATAAACAATTATGTGACGAACGCCAGCCTTTAAAAATTAAGACAGAATGAAGAATACTTTTTAGCCAGGGCAATTCAATATTCAGTTAAATTCGATGAATATAACAGGTTATAATAAACGCTTATCTGTGGTCCCATTATGCTGTAGCTAATTGCTACATTTTAAAGGTCAGTAAAAGTGAAAAGAATTAAATTAATTTCAAGCTGCATCAGTTGATGTTTTTAGGCCACTTAGAGGCAGCAGAAAAAGCTGAAAACATAACATGGACATACTATCAACTTCAAAAGTTGTCATCGCTAACGTGTTAGCAAACAATGGCCACATAGCATTAATTTGAAGTCTGTGTTCACCTAAAAAGTGTACTGTAAGTACTGTTTGAGACTCCAGCAACTCCTGAGAAAAGTATCTGGCTCTTTAGCTGAAATGCTAACCCCACTGTCACTAGCTAGTCTAACTTTTGTTAGCTGCCATTTAGTGCTGGGCAAATAGTGAACTTATCAGCTTTTTTTGTTGAGCCGCCTGCCACGGCAGGAAATGGGATTAATGAAGGAGTTTGCAGGCCAAACTGGTCCTCTATCCTGAGAAGACAATCTGCCATTTCTCACCTGAATTTTTATCTCCAACATAGCCAGCAATAGTGATTCCCAGTCCCTGGGCGTTCTTAGTGAGGCTCACATCAAATGCTTCAGCCTCCTCTTCCTCATAGTCCTGTGAAAAGACAAATGACAATGACATGTCAACATCAACCAAATAACAAAAAAGTAGAAAAGCAAGTCATCCAATTTCACCAAATGGTCACTAAAACACATTCTCAACTTTGATTAATGGGCGCCCTCAGCCTGCCAGCCATAGAAAATACAGCCAATGTGTGTGCTAAAAACAATATATCATCATTCAAATGGCAAATCACTGAAATTTATTCATTTTTAAATAGGATTGAGTGTTGGGAATAGCCATGAAATCGTTGTTTTTAAGTGCTGTTTCTGAGAAAGTCGAGCAACATCTGCTCTCTAAAACTTGAGTCATAGGTGATGCAACCTGCAGTTTTCTTCCAATTATCCAGTGCTGTCAAAAAGTATGAAAGGATAAAAGTGAAGATAGAAGACCTGAACTTCAGGTATAATGTGTTTCTGACATAAGTGTATAACTCTTTTGAGTGTGTGTCATATAGGGTAATCAATCAAAATATTGACAACTGTTATAGAGAAATTGCTTTACTATGGGCATATGTCAAATAATTATATCAATTTGAATGTGACACACTGCCTTTTTGTCATAATGTTTTCCTGTTATATTTATAGTTCACAGTAAACCAATCCTTTTCACCTGTTGTTCGTTGACAGTTGGGAGTACCACTGGCATGACAGCAGAAACAGAGGGATTCTCATCTACAGGACCTCTGGTAACCACCAGCTTCACCCTGTTGCCACACTGCCTGAGGACCTGCGCCACCTGCTCACTGCCCATGCCATCGAGGTCAGTTTCTCCGATTCTCAGGATGTGGTCCCCGCTGCGCAGGCGGCCATCCTGAGGTAGAAAAATTATGTTTTCTGTCTTAGTATGGGCAGCTTCAGTGGAAATCAAATCCATAATGACACTGTGACTAGCAAAAAAAATAGACAGAGTGACAGTTAATTCTGCAGTTTTTTTTGCAATTAACTCATTCCCATTATACTATACTGACAGTCAGCTTTTTAAACACATTGGAGGTGTCAAAAAGTACCCACACATCATCCCTTTTTTATTTTATTCACTGTACAAATCAATCAAAACAATGCTTAACCCTCTAAAAGCTAATTTCCAAAGAAAGTAGAGATGTATCCATGCGATCACCTGATCCGCTATGCCTCCAGGAAGGATAGTTTTGACAATAACACCAGTGGTCTTTCCTCCCACAATACCAAAGCCGAGGCCAGTGCCATCATTGACCAGCTCAATGGTCTCCACATGCTGCCACTAGGTAAAGTAAATCAGAAGAAACAAAAAGGCTAGTGTGAAGACAAGTCTATTGCCAAGTTGGACTGCGATATTTTGATTCACAATGACATTAGTGTGTGAATGTATTTATACCGCGCTAGAGTTGGCCGACAGCGTACTGGCAGCAGAGGGTGTGCGGGACACCACAGGACTGGCCAGCTGAGGTATTGGCCCTCGAGCCACTGTGAGTTGCACCCTCTCTGAAGCACTCTGCAGGATGCCTATAGCCTGCTGGTGGGTCACTGTCTGGTCCAGGGCCTGGCCATTAATGGCCAAAATCTGGTCTGCTTCTTTGAGCTTCCCATCACTGTATTGGAAAAAGCAAAGTAAAGAAAATGCTGTCAAAACTTCTAAGATTTGAACTAAATCTCATTGTCTGTTGTAGTGACATTGTAACTGTCATTTGTACTATTTGTACTATTTCAAACTGCAATGTGTAGGTTAAAACTCCATATTTTAATTTATGTTCCTATTTCAATAAAGATTAGCTAAAGATAAGTTTTAAAGGCATGAAAAGTATAGTTTCCTCTACATTTGGGCTTTGTTTGAAGAAACAAATATTTGAAAACAAGTTGTAAAATCTTCATTCTGGTATTTCTAGTAAAATGGCCAATTTATAAGATTCCTTCAATTTCCTTAACAACCTAGATAATCTGTAAAATAGACTTTCTCTAATTCCCTGATTCTAAATTGCCAAAATGTTAAAACAAAAACAAAAACAAAAAAAAAAACCTTTCTGGAATGTTGACTTTGATAAGATTTTAATCAGCCTTGAAGTCTGTGTTCTCATGGATCTCTAAATGATGGCATGTTGATTTTTACATACCAGTGAGCCACACTTCCTGGTTGAATTTCCTGAATAAAGATGCCGAGCTCTCCGCGGTTCTCGCTCTTCAGGCCCACCACGCTGAAGCCCAGACCTCCTGACACCGGCTTCTGCAGCTCCACGTGTGTTACGTAGCGCCCCTGCATACACACATCATACTCTTTGGCCCCGTGCTGATTCACGATAGCATCAAAGCTACACACAGCCTTTAGAAGTCTATTTGAAGTGCCTCAAGAGAAAAGAGCGCTGTGTGCAGTCTGTAGTTCTCGTCTTTGACTGTCTTTGGATATTTGGTTTGAGTTAAGAAACATCTATTCTACCAGTTTAAGGCTTAAGGTGATCTACCTGTTTTCAGATGAGTTGTGTGTGTTAAAATGAGCAAAACATTTAAAAGTTGTTGTAATAAACCCACTGGGAGCTCAACAATAGACTTCAGAAACAGCAGAGTGCCACTATATCCGCCTACGTTATCACATTGACATTAAAATCAAAAGCAGTATGCAAACAGCAGATTCCTTTGGCTTTTCAGTCGGTTATACCTGTGCCATGGCGTGAATAATATGATCAAATTCTTCAGATGATGTCTTGCCATTGGTGTGTGTAGCAGCTGAGACGTCTGAGTAGGAAACATGGCCGCCATTGGGCTTGACTGCTGTGATATGATCACCAAGGTCGCTCCCCCGTGATGATGGGACACTCCCCTGGAGTCATAAAGAGAAAGACGTGTAGTGAATAATGCAGATGTTGTACTGACAGATCAATCTGACTTTGACAAGTGTGTTTTCACTTAAATACATGTGATGGGACACTGAGAATGACACAGAACCGTCATAAAAGTGATGCTGTCTTTTAGGTTTCCAGTTTGCAGTGCTATCTGTCAGCTTTTGAGTTTCTGCTACTGCACAGAGCAGCAATTACTGGCGTTAATCCAACCAAACACAATTAGAAAAGTTCAAACAGAAAAAAAGATCATGACTCATTCCTACTGTGAACATAAACATGTAGCAAGTTTAATTTTAGGCACCAAAACCCTCAAGTCTGGGTGTCTAGAACCACTGGGATGCCAGAGAGTTTGTTATCCCACCATGATTAGCTGGATCTATGGCAGCCTAATCCTTCAGGAGATAATGGCTCTTAGCTGATGTTCCAACAATGACTGGGCTCCAAATACAATATTTCTATCATGGTGGGGGGAAAGCATCACTGGCCATCTGGATGCCTTAATATGCTTGGGTTTTAATTACCGCAATGACTTTACTTGTGTGACAGATGAATTACATGAACGCGACAACTACATAAAACAGTGTTTTTCCAATTTCATTAGCTAAAGGGCATAATGTTTATAACCATCTGAATTGGATTCAATAGGACAGACATATATGCAGCAATTATTTCATAAACACTCCATTTGGCATATGGCACTGCCAAGCTAAAGCTGTCCTTGTGAACTTGTGCATTTGCATCAGGAAGTTGACTGTACAACTTTCGGAGCTTCAAAACTATAAACTATACAGTCCCAGTTTAGTCCTTAGAAACAAAAACTCCATTGGACAGGACACATTAGTGCTGCACACTGCAAACAAAACCCTATGGGCCGGGCTAAGTTAGCGTAGCATGATGCTAAGTTGCTGTCCTCATGCATGAGCTTTGTTAGCTGGGGCCTGGCTAAGAGGATTAAAGTTCCAGTTTGGTTCTTGCACATTTAAGAAATTGTTTCTGCCCCACTTCACACAGCGGCAGCAGCCTCTTTCTCATTGGAGAGCAGGGCCTTGTCGCCATAGCGACATGAGCTATGCAAGGCCTAACTAGCAGGGCCAGAAGACGGACAGTGTGTGTGTGTGTGTGTGTGTTTATGTGTCTGGCTCTTGTCTCACAGCAAAACACAAAACGCACCATCTCACCAAATTGGTTCTGTTTAACAGGGCCAAGCAAATGCAGTTTGGTTTGGAAGTTCTATAAAAACATAACAGAAACTCAAATTTGTTGCAGTTTCTGAAATATGTCTCTTTACCACTGTTACAACGTGGAATGGGTCCATTTTAATATCTGAAGGGAATTTACAGTGAATGGTTGCTTTGCTTAGTAATTTTGCTTAGTAAAACAAACACACATGCATCAGCACATACACACACATAGGAATGTATCTCTTTTGAAATAAGCTAAATCGCCAGCACACAAAAATGCCAGCAGGGCTTTTATAATCTAAATTCCACACGGGGTAAAAAGCTCTAGCATCCCTGCCTCCCACTGCATAGCTCACATATTTTCGTCTCTATTTCTCAAACGCTTACCCTGGCCCCTTTCCACTGTGACTTAAGAGCTCTTTCCTTCCACTCAAATGTTCAATTCTCAATGGGGAGAATCAACTTGGAAAACACTTTGACTTAGAGCAACTATCTCTGCTCATGTACTCATGTCTTATCTGGCTCGCGTGAACCCCGACAGCAATTTGGGCAGCAACACTGTTCGGGATTGGGGATTGAAAGGGTGGGGGGTCTTGACACAGGCCAAAACCAGAATGTGTGAGGCCATAATTTGATAGAATATGGAAAATATTCTAACCTTATTTATTTATGTAGCCAAATTTGGTGCCAAAAACACATAAATATGGCAATGGTAACTTTTACCAGCACACGTCAAAGGCCCTGAAAACCTATTTTGTCCAGCAGCAACTTACTATGAGCGATGGGATAATATAATATATATAATAATATAATAATAGTCATCTTTAGAAGATCATTTTGGTTATTTCACATAAATGATTTTGGTTTCTTCTCACTGGTTTAAAGTGGGTGGGGAAAAAGGTGTTCCATACTTTCAGCAGCAGTTAGGATTTAGCAAAACTGCAATCAAAATGTGATGACAGTTGTTTCCTTACGCTATGTTGCCAGGCCACTGTCATTAAATCAATCAACCATCAATCTGATCAAACCACACCTACACAGTCCGGATGGTAGCTGATAAGCTTTTTGTGTGTTAAACCCTTGAAAAATATTGCTTCAACAAACTTCTACTTTGCTTATTTGATCAGGAAACTGAACATCTGAAACCATGTTTTTAAGAGCTTTAAGTCTACAGTGTATACATACAGATTGGGTGGAATATTACGCTTGGTTCAAAGGAGTCCTAAAGGCTAGTTAATGACTCAACATCAAAATGTCACCACGGCCGGCTAAGCCAGAGCTGTTTGTGGTCTCTACATAGTTTGCAGACACTGCCGCTGTAGCTTGCACTTTTCCAAAAATAAGTATGTTTGCATAGAGCAACCCCTCCTCCTGCCTCAACCTCTCCTCGTCCTACATAACAGTAATAAAACGGGCACTTCTTTCTAATCATACACTTCAGTTTTTATTGTTTCTGTACTAACAAAGTATAATGCAGCCATCTGGCTTGTTGGCAAGCTGTACTCAGAATTAATAATGCAGAACTATAAATGACCATAACCTTGTAACCTCTTAATGACCTTCCATGGTGCCTTTGCATGCTGGGAAGCAAACATCACTCTCCCAGTCAGCCATAATATTTATAATACTAAATACCTCATTCTTTATATGTCAATTCAAACTAAATATCTTTAAGTAGATAAAATGGTTTTATAATTATCTTAACTGAAACATAACATTCAACAATAACAAACACTTTACTGTCAAACTTGTTATCAGAATTTCCAAACTTCTACACAAAATATACAGTAGATTGTTGAAAAGAAAAACATTAATAAGAAGAAGATTCAATGCTGAAACAGTGCCATCATTTTGTCAACTGAAAACTTAAGTTGTGGTATCATGAAATAATTTTGAGGTTTGAATTAACCTGGTCTTTGAGATGCTGGACGGACTTCTGCAAGGCCAGGATCTGGTGGAAGAGCGGGCTCTGGAGCACTGATTTGAGCAGGCTGAGCTTCTCCTCGGTGGGCACCTCCCCCCTTTCCTTCAGTTTGGCCTGGAGACGCTCCACCGCCTGCAAGGCACGTTGTGTATCTGCAAGCCGTCGCATATTTCAGTGACAGCGCCGGCCGGAGTGAGGGAGTGGATGCAGGGAGAGGAGGAATGGGAGAGATAGAGTGTGGGGGGGGGGGGGGGGGAGTGATGAGGACAGACACATTATCAGTACATGGGCAGAGATAGTGAGGCAGGGAAGGGTGTTTGGACATGCTCTTATTTAATCATTTAACCTATGTTTAGCTTTACCTTTAATAATACACTTTTTTGAAATATACAGGAGTCCATGACCATTTAGCATATGCCTTTAACTTATTTCTTTATGTTTAACAATGACATGTAAATGATGCATATAAGAAGGATGGAGTGAGCCGCGCATCACAACCTGTAGGCTTAGCTAAGGCTGACTGGTGCTCAACAGACCTTACTATATCGAAATCACGTAGCTTCAGGTTTTGCACCAGAAGAAAAAAAAAAAATCAATTTTCAATGCACTGTTTGTTTTCAGAATAGCAATGTTTCCTCTTTTTTTTTTGGCCTTTAGGGTCAATGGTGGGTTGCACGGGAACATAGAATGGGTATCAGGAGGGGAAAGATTAAAGAAGCAGGCCCCTCCACAGTATGCTTGCTGGACCTTGCATAAGCCCCACAATCGAGCAACTCCAGAGTGGCTTGTTAGTCAGGATGGGCCAGCCCAATGTCATCTGGACAAAAATGAAGCAATTTCCGAAGCTCACCAACTGTGACTAACACCTAATAGGGCGTGCACAAGGTCCAAAGCACTTTTTGCACAGAGATGCTTTATTGTTTGAACAAAGGTTGTAAACAAGCCAATAACACTTGAGCCTCAGCAGATCTTTTTAAGCTCGCCACTGGTACTATGCAGGTAACAGTATTGTTTTCATTGCCCATGCCTCAGTGTGCATAATGAGGAGTCCCATCAGAGTGCGGCATGCGTTTGTGTGTGTTCAGAGAGATAGGATGGTCCGGGAGCAGAGCGTAAAGATGGAATGATCAAATTTGTCAACATTTTAGTTCTACATTTCCACAGAAAAATCTCAGATTTGATACTGACTTCTGTGCTTCCAAATACTGTTTTTATGTGAAGTGAAACATCAACTGAAATTGTTTAAGCTTCAATCCACGCTATACCATGACTTGTGTATAGTGTCCTAACCTGCATACAGTATAATGGTTAATTGTACATGGACAACATGCCAGTCTCGAGTGGCTTTAAAGAAAGGAACCAGCAGCACCAATTTGGCTCCGTGCCTGCCCGTTGGACAAATAAATCTCTATGGGGACAAACAAACAATCAAATATATGGCAACATTATCAGATATGGCATTATTGGCAGTCCACAAGCCTTGAACTGAATCCAGGGCCTCTTATACTGGTTGAGAGAACTCACAACAGGAGCCAAATGCAGCTACAGAGCCAGCAAAGACCAAAACCCGACTGACAAGACCAAACCCCTCAGGAAAAAAAAAAATTAAAAAATGAAGATTAGAAATAAAAAATGGCACAGTGGGTCTGTTTTGTCTTGTTCATTGTGGTCGGATTGAATCATGATTAAACTGAGTATTGGTATAGAGGAATTCTGAGCTGATTCATCTATTAATTGATTGACAAGAAGAAAAGAGCATTTGATAGACACAATAGATACAAACATACAAAGGAAATACACTACTTTAACATGTGTTTACAACCACAATAAATAACACTGACTCAGTCAGATGTATCTGGCTGCCATAAACAATACAATTAAAACATGACTCACCCATTGTTTCAATCATTTTTAGAACTCCAGCCTAATGTGCTTTCTCCCCATTAACAGGAATTTCACTCTTGGCTTTTTCAAGGCCTGCGAAGCAAAACAAAACGTGTGTTAACAATCAGAGAGCTAAATATCAGGGCACAGATCCACTTAGTTGTTTTTCTCCTTCAACAACAGACTCAAGACTAACAGGAAGTAAGCGGAGGAAAGGCTCATTGTCATCTAAACCTAACTTCTTAAATATTCTCAATTTGAAAGGTCAACATAAAAGGGAAAATGGGTATTTCCTTTCCGTCAGGGCCATACAGTATTTATCTCTCAACAATGCTTCGCCATAACATCACAGAGTCACCACTGTGCTGAAGAACTGTAGGCTGTTTAGTGAGTCCCAGTCCAGTGGTGCAGTGTGTCTTTACAAGCAGGCCGTTTGAGCACTCATCTACTGTAGCTTGTTAGTTCCCTTATATATGACTAATGCTCTTATTGATGGATTAACACAATCCATTCAATTTCCATTCTTAGGGAACCTTATTCAGGGACTTTGGCAGCAGTTCTTAAATATACATGACATGTCTGGAGCTTGCATTAAATGTGATTATCCATTTTACTCCTATCAGATCAATATAATTCTTTTGTTTTACTGAAACAACATTCTGATGATTAATAATCACAAAACAGGTATAACAACCTACTTACATCATGAAGTACTTCTGTTTGACAATATGTTTGACAGTAATAAGTCTAGAGCTGAAACAACCAATTGACTAATCGGCAGCTATTTTGATAATTGATTAATTGTTTAAGTCATTTTTTTGTAGCAAAAATGCCAAACGTTCATTGTTTCCAGCTTCTATATTGTGAAGATTTGCAACTTTTCTTCCTCATACACGGTAGTAAACTGAATATCTTTGGATTTTAGACTGTTGGTCAGAAAAAAACAGGCAATTTCAAACTATCACCCTGGGAAATTTTCAAGGAAATTGTGATAAGCATTTTTTTTTTACTATTTATATATTTGACATTTTCTAGACCAAAAGACTAAAATAATTGACAGATGAATCGATGATGAATCATTAGTTGCAGCCTTATATAAGTCTTTATATAAATAAACATTTTGATACTATCCCTGCCAGTATCAACAAGAAATTTCAGAGAAAGAAATTACTTCCTTTTCCAATAAACTCCAGTGTAAACAAAGCCAGTGTCACGACTGTTTCCTTGATACATCACGCCTTTAAAACCCATTGGGAACACATCAAGGTGGTTATGTCTTTTATATTAGACTAATGCATTTATTAATAGTGTAATGGCTGTCAACTCCCATCCGGGAAAGTCATACTTGATTTTAGAGGTGGCTTTGTTGCAAGCATGACATGAGTCAGGGAGACATTACACGATTAAAGGAGATTGGTAAGATAATTAAAAGCCCTATATAGACTCTTAGAATAGCTACAGTACATGTTGCAACAGGGTCACCAGAGCGCTGCTTTATTTTTTTTTGACTTTATTGTATTTTTTATAGCTTTCAGGAAGACTGATCAGCTAAATACAGCATGTGGCAGCTGTGTATTTTATTTGTCTGTGAATTATATATATATATATACACACCTATAGATTCCTATAATACTCTCATGTAGCCTTGGGCTGTAATTGTTTATGTGTCTGTATAGGCTATTTAGTGATGGTGTTTAGTTTTTTCATGTGCTATTACAGTAATACAGCTAAAACAGCTCTAACAGAATATTATAGGTGTTTCCAGGGACATTTTGCATTATATCCGTCCAAATGTATTGTAGTTATACAGCTCCTGTCCTTCAGAAAGAGTAGAAGTGATTCACTGCTCGGGTTGCACATATTCAGTAAGGAGTAATGATTCGCAGAAGGCCTAAGGAGCATTTCAGCTCCTGTTACTCAGTGGACTTCAACCCAAAACACAAGATAGGAGCTTTAAGATGGCATTTGCCTCGCTGCTGTAGTCATATGTGAGCTTTGCCGTGACCACAAGTGGCCAATAATAACAGGCTGTCATTTTGTCGCGCGGCTCTTCTCCAAAACAATAAGCAATACATCGAGCAGACAGTAGATTAATTAAATGCTTGCTTGTGTTAATAAAGAATTGGCTACTGAGTACGTATGTGTATCCCGCCAGGTTTGATATTATTTTGAATATAGACGCCAAGGCACTTGGGACAATCCGCTTTTCTCAACTCCTCCTCCTCCTTCCCCATCTCATCCATGGAGCAAGAAAGCAACAGGCTTCCGACAACAAGACGGTAAAGAAGTTAAGACAGTATCACTGCTTCGGGGCATAAAAGCGACCACGGTGGCTACTTAACAGCACACCGAAAATACTTCATACACGAAAAGAAGCACTTAGGACAGTTTAAATCCCGTCTTAAATGCTTAGTGAACCGCCGCGACAGCAGGCGTCTCAGAATATTTTCCTCTCATTAGCGACATTGTAGCGAACAAAAGGCGACTCTTGCAAAAGCTGAAGTCGTTCGTGTATTCCCGAAGTCTTTAGTAACATTTCTCCAAGTGAAACTTGTCAGAAAATAATGACTTACATGAGTGTGGAGCCTTACTTTCCCGGCAGCCAGTATCCTACCCTATCCTGCGTTGTCCTGCGGCTAACGGCGCACTGACTGGGGCTTAAAGATGGGGCGTAGTGTAACTCGATCCTATGGACATTTTCAGCGATAGCGGCACCGAGAGTTGAGCTGGGACTGAAGCGCCGCTTGCTGGCTGCCCTGACACCCAGGACAGAGATGTCAGGCCTAGCTCTCAGCTCCGGCCAGGGCCACAGTTAAACTCACTTTAGCATGGACGAATTAACTTGTTTGAGGACCCTGGGGCAAAAATGTGCTGTTGAGCCCCTGTTGGCTTTAAGTTCCAACCACTATAGATGGCAGCTTCATTATATTTTGTACACAGATTCAGAAAACGACCAGTACATACAGGTAGCTAGCCACAGGGTTTGTGTATCAGATAGTTTGTGATAATTTGCTAAGACACAACTTTGCAAAAAAAAAAAAAAAAAAAGCAACATGCAAGCACAATATACTAAAATAATAAAGGTATTTTTAAGTGTTTCTAAAAGACAGACCACATGATTACAACATAGTGCAGTAGCCACTTTTTATTGTACTTCAGTGGTGAAAATTCACAAACAAATTTGCAAGTAATCAGTTACAAAAAAGCAACAGACACACAATGAAGCTGGGATTTTTGGGGCCCCTGGAGGTCTGGACAGTTGCCCGCTTCACCTGGTTCGTAATCCAACTTTCCATCAGTCCCAAGAGCAGAATGTAGTTCCACTTGATAAAAATTCAGGGACAGACTGAAATGCTCAACAGGGAAGACTTGCCAGTTCCTGTCAGCACTTTGACAATCATTTTCCTCATGTCATACTTCCACCTATAGTGCAGACAGATAAATCCCAGCGAGATCTACTATCATTTGAACATCTGTGCCTTTAACCCTTATGTAGCTCGGGGAAAATAATCCCAGAGGAAGTCCATTTACGAAATAAACGCGTCAAACTTTTAAACTCAGGAATTATTTTGGTCAATCCAACATGGTAATATGTGAAAGACTTTTGCAAAAATTCTGGTAATAGAACATGAACGAGCCAACCATTCCAACCACAAGGACACAAACTGTACATTAAGACATCATTAATATACCCACAGACTCATACACAAACAGTAAATGCCTAAACCCACACAAGTACATGTAAAAAAAAAAAAAAATGATAAGCATTCTAGTATACTAAGCGATACGTGGTGTGATTTTGATTACAAGTGGAAAGTAAAGTATTTTTAGGCCCAAGAAGCACCTTGGAAAAGGACACAACACGCTGATAAAACCAAAATTCTCTGTCTGTATCCTGTTTATAGGATTATGCACTCCATTTCAGGCGGCGGTGCGTCATGCTTATCAAATTTGATATGAGCTGTTACTCGAAATGAAATGTATCAAATGCCCACTGGGATAGAAGCTGCTGCCTGTTAACTCATGGCTCAAACCTAACAGCATCAAAATAGCAAAACTCTGATTTTATTTGCATTGTTTTCCCCTTCAGTGTTAAAGAGAAGATCTTAAATATTGGCTGGTCAGGTAGATGCTACCAAACTGTTGATCATCAGCTGCCCCCTGACGCCAGTGTTTTCATGGATCAAAACCCTAGAGGAGGAAAGCAGGAAGGAGCAGGGTCACTCTTTAGGAGTCATTTCAACACGGGGGACGGGGAGACCGGCTTCTTTTAGAAAGCTAATACTGACTAAATCCCTTTGCCATTTATATCTTTCCTTCTACCACCCTCTTATCCACAGTATAACTCCCCTCTTACTTTGACAATAAGCCACTTTAATGTGGGAGGTCTGACTCAGCCATAAGCTGAAAAAGACAAGAGATTGAAACAAGAAACAAAGAATGAAAAAAAAAAAAATTTCAGCTCTGCGCTAGGCAGTGTCCGCATTTTGTATTTTTATACCTGCCTATCACAAATCTTCAGTGGTGTCATTGTGAGACTGCTTAGTGACACGAGACACCAAATCTGTGGTGGTGTAACTGGATTCAAATCCTTAGTGATTTTTTTTTCAGTAGTTTTGTTGTATCCTTTGCTTTCACTAAGGAACAGGATTTCATTTCATTTGTTCATTTCAGTTAAGCCTTTTAAATGGACCTTTGCTGGCATTGTGAAATAAGACCAGAACCACCAAGAATAGAGTTCAAGCCAAAGCATAATAGGTTAATTGGTACATTTTCGGCCACAGATACTCAACCCACAAAGGAAGAAATAAAGTTATTGAACAACCAAATGTTATGTATTCTAACAAGCAACTAAAATATATCATTAATGTGTCAGTGACAATGTCATAACTCATTAATTTCCCATATACCCAAGGTTTACATTATTAAAGTAACGTATCAAAATGTTAAGACCCAACTGTCAGTTGCCATACCACAACTGGTACAGAGTTTGTTTTGTCAAACACACACCTTCCTTTTGTTTTAAATACCCTCGTTTGATGGTCTCTATGACAAGGATTAGCTTTTCTCCATGAGCACAGGTGTAACTCATTACATTAACAATGCCACTGGCCCACTCCGATGAACCAGTAAGCCCATAGCCATGAACAATGCTATTAGATACATCTGTGTTTGACAAGTCAAAATGTCTGCAATGGGAAAGGGCCATAGGTAGGTTATATACAGGACTTTGTGCCAGGCACGCTCATATTGTTTTGCTGACATTGCTTGATTGCAATTTGGTGTGGAGATTAACAGTGGAAGTGATTATTCAAGGTCACATTGATGGAGCAATAAAATGACAACCATCTCTGCTATAAAACGACATTGCTGCCTGAAAACTAGTCATTTTCTCTAAAGGGACTCACTTGTCAGATATCATACCTCAATGGATACCAATTAGGTGTATGAAGGAATCACAAGTCCAATGATTGAACCGTATTGGCAAAGTGAAAGCTGGCATTGTCTGCCTGTCCTGATTTATTGCCAATAAATCAATCAACATTCAAAAAGCTTTTAGAACTATAACATCCCAAAAGGTGTAACAAAGGCCCATAGAGGGAATTAGAGCACAATCTTTTTTCATGCAAGAGGGCTAGCCAGACATAATAAATTAAAAATTCACTGAGTAATAGTAGGTACCGTTTTATTGAAAGAATTTTCATTAATCTTAATGGCCTTTTTCACAGCAGGCATTTTGACTTGTTGTGGTAGGAAAAGCACACAGGTGTTAAGTTGTATTTCCTGTCAGACAGATCAACATCAATATAACACTAATCTATGACAGGTCAGACATGTCATGAGGTAAAAATTAAACAACAAACTAGATATTAAACTGAATTAGTCCTGGATCAATGATAGTAAATTGCAAACAACAAGAAAGAATTAGAGTTTAAGATCTATTGAAAATTGAAAGGTTATCTTGACACTGGGCCTATAGGGAATTCTATCTTTGTGTTGGTATGTCTTCGGGGTCAGAGGATTGAAATTTGAAAGTTTGGTCTGATGCTGTTGTAGAGCAAAGGTCATATGGGTCATGGCTAATCAATAGGGGTTTTCCTGTTGGGAATATGAACATGTGAATACAATTTAATGCCAATCCAGCTGTTACTTTTTCAGATTCTGGAGACTGTATTGGTCACAAAAATTAGACTTGGAATGTTGTGACAGAGACGAGGTCGTAAGGTCATCAAAATCAATCAAATCTTCTGCCTCCTGGGATGATGAATGTGCACATCAAATGTCATGCCAATCCAGACATAAAAATAAAATCAATTGTACACATTCTGTTACTACACAACTACTGAACTGCAACCTTTTGTCTTCTTTGTATTTAGCACTCATGCAGGACTGTCTTGTGTAATAGATAACTATAGGAGTTGAGTTTGCAACACAAAGGTCCTATATAAAATTGTCCATATATTTAACAATCAATTCTATAAAACATTTATACATGTGATAAATAAGTAGTCCTATGTACAAGGCCAAGAATGGTTCCCTCTTCCGAGTCATGCATTAGCCAATAACATGGTAACAAATTAAAGAAATATTGACCAGTGATGAAAAGATGAGAAAAATAACACATTTTGACTGTTAATAAATGCATATTTGCATTTCAAGCTATTGAAGCGTGAGGAATCGGAGGTGTGGTGTGAGTAAATGTGATTAGAGTCAATTGCCTTAAATGCCTGAGAGTTGGCAGCTGAGATTGGTACAGGTCGCTGAATGCTAACCTTTTATGATCATTTATTACGGATAATTTATTTCCTTCATCTTCTTTTCAAGTTTATGTTAGTGCTACACGATATGAGGAAAATCTGTGATGTGCGACAACATTGTTCAATATTGTGATGATGATGATATGACTTGCGATAAATTAACAAATATTGAAGTGTGCGTATTAGCCATACAGTTCTTATGTCCTTCTCCTTTAATAGGTACACTGCTAACATAGACCCCAAACACTGAATAGCTAATGTCCACTGAATGAAGAAATGAAATTAATTATATAATATATAATAATATAATAAACTTTATTTATATAGCACAAGAATGAGTAAAAGGAAGCAGGAAAACAATCACATCCACAGTCAACAAACAAAATAACACATAACAGTTAAAAGTAATGATAAAAATAATGGATAAAAGTAACACATGAGAGTAACAGATAAAATAAGTAACAGATAAAATAATTGAAAAAAAGCCATGCGGTATAAGTAAGTTTTGAGAGATGATTTAAAAGAATGCAGTGAGTTTTCTAGTCTAAGTTCCTCTGGTAAGCTATTCCAAAGGGTTGGAGCCCTAACAGCAAAAGCCTTGTCACCCTTGGTCTTCAGTCTTGACCAGGGAATAGCTAACATAGCTAACTTATCAGAAGATCTCAAGCTACGTGCTGGTGAGTAAGGATTTAGAAGCTCTGTCAGGTAGTTTGGCGCCATACCGTTCAGGGCCTTGAAGGTCAAAAGTAAAATTTTAAAATCAATTCTAAAACGGACAGGCAGCCAGTGAAGGGAAGCTAAAATAGGGGAGATATGATCATGCTTTCATGATTTGGTTAAAAGTCTGGCGGTTGCATTTTGGACACCCTGAAGACGTGCAATCATGTTTTGGCCAAGGCATGTAAACACTGCATTACAATAAGTATTAAAAGCAGGAATCACTCTTTGAAGATCATTAAAAGAGATAAAAGATCCAATTATATAGATATTTCTCAAAAGGAAAAAACACGACTGAGCTAGCCTCTTAACATGGGACTTGAGAATGGGATTCTGATCTAAAATAAGTCCAAGGTTTTTAACAGTGGGTGCCACATGCTGAGCTAGAGAGCCAAGAGCAGGCAGAACCTGGCCATGAGTGTGCTCACAGCCTATAATGATTTCCATTTTGGAGGAATTAAGCTGAAGAAAATTTTCTGCCATCCAATCCTTAACCACAGCTAGGCAATTATGCAGGCAAGATAACTTAACTGATTCAGTAGGTTTGCAGGACAAGTACAGCTGAGTATCATCAGCATAGCAATGAAATGAAATATCATGCTGTTTGATGATGTGGCCCAAAGGGAGTAAATAAAGAGAAAATAAAACTGGTCCCAGAATGGAGCCCTGCGGTACCCCATACATAGACAATGCTTGAGAGAAGCTAAAGCCATCAACAGACACAACAAATTTTCTGTTGTGTTAGGAGAACCACTGGAGGGCGGTCCCGGAGATACCAACCCATGTTCTCAATCTTTCAATATCAATCCACCGTGTCAAACACAGTGCTAAGTTCAAGCAGAATCAGTATTGAGCATTCACCTGCATCAGCCTTCATCAAGATATCATTGGTAACTCTTACAAAGACAGTCTCTGTGCTGTCTTGCTGTCAGAAACCTCACTGAAATTTCTCAAAAATATTGTTATAGATCAAGACTTCCAGCAATTGATTTGAGACAGTTTTCTCGAGGATTTTTGATATAAATGGAAGCTTGGAAATCAGTCTGTAGTTTGTATAGTCAGAGGGATCAGAACCAGGTTTTTTGAGAAGTGGCTGGACACACTTAAAATAATCAGGAACACATCCAGAAAATCAAGAACTGTTGATGATTGAAAGCAGTCATGGGGCTACAGTATCTAGAACCTCTAATAAGAATTTGGATTTGGCAGGTATTATATCCAGTGGGCTTGACGATGGTGTCATATGTGAAATGGTTTCAGTTAGTTTTTTAAATTTTAGCTGAGGACAAGCGAAGTCAGACACAGAAGTAGGGGGTTGGCTGAATCCTTGATCGAATGTCCTCAATCTTATCTATGAAAAAGGTTAAAACCTTTTACAATCTGCATTTGAAGTAATAGGGACACCAGGAGAACCAGGGTTGACTAATCGATCAATGGTCTTAAACAGGAAACTAGGCTTGTGTTGGTTGGAGGTTTTGAGCTCAGAAAAATATTTTGCTCTTGCATCTTTAACTACACTGTAGTAAGATTGTAATAAAAAATTCATATGCTCATAGTGTACTGAGACCTTTGATTTCTTCCACTGTCTCTCAGTCTTCCTACACTCCCTTTTCATGCCACGGATTCTTTCAGTAAGGTGATACAGTAGAGGAGCAATGTTATCCAAAGCAGTTATGCACATATCATTGAAGCAGGTAGCTAAGTCATTAGTGTTTGAAAGCAAATCTAAGGATTCACCAGACTCCACAAATAATGAGGGAAATCTTGAAGCACTCGTGTCATTAAAGATGCGTGAGCAAATTTCCCGCTTATGAGGATTCCTATTCACATAAAACACAGTTAAAAACAAGACATAGATAATCAGAGATAAAAATGTCCCTTAAAACCAAAGATGATAAACTACAAAGTATGGCCACATTTATGAGTAGGGCCTGACACATGTTGAGTGAAATTAAAAGACTCCATAACATTTAAAAATTCAGTAGCAAAGCCGTCAGAAATATCATCAACGTGGATGTTAAAGTCACCAGCAATCAAAACTTAGTCATGACAGCTGATCATGGAGAACAATAGATAATAACAACAAGGACAGGGTCTATGCAATGAGTTTTTAAGACAAGGGCCTCAAAGCTAGAGAGATTGTCGGAAGGTAGCAGGCCACATTTAAAAGACTTTTTAAATATAGCATCTAGCCCACCACCCCGACCATGAGCCCTAGGGGAGCTGATAAAATCATAAGCATAAAAACCAGCTGTGCTCATCTGGTTTGGACCAGGTCTCAGTAAAAAACATAAAATGTTCATATTTGACTTGCATCATACAAAACAAGCAAGGTAATAGTGCTTCCTGTTATCATCTTTCTTTGGTCCACAGCCGCACTGTTGTTACACTGCTGTATTTAAGTCTGGACCAAAGTGGTAAACTGAACCATCAACATTGCCATCCCTAGGTATTATGGAAACGTTAATATCAGTATTCAGTTTACACTGCAGGTTAGGCTATTGCCATCTCTAATACTTACAAAGTTAAATAAATAAATAAACTCACCACTTACTGAGAAATTTTGGAAATGTTCTTGGTTTTTCTTGTCATAGCCTGGAAAAGTCGCTGTGGGAGGGTGTTTTTTTTTTTTTTTTTTTTTTTTTTTTTTTTTTTTTTTACATCAAATAGCTTCTTGTACAAGAGAAACCTGCCTTGAAAAGTTGTGTGATCAGGGATGGCAATTAAGTCTGATAGACAGAGGGGATACTCAGATTTAATGTACCGCAGAAATGATGAGAGAAACTGCTGAGCTGAATGCACAGTCAGGAGGTGCACTCCAGTAGCAACACCGCACGGACGTTGATCTGACACTGAATCCAGGCACAATAATTATGTATAGGCACACAAAACACAAGCCTGTGAGCCATGATACATAAAAACACCATGTCCATCATTCATGTTACACGCATTACTGACAGATGATAGTTGCACATACCAAGTTGTGCACACATTTAAAATGACTGATGACAGGACATTAGATTTTATGTATTTTTTTATCATTCATTACAATAATGTTAGGTCAGCTTTTAATACAGTTTGGCCTCTGAATCCTTGATGCATGGAAAAAAAGACTAGTAATTAGATTTACAAAGCTTTTATACAGTGGTAGAACTAAATGTTTCTATAAATCTGAACTTAAATGATGACAACAATTTAAAGGCCTGTATTGTATCCAGAAAATAGAAGTTACTTGTTAGGTAATCATGAAGAATGCTTATGGCCACATGCATTTCACTCTTATTTAGCCAAAGTTACTGTAATATAGGTGACATGTAAATTTAATGTGTACTGTATCTGTTCCATTTCAACTTTTTCTGTCGTTTTCACACCAAACTTGAGAGAGAAAGACGGAGTTGTGGATGCCTGACATGATGATGAATAATGTGGTGTTGTTTGTGAAAATGCTTTTTAATTGCTGAGGAAGTGATGGTGTACGTGTGACAGGGTGGGGAAAAAAACAAGCATCCTGTCAAGATTCTCTGCTAAAACTGTCTGCTTGTTTGACTGATGGACTGTAGCGATACACATGACCACCTACATGCTGTTGGACAACCAGGATTTCTAAGACAGCCAATTGAATTTAGAGTTGATAAGGACGCAAATAATTAAGGCAATCATGTACCACGTCACTGCAATAAATGCTACCTTTGTGCGTGTTTTTTGTTGAGTGTGTCAGAGAGTTGTCTGAATGTGGAGGGATGAAGATGTCACTAATTATAGTATAGTATTTCATCAGCTAGTACTGTCTTTTTGTTTTGGTTCCTTTGGTATGTTCACAAAATTATAATACGCTCATAAAAAGCAAACATATAGGACTTTGTCAGGGACCAAATTACAAAATCTTCGACTTCATTTTGTTGCTGATAATATATGACTTGCCAGTTGTATCTCTTTCAAATTAGATTTCTGTGTAACATTTTTGTATTGGCAAAATATGCTTTGAGGGAAGTGTAAGGGCTTCCAGTTCATGTTGTTAGATGGTATCAGACAGAATTCTCATACCGAACATTCAGTTAGCTACTCTTTCAATCTCTGACCTAAGGTTAGATAACTAAAATCATGTAGCTAACATTCAGGATATGTCATGATTATGGTTAAAGCTGTAGAGTTTTAGGTCACAAGCTGTTATTAACATATTATCAGCTTACAAAGTTATGGCAGATGTGGTAGCAAAGAATTATAACACAACACATACAGCAGACATGAAGCAACTTTAGCATTCATTTGTTATTCATTCATCTGGCCACCTTAACTGCTAAATGCTCCACTATGTTCACAAGCTAGCCAGTAACTTGGTCTGTCTGCTGTTCAGGTAACATATGCAGTGGGTCTATCTGAGCTCTTTTGCCAAAAACAGCTGCCTGCTAGTGCTGGAAACAGGGTTAATGAGAGCATTGAGAGTCAACCGAAACAATACAGTTGTGGGCTGTAAAACCAAAACAATGGGCTGAGTTGAGTGACAATTACCTGTAGGTTTGTCAATACGAGTGACCCCTTTGATAATCATTTGGTCCATTGTTAATATAAAAATATTGATTGGTGCAGCTTTAATAGTTATAGCAAAGTCATAACATAATTAAGTTGAGGTTGCTGAATTGACTATTTTCAAGCTACAATTCATGAAAGGGTTTGCCATTTTTCTTTTCTTCTCTGTTTAGACTGTTCCTGATTGCATCCTCATATTTGACTGCAGTCTACACTTCAGGTTCTCTAAAGGTAATGAGTGTCTCTGTACTCCATACAATTTACGAATAATAGAAAATATTGTGTGTGCCGGTCTTTGTATTGGCGAAAGATGAGCTGCATCTCAGAATCACAGCAACAGTAATAGCACCACTCATTTAGCTTCCCAATGATCTTATTACAGAGTGAAATGTGTGGAAATCCATCCGACCACTAATAACTGTGAAACAGGAGAAGTAGGACGTGTATCATCCTTTGTGCCTGTTAGAATTTCTGTAGGTTTGATCTCCTTTGTCCCGAACATACCTACAGCTTTAAATAACATGAATACCATATTAAGATGAACTTATATAATAAACTTTTTAAACAAATGTGCAAATTTTGCATGTAGTGCAAAAACCAAGAACTGTTCTGAAACACTGACATGTGGGTTGAGGACGTCTCTTTTTTAAGCACAGAGCTCTATTTTTTCCTCTGTGGTGTCTCCGTATATGTGCTGCTGTGGTTTTTGCTGCAGTGATTTTTCAGCCGTGTGGGGGTTTAAACACAAAGCACAAAGGTCAAACCCAAATCTCAAGGAACACACAGATATACTGTAGGAGTATTCCTGATTATTTGCAGAACTCATATTGTCATGGTATTTAGACATATTTGACACTTTTAAAAACATGCAAACACATGCATCATTTTTATTTTAGCAGAATTAGCGGAATCAAATCTTGTTGACTTCAGCAATATTTTATAAAGAATGTGATGGGTAAATAAAAACAACTATGAAATATACTGTATGTGCAACTAAACCTGGCACAAAGTTTTAGAAACTATGCTTCACAAAGTCTTTAAAAATGGGAGAGAAATGCACAACGAGTTCTTTTCCACACACAGTCTTTGCCTACATGACAGTAGGTGTGTGTGTGTACGTATCTAGCCTCACTCCTACACACCCTCTCTGCAGACACACACTATCAGCTCACACACTCTTGCTCATCCAGTAGAAAAGAGAGATTCATCGATCTAGATTTTAATTTCAGTACATTGAATTATACACTTTTTTTTTTGTTTGTTTGTGTCGGAATCATTATGCCCATATTCATTAGCACACGAATTAATCTGAAGTGGATGGCAGCCGATATTCTGATTTGAATTATTCAAAAATGTCTGTTAGGGCTGTTCATCCTATGAATGAGATTTCAAAACTCAAAGAGCAACTTTTGCCTCGTTAAAAAGAAAACAAAAAAATGTGAGATTCCTTGTTAAATATGTAGGAGATTTAAAATAATGATGTATGCTGAAAATGTGAATATTCCCTTGTTTGTGCTGCAGTGGGTGAAAGAAATGTAGGTGTTGCTGGGTGAACTTTATTGCAGCTGATGTAATGTTTGACGTAGGCAGGCATGTCGTGTCTGCTGACTGTGGGTAGTCATGTGCCGGCACGCACTTGAGTTAAATACAAGTCACATTAAGCAACACTTAAAATAGGTTTAATAATGCAAAAATCTGTAGATTAACGCCTGCACATTTAATCCAAAGCCACGACTTTCATTTTAATTCAAATAGACAATGTTTTGATCCAATTCGGATCCTTGTGAGGCCAGTTTTTTCCTTTTTTTTCCCCCTTTTCTGACCTGACAAAGATCCAACCCTGTTATAGTGCGTGTGAGTTGCAACTCTTGTCTGTCTGGAATAAAGGCTGATGTAGTGTGACGACGTTATCAGCGCCACAAAACCTTTTACGGAGGAGGTTGGGGTGGATGGATGGGTCAAGAACAGCTGTGGAAAGATAAGACCGCAGTTTGTTTCTGGTTTCCTACCAACAGTCAACTTTTTTTGTTTTTTCTCTATTCACCATGACTGCGATGGTCATGTTCTCTCCCTGACGTTAATCAAGTAGCTCTTTCAATCACGACTGTGAGCGCTTTCTATCTTTAACCAAATGTGCCTATTCATAAGCGAATCATATGAATCATTTTGGAAGGCAGTGACAAATGGCTTATTTTGCTGTTTAATTACAGGGTCGTGGTTCACTTCGGTCAACATGACCACATTCTCATGTGGTCTATGTAGACTCAACCTGTGACTGATGGGACACTGTATAGCAGTCTGGGATTGGGGCTTTCAAAGCTGGAATGTATGGTATACAAGAGAAACACAGTGATAAAAAAAGTGTCTTTATTCACCTAAAGTACCAGTAATAAGTTTGGACACACTTTCTTATTCAATGGGAAAGTGTGTCCAAACGTTTTACTGGTACTGTATATGATAAACTTGTATCTAATATTGCTAATGTTCTCACTTTCATATTTTTAGTCCTAGCACTACTGAAACTTTGCTCTATCCTTTCCTTGCTAAACCAAGTGCACACCCTCACCGTTCCCCACAAATAGCTGAAGAAGAGTGTTTAGTTGTCTAAGCACTTTAAGCACTGCTGCATAATGTAAGTGTCAGCACTGTGGAGATGATAATTCCTAGGCTTGCTAGCATGGATAAACAGGGAAAATGGCTTCTACATTATTGGATTCACTTTGCACAACAACTGTCCCCATAAGCCTTAATTTTCCTGAACAGCTTTATGTTTGGCAGGAGTTTCTTATAACAGCATGGTGAGTAGCTGTACAGAGGTTTTATAGTGCCGTGCATCACTTTATGGTGTTCAATTATGACTGTGTCTCAGGTGCTTAACTCTCTGTATTTAGCAAATCCATTGTTGGCAGCTGGAAATTTAGCATTAGCATGTCACACAAACAATTATACATATTGCCATAGACCTCAAATGTTGGTGTTGACAAGGAAATAGACATTGAAAAGAGCCTGTCGTTATACAAATGACTTGGCTCAGAAACTATGTTTGTTATGTATGTTTTCCCACCTCTTTCTGCATATATTTATCCATTAATATTTCATACATACTGTTGCTTGTGGCATATGTACATACAATTACAAAAATAAACAAAAAGGATATTTTCAGCCTGTATGAAGTTTTTTCTTCTTTTTTTTCTCAGTTTCCTCTTAAAAGGAAACACTTTTGCATTCGTGTGAAACCAAAATGAACTTTATGTACACAACATACAGTAGTTAAGGCCCCAATATGCATCTTTTGGGGTTGATTGATGTATATTTTGTCTTTCATAGCATCAAGTTATCCTATTTTGGTATCAGTGTACTAGCTTTGATGCTGAATGAGTGCCAGAGAATCCAAACTGCTGATGAAACATGCTGCTATATAGATTTTACTGAGAAGATCTATGACCTTTGCCATCCTCACAGTGGATAATAAATCTACTGTATTATAAATTATTTTATTCTATTGATGCTTAATGGATTTTTAAACCTGCAATACCTGTTATTTTGGCCACTTGGGGGCAGCAGAAACAAGCTGCAAACACAAACCTGACAAAATATCACTATTTAAGATGATATGACGAGCTTGTTAGCAAGAAGTTGCCGACTGTATGTATACATCCAGCAGATACAGAGCAGTGTTCATTTGGAGTTGTGTTTCTGGCCACCTATAGTGAATGTAAGTTCAATAATTTACCCCCCTGTGTTTTTCATCTTCACAAACTCCTGAAGGAAATATCTGTCCCTTTAGCTGCTGAATGTTCCACTGTATCCATCAGCTAGTCTCTAACTGTGTCTGTCTGCTGTTTGGTTGTTGATTATAGCAACTTTCAAGTTTTGAATCAGTCGAGCATCCAATTTATGGAAAACACTTTATTGCTTTGTTTTTAAAAAAACAGTTTGTTTTTTTCTGTTTATAATCAGAATTTTGCTGATGATGTTTATATCAGCATGAGCGTTTGTGGGTGTTGGATTTGATTTAGTAAAACACTTCATCTCAAATTGAAAATGAACCCATTCTGATTGTGCAGTTTGTCAGAGGCATATGACTGTGAATGTAATTTTTAAATTCCTAAAAGGATACTTCATTGACAATGAAAGGTATTTATGTGACAGCAGTAGTGTTATTGCTGTCTGGAGAATTTGCATGAAATCTTTTTCAGCATGAAGTAAGAAACAAATCCTAATGCTGATCCATTTACTGTAAATGGAAGACAGATAATAATAGTATAGAGGTATTTTTTTAATGCTGTTGATAGTGTACATATATTTTAATAGCATAAATGTCTGATTTCACACAGTCAGCCATTCATTGTATTTTGGGAAGCTCAGACTGTTGTCTGATCATATCTTTTTCTTTGTATTACAACTTTTAGTAAGAGTTCCTAATACTAACAAGTAATGATGGAACTTAATAATCACACGAATAACATAAATTATTTATTGGGAATTTTGATTTAGACTTTTAGTTCAGTTCAGCTTTTGAAAAAAGGGAAACTGCTGTATTCATGCAGTTCAGGGATGTTTCCTAACACTTTCATGATTTTCTGTCTTTTACTGCAATAAAACTATTGCAGGGTCTAACTTGCCTTCATTTACATGTTTTTGAAATGCTTTTCCATTTCAGTGGAGAAAGTGCAAAGCTGTTTATACTTCAATCATGAAGAGTGTGTTATTCATAAGATAAAAAGGAACTGATCCGCAGCTGACTTGTATTCTATTAGTCTGTAGGCATCTGCATTTCCAGTATTGGTGTAGTATTCATGTTACTGCTAAAGTAAAAAACTGTTATTTTTGTAGTTCCTGTACATTTTATGGAGTCGAGACGGCGGCAGTATATTGAATGGTACTTATGGCGTTGCTTTGAAGCTACCTGGTTTATGCAAGCGGTAATCGCAGGAAGCTTTGGTCAATGCTCTACCTGGAGAAATCCATTTGCATCGGGGGTGCATGGAAAGCAGTGCCAGGCAGAGATAACGCCGCATCTTTTCAAACACAGCCAGCGATTATTTTTCATCGGGGTGTTCAGGAGTTCAAGGTGTTTCTCAGACAGGAAACAAGTGCAAAAAAATGTGCTGCAGGTCTTCATTCGCATGGGCTCATTAGTATAGCACTGGGTGAGTGATTGGATGATTACTTGTTATTGTTTGATTGTAATTAGGATTATTAAAGTGATTAATTGGCTATAGAGTGATTGAGAGGTTGGATTCTGGCTGCCTCCAGATGGAGATGTGCTGCAGCTGCAGCAGCAATCAAAGGTCACTAGGACATTAAAGCTTTTTGTGTGTCTTTTTTTTGGTCATTTAATTTTGGTCAAACGATGTGATATCTGAAGATTTATCTTTCATACTTGGGTTGGATTTTTGTGAAGCCATTTTAAACTGATGTTTCACGGCATTTTCAGCTGAAAATACTGCCAAAGGAACAGTAGGTATTATGGTAGATGCAGTGGGATAAAAACATGGAGCTTCAACATTGATCTGCTTGAATAATAGGCTTTCACCAAGAAAACACACCATGAACTCCTCTTTGAGGACAAAAAAAAAAAAAATCCCCCCAGAGAATGATGAATAAATTACTTTCTGCATCTGCAATTTTTTTTAAATTTCTAATAAAGCATGCCTGACATTTTACCTGGAGTGTTTTTATGCATTTTTAGTCATCAACTAAATATTTCAACTTGCATTTCCTTGACTGTTGTGGTGGACAGTTCTTATATCAGTTGCATTTTTAAGAAGCTTCGACTCTTCTGAGAAGGAGGCAGTGGATTTCGCATAAATATTGCAGTCACATGCGCACAGACAGAATGCAATATAGCATAGGTCTCCTTGCCCGCCTCAGGCGAGAAATACAGTGGGGTAGAGAGAGTTTGGTTTCTAGCATGTTATCTAGTGTTTGCTGCTAGGTGGAGCCCGAGTATATGGCGAGAGCGGCAATCCACATCCGAGTTTTTCCTCTCACCTTTCACTGGCTCTCCAAACCCTCTGTCTCCATACAGTATTACTCCCAGCCAGTGCGTACAATTGGTTTGTCATAGTCGCAGAGAGCTCAGTTTCTGGCCCAAAACAACTTAGATTCTTCTCCCCCTGCGGAGCTTTTTCCTCACTAGACCCCCCCCTCTTTCTTCTCCTCTCCAAATTCTTCTGGATAATCTTTTTTTTTTTTTTTTTACTCTTGTTTGCGTGCGTGAGTGGTGAGGGCTGTTGGCGTTTCGCCTTTCAGTTGCATGGGACGTGATGTAGCCCCCGCACAGAAGGACGCCTTGTGCCATAAAGGGATGTAAGGGACAGTACCACCGTGGATACAACGCTGGGAAGCTGCTGTTTCTCCCGCGACATCACCGGGACTCGGATTGTGGACGCACCGCAGATTAGATTGAGGCGATTTTACGCGGATATTGGAAGGAAGCGAGCGACAGGAGGCAACTATTTGGATTCGTTGTTCTCTGTCCTCGACCCCCTTTTTTTTTTTCTCATCAAGTCCGTTCCTCACACACACACACAGTGCGTTAAGGACGGTACCCAAACGGCTGAGAGACAGTTGTGAGAGAAATGATCGCTAATACTTTGAATGGAAGGACGTGAGCTATACCTGCTTTTCACCAGTCATTTCTAAATACGCGGTAAGTGTGACGTTCCTCAACAAAATACATTGTCCCCCCCCCCCTGTTTGTGCGCATATCCACAATTATCTGCAGATTCAGCTCAGGGGCGATAATAATGCCCATGAAAGAATCCCTGCAGCACTGTTGATGTGCTTTGTAATGTCAGTCTTGGCATGCACTCCACTCTTAATTACTTTAACTGGGCTATTGATGCGTTCAGGTGTAATCAGCGTCGATCAACGCGCAACATATTGATAGCCAATATGAAAATCTCAATTTCCTTTTGGACTAATTAATCCGCTCTGTTAGAGGGATGGGTTCTAATGATCTCATGTATCCGGGGAATAGTTGAGTAGTGAAAGGTGTTTTTTTTTTAAAACATTCACATGGTGCTTAAATAATGTGCACTGCTCTGATAGAAGTTGTATATTGGGCGCATATATTGGATGAATGAAGTTTTTGCATTCTGAAAGTCACGTAAGTGTTAACCTGGCAAGTTCAATGTAAATAAATTAGGGGGGGGGGGGGGGGGGGGACAGTAGCTGACCACAAAGGCTAAATTGTGTGTCTTTCAAAGGTGCTTGAATCGAGAATGCAGGCCTGTGTTTACTGTTGCAGGATGTTGTTCAAATTGTACTGGAGTGTGAGGATAGATGCTGTGGTGCAACTGCATTTTTCACAATAGGTAAGACTATGTGTGCAGTATAAAATGTGCAAGTTATTGGTTTCTATGGAGACATTTCATATATATTTAGCTAAACATCCCCCCTTTCAGTCCGTTGACTGATTTAGAATTTTTCCAAAGTGTCACTATTGGCTCTTTTGCAAAAATATCAATTGCAGTAAAATAAAAAAAAAAAAGAATGATGAAAAGGCTGCACATGTCTTGTATGGATGCCTATATGCTGAAAAAGACAGGCTTCCTGTGTCTGAGAGTGAATAAGTGAAGGGTTGAGGGGCCACTGTACCGAATGCTTTGATGTAAGGACAGCACACTGTCTTTCAACATCAAAATCAAAGTGGAAAAGGTAACTAAGCCCATCACTCTGAATTGGATCTGTAGTTTTCTCATCGCTGCACAGAGATGCCCCTTCATTTACAATTCATCATTTGGAATCTGGTTCAGCCTACTGTAGTTGAATTTTATCTTGAATAATTATAACAGATGTGGATTTTTATAGCTTGAGTAGCAGGTTTTCCTCCCCTCCTGCAGTGGATCACTTGTTTGTTAGAGGTGAGACAATCTCTCAGAGATGGTTTTTTCAGCCACTTGTGATTCATCTGTGATTCAGATGTATGACTATCTTCAATGTTGTATTGTTCTTCTTTTTTTTTCTCCCCCATTTCAGAATATCATTAACATAATTATCAGTTGTATTGTATTTGACAATTACATTCATTATGTCCAGGACTGCAGTACCATCTGTCATATAATCTGCATTTGTGGAAGTGCTCTCAAGCAGATGACACACACACACACACATATTCAACACACACACCTGCAGTTTCCGCTAATAACCGTAAAAACCTTGACTTCCTCCTCCAGGGAAACTCAAGGGGACATTTGATGCTTTGTGACTTAACAGTTACAGTATGTCAACCTGCACTTTGTTTTCAGCCTCTCTTTTTCATTTTGATTCAGCTAAACGCTGCTCCCCGTGGAATATAATTGAGGTTATATTTAATATAACAGTAGTTGAACCAAGCATCTGGTGTGATACGTGATGGGACGGCACTGTATGAAAATAAAATAATTGTTCTGTTAGTGCATTGTAGGAAGTGTGAATGTGAGTCACTATACTACTCATTGATGGAAATGGTCATGAAAGTGAGACAATGAAATGTGGTAGAAATAAACATGAAAATACCCTCGGGGCACGGGTTCCCAGTTTCCCATCTGAATCAGAATTTAATAGTTTGACAAAGTATTACAAGTATTTTAATTTTTAAGAGTCTCACTGTTTTTGATTGCCAATGGCTTTAGAATTATTACTATATATATGCCTTTTGGTGAGAGGGATGGCATTCAAATGAAGGTAATATTTCCCAGCAATTAGTTGGTTTTCTGTTTACAGATAAAAGAACTACAACTTCAATGACAGCCCCTCTGTCACATCCAAACCAGATTCACTAATTGGGAAAGGACCTACAGTGAGAATATAGCAGTTGTTATAAATAACTGAACAGTACCCTGAACGTGACTGAGTTCATTTATGGCTTAACTCGCCACTTTATGTGTGTGTATTTTAGTATTTTCACCATCACGTTTCTTGCCAGTTTATGCTGTTAAATGTTTCCGAAATGTCTACTCTCAGCTCTTGAAAATTAAAATTTAATCTTTTTTTTTTCCTTCCCCAGAGAGGCCTAGAACCCATAACCTTAAAAACACTTAACTGGATTCATTAGAGGCCTCATGAAAGAGTTATTCAGGCCCCCCTTTTAGTCTGTGGAGTGTTGCTTTATAGCGCAGCACTTTGTTCTGGCACATATTTCTTCCTGTTGTGTTGTATTATACAAATATGGGTTAATTTGTTACCCTCGCTGGGAAGCATGTTTTTTTTTCTTCTTTGGGTCATTTGTATTGTTCCTCAGATGTAATCCCACTGTCTGTGATGTTCCCGTTTCACCCCCGATGATGTAGTGTAGTTTTTTTTTTTCTTTTTCAGCAAGTGAATTTGCGTTTCTTTCCATTGCTTGTTCCATTGATTCGATTTGATTTTTTTGCTTTTTCGGACATGATAGCAAGCCAGGAGGAATCCAATTTTGTCGTTGCAGTATGAATATAGACATGGGCTCTCCAGTTTTCTTCATTAGGTTCAGCCTTATGTGGGGCACAGCTTCATGGCTCATCATGTACAGTCAGGGCTTTCACTGCGGTATCAATTTGGATAACCGTTCTTCAAAGTGTAGCGTTGTGAAAAAGTCATCTGTCAGTCACATGTGCAACATTAAGGATTTTTTAAATTAATTAAATACTTTATTTGAACCAACAGTTCATTTGACAACGTCTGGAACTGTCCTAATGCTGCACACACCACCCCTCTGGTAGTCTAAGCAAGTTAAAGTCAGCTCTAACAGCTATGTGTCCAAACAAGAAATAGACCTTGGCCTGAGAAGCAGTATATCACAATCACTGAGTGAATAAATAACTTTTTATGTCTTTATCTAAGTGCTTTGCCTGTGGTGATCTGGCATGCTACTGCATATAAATGCATATAATGTTCAAAGTCAAGCACAATTTTTCTCAGATGGCGTTTCAGATGTTAGATTTATATTTTCTCTGTGTGAATGTACAGTCGTCTCTCTTGGGGTCAACTGTTTTGATTTACTTTTTAATGTCCTTCCCACCGCCCACGCACATTAGCACTAATGAGAGAAATTATTAATCAGTGTTTTTATGTATCAAAGTCAGAAAAATAGTTCAGTAGAGGTGGCGATGACACTGAATTACAGTTACATTGTGGCATTACATTTCCAGCAAACGTGATGGTCTCCATGACAACCCCTCAGTAGCCTCTTTCACTCGTGGAATCTGCAACATTGCTGGCTTCAATTCACAGGATAAAGATACGGTCACATTACACCCCTTCTCCCATTCGGTTCAATTGAAATCCATACGACTGCACATTCCAAGCGTGCATTTCCTTTAGAGCTGAAATGATTAGATGATTAATCGATTAGTCAATCAGCAGAAAATGAATCTGCAACGTTTTTGAAAATCAATTTAGCTTTTGAGCTATTTCTTATGCAAAAATGGCTCCAGCCTCAAATGTGAATATTTGCTAGTCGTAGTCTTTTATGATGGCAAATGGAATATTTTTGGTTTTTGGACTGTTGGTTGGAGACATTTTAAGGGAAATTGATACCCATTTTTTCTCCATTTCTGGACATTTTATAAACATAATTATTCAAATGTTTAAGAAAAAATCAGCAGGTTATTTGATAATGGAAAATAAGTTTTAGCTGTAGTCTTAGTTTGCTGTGTTGGTGTGATGTGGATGGATTTGGTGGACTTGCAGGTCAAAGTTCACCCTTGATTAACTTTGATTAGCGGATGTACTGTGTTTGGAAATGGAGAAGTCATTATTCTAGTGATGTGCCATCGCATTTTTCTGTAAAATATCACACCGCCAGACCCCCATTAGAACCATGACAGCTATCCTTTTTTTTAAGTCCGGTGCGGTTTCATTGGACAGAAGTGTAACATGGCTACACCTTGAGGCCGCGGCTTTGCACATTCAAACTATGGGCTCTTTAGATTGAAACCTTTCTGTTAAATCTCTTTTCATGTGACGAGAGTTTATCTGAGAGATCAGACGTATTTTTGACTTCTCTCGGGCGGCGCTGAATGAGATCCTTGACGAGTTTGAAAATCAGAACACCGCAGAAGAGGCGCATCCTGAATTTTCACACAGGCTGTCTGAATGATGGATTGTATTACTTATTTTGCAGTTGAATGATTGTTTATCCCTGCGGCTGGATGCTGACATGTTAAGAATCACAGAAACATGTTCAGAGGAGGAATATGATGCCTCATATTGGATGTTTTTTTTCCCCTCTGTGATTGTTAATAATGGGTGGCCCTATGTCCTGTGTAAGCCCAGTGATAGGTTATGTATATATATATGTATATGTATATATATATATAATGTTTATCTTTTATAATATTCAAACCTGTGGCAAAAAAACATAAGGCAGGCCACTTACTGTATTTTATTCACATTTTCAAGGACCCAATGACAGGAATTATCATGCTTTTAGGAGTGAGACAGGTTGGTCTGCTGCGGCCCTTTCTCTGGCAGGAATGTCACAAAAGAAGAAAAGCAAAAGCTGAAAAAAAAAAAAAAAAGAAAGCGTGGCCGAGGAAAGGTCCTCGAGGTCTCTGCCTTTCAACACTTTAGCTGTCCTGTCTCATAAAGAGCTTGGACACAAAGGTTTAGACACAGGGCCTTTCTCCGTGGCTGGTTTACAACCAAAAAAGCGGTTAGGATGAGAGAGAATGGGTGCGTGGGGTATTGATGAGTCTTTTTTTAATCACTAACGGATTTGCAGGGGATTTTACACCACTCCACTGAGTCTGGTGTGTGTTGAGGATCGGGTGAGGTCATGAAATATTTTATTGGCTAACCCTTTGACTTGTAATCCTCGCGATGAATAGGAAAACAAATGTGGATTTAGGAAAAGACGTTGCATTGTTAAAAAGCGGAGAATAAGACCACTGGTTAACCATAAAATCAATTTCAGCCTACAATGCAATTTCTTCTGTTACATTCACAGTACAATAAGCTTTAGCTGTGTTTTGAATTCCACTGTTACGTCACTTTAATTTATTCAATGCATTCAATTTTAATAAAGGCCTGCGAGGCTGGTACGTCGTCAAGCTCAAGTGTATATGTTGCCACGACTGCTGACAGTGTGCTTGGAAAAAATTCTTATGTTTTAGACTGCAGTTTTAATTATCTGCAAGCCACCCCTCTGCCCTTAATGTGACACTTAGTTAAGTTGTCCCTAAGGGGGTCAAACACTTAGCAGGAACATTTTAACACTCGACAACTTCTGCCGGCAGAGATACAAAAGCTGCATGCCAAGGGGACACGAGCGCAAAGCATTAACTAGCTTCTGCAGATCTAAATGCATTTTCATTTTCATCAACAGAGACGGAGATCTTCTTCTTATAAGAAGGTTTCTTGCAGATAAGCTTGTGGAAGGCTTACAGTATGCCACTGCAGTGTGTCTGACCAGTGACGAGTACAGCGATCAAGTCAGTTGCCCCCTCCGTGATGAAATTAGCGCTGACGTTTATGCTGATCATATCTTTATTCAAAAAAAAAAAGCTGCTTGTTGTATGATATTGTTAACCCTCGCTCCTCTGAGGGAGAACTGGCCCAAGCAAAATGAATACCTAAGAGTGAAAAGGATACTTTCTCTGCTGGGGTGCAGATATGGACCCAAAAATGTCAACTTAGCATTTAAAGCAATCCAAGCCACCCTTACGACGCTGTTGGTGGTGTTAAAAGGTATCCAAAAGCTATCAAAGTGACAAAGTCTGATGGAGCTGCAGTGCATCAACCTCTTTACTACTCTGTAAAATCTGATACTTTTTGTCTATGTGCATTTTACAGTATGACATAGTTTTTTGCAACAATATTGATGGCCTTTCTTTGTTCTGAGGTTTTTTTTTTTTCCCCTCCCTGAACTTTAGACCAGTGAAGAGAATTCAAACAAAGATGCAATGCTTCTCTGAGACTGAAGCTCTAAAAGAAGTTAATTTATGGCCTGTTTGGGAGGCAGGTTTGGGCTTGAATACATAATAAGGTAGTGCACCTGCAGCCGCATACAAATGAATGGAAATGACGGTTAGTATTTACGCCTCCCTAAACCATTGGGACCTCCTGATCTGACCACTAATTGGCCGGCAAAGAGAAATGAAGATAGCTTCCTTGTTCACAGGCTGCTGTATCTGCAAATATCAGGTCCAGATTTGCGCAGAGCAACTTTACACCCCCAGTCTTATACCAGCTGTCACAAAAGTGCACCTTCAACCTATAGTAAAGCACTATGTAATGTTCTTAACAGAAAGATGCCAATTGGTCACTTGTATTCATGCTTTGTGCTGTTAAAGTAATCAAATGAGGTAGATTAGACAAAGGATTGATACAGAATACACTTTTCTGGATGCCTTTAAAACTGTTACTGTAGCTCCAACACATGCAGGCGCACTGAAGAACATAAAGTGTAGTAATGTTTCACTATTATGTTTGGATAAAAATTCCATTAAAACATGTTTTAATTCTGCAAGAAATTCTGCCACACTTTCAGCCTTCCAGTTCAAAAGAGCTTGTAATGGAACACAAAGCATGAATGCCTTGCAGAAATGTTGATTACAATATCCTGCTGAATGTTTTTAAATTAAAATACCATTTCTCCGTTCATACTTGATAAGATTTACAGAGGGTAGAAGCGTTTTTTTTGGGTTTTTTTTGCAGGGGGATAATTAAAGTGTTTTGATACAGGTGGATAGCTCCACAATGAAGGATTTATGCTTGGATTATGTGAGGTCGTTTCCTCTTTTCTTAATTAAGAGAAGGCATATTTGTCATGCATTAAAAGAGGGTGTATTCATTGTGTTGATCAGAATCTGATTCCACTTGTGACTTCAAAATGTATTGCAGCATTTCAGCATCTCCCTCTGTGCTTGTGACTTAGACCAAATTGATTTTCCTAATCGATAGCATAGGATTGGATTTAGGTGTGTGGGAGTGGGGGTCTGGCAGGGCTGACTGCCTCAGCCAGCAGGCTCCAATAGAGAGAGTCCCTTGTTCGTTCCCGTCTTTATGAGCGTCTGCTCACGGGAACGGTGCATTTTAAAACTAGGCGCTGTGTACACCTGCTATCCCGCTTCATCTCAGGCTGGTATGACAGCAGAAAACTGTGTATCCACTCGCAAATATAAACTTCCCTGCCAGCCCTTTGTCACCTCTGGAATGGAGATGACTGAATTGATGCGCCGCCCCAGTGGAGCAAAACCGTTTAAATGACAACACATTTTTGTCTCACCTTGAACTTAATTGACTGCCTGAAAGCTGGCGTTTGAAAAGTGCTGACAGAATGACTTCTCCTCATTGTTTGGAAACAGTAGCTATTGACATAGCCTGTTCTGTGTTGTTTTCAGACTGCTGTCATACCTGCATGCGCGTGTGTATACCACATTCATAATGATGCACGATATCTTATAAGGCTGTGCAGTATGGGTGGTTCATGTTACACATATTACTCCTTACGGGCTTAATGTCTGGATGCATTAGTATGTATTGCATTTCTGCAGGGAGGAGAAATGGCAAATGTGCACCTTATTATTCACAGGCAAATTAAGATACGTGGATCATTATTTAGTCACATTTCTTGGAGTTTGGCTCTGGAAATAAAAATATCTAATGTTATTCCTATTTCATCCCATAGAAGAAGCACTCGTTAACAGCAGGTTGATGACCCAGGGGTCCACCAGTGTCTCTGTCAGTCCTGACAGCTTGAGGACTGGGTAGGAGTTACACTGTCACTGGAAAAGACCAGCTACCCCCCCCCCCCCCCCCCCCCCCCCCCTTCCAGCCCTCATCCGCTCGTGCATTGGTCTTGCCTGTGATGCTGAGCCGCCGCGGCGCAATGGTGGCGACTGTGGGATTTCTTAGAGGGGAGCCACAAGACTGTAATCAGTCATTATGTCAGAAGCGAGCCCCGTGAGCCCCGCTCCAGCTCATTCAGCCAAATAATAAGCAGCAGATAACGGTGCTGGTGTGCAGGCAGGAACAGAGCCCCCGCGGGCGAGGAGCTAGAAAACGGGGGGCCTTTTCCTCCTGTCTGCCTACGCAGGGACATCACCTTGGTTCAATTGCTGGATGGAGCTTTTCATTCAGCGGACTGAAAATTTCAGTTGTTGTTCAGAGCCTGCCCTCCAGTTAATGGCAAATACACCTTGAGGGGTGGGATCGGTTGAAATTTACTAGGAGAATACAAGGCTCACTAGCCAGGATTGTGTTCAGGATGCTACTGAACTATAGATGTAGTTCAGGTAGCACTGCAATGAAAAATGGCTGCTAGATAGCATGTCTTACATTTTAATTAATTTCTTTTTTTGGGTGTCTATTATACTTTGTCTTCTTAATTGAAAAGAAATATTGATTGTTTGTTCATAAATGCAGTTTCTCTCATATTTTAGTTGTTGTTTTTTTAAATAAAGAATCAGAATAAACAGGTTTATTGCCAAGTAGGTTTGCACATACAATGAATTTGCCTTGAAAATAGAAGAGAAGAGAAAACACAAGTGCATATACCAAGTAAGAGAAAAATACAACAGGTCATATAAATATATAAATAAAATTTACAATTAAAAATAAAATATAGTAAATATAGTAAAAATATAATCTAAGTGAAAAGAGCTGTTGAGTTGTACAGGATATTGACTGGGAATATACAGAAGTTCACAGTATAAAACAGTATAAACAGTACATGTAATGTACAAATGTAAAATTACAAATAATTGCATTAATGTAACGCACCATTTCTTAATGTCAGACCTTGAATAGCAGTCTCCATCTTGATAAATGTTGGTGGACTGTGTAAACACAGGGATAATGATGGAAAATGTCCAGGACTTTATCCTTCTACCCCTTACAAATTATGATATAAATTGTATTTTATAAATATATTAGATTGTTAATAAATCAAACCAAACCAAACCAAAAATTTCCCTCCGCAAATGGATCTGAATTAACTTTTTTCAGCATTTGGAAAGATATTCCAACATTTATTCATTCAAAAAAAAAACAAAAAAAAAAAAACACACCCTCCTCCTCTTGAGCCCCATTCGTTTCCCCTTCACCTTCATAGAGTTTTGTCATTCCATAACAAGGGTCACAGTCTCCCATTGTCTCGCTATCGCATTCCTCGGCGTGGTAGTATCGACTGGTTCTGCTGGCTGAGCGGTGCCATAGAACATCCATACATCATTGGGAAGACAGAGTGACAGACAGTGGGAGTTGAGATGTCAGATTGTCCTCTCCAGGCAACTGACATCCACTCCCTTCCTCTTCTCCACAGTGATACTTTATCTTCTGACATAGGCTGCATTGATAAGTTGCTGCCCCCACTTCCTCACCACAATGGTACACTTGACATGCCTACTTCATGATATACATTTTCTTATGGTGAATGGTGCAGGAATAGCTTTTATTCCAATTAATGTTTTCAGGGTTCTCAAGCAGCTCAGAACATACAGTCACAGAGATAAAAATGTTATTTATTCATCGACTGCCACATTATAATTGATTCACTACTGTATGCATGCAAAGATTGATAGCTAGATTAATCTCATCAAAATGTTAAGCTTTTATAATCTTCTCATGGACCCCTTTTACCCTCTCATACATAATAAATGTTGTTAAAAGTCAGGCTGACATCGAGCAAATAGCTTAACACAGTGCCATACTAGTTCCACATGGAAAATATGAAACTGCAGCATGCCACTAGACAATGAGCTCACTCAGGTCAGCGTAGGTCAACCCTTTATGGAATTTCTGCCCATACTGATTAATAAGGTAGGTGTAGTTATTGCCTTGGAAGTCATCAGTGGAATGCAGGAGTTATCTGTAATCCAGTTTCATTACACCCGTGCCTGTGGTTTCTCTTTCTTAACGCATTGTTCTTTCTTTCTCTGTTAATTCCATGTGCTATACAGTCTCCACTAATGAACAGCCCGTTATCGATTGGTATAGACAACAAGGATTGCTTTGTTCCACCGTTTCTTATCTGTTCAGTCTTCCCCGTAGTGGTAGCAAAAGCATTCTTGTGCTAGACACACTCCACCACTTTTGGCAGCTTCAAACCAAAGGTCCATTTAGCAGAGGTTCTGTTGTCACTCATGAACGCCATGAAAGGTTAGGCTCCTGTAATCTTGTTTATGTTTTTGGTCAGTAGTAAGCCTGCCTAAGCCAGCTTTGTGTCAAACACAGCTGGAGAGCCTTTTACAATTGCAGCACAGCAGAAATACAGTAATTGGTCCAGCAGCTTGGATGCAGTCATGACATACAGGTAATTTGCTAATATCTGTCTTTTGGCCGATTTTATCGGTGCAGGAAACTGTGTGTTTTCTGAAAGTGTTTAAAATGATTTATACTTTTCATGTTGCTCTGGTAGAAATAGTATTGAATGGGTATTTCTGCTTCAGGTTTTTGTCTCAATTGCTGCAATTGCTTTCCGAGTTTGATTGTATCTATAAGAGGAAAGAAAAACAAATTGCCATAGTTTAATTATTAAACAGGACCGCCTGAAATTTTCAGTGAAGTGTCTCCACTGCTTTTCCCTTTGTTGGATTGGTTGTTCCCTTCTGTACAGTATCTATCCCTGCAAAAAAGTGCATATTCTCATCCAGTGTAGTTGTCAATAACCCAACTTTCCATACTGTCAGCATGAGTCCTGCATACGAGAGGGCATACCAGTCCCAAGAGAAGCCCTTTTCCCTGAATTTGGCGCCGATGACTTTGAGCAGGCTACCTCCAGCTGACGGGGAAATTAGGATTGGAAAGACGGTAGAAGCCACTTTTAATTATACTGGCAGTAAAGGATGAAATTGAGCAGGAATGAAGTGCTTTTTGTGCATCGATTTTCCTCTGCATCTGTGGATGCACTGGAGGGAGGGAGAGACAATTGTAACCTTCTCTGTTGCTGCAGTCAAACAAGGGGCGGGGGGCTCCATGCATGGCCTTTTTTCTGCTTTCTTTTTAATACAATGAGAGCATGTGCGTCAAACCATCCCTCACATCCAATTAGAAAATGCCATTGAATTGAATAGGAACCCAGACAGGTCTGGACAGAGGCCACACAAGCACTTTACCTTGATAGAGTTTTGATGGTTTTCGTGTTCTGTTTTGACATATGACAAACTTTGGCCAACCTTTGTGGATTTTTGTAACTCGGATGACAAGGTGTGGCAAGGTTTGTGGATGGATCCTTTAAACTCTTTCTACAGGTTTCCCCTAAGGATTTATACCCATTTCAGGTGCTGTTTCCAATGATCTTAAGCCTTTATTTTGGCAGAATGTCACCTTACCTGGGTAACGGTAGAGTGACTGCCACCTTGATTGCCCTCAGGTCCCCGCAGGATTCCTGGCTGACTCGGCTATTGCAGATGACTCTGGACTAAAAAAAGATCAGTTACTTTAAGAAACAGATGCCAGGCTGGCTTTTGTTTGCTTGTTTTCAAATGACGCTTCCTCCTGCTTTCTTGAGAACTTCCCCTGACCGCGAGCCTCGCACAGTCACACCAGCAGATGCGACAATTCGTCATGCATAAGAAACCCCACTCTGGCAGCCATCTGTCTCCTTGTGTCTGTTACCATGCACTGGCAGTTTGTTTTTGTAGAGCCATATACAATTTTAATGGCATGCAAAATATGCTGAACCAATCTCATGCCCCCAGAACCTCATTCTAAAATCTCATTCCTGACCTATACATGACCTAAGTAACAGAAACCAGAAAATATGCTGACTGTCATATATAGTTTCTGTGACTTGTGGGAAGGTTTCCCATTTGGTGTCCTGCTATATTATTACCTTCACTAGATAGCTGGATTGAATTATTATGCCCAGTTAAAATGAAATTTGACTCCCCTGACTTGATTCCTAGAAGACCTAACAATAACAACATGCCAAACCATAACAGGTAAAAAGCAAGAAGGTCAAAGGGATCATTTTAACAGCTCTGGGAACTGATACCAAATTCAGGAGCCAAGTCAAGTCACCAAGTCAACGGACTATAAGACTAGGAGTAAGAAGACTACATGTTAGCGGCTCAGTGAGGCTGTACAAAAGCACAGCGGTGCTTTGAGTAACAGTATATCCTAACATCATCATTCGAACAGGCTCGCAATGACAGCGCTAACATGCTGATATTCAGCGGGTATAATGTTTACCTTGTTCACCATTTTAGTTTAGTTTAGGTTTAAGTGCAGTGGAGGCTGATGGGAATGTCATAATTGTTGGTGTTGGGTCATAAGCCAAAGTACTGGAGGAATTAATATTTTGACCAAAAACGGTGCTAGAAGAAAAGTTAAGGACCGACAAAGTTTGCACAGCTTATCGTCATGGGGACGTGGATGTCTGGGCCAATGTCAATCCGCTGGTACAGACACTTCACCCAAAATCAAAAATGTCAGTCTCACGGTGGTGCTAGAGGAAAGGTCAGAGGATCAGCAAAGTAATTACATTGTGTGGGAACTATTATGTATAAAATTGTTGTGCCACTCCATGTATTAGATGTCAAGATATCACTCTGGATAAAATATCCTTCACTGGATAAGTGAAATCCTTCCAATACTTACTGAGGCCACAAATAAAACATTATAGAACAATGTGTAAAATGAGACAGTTGTGGCAATGACTCTGCTCTTGTTGTATTTGCAATGTATCAAATTAGAAGCTACCAGCAGGAGAGTAGTACAAATATATGCTAGTTGCTTCAAATACCTGGGTTTCCATTTATATGCAGCTCCCTTTTCAGTTGATCATTGAGCACTGGTAATCATAGCACACTGCTGCTCACCATTATGATTTTCTCTGGTTTCTTCTCCCACCCCCAGCCAACCTTTTTTTTTTTCTTGCATGGCGGTCGCATCCCTGTTCAGATGACTAAATCTGACATTTCTGGTGACAGTCTGATGTTGGAGGTGGGATTTTGGAGGCTTTAGGCGTGCTTTGAGAGCGTAGCATAAAGGTTATCCATACCTTGTTCTGTACTGCCAGCAAAAGCACATACTGTTGAACAGCCACCCTTTTCATTTTTCCTTCTTTCTATGTAGTCCTTTCAGCTCAAACAGTGATTGCCAACAAGCCCACCCCCCCCCCCCCCCCCCCCCCTCCCACATTGTGGCAATACATAAGCAAAGCTAGCCACTGTTTCTTTTCCCATCCATTCAGTTCAGGCACATTTGCTCATTCCTCTTGACCTGATGTGAACATGGTGCTTTTCTCTTGCTGCGCCCAAGAAGAATTGAACACATCTCCACAGCCCATATTGTAACTGTAAAGCAGTCGATTGCCACATGCTATCACATCAGCCACTAGCATGGAATAATGCAGTGCAGGCTTTCAGTGATAGAAAGATGCCTATCATTCGTTGCTGAGCTTTTACTCTCCTCAGGGCTACGTGTTTAATATGACTCTACAAATGTGATTTAGTGCCTTGGGACTCAGAGGTTGCTGCTGGAGAGACCTCTGCTGCGTAGTATATGGCAACAGCGTATGTAGGTTAAGGTTGTCTCGCTGATGTTGGATATGTTGTGGAACTGGATATAGCAGAGGTATTCTTACAGGAAAAGGTGTGGATAGTGTTAGGGTTAGAGTACAACCAGCAAGGCTTCTTGCTACACCATCAAGTGCTACAAAATTTGCACACAAAAAAAATTTCCCTGATTATTTCACAATTTTTAGCTGCCTCATTCTTCAGTGATAATTTGGTGTTTTGAGCAGATTTGTCCTCGCTACATCTTTCCAGAAAGCATCCTCGAACAGAGCATCAAATTCATACGACATGTTTCCCTTCAACTCTCATCCCACCCTGTCTATATTCATCCTCTATTCAATTACTTTTTTGGTTTCAGCAGAGACTCGTTCTATACTATATTGCTCTCCGATGCATGTTGCTACCCCACAGATTTATGTCTGAGCTGAAGGATGGCTGTCCAATTTTCTGCATGGATAGCAGTGCTGGTGGCATTGTGTGTGTTTTTAAAAGCTCTTGTCAGACGTACGTTAAGGACGTATGGACCACACAGCCATGTAATTCTTCCAGACACTGGCCATTTCTGTCACATCCTGCCATTAGCTTGTGTATCGCAGTGATTTGTCATGTGACTTCTTTCTTTGTGTGTATAGTGTGTGTCTGTGTGTGCGTTGGTATGCATTGAGCTATATTTGAACCCATAATTCAGTGACTGTGCACATGCATGTCTAGGGTACTTAAATTACTCAAATTACCAGAAAAAAATCTTTTTTACCCACAACTGGCTATTAATTTTCAGAGATAATAAAATATTTTACCACCTGAATGGTCACTTATTCTTGTAAATGGGGAATGAATGCCAAATGGGGAATTTGTCTAACCAGTTACATTTGTTAGTCGCATTTGGCTGATGGTGAAAATTGGTTTTCAGTGACGGTTAAGAAAAAGGCAAAAATTTTTCTCCTTGATTTCAATGGCTTGTTTTTCATGAACAGATTTGGCACATACCAGGGAAAATAGATGTAATAAAAACAGATTGTTCTATATAATGGAGTGCAGTATATAAGCCCCAAAATAATTTACTGTCAAGTCGTCCAAGTGGTTCCACTCCTGCCCCACATAATGTCACTGCTTTTCTCAACTATTCACCTTTTTATATCTATAGTTCCACATTAAACTCACTTCTTAGCTTTAGAGCCCCCATTACAATGGAATCTGTCTACTGTAGAAACTGTAGCAAAAATCCGTCACAAACTGGTAGACCGCTACCCAGCATGAGGTCACACAGCCCATTACTGTGTCGATGCAGTTGTAGTTATGTCTTTCTTTGTAGGCACAGTGAAAGGTTGATGTGCCCCCAGATGACCGCCCCCCCTCCTCCTCCTCCTCACAGGGGTCCTGGGATATCTCGGTTGTCTCCTTCCAGGCCTGAATGGGCACATTGTGCTGCTGCCCGATCCTCCTCTGCAGACCACTAGGTCCTCCACACACACCTGTCAAGCCATGTCCTTGGCGCCTTGGGTGCTGAGACACTCCAGAGCCCCCCGGCTGCACACATGGTTATTGAACCCATGCACACAAACGCACATAAACAGGCACACACACTTAAAAGCAGTCATATAGGAACAAATAAACTCGTGCTTAGGTGGACGTATGTAAAGACACAGTCATGTATAGACAGAGACATACACAATTGAATTTCACATAAACACAGAGCATGCATGCATGCTCATTCACACACACACACACACGCACTCTAAGACTTGAGTTTATTGGAAACACACTTCACTCTCCTCGCCTATGCCAAGGTTATATTCAGTGTGCAGGTTGGCCTCAGAATTCAGAAAGGGTCAAGTTCCATATTTGTCAGGGTGGGGAGGGCAAGGGCACGCAAGGTTGGTTGGGGTGCACATGGAAACAGGGTTCAGAAGTAAACTACCTGTAACTCGATCCACATCTTCAATCAGTTGCAGACTTTCTGTTTTTTGAGAGGGAAGTTATTGGGGTAGTAAATGCCCCTTCCTCGTGTAGTAAATACATTTGGATTGAATTGGAATTGAAATGATTAGTTGATTTAATGAAAATTAATCAGCAACTATTTAAGTAATCAATTAATGATATTAGAGCTTACTCTATTAATTGATTTGTCAATTCACAGAATTGAACTGAAACCATTTTGATCATCCAATAAGTGTCAATTATCAAAGAAAAATGTCAAATACGTTTCTCCAATGTGAGAATTTGCAGCTTTTCTCTGTCTTATATCAGTGTGAACCAAATCCTTTTGGGTTTCTTTGAGAAAATAAGCAGTTGGAAGACGACACCTTGGACTCTGGGAACTTGCATTGGGCATTTTTCCTTATTTTCTGACATTTTTATAGACTTGATCTGAAAAGTCACTAGTTCCAGTCCTTGTTTACATTAAAATCAGTTTGAGAACGACATCATTTTTATTGAAATTGCACATTTGGAGAGCACTGTATAACTCATGACCCACTGAACGTAATCCTCCTTTCTGATGTCTTGCAGCACTCCTCTCAAGTACATCCTCTCTGCACATCTCTCTATGGCCTTGGCCAGTAACCCTCCACAGAACAAATGTGCCTCTCCATATGGCGCTATCATCAAAGGAAAATGTGAAATGGCTGATTGTACTTGCACACAACGTGCACCTTCTTAAAGGACCTATGGTGTCAAGTCCCACTAGTGTCACCCATACAATTTTCCTCTCTATTGACTTTTATGTTCGGCTGCAAGGTTGGTCATCGTGGTGCGCATATGTATGTATTCCAAATAAAGACAAGCGTGATTATCATAATGATATTCCCTTGCTAAGGTAAACAGCTCCATGGCCCAGATGAGGGGAAAATCGCTGTGTGAATATGTGGCATTTCGACAGCTTATTTCTGACGATACATTTCATGCATTTAGTATTGGGCGCCAAAGATATAAAGAATCATCTCTGAGCTGGGATTGCTGTTGAGATCATGTGATAATAGAAATCTCGTTATGGTTTAAGAAGCAACCTACAGCCTACAAAAACATATTTACATAAATATTCAAACACATGAGCTCGCATACACCCACGTATAAAAATATAAAATATCAATTAACATAAACAAGAACACACACAAACAACAACACACACTTGCATGTACAAATACATATATACATCATAATCTGTAGACTCATATCCCAAGGTTCATCCCTTTCCAATTAAGGCCAATTAGGGCCCGGGAATAAGAAAGTCATCCGGGGACAGACTGTAGTGTTCTGCGTTGTACGTCCCTCATCACTTCTTCTCATTGGTATGCCAACACAGAGTGTGAGAGAGAAATAGGACTCGGGGGGGGGTGCGGAGCGGGGGGGTAGGGGGTGGTGGTGGTGGTGGTGGTGGGGGGTACGTAAAGATAAAGACTATACTGATAGTGGAGATGTCGGGAGAGGAGAGGAAAAGAATCCATGACACAAGACGAGTTGATACTGAGAAAGTGAAGAAGCAGAGAATTAGAGTGAGACTAAGGAATGAGAAAGCAGACACATAACTATACATAATCTTTCTGCAGTTGCCAGCGACCTCAGTCTGTTATCAGCTTCCCTGAATTTAATGTGACCCTTGGGGGTAGGGATGCTGCCCATGCATTATAAATGCTGCCCATTGACTTCGGGTTGGTAAGCTTTTCCTTCCTTCCGAACGAGCAGTCCCCGACTGGCTACGGTTACTTAACTGATAATAACAGCACAATATAATTAGTTAAATTTACATTTCATGAACAAAGGGCTTGTTTGCGTTTCACACTTTGATGTAGTGATGAATCACTCTCCTCTGCCTGTACCTTTCTAAAGTGTTGGTACGATTTAAGCATTTAAAAATGTATGTAGCCTTTTCCCTTCTAAGGTGTAATAGTTACATTTGGGGAAAGTCATGGTCTGTTATACTAGAAGTGCAGTTTACCTGAGGGTGTAAACGGAATCTTTATGAAGCCTGCTACTTTCTGTCTCTGAGAGCAGCTCATTTGAAAGTCTGTATAAAGTATGAAATAGCTGCAAGACCGTAAGTGGTCGAATAAGTACAAACGGTGCATATTGCATACTTCGCTCCGGAGTATGTAGGTTACTCACTCCACTTGTAAAAGATGCCACCATTTCAATACATTTTCTTTTCATTAGCCATATCTCCTTTGCCTTTGGCCTCAGCATGCATGGGCCGGCTTGTCAGTTACAGTGTCACAACCACAGGGTCATTTAATTTAGAGCCCTGCTCCGCCGATTAGGGCTTTTGTTGTGAGCGGCCGCGACTACTGTAACATGGGTGTTTGGGTCAGCGATGGGCACAATAGCTTAGTTACTCTCGCTGACTTCCTCACTATTGCCTCTCCCTTTCTTTCTCAGCACATTTTCCACTTGGCTGATAAAATAAGCCACTCTTTGATGAGCTTTCAGCAGGCCACGGTGCTATGCCTCAGTAAATGCTTTTATAGAGACACACCACAGGCTGTCGACTTGGATCAGTCATACAGCGGCTGCATGCGTCCACTGCTTTCTCATATGTGCTTTTGTTTTCATGGCAGTAGTTTTTCTTTTTTTCTTTTTTTTTCTTTTTTTCATACGTAGGCTACAATGATAAGCTGGTGATACAGCCGCAAATGTATTTCAAGAATGCCCAAAAACGACAATATGCAACTTTTGCCTTGAGGCGGCATGAGTATTGTTCGTCCTGCCCTGCTTCCCTTCAGTTGGTCAAATTCATGCCCCAGTGCTTTTCATCTTGATTACTTGTCTACCTTCAAGCCTGGGGCTGAGGTAACTGCACAGCAACACAGGCTGTGGAGAAGCAGACAGCCAAATCTCACAAAAATATGTTAATTGGGTTTTTGTGTCATGTTTCGCTTTTCATTTCTGTTCTGTTTGGTACTATTTTTTTACTGCTTTCTTTAGGCAGGGAAAACCCTGTACTAGTAATTATTTCATACGCTTTTGATCTGGTGTGTAATTACTTGAGATTAAACACAATGTAGTGTATTTTATACATATTTATATGAAACTAAGTTGACAATGACCAGCTCCAACATCTTGATCTATTCGAACAGTTAGTCAATATAAGTACTGACCTTGTAAGCTAATTGAGACATACAGTAGAAGTCAACTCATTCATCTGTATGCTTTCAAGGCAATGCTAGTTCGCTGCTACAGTGCAGAGAATGCATGCACAGAAATACAAGTGAAAGATTGCTCAGATTGTTGTAAAATTATATTTATACCTTGGCCTTCTCTCCCTATTTCAAGTAAACATTATAAAGGATGATGAAACTACATTTTTCGTGGAAGAAAAGCACGGTTACACCCTACATCATTGTCGGGTGTGGTCAGACATATGGTCTGTTGCTCTTGTGACCACATTCGCCAACGATATTCAGCACACTGCGCTGTAATGAATCACTTTTGGGGGTGTGAAATCAAATTTGGGTGCAAGTTCGTGGCAGTGAAAGCAGGATGCTCTGTCTGTGTTTCATCACTTTGTAATTTAGAAAACACTTCTTCCACCATGGGAACTAAAAACTCAGTACAGTAGATAATGCGAAGAAGAAAAAGGCCAAATCATTTCTTCCTAGGGCGTTTTTTTTTTTTCTACATTAATGCTGTCAGGTCGCCAAATACCTCCTCTTGGGCATTTCAGTAATGGGGAATCTGTCACTTAGCGATCCTGGCTGGCTTACTTGACAGTCAAGAAAAAATCTTTCACATTACCTGTTTCTTCTCTGTACTACTGACTGGTAGCGTATCCTTAGCAGCCAGCAAAAAGTTGATTTCCCAGCAAGATAACCCATAACATAAGTACCATATTTTTTCTGCATCCTTTTTAAATGGTGTCAACTGATTAGATTAGTTAATTAACAGAATATAAATTGGCAACTCTTTTGATATACAGCCAATCAACTAAGTCATTTTACAAGAAAAATTACCTTCTTCTCAATTGACTGATCGGTATCATGCCAAGTGCTTAACAAAGACCCCCTTTACAAGAAATATAAATATGTCAGCAGAAGATGGTGTCTTCAACCAACTCATGGAGCTAAAGTTAGATTAATTAGCAAGCTAGTACAGTTCAATCAGGAGAGACTTCAATTTTATATAAGTGGTAATAATTTTATTGAACATGCACAATAAGATGAAAATGTGAAAAATCTTTGGCGCTTAGACCCCATCGTGATGTCTTTATATTTATAAGGGGGAAGTGAAGTATTGTAGAATAGGGTATCCCCCAGAGTCCAGACACTGGTGGTGGTGATAAATAAGGGAATGTTGAGATCTGGATGATGAGAAGAGGAGCAGGCTTCTGGTGATCTCGGGTGCTGATGTGATGAAGTGGAGGTGAACGGGGTGGAGGAGGGTCGCGGCGATTCGCACTGAAATGACAGCTGACGGCGACTGAAAGAAGAACAGATTGGAAGTTTGGCAGCTAAGACATGATAGGCTGATAGAAATCGTGACGGAATCTGATTTGTAACTAAGAATAACACCCCTAATCAACAAGAGCAGGAGAAGCGGGGGAGAAGAGAGAGAAATGAGAATGAATGAATGAGTAATAGATAGTCTTCCTGCTTGAACTTACGTTAAGCTCCATTTAATAAAATCTGTTAGCGGCAGTCATCACTTCAGGCGGCAAAATTGACGGTTGCCTGCTAGAAATGAGAAGCCTGCTTTCGTCTGTGTGGGGAAAAAAAAAAGTGTTTCAAAAATTTAGATGAATTTCACTTGATAAATTTGCCACTTTATCGTTGTAAAGTTTGCCAGGGGTAGCGAGAGTTAGCAGGCAGGGCTGCGGGAACAGTAAATTGCGAGGATTTGCTGCTTTTTCTGTAACTAATGTGATAGCATATTTGGGTTTTGGACTTTTGTCCAGACAAAAAAAGAAGGAAAATTGTTAGTTGCAGCCTTAAACTGGAGGTTACCAGATTTCTCTGTATCAAAGGATAACATTGAAACCTTGTTGCAAGCTATGTTGTCCCCCAGTGTAAACTTAACACAGCCTTAGGTAACTCTACAGTTTCATTAATGAACAACCCTGCATTAATAAGCATCTAACTCACTCAGTGTTGGGTCATCCATGCCTAGTACTTCAATCAAATTGCATATCTTTGGAATGAACATGCTAGTAGTAATGGTACAGGATTGCTCTGAATGCCCGGAACTGCCTGGTGTACATTTCAAAACCCTTTGAAGATATTTTGGAAGCTTGGGCTCTGCTGCCAGTGCTTTAACACTGATGATTATAAGAGAGCAGGTTTGAATTTTGGCTGTGATAGTGAGGAAGATCAGAGAGTTGAGCAATGCTGGATACAGGGGTAAATATGTGTATAAAGGCAGCGTTCAATTTGTAAAATTGCTTTAATGATCATGAATTAAATCTGATCAAAAAAAGGGGTCTGGTGTAAGGAGATGATGAAAGCCAAGTGCCGTTTAAATGTGTGGAATATTATTTTTATTTTCTGTTGTCTTGTGAACTCTGCCTCTCCTTTTTTTTTTTTTTTTTGCAACAGTTTGTGGTTAGGATTGTTGCAATATGGTGTGATTGTTTTCCTTTCCAAACACTTCCAGGCCTGCTAAATGACTGGCAGATGCTCTGTTGACCAAACTAGCTCAGCGGTTCAGCTGAATTGACCTATGGCATCTGCTTTCTCCGCCAAAGTCTAAATTTTGATCAAACATAATGAACAGCAGATTTGATGAAGCACGGAACCTAGCACTTGTTTGGAAGCCAAGCTCAGCCGTCCATTGTGCCCAGATGATATTTGGAAGTTTGGCAATATAATTGAGTTTTTTTTTTTTTTCCCTTTTGTAGTATGTCTACACAGTTAGAAAAAAAATTGAACAATTTTTATCAAGAACACACACACAACATCGAACCTGATGATCACTACAAAAAAAGGACATGATCAGTTTAGTTTGTCTGTGCTTTGTTGATGACTTACAGACATGGAAATGAATAATTGGGTTGTCTACAACCAAATAGTTCTAATGCAATATCTCCTTCATTTGCGTAGTAAACTCAGTCCTACTGATTAAACCTTTTTTAATTTTGGTTTATCATTCAAGACCGTAATCTGCCATAGACACAAATTACAAAAGCATTGGTGCTCATCACTTTTGTGATTGCAGGTGAGATTTAATTAGTTTGCATTCAAGGGGGGGGGGGGGGGGGGGGGTTAAGGTGACATGTTGTTTTGACCCTTGAAGGTGAGGAAAGAACGGTTTTTCAATCTCACTATTCAATCTCACCTCTGTCAAACTCACTAATTCAGCCATAATTAAACATAACCACTTTACTTGTACACACACTGATTTGAGCCCAGCAAAGGTTTACATTGAATACGATGAGTGAAAAGTGTAATGAGAGGAGTGACGTGAGGGCTAAAAGAGAGAAAGTGGCACATAGAAATGATAGATTGATACAAAGGCAAAGAGGCAGAGCAGGAGAGCAAAATGTGCACGGGGGGGAAAAACGAGACGGTGCAAAAGGTGACTGGGGGAGGCAGCCATCAAAATGCTAATGTTGTATGGGATATTTACTGCGGAGTGTTAATGCAGTTTAAAACAGGCTCTTTGTCCTGCAGCCCATCACCAAGCCCCTGTTGGGCCCTAATAAATCAACCATTAAAAGCTGATGTGACCTGAATAGCACTTCATACAGCGGCAATCAGGCTCTATCACCAGTGTGGGAACCAGACAACAGCTGAAAAATTTATGAAGATGCCACTTAATGATGGTCGAGCAAGTAGAGACCAAAATGTAGAGTTTGTATGTGAAGCGGCAATGACAAACTGACACATCTGGCATTAAAACATGATTATTTTTAGTAGCTTTTTGAGCTTTTTTTTTTCTAAATAAATCTATGTCCTACATATGCACAGGCCTCTTAATGGTGACTCACCCGTGTTGGCAGACATTAAAAAGTTCCTCCTACTGAACTGTTTAATTATGTCCCCTGTCACCCATTTTTGAAAGAATAAGTGTTGCCATGTTTTACAGATGCACGACTGTCCTGCTCTGTCTCCTAACCTGCTTCCTCTCTCTGTTTCCTTCCAGAACACAACATGGTTTTATTATCTGGAATGTGATATACAGGATTTGTGTGGAAGAACGTTCAAGAAGCACCTCACGCCAAGGTATTGAACAATTTTATCACCATTTTTGAAAGCATCAGACTTCAGAGGCGAAAGTGTCATGAATACACAATAGACCCTAGATTAAGTGCATAAGCAGTTTCCCCCAACACGGCGCAGTAATGAAGAGCATTCATGTTGGCCAATTGGACTTGGTCTTTGTGCGCAATAGGATGTTTATGAAAATGGTTCATGATAGGTACTCATCTTCATATGCAAATCTGCGGGACATCACTGGTAAGCCTTTAATTTCTGCCGTCAGCGACAAGGAGGGCTTTTTCGTCAGTAACCATACGTATCTACCAAGCGTGTTTGGATTTCATTCCCTGATGCAAATTATGTTTTCGGTGTAATCATGCAAAAGCGCAGCTGGCTTCCATTTCTCTACGCCTCAAGTCTTGCTCCTTGCACCCCCCCCCCCTGCCTCCCCCCCCACCACCAACAAACAAAACCTTAACGCACCAAACGCTTTCTCCTCTCGTCTGTTTGTCATTGTTGTCTTCCGCAACCCTGTGTTTGCTCTTTGCTTCTTGTAGTTATCTCCTTTTCCTTTCCTTGCTCACTTGTCATGCCTGCTAAAGCCCTCCCCTCCTCATCCCGCCGACACACATGCACACACACACACACACACACACTTCCCTCCATCAACCCTCTCCATACTGAATGGAACCACTAGCCTCGGTGCCTCCTGTGGTGAGCCTGGATTGAATTCAATTAGGGAGATTGTTTGCCCTCCAGAGTTTACTGATGGGCTCTGTGGATGATAGGTTTGCCAGCCGACGCCCCCACCCCACCACCCACCCCTCTCCTCACTGAGGCTGAATTCACACCAAACCCTGCAACCCGGCACTACGACACAGGGGGATATAATGGTGGGGGCGTGTTGTTTGAGGTACCGGTGAGATAATGAAATACAATCCAGGAATTCGTGTTGGAGTTACAGATTAATGCATTTAAGGATTTATCAAAACACTATGCAGACAGGATTTTACAACTTTGTAAAGTTTTCACGGCGGCAACTGTTGTATCTTTCGTCGCGACGATCACGAGGTAAGCAGCTGAATACGGCGTTCACGTTACAACGTAATCCGCCAGGAATGTGCGCTCGCGTGTATGTGCTTAGCCACCGCAGTGTGCTGTCGGGTTGCGTTTTGGGAAAAATTTGAGTCCGGTTCAACTTCTTGCCCGACGGATGCTGCATGTTTTTTGCCGGGCCCTATGCAGCCCCCACTCCTGCAGCGTAAACACACTGCCCCCATTCAAATGAACGGGAGGGCTGCCGTTTTTCGCGCATTGCCGGATTTGATGTGATTGCAGCCTTACACACACACACATACCCACACAAACATACCCTGCTATATCCATCTACCCCCTTTTCCCCCTCCATCTGACTCAGTGCAGCCACCCATCCTTCCCTCTCTTTCCTAACAATTTCCTTGCGGCAGTGCATATTGGTTTTTTTGTGCATACATTGTTTACATGGCTTTTCCATCCTGTGTTGATGTTTTTATGCTTTTTTTTTTTTTTTTTTTTTACGGCATCGTATTCAACAAGAACAAGGCATAAAAACTGCCACTGTGGGCGAATGTGTCTTATCACCTTTTTGATAAGAACACAGAAGCTCATATTCTCCATGGGATTGTTTCATGAGAACTGATGGGATGGGAGATTTCAAAGCAGAATAATTGGGAACTACATTTGAGCTCAATCCCAGCAACAACAGACACATTCCAGGATAATCCCATATTTAGTGATACCCAGTGAATGCGAATTAATTTGCCAGTTCGCTAGCATATCCGAGACAGTAAATGTTGCTGACATAGGAGTAATGGCCACATTAGTTGCAAGGTGAAAATAGAATCGTGCTGTCATTTGAATAACATTGAGAGCAGCAGGCGGTAGTTGCGCGCGGCAGTGGCTTGAGCTTTTTTAGATATGAAACGTAAATCTGGTCCAGACATAATGGCCTCTGTGTCTTTCCTGTGTGGAAACACATTTCAGTGACTTTTCCTGCAACCCGCTGCTTCCCTCCAGATATCATGCTGTGACTGTGTACTGGTGCTTCTCAGAAATCAGATACTGTATTAGTGGTGAAAGATGTCAAATGAATTAAAAGCTGGGGATCGGTTTGATGATAAATATCCTAACGCAGCCCAACATGAAATTACAACCTTCATTTGATGCACCTTTTTTTTTTTTTTTGTCACCTTGGATTAAGTCTAATCTACTTCAGGGAGGTCTTTTTAGGGAGGCAAGGACCCCTTCCTGAAACACAGCTCAATTTTTTTTTATTATCATTCATCCAGAAAATTAATCAGAAATTAAGGATATTTTATTAAATAGTGTAGCTCTTAAATATGTAATAAGCAATAAAACATAAAAAGGACTTAATGTCTTAATGTTAATGCACCTGAATGTAACGTATCTTTGACTTCTGGGTAAATTCTGCTTCACACGAGGCTCCACACTGTAGTTGTTTTTTTTCATCAGACAATATGTTTGTAATTTAGGTTTGTGCCAAACATCAAGAAACCATCTTTCTTTGTACATCAGGAACAGTTTGCGCTGGGCCTCATGATTACACTGCAATCTGTTTTGGAAAATAAAAAGAGAATCGATCACGCAGGATCATTTTCACCTCACTAATCCAGAGGTGTCCATGCAAAATGTCCCAATTAAAAAAAATCTCTCTAGTGAGCCTCTGTTCAGGCATATTTGCGAGTCCGTTCCAAAGTCGAATCATATCGCATTTATGTTTGACATTTGGTGGTTCCCATCCCATATCCCCACTAATGGCCAAAGCTGGCGTAAGTTTATGAACTCCCGAATAGGGTTGTAATGCACAGGGCTATAATTCACATGTTCACGGAACCCCAAAATGCCATTTATTCACATAGTTTGACTTTGACTAGCTGCTGAATGAACTCAAACACAAATATATAAAAACCTGTTCCACTACAAAACCTCTTTTCAGCCTCGTTAGAGAGCATGAACCTCTGCGCTCTCCTGCAATGCTTAGCATACCCAACGTGGTTGCCCATAGCATCCGTCATTCAAGTGTGTTTGACCATAATGGCCAGTGATGACATTACCCCTGCCAAGTTTTGGTTCTGTTATCTTAAAGCTCTGCCATTTGTTTTCATAGTGTGATCCTGGCCGGACTTCTCGAAATGATGCAAAACAGGTCATTTGAATGGAAAAGGAGAGAAATCCTTTTGGCCGAAGTCAGCAGTGTGCTTGAATTTGAATCCTGTCCAGAGGTAGTTGACTTTGTTGTTGCGTCCTGTTACTTGGGCGACTACCGTCGGCACCGAAGCAGCCTGGCTCAAGGATACCGTGCGGAGCTTCAAAACCCTCTAAATGACCAAACATTGAAAAGGCACACATTGCTTGATGTAGTGGCAGATAATAAAAACCATGTTGACTCTCCGTGCAAATTGCTGTTGTCTTGACAACAGCAACCTGCGGGAAATATATTTGCTGAGACATGTTTGTGGTCATTTGGTCCCAATAGGAGGAGAGTTCATGTGAGAACACGCAGCAACATGCAGCTGCATGAAAATGTCACGTGGGCTTCTGATCTAGACTCATATAAATATAAACTGTGAGAAACGATGAATATATTTTGCAAACATACGATGTGTGTATGTGCTGAATTTGCTACATTATATGAATATTGTTGATTTGAACCTACTATTATTTAGGCTATTTGTGTTTGGCTGCCTATTTTTGAATAAATTAGAGGTAGATCCACACAAGAAGTCCCCACACTTGGACGTTTATTTGATTTTGTTTGAGCTACTATTTTGTTCTAAACTTAAGGCAGCTGTAACTTTAATTATTCAGTGTTGTTGAGTTCTTTATATGTATCTGTGTGTGTGCTTGATTAGCATATGTGTGTATGTCAGCTACATATATGCATGTACTTCTGCTTAATGATGTGTCTGCTGAGACATTGCACTCCACCCCTTTCCGATATAATATTTATGTCTTCAGTGGCCTTCCATCACTCTCTTGAAGTGCATTATCATGATAAAAAAAAAAAAAAATCTGATTTCTGCATGCATGCATTTTAACTCTCGCTGAATAAAGAATACTGATATACCCCGCGCTGACACATTCTTTAGAAATCAATATCTTTAGCTAGTGTTAGTTCAAAAATGAAAAGATCTTAACACTAGTCCTAGAAAAATACACTTTTGTGAGCATTTCTCTCTCCCGCACTATCTCGCACACACAAACACATACAAACGTTGTGTACTGCCTGTCACCGCACACCTCGTCAGTCCCAGAGGGGCTACGCAGGTGAACGTTTCACTTGTCTTGATTGGTAGAGGTCCCTTCGACCACGGTGCCCCCTTAAGTCTGACAGAGAGAACGGTAAATTTGGAGCTGAGCTATTTCGGTATGAGAAGGGGTTACTGGGATGTTAGCGCAAGTGTCTTGTCATGTGCCCGGCCGTCTCTCTTGATACCTGCCCTGACAGTTTCAGCGTCTTAATAAAACAACACCCTTGACAGTGAACTCACACAGCAGCTCCAGTGGTCTCTCTCCATCATCTTCTGCCAGCCCTTCCGCTCCTTCGACTCCCAGTGTGTCTCCCCGTTGCTCCCCGCCTCTCCGTGACCATTTATGCTAATGTAAACGAACAGGACGATCTGTTGATGACGATTAGATCCAAGCGCTGCGCGCACCTCTGGGGCTACGCTGATATCATCTGACATGACAGACGAATCCAAAGCAGCAATGGCCCTAATTTGAAAGTCACTGATGTTATTTGAGCTCCGAGGCATTGGGCTAGAGATATTGTAAGTGGGCTGAAGTCAGTATTTACAGTCACATGTTGATGTAGTGGAAGCCGTTCAAATGTATCTAGTCCAGAGAGATGCCAACTAACTCAGAAGAGTTTTTCCTTTTTGGTTTTTGTAGCATTGAGTCTCCCTTGAACTTGCGCTGCACCCTCCCCAAAGCTTCAGCTCCAGCAAGGTGTGCGGCTCTAATCAGCCCTGTTTGATGTGCGGAGGCAGCAGGCTTTACGGAGGAGCCAAGATCTCTTAGGACATTAAGGGGAGAGGAGAAGAAGGAGAGAAAGAGATTACTGCTGGTCTTTTTATAGAGGATCACTCCATCTTGTCCTTTTTAGCTCACTCATTAGTTCTCGCTTCCCCCCGGAGGGTGATTCTCTCTTTCTGTCTCTCACCAAGACCAAGGCCACTTCCGTCACTTTGGCAAGGAACCTGTCTGGCGAGCAGTTAACCAAATATGATTCTCCAACCTTTTCCTCATTATCAAGTCACAGTCAAAATTGCCTTGTGTGGTCAGAGCTACTCCCGTTTTGGCAGGTATGGAAGAAAAAAAAAAAAAAAATCGTCCCAGGAGGGGAAAGGGGAGACAGATGAATAATGATTGCACACGCTTTCCTTTGTTGGCAGCAGAGGCTGTGGAGCCCCATGACATGCCTTTTCTTCATTTTCTTCCCCCAATTCCCTCCATTTCCTCCCTCCCTTTGGCTAGTACCTGTGAAATCAGACATCCCCCTGTGCCCGTCAAAAAATAACCAACACTCTGCCACTCTGCAACTAGCTGTCAGGGGAGTTCACCGCCTGACATCCGGCGTACACGCTGAGGTAATCAGAAGTTGTCAAATGTGAAGTGTCCTCTGCTGTAACCGAGGAGTGGGCTGTGTTTGCCTGTCCAACGCCGGAGCATTGGCTACAGTGTAAGTGTACTAATGGCCTCTTTATCAACAGGGATCATTAAATAATGTCCTGCGACTGCATATTTGGCAGCAAAATCGTTGTTTAGCAGAGGAAAATGGAGACACAGATGGATAATAGGAGCTTGTTGTCACTGCCAGCCTTACTAGCTATTCCAGTTGTGTGATGGAGCGCTTTCATGACCTCTTATGATTATACATCGTTTTCAAGTACACAGAATGCTGTTCCTTTTACATATTCCCAAGTGGTTCATGAAAATTTAATTTACATATTTGTTCTCCATATGCACAGCCCGCTCCTTAGCCCCTCTGAGAGGAAGCGCATGTCTTATAAAAACGCAAGCAGAGGAATTATTGATTTGCATCTGTTTATCTGGGATGAAGCAGGGCACCTCCCTCCTGTCAGCCCTGCAGTCTGCGTTTGAAGATCCCGAAGGTGCCATCACTCCCGTCTGTCCTTTTTACGGTGGCTCTAAACCACGGACAGGGGCTGCAATCTGTTTCCGCCCTCCCTTGAATTTTATTTACAGCCCCAGCCTGGCAATAAAGCCCAAAATTTATGACTTACTTTTTAATTAGAAATAATGTCTTGTAGAGTTTCAGTGATGGATGGTTTAATCAATATATAGAGCGAGGCTGGCCCAATGATGAACGTCGCTATTGACAGCGTGCAGAGTAGCCTAACTTAACACTTTGTCTTTCAAAGAAATATGTAGTGTTTTGTTTGGTGATGGAAACTGTACACTGGCCCTTTCTGTGTCTCTCGTCATTCTTTCTCCTTCCATTTCGTTGTCCTGCTATTCTGTCAACACTTCTTTTTTTTTCCCTCAATAGGCAGTGTTTTCTCCCGAATGAATCAACTTCCTCTGTCACACTGTATTTAGGCGATTATACTTCAGTGAAACCTCATTGTGTTGTGCGCCGCATTTGCTCAGGTTTTAATAAAAATAAGTGCTAAAGGTGGGTTCTCTTGAATGGAAACTGAAGTCAGGAGGAATCTCAAATAGGTATCTACCTATTTGAGAATTGCATTCTTTAGTGGGTAAAGAGATTTTTTTTTTTTCCTTTAGTTCAGAGAAAAGAGAGACCAGAAAGGATTTTTCAAGTAGAACAATTAAATAGGAATCAAGAGAAAAGGATTTGTTTCCTGGCTCTGTGGATGATTGCGTAATATACACCGGGGATGGAATTATGGCACTTGACAACTGAAGTTCAATTTTGTCACTTGTGGCTTATTGTGAAGTGCTCACACGCGGCTGTGCAGAACTCCGTGTGGCTTTTTAATTTGCCAGACAATGCCAAACAGTGATCAGACACGGGGAGTGTGTTAACGTGACAAAACAGACACATTTTCTCTACAGATGTCGATGTTGTGAAGGCTTTAAAAGAAATGTAAGGCTGTCGCTTGTTATTTGTGTGATAATTTTACACCAAATTTTCCCTCAGACATCAGGTCACACGCTGTAATCGATATGCTACTTGTACGGTAAAGTTGCATGTTGCAGCAACACTGTTTACTTGGAAGCAGAGAATGGAACTCCAAATTGAAAGTGATAAGTGATGAAGTTACACTCAAAACACACTTAGAACTTTTGGACCGCAACCAACCAGTTGGGAGCCACTGATTTAGTGTATAAAAAAGAAACAAAATGGAATAATGTTCACCAAAATGTCTGAGAACCAGAAGTGATATCTGCAAATGTCTTGTTTTATCTGACCAACAGTTCAAAACTCAAACATACTTACTTTACAGTGATATAACAAAGAAAAAAGCTCCTCAGAGTTTAGACTTATCAATTAATCGACTAACCGTTTCAGCCCCAATTGTGCACATTTCTGTCATAATGGTGACTTTCGAGCCCTTATCTGTGTATTTGAAGAATTTGAACACTGATAATTCTTATTTGTAGTGTCGAAAAAGAGGTAGACAGAAATGCAGTGAAAATGAATGAGCTGGAGGCGACACATACAGTAGACTGCACCAGGAGCTGTAAAACAATAAAATGAAATCCTTCCAATCTATTTGCACAGGTGGTTTCAAAAGTCCTCCACAGTACGTGTTTGTTAGAAACAAAGACTGAAGGTGAATTAATAAGTGTCCAGAATGTTCGCGTCACTGTCACAAACAAATAGTTGTATTGATTTTGACTGTAAAATGTAAATCAAATAGACTGATGCAGCAGCAGTAAGGGCGCTGTTCCTGAAGAACTTTATACTTCCTGCTACCATGCAGACCACCTACCTTAAAGAAAACACTAATAGACAGGATAATCTTATCCGTACGCACACACACACAGACACACACACCAAAATAATATCACCTGTCCTCTAAGACCAAGCACAATACCTTTCTTTCTCATTGATTAGTGTAGCATTCACTGCCCAGGGCAGGTAGAGGCCTTAATAATGACTTTATGCTTTGTTTTCATGGTCTTTGGAATAGAATAACCATGGATGACATAGATCCCATGCTATGAGGCCCTCTAGTCAATGGTTAACTGTTCAGCGGCGATTCAAAGCATCCGGGCTCTGTCGCAACTGACCGCACTCCTGTAGATCTTGACCTAGGTATGTTTTCTTCACCCTCCTCTCCCCTCCTAGCCTCATTTCCACTCTTTTTTTTTTCCATCCCCCTCCTTCTGCTGGCATGTCTTAGCTTATCTGCCTCCTTTGTGCAACATAAGCTTGTAGATAAGCAGTATATTGGGCCGGGTTACTCATGTCTGTCTTGTTCATTCATCAGAATCCTCTAATTCCCCCCAGAAACCTATTTCCCAGACTGCAGGTGGCCCGTGTTGTAACACAGAGGGCACGCCTGATCTCTCCAAAGCAAGCATAGGCATTTAGTCACCGCCGCCGCTTTTGTATTCCCTACGAGTGCCGGTAATGCCCCAATATGTATGTGCACTGCGAGTGTACACATGACTAATCTCAGAGACAGTGTAAAAACATGCCAATGATAGGTACGCAGCTTTAGCCGAGATTAGCCATGAAGTCAGGAATTATTCATTTGTTGTATTTGCCCCTCCTTTATTCCCGGCTGACAGATATGTGGCACGTACAAAGTAAACAGAATCCTACTGGGATCTTTAACCGTGGTTACCCATAAGCCCTAAAGTCCACAGGTGTTTCCAGTTGTGCCTTCAAAACGTGTAGCCTCCAGCAGGCTTTAGGTTGTCTTTTTTTCAAAGAATGACCCAGTTCTTACAATTCCGTGACATGTGTTAGAGTAACATTCACTGGGAACGAACGCTGCAAATCTAAGTAAGAGTAATGCCACGAGACTCCGGCCGGGCCTGTTCACCGGTCAGGGTCACTGCCAACCATGATCTCTGTTCTGGGCAGTTAATTAGGAATTAGAACATGGCATGACCCGCAGGATGTTCTCCATGGTTAGAATAATGAACACCTGGAAATGGCAAGGAGCAAGTGTGTGTGTATGGGGGGAAAAAAAATAAAAAATCATTTGGCTTGTGCACAAGTCATTCCATTAAGACTTTTGAACTCCTGTGGCCTTTATAATTACACTTCAACATTTTTCCTCCCTGTCTTCCTACATGAAAGTATTATTGTTTTATTCACTTTGAACAATTTATGGGTATGAGGTAGTTTTCCCTCCGCTGGATAAATTGGATTCCAATTTGACATGTGATCTATGGTAAAATACCGTTAGCGATACACTGAAATTTATTAAGCACAGATTGAATTTAATGCAATCTTACCCGGCGCCAATGAAATTATATGAAAAACCAATTTAACTCAATTCACTGTTTACATTAATGAAATTGTTGTAATTTAATGATGTGATGATTCTTTCAGGTTTAGCATCATTCCTTAATTTTATTAAGAAAATCTATCAGGAATCCTATTGAAAGGTGAACTTATTGGTCACTTATTGTTGTTGAAGACCATTAAAAAAAAAAAAGCCTCTCTTGACAACCACATTTCATAACGCCATTTCAAATATGCCTGTAACAGAAAGGAAGTCAAAGTAAAAATACAATTCTAGAAAAGTATGACCTGCGATAATGCATTGTGCAAAAATAAGCCCCTATTTTTTTTATTATTATTTGGGGAGCTTTCAGTAAGTTCTTGGTGATTTCTGTGCTGCCTGATTATATCTAGAATTCCATTTTGTGTTGTCAAAACAAAAAAAAACTGTCTCAGTGTTGTTTGTGTATTCAGAGCGGGATGCAGCACAGGTGGAGCGTGGGTTCCACAGCTAAAAATACAGACCATAAAAATTACATATACAGGCTTTCTTTAAAAAAAAAAAAAAATCCAATTTAACCTATAATTATCATATTGCCTTTCTGGTGCAGCTGGTGTGTTCATGTGGGGCGACAGCAATTTTAACATTCTCCCTGTGCATAAGGCTTAGTTTTGCTCCCGTCTGCCATATCATAATCATTTGGCCCAATGCCTTGATTCGAATTGGTGAATTGTTACACCCCGACTTGGTAGAGTATGATACATCTGCTCACAGGCCACATTATTTTATCAGCAGCATTTGCAGGTCATAGTGCAGTGCAGAAGGTGGTGTTTTTTCTCCCCCCCCCCCCCCCCCCCCCCCCCTCTGTCTGTGCTGGCAGTGAGTACGCCCCAGTACACACAGTCCCTAGATGCAGTCTGGCAGGCCTAGTGAATCATCTTCCCGTCACAGGTGGTGGAAATACAACAGCGGGATTGGCAGTCCAAAGGTGGCGTCTGGCCCGCTGTTGAGTGAGGTGTTTGGCTTGCTTCCGCTGGAAATGAGGATATGTCATATTTTTTTTCTTGCAAGAGAAGAAAAGTAGTCGTACAAGTTTCTCTTTATCTCACTGCCCTGTAAAAAAAGTAAACCAGTGATACTGTAGATTTGACGTAAAAACACTCACAGGATTGTACATTCATTTCCAAACAGATTTAGAATCAGCCTGCTCTTCTGCTTTTATCACGGTACAAATCTTAGCCCTGATTGTTTGTTTGTGCGCTCGCATGTCTGTCAGTGTGGGTGTGCTTCTCTTGCACTCGTCGTGTGTGTGTTTGAGAGGCTGTTTCATCTGGGCTCTTGTAGGAAGGTGGTTTTTGCGAGGGCCGCTGATCAAAGGCAGAATACTCAGGGCCAACAAGGGCCCAGTGCAAGCAGCAGATGTTTCCCGTCTCTGTTAGCACCTCAGTTAGAGCTATCCTTATTTAACCGGCTCCGGCTAATGGCCCTCGCCGGTGTCAGATACACCAGATCGCTTTTCTTCTCTTTTGTGTGCGGAACGTGGGACAGAACGCGAAACGCCGGGGACATCTTGTTTCCTCTGTGACACTCTCATTGTGCTCCTCTGTGAATTTTTGGCCAGAAAAATCCCTTTCACAGTAATTGGGTGTGAATGAAACATTTGTGCTTGCCTATTGTCTACAGTACTATCTTGCATTCAGGTCAGTGGTTAAACAAGCCAAGAGAGAGGGCAGGACAGGGTAGAGGAAAAACTGGGTCGTTGGTTCGCAGGTTGTGTAGTGCAAAGTGGAAGGGATCAAGAGAATATTTTGAAGAGAGAACAGTGTGTGAGGAAAATGACAAAAAAAAGTATCTATTGTACTTTGCAGACAATGAGAGAAGCAAAGAAAATAGCTGCAAAAAGCAAGAAAGAAGAAGCACTTTTCAGGAATAGCAGGCAACAGATATGATTTGCAAATATGTGAGAGTAAAAACAATGTGAAAACTAGAGCGCTGGTGAAAAAAGGGAATACAAAGTGGACAAGAATATCGGTTTAATAGAAACAGCTAGCATAGGTCCAGGTTCTTCATACGGCGTGCAGGAGATTGATTGAGAGATTTGGTGGGCCTAATTGTGCTGCACCATCTGCCCAAGTTACAGAACCTGCCAGGCATGTGACAGTTTCCAACAGGCTCGCTGACGAGCAGATGTGTGCAGGAGTGTGTACGCGAGCATGTGTGTGTGCGTGTGCGTGCGTGTGTATTTAAGCACGTCAGACCCTCGTTACTTTGTGATCACATCTTTTTTCAGAGAATTAAGACAAGAATTCCTGTCTTGAATTACAGAGAAGTGACAAATGCAAATGCGCATTGTGTATTTTTTACATAATTAAAACTCCCTATGTGTAGCTGCTGTGGTACTTTGTTGCGTATCAGTATTGTTGGAGTGGTCATTGTTGCTGTCAGTATTGTTATTGATACAACAGCCCGACAAATGTCACAGGCACAGAATGGATTTCCATAAATCAATCAACCATTTCCCCCCCTCCTCAATTACGCAATGAAACAGATCACTAGTGGAATTAAACAAAAGAAACGAATAAAATGTTCTGCACAATACATGTATACTAATTCCACCAATAAATAGATTTTGTATTCAGTGAGATGGCCAACGAGGGAATATATTTCTAACCAAAAGTGCAGTCATCACATGTTTTAACAATCCTCAGGAAATCCTTATACAATAAATGACCACTGGGATTTGTCATGTGTCATTTTAAAGGAATAGTTTGACATTTTGGGGAAATACACTTATGCTCTTTCTTTCTGAGAATTAGATGAGAAGATGGATGCCACACTCCTGCCCCTACACGTTTGGCTTAGCTTAGCACAAAGCCTGGAAACTGGGAGAACCAGCTACAGCACCTCCAATTAGCATGTTATATCCTTTATATCTCAGTCTAGCTGTTTCCGCCCGTGTCCACTCTTTATGCTAAGCTAACCTAGCTGAGCTGCTGGCTCCAGCTGCATTCTTACTGTACAAACACAAGTGTGGTATCAATCTTCTCATCTAAGTCTCAGTAAGAAAAAAGCATATTTCTCAAAATGTCTACCTTTTCCTTTAAGTGTTATCCTTTAAGACCACCAAAATATGCCACACCCCCAGTATATACCAGCCAATTCTCAAATGGAGAATATAATTTGTAGTACTGAAAAAAAATCCAACCATAAAAATCAGTATAATCAGTACAACACAACCTTCAGTAGTTCAGAATATTCTGTGCTAGTGACTAAATGAATAACAAAACCCAGGGTTGAATCAGTAATGTCATGGCAATACTCAGTAATTTCACTAAAGAGTGATGTGAACAAAGACTATGAACTTTTCAGGGCCAAAATCTGCGTGCATTTAAAAAAAAAAGAAAAAAAAAGGAAGCTGTTCCATTAATCAAGCGATGCTGCTCTCTGCTTACAAATACTAAAAGTGATAGGATTTGCCTGAAATTGGACACCTTTGTCTTGTCAGAGGGGGGGGGCACTGGATTAGCAAATATGGTAATTGCATTTGCATATCAAATCACCAACAACTATCCCTCTGCTGCTTTGTCCATGGAAGGGCTTTGATTTGGCTTTATCATCCCCTCATTTTCCGTCTGATTTAGAAACCTTTTAACTATCAAAGTGTCTTTTATCGTTACTATTATTACTATTGCAAAGGCATCTTTTCTTTATATAAGAATTGACATATTTCAGTAATGTCATGAAAGGGGTTTTGTTAGGCAGTCGGCTCATGGCTTTCGAAAAACACGCAGTTTTCATTCATTGCTCCTTATAAAATCCATCTGATCTCTGTTGTCCCCAGTGTGAATGTTTAACAGGCTTATTCATTGAGTTATCAAGCCGCAGTATCTGCAGCAAAAACCAAACAAACAAAACAACAACAAAAAAATACATGGAATCCTTGTAAATGTCTAACAGCCATCCGAGCCACTAAACATGACAATAAAGTAATGGATTGTTAATTTACACACCAGGCGTGGAGATTTCACTGGTCCCAATCCTGCCAATGATGGTAAAAATCTGACAGTTAGAGCAATCGTTGCTTAAGCATGAAAGTGAAATGCACCCTCAAATGGAAGTTGATGAAAAGTCGGGCCGTTGAACTGCAGACCAGAAAAGAAAAAGTCATGCTACTGTCGTCATATTTGTGTCTTTCATTATGTTCTGCAACCCAGTCTCCCTTCCTTGATATGGCCGCAGACGACAAGGGACGTTGGCATGTGTTTCATATTCTGCATACTCGTATCCCCAAGTCCCTCTCGTAATTATTATTCAGTAGATGCACTGTTTGGCACAAGGACAAAAGTTTGCATAATTTATGCAAGGCCGTCATCAATTTTTGAAAAATGACCCCGGCTTTTTCTTGTGCTTTTAACTAAATAGATGTACTCCAGCCTGGACATAAAACGACCGCAAGGAACAGAGAAAACTTTATTTATATCTTTACCTAAACTTTGAACCAATGCACACTCTATAGAATATATTAGGGTCGCTATGTCCAGCTCAAATAAATTCTACTTTATTTTACTCGTTCTGTGCTCTCCCATTGGGATAACACTACTAAAGTATATGAAAAATTCATTTTTTTTCTGCCTCCTGAAGAAGTCAGCTTCTGAGATAAAGTATTTGGAGATGAGCCGGGTATGATAACATGCTGCACACTTCCTCCGGATGTGTCTCTGAGGGCTCTCACCTGAGGACTTGGAGTTATTTCCAGCATAGTGCTCAAAGGAAAGAGGTCCTCTGAGTAATAAAAAAAAAAAAAAAAAAAAAAAAGGACTTTGTTATTTCACATCCCAAGAGAAAGTGCTCTATTTACTTAAATGAAGAAGAGGACGATGTAAATAAACCGCCTTTTCTCATGTCCACACATCCCATTTTCCACCCTTTCCCCCTAATCCTGGTTGTAAATGTTTTTCCATAGGATTGTCCACTGGTTTGGATTTCAGTAATCTATGGCTTGGACATTGTAATCCATTTATGTTGCCAGAACAGAGAAGGGGAGTTGGATGTTTATACTTTTTTCTGTCTCTTCTGTTCATGTCCTCTAAAGACGGAAAACTGGCATTTGTCCTTTAATTTCTAAATAGGCTATGCTTAGTGAACAGGAGACCATTATCCAGAATTCTGGAGGTAAATTGCAAGATTGAATAATAAGCTTCTTGGCTTCTCTGCCTCTGCCTTAGGTACTTACTGAGGGACATATCTAATCTCCAAAAATGTGATTATTATATTTTATTCATATGGATACATTTGACTTTTTTTCTATGTCTATTTTAACATTGCTCATAATTTCTTTACCTATTTCCCATCATATTTGACCACTTTAATAAATCTTGCTAGCTGAAACTATGTTGCAACTATCAGCCAACTAGTAATTTCTATTTGTAGAAAGTACATATTTGGTGCATACCTGTATGATGTTGCCACACAGTCGTTTCAGTAATGATTTAAAGACGTAGTAAATGGGCTATGTTTCCATTTCAGGCCGAGCTCATCAGATCATATTACTTTTCTCTCCATGCAGACTTAGCATTTCCATTTAAACCTGCTGTTTGCATCCGTGGAACCAATCAATAACCCAGCAGAGTGTTATTTGCATGGTAAGTCCTGTAGACAAAGAGAGAGAGAGAGAGAGAGAGAGAGAGAGAGAGAAGTACTGCTACAGAAGAAAGTCTTTTTTTTTTTCTTCTGCTATACTCTGTAAGGTTGTTAGAGAGCCGTTTGCCCTTTGGCCTTCAAAAAGATCTGTTTGGGTAGAATAAATAAAAGTAGGATTCAGTGACGTTGACTGTGCTTAATAACCGTTTGACTCTGCACAGGAAAATTGAGGGCAACGATGCAGAAATATTTTGAAAATGACTTACTAGTGTTCTTGCCCAATCTCTCTCTCTCTCTCTATCTTTTTTTTTTTTTTTTTTTTTTTTCCTCAAGGAAAACAGATCGATGTGCTTCACTTGGTTACGGGACCCTTGGGATATATTATTTGTCAAGCAGCACCAAAGCCAGGATTTTTTTGCCAAGATTTCAGGATGCCGGACAAATACATCAGATGCATCTCACTTCATAGGATGACCTCCAGAGCTGTGGAATTTGAATACATACATATTAACAAAGAATAATATTTTGTCACGGACAGTCATCTATTGTCTTCTCAGATTTGAGCCTGATCATTTATTACAGCTTATAAGAACTTGTGTGGGGACAGTGATGGAAGACCCTGAATACTCAACTGTATTTCTTAGTGAGTTCTGCTTCAAGATAAAGAATAGGCGGCTTCAGCTACTTATTACCACATACTGTAGTGTTCAAAGCAAGGGTGTGCTGATGTTTGTAACCTTTCCTGAGGTCTTTGGGAGGAAGAAACTTTAAAAATACCGGAAATAATAGCTCAAGGATACATTTCTTGTCTTTTTTTTCAGCTACAGTGACAGCTTGAGTTTATTCTTTTGTCAGTTTAGAGAAACCTTCGCTGACAGTTGATATGAGGCCATATGGCACTCTGAACCCTCAAACTACAGTCGTCTTTAAGTGTTAAGGGCTTTGTTTTTCACACTAGCATGAGGTCCATTGTATTTATAATTCATTTAGCGGAAGGGCAAGCTTCATTCAGTAGATGGGACATTATATGCATATTTAAACAATTTAACACCCACAAACTGCGGCGCCTTGTCTCTGCTAATACACCACAACATTTTCATTTTTTTTCCCTAGCTGTTTGAAGATGTGACCCAGGATATGTTGCCCTATTAGAAAGCAATAACGGATAAATTGCTTTGTAGATGTATAATAAAGGAGCGCTGTGAAAGACTGCAGGCGCTAAATAATTTCATTCTCAATCGTTCAAATATGACATTACATTATTAAAATTTAAAAGGCAGTGTTTTTTTGTTTTTTACCTGCAGGATGTTACTGTGTTCATTTGGAGGGAAGTATCATATGCAAGTCTGACTCATAGCTTAGACGTTATCAGTCAGTACATTTGTACTGAGTGGGGGTATGCGTCTAACACTTGTTTCCTGTCATGCTCAAGCTCCATATGAACACAGATGTGCATTCATTGCCTCTCACACTCAATTTAGCGTGAAACGTGAGCCAAGTTTCAGACTCCGGCTTAATAACTGAGCACTGGTGTTTAATGTGTGGGTCATGCTGTCGATGCGGTGTGATGTGCATGTGCCCCATGTGAGTGAAGACATACTTTGACTTTGGCACGCTTTACGTGTTTGGATTACACAGTACTGACATACCGCTGTAGGGAAACTGAGCTACTCAAATCCCACTTGAAGTAGAGCAAAACAACAGCAAATTTTGCCCAGAGGTTATGGTTCCTCCTCATTCAGCCAATCAGTGGGAGCATGAGCACTTAACGGTGGTGATATTCAGCTCGTTTTCAGATTCCAGGTGGTACCCAGCTGCCGCTCCAGATTTTTATTTTTTTTTTAAATGTAACCTGTACACACAAACAAATGTAGTTAGCTAATTCTTGGAATTAACACCTGTTAACTACTGTAGGTAGTATGCCAGTTAGCTGGCCATGCTAATGATTGTAGCTTACATTAGAGCAGACAAGCACACTGTTTATTTCATTCCTTACACTTTTGCTTTTGTGTTTTTAGTTTTGGAAAGGCTAGGAAAAAAAAAGACACCACCCTCCACACTCTTTAAATGCAGAGTATAGCTCCTGCTACAGCCTCATGCACACCGCTTCAGCATGTGGAGAAATCCTAGGTGCCGCGCCTGTTTATGGCTGCTAAGCTACGATTGGACAGTCGCTGTTCTGGGGAGGGGTTTAGTGAATAATCAGTGGACTTCATTGCATGGATGCAGGTGTTTGCGAGCCGCGATGCAACCCACCAACATGATAAGAAACATTTACATAATACTAAACAAACATAATCTGCAACATTAATTGCTTTTTCAAGATACATAAAGCACAAATCAGTCGCATTACGTTTTAAGCAGTTTAATAAAAACTGTCATAAAATCACAGTCACGTTAGTCCACTAAATCTGAATGAATGCTTACAAAGCACATTTATGTACGGGCTGCCTCCAGCTCGCCTTATTCCCACACTCACACACGCTGCTTCGTCTCACTTCAAGTCATTTGAATTTTTAAGGGATCGTCAAAGAAACTGTCAGCATCAGCGTGCACGGTGGAAATCACTCAAATGCACTGAGTTATTGGTGCCATTTGCGGCAGGCATTAGCGCGTGGATACGGGCATGGATCACTGAGGTGTGCTTCAATCTGAATAATGATTTGCAGAGTCAGACTGAACAGAGGACATTTCTCCGTGTCACTCCAGTTAACATGTGCCCTTTCCGTTCTGGTGACAGGTCCCTGCGTTTGACAGAATGTCTGCTGGGAAAGTTGTGGAAATATCTTGTGTGCTGTTGTCCGTACCAAAACTAAATTACAGCCACATGGCATGTAAACGCAGCGCTGAAAAATACTATTTTAAAGAAACGAAATGTCACTGGCCTTATTTTATAACATATCAATAGAAAAGGGCACTGTAATCCAGATTTCTAATAAAGCAAAGTGTTAATGTGGTCTGAATCAAGCTCTCATAGTCAACTGTACATAGCACTTGACATTGTCCTCTGACATTATGCCTGCTTTATTGTTATTTTTATTTGAAAGTAGTTTAATTATCTCCACTACCTCATTGTCAGTATCCAATTTGTGCAACTCTAGTATCATAAAATTGCATTAGCCTTTGTGAACCTCATTTTCCATTATGAGGATTCAGAGAAATCTTTGTAATGTTCACAATACAGCTAATGCACAGTGCACAGTGGGAATACACACTTATTGGGAACGTGTTTGGACGGATGTGTGATTCAGCTCTGGCCAGTGCGAGGGTCAAAGCAGACGCCACCTATGTGCAGGTAAGGCTGCAGAGATTGGAGCATAAATGATTGGAATTCACGCCCCTGGGCTTTTTTCTTAACACAGTTTAGACAACAGAAAACAAGAGCACAGCAGTACATGTTGCCATCATCAATCACCTCAGAGACTCAGTGGCAGTGATGCGTCAAAAGGATGAAAGCCATGATTCTCAATGATAGGGCTGTTAAAAATTCAGGCTCCTGAGCGGATGGCATCAAGATATGTTGTGGGAGGAGACGCCATCAGAGCTGAACCGGAGGGAAAACTCATCTCAAAGACCCACTGACTATGTTTACATGCACATACTGTAGGAAAGCAGGTTATTAAGAGAAATCAGGCATGAGGAAGGAAATCAGAGAACACAGAATGATTACTCTAAAAGTCGTGTTTACATGCACATAGTCAGTAATCACATTTTTTTTCTCTTCTCATTACCATATTTTTGAACCAGAGCAGGCAAAATTTTATTGTCAGTGATAGTGATCTTAGTGATTAGCGATGCATCAGAGGATGCTTCTTTTTGAGCATTTGGACAATAGCACAAAGAGTTTTTGCTTACCCTGTGAATGTGTCTGAATTTTACAGATAATACTCTTCATCTGTAGAAATTGACTTTTTTACTTATTTCAGTTTATTTAAAGGATAATGCTGCATTCACATGGATTTGGGCAAACGGTACATGGCAAACTGAATTTCTTTTTAGTGGACGAGAGCAGGATGGTAAAATTAGCTTAGGAAGGCAGAGAATACCAGTAATGTTAGACGGCATTGCCGTCAAAAGTTAAAATATTTTTACATTTTGCCATCCTCCAAATTCCATGACCAAGACCAAAACCAGTGGTGCGTTAGTCGGTTTCCCAACACAGTATTTATGGAATTCTGTGGCTTGCAGCCCCAAGCCCATTAATTTCTATTAAATCTTTTAAAACTATTTACAAATATATAGTTAAATTTTTTAAAAAAAGTTTCCTGAACCAGCTATTTTTTTTAACAAACGTTACTCGATTAGTGGGACTATTTTCAGCAGTGGATTAATTTACATTTGGGCCTCCAGTGAGTATTTACGGCGGCAGGACAGTGTAAATGGGATTGACTCAAAATAAATTACAGTGCCCATGTTCATCATAATAAAGAAACATGTCACTTAATGCAATGGTGTGGCTCACTGATGTGTTTTTAATAGTTTTTAGACAACAGTGGAGCTCTATGGGACAAAGGAATAATCAGGCTAAAATATATTAGCCTTATCTTAAAGTCCATGCGAATGCACTGGCTCTAATAAAGCAAAGATACATTTTTAAAATATGGTAGGCATTACAGCTTGGAAGTGAGAGTTCCATTTTCCTGGCTCTAAATATTTTAATTGCCATTGATGATACCCTTAATGTGAATTTTTTCACTGAAGGAAACAAGGTAAAATTTCCCAAGTGAAATGGTCCCAGTGGTATATAGTTTCAAACAAGGCTATACTGTTTAAATTCCTAAACTGATGTGAGTCAGGTCTACCATTCATATGGATTTAATGCTCCTCATTGGCTGCGTCACATTACTCATTTTTCAATCTCACTTTGGAAGTATCCATCAAATTTGATGAAGCCTCTCAAATTCAAGATGGTAACAGATTTTTAGAGGGAAGGCAGACCCTGCACTGGGAGTTTTAAGTCATCTGTTAATCAGAGACACCCATAATTATACTAGTTGTGAGGCATTTTCCTCATTTTTCAATTTGTATGCCCAGCGTTGGCAAGAGTTGCCTAACTATATTCATTCTGAAATTCCTGACATGAGCATTGTGGTGTTGGCTGCTGTCGTAATATTTCCACCCCTCCCGATGGACATATTGGGTTATAAATATGAGATCCACCAGTAATGTCTCGCACAGATGATGTTATTAGACTTGCCAGCCTGAGGCATCAGCTGTGTGTATTGGACGTCTGTCAAAGCACAGTCCTCTCCTCCCCTAACTCCGACTCCCCCCATGCTGAAACCAACTGGTCCAGGAATTGCATGCCAGACTCGTGGAGAGTCCCAGAGACCCCTCTCTGCTTCGTGTCCATGTCAAAAGAAAGACTCTGGCATTGAAATAGACTCCACGGCTCTCATGATATAGAGGCAAAAAAAACCTCCTTTGCTTTGGCCAGCTGCATTGGGAAATCGGGTTGGGGGTGGATTGTTAAGGGGTAGTTGGTAGGATAGAGTTTCAGAGTTTGCTTTAAAGGTGGTCTCCCCACACACTCCTGATGGCCTGTTGTGCAGGTTGAATAACATTCCAGTGTCGGATTGATACAAAAATGAAATGAGGAGAATGAAAGGAGAAAGGATGGAGGGGTGGAAAGCCCCCTTCAGCTTAGCTTTGGGCACCCCACTGTAAGTATGGGATAGAGGTGGCTGACAGGACTCCCCAGAAATGGAGTCAATATTGTTCTGTCTGAGAGGCATTGAGGTTTTTGATCAAAGAGGATCATCAGCGATGTAAAAAAAAAAAAGGGCCACTATGGGATTGGTGCCAATGTCAAAATGATTTGACACTGATTTCATGACTCAGTACACAACGTTATTCCCTACTCTTACTCCTACCCTTTTCAAAACAGAGTAAGTTTACACCAGTTGGTAGTGCAGATGGGCATTAAGACATGCTTGTCTTGTGGCATTTTGTAATTTTTTTGCAAAATGCAGGGTTGTCACTGTGGGTGGATGGCAATCCATCCAATATTTGTTGAGACATTTAACTCAAAACTACAAACCTCATGGTGGTGCTAGAGGAGAAGTCAGCGGATTTTGTCCCAATCTATCTGGTAGATGTTGAGATATTTCACTAGACAACGAAAAAGCTTAACCTCTTATGATTCATTCTCTGGACACTGTAGGTATTTGTATTAAATTTCATGGCAATCCATTTAATAGTTATTTAGATATTGTAGTCCAAATCAAAGTGGTCGACTGACCAATCGAATTGACAGACTGGCATCCCTGGAGTCATCCCACTAGCATGGCAAAAAATGGTATACCATTGCCATAAGTGAGAAGTGAAATTTGTCCATTAATGTAATTTCTCTTCGCTTTTATCAAAGTTTGTTAATTGGGTTTAAAAATCTTATATGAATTTTGCATGAACACACTAGCTGGATAACTTCTCCTTGAAACCTTATAGGCTAATCTCTTTGGCCAAATTAAATATAGGTTGCTCCCTTAGACCTTCCAGCATTGATACAGCTCAATATTGATTGGGAAAAGGCCAATGCCATCAACAAAGAGTCTACTGTTATCCCACCGGCATAAACAGGAGGCAATCTCATTAAAAAGACTTTGCTCCAAGCAGGTCTGCAAAATGTCCACATATTTGGGGTGTGGTACTCTGGAAAGTCAGAAGCAATTACTGACTTCCTTGCTTTCATCCGCTCGGTGGAGAGGGCAGAATGGTGTTTGTGGCTGTGGCGTAAGTGGACGAATAACATTACACCAGAGTGCAATTAGGACTAGGACCTGGGTTACAAGTCCTGATGATCCTACACGACGTCAATTAAAGTGTGTTATTTGAGAGACAGAGGAAGAAGTAAAGAGAGAGTAGGGGGTTGGGCGTGTGAGAGAGAGGGAGCCACTGTGTATGAGTGTTTGTCATAGAATAAGACAGTGTGTTTATGCACTTGCTCTGTATTCCAAAGTGTGTCCCAGCTGCCAACAAACACACAATATTACGTTTTCTACAGAGGATCTTGGTGCAAAGCCTATTATTATTCTTTCCAGTCCAATCACAAAGCAATTGTTAGGCCTTCCAGGTCTATCTAAACCTTGAATCCATGGTGTGCACTTTTAATTCTTGGACTAAAGCCTTTGCCTGTGACAGACTGCCCGATGTAGCAGTGTTTCTGTGTGCGCGTACATGTGTGTAACCTCCTATCACAGCGCTGTAAAAGGAATGGTTTACAGTTTGCTCCAGTACTTTGACATTCGCTAACTATCTCCGACCGTTATGTGGCTGCCTCACCCCGGGAGACCTCCGCTTTCAGATTTAGAAAGGTTGCCTGCTGATTCCAACCCAAACACATTCTGCCGCACAGCCAAGAGACACAGGGCAAGGTCAGTGAATTATGTGTGTATGTTTTCATGCCACTCCCCAAAGTGTGTCTAAGTGCATAAAAAAAAAAAAGGCAAACACAGGTCACAGAGTGTCCTCTCATCCCCCGTGCACTACAGGTACTCTTGTTCATGTTCTGATTTTACACGTAAAACATGTAACTCACCTCCTCACGCTCATACAACATGTATAGAACAACCATCGATACCATCAGCGCCGGTGTCAATGTGATTCTCTCTGAGTCTCTCATTAAATCCCTTGTGTTTGCAGATGTGTGCTTCTCACTAAGTCTTTAATGACTTAATTAGAATTAGTCAGCATCTAGTGAAATTAAACCAGTGGCTTTTTTTTTTTTTTGTGGAAAAAGCACTGTGTGAGAGTCTATGCTGCTGAGTCTATTACACAAGTGTTACGTTAGTTGGAGAACACACACAGTTTATGCAATGCTGCTGCATAAACAAAACTCTTCCAGTAAGTATAATATACTTAGTGGACTGCAGGAAAAAGTGTATCAAGAAGAAGAAGAAAAAGGGTAAAATATAAAGCTTAGTTGAAATTCCGAAGACGGTTAGATTAGGGTTCATATAACCCTAGGCGCCTTAGCTATCTCATCAGGTTTTTGAACTCTTGGTAAGATCAGACAGTTGGAGACCAGCAGTGATTTTTCAGACTTGAGAGCATTTGCCTCGACAAGAGAGAAGAGTATTGCTCTCTTTGTCCGGAGACATACCCCGTGAGGATGTTTGCCCAGACCAATCAGACATTCATCAAACTCCATTCTATACTAGTCTGAGGACTGAAGGACCTTACTGCCTGCTAGCTCTCTACACTTCTCCCATACTTTACTCGACAGGCACCTCATCCCTGTGGCTTGGAAAAACAAAATGCCCAATTATAGATGATTATCTCTGAGCATTTTGTGATAAGTTGGATTCAGGGAAGAAGTGAGGAAGAAGGGCTGGCAACAACAAAGGCCTTCTGGGGGTGACCTGAACCATAATGATTCGGAAATGGTTCACAGGATCTTGGCCGGACTGGCAGCTGTTGTCAGTGCACTCTAGGTTGATTTTTTTTTTTTTTTTCACAGCAATCTGCGTGGGCTGTCAAGTATATCAAAACCAACAACTGAAATGCATTAAAATCAAAATATTACTATTACTATTTCTCTGAAAACCTTGTAGTACTATTCCCATTCTACTTCTGCTTTTGATCTTTTGAATTTGGGGTTCAAAAGTCAGTCCTTGTGCATTCTGTCACAAGTTTATTCTTGCTCGGTGATCGATCACACTAAAGCCAGGTCACTGGGGTCTTGACAAGAGAAGCTCTCTCACATTTCAGCCTGCATTTTCTAAAAGCTGCTAGACAACACAAAAGGAGCCTACAAAGCAATTCACCACAATGACCCCTTGACCTCTGTGTCAACTATGTTTGGATGATTATTTACCTTTAAACACCAGGTGAATAAGAACATCTGATTCAACCAGGAAATGGGATTTTATTGACTGAAAAGAAAACGTATGGAGTGGTTGGAGTGTTTGCTTGGTTGTTCCCTACATTTTGTGCTACAATTAAAGCCTATTTTTTTGTCAGTTTTACTTGCTTGGCTGACTCATTCTTACTTAACGCAGTGTAGGAAATAAGTAGGTGAATGTAGTACAGCACTTTGTTGCAAAGCACTGGTATAATATTATCTTCAAAGTTCTAGTCATGTTGAAGGTTGGGAACAAAGGTCAACTCACAGTACAAATTGTACTCAGGATACCGCGTGTTTGAAATAAACATGTAATGAATCATATTTTACAATACAATATGAAAGACAATGACCTCTAAAAAGCAGGAATTAATCATATATTGTATTTATTTACTTTATTTTAAAGTGCCTTTAATTTCAAATACAACTAAGGTAAAAATCCGGACAAAGAAAGGATTACAAAAGAATGTACCTTTAATAGTGGTGCCAGTGAATCAATAATGCGTTGCAAGAAAACACATCACAATATATTGCTGCATCGATTATTTGTTCACACTTTCATACTGATATTTGCACATTCAGGGACATTGCTATAACCAGGACATTTTACACAATAACAGCCAGAGCAGGTTCTAACAAAAGATGTTTTGACTGAAATGAAATCTGAAAAAAAACTGAAATCAACAGTAAAGCCTCAGTAAGAAAAAAAAAAAAGGGGCCTTCAAGTGTCTGTAGTGTTGCAATGAATCTTTTGTCCTATCTGTTTGCAACTTATATTGTCACCATCTTCCTCTCAGTGAATAACTCATAATATTAGGATAGTATTTCAAAAATATATTTGAAATTATTATGTTACATAATGATAAAATTATCTCAATCAGACAAATGTAGAGTGGTGCTTCACAATAAGGGAACGCAGGATTTGGTCAAACATCTTTTTTTTTCGTAACTTAAAGCGGAATTATGTAACTTTTAAAGAAGAAATATTACATTCAATTTGTTATCAATAAAAAGTTGAACTAATAATCAATAAAATCCACCTTTGTTCAATTAAATACACTCTATATTATACTCAACACTATTATTTGATTGTGGGGCCTTACTTGGTATGATATGACTCATAGCTTATGGTTGCTAATTTTATCTAACGTATGTTAACAAATAATAATAATAATAATGTCTGAATAGTAGACATCTCTGACTCAGTTTGCCACCTTATTCTCCACTTGTGTTACTGTACTGTACTGGACTGTTGCATTACATTGTAACATTTACATTCCTCCTGTAAATGTCACCACAGTATGTCCGTAATGGCTGCTGTGAGCTTGCTTTTGCAGGTATAAACAATAAAGCACTGTGGTTTTCTGAGCTACTTAGCTCCCTCCCTGCTTTTCCTCAGTCGGTGCCTTTGCTAATGTACACCACTTCTTTCAAGCTTTTCATATATATGCATGAAATGTACATTTGGTTTACAATGATGGACGCATATGCATATATACACACACACACCTGCCTTCTCTTCAAACCAGTGGATCTTTCTGTTTCTTTCTTTCTCTCCCCTCCTCCTCCTCCCTCTCCTGCTCTGCCTCTAATTGTGCAGTGAGTGGAGTCCAGGTGGAAACCATTTGAATTCCCTGTGGTCGTGACCACTGTGGTTGCTTGTGACACAGTCATACCTCTCCTTTCCAGACCATTTACAACATGTTCTTGCCATCGGTAATACTCATGCCACAATCATTACGCCACCTAGACACACCATAGCAATTTGTGGTCAAAAGCACAAATACAGACATGCAGGACCAGATGGAAGGCGGAATTAACACTGTAATCAAGTCTGTACTGAGTGTATGCTGCATGATGCATAATGTACTCGTTGAAAATGTGCATCACATATGCCTAGCCAAGGATGCTATGCAATTCATGTTTTAAGATTATATTTTGTGCACTTGGCTCAGCATCAGATAATGATATTGAAATGTATGCGCCATTGGGATCAGTGTTATTGACATTGGAATTTGCTGTACCCCTGATTCAGAGGCTGAGCTGAAATTGCTGTTGTTGTTTGTGTGTGTGTGTGTGTGTGTGTGTCTGTATGTGATTTCTTTTCCCTTCTCAAATCTGGCAGGGAATGAAGTGTCTATTGGAAAATTATGCAAATGCAGTTAAAGAGAATACAAAACGGAGGGAAATTGAGACCTGAAAAAGTCAAATACAAATAAAAAGGAAATAAATGGAGGCGTTTTCTGAGCAGATGCCCTGCAAACATGGCTTCAACCGTGTGCAGGCTGTGCTGAAATATGATAGCAGAAAAATGGCTCGGTTTTGCTTTGTTTCAGGTGTGAAAGGGCGTGGACTGTATTGTGTTTCCCCTCTGAAAGCTTTGTAGCTCACAGTCAGTGTGCTTCATGTGGCCTGCAGCTGTCCCCTCAACATATGTTGTCCATTCTAAAAAACAGTAAAGTGGCTTGTACCATTTTGTTAGCCAGTCATCAACTTATTCAGGTACAATTATAGATTTTAAAAGAGCTTCTGCACAATCTACAGCCTCCATAGCTGCTGTGTGAGGCTGTGTGTGGTCACAGTTGTGAGCTAAACGCTAACATCAGCATGCTAACATGCTCACAATATCAATGCAAAAATGCTGATGACAAGCAGGTACGTTTACCATGCTTACCATCTTAGTTTAGCATGCTAGTAATTGCTAATTAGCACTAAACATAAAGTACAATGAGGCTATGAGGTTGTCATTACTTTTGCAGGTATTAAGTCATAAACCAAATTTGACCTGACAATAGCACTAGATGAAAAGTTAAGGGATTACCAAAGTTATTGTAATTTAATCTGTCAGGGACACGAATGTCTGTACAAAGAGATATTGAGATATTTCAGTCTGGATCAAACTGATGAACAAAAAAAAAACAAACGACCAACCAACACACCGTTACCATGGAGCCACGCCGCTAGCATGGCTAAAAAATGATGTGAGCACTGGGGCGTTATACGTGAGGTCATGTTTTTTCAGTACATATCTATCATGCCCATAACCCTGCCAATACCATCAACCTGTATCCTAGAAAATTGCTCTCCTCAGCATAATACATTGGCAATATATCGATGCTGCTGTCTAAAAAGAAATCCATACAGTGTATGAGATTTACCTTTGAGGTCACAGTGTTTTAAATCTCTATATTCTGTCTCTTTCCTTTGTTACAGGACCATGTACTTATTTTTGCTATGAGCACAATGCAGTTTAGTCCCCTGCAGTCATTAACGCGCCGCCTCTTAGTTCACATCCAAAATCAAGCCTGGCCACATAATGACTTGCGGTGTTTGTGGGCAGAGCATGCCAATTGCTCCTCGTAGGTGATTAATGGCCAACAGGTAAGGTTGTCATGGTAACCTGCCTGCCTGAGCCCCTATAGTTACAGCAGTCAAAGTGAAGGCTGTAGGTTGGATTCGCTCACATTGGCAATTCATGACCTTCAGATATCAGCTAATATCCTTTTTCCCCAAACATCTTCATCTCTGTCTTTTATTGTATTCATCCATCTTTCCCATTTATTTCACTCATCATGCTCTCCCCTTCTCTCTCTCTCCATCCTCCCACCCTCTCATCCTCCGCTCCCCTCGATCTTTTACATTCCTTTCTTCCTCCCCAGTTCTTGATAGTCCATCTTTCTCTCTTTCCTGTCCTGCCTCTCTTTCTTGCTTTGTCTGAGATCCATTTGTGCTGCATTAGGCAAGATATGCTGAGACAGAGAGAGAGGGGGGGGGGAGATAGAAAGAAGGAAGACATGGAAAATGGCTAGTGTCTGAGCTTTGCATTATAATGGAGAGCTGTCTCAAGGCAGATTTACCCTGCCTTTAAATGATGCATCTATCTGCATTTATTCACCCAACTGTACCCCCGCCCGCCCTATGTGCTTTTATTCCTCTTCCTTATGGGAGTTTAACCTGTCCCTATTGTATGTCTGTGTACTGTTAAATATTTGTAATGGTAATTTGTTTTATTTGTCTTGCAGCAGGTTTTTTTTTTTTGTTGTGTGTGCAAGTAATTTCCTCTAATGGATCATGTTTCTATTGTCTTGTAGTTGGGAGGTGTTTTGTGTGTCAGAAGGGGTTGCAATGCCTTTGTGTGCACGGAGGGGAGGAGGGATGGTCCCATTATTTAACCCAAGCCATCAGTCACACTCAACAAGCCTATCATATAGGACCATTCAGAGACTGTGCAGGCTAAAGTTAGCGCTATTATCTGCCTGTCACTGGCTAGCTGTGTTGGGGTCCCTTGTGGAAAGCCAATTGTATGAGTGAATGCCTTGCTGCTCACGTTGTCAAGCTCCAGGGATGCGCACTGTGCCTTAAAAGAGCACTCTCCATTTACCTTCAGTTTTTCACACCTTTCAGCTCGCATTAGAAAAGCGTGATTTTGACATTTCAGCTGTGTTTAGTATTATAAAATTGACCGCTCAATTTTAAACCATCAGCAAGGTTTGCAGGCCCAACCAAGTGGAAAATACCACTTTTTAACTCTAGAAGGAGAGGATCATCTCAGTTTTAATTATCTCAGCTCATCTCCTAAGATTTTCGAGTGAGTGCTCATCACTCAAACTGTATGCAGACAGTGTGCTTGATTAATATTCATTTTATATGAGACACTTCATTTGCATGAACACACTGTCTGTCTCATAAAAATTACCAAGCCCTCCCCGCTGGTGTGATAAGCATCTGGACATGAAACAGTTGAAAATCAGTCGAGACATGGTACTTAACCCGGCAACACGATCCCATTTCATTACATAGTGTTACGTGGGAGGGCTTCAAGCAGGCGTGACTAGTAACATCATACTTAGTATGCCTCCATCAGATAATATTGAGGATCAAGTTTCACTTTGTTACAGTTGCATTGTATGGAACGCCTCCGGATTAGTGGAAATCATCTTTGGTTTCCTCAGGTCAGGAAGTGACAGATGGAGAAATGCCTTCAGGTGCATCGTTGTGATGGCTATCTCATCCAGTTATGTCAGGGTGACAGAAATGAGAGTGCTGAATGGGAAGAAATCCATTCCCGAAAGGAGTTATCCATCATTAGAGAAAAAAAAAAAAGAAAATGTATAGTTAGTGCTTGCTTGAAAATGAAGACTTGCCAATTAAACACTTAATTTTAGGAGCATAATCATTAGTGTTTTCTAGATATACCCACATGTATTTCAGGTACCAATTAAAAAAATCCATACAAGCTTGGACCCTTTAAAGGGGAAAGCATATCAGGCAATAGAGGAGGAAGTAATTTCTTTCCTGATAGGGTGTTTTTGCCTCCTTAATTTTATTTTAGAAGCTTTGTTAGTCTGTTTTGGAGTGAATATGAAATGTTGAGATAGTATACATGCATTGGCAAAACGCTACAGTCAGGGACATGACAGTATACTGTACGAGGAGACACTACACCACGACATGGAAACATAGAACATTTCCAGCTGTCAACGATTCTGCCATAACATTTATACCAAAGTGTCTGTCTCTTTAATATCTGTGGGCTTATGTTAGAACTTAATAAGCTGGACTACTTTACAACAACATTTCATTTAACAAGTGTTAGAAATTTAATTAACTGATCTATAAACAGTTTCTCAATTGAATTTCCAGAAACGACATACATTGTGATATATAATGATATTGCAATATGAAACTTCCTATACCATGGTAAAACATTTGACCTATATTGCCCACCCGTAGCAACAGCACTCAATCTGTACCACTGAAATCTCTTGTATTATAAATTGTAATACACCATCACATGATGTTTACCGGTCCATGGAAACATGGGCCAGTGGGCAAATGGAAAAAAACAACAACATTGAGATTCATGTATTATATTTGACATTTCAGTGGAGACAGTCAAAAAGTATTTATGATATTTTTATGCCCCTTCACTTATAAGTTCTTTTGAAATATCTTAATATATATATATTTTTTTTAGAATGTGCTTGGCTTGTTCCTTTTGATCAAGAGCAGGCTTCAGTGAAGCTGCTCAGCAATCACAGCCGAGAGACGGTGATTCACATGTAAACTCGCAGTTGTGTATTTAAATATGAAAAGTATATGTAAAAAGCATGTAAAACAGCTGGCATATTGTATTTTACTTCTGGCAAACTCTCTTGCACTCAGGAGTTAAAGAAATAAAGGAAGCCGGAAGACTTTTTTTTTTTTTTTCCCCCAGTGCTGTCACGAGACAACGAAAAAGCTGAACAGGCTTTTATGAAATATATGAAATGATCTCCAGCAGTTTTCCATGAGAGAAGTAATACTATAGTGGTGACAGGTGAAGGACTGAATGCCAAGGCACGCAGGTGTATTGTAATTTTCTTTTTTTCAGTGCAGAATTTATTAAGGTTTTGCAGCTCCTGATAAATGTTATTATCAGGTGTTGTGTCATTGACAAAGCACAGTCACACAGTGTGCTTAATTACAACATAGCACATTTGACTCTCACCCAATTGGAGAAGCAGGAGTGTGTTATCAATGTCAAGACAGCGGTAGGTGTTTAGTAGTAAATCGGTAAAGCAAAACATCTTTCTAGCTTTTAACAGTGAAATCTTGTATTAACAGGGAGCATTTTCAACACCTTTCCAGAAAGGTGTTTTTGTTCTTATCAAAATCACCACAGATGAATAATGGATGTATTTATTTAATGTATTTTTTATTTAAGTGTACTAAAATTGGTACCACATGTCAGAAAAGTTTCGATGTATTTTCTTTGGCTTTTTTTACTCACAGTTACTCACAAGCCCTTTGAAAACAGCCCTAATTTTGGATCCAACTTAAATCAAGCTAATAGGTTCCATTTCCCTCAACGGTATTTGTCTCCCATTTGTCTTTTTCTTTCTGGGTTTAGTCGCCGTCACCCCCATCAACTACTGCTGTTACTGTCTATAACACCCAGCCCCGTTTTTTGCTTTCGCTAGATGGAAAAGTCAATTAATTAAAACTGTCAGGATTCATCTGGGCCCCCTTTGGCACAGTCAAGATTACTAAAATAACAAAAACAACAACATCACTGATTAGAAGAAGTTGTTATGCCGAAAACCGGCGAGGAAGTAGAGAAGAAGTCTCCTTGATGTGGCTGAGAACAGACGCTCAGCCCGCTAAATGTTGGCCAGCTTATCTAAGGGAGGTATCCTAAATCCCCCTCAGAACAAGTACCCTTGAAACGTCAGCACCATAATGTATCATAAGGCTCCTTCTGGAATACAAGACGAGTTGGCAATGCTGGGCTACCACTCTGTCTTTTTTTTTTTTTTCCCTTTTTTTCTCCCTCTTTTTTTTTTTTTTTTTTTTTTCATTGAGCTGGGTCCAAGCCCTTCTCATATGTATTTTATGATGTTTTCTTTTGACGGTTGATAGCAGTTCCTGTACCTAAGCCCACATGTTTTTTTTTTTTTGAGAGCAAATTAACAACTGTGATAGTGAAGTGTTTTTCATTTTATGTGATAATTTCCAAGTAACACCTGTGCAAGTAGTTGCCGCTTTATCGGTTGTGCTGTGAGATGTGGCGGATTCGAGCACGACCGTACACACGCACACACACACACACACACACACACACACACACACACACACACACACACAGATGGATGCACACGGTGATATACAGGGAGCTACAAGTTCTCATGGTCATGGCCATAGAAGCAGCCTCTATCTATAGCAACCTTCATCTTGCATTTTTGTGACAGTTCAAGTTCAAAACCTGTAGAAAAAAAAAAAAAGCCAACAGTCATAACACAGAAATCAGTGTTAGGTCTCATCTGATATATATTTTTTAGTACGTTGTTGTGTCTGTGCCTCCTTTTTAGTCTGCGCCTCTGCTGCCAGTTTAGAAATTGTCCTACTGTATAAACTCCAGGGCCTATTTGCCGCTTGGACAGTGTATTTGAATGTGATTATTTCTGGAATAATGTATTTTTTTGTCAAGGGAGTCACAGTATCTGATTTAGTGTCATATTTAATTTAGCTCTCCTGCAGCTGTCGGAGCGTTTTATTAAAAGCGCTGTTTACTCACAAGCATATTCCTTTGATCAGATGCACTCTTTCACATTGCTATTTTAACGTCCTGCCATCATATATATACAAGGAATGAAGTCAACAATAGATTGGTTCAGACTTTGTTCCCTCATGGTGCTCCGTCAAGACTTTGTTGGCTTAGTATATAACCTCTTAATATTGTCCAAATGGTCTGTTTATGCAGAGACTCATGATAGGCTTGCTGTCCTTCTCTTAAACCCATTAATATCTGCTCAAAAAATCGGATTACTCTAATCTAGGATATTTGAATTGGGATTAAGCGCTAGATTACCAGATGGGGACATGTCACTGCGCCCAAAAAAAATGCAGCGACCATAGGATAAGAATATACACAGAGGTGGATGTGGAAAGTCTGATAAAAGGACAGAGGCGTGTTTAAAATGTAGCGTCAGTAGAACTCGAGGTTTCGATGTCAGTCAGCTTCCCCCCGGTGCCTCGTCCTTCGACGCTGCGCTCACGTTTTGACCTTTTGTAACCAGATTTTCTCATGCCCCACAATGGTATTATCTCCCAGCAATATTAAATGCGGTATAGAAATGCCTAATGTGCAAGGATAATGCTTGTGCAGAGGATAGCTGCATTGTGTGCACTCTTTGACTTGTATCATTTTGCGGAGATTATACATCTGCAGCAGATCGTGGCTGATAGTGGATAATAGAAGGGTTCAGATGGCCTAATCATTAAAGCTGACTTAACCTTAATATCATGATATGGGTTTGCTGGGGATAATCTTAAGAATCTCATCAGTTAAATTTTTTTTTTTTACCCTCCCTGTTTTTTTCACACACTGTTTTTTTTTGAAACAGTACCTCATTCGACACATCCTAAGTGTTAATCTCACGGCAGTCACAAGCCAACACCATATAAATCACATGGGATGTTTGCATGGCATTTTATGTTAACTAGCAATTGCTTAGCGATGACTTCATCCAGTGTCGGGAGTTCACCGGTGACGGCACTCTCACAGGCTTCAGAGGAGGTCAAGGGTAGCTGTGGCTCATTCATCTCCGCACAGTGTGTCTTGTTAGCCATTTTTTGTCGGCTGGAATTTTGGAGCCAAGCCTGCGAGCACAGTGGTGGTTTCTTAAGTCGCACAAATACATTCACAGGTGCAAAAACTCAAACTGAGAAGTTATGGCTCAGGCCCACAGGGAAGAGAAAACACTGCCGCGTTTCTTATGTCACTTACCATCAGCCCTTGCAAGAATACACACTAGGTCTGGTGCAAAGACACACACTACATATATTCCCCACGCACACGCAGCTCTCCACCAAAGCCCAAAGCAGTGTGTGCTTCATCGCTCCCTCCTTGGCTCTCTGTGGGGGTGATTTGTTGGTAAGGTGGGGGAGTTAACACTTCGATGAGCAAACAGAATATCCAAAAATACATTTCGTGGTTCGCACTGTCTTAGTATTTGGTTGATCACACCCGGTTTGAGTTCGGCTGACTGGAGATTGAGCAACTTGCACCGTGTCACTCCATGACAACTTGAAACCCACAATACCATAAGGACCGCGCATAAGGATGACAAAGCCGTGGTGCATCCATCTGTTGTGTTTCTTCCTGGAAAATACACACTATTGTTCCTGTAAAAGAAGGAATCAAAAATAAAAAAAAAGTTCTCTAGAATTTAGAAGTCCTAACCCTCATTCACTTGAAGTCTACTGTTCAGCTAACGTGTGTGTGTTTTTTATTTTTTTATGATAGATCCTGGACGGCATCTGGCATCAGTTCAACACGACTTGTGGTCTTGTGGGAAGAGTGGCGCAGTGGAGGGAACCGTGCCATAAAGGAAGCACCCGATTCAGGCGTTTGCCAACAAAAGACCGAGTACTGAACTCAACCGGGAACTTCAGCAGCGGGCGGTAAGAGGAGGAGGCCATGTGGACCGCACGCCTGCTAGTCCTCGCCAGCCTCTTCGCACCAGCCGCTCTGGGTGAGTTAGGATGACGAGAGCGTGTGTGTGTGTGCTTGTGTTTGTGTCTACGTGGGCATGCAGATGCGGGCACAAAAACATAACCCTTGCAGTTTGTGACTGGCATGATTTGAAGCTGTATCAGAACTTCCCTTACTATTTAAATGCCAGATTCTGTCAGCCAATTGCCTCTGACTTTATGTATCCTCTTGCTAATTAGCAGTTTTTTACTCTCCAAACTCACTGAAACTTTTTTTTTTTCCCTACACTTTGCTTCTTTGCTTTCTCTGTCTGTTTCTTTCTCTGATTTTCCATCTATTTTTAGATATGTCCTTCTTTCTCCTGGCTCCATCTCTTGCTCTCCTGGCAATAGAAAATGAACTGAAATTACTTTCAAAGAATCATTAACACTGCTTTGGCTTTGTGTCGCACGTTTAGGATAGCGAAAAATTATAGGAGGAGTCCAAAATAGACTTCTTTTATCATTTTCATGCATTAAGATCTTCAGATTAATTTGCAAGGTCTTGCTTTTCCCGCGTCACGGTAAACGGAAACCAGCGTAGTTTTACTGCCTTTCCATTTGGCCTCTGTGGATTGTTTCAGAGGCAAAGCAAATGAAGTCATTTAAATTCAGATTAAAAGAAGTCGGTGGTGGTGGTCGGGTGGTTTGTGTGTGTATGGATGGGGTGGTTGGTCACAATCAACTAGGGTTTAGATGTAGGGAGTGTTGGGAGTGGGGCAATGGCCCATAAAAATGTTAATTTGATATGGCGAAAACCATTAATGGGAGATTTGAAGCTAATTGAATTGTTTTTGTGCTGTGATATCTGCGCAGGGTGGCGGCGAATGGGTTCACCATCCAGTGCTAATGAAAGCACACTTCTCCGGCATCGTTAGTTTTGCCTTAACGCTCAATACAAAGAGGTCAGGGGACAGCAGTGTGTCATGCATCTCTCCTTGTAGAGCTCTATTGACCAGGGATTGAGACATTATGAGGCAGTTGATTTAGTGCTAGTCAGCCAGAGGAGCAGATTAGACAGACTATAAAGGTGCTACAGTCAAACTGAAAACGTTCTCCACGTCATAATTCGAATCACGGAGTAACGTACACGTTTTGACTGTCTGGTTATTTGCCATCATCACAACTGGAGCCACCAAAAGAGCTGCTGATGACTCAGCAGCTGTTCAAGTGACATCTAGTGTGAAGTAGTTACTCTAGCTTGCTAGTGGAATACAAACCAAACAGCAGGATGGGTCCTCCCACATATTTAATCTTGTAAAAATAGACAGTCAGGCAGAAATCATGAATGGTTGATAGCTAACGTTATGCTGGCTTTGTAAAAATAGGGTAAAAACAAATGTGGTATATTTATATTCATAGGTTGAACAGGTCTATGGTGCTCCAGTCAGTAGTGCACCACAGAAGTTGACAGCACTCAAAGCAAATATAGTTTATTTTTCCTTCCACAAAAGAGAGGAAAAATTCCAATTTCAGTTTAACTTAAAACAGCTTTCTGATTTCTCAAAATAACTTGATGAACATGCATAGAAAGTGCTCATACTTAAATATTTACTGGCAGGAGATTTGCAACATTAAAAAAAAAAAAAAAAAAAAACCATTGGAAATATATCCACAACAATATTTCATGCAGTCTTGTTGGTGGGTTCATTTGTGTACCAGTTTGAGTTTTGGAAAATGTAGAATGTCTTCCTGTTGTGCCTCATGGTTTATGTCAGTTTTTAAATTAAGATTTCTTGAGCAATTTTACTCGTCATTGGTTCTGTGTCAGGAGAGCTCTGGGACCCCAGTTGCTGGTACAATAATAGTTGTTTTACCTGCTTTTAATAACTATTACGTCTTAGTACAATTTCTCCAGAGAAATTACACAGATAAAGTACCATACAGCTTGTATCCTAGTATTTGTTTTAATATTTAAAGCACATAAAACACTCACAAACAGACTCACATACATAGGTAAGCACATCCATGCACAAACAACCATATTTAGAGTGGATGGCTTGTGTGTGGTCAGTGTTATTGGTCCCAATTGTTTTAACCTCTTGACCTTTGATTTGCATTGACTCTAAAGTGCTGCCTACAATGGACGTGTCAATCCATCAGCACGTAAGCATCTCTCGAATTATCCGCATGAGTCTTCTGTCTGTCTAGATCAGACGCTTCTTAGCTGCACTTTCACACACATTATTTTATCAAAGTGTACCAAGCAGAGATCTATTGTTCACAAACACCAACAAAAAGCATGAAAGGATGTCTTGGGACGGAGGAGATGCACATTTCTACCCCATTGGCTGGACAGACAGTAACTGTAGTACACTCAGCCTCAGCAAATTAGAAAGTGTCATGAGGGATGGATGTGAAGTGGTTTAAAGAAGACGGATGTCTGGGATGTGGCTCAAACGTGTTCGGCACAGATCCTCTGTGACAGTCAGTTTATTTAAAGGAAGGAAGCTGCGGTGTTATTACATGTTTTACCCCGTTTACTACAAATCTCATATAATTCATATACAACCTTGTGTGTGGTTTGATGTCCCCCCTCTCGTAATGAAAAATAAACTACTCATGTTTGTGCAGAGCTCTTTTTCCAGGAGCTACCCATGGATGTATAAAGAGAACTGGATACAGCGTCGGAGGCGGGGCCCCGTTCATTCCTATGAACTTCCTGCTGTAAAGAAATGGCCTGGATGAAAACACACTGCGCACGCTCTATGGGCCACATGCTCGCTAGAGACTTCCACCGGCTAAGACAGCTAACCTCCAGTTTATCCCTCCGGCTAACTTGAACCGGGGATAAAACAATTCAATCATGCAGCTCTTCTAGACTTTCCAAATGTGATCGGACTGAATGGATCAAATTCTAATAGTGAAACAAGTCATTTTGCAGTGGTTCAGACACTCAAAAAAACTGTATCCACAGTTTTACAGCTGCTCCTTTTCCCATGATTATGTGCAAGAAAAATGCTTTTCAGGCCCCTGTCAGATCCTGAAGTTGTAATTCCACAGTTTGGCCACTATGTCAAATTGGCTTCAAAGCCCGGCGCTCTTCCTGGGGGCTTGAGGCTACCATCGATTTCTGAATCAGTGGCTGCATTTTTCTGTCTCTGAGGCTGCCATTGCTTTTGGCAAAAGCTGTTCATTAAAAAGCTGTTTGAACCATTTGGAAAATTGTCTGCTACAATGTAGGCATGATTTGTAGTAAATGGGTCTAAAACATGCAAAAACACCTCCACGGTCCCTGAAATCAGTCATTCTGCTTTGTTACTCATACACCAATAATCAATCACTCATTGATCCCACAGGAATAGTGACATCAAACTGACAAACGATCCAGTTGCCGCCTTCGTGGTGCCGCAGTTAATATCTTAAAGGAAATACATTGAGCATAGGGGGACTTGTTTGGACCTGCTTCTGAGCACCAGATTAAGTTATTGGCAGCCCATGTAAATAATTTGCCAGAATAGAGAAAAAGCAATAATTTAACACCTAACCCAAATATGATGCTATAAACAGACAAGAGCCAGATGTTTCCAGCCGATTGTTTTGCAGCTGGGGAAGCTTCAGTGGGAATATTCACCACAATGTCATTGTGCACGTTTCTCCCTGAGAGTGTTGGAAACGTGTACTCCAGGGGATGCTGGCCTACTTTTAAATGGTAATCTATAGTCCCTTTTTTGTCTATATACGGTCGGGCACAGGCATGCACAGACACACATGTGCACGGCTGAATGGCGTTAAGCTGTTTCTACTGACACGTATGCCAAATTTCACATGTAATTTTCACAGCATTCATGCAGAAAAATGCACACGCCGCGTTAGCTAAGAATCCACCATTGAAGCTGCACAGCATCCTGCCCTTTCTTGTCTTTGTTTGTACATCAACATGTACCCGACTGTCTGACGCTTTGCACTTTGTCTGAAAATGAGGAATTTTTCTGGACAAGCGTCACAACAGCAGGATAAAAAAACACTCAATGATAGAATGCAACTTATGGAGCGATGTGGATGTGTGTGTGTGCAGTTATTGTGTCTTTTGTTTGCGTGTGCCTGCGGGTTTCTGTAAGTACAGCTGCAAAGTCAAGCAAGATTAGAGAAAAGTTCCATCACAGACGCTGTCACTGGGTTGAAAAATAAGTAAAACGCATCCTTGTCATTGTTTTGGTCACAGTGAATAACAATGGAAAAGCAGTGCCCCAAACACTCTGGCCATGCCTGAGCAACGCATTAATCATGCGTTTCTGTGGATGTAAAATGCTCCAGGAAGGATTTCATATTCATTCCACTCAATACCACCCCATGGAATCAGAGACATAGCCGCTATAATGGATGACGGCTCGTGGACCAATCCAAGAGATGAAAGTCTGACATGCAGTATATTTTTCACGGTCAGATACTAGTGCATACATCAAGCCTGGAAGCAGATATCATTCTGCCGTGGGGTGAGGGGTATGTAATGAGGGATGGATGAGACAACATGACAGATGTGTGCCCGACGCATCTGTTAAGCATTATGTGTGTGTAGGTTTTTGTAGCTCTGAGAACAACGTCAGCTAATGTCTGTTCCGCAAAAGTGGCTCGCAGGAGACAACGTGTGTTGGGGGGAAAATTAACATATTATGTGATATAGCCCCGCACAGCTAACATGAAGTTGAATCCGAGCCGACGTGCACCTGACAAACACCCTGTGTTGCTCCGGTTGTGGTATCCGGCACCAGTATGCTAAGGTTAGCTCCTAACCAAACAGGAGCATTAAACTCAAACGTCAGTCTCCCTGTTCCCGTATCCGATCCACTTAATTAATCTCCTTGTGGCAGGGCTCTGACTCCATCCGCCAAGGCATCCCTGGATTTGCCTAATTTGCTTAATTAATTAAACAAATGATTTATTTGAGCTCATATTTCAAAGCGAGAGAAAGTTCTTTGTAGAGCCTACTGAGGCATGTACTGTTTTGTTGTGACTATGAGATGCCTCTTGAAGCATTGAAAATAAGTGGGCTTTGGAGTGGGTGGATGTCAGTCATTCATTTGCAGCGGCATAATGTATGCATGCATTTTCAGATCCAGTAATTCAGCATAGTGGTAAATTATATATGCATTTGAATGCGACATTAAATGAAGAGAATAACTTTCAGCGGTGCCTGTGTTTTATTTAGGCGAGTAAGGTGATGATTAAAGTTACACTGTTATGCTGAGGTGAGAATAAACAGACAACGAGGAGTTTAATGACTGTAGGTTTTGCACAGCCAAATTCTCACTGAGAAGAAAACAGGCCTCATATATTTTGAGGTGTAATATGAGTGGGTGGTGGAAAGGCTTAAAGTTACAGGAGTGGGCCAAGAAAAGTTTGTGCAGTGCTATACACTGAGCAGCTACCCACCAGCAACTAAAGGGGAGGTGTAGCTGATCAAGACACTTAATCCCCAGTTGGTCCATGGTTATTAGTGGCAGACTCTGGTTTTGTTAGGAAGGCATCATGTTCAGCTTGGAATTTATGCCCAATCACAGTAAAGACTTGCAGTGTTATTTTTACACTTAAGAGTGTGTTTAGGTCTTCTGGATCAAGTCCAAGTCAAGTCTCCAGTGTTTTTCACGGCAAGTCAGAATTTAATTTTTCATGAGAAATATTTTCAGCCAAAAAAAAAAAAATCTTTAAGGTCTGTGAAAACATTTGCATGTTCATAACTGTTCTAATATCCCACTCTGCAGAACTGCTTTGCATATGAACATACTGTACAAAGTCTATATATTTTGGTTTACATTATATTATGACCACTTTCATACAAATGTAATTATTTATTTATATATTATGCATATGTTTTGCATATGCAGGTTTAGTTCTGTATACTGTACTTATTCTATATAGTTTACATAGTGCATGACATACAGTGCATCTCATTTACAAAGCAAATACAGTGCCAATGTATAAAATATAGTATAGTATAGCATAGTGTAGAAAATATATGTAGTAAAAGTCATGTAAATAATGAAATCTGTGGCATAATCATGTAAGATAAAACACATACACACACATAAAAAAGAAACACCATGTCTCAGCACACTGGTTGCGGTGTGTGCATGTGAGTATGGGTTTGAAAATGCGTACAGCATCCCTCACACTGGAGCTTAGAATGTGAAATGCGCTGCACATATAGTGGTGCAATAAATGTCAGGGCAAGGCCAGAAAACTACTGCAGAGGCGAAGGCAGGAAAACCTCAGCTTGTACCCAGTGACATTAGTTCGCCCCCTGTGCGCGGTCGCTGCACTTTTTCCGCGCCGGCGTGAGAATAGTGCACCGTACATGATGATAAACACAATTCAGTTTAGTCTAAAGTAGGGATTATATAGACAACCGAGATACATCAAGGAGAAATGAAGAGGTGTCGCTTTTGAGCGCTGACTTTTACATAAAAGTTTGATGGTTTTCAGGATGGTTTTGCTTTAACAGATTTTTTTTATTTGCTTCTCTTTTTCCAGAGAATAGATTATGTTCTTCCATAAGCCGGACAAGGCTTCCTGAAAATAGATAATAGTGTTGCAGTTATGGGGGAAAAAAAAAAATTACTTTGTTTTTATACCTACCCTAAGGGAGGACTCCATAGCTGTCATTTGGATGCCAGCTTATTCCATAGCTCTTTTCTGAATGCTAATTTTTTTGCTTTTACAATATCAATTTCACTCATCTTCTTCAGCAGAATCATTTGATTTCAATTTTAAGTAGATATTCTACGTTTAAAGTGCAAATTTCTTTCTATTTCAGTTTCAATTCTCACTTCTTCATGTTATCCTCAGTAACACTTTGCGTGGCATTTGGCTTGGCGCTCAGAAGTCCCCCTTCTCTTTTTATGTTCTTCTGTAATGAGTGAAAAATCAATACCTGCTTGATATGGGGAATAAGAAAAATGGCCCTTACTGCCCATGGCATCCGTAGTCACTGCTTGACATTGCCAAATTGCTGTCAGAACTTGCAACCCAAGAGGAATGAATGACAGCAACATTAAGAGTGGCAGGGTGGGGTTAAATACCTCTACATGTTTTATAGGTGTCCGTACCGAGACCTGTGTATATCTTCCAAATAAATGGATTAGGATCTCCATCCACTCAGCCCAGTTGCACGGGCATAATTTGGTAAGCGCTGAATGATGCCATTTAAAGTGGACTTGCAGCTGGCCGAATGGTGTTTAATGAGGACAGATATCGACAGCAAGGTCAAGTGGCAGTGGATGTTAGTTTACATTCGGCTGCATAATGTGCGCATGTGCGCGGTGTATGTGTTTGTGGTGTCTGGCAGGCTGGAGGGACAATTGCTAAGTAACCCTGCAGATCAGTGCACGGCTCAAAAAACGGTGGGCGTGCAATACCACATGGTTTCCTACGCTGTATAACAGCAGGGGTCAGGCAGTAATTTGGGGTGTGGGTGGAATGCGAGGGGCAGGAAGGGCAAACGGAAACCACGCAGAGAGACAATGCAGCGACCTATGCTTTACTCAATTTGTGAAATTAATTACTTTTTCCTTGCCCAAGCCACGCTGTGAAATCTATACGAGAAACATAACTTTTTATCCCTCAGCAGTAAAATAAATGCAACGCGTCAACATACTGTGGCTGTTTGCATATGTGACATATTTGCATTCTGATGACACAGTAGGTGCTGTGTAAGACTGGGCTGATGATTGCATGGAGCAATGTTAGACACTACAGTGCTGTATATGCAAATCTATCAGATATGTAGGATTGGCCCCCCCTAAGCTTTGTCTCCATCACAAGGCTTTCACAATCATGGGAGGAGATGGTATGTCGGTGGTGTGAGTGAAGCATGGTGACACCGTCTGCCCACCCACACGATGAAATGTTGCTGCTGCAGCGCATGATTAAAATACACGCCTCGGGCAAATAATCCATGCATTTTCTAATTATTCAGATTAGAATCCCCCCCCCCCCCCCCCCCAAACCCCCCCTCATTATACCACATGTTGCTAATAACATGCCTTGGTAGGAGTTAGGGGACTATCTATCTGTCTATCTTATCTATTACGGGTGTATATCTCTCCCTCTCAGACAGTTCATTATGTATCTACACAGTCCAAGATCAAAGATAATTTTGTAACAATACAATACTCAAGATATACATACAGTATGTGTGTGTATGTGGTGTGTGTGTGTATATATATATATATATATATATATATATATATTATTTTCTCACTTTTTATTCCTCATACTGGATCAGAAATGCCTCAGAAAATGATCTCTCCCACACAAACAATAGCAAATATGGGCATTTTTACACTGTAACTTTTTGGCTAGTCCCTAAGGAGGATGAATTTTTCATTAAAGGGGACCTATTACGCCATTCCTTATTTTCTGTCATATATATAATGTTACAATGTCGGATGTTCATATTAAACATAAAGTTTCAAATAATGAGGTAAACGTATGTAAAATTAATCCCTGCGAGCCAAAAGCTCAGGCTTCAGACTGTTCTGAATACTAGGTTTCCGACATTTTTTTCTACTTTGGAGATAAGCTGACGTCACCTTGTGACGAATTTCTTTATATGGTCATCTTCCCCAGTGTGTGTTGGTCAGCTGCTCTTGTTTGTTAGTGCTGTAGTTCACTGCTCTGCTCCGCTATCTATCCACCTACCAAACCCACCCATCCATCCATCCATCTACAGTATCTACTGCGTCTAGATGTTTATCTAGCTGTCTGTCTTTAACTTTAAGCGGGACTATTGATTAGGTTGGCATTGTTTGGCGACATTGAGACATGCAGATCTTGTTTCAATGGAAGCTCTCTGACAGCCTGTGAATGCCTATTTCAGCTTATGTAACATGTTGCTTAATAGCCAAACAGCAACAGACAGTGAAGTGCTGTTCCGGTCGCGCCAGATGAGATACACTTTCTGTCGATGGAAAAAGTCAACATAATGGCACCCTGTCTTCAAAATGAAGACTTTTTTAAACAGCACAATGTTGCTGCTTTCATGCGTGTATTGTAGGTAAATCTTGATTATAGTCTTGTGTTGTGTGGTGCACAAAGCGCTGTTAACATTGTTGAGTGTTCCCGGAGCAACTGGGGGCACCGCTGATGAAAATACAGGTGAAGTGATACCATCTTTATTTGACCAACAAAGGGAATAATTGAAAAGCAAAAGGGGAAAAGAATTAATAAGTAATTGTTCCTTTTGATCTCTCTTTCTTCCCCCTCTTTTTCATATGCTGCACTTGAGCTATCAGGGTGAATTTTAATGTATTCATACACAAACAAAGAACACTAAGGACCTAATACCATTTGCCTCAAACTAAAGTTCACCACAGACACAGCAGGACAACCGTGGGCAAGATAGAGTGTGACCCTGCTCTCTCTTCCTCCAGCTCTACCATTAAATAAACCAAGCATGCACAGTAACTGGTGATTTTGCCTCAGCAAATCAATATGAAGTATTGTAATGTCTGATTTGGAGCAAAGGGGAGTGGGAGAGGGTGCAGGGGATCAAATGTTACTGTGGCACAGATTAGCCCATGAGACCTTGAGGATAAGAGAAAGAGGGAGCAAGTGATAGAGAGGTGGTGGTGGTGGTGGTGGTGGTGATGTGTGGGGGGGGGTGGGGCGATACTGGAGATGGCCTTCAGTATGGCTCAGTGGCCTTGTAGGGGAATTCAATACAGCCATTGACAAAATAAGGCTTCCATTGTGGAGGAACCAGCCTCCTTTGGGACGCTGTTCCATTTCCTTATTAATTGTGCTCTCATTAAAATAAAAGGAAGGAGAGAGGGGAATGGATAGCGGGAGAGTAATGGTAGCTCTTCAGCGTGGCCTCCTTGTTTGGAAGGATGCCAGGGTCAAGTAGTTTACAGTTCCAGCGCTTTACGTGGGCTGGAAAATACACTGTTGTTTGTGAATTTTATGTCTTGCATGCACAGTACCCACCGGTATACACACACACACACACACACACACACACACAGTCCCTCCCTTTATCTTCCATCTCTCAAGCCCTCCCACACACAAAGAACACAAATCTGCTGGCCCCCAGCGCATCTGCAGATGTACTGTATCAGGCTCGAGGGGTCACAGCTTGGCCTCGTGCTCACACCACAGCTGTCAGCCATGGGAGGAGTCGCCAGTTTAGGCCATGGATCAATGAAATCCCGGCCAAATATATTCCCTGAAGTTAACCTAGGAACCTCCGCTTAAAGGATAATTCTGCACTTCTGTCCAGCCAATGCCTGGTCAACTGTTGAATATGCTACCCCCCCACCCCCCCAATTCTTGACATAAGTTATTCTGAATTGAGATGCAGAATACCATAGTGAAGATGTCTTTTTTGGGGGAGGTGGGGGTAGAGGGCAGGAGCCATAACTTTCACAGACATCTCCCTGTGCCCGAGACCCTACAAAAGACCAACTGTGTCAAATGAGAAAAATTGCAGGTGCACATTCCCCAGTGTTGCACTCCCTCTTGCCTCCCACTCAGCACACACATATTAACAAATGCAAGCACACACGCACACACATACTGCCTCCATGATCACTGCCCCTCATTTGCTGGCAGGGGGAGGAGGAGGAGGAGGAGGAGGAGATCCTTTTTCACTGTGATAATACACTCCTTTCTCTGCCACGAGATGGACTGAGGAAAGGGTTGAAACAGGAGAAGCAGAGTGAGCGATGTCATTCCACAGCAGGCAAAAGCATCACACAATATGGCCTGCCATTTTTATAGGCCCACTGCAGATGTTTCTCAGCTGCATGTTAGCCCCGCACATACAATAGAGTGCATTTTGTACCGGGGTCATGGTGAAGATCATGGGGACCGCTCTTCAACTGGGAGGTCTGGTCGAAAATCGCGCCCTTTCTCTTCAGTGCCCTCAAGTAAACATAAGTCAAATGGGAACGTGTAGACGTCATACACTGTAATTAGCACAACGTTACAGATCATTTATATTATATGTATATTATATGTCCATGGAAGTCTGACATTCTCCTCTATCCATTCATATATAGATGTTTGCTGTGTGACAAAAATGTTAGAGAAAAAAAGAAAAAGAAAAAAAAAATCAAAAGAATTTCAACTTTTTCTAAGTCTCTTAGAACATATAATGATGGCAAATGATGGCATTCCTGAGTAGTTTCACTTATATTGAAAATAACACTTTATAGCATGCCTGTTAACACATTCTCACTATGCATTAAGCCTGCAAATAAAGGAGTGAAAACTGAGCCTCACACACAGGGTGTGAAGCATTCTGTCGCTGTATTTTTGTGCAACAATTTTGGACAACCAAAGTTTTAGAGACCTTCTGAAATTGCTTGAGATAGATGTTCAAGAGGAACTTGGACTGATTTTCAGCAACTCAGTCTCTTGTAAGATGCAACCCCCGAAGCTTCTCTGTTTCCCACTAACAGGTTTGCCAAATAAATGAGTTGTTTTTTGAGGTGCAAGGCTGTTTTCATGTGATACTGTATAACGAATCACAGCTCCACACCTGCTTCTGTGAAACCATGTGTGGCATGTTTTGCCTAAAATCTCGCAAACCCTCCCATTCCGTGCTGCTTATGCTTGTTGTCGGATTCCAATATGCCATATTAAGAGTTGCGGCCAGATGATTTAATGCGTGAGCACCATGTACACTTTGCCTCATGCATATTCATTATTTCCGCACAATAGCCCCATGTCTGATACCTGTCATTTTGAATACAGAAGAAAAGACGATCAAAGGAGATCATCATACTATAGCTGTGTGTCTCAGATGTAGCGTAGCCACCCAAGCTAATTTCAGTAGCACTGCCTTGATTGCATACATGTGGAATGAGATTACCTCTTACTCTGTGGGTGGTTGAGGAATTACTGTTTGTTTGTTTTTTTCTTTTTTTTTTACACTTTCACCTCCATCTCCAACACCAGATTTTTGTCTCCAACACCTTTTTTTTACCTACTTTCTTCACCATACAACCTTTTTATCTCACTCCCCTGTTACTTTCTCTAGTTTCACAAATCTGCCTTTACTACACTGTCACCCACACGTTCCCTTCCTTCTGTCCTGTTTGTTTTGCTTCAACGTCTTCACTTGTAGCCTGTCATTGCTAATCAACTAAAGGTAGCTTTGCATCAAGCTAGCACAATTAGCTCCTCAGCCACCGTAACCCCTTTTAAAGAGACTCCTCTCCTCCTTTAGTAGCAGTTGGACCACTAAAATGGCCTATGAGCTGGCTTGTATTATCCCATAGGACAGGTCAGGGCACTGGGAAAAGATCGATACACTGTTAGATTGAATCAGTGCTCTGCCCTGCCGGTAAAGTTGTAGCACTGGGAGGAGAAAGTGAAACAGAACAAGAAGGGGGCCTGATTTAAAATTGTCATCCTTGATCGGTGTCACGTTTCGAACACGTAGGTGTATGTGCCAGATAGCGATATTCCTCAGGGAGGAACAACCCCCACCCAATGCAGAATGTATTAAAGTGGGTATGTGCACTCATAAACACATGTGTAAGAATGAGCAAACCACAAGGGAGGTAACAAAAGAAGTGGGTTGCACTTAAGTACAGATAGACAGCCTTTAATCTGCTGATGCCACCCGGCACCATCAGATTGCACCACCCTTTGGCTTCTGACAGTATATAGGGCAAACCCCCAGCTCCCTCCCCCACCCCTTCTCCACTTCATTTCACTGTTATCTATACTCATTCAAATGCCTTTGAATTGTACCTTTCAGGGATTTGATGTGTGCATGTGTAGCTTAAACTAGTTTTTTAATCCACTGCATGTCAAACATTAACTGTCAAATAAAAGACTATAGTTAGATATGTACTGTATGTGTGACTGAAAATGATTATTTTGGTCAGTACTATGTGGCCTCACAAGCACAACTAATTAAAGAAATATGAAATAATGTCTTTGTTAACCTAAAAACATAACAGATGCATATGCATGAAATCACATTTTAATTTTGTCATTTAAATAATTTCTTGTTCTTCATTATGTAAGTAAACATTACAGCTTTAATTGGTGTTAATTCATGCTTTTTGCCCCTTGGATATTACACTGCAGTAAAAATTACAGTCAGGAGTATGGGAAGAAAATTGGCTTAGGTTTATTTTCGAACATGCTCTGCCACAGAAAACAAATCACTACAATGTAATTCGGAGTTTGGTCCTTGTGCAAGGATACTTTTGATAAAATAGGATGCAAACAAATTCATACAAGGACGCAGTGAGAGCGAGCTTCAATTTCCTGTTTTTGTCTTCAAATGGCGAAAAATTGAAAAATGTTCGTCCTTACTTTGCACAACTCCAAATTCCAAACAAGGACAAATTTTTCATTCAGCCTTCACAACAAACATGAAAGGAAATTTCATCTTGAGATTTCATCAACAACCAATATGCTGTGTTATGTAAATGATGTTACTACCCCAGCCCCCCCAGCCCACCCCCCCTCCTGTTTGTTTCAAGTAGAAAAATACATTTGTTCTTTATCAGCCTCCAACAAATTACTGGCTGTTGTATGTAAAATTGATATTGTATGGAGTGTGGTGTTCGGTTGTTCATTTTGCTGTCGTGTTGACTGATTGGGGTCCACTTAGATCAAGTACTTCTTTACTATCACCACGATCAGCAGACACAAACATCATATTGTGCCAAAGCAGAGGGTTATTATCAGTTTGGTTGTGATAGACGGCGTGGCGCTAACCTTGTGGCTAGTATGTTAGTGCTGGAGTTCAGCTCTATTTGCTCTCACTATTGCACTATTAATACAACTATAATAAGTAGAGCCCCGGGGATCCATACAGACAGCAATATTGCCTGGTTTCCTATTCATTACAAGAGCGTATATTTTCTAGGTGTTCTGTCATCAGTTTGTTCAGTATCTCCATGCAAAGAGCCCATAGAGCTTGTACAATACTGTGGGTTGCTATGGCAATGAATGAAATGTGCTAAAGTGAATGGCGATTCTTTAAGACAGAGGTAAAGAGTCATACAGTACAATCTGCTGTCTGATAGCAGATTGTTGATAATTGTTACAGGCAAACTAATCAAATATTACTTTAAGAAATTACAAAAACTGGTTAATCACAAAGTGCTTATCAGAATAAATATCAAAGTAAACACACAATAAAATCTGCTGCCTATGGTGGAAAGTTACTAAGTATATTCAAGTACAATTTTAGGTATTTTACTCAAGTACTTCCAATTTCTGCTATCTTATACTATATTATACTATATTGTGCTTTTTATTCCACTATATTTATTTAACAGCTGTAGTCTAGTTACTTTCAAGATTAGGATTTTAAAAGTTCTATATGTAAGTGTGTATATGTGTATGTATGCGTGTTTCTCCCTGGCCACAGCACATTGCTTCCTGGCCACAGCTCGCTGAGCCTACTGCTGTTTAGTAAACACGACTGGTAAAACACAATGTTAGGGATCTTTTATGCCATGATGAGAAGTGTAAGCAAGGAAGAAGACATCACCTGCAATAGCCTCACACTGCTGCGAGTGCGAGCAACAGGATGCTGACTGCAGCCCACTTAACAGCCACCAGTGTCGCTAATGAGAAGGAATGTCTGATTCCTAAACCTTTAAATAAAAAGCATGCCATCATCTTATAAAACATGATATCTTGTCATATATTAAAACAGTACCCAACAGCATTTATTGTTAAAATTTCCTTTACTTCATCCCACAACATTAAAATGCTGCTTAGCCTACATGCTGATGTATCATTGATAATATGCGTAATAATAATGATGATAATAATAATATAACTTTTAACTTTTGATACTTTCGATTGCTTCTTTTACCTTCTTTTTACCTTCCACCACACTGCACATATGTTTTGGAAATGCAACAGAATCAATACAGAAAATCTTAACACATTTTTTAGAGAAGTGGAATACAAAGTGGTCACCTCTGATTGTTATACTATACAGCACGCTAGACTGTCTTTAAATATTGTATTTCTAAAGATGATCCTTCAGTGGAAGATTGGTATGAAGAGAATACTACCATCGGAAAAAATGTCCCTAGACCGTACATGATAATATCTTTGTATCAAGTCTACTAAAAGTAACACTAATCTGCCAGCACCAAAATAGCTCCTACAGAATGTTTTTAAAAGTATGCATGTGTTTTTTCATATTGATTGCTTGGCCCCAGTGTTTTTCACTTGTTTGAACACTGAACAACCTCTGTTTCCTGAGAGGTTCAGATTAGTGAGGTTGCACTGCAGTTTGTCTCAGCTCACAGTGCTAAACTTAGCAAAGCCCTTGCCTCCAGTGTGCTGTTAAGCAATTCCATCAGATGATGTGTGGTAAAAGAAGAGTGAGGAAAAGACCTCTTTCCCTTCACACAGGACGAAAATCAGCCTGTTGTTTCTTTTCTTTGACCTCAATTACTATCAGGGCATGTGTTACTATAGGGGCATGTTGAGTCATGCCTGCTCTGGGAGTTGTGTGTGTGTGCGTCTGTGTGTATCCTCTCTGTGTGTATGTGTGACAGGGATTGTGTTCATTTTAGCCTAGGAGGCACCGTACAGTAGGTGGGGGCTAAGGTGCATTAGTCTTGGCTGAGATGTTCCCGTGAGTGATGCCAGCACATGTGGGTGGGTTACAGGGAAGGAGGGAGAGGCAATGAAAAGAGAGGAAATAGCAAAACGATGTCAGACATGACGGGAGCTGAACAAAGCCCAGCTCGCTGTCAGGAGCCGCTGCCACGGAAGCTGGCAGCTCCACAGACTCACCTCCGGCTTGGACCATCTAACAAAATTCCACTTTGCTGATAGGAAGCAGGACACACACCTCTGTTCTGTTCATGCCTAGGAAAGGAAAACTGGGAAATTACCAAAACCTGCTCAGAATTGCCACTAAAAAGAAGCTAATAACAATAAGTATTTTTGAAATGAATAAATGTGATGAATTTTAAAGCTAATTACAATAAAAATCTAAACTGCTTGAATAACGCTGAAGGGAATCTCCTAAGCGTGAGTGGATTTGACCTCAGAAACTAATGTTGTAATTTGCACACCGAAGTGGTTTTTAACACAAGACCTTGATGGGAGACTTGCTTCCCATTTCCTCTTTTTTTTTTTTTTCTTTTCTTGCCACGGCTATGCACTTAATGAATTGAAGTACTGATTAATTAAATGAAAGTGCTTGCTGGATGGAAAGACACTTCACCCCTATGTTCTGAGTATGTGAATCAAGCCTTTATGGAGTGATGGCAAAGTACTTGTATTTGTTACTTGTGTGTATGTAAACATGAGGTTACTGTCTATTGGAACTATATCACAGAGGGTAGGAAGTTGCTGTGCTCTGCAGATTTCCTTCCATCCAACGTAGCAACTAATTTATTAACTTTCACAGTTATTAACTTTCACCGTGTCAAGACATTGTTACAGTGGAAGAAAAGCAATACACCGCTGTTCTGTAATGACTACTGTCTTGTCGATTCCATCAGGTAGAAGTTGCATGCGGCGTCTCATAAAAAACACATCAAATATTCACCGTGTGAGGAGGTTGATCCAATAAGGTGCGGTAGTTTATTACAATTGCACTGCATTCGATCCTCCCTCTGAGCTAATTTGTTATCACTGAAGAGCTAATTTCCCTCCAGGCATCATTGGGCAGTTTGACGGACAGTTCCAAACTCGCATTTGCACGTCGCTGCCCTGCAAAAAAAAAAAAAAAAAAAAAAAAAAAATCAGTCTTTCCCTCTGCTGGAAATTTGCAAGTGCGTGGTGTGTTGCCAATTAATGTGTTCAAATGTGTGTCAGTGAATGCAAGTAGAAGCAAAACAAATGGCTTGTTCATTTGGCGTGTTGAATGGATATCTGGGTCCTGTCACAATGAGTAATGCTAATTGTGCTTAGCAGCATCATTGGTCAAAGTGTCAAAAGCCATCAAGTCGATTTGAGAAGTTTGTCACAATCATTCCCGTGCTCGGCTCATGAATTCATCACTGCGGAGGTACTATCTGTCATCCAGCAGCACACGTATTTAGTCTCATTTTTAAAACCGCAACTTGAGCTGGAAGTTGTCTGATCACCTCGGCGATGTAAGCAAGAATGATTGCACTGATTTCCGAAGTGTCAGATTCTTCTCGTGCAGCACAAACTTTGTTTTCTTGATGCTGTTCTTTTTTAAATGCTCCATCTGCAGAGCTCTTTGACAGTTCAGTTCCTGGATAATTTTGCACTCTGTGTGAAAGCCTTGGAAATTTCCGTTGCCTTAGGCCATATGTAAACGTAATTTACTTGGGAGAACAATTTGCCTGAACTGTTTCTCACTTCAAGATAAATAATCCCTCATGCATTATTGAAAATGCTATACTTTGCAATTCAAAAATTTCTCCCGTTCGTTTCAAAGTTGTCTCGCAAGTGAGTTATTTAATCCCACCCCCCCCCCCCCCCACCCCTCAGAAAATGTCATTTGTTGCAAACTAGGAAGTGGGTGTGACAGGCTCCCATTGGTCTAATCAAATAACAGTATCCAGATTCACGTGCTAATTAATCACGAGCTCTGGGGGCTGGACCCATCCAGCAGTTCTCGCTGGAAAAAAGAGACATTTGATCTGTTGAATCAGCTCCCTTGCCATCGCCTCCTCTCTCTTCCATCTATCTTACATTAATTCAATGAAGTCAGAGTTCATTTGAATGCACGGCCCCTCACACATACACACATAAAGTTTGTATCATCTGCTGTGGGAACTGAGCCTCTTTTTAAAGAATAAAATATTGCATCCTCATATATTAATAGCTTACACATTTTTTCCCCCCCTCCTTTTCTGGGAACATATTTGGCACTTTGTCAGACTTTCCGACTGCCTAATTGTAGAGAGCATATTTATTGGGAAATTATCCGCTGCGTCTGAGCTTATGCACTTCAGCTGAAGCCTGAAAACGATCTAAAACCATGTTCCTCTTGTTGAGAGGCTGTCACATGTCCCCGACATCTGTTTATCCAAATGATGGGGGCTCATTTAGAGGGGCTCAATGTAATTATGTGTGGTGGTTGACCTTAACTTCTTCTCCGCGACACATTTTCTTGGGAGATGAAATGAAATATAAGCCCCCCAAGGCTCCTGTTTTGTTACTAATGATGACTTTTAAATGTCATTGTTACTCCACTCCCTCTGCACTTCAATGTCTGCTGGTTCAGGAAAGGTAATGGGTCTGGGTTCCCTGTCAGTGACCCAAGAATAAGCTCAGCTTTTAAACAGTAAATTTTCTCCCTTCTTATTCGGTATCACTATTAAAAAACCCCCGATCAGAACTCCAAAGCATTTCCCCTTTGGAGTGATTTTTTTTTTAAAAAGCTCTGCAGGGGAGCGACATTTTCCAAATGACCATTTTTTCTCTGTGACCTTTCTGTTGCCCTTTTTGGTGAGTAATTGCATTTTTTTTGAAATGTTCATTCGTGAGTTATGCCACTTGTAAGGCATCGTGATTAAAAACACTGCTCCGTGGTGTGAAAGTTATGGACGTATCCATCGTGACCCCTAACAGTTTGCTTTCTCCAAAACTACTTCCTTTTTTTTCCTCCCCTTTATTCAGCAGTGCAGAGGAATTATCCAGGGAGAATCTGCAGTGGAGGAAAAAAAAAAAAAAAGACACACGCACTGCATATAAATACTCCTCTGAAGTATTAGCTGGTGAGCAGGGAAAGTCAGATTGAAGTGAATAGAACATGGGAACTTGGATAAGAGGATGGACTTTCAATAAGACTACTTCGATTTTTGATAGCTTTGTCAATGATGTGTGCAGGTAGACGGCGATACATGCAAGCGGGGCAGGATGCTGGCTCTGGCATCCGAGGAATATGAGCCCTATCAATCACCGCCTCCGGGCACAAATGTAATTACACTACAGTTGTTGACTAGACAGGTAATCCGAGACACCACTGGCATGCATTTAGTTGCTTACATTAGGGGATTGCTGGTGCCCATGTTGACGACGTTGCGCTCACTACTCTCTTGATGTTTTCTTAATGCTCCTTATTAAATTGGGGACGCTGAAATGAATCGAGCCCCTGCTTTTACAGGGTTACACGGTTTAAGAGAACTACTCTAAGTTTTTTTTGAATTTATAGTATCTCTTAGAGATCAACTTGATCAGGATTCGTAATATAAAGTTGTATAATAGATGTAATTTCAGGGTTTCTTCATGATTGTTCTGCTTCAGCATCAATAAACAAAGCAAGATTTCTCTTTTTCATTCTGTGTCAGTTACTCTTTTGTCATTTATCTAAGTGCACCTGCCTAAGTCAACCTGTATTAACCCTTTTCTCTGCCTTTGTCAGTTTCAACAAAGTCTGGTGTGATCCAGACCAGTGCTTTTCAGAGGGCGGGATAAGTCTCCCCATTAAGAGCAAGATAATTGATGGCTTTCACCACCAAACTGACTACAATTATTCCAATCGGTGATGTTTCAGTGGCAAGTGAGCTTTACTGTGTTGGGGTTTGAACGATTTACCAGAGAAAATGAAATGATAAGGAAACGAGGGGCCACTTTTGTTGTTTCACCTTGCAAAGTGTCTGTGTGTTTCGCTGTATATCTTTTTGTTTATTTTCAGGGAAAGATAGGAAGAGGGACCTGTATGACATTTGAAACAACTGAAAATGGCAAGAAATTGTATAATCTCACAAAAATTCATGTGAAATATTAAATTGTATTTCACCTGTGCCTGGTTCATGTAATTATTTTCATACTGTAATAGAAATGTCCAAAACCATTTATGCCTTCTTGTGGATTTATCACATTAGAAATGCTGATGTATTTCACATGTAAAATAGTGTTGCACATGTGATAAACATATGAAATGTGCCTCACATGTGATGCATTTATTATTTAGTGTAGAAATTGATTAGATTGTTATAAGTAACAGCGTGCTTTTACCTGGTTAAATGAATGTTTATTGTGCCCCGTTTAAACCGGCATTAATTGTGATTGTTTTTTTTTTTTTGTTTTTGTTTTGCTAACTGGGGAGAGCGCAACAAGCTGTAAGCACAACACTTAAAATCACCCCATAAAGTTGATATAGCAAATGTGTTAGCAAACACTATCCTAGACAGTATACACATCCAAACCTAACAACCAATCACTGTCAGCGTGTGCTTGTATTCTTTGGTTTAATTCCAAACAGAGTAAATTGAGTCAGCATTGTTGCACCTTGCAGTTTTAAGAGATGTAATTAACCATGAGTGTCCAGTCTAACTTGAGAAAAGCAAGAGAACGCGGATGAGTGCGTACAGAAGAAAAATGCCATGTGAATCAATACAAGTCATTTAAAAATATTATTTCTCATTCATTGTTACTAAGGTAAATGTGGCGATTAATTATGATATTGATTTCAGCCCTGTTTTCACATGTGGATACACTCTTTGTGCCTCTTTTCTTTCTTTTTCTCTGTCCGTCTCTCTCAGTCTGTCCGTCCTCCCTGATGAATGCCTGCGCTGCACATCATCTCGTGTCAGCTCTCGCAGCTCAGACACTTGTCTGAAAGGATGTTTATAAAAATCTATAACCTCCACAGTCACGCAGGCCAATGTTTACGTTTCTCGCTCATTTTTTATTCTCGCTGTAAACATGGAACTCCTCCGGTCTGTTGTGCACATGCCCGCTCGTGCGCTTAGCGCGAGCCTCCGCACACGCACGCCCATGCACGTCTGTGTCAAGGAGAGGGAAAACAGCAACCTCCGGTCTGCCGCCGCTTGGTCCCACTAGCCCTCCTGGCCATTTGGCTCTACAGTAAACAGCAGATTTTTGCCAAACAGACTCTCTGCTTTGGCTTGAAGCAACAAGAACCTTTTGACCCTCTGCCTTCTGTCTGCATGCAGCCTAACTGAAGAGCATTGTGTCACTTTAAAACTACAAAGAATGAAGCAGCTCGTATGATTTATAGATTCTAGTCTAGAGGGATATTGTAACAATTTACATGAGAAACACTCTGCTCTGTGTTCTTTGTCTCTGTGTTTCTGTCTGTCTCTAATTTCTCAGTTGAATGCCCATGTAATGAATGTTTATTTCCTCACAGCCAAATGCAAACACCGTGTCTATTTCCTTATGTTTGATTTGTGTCAATCTCTCACTCTCTTTCCACAACTCCTGGCCTCTCAAGGGCCCCTGTGGTATTGCTCATCCGCCCACTACAAACAACTAGCGTCCTGTCTGCTCCCACACTCTCTAGACCAGGGTGGACAACCTCTTCTCATATGTCTTGGTGTCAGACCTTTTGATTGCAGGTCCTCCCATCTGTTCTTGTATTCTCCTTTAGAAATATACATAGTTTGTATTCAGTTCTCAGCTCACCATAACTGGATGAGGAGTTGTTTTCAAACTGAAGTGCAGAAGTCCTTTAACTAAAGGAAAAGAGAAAGGAATCACAGTAACTCGTACTTAAATGATGTGTTTTTTTCTCGCCCTCTGCAGCCTTCAGTAGAGCACCCATCCCCATGGCGGTGGTGAGGAGGGAGCTGTCGTGCGAAAGCTACCCCATCGAGCTGCGCTGCCCGGGCACCGACGTCATCATGATCGAGAGCGCCAACTACGGCCGCACTGATGACAAGATCTGTGACGCAGACCCAGCACAGATGGAGAACACGCGATGTTACCTGCCAGATGCATACAAGATCATGTCTCAAAGGTAAGGACACATTTGTGTTAATTACTTTTGACTGATTCGAATGAATTATGGTGACTCTGAATTTAATTTGGTATTGTCTTTGGACGTTTTCGGAAAAAAAAAAAAAAGACTTATGGATGATGACAACAAATGAGGGTAATAACGAGTTTGTAGTCCCATTCAGAATAATGAAATATGAGCATTTGCATGTATGAATATGTACACACACAGCTGCACTCATAGTCACACTCACAGGCAAAATTTGCTTCATGAGATTAAGTAATTGATTAGAGTAGCTGTGTTTGTTAAAAATATATTGAAAACATAATCAGCAAGTCTTCAGTTAATGAGATGCTTTAATTCACACGTGAGTCTTGCTGAAATGGAATTAAATGCAGCTCTCCTTGTTTTTCTTCATGAAATAACTTTTATTGATCTTACTCACTTCCCAGACTATGGGAAATATCATGGATTTGTGGTAAACATGGTATTTAGCTTATAAAATGTAGAACCCACGGTTTCTCAATGATTTGTCTTGTGCGATAAATATGAGGATCGGCTCTTGAGATGTGCGAAAACAACAAATCATACAACCAGGTTTGCAAAGTCTCTAGTGATTTTGAAAAATGAATGCAAAAATCCTCCTCTGGGTAGGTGTGTGGTTTAGTAACACTTCATAGCCATAACACATCTGTGTTATGGATTAATTGGGTCAACAATCCCAGTGAGCACATTCAAACCTCACCATACCTGACTGTTAATCTATACTAGTCATAAATTTGTTCAGATACAAATCAATGTTCATTTGGAATGCTTTGAATACATTAAGAGTTATTTGTCAAAATAAAAATTTGCTCAATGAGCTCTGCTGCCAGATGTGAGTCTTGTTTTCAGAGTTATGACCCTGTGGTGCAGAAACCGGGACATGGAGACCTATTTGTCAGGGCAGACAGAGTGTAGTCTTACCGTGCTTTGGCTTTCGGGGTGTAATTGATTGCGAACATTAAGGTAATATATACACAAGTTTCAAGGTTTTAACCAAGTAGTCTAGGATTCAAGAAAATGTAGACCTCAAGACGGGTGTAGAGTGAATATACTATGTACAGTCAATCTTTTGTTGACTTATTGCAGCACTTAGAGCAGAATGAAGACTCCTTTCTGGGATATCATTCTAAGCGTGGTTACTCTTGCCTTTGAGGTCAAAACACCCTTGAACACTCAGAAGGGATGGACTTTATCTAAATTGCTACTCTGCGTTAAACGTTTGTCTTCCTCTTTTTATTTCTAAAGCTTAACATATGCCACCTCTTTTTTATTTCCAAAGCTTTAGTTCCACACCAGACGGACCCCTTTGAGAATACTAATGGACCTTTGGACTTTATCAAACAATTGCTCTTGGCTTTTTAGTTTGGTACCATAGAGTTCAGATAATCAGCTGTGTGAAAAGCAGCTGATGGTAAAAAGAGGTAGCTTGAAACATGTTGTCAGATAATTGATGCACCCTGTAGCTCCCTTGTTCTCCAGCCGCCCACTCAGACTAAAAATCCCTGCAGGAATGAATCAACGGGTCCTGCTACTGTCAAGAACACAAAACTAACAAAGTACCAGGGAAAAGCACGTCTTTTTAGGATCTCGTTGCTACCGGGGGCGTTCCAATGATACTAAAAGGTAACCGACCCGATTCAGGGCTAGAACACTTTGTCTCGGGAGCGGAAGTTGCTAAGTGGATGAAAGGTGTGGGTGGTATGAATTGAGAATGGGTGGAGAGGGAGGCAAAGTAGGGATCGTGCGAGAGGATTCAAAGATATTTGTGGCTATAGCGACACCGCGACACATTAGCATGCTGTGGTTAGCACAACAAACGAACGCCACCCCCGACTATTTCATTGTCAGGCTGTCAGTGCCGTTGCTAGGCACCTGCGACAAAGCTCATTAGGGTTAAAAAGAAAACAAGGACAAAACAGAAAGAAGCAATTTGAACAGAGAAAGTCTTCAAAGACTTGTGATATGGCAGGGGTTAATGCCAGGGCACAAGGATTGAACGTAGTATATTCAGTGTTCAGATGGATATGATTTCAGTCAGGGTAATGTGATAATATGATGCGTGAAGCAAAACAATGTCATGTGTTGATCTATGTCTTGGTTAATTTACAGTGTTGTACCATAAAGAAAATACAATTAATTTGTTTTGATCAAATTTGTAGTCGGTAAGACAATGTTTGTTTAATTTAACATCAACATATGCTTATTTGTTTCTTCACTGGCTTGACTGCTTTATAATCTGAAATAAGTAGATATCAGCCATGAGGCAATTCTACCTTTTTATTAATACTGTAGTTGGGTGTTCCTTCCACTCTTTACATCTCCCTGTCTTTATTCCATTCATCATGCAGTATGTTTACATGTACACCGCAACCCAATCACTGGAAACAACCCAAACAATGTAATAGTGTGATTACATGGTTCACTGTAACCTGATTCCTCCAATAATTGCGGTTTCCATGAGTTGTTTGATTACTTGGCTAATGTGTGGAAAGATGTGTTGCAGCCTACAGAAAACAACAAGGAGACGGAGGATGGACGGACCTGCATTGATGTTTTTTTGTTCTTTGTGTTGGTGAATTAGGATAAATATTCCACTGAAGGCCATGCCACTGATTTTCTATACACACTATAGCCTGACTGATACTGGATTTTTTAGGCTGATGCCAATATCAATATTTGATTGATTATTTTAAAAAAAAATTCAGGATATATCGGCCTTTAAAATATGTATAAACACGTAACATAAACAACATTTTTCAAGTGAGAACTTGCTCTCTGCTGGGCGACCAACCATGTAATAGTGACTTTACTTCTGAATTAGCTAAAATGTACATATATACATATATATATATATATATATATATATATATATATATATATATATATATATATATTAAATTCTGTACTGTGATTCCTTGTTAATTATCATTAACATGTATGCCAACACCAATATATCTGTCATAAGCTAATATCGGCTGACATTATCACCCTAGTAGATATTGTATTGTATCATCTGTTGGTATAACTGCAAAAGCTATACAGTTAATGCAGTCCATGTTGTATAATATGTACCCTATACATACAGTCAGTGTATCAGTATGGAATTGGGCCACAGTGTTGGTAAGATGAGTATATGTCAGTCTAAGTAAAAAGGCTGGCAAATAGTTTAATCTCATTATCTTTACTCCACTTTAATTCTTAATTTAATAAAGATAAACTGGTTAAGGTACAGTATAATAACCTCAGCATTACCTTCATCTTGTTAAACTCTAATTAGCATGCTTGCGAGTGCACTGATAGTATTTCCCTCTTGTGGGACTCTGCCCTTTTCTTTTCCTCTAGCCTGTGTGCCACCTGCCTCTCCTGCTGGCACCAGTTAAGTCGTGGTGGCTGGCAAGTGTGGTAGTTAGCATTCATATCCCGTCTGAAGATGAGCCACACTGCTGCCGGCTTAGTCTGTGTGCCAAGCTCGCATCCATCACCGGCAAATGCCCAGCCATGTCACCGGCCCTCGCGATCTGTCAATACACATTTAGGCAGCTCAATCCTTCCCCACCCCCCAGCCACTAAGAGTGCTCCATTGGTATTCAGCTATCAAACCCAAGTGCTACCTGTTCCAGTTCAACCCCCTTATAAAGGTGTATCCTGGGCTACTCTGGAAATGTGTTTGGTTCCATTACAGTCTTTTAAACGAGAGCTAATAGCACCCTGTATCTGAGTGATAGCACACCACTGAGCTTGTGAGTGCTGTAATGCATCTCAAAATGAAGGTTGTCTCGCACCATGCTGTGACAGGATGAAATGAATGGGTCTCTTTCATTAGCCATTCCTCCCTTTGTGCCGCAAACACCATGCCTCTGCAGAATCCACAGCCTCTGGATAAACATGTCACCTATAGGTGGTGCCGTGTTGCAAGCTAGACGGAGGCTAATGATGCTGTAATTGAAACATGCTACCAAGGATTCATTTAACACAATTTGAGGTGATTTGCATAGCCTGTGTACACACACGCTGCAGCCTGTGATTTTTGCAATCATTGCTATTCCCTTGTGGGATATTTTTGGAGCTGATTGTTTGGGAGCTGAGGCGTCTGTTTAATCTGCCTCTCTTCAACACATGTATAGATCTAGTGCCACTTCCAACTGTGTGAAATTGCTGGAGAGGCTGGACACTCGTGCTATCAAACAACAGTGACCCTTTTCTCATCAGAGCCCCAGTGTCTCTCTCCTCCCTTTTTTTGTGTTCCCCTTTTCCTTTCCCCAAGGCGGTATGGCCTTCACGGCCAGTAATTACAGGCTATATCAAAGCTATATATCACCTTATATCTCAGTAGACCTCAGCAGGAACCTTAAGGGACAGCTGATAGCATTGTGGCAGGCTTGTGCATGACCCCTGAAGGAGAAAAGCAGGTCAGGAAAGAGCAACTCCAACACATACACCCAAACACACACGTACACATTCTTGTCCGTGTCTGTCCAGACTCCCCTTTTGTCTTTTGTATCACTTTTATTCTTTTTTCCCCCCCTTCAGTCTCTCTGGGATTCTTTCCACCGCTGTGTCATTACACTTGTCATTTGAGGGAACAAAGAAGACCAACAAAGCACATTTTTGTCTTGTAGCATTTTGTGTCAATGCGCATGACACTAATGATGAAGGTTAATAAATATCACAGCTTGATGAATCTCTTGAGGATGATAAAAACTAGATGAGCACAACCTGTGATTTGAACCTGCTGGCCTTGTGACAGTTGACATTTGACAACCTTCTTGTTTAATGTCATTTTTGACAAAAACAAATGCTTCCATGCCATTATTTACTTCAGCACACTTAGGCTGGAATGCCTGAGACAAATGACTCCTTTCCCGTCAAATGAAAGCATGTGCTGAAAGAGGGACGAGAATGATTGAGGGATAAGGAGGGGAAAACAGATGGGAGGATCCTTTCTCTTTTGCAGATGATCTTTCCCATACGTTCCAGTTCTCATTATCCTTGGCTTTTTGACCTTATTTCAGAGTTGAAGGATTTGATGAGATATTTGTTTTAGCAGGAGAGCAGGATTAACTGAAGAATTCCCTTCGGTTCTTTTGCCCATCTTCATTTAAATCCCCTCATCTCAAGCAGGATATCATGGGCGTGGGTTTTATGGGAGGAAAAGACATATTCTGAGGCCAAATTTCCAAATATCTAAAGGTATGGAGGCCAAGCGGAAGTTAAGATACACACCGACACACATTATTCTTCATGGAACAAAGGGAAATAATAGGTAGTGATATATATACAAAACACAAACATCATAGTTGGAATTCCAAACCACTTAAACCACAAACGATTGCCTACATGTCCTCACTCGACCCCCTCAGCTCAGAGGGTGATTAGACACATATGAGAGCATGACCATCTGCCTCATACTCTCCCACATATCCCTTGTCTTGGTTTTGTTTTTAGCATTTTGTGCAAAGATTTAGAATACCTTGCCTTGGTGTATATTAAAAAAAAAAATAGTTTGATATTCCAACTCCAATGTAAACCCACCCATGTCATTATTAGACGCCATGAGACCGATGATGTCTCCATGAGGTGACATTTTCCTTCTTAAGAGGAGGCGGGTTGAGTGGATGGTTAGATAGTTAGATTGCAAAATTACAAAAATGCGTCATTATTTACAGGAAGGCTCATTTACACCAACTGAACCTTTAAATTATGTAAGATCACAAACATAGGAAGATGATCACTGATATCACTTAAAAACAAACCTATTAGTTTGTTTGAACATTAGTAAAAATGTTATCAATAAGTGTGGCACACTATCTACTAAGGGGCCAAAGACCAAAACTAAACATTGTTAGTTTATGTTCATTCCATTTTAACAAATCGATATTAAACAACACAAACAAGAAGTGATTTCTTATCACATACTTTCCCAACAATATCAACGATGGTATTCATAAATTGATCAATGCAAGAACCAGGCGTTCTATATATGCAACTCAAGAATATGCTCTTAAATTTAGTAGAATGAATTTCAGTTGTCAAACTCACCATGATATCATTAACATTTGTACTATCAATGACCTTCCATTAAAAGTCTTTGTGTACCTAAAATTTACACCACTGCCCCTTTTATTTATCTGATTTACATTAAAAATGTCAAAGCTTTCTAACACAAACTCAGCACCCTTTTCATTTGTTAACTAAGTCTCACTTATAGCAATGACTTGAAATGTATGTTTTAATTATTTTAAATAGTCTTTGATTTGAACAAAATTTGTATAGATTCTTCTACTATTAAAATGTATGATTGAAAAACCCTCTAAATTAAGGTTATTAAACTGATTCTAATAATATTCAGAATTTGATTTGCAATCATTATATCATTATGTCATTAATAATTTGCCTCAGGATCAATGCTATTTTCAAAATTTAGAAAACGTAGATTTAACTCTTGTTACAGATATTCTCAACTAAGGAATTTACATTCTCAGAAAGATCATTACTCTCAGTTTCTGCAACAGAATGAAAATCTTCATCTGTTATTTTATGGAGGGAAAAAAAAGTGATTTAGTCATAAGATTTGCAGAAATCTGCTGCAAACATTGTGACTCTGTGACAGGGCATGCTCCCCAACATGACATGACCAAAACAGATTTAAAGATGTTGTAGATTCTTTGTCTTACGTTGGATGCTGTGATGGATGCTGTGTCGCACATTTCCCAACATGCCGTGACCCGACCCCATTTATAAACATTGTCACTTATACTGATCCAGATCTCTCAGATTCCGTACCACAACCACCTTGGCTTGCTCTGACAGTCCATTTAACCTTATAAATACTTTTCCATTCTTTTTCCATGATGTTTGAATTTAGTTTTGCTTTCTGAGGATACGGCCATTCCCAGCTATTTCAGCATTTTTCTTCCTCAGGTGCTCATTTACATACACCTCAGTACCCCTAAGCTTTTTGGACTGTCTCAACATTTCAACCTTATTCTTTTGATTTGCAAACTGGACAACAATCGCGGGCTTGGTTGTTTTATCCTTGCGCGGGAGAATGTGACAGGCTGAAATTTGCTGTCTCTCTAGGTGAATGTTCTTACTGCTCAGGAATTGAACCACATGTTGCTCTTGAGCGTGCAGTTCCTCAGGTGGTGCATCCTCACCTTGTGGGTCACTGGCTGCAGCCCTGGCATACCTGCGATGTTTGGTATCCAGGCCAGTGATGATAAGGTCATCAGCACAGGAGTACTGCTCCAAGTCGTCAAACCTTTCTTCTAGCAGTTCAATCCTCTGGTCCCTTTGGTTGATTGTGGCCCTCAGCTCATGGACCTCCTCCATTAGACCCATGAGGTTAATTTGCTGTTTTACCACTTTGCTGATCTCCTCAGCATGAAATTGAGGGATTTTTTAATCTCTTCTAATTCCTCTGCCAGCTTTTTGTTTGTAATCGACATCTTTTCTCATGAAGGTCAATAGGTAAAAATAAATTCCTGGGTAGGTTTAATGAGGTACTGCTCTGTTGCCAATCACCATGTGCTCCCACGTCCTTAACAGTGTCCTTGATAAAATAAAATAAAAACACAAGTTCACAAAATTTCCAAAAAGATGGAAGTAAAACATTTCTGTACCATCGGCAATTATTTCATTTTGAGGGGATGGCACCATAGTTTGGTGATTCTGGAGGACTGTAAGGAGACTCTGAACAGGGGAAAGGCAGTGGCAGCCATCTTGGACACTGAAAATCATCTACAGCCCTCGAAAAAAACAAGAAAATGGTATTGATCTCCTCATCTTACTCTTGGCAAGAGAGATTAAGCGTATTTCCCAAATGTCAACCTTTCCTTTTCTATTGATCTTTTGTTAGGGTGCTGCTTTACAAAAGTAGAAGACCAACAACTTTTGATCATACTGTAGAGATAAAATATTAGTGTTTGATACAAAATGACATTGTCAGTCCATACAGTATGTAACCTTAAGAAGTAATGTGGCGGTTTGTATGTATGTAGGTTATTTAGGGTCCCCTTAGTTATTTGTCATTAAAGACAAAAAGAGTGATGCTTTCATGTCCTTAATGGAGTTTTTTTTTAGTTTCTTTATTTCTTTGCAGCCATAATGCAGTCTCTTGTTTCATAATGCATAAGAGACTGAAAAGCGAGCGTGGCCATATACAGATCTTAAATATTTAACATAATCTTTTCATAGCAAATAGACAACTGCCAGTGACATTAAGAGAGAGCTTATCATGCTGAGCAGATGTGAGAGTAATTCCGTCATTGTTCATGCAGGACCCCCGAAGCCCAACCGCAAGTGGCCTCCCGTGTTTAAAGTCGAGGTTTGCATAAACATTTAACTCCCCAAACAATGAGATGTCCGATGAATTAATGCATGACTTTAATGCTGGAAGTGTAAATATCACACAGGTGCTGCTGTATATTACAGGTTCTGTTCGGCAGATTGTAATAAAAGGGGATTTATGGTACTTAATTATATGGAATGATCCACTGACACTGCTAACTGGGCATCCCAAAATTAGAAATACAATGCAAAAAGTATATGTATAAATATGAACAGGTTTTTAAGCCATGCATTTTCAACAGCATATTTTGAATCAATCATGCAGCAGAGTTTCTGTGAGGTCCTGACTTCAAGCTTTTAGTTTTCTATTCATGCAGGAGTCCTTGGTTTGTCTTGCTTACTCTTGGTTGGAGGCTGTTTTTCCATGATACAATTATCTGTTGAGAACCTGACAATTACAGAACAAAAACATGACCGATGAGCGCAGCAGGGGGCAACTGTCTGTTGTAATAGTATGAACAAATAGAGAATGGTGGGTGGTTTTGCAGCCAGCGTTAATATGCAAAATATATTAATAAAAGCTCTGACAGAAAGGAAAGATGAAGACTCTCTTTTGCTATAAAGCAAACATGCACAATAATAAACACATTCCCAAGTTCCTCAGATTAGTATAGGAATTCAAACCACCTTCCCATCTGTGCACGTTTGCCTCCTGCCCCTGCATAACATCTTTTCATAAAGACTTTTTAAATCCAGAGATTTCTTCCACATTCTATTTGTTTCCTGCATTGGATGACATCACCTGACATTCATTATCCTGTCTCATTTTTCAGCCCTCTCTGCCTTCACCCAGCCTCCAACCCTGCTCCAATCCTCTTTGATAAGAATCTGCCGCATTCAATTTTGGCCAATTAGTTGCTGTAAATTTCAAGCTGGCAGCCTATCCAGTCAGCCTTTGGGCAGCCTGGGTCTCCAGACGTGGCCATACAAGACACTGTGGTGATTAGACGGAAAAGGAAGCCAGGGTTGGCAAATGGGAAATGTTTAAGGACATCTCCCCCAACGAGGCGGATTGGTATCTCTCAGGAGATGGAGATAAAAGAGGAGCGGATTGACTCCAACCAAGCCAGTGGTTTGAATCGACCATAACAGTATCCATTTTTGGACTCTGAGCTGAATGCCCTATAGACTTTATTATGCCCCTACAAGTTGAGTGCATTGCCGAAGAACCCAGAAGTTTGGGAGTCTTCAGAGATGTTTTCATTCCGGGCCCTTTTCATTCTACCCTCAGGAAGCCTCGAACTGGTCGTGGGGTCTTTGGGTGTCAGATTAATAGCCGTCGCGGTGGTGGCTCACTAAACATGGGGTTTTATAATGTGTTAAAAAATGGAAGTAGGAGGCCTCAGTCCATTTGTCAGCTAGGGGAGTGAGTTTCACTTGGATGAGTCCAAACAGTAAAGAAAGGGCTAATTCAGACAGGAGCAGGTGGTTAGTCAGAGTGCAGGGAGCAGACTAGGCTTTTTCCTTTCTTCCATCTGATATTTGCCCTTCTCTGCGCTCCATAGTCTTTCATCCTTGTTCCTCTAGTTCTGCTTCTTCCTTTTTTAATTGGCAGGTGGGAGTAGCCAACACACACATGTGATGTCTTTTGCTCCGTCTCTCTTCCCTCTGCCCTAAAGCGCTGGATCTATTTTTTTCTCCAACACAGAGGGGGCATGTAACTTCTACTGACCTTTAATAACTTTGCTGGCTATTCATCATTTCTCCCCCAAGATAAAAACAACATGCTTTCATGCTGATTCATGGCTCATTTTTGGAATGAGCTCCAAAACTTCTTGTGGCTCTTACATCCACTTTATCTACCACTTTGCCATAAATACAACATTAGGTAACACTTTCTATGATGCCCATGTCTGTAATGCATTATATACATACTAATAATCTGCTTATAGCACTGTATAATTATAGTTATAAGCACTCATAAATATTCATAATGCTACACAAATATAATCCTAACACATTATAAAGCATTTTATAATGACATATAAGGTCAAGTACTGGGTCATAACAGAAATTGAGTACTTCCTGAGTGTTAACACCAGTGCATGGTTTACACCTGTTTTTTTTAAGACGTCACTTTTGTTTACATAAAAGTGTTTAGAGTGAGTGTTTTGGGGACACATTACATTAGTGAAACGTAAATGTCCATTCAGTGGTTCATCATCAAAAAGTTGTGTCAAATTGAAGTAGTCAATTTCTGTTATGACCCGTTAAGCGTATAAATTAATTTTACAACGTCCTGTGTGTTGTTCTTGCATAGTGTCACGGTGCAGGCCCGTGCCCTCTAGAGAGCAACGACCATGGATGACTAGACGCGCTGGCTCTTTGCCAACGGCTTAATTCTTTGGCTGACTGGTTAGTGTAGTCGCCTGTAGTCTGGGAGACTGGGGTTTGTGACCTGCAGTGGGAACCCTCCTTTGCTACACATAGATTTAATTATATTTTTCTCACTTTACTTAAAGCACCCAATGACCACTTATAATCACATTATAATGCATTATAAAATAATTATAATGTATTACAACTATGAGAATTATAATACACTATGATCCTTGCAAAAATGTACTTGATACTTGACCTTATAAGTCATTATAAAATGCATTATGATTATTGTTATAAAGAATTATGAATATTTATGAGTGCTTTAATTATACAGTGCTGTAAGCAGATTATAACGCATTATAAGTATGTTTATAATGTATTATAGATATGGGCATGACAGAAAGTATTACCCAACTTTCCTCTGATGTCATTCCTTCAGATCAACATCTGCAAATGTCAAGTTGCAGTATACTGTATTAAATAGGGGTCTGACTGGAAGAAAAAGTTGTTAGCTGGAGGCTCTGTAAACTAAACAAAGCTGTTGATTTGTCCCGAGTGTTTATCAGCTACTTATTTACTTACTTAAGATTAAGCTAAAGTTTACTTAAGATTGATCCTTTAAGTACACCAGTCCACTACCAGGCTTGGTATTTTCCCAGTTTACGTATTAGAGACGTAAGATTTCAGAGACCTCCTAGACGGCGCCTTGAGCACACAATGTTCAAAGTAAAAACTCTTGAAAGGACAGGCTCACAATTTTTTAAGTGTCTCTTAAAACAACAGTCAGGTGCCCAAATGAACATTGAAATAGTTTTTCCTTGCTGTAATCATTCCTCCTGTTCATACTGACCATTAGAAGATCCTTTCATAATGCACTTAAAATGTAGGTGATGGGAGCCAAAATCCACAGTCCACCTTCTGTGCAAAAATGTATTTAAAAGTTTATCTGAAACTAATATGAAGTTTCAGTCCAAATTAGTCAAACCAAGTAGATATCTTTCAACATTACAGTCTTTTTAGTGCCAAAGTCCCTCTTTTTGCTACTATACTTCTGCCACAGCTCAGTAGGGAAACTATCTGAGGAAACACAAAGAGGGAATTTTATACTAAAAAGACTGTAAATGTGGCAGATATCTACTTGATATTACTAACTCAGACTGCTGAAGCCATATTAAATGACTTTGTGGACACTAGATTTTGGCCCCCATCACTTATATTGAAAGTGCATTTGAAGGAGATCTTTTAACAGCCAGTATGAACAGGAGGAATGATTACAGCATCTCTTTCATTGTTCAAAAGGGCACCTGACAGACTTGAAAAATTGTGAACTTATCCTTTAAGACAATTCAAAAGTTCTTTCTTCTCTCCAAATCACTGAACAGTCTGTTTGTTCCCACCAGTCTTCTCTCCATATCCTCATCCAAAAATGCTGGGTTGCCACGGGCAACAGCTGTGTGAGTCATCACTTTCGTTTCAACTTGTCTGGCAAAACTAGCGTTGTATTTACAGTATAATCTCTGAAATGCATTTTGAATTGCAATATATTGTTATGCAGCAGAATTATGATTGTAATAGTTTTGATTACATTTGATACGGGTGAGCAGACAATTTATCTTTTATGAAAGAAAACATCCACAACTCTCTCTGGATAGTCATGTAAACAGGATTGTTATGGGGTATTGTCAGTTTATGCAATCATTTAAACAGCTTAAACAAACAGCTTCACTCTCCGTTTTGGCAGCAGCTGTGTTACTGTTGCATATAAAAGTAAACATATCTAATTGAATCCGGCCTTATTTATCACGTAAGTAGCAAAGGTAAACATCAAAATAATGTAATACATATTTCATTTCATTTAACTACAGAGTCAGTAACTGTGCATGTTGTTGTTTGGATCATTGCGCTGCCAAATAAAAGTTTCAATATCTATTTAAACTTAAAGTCTCCCTCCACTCAAAAATGTGTTTTCAGATGGATGTTTGAGCTTCACTGTGCAGAATGATGTATGTTCAGAGGTTTTGACTTCAAGGATTTGACTTCAAGGGGGCGGGCCTACAATCGTAATGTGTGACATCACAACTAGTTTGGAAGCTAATCGTGGTCCAGTATGCAACTTAAACAAGTGTGGTGTGTAAACTTGAAACCTCCAGCATTCATACACTGGAAGCTGACTTTTCAGTGAAGTAGGAGACATATTGTGTCCAGCAGTTAAACTTTTGAAAGGAACATTTGCATATTCATAGATTCAGAGCGGGAAGGAGGAGATCTAATTTGAAGGATTTTAATGAGGTAATTGGACTTTTTTTGTAGAAAAAAAAAACACATCAGACACATATTATTATTCCAAGGAGAATATTTTTATACATCTTACAACATGTCTGAAGGGGATAATTAAATTCATCTTACAAAAGCTCATCATCTGCTTATGGCAGCATACAAAATTTATGGTGCCGTATCGTGCCTTGCCACTCTGAAGCCTCCGGACATCATTTTTGTTCTACCTGGAGAAGAGACTTTGCACTTTGCTCTCCATTGGGGGAATCATTTTTGTCAATCAGTGTTGTGTCTGACAGAGCTGTTTAAAATGTTTGAGAACAGTAATGTGACTCGCCAAGAAGACGACGTTTTATCAACGCACCCCTAACCATTGTGTGCACCATATATAGATCTGGTGCTATTCGGGTTTATGCTGTGGTAATGCTTATTTATTTCTGTAGCTACAGTACATCACCTACTTGTGTTAGTGTTTGAACTGACTGAGTCAATAAGCATCATTGGACTTGAAGACCCTCCAACCATCAGGGGTGCAACAAACTCTACTGAGATTTAGTGAACAGGTGTTTTTCTTAGAGATGACAATTCACTTTAATGTCATTGACTTTTTTCAATGTCGGTGAACCAATTCCCCAACCGTCAGGGCTTCAGTAGACCCATGTCAACCCTGCATCTCCTCCATGAAGTTGTATTAGAGCTAGACATATTAGATCTTATTTTATTTATTAACCATCAATAATTCATAGCATCTAAAATAACTTTAATATATCATGTTTTCCAAGCCATGTTTTCCTTTGATTGGGTATTTCGGCATTTTGTCATGGATATTTAAAATGTGTGATTGCTCTGTGTGTTTTTGTGTCTATGTGAAGGGCGATGTTTGTCATCTGGCTTGGTTGGCATGGGACATTGCTTGGAAATGACTCATCTTTGAGAGCCTAGGCTGCTGATGAGGCGCTGTAGTCCCACTGAAACGATGGATGGCTCAAACTCAGCTTGGCTAGGAAAAGCCTCCAGTCGTTGCTCAGCCCAGCATTACAAGGCACTTTCTATCTCTCTTAATCCTGCTATCTTCCCCTCTCTCTGTCTCTTTCCCTGTCCTCTCAATTACTGTTTGACTCAATCCCGTTTGCCCCCCTTAGCACTCCTCTTCTACTGTGTTTCTCTCATTTCGCTTTAATGATTCACTTTTTTCTTTTGCGCCTTTGTCACATCACTGTTTTTCTAATGGGCTTACGCTTGGCATGAATGAGTAGCCACAATCCAAATTCTCCGGATGCTGTACTCGCGAGGGCGGCGAAATGAGGATCTACATTCAGGCCACATGCCCTCTAACCTTAGCTAGACAGAATCAAGGGAGCGAGACGAAGAATGGCTTCACCTTGTTTCCTACGTGATTCTCTGATGGCTGCACACAGTTAGCACCTCACAAAGGACCTGTTTCATTAGCCCGGTCGCATTCACCCACAGTCCCTGCTCTCATCTGCTTCTCCTTCATTCCATTTCTGCAAGAGCTTATACCTAGATTTGTGTTTACGGTGACTGTAATACAAGTTTCATAAATTACTTTTTATGATAAATCAGGCAGTGGTGTTTGTGTTTATCTGGGAAATCAAAGGGCAGATTTCAAAGATTTTGGATCCTCTTTATCTTCTAAAATCTCAGACTCGATTATGGTGAAATCTTTGCAGATATAGGGTTACAATTTTCAGACTGGAACATGACAGCCTTTAAATCCTCATAGATTAAAATAGCGCAATTATCCCTCTGTTTGATCTTTAGCTGCTGCACCCACCTGCATGGTTAATATAAAATGGAAACCTAAAACATCATATACAGTATCAATCTTTAAGCTGAAATCAATGTAATCAATGTTTCATAGCACAGCTTCAAATTCACTTTGATCTCACTCAAGCAGCTGAATATTCATAGTTATTACCACTTGGACTATATACATATCCAGTAATCCATATGGAAATACTCAGCAGTAGGTCTCTATATTGAGGGATTCTGTTGCATTTATTTGCATGACTTTCAGTGCATTCAGAGTTCATGACAATAGACAAATGTAATTTGGGATGCCTTGTCCCTGAAGTGACTGACATAGCTTACATTATTCTGGTAATCACTACTAATGAGTTTACTTTATCATCAGCCTGATTAGCAGGAAAGGCGTCATGCAAGCCAAAATTCTGTGGGGGGCATGGGGGTCCTTCCCCAGAAAAAAAAAAACAAGAAAATAATGGTGCAATTTTCAGCAATTTGACATATACATTTGAAGACTTTGGGGGGATTATTTCAAAACTTCACTTAATCAGTTTTTGTAGCTCAGTAATCTCCCACTTTATACTCTGGTAAATACTGTATATTTATTTAGAGATTTTCATTATTATTTGTGCTGTTATGGTTATTGAAAATGACACTTATTCACACACTTCTACACTAGCTTCTACGCTGCTGCCACTTTTCTTGAAAAAGAGCTAAATCTTGTCTGCCCCCCCCCCCCCCCCCCCAAAATTTTCAGGGGCATAAATTCACATAAAAAGACTATATCCACAATGCAAATGAATTTAGAGAACGTAGATAATAAAGCCACAGATGAAAGGGACCTGCCAACGTGGTAATAGCTGTATTTTCAAACACAATGCATAAGAAGCAGGATGATTACAGATGAGACTGTGCTGACAGCACCTAGCAGTGTCTGTCTCCATTGCCAATAAAAGCTCAAGACTGAGCAGTAGTAACCTATTTTCTAAACTGCTCAGCCTCCCTGAAAGATCCATCATCACCACTAGCCTAAGAACATATAGCGATAATGGTGGTTAAAGCTCACTGCCATAAGATTCACACAGCTCTCCTTTACCAATATGAAATAGGATGCTATGCTATCACAAGTCACGACTAGCTAACGAGCCAGAAAGCTACGCAACCGGATCGAGAAATGGCTACTAACTTTAGCTGCTACTAGCCGACTATATTGCAATCTTGCTCTATTTCTGCAAATTGATTTCATCCTGCAACTTTTGGAAGAAACCATTACCATAGGGAAAGGGGGTGTGTGAGTTTTTGAGGTATGATCTACAACATAATTAGGAGAATACGCTTGACTCATAATATGAAATGATCATAAATGCATATTATAAAAATAACAGCAATAAAATCAAGTCATTCATAAACAAATTACAATGCTGACTACTTAACTGACATGACATTTGAACATAGTTGTGCCTTCTTTACATTTAAATTTTACATGTTGTCGTTTGGCAAATACTTTTATCCAAAGCAAATTACAGACAAGGCAAGACAATCAAGCATTAGAGGACAGTGACTCAAAAAGAGCTGTGGTACAAATTCTCAAGTAATTTGTGCCAACATTCTGCATCTGAGACCAAGTCACTTTAATGTATAGGCTAAATGATTACAGGCCCACCTGTCACTGTCTTATTTATTTTTAATGTTCTGGATTTTACTTGCTTTTACTTACTTAAGTACTTACTCAAGGCTCTGGTCTAGTAGTAGAAGTATCTTACAGCGTTCATATCCAAATCATGTCTCACATACTCATTTTTGTGACTTAAGTCTTACTCAGGTCCAGCTGTCAAGTCTGCAGCTAACCCCAGTAAGTAATAGGATTAAAAAAGAGTTTTTCCTCTTTATTGTTTGAAATTTTTGACAGATTTAGATTATATTTCAGAAATGTCCAAACGCAGCTGCTGGACAAGAATCTTGTATATTCAGTCTCTCTCTAAACCAGCATTTCTTGGCCTTTTCTGGCATGTGAGTTTGTTTCTAGGTTCCACAGTTCTCAACTCCAGCTACTAAAGTCTTGTACATTTGTTATGTGAATTGGCATATGCCTTTCTTTTGTACTTTCAAGCACATATAAGCTCCAAAGCCATTAAAAATGATGATCTTGAGTCATTTTTTAAAAAGAAAAATTTATCAATTTATCAATGTTAAAAATCTCTGGGAGCGTCATCTGCTTATATCATGTGACCCCTTGTTGATTCACAGCGCCAAGGTATCTCAAACTCAGTGGCACACACGTTCCTGTCGAGGGTTTCATCTGTGTCTACAGCGGCCTCTCCTGCCGGCCCCATACTTGCTGCTGGCATACAAGGCTATTTTCTGACGGGGGAGCATGTCAATATTACATAGTGGGAGAGCTCTCAGTCGCCCCACGCCGCATTCTTATTCATGAGCCTTAATTCCATCAGTGGATTCCTCAGCCACTGGACCGCGGTTGTTCCTTACTATGGTGTGATTTTAAGGAAAGCGCTTGCAGCTGCCTCACATGAATGCTACACCATAAAGGAGTGCAACTTGTAGCCCAGCCCCTATACCATTTGCCATTCAAAACCGCTACATATAAAGCAAGAGAAGGTCTTTTCTGGGTGCTGACATGGACCTAAGTTTCTCATGTATATGCTCAAAGGTTTGGAAGAGTGGAAGTTAAATGGCTGTGGTGGATGTTGCAGTGAAATTGCTGGCTGTGCTGTAGGGCAGCAACACTACTCGATATTGAGTTTTGATTTTAATTTTGGAAGAATTGGGCTAGGCAAAAACATAAATTGCATCTATTCTAAAAATCTTAGCTTGGTTGCTTGTTTCATTAACACTGAAAAAAAACCCAGCATGAATCAGGATACATTTAGCTGATAGCTGCTTGAAATCATGGTTTTTCAGTCAACCAATTATATGTAACCTCTATTAAATCAGGTAATTCCCATTGAGATTAAGATTATATTTTCAAGGGAGAACTGAGTGCATAGAAATGATTTAAGTTTAATTGAATTACTCAGATTATAATTACTTGATGTAGTTTGAGGCTACACTATGCTGACCATGATCTGACAGAGGCCAAAACAAGCAATCCCCAAACTTTTCAAGAGAGAAGTTGTGAAAAAATAAACACAGTATGCATGCTATGCCTCGGGGGAAGTGTTTAAACTGTAGTTCAGATTTTGTGCGTAAAAAGCACTTACATGCCTTCATTACACTCATGGTAACACATGTTTGAGCCCAGAAATGCTGAGTTTATCTCTGCCTCACAAGCTCCTGCAGAGTCTTAAACACGGCTTGTCTGTATTATATTGTAGATGGAGGAAAACATTTTTGACCCACTTGTTTACTCTTAGACGTCTCTTTATATGCATTAACTCCAAGGAGTTGACAATAATACACCTGAAAATTAAAACTGCGGTTGTGAAATGTACCTGTGTAGAGATATTTTTTTTTGGTCATTGTTCAGTAGCAAAGAGGTAAAAGGATACAGAGAGAAAAGTTTGGAAGGGAGGGAGCGAGACAGGAAGTGTTTTCATAGTTGGAGAATGACTGAGAGGGTTGCAGCAGAGATAAAAAAGATGGTTCATCTGAACTACCACTGCGCCCCTTTTCCTTATTGCCTGCTGACACTGTCGCCACACAATCAGGTTCCTCATGTCACCTTGAAAAGTTGATGGAAATTACTTTACGTCCACCGTTCCCCGATACTGTTGTTTACAGCGCTGTTCACTTGCGGCTTGGACATCTGGTGGTGTTTGATTAGTTGTGAGATCAGAATTTGAATTTGCCTTCCCAAGGATCTTGTTTTATCATCACGAATTACAGTCGTCTTATGAGTAACTGCTGGCGGTCATGGTCTACAAACTCTCATACACGTATTAAACGCTTTGTTAATTCCTCTGCAGACATTTTGAGAGTGTGGTCGCCTTCTGAGAATAAATATGACTTTTTTTTTTTTTTTTTGACATTATCCACCTTTGACCTGCCACTGCAGTCTTGTAGCATTTCTCCGAGCCATTTCAACAAGGTACGCCTATTGCTCAGTTTGCCGTCTGCACATCTGAGGGCCTCCTCTTGATGCAAGTTCACATGAAAGACGCACGGATTGTAACAGTCAATTATCAGTATGTTGATGATTTCAGCTGGGAAATTTGGTTAGTGCAGTAGCATAAAATGATACAATTCAGCAAGGGAAAAAGTCATAAGCACACGACCAGAATATAAAAAGCAAAAAAGGTAGAAAACAATGCAGCAATTAAAAAAATGAGAGTAGTGACTACAAATAAGTGTATAATACAAATGAGATATTATGAGTGCTGTTCTTCGGAAAGCAATTTTAGCATTTAAGCGATCAGAAGAAATACAAACCATTTTAATTCCTAACGGTAATATTATTTCTGCTGCTAATGCAGAGCAGAGTCTTTCAGGAATACTGCAGATACTGGAAATGAGTGTTTCACAGTATTCTTTTTTTTTTTAACCACCGCCCATCAAAATTTTTTCCATTCAAGTCACTTCATGTTTCTAAGAACTGCAGTGATGGAATTTTAAATTCACTGAACCAATTACTGTCAGGGGTACTGTGAAATAATTTAGCAGCAATTAATACTAAACCATAAATTATATTTGTTACTGATACTAAGAATTAGTTTCCTACTATTTCTGCTTCATGTTTCATAGCCAGAGATTTTTTTTAAAAAACCTGGTTGTACAACAAATATTAATTGTATCACTGCTGTCATCTTCTAACTACCTACTTGTAGAGGAGTCACTCTGGCCTCCTTTGTGCTCCACTGTGAATGCAGTATTCTTGTCTCTGTTGGGACCCTATAGAAATTCTGGCTCCATTTGTCCTCACAATCGATTGGTAAGGAGGTGATCTTTTTGCACCTTTTTATTCAAAAGCCTGGACAAAAACTGCACCTTGGAGGTTTGGTCTCCAGCATTAGAAACCATGGCAACGGAGCTTGGTTTGAACTTGAGGCGTCTTTTTGAGAACCAGTGAGGGTTAAGCCCAAAGTTAGCAAACCTACCCGCTAATCCCCGCTTTGTAAGACAGGCCTCAGGTCATAATAGATACCAGAAATGATGGAATTAGGCGAGGATAACACATTTTCTGTACCGAACAACACCACAACAAAGTGCGCTCCCAAAAACACTGTCATTTTTCAAAGTGTTTTGCAATAAATCTTCTGCTACGAACAGACGTTGACACCGAATGCATACTGGAGTTGGGAAACAAGCCGAGCAGAAACAAACAGACAGGATGACACACTCTAGACTTTGTTTTCCACCAGAATGTGACTCCCTTCCTCCTCAGGCTGAATCTCAGGGGACCTGTTGGTATGGAAGAGAAGTTAAAAGACAGCTAAATGTCTTCGGCTTCCCTTGACAAATTCTATGGGACAGTGGTGTTGCGTGGGGTGAAATACAAGGAACGCCTTGTCACCTCTACCGGTACAGGAAAGGGCCTGAACTATATCAGACTTTGTAGTTCCTGTCCCCTACTTATTCACCTTGCTTGCTCCCCTGGTCTGTCAAACAAAAGCTGATGCACAAGTGTGAATTAAACCTGTACTCATTAAAGTAAAGAACATGAAATGAATTGACTATAGTCCTCAAACAATTAATCAATAAATAGGTTAGTTGATCTTTAGAAAATGTATTAGTTATTATTCAAGCAAGAATTCCATTCATTTGCTGTTTTATATCATTAATTGACAATCTTTGAGTTTTTGCCTGTTGTTCAGACAAAACAAGCAATTTGAAGTTGTAAGTTCTGAGAACTTGTGATTGGCTTTTTTCACCATCTTGTTGACATTTTATAGGCTAAACAGTTAGTTGACTAATGGAAAAACACAATGGACATATTAGTTGATAATGTAAATAATCATTAGCTCCAGCCCTATTAAACTATGATATTCACATATAATGTTTTCGTTGTGTCTACAGGTTTAAAATATGTATCAAACCTTCATCTGATAAATGAATACAAAAAATATTACTGCAAAGCATTTATGTTTGCCTTTAAAAATATTGTATTTCAGAGAAAATCTAAAAAAAAACATTTATTTTAATATATTCAAGTTGTATTTTGCCGGTCCTGCCGTCCTACTGTCAACATAATTGGTACATCTTGTACTGAATTAGGACCTTTGTGCTTTCATGGGCCAGTAAATTACTTTCCTATCAGGCTAAAGTTGCACAGAATGACTGACAGTACCTTGGGCATATTGAGACAGAGGCAGCAGAGTTCAGTCAAGCCAAAGCTTTTAATCCAAACCATGCATCCTTCGGGACAATTCCTTAAGACCTGTGGTGATTTCCAGCATGCCAATGCAGGCCTGGATCCTTGCCGAGCTATCGACGCCTGATCCCTCCTGTATCGAACACTAAGGTTACTCATAACCCCTGCTCGTCTTTCATTATTGAGATGTGAATGAGGAAGGTCAGGAGGTGGCTCGCATCGATCGGTCAACACAGGAATATTTGACTGTCGCTCGGCATCTCTGCCAAGACACTCTTCCTCATGACAACACAGGTGGCCATTTTGAATGTAGAAAAAGGTGGAAGTGAGTGTGTAAACATGCAGATTTGAAATGGTTGGTTATACACCTGCACGGTCATATTCAGTCTCTTTCATTCTTTTCTTTTACTTCAAGGAAACAGCAGCTGTAAAGAGAGGCCTATTTATTGCTAAACCTTGTGGCTTGTATAGATAGAGTGGTTTGTTATTATAGGCACCTATTTGTCCCTTTGTCATATGAGGTAATTAGCAGCTTAACACCCTCCTGGAAGCTAAGCACTAAGGGTGACCGTTAGTGAAGAAATGCAGTTTTGGGCTTTGAAAAAGGGCTTTGAAGAGGGAAAGTGCTGGAAGCACATACTGGCCCGAGTCGGACATTGGAAGTTACCATGGTGACAGCGACTGGAAATGAAAAATCTGTGCTTAAAGTCAGGCCTTGGTGTGTGTGTGTGTGTGTGTGTGTGTGTGTGTGTGTGTGTGTGAAAGTGAGAGAGAGAGATAGTGGAGGAGGGATCAGTGATAGTATGCTTATTGATTTGTGTAGATTATAAATACAGTGAAGGGAGTGCTATTTGCGTGTCGGTGTGAGTAGTTTTGTGTTCTTTGTTCAGAAAACCCTCAGAATTTCTTCCAGTCTTCCAAAATAGAGATTGAATAACGATCCAAGGGAAGGATTAGAATCTTTTTTTTGTTGTCGCCGTGCCGATCATGCAGCCACATAAGCTCCCTAAAGCACTCCTTTGACTCTACCCAGCAGCAGACATCACTCTGTGTGCGTAACAAACAGGACTTGATGCCTTGAAAAGTCAAACTAGCGGCATTTCTGCCTCTCTGTTTTTATTCCCCATCCATCCCTCTGAAGGCCAGCACAGCAGTGGCACCACTGGGTATCTGGCTGAAGAATCTGACGCTTGCAGAGATGCTCTTGAGATGGGCTTAGCATCTCAGCAGGAATGGTTCAAAAGGTTAACCCTGGTCCGCATTCAATGGGGCCTGTCACTGAAATATTCCAGGATGGATTCCTTTATGCTGTAGAAAGAGTGTATTGAGTGTGTGCATGCATGTGTATGTTCGTATGCGCACTAGCTTGCCTGCAGAGATGCTAGTGCTCATACATCCTTTTTCAATTTAGCCACTGATACACATGCATGTATGCACACACACAAGCATACACCCATCAGAAATCTTACTTCACACCTTGCATGCCAAATTATCGTTTTTCTTCAATATGTGACGTATTAATATTCATATGACCGTGGTTGTAAAAAAATATGACCCAATCCTCACTTTTACAGATTCCCCCTGGAATGAGGCTTAGCCTAAAATGGGCCTACAGGCTGAGAGTCCCGGGGGCCTTGCTGGAAGATAAATCAAGTATCACCAGGAAGATAGGGAGCAGCATCATTTGTTGGCAAGAATAGAAAAATTCATCCCGGAAATCGTAAATCATTACACGGGCAGGCCCCAGTGAATAAGCCTCAACCACCAAACAAATCGATTCGTGAAGTTATTGCACATTTCAATCCTCCCTTCTGCCTCCTTACAGGCACCCGGAGAGACACTGTGGGCGTTATGATTTACATATACATACCCGCAGATTAGAAGCTTCTTGTTTTTGACAGTGACAGACGCTTAAATCATGCATTGAGTTTTTATGTATTTGTTTGCTTTGAACAGTAGAGATGTATTAAGCACCTTTCAACCCTGAACTCATCTAGACATTACGTTAGCCTCGTCCGCCATCTTCGATGTGCTGTAAACAAGCAGTTTTCAGCAGCGTACCTTTTGCGTCACGCCCTGCCTCCTGCACGCTCTACCCAGGCGCCACCCCTCGCCTAAACCAAAAAGAGCATTTCTAGTGGGTGAGAACGCGTCTGACACGGACAATCCCCTGTCGTGTGCTACATGTGTGAGAGAATCAGGTCCAGACATTGTCCGGGGGTTCATATGAGAAAACAGCATTAGAAATACAGCATGTTATTAGGCTTCTGTAATGAATATCGGTGTCAGCAGGTTAGTTTCACGGTGTGGGTGCCTGTAAGTGGAGTAGGAGTAAAAGCGCTTTTCCAATCGATGCCTGTTCTTCTCATAGGAACAGATTTCAAAACATGTTTTAATGAACTATTGTCCTGGAGCTAGTGGAAATAACTTTTGACTTAGTAATAAGCTGTCTCATAATAATAATAATAATACCTGGTGCTTCAAATGACTTCATGCATACAAATTACATTCCTTCAAATATCAGTTTTTTAGGTTAAAACTCTTAGTGAAGTTGCTAAACAGTGTGTTTTCCGCTGAGAAATGCCACATTCAAAAAAAATCTGATTCTTCTGAGTCAGTAACATGGACTGTCTCTACATTATTGCATTGCAAAAGCTTCTGAGGCAATTGACACATTACTCACTGATCAGAACTGAGGGAAACAGCTTCCCCTTGGGAAAATGTCCAGACGCTACAGTATATAATGTCTTATATATGAACTGTCACAAATTGTAAGTTGAGTTGTCAGTCCTCCATGGCAGAAATCCCTGTTGCCTTATTTTGAATGAGTGCAGTCGGGGGATATATTGACAGGAGCGCTCATGCTGGCATTTTAATTAGTCACCGCACTATATAAATCATATATGTCTGCATGTATGATGACATAATTTACATACAACTGTTGCTAATGCTTCCCAGCCATTTCTCTAATTAATGGCCACAGTGTAAATGGAGTGGTGCTAATAACAATGATCATCTGTATGGAAAACATATTATTTCAAAACACATTAGTGGTGGATTCAGTTCATGCACAGGGTAGAACAAAGAAAATATAGTGCAGATGATGCATCATTTAATGGACTCAGGCTACAGGGCTGCAGCTTAGTGCGTGTGTGTGTGTGTGATATTTAAACTAATATCGGCAGAACTTGGGAGTCGCTCTTACTTTTAAGAAACTTTGCTCTTTGCTCTCGTTTGAGCCGCGCAGTTTTCAAGATGCGTATCTCCCGACATCCAAGGAAACAGTTGAGGATTATTCTAGTGAGTTTATCTTTGCCCTTTCGAGATATAACTCAGACACTTGTGTCTGCGCTCCAAAAGAACACTTGCTGTGTGTCCCTGCCTTGAAGCACAGAAAAGCTGTACGTTTGAGTGCATATATGAAAAGGGTCTAGCACTTGTGTCAAAGAGGGTTCATTACATGAGCTCTATTGTTTTCAAAAGAATGGTTGTATATCACCAGTGCCTGAAAGAGTACAGTTGGACTGCAGCAATATGAACTCTAACACTCATCTAAATTAATTACCATACAGGGCCGAGCTTTTATTGTATAATTTAAACAATGCACTTGCAGTATAAACTGTAATCACGCTCCTTTCATGAAAGCAGTGTAACTGGATTTATTCGGATCAGTTTTTTTTTTTTTTTTCTTCTAAAGTTGAATTTGAATCAGCCCTCTCCAGCTTGTACCAAATTTAAACTTTAATGGAATTTTGGTGCGCACAGCCAGATGGATGTGTACAGCATGTGCAGAATCACAGATTTACCTTTCAGGTGGAGAGAGAAATTGCATCACCTAATAACTGTTGTGGCACTAAAATAAATGGATTAATTTCAAAGAGGCTAGCTGAGCAAGTTTGATCTGTGTGCAGCTGGATTACGCTTCCTTCAAAATAACAAGAGTCTTAGAAATTGAATAGTCTTCAAGTCTGCTGTGTTCCTTTATATAAAATAGAATTATTTATGAACATGAATTCCTAAAAACAAAAAAACAAATCTAGCTGGCAAAAGTAGCAGGACATATTTGCCTGCCTTATCGTCTCTATTTCCCTTTTTTTTTTTTTTTTATTCAAAGACAGTTTATTATGGTCACATTCAATGTTTAATTCCCTTTTAACTCTTCACATGCACTAGGAGAGTGGTTTGAAGTGAAGTAAACATCTACTGAGGTCAGAGATTTATCTTTCAAGCATTCACAATTACTCACAGTAGCACTGGAATTTCTCAGATTCTGAGAAAAGTTATTTGAGTTATTTTAACATTTAATAGTAGTCATTGCTGCTACGATCCAGTGCAAACAAAATCAGAAATGTATCTGTGAAGACCTTTCTCTCCCAGACACGGCTTGTGGAAGACGAAGCGAATGCTTGTTATTAATCAGTTATATTCCAAAGCACAGCAACTTGTGAGTAACCGAAGTTCACTTTAAGACATCATTTGCACTTTGTTTCTTTTAAACTGTACATGTAAGCGCTGGAATTGAGTGTTATTTTGTTCTTCTGAAATGTCAGAAATGTCTACCGCTGCTGATCAGCCTTTGTTGGTGTCAGTTCAGGTTTCTCTGCTCTCGTGACACACTGTGGGGTTTAGACATCGCTGGGAACAGCAGCCAACTGGAGGTAAACACATTCCTCCTTAGAAGAAATGCCCATCATGGGAGGAGTGCATCCCCTGAGGTGATAACCTTTGTCAGGGCTGACCTCAAATCCATGTGTTGTCTGACAAACTAAGAGACCTGAAAAATCTGTGCTGTGTTTTTCTCCAGTTTTCCTTTTTGTCTGTGTATGTATTTACACTATGTTTTTATTTTCAGGTTTATTGCTTCGTGCTAATTTGAGATTCTCATTTGAAATCAGTGAATGAAAGAACGATAAACTAAAGTAGCTATTTTAAATAACATCAAATATACACACCGCTGCATTCAGGCTCTAGATATTGCTGGAGGACAGAGCTTTAGCGACCTGAACTTATATATAGACGTTAGTCTTTGCCCTGCAGAATGTTTCCATGGAGTTGACGCTGTTTGCAGATTATTGAAACACAGTCACCACAAGTTCACATGTGCTAAAAAGCCCTGGATACATTTCTTCTCCAAACTAAGTGGTAATAAAAAGTAAATAAATTGGAAAGGAAAATAAATTACGAGGCGGGATTTCGTCTCTGTGTAGGCTTTAGTGTGTGGGGGAATGTACAAATAGAACAAATCAGGGAGGGAAAACGTTGTGACTGTTGTATATATTTGTCTCATCCATCATCGTGAGCCATAAACAGGCCCATTCTCTCTTCTCAGTTACAAAACACTATTTTAGTCATCACCTCAGTGAAAGTGCCCACTCGTCCAAACACGTAGCAAAACAGGAAAAGCATGTGTTTATCAAGCTGAGCTTGTGCTTCACTTTAGTCTTTTGGACGACTGCCAAGCAAAGGACCTCATAGATGAATCCATATGTCGCCCTCATAAACTCTCAGTATGAACTCAGATTTTTTAAAATACTCAAGTAGTCTGTGTTCTAGTTGATCATCTCCACACATCCAGAGTAGTAGTGCCTTAGTGCCACTGCATTTGTCTCAGCTTCTTGTTGCACTGGGATGAAGTGCGGCTTATCTTCCAAATACAGTATTAGAGAGAGGGAAAACTGTGTGATGTAAAAATCTTATGAAAGCTACTAATCTGTGTGAATGGCTAAGAGGGATTATGCTTGTCAGGAAGAAAAAAAAAATGAGCTCAAGATGCTCATTTTTTTTTTTTTTTTTTTTGGGGAGAAATAGCATTGAATTTATGTAAGCAGTGGAAGTAGTTCATGAGAGATGATCAATCTTGACCTTTGTTTGACCATCCCTAATGAAACTCTTATTCCATACTTAATAGAGTTAGATAAAGGTCATTCATATAGCACATGCACATAAACACTCCATCTTCCCTATACTGAGCAGTCACTTTATTTATTTCTGCTTAGTTCCACATAGTTAATCCTATAAAAAAAGGAATATGGGTGATGTTTTGTCACCCATAATGTTTGTGAAAACAGTCTGACGGAGCTTGACGTTTTTTCTTTGAGTTTGTAGCACGTTGCTAACGCCACCCGGTAGGCAGGCAGTGCGTTAATCTTAACAGCAGTTGTCTCTATCATCTGTGACTGTTCATACTGATCGATCATCTGTTGAATATGTAGGTGCACGGAGGTGTTCATCCGTGTCGGTGCGGTGATATGTGAGCTTAAGCACTTGAGAACAGTGGGCACCCTTCAGCGATGCACTTTAAATCCTCCACACCCACACTTGGCCATTGTATTTATGTTGTATACATTCATTCCCCATTTTCCCTCTTCTGCTTTTTAATCTGCGTTGAGCAGCTCTCTTGGTGTTTTGGAAACAAACTCTGCCGCTTTAGAATAAAGACAGAATTTGGCGGGTGGATTCAGTAGTGCCATTATAGATAATTTGTCAAAGTGCCTGTGTGTAGGTTGTTTGAATATGTATGTAGCAATTCTCCATAGCCATCCAGATTTACATACAACCTGAAGGTTTAAAAGGTTACTTCTTCCTGAAGGGTTGTCCGTTTGGATACGGACACCAGAAAAGAAAACTTGGCAAACTTCAGCATATTGTGTACTTCCAAGCTGCACTCAACCTTCTAAGCCCTGATCACTATGACATAGCTGGTCAGTAGCCAATGACACGGTTTGTATATAATGTGATTGCACAAGGCTGCCAGTAACATACAGTATATATGTACATACAGCGTAGAAGCTCGACTGTCAAGAAAAGACCAGTCCTATACAAATGTGTGTAAGGTAATAGATAAACAAGTAAACCTTTTTTCACAACTGTTGATACTCTCAGAAAGATGCAATTTAAGATGTAGAATTTCTTCTGTTATCACATAAGCTCTGTCGAGGATGCACAAATGAATTTTGCTTTGCTGCTTCCTGGCGTGACTGCGCACTTTGAGCCTCGCATACTGAAAAGCACCGTGTATGCTCATGCATGGATGTTAGACCAACATGAAGTAGCTCGGTCATTTACTTTAGTGCCTAATAACGGCGCATGAATGAAATATTGAGCTCTGCAATAATTCTCTCAGTTAAAATGTAGCTTTGTGAAGTAAGTGTAGTTTCACTCAGTTCAATCCTACACACCCAACCCTCCTGAGCACTTAGAGAGCATTAGCATGGTTGTTAGAGTTTGCTTTATAATCCCCAGCTTGCGGTATCTTTGAAGTAACTCCAAAAATAATTGGAACATATAAAAGATACATTATTCTATAGCAGCTCTACAACAGAAAACTTGATATATGCTCCTTAACAAGCTTATCTACGTGAACAATAGGCTTCCACAGGGACTTAAACTGATAATTCTTCTTTTTGTAAAGGAGCTACTGTACACTAACAGTTACCTTGTAATACTTCTTCTCAAGAGTCAAATGCACAGTGCTTAAGACCATTGGTTCCCTTCTTTTTGTAGCATTTTCTTTAGGTTTTCATGGGATTTGTTTTTGTTTTTTTGTGCTGCGCCAGGAGACAGGCTGAATGAGAAAAGATGGATGTTGCAGCGTGCAGCTGGGAAAGATAATGAATGAAGTCGACCGTGGGTGGCGAAGACCATCACTAAAGCGTAATGGGTCCCAACAGAGGGATGGGGATATTGACCCGTCCGTCACTTTTTTTTCCTCCCCGCTCCCCTCCCTCCCTTTCTTACAAATACAAACTCTCACAAGTGTGTACACAGCCTGACACGCGCACACAGACACCCTGCAGTAAAGCAAACAATACCAGGATGCACTTTGTCTTTGCACACACACACACACATACACATACACTTATGCAACTTTCTCTCTCTTGAGCCTGTGTGTGTGTGTGTGTGTGTGTGTGTGTGTGTATGTATGTATGGACACTTTGGACATGTTTGCTCTTTTTAACTGAAAGCAAATGGAGAGTCTGTGCTCCCTGACAGGGACTGTTTCATTAGACATATAGGAACTGTGGAAGAACGTCTTTGATATGGATTCTGTGGAAAGTCCCTCAAAGCAATTTGGCGTGTTAGAAGCTTGGAAATATTTAAAAAAACTGGCAAACCTTTAACTTGTTTGGTATTTCGCCTCCCGATATAAATCACATGAGTTCTGAAAGGGAACGGTGGTGCACACCAATTGTCTTTTATTACCCCAATGTGGACAAATCTGTCACTCTTTGACAGCAGCTGCACCGTTCCTGTCTCAAGTCCACTGGCTGATTCCTTTTCCCTTTCTCTTTCTGTTATAGATTCATTTATTCACCCATTCATCCATTCACTTATTTTCATCCAATGTCAGTGGTCAATAGACTGAGGGGGACTCAACCCACTCACTGTCATCAGAGGCAGCAGTGGGATCAGCCAGTGATTATAGTGATTACAGTTTGTGCTTACATAGGGCTCGGGCGCTTTGTGCCACATCTCCGCTCGTCAGCTGGCAGTCTGAGCTCTAATCTGCCAGTTATAACAAACAGCAGACAAGGGAACAGGAGGAAAAAGCTGTAAGGGAGGAAAGGCAGGAATCTGGATAAAGACAAAAGGGGCGGTTGGTGGCCAAATTACAAAGTCGAGTTTTGTATCGTCTTTTAGAATCTGATAGCAGTTGATATCCAGAAGACCATGTAGTCCTTCAGCGTTTTCTGTCAAAATGAAGAGTTTATAACAGCTGGAATCAATGTATTACTGTCGTATGTATGTACACTATCAAAGAAGGAAGCAGTTTTGCTTATGGTGTGTTTCTGAAACCCGAGCTTCCAGCAAGACACCAATTAGAGCATTTAGCCTGCAGTATCTTCAAACCACCTGCTGTCTTTTTTTTTCCCTATAGTGCATCTATGTGGTTATTCATTTATATATATGAATCCATCACTCAAACTGAATCCATTTCCCTCTCCCCCGCTAGTTCAAAGGGCTCCATCAGAGCCAAGTGTCTGATGAAATCCTGATTACCCCCCTAATTGGTAATTGTGAAGTCGCTGTGGCACGTGGCGTGAGCAGCTTCTCCCGCTATCGATCCTCTCCCACTCCACCATTGATTTGCACTTAATGCCTTTAATTAGAATTATTTCTCCACCTTATTTTATTCCCTTGTAATACGCGGGCGCCTTCAAGACACTAAGGAAAAACAGATCAGGAGGTATTTGTGGCTGCGTGTGCAGAGGTAAAAATGCATAGCGGTGATAAAAAAAAAAAAGCGGGGGATTTTGAATATAGGTCAAGATGGATGTTAAGGCCGGGATTAAGTTTGCAATCCACATTTAATGCATGTTATGATGTTTAATCCCTCAAGAGGAAGTTATTACAAATTGATTAAAATTCTAGATTTGGTCCTCGCTTAACTTCTGTGGCAGCATTGTTGAATTTAAAAATAATCGTATAGGCTTGTTGACCATCTTAATGCTTCACAACAATAGTGCTCTGCAAAGAAACAAGACAACAGCTGGAGTATAAATCAAACTATATCTATGTACACGTCCATTCACGCAAGTGTGTGTCTGTGTGTTTGTGCCTCTGCTCCATCCTCTGGCTAGTTACATCTCTCCTATCCATCTCACTTCTAATTCTATGTGACACTTAATCTTAACTTGTGTTCTCACCCGCTGATTACAAAACCCCCCAGTTCTAAATAGAATAAACCAGAAATGGTAGGAAGGGTGCTGAGATGAGAAGAGCTGCCTCTATAATTGTTTCTCACTTTCATAGGCTTGACCCCTTATTTATTTCACTGGCATTTACTGCCTGGGAATTAACTCTTCATAGGCAGGGACGGGCCGCAGACAGCTGACTGAGGGTGAGTGAGTGAGTGGCAGAGGGTTAGGCGGGGGCGGGAAGGTTCACGAACCCATAAAGCTCACATGAGAGAGACTCGGCAGACCATATCTCATTACTGGGTTGGCTTGAAATGAGATGGGCCCCTCTTTGCTTGTCCCTCACTGGTTCGATTGATTAGTCGGCAGCCAATCAATGTTAATTAAGGTGTAGAGAATCCTTTAATTGTGGCTTATGAATCATTGTGTCAGACCCCGCCTTGACCTTCACTAGACTTACACTGTGAACGGCCTTGCTGGGGAATAAATACCTTTTTATATATTGCAAGATAATGGTAGTCCACAAATTGAGTATAGATGTGATGGACGGCGATCCTGTATTTACTGTAGCTCATAGCAGCAGGCCTCATGAAGATCACACACACACACAATGGGTGCTCAAATAGGAACCGGACTGACCTTCATATCCTGTTTCTCATTTTGCAAAACAGATGCAGAGCACCGGCAGATCAATACTTGTCAAGTATACATACTTGATACGTTTAAGAGTTAATGTTGCGAGATAAGTGTTGCTATTATGTGCGATGAGAGGCTCTCCGTGCATATGAAGTAGGGCTTTGATTGATGACTGCCAAAAACAAAATGGCACATGAGAACACCACCGGCACCATAATTGTGTTTTTTAATGAAGACCTACATTTCACGTTGGAGCTGATTTCCCACTCAGTTGATTGTGTCCCCTCCCCTGCCCCCTTCCCTCTCCTCCACTGCTGCTACTACCATCCATCATGCAGTAATAACAATGCAACCTGTACATGGCTTAAAGCCTGGTTGTGGGTCCATGACTTCCAAATCTACTCTTAGACAGATGAATTTACCCATGACAGTGCGTCCTGACCCTAAAGGAAGGGTTAACTTTATAATTCTTCAAAATTCTTCAAAAAACAATTTATTTTCTTAACTTGCCTTCATCTGTGTCAATTACAGCTGCAATGATTACTTTTTTTTTTTTTTTTTTAATCTGGCGATTATTTTCTTGAGTAATCAAGTAGTTGTTTGGCCTATTAAATTTCAGAAAATAGTGAATAATGTCTTCAAATGTTTTGTTATTTCCAACCAACAGTCCAAAAATCAAAGATATTAAATTTACACTGATACAAGAAAAAGCAGCAAATCCTTGGGAGAAGCTGGAACAAGAGAACGCTTTAAAGAGTGATTAATCGATTATCAAAGTAGTTGCTGATTGATTTTGACCTTTGGTTAATGTAATTATTGATTAATTGTTTCAGCCCCAAAATCAGATGACCTCAGCACATCAATCCCTTTAAATAAAATTGATATTTTTTTAAAGGATCCCATTTTTTGAGAATAAATGTAATCCACTGAACCTAAAAACGGTGTAAAATCACATCGTCACTTAACTCTCTCTTGTTTAAATTGCCAAATTTAGAAACCTTATCAGTCACTATATACTGTATTTGCCATAGGGTAGAGACCAGATGAACCATTTCCATAACGGGCGGAGACAGGATTAAATACATTCAACTGCATTAACCACACACAAAGCATTTACATAATGTGCCATAATGTGCGATTTTGCTCTTGTTGCTTTGATTTTCTCTTCTCTGAATTAATATGACCTTTTCTCTGTTTTCAGATGCAATAACCGGACCCAGTGTGCTGTCGTAGCCGGACCAGACGTATTTCCTGACCCGTGCCCAGGAACCTACAAATATCTGGAAGTCCAATATGAATGTGTACCCTACAGTATGTATTCCTTCATTCTCTCACACTCTCAAGCACCTCCTAATGCTCTTACCCATTCTCATTTCCTCCAAGCAGCGGTGGTGACTCATCAACAACCCAATCAACATGCATTCCAGTAATGTTCCAAATGTTCGATATATTGTGAAAGTGTCATCCAGTTTAGCAGAACAGATTAAGTACGCAGCAGTGGCTGTGATGTTTCCTGTGATCTGAAAAACTTAACACCCCTTAGGAGAACAGGAAACATCATGACAGTGTTGTTTACATGTGAAACATGATATATGATTGTGGAGGAATGTTTACCCATTGACTGCTGTCCTTTTGTTGTAACTGACATGAGATTAACACTTTCTTCATTTCCTTCATCCTGCATGGCATCATTTATGTCAACAATGTGCCATCTTATGCTCAATTTCCTTATTACAGTACCAACATCTTCTCTGTGTGTACCCCATTGATGATGTAGTAAGTCTAGCTTTATACTGTAGATGTTATAATAGTAAGACATGCCCAATAATTTCAGACTCAGAAAAATAATATAACTGTGAGAAGTGTGGTGACAACAAAAAGAAAATGAATAAAAATGCTCATGTGTTATATGTATTCAGTCAGAGATAGTTTTAGCTGCGTTTCACTTTTAGATGATGCTTGTCAGTGCCTTCCCATCAGTTCCCCGAGTTCACAGCACTTTAATATCTTTGAGGAATCATGTCTGATCATGTCATGTCTCTGTTAGCATGGCAGCAAGAAAGGCTGTTTGACTTTCATCAAAAATGAAACACACTTCTTGTTTTCGGTTCAGTTCAGCTCAGTGGATGGAAGTTAATGTTCAGACTAGTGAGGCATCTCTGAAGGGAGTAAATAAAAAAAGAATTTAATTAGTGCAGCAGGTGAAAAACACTGTCAGCCGGCACATAACTTGAGTGGAAACATTTGGGCAGGGAGTGGAAAGATCAGCATGGGGTGACAGGATGAACACACAGAGAGGAAGTCCAGGTTGAGGAAGTAGCATGGACACAGCCATATGACCTTAGGTATTGTGTATAATGACCTTTTGAAGTGGAACACAATAATTATGTCTGCCAAAAGCTTGACAAATTGTGTGACTTGCTCAGAAATTGGATAAAACTGGAAATATTTGGTCATGGGCATTTATCTGTGTAGTCTGCAGCTGCTCAGTTCATGTGAACTCTAATAATTCAAATTCAAATCAAAACCATCTTTTTAACATTTGATGTCCTTACATGGCTCCCTCAGTAGTCTGCCTGACGGGAGCTTTCATGTGGTGAAGTAAAAATAATTCCTACCTGTGATCCAGAGCTGGCAGATGGCTCTTTCATACCTGGCTCTTTGCAACATGGACATTTTGCTATCCCCGCCACCCAGTGTCAGTGTCTTTCCTAGCTGTTCATGTCGAACACACTGATCCAACCAAATGCAAGCTACTGCAGTGGATGGTGACATAACACTCATCAACCTTCCAGCTTTTAGAGAAAAAACTTTTTGCCAGTATTTAAACACACTGTGTGGGTTGCTTTGAGTGCCAAGTATGGACTTTTCAAGCCATATTGTTAAATGAAGCCCTTGGCGACTACTCTATTTTAACCTAGCATGCCACATTTTATCCTAAAAAGCTTACCTGTAGACGTGCCAGTGTTGGAAACTGGCATGTATTTTCTACCTAGCATAGCAAGGGGTTATGTATGGTGGTCTTTGTGTGCATCTTGATGACAGTCTTGCTTTCTTTTGTCATGCTCTTACGGTGGTCATTGCCCACTAGAAGGAGGAGTCGTCTTTTTTTCCTCTTGGTTTGCCTAATCCTGATTTCTTTCTTTCCCAATCCCACCCGGTTACATTGATTATGTGATTGCCGGTCCTGTCCTATCCTTATCCTATTACTTTTAAAATTAGGCTACCAATGTATGTAACTTTTCTGAATTTAAATTTAGAATACATTATGACTCTTGGTAAAAATCACTCCTGTCCAATGCAGAGGCTTAGTTTTCCTGATCCCTGACCCAATGTAATGGCCCTTCTGTCCCATGGTAATCCTGCTTGACCCGTTGGACCCACAGCATTCCCAATTAATTGTCTGCCTCACCAACCCATCTTCTACCACTGGAGGGGGACACAGGAGTGATTCTTTTTTTTATTCTCCTTTGCCCAATCCTAAATAATTTCTTTCCGATCCCACACGGTTGCATAAATTATGTCATTTCCAGTCCCACCCCGTCCTGATACCTTTACTTTCACTTTATAATATCGGCGGCCGTCCACTGCAGAGGCTTGGCTTTCTAGTCTTGACCCGATCCCTGTAACACAATGTAATAGCCCACCTGTCCCATAGGAATCCCTTAACAGTAATGAATCTCATTACCAATTAGTCTGCCTTGACTGCCCATCTTCCACCACTAGAGGGCGACACAGGAGTGATTCTTATTTATTCTGTTTTGCCCGATCCTAAATTATTTCTTCTCGACCCCACACAATTGCGTGGCTTATGTCATTGCCATTCCCATCGGTTTCCCATCACTTTCCCCTTAGGCTACTGAAGTGTCCTTCCTGACTTTATATTGACAACATGGTCATACATTATGACTCCATTTAAAAAGGCTCCCACCCAATGCAGAGGCTTGTTTTTCTCACCCTGTCCCAATCCCTGTGACACAATGTAATAGCCCTCCCATCCGACGGCAGCTCCACTTCCATTCCTATTCAGTTCTTTGCCTCAACTACCCACCTCCCAGCTTCTTTTACAATGTCAACTTTTTCTTAAGAAAAGACAAGTAAAAACATGTAGCAGCATTGTTGGAAAACTGTTACTGGCAGCTACTTTCCCTGTAACATCAGGGCCGCCTATTAGGGGTCCACTAGGGAGGAAAACAGAGGCACCTTTGTCTTCTGTAACAATGGTTTGTGCCCAGAACCACTGTAAGATACGAAATTCTGCTGGCATTGCATAAACATTAAAGCAATGTAGGCGTTTATTTGTATATTGAGCAGGGAAAAGAAGTGTTATCACAAGCGGTCACTGGAGACGGATTTTGAGACCCATTTTATCGAAGGGTGTGAATGCAATTCATCTGTGACAGCCCAGTGGACTATCTTCTTACCTCCCAAATGAAGTGATCAGATCCTTTCAGTTGGAATGAGCCACATTTAGAGACGGCTTGTTGTGTTTGTTTTTCTTGCTTAAAATTTTAACTGTTTTAAATGACATTTCCTGAGTTCCTATCAATAGACACTGATTGGCATTGAATGGGCGGTGAAATCTCCCAAAAAAAGGCTAAATAGGTTTTCGACTGGATTGTTCGTCAGTTGTTGACAAATAAGTAGGGATTTACATTGGCAAAGTGGTATGGTTTGAGACATGGTAGCTCAATTGTGAATGGGATTTTAACAAGTCTCCTTACCAAGTTCCCGAGACAGACTGAAGGATTTGAGTGTCTAATAAGAGAATCACCCACCCATGACTTCAACTCTCCTTCAGCAGTGGAGTCTTGACTCTGTATTCCACTGACAAGCTCTCCCTCTCAGTCCTAATACTCTTTTTCTTCCAAGTCTCCCTCACTTTCACTTACATTTTGTCCTTTAAGTGCTCTCACTGCTTTTTTCCCCCTATATCCCTTTATTTGCTCCCTTTGCTCCCTTTCCTCACAATCTTGACTGCCCCTCCTCTCTTCTCCACGACCTTCACTGACGGCTTTTATCTGTATTCTGCTTGGGGAGCTTCTTTTCTTTTAGGGTAAATTACCGCACTCTTCTCCATATCTTTATAAGCTGGCGAGATTGTACAATCACATCCGCCATTAATAACGGCAGAGGAGTGTGCTAAATCGATGGACACATGGAGCAGATACAATATTGATTTTATTAATCAGTGATTTGATCCGCTCCATCAGTTGTAATGGGGGGGAGTTACAACATTTACCAATAAGAGTGCCAGCGTTTGCCTGTGCTGTGTCTGGCTGTGTCGCCATACAAGGCAATCCATCATATTTTCATTTCAGCTGCCGTCTGAATAATTATTTTATATGAGGAGCTAGCGTGATATTGAACAATGAGGGAGGTAAAACAGCACTGATAGAAAGGTGAAACCGTAAAAAAAGAAAATTGATACGTCCAGCGTTTGAAAAGGAAGTACTTAATACATTCAAACTAAATAGAATTTGCTTGTATTTACTCCTGTAGGTCATAATGGAGTCATGTGAACATCAGAGTACACTCATTTTTCATTTGCCAGAGGAGACTTTCCTCTTTGTACTAGTGCAGTTTGTGCATGCTCCCCCATGCACTTTACAGATTAGTAAGGCTACCCTCAGGCAGGAGTGATGTGCTGACCCTTTATGATGACTCATAAACATGACTGTGCTCCAATGGCTGACACATGTCTCTGCCCCGCCCTCTCACCTTGACTCTCCACAGTTCAGTGGAGAGATGCCCGTCTATTCTCTTAGTGCCTTATTAAAACGCTTTCTCCTTCTTTCTTTCTGTGTAACTTTCACTTTAACAGTTCCTCCCAAAGGCCGAGCTCATAAGAGGTCAACATAACTGTGTCTCCCTCCTACCCACCTAGTGTTCTTCCTCAGCAGTAATGAAGCTCTTACATCTCCTTGGTGGCACCTCAAATTCTCCAACTTGTCACAGAGGAAAGCGCATTCGAACCTGGGTTGCCATGCCCTGCTGTTGAAATCGTCTTTCTGTTGCTGACAGCTTGCTGTTACCTTTCTTGTCCTCCTCCCCTAGCATCAACCATCTCCCTTCAGTAATTAGGTGTACCTTTCTGTATTTTTTTTCACGGCAAATTGATTGATTTGGTCCAGGCGAGTGGTCAAACCCCTGCCCGCCCCCCCCCCCCTCCCCCCAAAAAATGAGGTAGGGAATAATTACACGTCTTTTCAGGAAATGCTTTTGTTCAGTTCACTTTCCAAAATTGACACTTCAGTGTGTATGGCAGATGAGGTGGAGGGAAAATGAGAGACAGAAAAGCAGAGACAAGAAGGGAGCGGGAGAACAAAGGAAGAAAACCTGCTGGCAGTCTGTTGCTATACATAAGCCACTAGTTCCCCCCACTGTTTGTAGCTAATAAGGACAATGTAAAATCCTGTCTTGCACAGTGGGATCCAGCTCAGCCCTGTAAGATATGGCTCACACTTTTGGAAGCTAAGCCAGGACATATAATCATAGAATCAATTCTCCGATTTGAAGGGTGCAGTGTAATCCTGAGCTCATACCTCATCGCCACTTGCCATGTAATTGTTCAAGTTCTTTTATTTCCAACGTGCCTAATTGGTTTTTAATTCATTTTGCTAATAATAACACACCTAACAGGTTCAGGGGGGCTCTAATTGAATAATGGAGTAGATTGTTTTGGCAAGTTTTATTCAGCACCTGCTACCAATCTCTGCCCTTCTGTGTTGGCAGGTGAAACCATGAAATTAATGCTCTACACATGGCTATCACTTATAATGCAGCTTGGGCATAATGTGGTGTGATTACAGGGGCCATTATGCAGTGGTCACACCTAAGGTAAACACCACCTGTGTGACCAGGATGGGACTTCATGGCTGGAATGTGGACTCAGTGATCGGTTATGCATTTCAAATCTTCATCTCATCAGGGTAGATAGTTTTTAAATGTCTCTACGAATCTGAGGATTTTAGATTATTAATAAAAATGATTTCTCAGCAGACGTGCAAATGTAGGTCTGCTTTAATAGTTGCTCGCACTCAGTATTCAAACATCATCAGCACTCTAGCTTACATAGACCCAGGCTGTTCTCTTTGCCTTGGATAATCTTGCAGCAACTTTTAAGCTTCTTGAAGAGTAGATCACTCTATTTGATGCTATCAGTAAATCTACTAAGCAGATTGTATGGAAGTTTAGTGGCTTTTTGCCCTTGAGCTCTCCAATCCACACGTTCATCAGGTCTAGTGTGGGAGTCGGCACCGTGACAGCAGATACATCACACAACCACACCCTCCTCGCTCCCCGCTGAAATGCCAGTGAGCATTAGCCGGCTTGTTCAGACAGCTTTTTTTTTTTTCTCTCCTCTCCCCACCTGAGCGACCAGCTCCACTTCTTCCCATGTGTGAAGGGGGCCTGTAATGCCATCTCATCACTCAGTGACAGCTGACCACTCCCTAACCCACACAGCAAGCTCTGATGACTATGACTTTCTGTCACATATCTCACACGCCAGATTCACATTAGTGTTGTGGTTTGTATGTGCAGGGATTGATCTTGTCGCAACACATTGACTTTAAACTGTTAACATCTTAACATTAACTACATCTGAAAGTCCAACTGACATTAAGAGTCAAAAATAATGTAATTTTTAAACGTATTTATATTATCATCACACAGAAGAAATAGGTCATTTGAGATATTTCAGAAATCCTACTATCCTATTATCTAATGTCGCGTATCAGTGCCAGATTGACAATTCAGCCAGCAGGCTGAGGCTGCTGCAGGAGCACGAAGAGACAAAGTAAACAAACTTGCATTGGTATCTGTAACTTACAAGCCAAGAGCAGACAGTGTTTTGTTAGCAGTGGTATTAAAGACTAGACACCAGCATCTAAACTGACCAATCTTGACACGTTTTGAAGCTGTTTAACCCGCTAAAGTTACAGCTTACTGGTTAATTGACTATCTAGGCTGAAAAATTTACATTAGCAATGCAGTATGTTATCCCCCAGGGGATGTTTATTTGGTACCAGCAAGCCAAGGTGCAGTGCGAGGCATGTTTTTGTATGTAGGAAGGAGGCATTAACAAGAAATCTAATGTGGGTTGTCTTGTTGTGTTGTGTGGCAGGCTGCTGTCTGGCTGTGAGTCAGTGACCGTCTGCCTATGATTCAACGATGATATGTTACTGCCTTATGCAAATACAGTTTAAAATGAAATGATTTGATTATCTTCAGGCTAAGAAAGTCAGATCTACATAGACGCAGAACCAACAGCATTCTGGTAGATTAATGCACAGAGGGCACAATTATAAAACCAAGAACGACATAAAAATATACATTTGCATACAGATTTTTTTTTTTTTTCCTGAAAGGATAGTACAGGACACGTGATTTACAGAGCAGATATGTATACAGAGACAGAAAAAAATCATATAATAGGTCTTTTAGCAGCTTCAGTTTCAACATCTAGGACTGTGTTTTTCCTACTATGACAGATCAAACTGTCTGCTGTGAAAAAAGCCTATAGGGCTGATACGCTTAAAAACAATATTGTGATATCAATAAGAATATATTTGTATATATACTGTATACATTAATTAAATTGCAAGTAACTGCGTATGTTCAACTGGAACAGCTCATTCTGGTAGTTACATAATTTATAAAGACAACAGAATTTTGTTGAAGATAACAGAATATGTTCATATTGTCATGATGCAGTTCAATGAAAAGCCCAGCCCTGCTTGTTTTTACATCATGTTTACATGAGGTTTTTCAGAATAACAAGAGGTTTTATTTAGAACAAAAGTGCGGTGTCACACAGTAACACAAAAAAAAACAAAACAGTTGAGAGCCAAGATAATTGCACGTAGAGGCTGTGATTACCAATGCGGATAAATGGTGGTGTGAAAGGGGAGAATCTGGACAATTGGAAACTGCTTTTCCCCACTAATAGCTGAATAAGCTGGTGTAATATGTCAGGTTCTTGTTCTGTAGCGGCTGCTCTTTAGCTCAATAACATACATACAGAATCCATTATGATCTGGTGCCAGGACCCTTTGACGAGGTTCTATTTAAAAGAAGGAAAAAAGAAACTTAATTAATTGGTAGAATATACAATATGTTGCTAAAGGAACAATGCCTATAAATAACATTACCACAAATGAAAATTTATGGTTAATTCAGTACAAACTGATGACTAAAATATACTATACTAGAGATAAAATTCATAAGTGTTAAAACTCTTCCAATTTGTGTATGAAGTGTGGCTCTCATGACTCCCTGAGGCATTCCTTCTGGTTTTGTGCAAAAGTGAACAAAGTCAGGAATTAAATCCAAGAATGGATGTCAGTTACCTGTAAAACAAAAATTACATTTTCAGCTGAGCTGTGTATTTTTCAGGATGCTGAAAAAGTAAGATATCCTATGGGATGGCAGATTATGTTCTCCTCCCTGGTTTACAAGAAGCTAATTTTAAAACATTGGAGAAAAAAAAATATTATTTGACCATATTATTGTATATCTATGTTGGTAATAGAATGTAAGCAAAGCCCCATGGTGGAAAGCATGAAATTAAATAAAGATAATTATAAAACAAAACAAAAAAAACCCCTCCAAAACATACAGAATCATTCTCCCTTTTTTTCTAGATAAAAAGTGTGCACACTCATATCAGAATAAATGCTCATGCACGTTGAGCACACTTCCAGAAATGTTCATAAACATTTGCATTTATATAACACAAGCTAAGCTTTTATCTTCATGCTTCCTCCACCACCTACAGCACATGTCTGAAAAACTTGTTGGGGTGCCAAGTGTCGAGGATATAGCACTAATTAGAGGCTGGTCTCTTCAGGGGGTCTCTTCTTTTAATGATCACCCTACTAATCAAAGCTCAATTTCCATTTCCTTGTCTTTTTTTTTCCCCCCTTCTTTGTTCACTGGTGTTCCACCGCGTCCAGCCACACACCAGACTAAACAAGCTCTTTGTTTTCTCCCTTACAATCACCGTGTCGCTCTGTTCTCCTCCATAATTTCAAGGTCCTTAGAAATCAAGACATATTTTAGGAGGTGCAATTAGGTTATTTCTGCTCCAGTTGCTGCTATGTTCCACAAAAAAAAAATATATTTAATTTTGTTTTCCCTGGGCTGCACTTGTCTTTTCTCCCTCTGTTGGCTGGTCCCACATGGGTAGCAGGTTGGATGAGCGCCAAGTCCTTGCACCTGTCCCTCAAAGAGAGAGAGACAAACGCACATGCATGCTCACAGACAGAAGAACAAGTGCGCGCGCACACACACACACACACAGCATCCTGCATTGTCAAGGTTATAAGATAGCATAGCTGCTTCCCAGTAGGAGGGAGAGAGAGAAGTGATGGAGACAGAAAGGAGACACTAGGGAGGAGATTGAATAAGTACGAAAGGGGAGCACAAAGAGAGCAGACAAGTGGTTGAAAGAAAAAAAGAGGGCTGTTGAGAAATGGAACCTGTAATGATGGTATGGGAGACTCATGAGCACCAACCGAGGGAAATGATAGGAAAAAAATGAGAGAGATGAAGAGAGAATACAGAGAAAGAGAGATGGTAGCCTGCGCGTCCTCCTCCATCCTTAGGCACATGCTATTCAAAGCCCCGTAATTTGTGTCATTAATTAAAAAGCTGATGGGATGGAGTTAAGGGGTTTGCACTCTGCAACTCCTTGGTTGAGAGAGAGGGAAAAGGAAAAAGAGAGGGGAGGGGGGGGGGATATTGCAAAAAATATTGCTGCCATTCCTCCATGAATCTCTATTAGCGGCTAATGATACAATTCTGATACCTCTCAACCATTAGTGTGAAATTGGGAAGCATTAATTATTCAAATGAAAATCCATACAACTGCCGCTCACATGACAGGGTCGGCGCTCACAGTAGCTAAAGGTCCCCATTGTTAGCTGCTCAGCATGTGTCTTAAGCAAGAAGTAGACAACAGTAAGTATGCAGAGTGACTGCTGAGGTGAAAATTATACTTTTGTATATACTTATGTAAATTGTGCAGTGTCTGAACAAATCCAGTTATTATGCAGTGGCAATATAATTGACTTTTATAGGGTATGTTATGGCTGAACAGCAGAGTGCTTCAGCATTGTATTTCCTATATAATCTGCACTGTAAAAGCTGACTTTTGTGCATACAAGAAAAAAGCCCTTTCTCTTTTTCTGTAAGTTTTTGATTGTAATGAACAGATGGTGCAAGCCATGATTTTTTTTTCTTTCCAAAGGAAGCCACACATGTAGGTTGCCCGTTCATGTTATTAAATTTTGGTACGACAGCTTGACCAATTAGGTAAGCTGCACAATCAGCCATGTTACTGTTTCCAACTTTATGTGTTTGGCAGGGTGAACAACACAACAGCCAAACTGTTACAAGCTGCATGAGCACGGTTCAGTGAGTTATTGTTTTGCCCAAACCTGGACTGTAGATATATTTACTCAAACCGCAGCCTGGAAGAAGCCTTATCTGATTGGTTGAGTCCATAATGTGAACATCAGTGTTCTATTGTCAATCAAATCTCTGGATAAATCTGAATTGGGGAGTGTAAAGTAGCATTGACTTCTCTTAACCCCAAACTGCTCCAGTTGTACTGCTCAGCAGCCAAAAGATAAGACCTCTCGCACTGGGCTGCTTCCAGGTGCGCCTGTGTGCAACTGTGTGAAGCAGGGTGTTAGTGGAAAAAGAGCAGACTGGTTCTTCGCACATCTATCCCGAATAATTAATGTAAAATAGAGGACTTCCTGCATGTCCATTGGCAAGTTAATACATCTTCAATACATCTTCAGTTAATAGATCTTCTCCTTCTCTTCTCCTTGCTAATGATAGCATTCCTCTCTCTGGTTTACTTTGGCAGCCGATGACGGCTGATTAAGGCCGGTCATCTTTTCGTTTTTACCTCAAGAAAAATTTGCCGGTATCTTTCTCTCCTCAAGGCATGATTACGAAATGTAGCTGCCTATAAAGTAATGGACTCTTTTCCTACAGTATGTCAACTTTTTTTTTTTTGCACTTAATGCACTTAATTTTCAAATTAACAGTGACAGTTGAAACCACACATGTCACTTAATAATCAACAGCCTGCAGGGTACATCCCGCAGGCGCATCATGAAATTGGTGTATTTTTTTGCTAAATTTATCAGTGTCATGTCTGCTTTTAAATAATTTGATGGCCACTCTATTCTCATTATCTCTTATTCAAATAATTACCTTGTTCAGTGTTTTAAAGTTGATTTTATTGAAGCATGGTGTGTTGGAGAGTTGTGTGAATACCACCAACATCATCAATACACTATTCATTGGAGTATCACCATTAATTGTATACCTTTAAATTATCTCTAAATGAATACACAATAGGTAAAGTGCCCTTCTTAAAAACAGGGTAGAAAGAACATTGGGCACATGCTGAACTGCGTGTTATGTAACTCACTAAATGCTGCGTCCTTAAACATCAGAACACAGCTTTATCAAGTGTTTTGGAGCAGAAGTACAGCCATTCCTCACGGGTCTATTTTATGTGACTGAAGAAGATGTAACCCTTGCATAGAGGTACAAGTGGCTCTGAAAGGGCCCTTATTTCTTTTATTTGTATTTGTGTGCATATTTTTTTTTTTTTTAAATTTAATTCTTCTCACACATCAGAGAGTTCAGAGAGACAGACAAGGAGAAGGAATAGAAAAGGATGAGATGAGCGGATGAGAGAGCTAAGTGCTTTTTAGTGACTCAATGACAGCCGTGACCAAAATCGTATTAAGGTCACAATGGGGGTGATGGGGTGGAGTAAAGGAGGTTTTCAAATGAATCAATTCTCAGTCTCACTCTGCTTTCCCACTGTGCCGCTTGTAAGGTTCATATCGCAGGTATTTCTCAGTCCATTCTTTATTTGTAGTGTAACATTATGAACAAACTGGTTTGGGCGATCTAAAGGGTGACCTTGGCGCATCCAGTGGCGTCTTCTGGGCAAGCAACAAGGGCCACATACTGTACAGTAGCCCTGGGAGTAGTGTTATTTCCTTGTCAGGGATTTCATCCACATCCTTTACTCCCTTCTCACACCATCTCCCCCAGCGATTGCGTCGTATACAACTTCTCACATCCCCACCGCTAATGCCTTTTTCTATAGATCATTACCCTCCTCTCCCCTCGCCACTGTTAGTGATCGCTCAATCAGAAACGCCGGCCTCCCCGTGGTCCCTGTTGTGTGGCCGTTGCTCATGGGAGGTGAAGAGGCTTCGATCGGGGACGTTTGGCTGTTTACTTTGATGTGATCTATGGGGTCCATATGCAGTTCTGAGTTATTGGTAAATTTGAGTTGCCAGTAATGGTAATTCAGACGTAGCCCAGAGCTATTGTTGCTGGAGCTTGGTATGGACTTATCGTGTTTCAATGACAGCTGGAGTGTTTGCCGTTGATGAGGTGCTGTGCTGTACCAGCGTACAATTTTATGATCTGACAAACACAGACGACTTGTTGAAAGCCTTTCCCCTCCCCATTATTTTTCTCTCCTTTTTGGTCTTTCCCTCGCCCTGACGCAGCCCCGCCTCATTCTCTCTCTTTCATTGGCTCACCACCTTGCATTTATATTGTTCTCCTCTAATAACTTTCCCATCTTTCAAACTTTACACCCCCCCGCCCCTACCCACTGACCTCCATACCTCACTCTGTTGCACTCTCCATTTGGAGGAGCGGACTCTTGTAAGCCCTGGTAACAGAGGTTAATCCTCTCTTATTAGAACCAGGATTACTGGAGGGGAAGGGACAGGAGCAGGCCGCTGGGTGGATGCTAACCCCTACTACAAATGAAAGAGACCAGCAAAATGCTATGACTGACATAAAAAGCCAGGCCAATCAGAGCAAGGGATATATAGAGTGTAAATATAATAACCTCAACCATTTTTCAGCAGCATTTGTTGAGCTGTAGAATCAAAACAGCTTTTACATTTCACTTAAATCTGCAGTTATTCACATTTGATATGCCAGTAATCAATATAAACAAGTACATACAGTACTGTATTTTTAAAGCTGCACTAATCAATATTTTCATATTAACAATGGAACAAATGACAATGTGTAATGTGAAAGGGATTGCTCGTAGTGAATTATCATCTGATAATTGCTGTTCCTCTCAGTTGTAAGAAGCGTTTTAGCGTCATTTAGCTCATTGTTTTGGTTTTACAGGCTGCAACTTTACTGTTTTGGTTCATTATCAACGCTTTAGTCAGTCTTGTTTCTAACAGCAGCAGCCAGCTGTTTTCAGAAAAAAAGCTCTGATAAAGCCAGTGTACACTACCCGCCCAACACAAAATGGCCGACAAAGTTAGCGACTGGCTAAAGATATTTTCCCAAGGCTTTGGTGGAGACTCTGTGTTGGTTGGATGCGTGATAATGCAACTGTTTATTTTGAAAATATGTCGGTGTTTGTTCAGGTTTTACATTTAGATCTCAATCCAGGTTCAATCAAGGATATTATCCATTATATTCTTATAATAACAGTTGCACAAAACAATTTAAAATGATTGCATAATTTTACGTCATAACTGAGGTAAATATATGCTAATCATCATTAGCCTGTTTAGGTCATAAATTACACACTTTTATTTTGAGACTACACCAATGTGCGGTATGTTTTTCTTCCAGTTGCACCTTGGGCTAAAAATCTTTATCGTCAAGGGCAATATGTTTGAATGCTTGAACAGCTAAATTGAGTGCTAAATGTAAAAAAAAGCAACATCCTCTACATCTGTTTCACACATTCCCATCTCTCGGCAATCACTGCAAAAAACATCTTGTACAAAATTTTGTCTTAAGAACTGATTAATTTGTCTTTTCCCCACAGGCTCATCTGTGATGCAGTACTTTTTTCTCTTTCCTGAAGGCTTACAATTAAATGTTTTGCGAGGCTGTTCTACTAACCCTTAGCTCCTCTTGTACTTTTGTGTGACTGTTATGAAATAAAGACTTTTCCCAGTTATCACATCATTAATCTGTTCTTAATTTTTTTTGTTCTTTCTTTTTCTCCCCTTCATGCCTAAAAATAGAAGTGGAACAAAAAGGTAACTAAATGCCAACAACTTTTCTTTTCCCACCTGCATTTTCATTTGGGTATGTGCTTGCATTTTACGGTGACGGGTTGCTACAGCAGTTTTTTTTGTTGGTTTTGTTTTTTTTAAAACATTTTGTAGGTACGTTCTCATTGTACGGTCCATTGTTATGGTTTAAAATGTCATTCATGGGGAAAATGAAATTATGCAGGGAAACGGTGTTGGAAATATACCTAATGAGCAATTATTGATTCAATTTCTTTTTTCAGATTATTTTTTTTCTTTCTTTCTTTAGTTCTATACGCGCAGCAGCAAAATAGTGAAAACTGCAAAAGACTCCTGCCTTCATTCCTTGTTCCTCAATAGCATCACAGATTGAGGTTTTTTTTTTTTACATTGTTACATGCAGTATACAATAACTCTTTAGGGTAAGGTCATTACAAAGCTGCTTTCCAGTGAAATCCTGAAACCCTTGGTTGTTTTTATTCCCTGTAATGACCAAAGATTATTCCAGCTCTGCTTTATCACCTGCATAATATTAAAATTGAGGGCCATATAGGGTGATCAATATCTTGTCCAATGAGCTGTCAGCATTTTTGATTATAGCTTCTAACATGATGATGGCTATAACCTTCAGGGACTCACTAGTCAATACTGGAGACAGATCATAGCAGTCATATTTTTACCTTTATTAGCACTGCATGATGCTGCAGAACATATGCTAAGTCTTCACTTGTGCCCCAAGAGCATTGTGTGTTTGTAGTGTTACCTTTTTAAATGAGCGGGAAATATGTTTCTAAGTCCTTTGACAGGCTGGAAATGGAATCATTAAACAACAGTCAAGATTTCTGCTTTACTAGCTATGCAATAAATTTTAAGTTTCATAGTAGTCATTAATTTATGGGATATCACTGGAATCTGTGGCAAAGAGAATGAGCAATGAAGGTGCAGGGGGAATTAAAAACATTTTATAGAGATGACTGTACTGCTGTGGTAACAGTTTTTGTGAAATTCCCCATGAAAGCCATGATTGCTTTGTATTACTTCTCTAATATCTTTCATTCACTCCTCCATCTTTGTGCTTACATCCTTAAAAGGCATATTGTACGACCTCCTCAGAGCCCTGTGTGCTGTCAGTACAAAGCTTACCTACTCTGACCTTGTACTCTAGCACATCTTGTCGTTTTCAACCATAGAAACAACCCTCTTAGCATTTAGCAGAGCAACCGCTGAGATGTGTGCCGAGGTGCTGTGTCAACGGGACGCATCTCGCCACATTTTTCACCTGCAGGTAGACAACATGTTTAATCTTAAGAGATTACAAGGAAAAGAAGCTTCTGTTTTCTCTGTCTCTTTCTCCCCCTCCTCGGAGCACACAGCTCTTACCTCTCGACGGATCTGCAGCTAGAACCTGTCAGCGCAGTGTCAGGCTGCTGGCCCATTACAATGAAAGGAGCTTTCACACACACTCGTATTTGTGATGCACTCTGGGCCCAAACCTGTGGAAACGGGAAAAGCTCCACTGTCTAAATTATTTAAATAGTTGCTATTTTTAATGAATAATTGTCATTCCCCTTTTTTAGTCAATACAGTAGTGATAATGTTTTATTTTATTTTATTTAACAGTCCTTCCTTGTTGATAGAACTCACTATTTTGTGCCTCTTTCTTAGACCGAAAAAGAGATGACATTTATGGTTGAATTGAAACGTTTAACTTACAATGCATTTCTAGTATTTAAATCCATAATTCAGATGTCATGTTTTTAGAAAGACAGACAATTACAATTGTTTCAATCTAAGATAATCCATAATGAACTGAAATCAGCTTTAGCAAACAGTGCCCACTATTGACCTGCTCCAGCTGTATTGCCTTGGCCTAGCTTTATCAGATTTGAGAACAAACCAGTTCACATATAATTAGTTTATTGTGTGTGGTGTTGTAAATCATGCCGCAGACTAAAAATGTCATTTGGATGAAATAATGGACAGGCAATCATTACATGAATGATGTAATTACTGTATTTTTGCTTTTTTGCTTTGCTTTCTTTCTCCTAAAGGGCTGCCTCAGCCAATAATTACAGCATAGCTATTTATCAAAATCTTTTAACTTTTGGTTTGTGTGTTTAATACTATTTATTAAGAACTGCCACCAGAGTGTTTCAATGAAAGAAAACCCCTTACCCCTTATAAACTCTTAGGTCTGTTCATTCAGTGACATTGTAAGTTAATTGCCTTCAGGTTCAGAGTCTAACTGAATTCGAGGAATCTTATATATAAATTGTAAACTTAAATAAGTAATTGAGACCAAAAGAGCGCTTTAATGAATTTGAGACACAACTTGAAATAATGAAAATGGTGGTTGTGTTTGTATATTGGCTATTTCATGTTTAATTTTAATTTACATGTTTTGGAGTGATCCAATGAATTGCATTACTAATTAAATTTTTTTGTATGACAATCAGTAATCTTTTCTGCATTAAATCTAAATCTGATCATCCCAACGCTGATTAGAATGGTGCGACTCAACATCTCGGTCCTTCACAGTGGAGAGGAATAAGCTGTGGATTTTAACATCAATGTTGTTGCATCCAGTTGCTGTATTATTTATTGATTTATAATACCTGCCAATGTAACTCTGTACTTGTTTTTCCCCTATTTTGGCTCCTCAGTATTCCTGTGCCCAGGGCTTCTGCGCAGGGTGTACCAGAGCGAACACCTCTTTGAATCGGACCACCAGTCTGGAGCCTGGTGCAAAGACCCTCTCCAAGCATCTGATAAAATCTACTACATGCCCTGGACACCCTACCGCACTGACACGTTGACTGAATACTCCTCCAAAGAAGACTTCATCGCCGGAAGGCCGACAACAACCTACAAACTCCCACACCGTGTCGACGGCACAGGCTTTGTGGTCTATGATGGGGCGCTCTTCTTCAACAAGGAGCGCACACGCAACATTGTCAAGTTTGACCTGCGGACTCGTATCAAGAGTGGCGAGGCCATCATTGCTAATGCCAACTACCATGACACATCACCATACCGCTGGGGAGGGAAATCTGACATCGACTTGGCCGTTGACGAAAATGGCCTGTGGGTGATTTATGCCACTGAGCAAAACAACGGGCGGATTGTCATCAGCCAGCTCAATCCCTACACGTTGCGCGTCGAGGGGACCTGGGACACGTCTTATGACAAGCGCTCAGCATCCAACGCCTTCATGATCTGTGGGATCCTTTATGTGGTGAAGTCAGTATATGAGGATGATGACAATGAAGCAACAGGAAACAAGATTGACTACATCTACAACACAGAGCTAAGTAAAGATGGCTTCCTGGACATCCCGTTCCCCAACTCCTATCAGTACATTGCTGCCGTGGATTACAATCCCAGAGACAATCTGCTGTACGTTTGGAACAATTACCATGTTGTGAAGTACTCATTGGACTTTGGGGCATTGGACAACAGACTCGGTAAGACCAACTTAACTTCTTTCATGTTATCTTCATAATATATTTTTTGAATATTCTATTATCATTTTCAGTGTTAGTGAATGAACTTTGAGGTGCAAGACAATCTGAATGATATTTTTTATTGAAAATTAGAGACGACACATTTGAGCTTGCATTCAAATCATTATTTCTGCAATGGGATAGTGTCACAGCACAGGTTGTCCTGGTAAAATATTTAGTTGTTTGGTCTACGGAACACTAAACCTTTTGGCTGTACTAGCAATAACAGGCCTTGATTACTTTGATTACAAGCAAGATTGCCTGGCCTTGATGCCTTGATTGCCAGCAACAACAAAAGGATGCAGGACTAACCGATAACCCTGCAGTCGCTCAACCCTTTCCCCACACCGTCTCTCCCACTCGCTGCTTGGTTGGGGGCCGCCCTGCTCTGAACCTCTTCTCGTGTCGCCAAATTGTGCAATGAGCTTCCCTACTTCAGGGATGAGGGTTATCATTCATTGTCCAAATGACAATCTTTGACCATGACAATAGTAGCATAATTTCCTCTGGTAGTCCGTTGTTTATTGTCCGGTAGCACAATAAACAACTATCCAGCCCACATTTTCAATTCGCCCCAACAAATTTAATTTCATGCTCCCCAGAGGATGAACCCTTTTCATAATCATGACCAACAGGCCAAACCCCCTTTTTCACCCAAATTATTTTTTTAATCTAATGAGCAGATTGATATACAGTTTGCCTGACAAATTCATGATTTTAAGAGGATAACCTGATTTTCTTTTAATGACCCCTTCCCTCCAGCACTTCCCTGAGAACAGATTATATTTTTAGCCCTGCAACTTGTTAGTCTCCAAGAATAGCACAATTATCAGCATGTTGTTTGTTTCACCCAACACTTCTGTTTTGGCAAGGGTTTTTACACTTTAAGTCTTGTGTTTTTTTATATTTTGAAGAAGAAAGACATAATATAAAAATATAAATATATAAAATGTAGCACCTCAAGACAGTATGGACTGTTGATAATTGGCAATATGAAACACTGCTCAATGCGGTATTTCTGTATTTCTAATTAATCATCAAAATGGAAGTGAAACAAAGTTAGTCCCCCTTTAGTCAAAAACATGTTTTGCTTTTTGTTACATCATTTGGATGTTTGATCTTCACTGTGCAGAGTGATGTATGTTCGACCCAAATGGCTGTTTTGAATGAATCTGCTGAAGAGGGAACGTTTCCCTGTGTTTACCTTAAATTTGAGCTCAAGACATGTACAAACGAGATTATTTTGTGACATCACATCCAGATTTGACAATATGTGAATCTTAATGAGGCACAAAAACGAAAGTTATATTTGATCTATGGTACATAGTGAGTTTAACACTGACAGTTTTTCACATTTTCTGTTTTAGCCACAAGCTAGTGTTTTACTCACTCTAGCTGTTGCCTTTGCAAAGGAAGCAACCGCTCACATTAAACATCCCAAAACTCCTTTGAAAAGTCTAATTTTCTCCACTCCATTGTTCTTTTTATAAATTGGTGCTTGTTGGGAAGCATGAAACGGAAAAAGAAAGAACCTGTTTTGACACACAAAGGTAATTCTTTGCGCTATCTCATCAACAGCTAGTCAAAAATGTCACAAGTTATTTGACTGTGAAGTCCCTACCTCTCCTCTCTCCTCTGGAGCTTTCTCTACCTGCCGCTTGCCAATTTAATTTATTTTCCTTAGTCGGCTGCTGCTCTATCCCAAATCTTTTTTATACACTGAGACCTGCTTCAACACATCCCATAATATATTCGTTCATTCAGTAACCATGCTAACGGGGTTTGGTTTTGGTGATACACAGCTACCCATAATATAATTTGTTGTAGTTAAGGACAGTGAAATGGTTTTGTAATGTGCTTTCTGTATTAAATGATTATCCATCACTTTCTAACAGCGATACACAGTGATCACACACCTTTGCATGTACACAGACACACACACACTTTCACACGCAAATGCAAATTCTTAGTACAGCACTAGACTTCCCGGTGAGATGTTGAGTTGTGTGCTTGGCTGCTGTTGTGCAGAATAGGCTGCCCTCCAAACAGTAAGCAAGGAGTCTGCTGCATGAATATAGATAGTAAAATGTTGCATTAAGTGGATGGATGGAGTCAAAGTACAAATATAAATGTCAGATAAACAGACTGATACGGAATGAAAGAGTGATTGAATGAACTCTGGAGTAATAAACCATTTAGTTTGATCAACTCCTCTACAGTCCCATATACAGAAACAGGATGCCAACTGATCCTGGTTAAAGCAGTTGTTGTCGTTGGCTGTACACATTTTCCACACAGTTGTCTCACATGGAGTCCAAATTTGAGATGGTAGGATCCTTTCAACAAAATAGTTTGAATCAGCATCACTGTCAACCACTTCGCTGAACACAAATTAGTCTGTATTTGCTGCTGCACCATATTGTTTGTTCCATTTACATGCTACTCATCTGCTACTCTCTTTGCACAGATCAAAGAGCTAAATGTGGCCAAGGGAAACTAGAAATATCGGTCACAAAAATTCACAACAACGGCTGCTGTATAAAGACCAGAAAAGGTGTGTAGGACCAGGACTAAGCAAAGTACACACATGGTTTTAGGAGTACAATCTAGTGATGTGAAGTTGGAGCTTTTGCAGTCATTCAGTGAGACCAAAAATTCACTAGTTGAACCAGTTCCTTTAGCTGCAAACATGGTCTTCTGAAATTTAATCCAGTGTCGTGATAATAGTACCTGAAAGGTAATAGTTCTAACACAAGCTAATTTCCACTTTTGCTTCCACCTCCATGAGCATGTATGACCTGCCATACCATTGAAGCATGGAGTATGGGCAACAGAGCAGCAGAGACGTGGCCAGACCCACAGCTGGGGCCCACTGGCGTCTGCCGATTCACACGGTCCAGGGCAGAGCACATGGTGCAGAGCATTAGGCAGGGGCAGGGTAATGATATCTGAAAGTGCTAAAAACATAGTATTTGGACTTCAAAGTATCCTATTGTGTCCAATTACAAATGATTTTATGCTTTTTGTTCTCTTTCATCAAATGGATCATTTTACATTGACTCAGTCTTTGGGTGGAAAGTAGATCTGAGTGGTTTTGTTCCCTCATTGGAAAAAAAAAATAATAATAACGTTTTATGATATTCATTCTGCATTTGTGCTAATATGTGCAATTGTTGCAGTCTCTTCAACAGAGAGAGCAATATTTTTGTACAAATCAGGTATTTCAAGGACAGATGATCTATGCCTCCATGACAACTCCATTAATTATTAAATTCACTGAAATTGGTGATTTTTTTTTTAAAGGTGCTGCACAGATTGCTATTAATAGGCAGATATAAAAGCTCTCTTACCATAAGTCCCTTTTTCATGATCATATTCAGAGAAGAGTGTGCAAGGACAACTGAAATAAATTGTTCTGTGGTGTTCTTTTAAGGACATGAAAGAAAAGAAAGCATACAGCACATGCAGTACTTGAATAGTCAGTAGCATACAGGAACATGAAGCAAAAATTAGAAAACTGAGATTTGACATACCAATGATTTAAAATTATGCAAACTCATTCGCAAAGGCCACAATGACCTCTCTGGAGGAAGTTCTTCTTCGACAGTTGCGGAGACTCAATGCCTCCCAACTGTCCATGACCCATTTCTCCAGATCCACCGATGAGTATTCTCGCTTCTTCCATCATCGTGTGGTTCAGCTCAGACACCCGAAAGGTGGATTGTTTGCAAGACACAGAGGCTTGAGGCAGCTGAATGGAGAAATTCTGTGAAATCAGTGTCAAAATAGCGAGTACTAAAATTGCTACTGACCAGGCAGTCACCCTTAGAAAAAATGGTATTGTTCCTTCAAAACCTGTTCATCACATCATCTTCCTGAGAGTATCTCACTGCTCAACAAACCATCCATCCATCCACTCTCTAAACTGCTTAGTCTATTCAGTCATGACACAATATCCATGAGGGCTAAGTCAAGGACAACTGGACTTTCGCCTCTCATCTTAAAGGCTTCTTCAGTTCTGAAAGGAGTCTTCAGTTCTGAAGAAGCTGGAAACTGCCTCTGAAATTTAACGTCTGGGGAAAGTAGGTGTAAAATCTGTGTCGCTGTTAGCAGACACACACAGAGGGACAAAGACTAGTCAGGTCGAAACGGTGAAGGAGAGAGATGGCCAGAGCACGCACAACAGAGAAAAACGCTTATTAAAAGATGCATTATAGAGTTACTTTAAAAGAGCAGCAGCAACAATTTTTTTCAGGATTTTACCCTTATGTTCCCCTTTTTGCTGACTTTTAATGGCTCACAGCAGCTCCAGTCAAGTGCAATATGATTGAAGCAGCCAGCGTTGGGTAGTGTATAATTTGTACTGTATAAATTTTGTTTAAAACGCTTACCATAAATCTCCCACACTAATTTTTCATAACTCATTCAATCACGGATATTTGTGTTGAGCTGACATAAGGCCATTTAACTTATATTTCCTCTCATAGCCTTCCACTTGCAGTTCCAAACATGTCTTGTACTCCGCAGCCAAAAACTTTTGCAGCCCACGCGGAACATGGGTAAGAACAGTCAGGCATCCGATCATATACAGCATCGCTTTATGCAAATCAAATGAACTGCGGCTGGGCTCATTTACATCTGTAGCCTAGTAAACACCACACTAAATTGGAAAAATTGCAGAAACACAGAATTTTGCGCCCCTGAGACTAATTTGTGACAGGCTTAGTAAATACCCTACATAGTGTTCTCCTATCAGAGGTTGTTGTATATTTCTAACAAAATAATAACCCTCATAGCAGACAAGATTTTGACAATTTACCTTCCAGAGCTACAGCTATGTGCAGTATACTTTCCTTAAGCCTGACTTGTGTCCTCCCCTGTACTGCACTGTCTGTCACAGTAAGCATGAGTCACTCCACATGACTGCAAAGACAAAGGCAGCCACATGAGAAAATTTGCCTGTCTCATACACCTGCTACTCCTGTCTGCAGCACTAATATGCTGTCAGAAGATTAAAATTCATGCTCTTTAAGCAGCCTGTTGGTGTTATCTTAGATGATTCAATCCCACTTTAGACTGTTTATAGACTTGGATGTATTTGTTATGGTATATTCAGCATTTAAATGATTTCTGTCATTCAAATGTATTCAAATCCTTGTGTGCTGAGGACTACTGATAGAATACAGCAGTCAGTCTGTTTAGTCTCTGTGGGGTCTTCCCTTCATCTCATGTTTCAGCGAGGCAACCTCTTATGCCTGAATGTGCGACAGTGGAAGTGATTCTTTTGTTGGCTCATGATTTGTGCATATGATGCGGCGCAGTTGGTGACATAGATACATTCTCTGTCTGGCATTCCTGTAATTTTGCCACATGTTGCCATCTGGCCGGGGCACGTTGCCAGAACCGCAGGCCTGGAGGGAACCCGCAGACTTGCCGACCCAACCTTCGCGCCGAAACAGCCGATGTTTTGGATGCTCGGGCCCGCCTTGGCTCTATTCGGAAGTGCCTGACACATGCTAAATTGATTAAAAGTGTCTAAGCGGTAAATGCAGGCTGGCAGAGTCTGTGGAGATAATCTGAGTGTGACTCAGGGTGCTCTCAAAGGCACAAACGGTTGTCCTTTTGGTTCCAATGCTTATGCACTAGCGTTTCAGTGCCTGTCATTGCTTTTGATTGATATACCTTGACATGCTATTACATAGTGACACCCTGCAGTTGTCATATGTCATCGTAGACAATCTTCTCTTGATTACAAAGCATCAGGGAATATCTTGTTTACCAATTCGAATTAAATGCCACTGTTACACAAAAAAACAGTATTTTGCATGCTGCATGAAGCCCTTTTTGATGTCGAGGCTTAGGAATGTAGGCTACATGCTTTTTTGCAGGCTACGCACTTATCAAATGCCTAGTGCACCTCTTGCAGAGGGCAGTTTTTCTTTGAGGGAAAGTGCAAGGTTTAGGATTATAGTTTAGAGTGATTTTTTTTTCCCAACACATCTACACATGTGCAGACACGCACACACAAGCACGTGCACAAATGCAAAGTCTTCTTGCAAACCCTTTAATGTTGCAACACAATGGGGCTCTGTTAGTAATGCAGCTTTAGATTTTTTCGCATGGCAACAGGGAGAGCTTTGTTGGTGCTTCAGAGCCTCTTTGAATGTTTGAGCCAGATTCCCTCGTGTAAGAATAATTTGTAATATATAATATAATTGTGGTTACCACATTAGCGCATGTGTTTTTCTAATCGTACAGTACACTTTTTTTTTTTTTTTACGTCTGATATGAAATTTGAATGAAACCTTTTGAGCAGGCGAGCTCATGTCTCAAGTGGTTCAGAATGTGGCATTTCGTTCTCTCTGTGTGATACCCCCATTATATATCATATTTTGTCTGGCACCCCTCCCCACTCCTGACTGGCCATCCATCATGGGCCATGGCGGCTCTACCTTGATCCAGAAATCATACACAGATCACCTGTGTAGTGAGAGGGGTGGCAGGCAATTCCTCAATTAAGGCCAACACCCTATCCATCTCTCCTGACATGTGCAGAAATGGGAAAGAAAGCATGAAAAACATACTCAGAGTAAAAATCTAAGACTTTTGTCTAAAAATGTGAAACTCATGGATGAATGGGGATTATTGGCTGAAAAAAATGCTACTAAAATGTGTGTAGCTGCCGTTATAGTGTGTTGGATCTTCCCTTCTCTGCTCCTTCTGTACTCCTGGTGTGTGTGTGTGTGTGTGTGTGTGTGCGCGTGTGTGCGTGCGCGTGTGTGTGCGCGTGCCTACCAGTTTCTCTAGAGCCCAAAAATTGCCACATTAAATTTAACAGGCTTGGTGGCGCACCCGCTCAAAGTGATTTATTTTGGCCAATCAGCTCAGTAAATCTGATTGGAGGGCCTCTGAAGCATCTTTAACTATCACCAGTGTCAGAGTTTCTCTGCACAGCTTTGCCCTATCCATTTGGCCCATTCTACTGTTGGTTGACAGTCTTCTGAAAAGCCTTTCTCAGTGTTTTTTTGGCAATTGGTGAGACCTTGGGAGAGTGTGCCTTTCCTCCTACTGAGTCTGAAATCCCCTCTGCTCATGTACTCCCGCGCCTCTTTCCTCCTTTTTGCTTCTTCTGGTACGTTTGACGATGTTTGGCCTTGTCAGCAGCCTAAGAGACTCAAGTTTTGGCTGTAAGACTCAAAATTGAATCCAACATCTCTCCATTTAGCTTTGAAAAGATCTAGCTAAATATGTATTTTTGTGAACTATGAGGTTTTTAGTACTGTTTGTATCTGTCTGACTGTGTACAGTATTAATACTATACATGTGTAGATGTATAACAGATTTGCATCATGTATTTGGCATTTTAAGACTATTTATATAAAATAAATAAATACAAAATATCATGCAATCCTCTTTTGCAAATGCATGCACATTAGACAAAACAGCACTTGGTGTTTTGGTGTCTGCATGTATTTACTAGTGAATTCACCCTACAGTATTTCACTGTATTGCGCATGCAAGCAGGCTTTGCTCCACGTCTCCTCTGTCATTTAACTCAAACACAGTGAGCGTCTCTCCGGGCCTGTGTCCACGTGTGCATATATATCAGCCCGGTGCATACGCTTCTCCCAGCGCTGCGTGACCTCCATAGATGCCCTCTCAAGTCTCTGGAAGAGAGCTTGGGAATGAGAAATTAATTGCCAAACAATGCATAGCTCCCATCCATTACGGTTCTCATCATGTCAGATAATATCGAAGCATTACCGGATGTCTGGCTGCATAATTTTCCGTCACTGCCCCCCCCTCCCTCACCACCACCACCACCACCACCCACGTCCCAGTTGCACTCTCTGATGGATTTGTGGGCCTGCCACAAAAGGCTCCATTAAATGACAGGACTTTTATCAGCATTTTATTTTCCAACCATTCTCCTCAGCACACGTGGACATGTGTAGCATTTCGGTGGGATCGTATGACATAGACATCAGGGAATTGATAAGCTAAGTGGATCTTACATTATGAAGCAGGTATTGATTTGGTGCAATGCTTAAATCAGTTACTTTTTCCTGTGTATGGATGCAAATATAGAAATTTACATCAGGGCTTATTAATTAATCCTTGATGGCTGAGAATTGAACATGTTAGAGCCTCAATAATTTTCTCTCCTGTCCTCTCTGCTTTTTCTCATATTTGTCACTTTATCACTTTACCGTACTGGACTGACAATGAGAGGAGCCTGATATAAGACAGCCCCCTTTTCCAATTCCTGTTTTTTTTAGGATTTGGGGGGGGGGGCACTTTTTCAGCCTGGTTTTGTTGCAAGAGTTTCACCACGTGAAACAGGAGGGACTTCCATTAAAGCGTAATTGAAATCCCACATATGTGTAGCTTGTCTAAATACTGTATGTCTTAAGTGCAGTCACATGCTCACACTCTCCTGTCAGGCTTTTGAAAGCGATCCAAATTATTCTCTCTAGCATTTTTTTTTTTTCACCATATTGACATCTCGTGACACCAATAATTCTTGGCTGCTTGACAGATGATTTGGTCCCTGGTCCGTTTCTGTGGGAAAGACGTAGACAGACGTTTCTGACTTGTATTTCCTCCATTGAAGCAAAACATGTTAAACAAGCATGAGAAACTCACATGGGTTGAACTGGGCTAACTGAACAGGTTTGGGGCTGAATGGACTTGTCTGGTCTAGCAACATTAAGGCTACAAACAACTGCTAATGCTAGTTTAAGATGCCAACATCTACCTCCACAAGCAAACTGTCAACCTATAGTCAGTGCTGTTAGCACTGGTGTCCAAAACTGTCAATACTTGATGATTGGAACGATGAGAAACCATGAAGATAGTTTCATTTTCTGTTAGCTACCTGTACCCAAATAGGAGTTCTGACATCACACTTAACTCTGAGTGAAGTAGACGGAGTTACAAAGTGGAAGCAGCACCCTTAGATCAAACCGCCAAATGAAACAAGGACATGGTTGAAATTTATTTCTGAGAGACCCGTTAACAGCCATGATCATGCATTTAGGCTTCAAGTGCGTTTGAGTCTAAAAATTCATGTCCTAGCTGCACCCAGAAATTTTTCAGACTTTAAACAGGCTAGTAGAAAGTTAGCGGGTGACATCACACATTGACTGTCCAATATTTTCCACAGTCTGTGAAAGCGCCTACTGAAGATGTAACCATGCATAAAGGTTCAAATACTAAAATTAGGAGGTAATTGGGTTGAGCAAGAGGCTGGAAGAGTCACTTTACCGTCTGACGCTTGTTTCATTTTTACCCCCGAAAGCCCTTTCCACCTCTTTTGATCTCTAGTCTGCAGAAGTTTCTCAGAGCCGACGAGCGCGCTCTTGGTGCGGAAATGGCAAGTCATATAAACCGGATTCATTTCATAATAGCATAGCGGGTTTTTTTTTTTTCCTGGAGCGAAGTAGAGCGGGCTTATCTAATTGTGGAAGCCACGAGCCCTGGGATACAGAGAGAGAGGCTAATTAGTTAGAAATGAATGCTTTGAAATGAAGCACAAAGCTCTGTGTGTGGTAGAAACAGACCATGCGTTTGGTGAGGGTGATTTTTTTTTTTTTTTTTTTTTTTTTTTTTGCGGTGCGTAAATGATGAGTGGAGTTGGGTGTTTCAATGAGAGTTAACTGAAGTTATTTCTCATGTCTTTTATGAATGAGAAGGTCGCCTTTTCAGGTGTACGGACATTCTTAAGCCCCTTAGTTTAAGAATCATGAATATCTGATAGCTGGCTGTTAGCACTATTCATTTTTAATCGACTTTGTAATGCCTTTGGGAATGCAATGGATCTTAAATATACAGAAGATAAATTACTTGGAGGTTTGAGGCTTTTTTAGTGGATTATACTCTTAAACTTTGTCTCGTATCATTGTGCAATATCTAAACACCAAATTCTAATTAGAAAATGCTCCATAGAGTTAGTACTTCTTTATTGTCTAAAGTTTTGTGGTTGTTTTTTTTTTTACCCTAGCCCCTTAAAAAAACTCAACAACCACAAATGCTTCAGACATTCAAATCTTCCTGGAAGGTCACCCTCGAGTCCCTCGAAGCATAGCGGAGTCCTGTTCACCTCGTCGGTGCTCTTGAGCTCAGGTTTTCTTTATTTTTTAGGCTCTCTTCATCCCTTTGGATAGAATAGGAAAGCTGGCAAAGCAAAACAAAATGTCCTTGTGTTGTCTCCAAGGCGATAGTGGCTGCAGACTGTGGCTGCTGCCTGCTGCAGGCTTTCCTTTTTTTTTTAATGCTCATCTCATGGAAAAGATATACATGTTTGCTCAAGGACACTTTCTTTTTTCTTTTTTTCCCCCCCACTCCTGCTTTCTGTATTCTTGTGTGTGTCTTTGCAGGCGTATTTAACATGCTGTGTGTAGACGGAACGTTCTGAAAAATAATTTAGCAGCGGACTCAACGGGATCATCTGGAAATATGGAATTACATTCTAGACATGGTTCCCGGTGACTTTGAATTAACCTCATGCTGTGAGGGCTATTTCCTCAAGCCATATTTCTCTGTGCCTTCATAGGTCCAGGAGACATGTTTCCTGCTCATGGTCCCATTCCACTCGCTCTCAGTCAGGTCGCCTAATGGTGGTGTCTTTAAAGCAACTAATGTAATATAATCTTTGGAATTAAATAAAAAGTGAGCCATTCTATTATGACTTCTGGCCACAGTGTCCACTAAAACTCACTTAAATAGCTTTTGCTGATTGAGAGCGAGTGGAATGGAAGCAACAAACATGTTTCCTGGTGCGTTTACTTTAGTTTGTGATGAACTCATTCAAACTGACATGCAGTGTAACAGTAACACAACAGCAGAAAAGTCAGCGAACTTACTCAGAAATATCAGTGATATCTATTTGATTTGTTCGCTAACATTAGCTAACATAAGCTACTGGTCATACCAGACCAAGTAAAGCTGTAGCACAAAACCCCTGAGTCTACTGAATGATGTATTTTCTTCTTCGTTAAATAATCTCTTAGCATTCAGCTAATTCTTCATTACGTATGTTGTTAATAAAATAAAATGTAAAAAGAAAACATATGGTTCATGCATCACATGTCCCAGTTTTTGCTAATAGATAAGTTTCACTTACATCCAGCTGCATGTTTTGGCAGCTAAAGACACGTACACCCTCAGCAAAAATCTGTCATAGTCAGATTTGCTCCTGTATCAGCCACCCTGACCACTACGATAATTCCCTTATCCTAATGGGCCCGTATGCACACCATTTAGCCACTGGCTTATCTAGGCCTGTGCACCGTGACCTTTACTGACCTCAATATGAGCAGTGAATTTCCATGATCAGATTTCCATGAGGTACTTTAATGGTTTCCTTTACTACATGTAGTTGAAGCACCACTGGGTGATTTAAATTAAATTGAAACTGATACCACCTCCCTTTACGAAGAGTTGATGTGACACATTTGATTCATCACTCCTCCTCAAATGCAGATGCGTAAATAAGTCCTCTCATAAATAATCAAATAAATAGACCGGTGTCCTTGAGGATATTTCTCCCTGCCATTTTCATGATCATTGCAGCCGAAGGATCCACTGGGCCGCTGTGGCACAGATTGATGATGATGTCTAATAGTGGTTATAGGATGTAAATGGTGATGTCTTGGTGGCTGCTGGAAAAGTTAAATACCTATTTGAGCATTCATGTGATTTTTTTTTTTTTAAAGCCCTGTTCAGTGTTTCCCACAGAATTAGATTTTAATTGTGGTGATAGGTGACCGGAGGGTGGAGGTAAAAAATAGATAAACAAATAAAGGTGCTCCACTTGCCAAGTACTTTGTGAAAAATAAATAACTGAATGAATGAACTATGTTGCAATTGTATTGTCATTGTATGTAAAGCACATTGTGTTGTCCTTTTTTTTTTTTTTTTTCCAACCATCATCCCAAATTTGTGCTAAAATTAATTTAACATTACATCCTCCCTGGGACGACGGGAGCCCTGCTTGCTAATAACTTATTTGAAAAGTCTCCGAGGTTGTGTTAAGAACATATAGACTCATTTATCAGAGTTAACTTGAATGCATCAGTTTTGGACAAATACGTGCAGACGGCCAGCCGTCTTCTTTGCCGGGAAAAGCTGTGAAAAGCCAACAACCATATACCCTCCTCTTCTTCTTCTTTGGTTTCACTGGCAAACTACAAACCAACGTTAAAGGCGCATACCGCCGCCTACTGTACCGGAGTGTGTAATATTCACGGACAGGTCTGTTGTCATGGGTGGTAGTGTCAGTTTATGTTGGTTGATGAGGGTTACATGTGACTGCAAGTGTGTGAGCATGTGAGTGTGCTTATATGTTCACATTCATATGCACCTGTGAGCATGTTTTCCATGTTTTTTGTGTTTACCCCTTTATATTTACTGCTGTATACTTCTCTGTCTATGGAATGCATTTGGAAGTTATTCAGCCTGCACTACCAGGTAGCTAAGAGTAAAAAAAAAAAAAAAGGCTTTGTGTGTCTTTAGTTCACATTGCAATTCAATGAGATTCTTGTTATAGTTCCACTTTGCTGATGTAGTGCCTCCACAGGAGTGTCCATTACAGTCATTACAGCCTCTGGGGGTCTCTGTGATTCCAAAACACTGGCGCTAATTCATGTTGTCTTATTTCACCACTTTCAAATTTACCATAAAGAGAAATTGTCTGATTGCAAATTGAGTCTCACTGAACTGGATTTCAGCGGTGATGTCTGTTATCTAAGCTCTCTGGATGTGCGGCGTCCATTACACCTGCCAACCTAAAATCGACCCTCATTAAATTTTATTTTGCTCTCCTTTCATACAAAGATTGGGTCTATTTGTCACTTCTGTCATTTTGATTGTATCTCTGCATTAGGAGGAAACGACGCCTTTCCCAAATTGCATTTTTGCAAAGATGTGTGTTTGTGAGCAGTGCTCTCATGGGAACTTATTTAGAGGGTCTACAGCAAGCTGCCTCCTCCAAAGCCACCCTCAGTAATAAGATCAGGACATATGGAAATGTCAGTATAGCATATTGATGAATCTTTGTGCAAAAATAACAATACACATATATTATGAGTAATATACAGCAATGTTACATAATATAGATATCCCATAAGACACAGTTTCACAGAAAAGCCTCGCTACATCCCTCTTTCTGGGGAAATATTATGAAGTATGGCCTCTTTGTGTGTCCTCTGACCCTCTGTGGCTTAGCCAAGTCCACACATTCATAAAAAGCCTGCAGCTAAATTAATTTGGGGCCCCTATTTTCCAATCAGGGACACAGGGGAAGGAGTATAAAAGGGAAACAATGGCTGAGTAGATGGGATGATTGATGACAGGGATTCAAGGAGGTGTATGTCCATTTGAGTGGGAAGAGAAAGATTACTGACTGAGTGTATGGCTGCATCTCGGTGTGCCTGTGTTGGTGTTATGATAGCCGCTGTCCCCAACAGCTCAGGTAAACAGCGTCATTAGCAAACCCCCTCCTGGAGTGTAACCACAGGTAGGACTCGGATCCAGGAAATAGGTATTCCAGTTTGTCCCGGCTGACCCAGAAATAGCATGTAGCTACAACACCCAGCTATTGACTTGCAGAGATATGCCCTCGTCAACAGCTACATTTAGACGACACAGCTGGAAGTGTGTGTATCTGTGGAGTGTGCATGTGCGTGTGTGTTATATTAGCCAGCGGGGGTCCCAAACTAGACACCATGCATACCCATGCAAGTCACACCTGCCAGTTCCATTTGATCCTCTTTGAACTATCTTCTCTTAAACTGACACATGGAGAGGAGGGAAGAATAGAAGCCCCCCGTGCATGCGTTGTCTTTTCTTCAGCTGCACCAAAATAAATTCCCCTCTGACACAAGTGTGACTGAAAAAAGACCTTTACTCTCAATCAACTTTTTCCAACTCTGCATGTTTGCTAGGAACCATCAGCTCACTTTTTTCCCCCCTTATACTTTCTCTTTCCCCAGAGTCTTCCTCCTCTGTGATGGTGTACATGGACACCACAACGGGGGTGACAAGGACCACCACTCGACCCACCACCGTTACCATGACATCCACAACGGTCAGGATGACTACTACCAAGATGCCTGCCACAACGACTGCAGTCGCCCAGTGGCCAAGGACCACATCGACGGTGGCGGCACCGGTCCAGACGCTGGTGGAGGGTTTGGTCCCAGAAGACAACGACAGGTCGCCGCCTTCCTCCAAGCTTCCCAACATCAGGGTGGAGTACTGCAATCCTCTGGTGATGATGGACATCTCCTGGCCAAAAACCAAACAGGGCATGGTGGCCAAGATGCCCTGTCCTCCTGGGACAATAGGTAATGTAGCTCTTTACAACTAGGGTCTTATTTCAGTATTGTTTCTTATATTTATCAATAATTACCAAAGTAGATTTGGGAACACAGACATTGTACAAGTTCAAGTTCATTTGCAGTCTCATACAAAAGCAGTTCAAATAATTACAACAATACTAATATAAAAGCTAAACAAAATGTCTTGAGTTTCTTTATAACAGGTTACTGTAGGTGCAAACGTCAAATCAGCAGGCAGGCGGTTCCATATAGTATGTAAGGAGCATGAACGCTAAAAGGCTTTAGCGTTGGATTTGGAAGGAACTCCATAGACTGAAAGCATGTCAGAAATATAATCTGGGCCAAGACCTTTGGGAGCTTTTTATTTTAGGAGTAAGATGTTAAAGTCAATAAGTCGGTGGAGATCTTTGAGAATTAGAGTGGTATAACTGAATTTATTGGTTGTAGGCAAAATACAGATGGCTGCATTTTGAACGAGCTGGAGTCGCTGAATGGCCTCAGCAGTGAAGAGAGCATTACAGTAGTCTAGTCTGCTGGAGGCAAAGGCACAGACAAGTGTTTAGTTGCTAAGAAGACGTTTGATGGGGCAACAACACGAGCAGTCAGAGGATCATACAGGTTTTAAACAAACCCCCTCGTTAGCCAAACTTATTTGGAAAGAAAAGGAAAACTCTTTCATCCATTTTCTGCCATTTATCCAGGTCCAGGTTGTGGTTGTAGCAGGCCGTGACCTTCTTCTGCCAAACCGCACTCTCTAGCTCTACCTGAGGGATATTTAGGCATTTTCAGGTCAGATGGGATATATAAATTCTCCTGTGTGCACTTTGTTGTCAGAGAAATAATAGATGAGCTGGAAGAAAAACTCCTAAAACAAGACTCAAGTTGTAATAAATTGGACCTCTCACTACACACCTTTGATTACATATATCATCCATCTGTCCACTACATCTGCTTATGTGTCATTAGTTGGTATATCTATCACTTTACACTTAATTGTCGCCTCAGTAGAGTACGACATTACACATCATTCCAAATAACCGCATGAGGTTAACCTGATTAATCTTCCAAAACCTCCAACACTCCTCTGTTCAAAAATTAAAAAAACCCTCCTTGTGAAATATATATGTTGTTTCTTTATTCCTTCACTCAGTGAGGATGTCAATACTCTCGTTAGGAGACGCGGCCTACTGTGAGGCTCTTCGTCTTGATGTTGGTCGCTAGTGTGTTTTTTGTTGTTGTTGTTGTTGTTGTTGCTTGTGTTTACACTCCCCCTGCAGCACTCGCGCTCTCGCCTACCATCCCCACTCATCACTCTTTATTCCCGACTCACTGATGCAACGCTAAACATAGCTTAGCATCGCGTCTGTATGGAAACGGCTTAACTCGTGTGCCACACACCCACGTTTATTCCCTGTCTATCAGGACGCAATTGGTGCAATTAATTAGTGGGTGAACACATTTGTTTTAGACTTTTAAAGGGCTGATGTGCTTTGTTTGTCAGGCATCCGACCATTTGTTTCCTTATATGTTGTTCCAGGTCTGACTTTGTATCAATACTAAGGGTCAAGTGCATTAAGATAAAATCGATGTTGGCTGCTTTAGATATAAAAGCTTTACCTCAGAAAGTAAGACTATCTGAGTGCTGATCTAGGAGCAGCTCATATTGTAATGAGAGCTGGCGTCTGAGCATGGACTTTAAATTTTTAAAGTATGCGCTCTGATGTTGAGGATGCAGATCATGCTGCATTCTTCAAATTAGGAAGAATTAAAGCTTAAACTTTACCAAAATGCAACCTAGAAACCTTATTATTGTGGGTTTCAGCTGCCATTGTTGCAAACATAAAGTAACTCAGAGGTTGTAATGCATTATTACAAACCCAAAAGGAGAGGTATTGCAAATCAGATATGTTAAAATTGCAAAATGTGGCTATGCTGAGGGGTTTTCTGAAACTTCCCTATCATGAACTTTTCATGATAGGGAATTGGGAGTGACATCATCATACCCTCATCTGGCTCGAAGCCTGCAAAAATCTGTTCATTTCATCAACCAGCACACAGACGCGCACACGTACGCGCTTCATTAATGGGCAACACCAGCACCCGTCGAGACCTCACTAACAGCCGTCATATGGCAAGATAAGAGGAACACATACCCCACCTCCTCTCGGCGCACTCTTCAAAGCCACTGCTCTTCAGACGACACTGTCAAGCAGAACACGACTGTGTGAGTTTCCTCTGCCACTCTTTGAAAGTTCCTCGAGCTCCCCTTCCATCCACCTCACTTCGCTCGCTGTCATCCTGTCTCCCCCTACACCTCTCCCTCTGTCTCCCCCTCGCTTTCATGCCTCCCTCTCCTGCCTCTCAGTATAGCAGGAAATGCAGAGTCCCTTATCTTATAAACCCATCAAACATAAGGCTGTCCAAGGTGGACTGGGGAAGGAAATTATATGTCAATCAAAATTTATATCTGTTAATGCTGGTCTTCTCAACCTCCAGCAACCCCCTCCCTCTAAGTACAAGCAAAGGCAATTTAATGTCAGCTGCACGTCATTTGAGATACACAGAATTTGTTTTTTAACATAAATTGGAGTCATTGCAAATTAACAGATAACCTCAAAAAATGTGGGTGTATACTATATCATGATTTAATGTATTAATTTAATCATTACAATGAATAAAATCGAAGAAAGGCATAGCGGGGTCAGAGAAGCTCAACAGATGACAGCTCACATTGTTTAATTTACTTGATATCTGGAGGTTTATTTGTACAGAAACCCAAACGGAATATAGTAAAACCACATCTCTGTCAGCAGAGACAGTTTTCTCAAACCAGCTTAATTGACCTTTCATGATGGATTCTGCTATGGCTGATTTAATTGGCACCTATTTTGGTGCATTTTCTTTCTCACGCAGGAGTCGAACTGTCGCACAATTGCAGACACTGTCTGACTTTTAATGATTAAATACAGACATTGTCTGGGCGAGCTCGGCCGGCCTCAAGTGAAGCAACTTCATTTCGGTCACTCTAAGATAAAACCATCCAATTACATTTTGCTACATCCATTAATTGAATCACTTAAGAATTGTGTTTCGTCGCAGTTTTATTTGGACAGGTTTTGCAAATAAGAAAGTTCTTGACTTACAGAAGAATTGGGCCTTAAAGCATTGTGTAGTCTATCACTCTGTAAAAAGGAGTAAGAAAAATGAGAAAATAGTTATAGTTAATTACTGACATCTCTTGAGCTAATAAATTTCAGGGCATTGTTCTCACTAAGCCGCTGTTTTTCCTTCCTCTTTAGGCGTGGCCTCATACATGTGCGTGGGTCCAGAGGGCTACTGGGACCCCCAGGGACCCGACTTTAGCAACTGCACCTCCCCCTGGGTCAACATCATCAGCCAGAAGGTACCAAGCTGCATGATATGACAAGCAGAAAGTGTGTTTGACTTAACATTACAGAAAGGGTACTTTTTCTCACCAGGAATCATCAAAGATTTCTCTTCAGAATACAACTGTAGATAAAGCTTTAAGCTAGCCTGAAGGATTTGGCACCGAGTTAAAATGTTATTTTGATGTGGAAATTTGTTCAGGAGAGTCTTTTTAAATACACTTGCGCCCTTTTAGCCTGTTCTAAGTAACATTTGCCATAGCTCACAATGCAAATCAAGGGTATATATATCGCTTGTGCTCAAAGGACTTAAGTTTTTGTGGGTTTTCTCTTTTGTTCTTTGTCTCTTCTTAATTGGTCAATTAATGCCATTGATTAGCTGCAGGCCTTACTCAATAGAAGGGATATGCTTGTGTGTGTGTGTGTGTGTGTGTGTGTGTGTTTGGCATGGGTGGCTGGATGAGGGCGGAATGAAAACCAATACCACAGCACCATAGTCTAATATACTGCTATGGGTAACAGCTAATCCAGACCACTTTCTGTCCTACATCATGATACTGCGGTTATTTGCATTCCATACTTCTCAAGCACAAACAATTTGTATCTCCTCTTCTGCAGGCAAACTATTACGCAGAGCCTCATATATTGTAAAGCTTTCCATGTTTAAATCTGTAATGGAATCAAATCAGAAGAGGAGAAGGTTACTGCAAGTGAGGATCAGGGTTCCAGGTTATGAATTGCAGGCAATGTTGAAAATGTTCTCTCTTAAACTCATAGGACCCTGAGGCGTGCATGTTATAACACTTATGATCTACTCAACGGCACAAAGCTCGGCCCATTAAACAAACGGCAGTTTGCAGATATGGTTGGAGAATGGCTGTTGGGGAACAGCATAGAAGGGAGAGAAATTATCAGGTGCATTTCTGTGCAGCGCAGTGCCATTTGAGCAGCGCAATAAAACTCCACTACAAGCTGCTGTTTGGAGAAATTAACTACAGCAAAGTTGTTGATGAACATGCTATAGAGGCTATTCCGCTTTCATTGCTGCATGAATTTGACATCAACAGTCTGACTATAATGTGGAATATTGCTTGTTAAAATCTAGAGAAAGAAGTGACAATCAATAAATGCATGTATTTTAAACAAAAGTGTCATTAATCTTTTTTAAGCAAGTCACAGTTCAGGAGTGTGTCTGTCGCTGTGGAGACAGGAAGACTTTAATGAAGATCAACCTGTCAGATATCTGGAATGCCCATCTGCCACTTAGCTATTTTAAATCTAAAGCCATTCTCCTGTACGTGGCACCGCTCGTTACCAGATGGTTCGGTAGACAAAATGAGAAAGGAAGATGTAGAGAGTAAAAAAAAGAGAAAGAAATGACATCAGATAAGCCAAAACACAGAAAAAAAAGCAAATCTATTTACCCTGCATCTTCACCTCCTCTCATTAAAAGACGAGAGCAGGGAGGGAAAAAAGGAAAACATCTTCTAAAGGCACGTTCTCTCGCATACACCTCTGTGAAGACCAATTTAGGCAGCTTAATTGGCTTGACTAATAAACTCACAGGCAATGAATGCAGGTGATGTCAGAGTAAATCAGAATGGGCCTGTTTTAGTTGATGTCACTGCAGCTTTGAGGCTGTACTGTACATATTAATTATAATCTATTAGTTAATGTAAAACCTTGACGGTAACTCACCTTTGAACTGAAACATCAAACCCAAGTGGTGTTGTCCATTTAGTCTTGTTGACTGCACATTTAAGTTATTTACTGTTCATAAACGAGACTAACTATTACATTATTTTCCTGCTATTGATAGTTGTGAGCATAGATATGTTCCATAGGTCCATTTATTTCAACATCTGGCAAGTGGCTTCAAATAGTTAACTTCAAGGAGCACCTCATCGCATTATTAGCCCTGTAGCTCATTTGAGATGTTGTACTGTAATTTCAAAAGCCAGGTTAAAGAGCTGTGTAAAGAATAAAGAAGTTTGTTAGCAAACATTTCAGGGTTTGTGGGAAGTCTCATTAGCCAATAAACAAATGGCTCACAAGTCAATTTTATCAGCTGACATGACAACTGTCGCCAGCAGATTTGATCAGCTACAGTATAGTCAGCTAGCTAATTAAGCCAAAGTCAGCTCCATAAGTTGGTTGGAACTGCCATCTCCAACTGACTGTCTAATGTTGTTTATAATGGCTGACTTGTTTTAAAAGGTCCAGTGTGTAGGATTTAGTGGTATCTAGCGGTGAGGTTGCAGATTGCAACCAACTGAATACCGCTCCCCTCACCCTCCCCTTCCAAGCGTGTAGGAGAACCTACGGTGCCTGTGAAACTTGCGAAAAACGTGAAAGGCCCTCTCTAGAGCCAGTGGTTTGTCCGTTCTGGGCTACTGTAGAAACATGAGGGTGCAACATGGCAGGCTCCGTGAAATTCTACACACTGCACCTTTAAAATGGGAACTCTAACTTGTTCCAAGCAACAAGTCAGTTCCCTCACCAGTTCAAGATTAATGGAATAGACACGGAAGTAAAGAAATAACATTGTTTTTGTATTAGTTAGTCCTATAAGTATGATATGGAGAAAATGTAAGATTAGATTATTTCAGTCTAACAACCCTGTTTGGCTGCTTAGCTCACATACTTGTTCATAAACAGTATGTTTTCACTTTTAACATTTTAAGAGGAAAAGCTTTTACGATGAGGATTAACCAATGTGTTTGGCAAATGTAGCGCTATGTCATGGTAACATGGTTAGGGTTTGTTGGAGTGTAAACTTATCCACATCTATCAAAGAGCAGGACAGCTAGCTGCTAACCCTAAACTCCACGACTGGCTGCACCACTGTGAAGAAATACTACACACTGGATGTACAGTATTCAAGTTTGAACCCTTAACCCCACAAACTAATGCAATGATATTCTTATTGGCCTTTGAATTAACTCTAGGTTGCTACTATAGACTATACTACTATACTATAGTAAACTGGTCCACCAGACATGCTAACAATTAGCCCTTATGTTAGAGCAGATAAATACAATCTTTAATCTATACCTTACAATTTTGCTCATGTGTTTTTGGTTTTGGAGAGGTTAAAAAAATACTTCATCCTCCAAACTCCCCAAATGTCAAGTAACAGACTCACTACAGCCCTTTGCACACCACTTCAACACGAGGAGAAAACAAAACATTTGCAAAACTAAATAAAGCAAACCTTGTTTGGTCGCCTTAAAACAACAGAAGAAAAATACTGTGACTTTTTTCGCAGTCTTCGCCAAAATCCAGAGGCAGAAAAATTTCATAAGCTTTGAAACACAAGAAAAAATGAATATCCAACAGGATCTGTCCTTCCCCCAAGCTGCAGCGCTCCCCATTAGTTTCATAAAGGTGTAAGGCTATCTGGGGAAATTCCCTCAATAGTTGATTTCATAATTGCTTCCAGATACAATATTGGCCCCAGTGTACACTCAGCTGAGTACCTTCTCACCACATTAATTGTGTGCAATATAGCAGCAATTCTAGAAAATGTAAAAGCTAAACAGCATTTTTTTTCAGGGGCTGCACATTTGTATACTGCAATTTATCATGTTTTTCCATGTTTTCCAATGTGGTGGATGTAAATAATAAGTGCATGCTACAGTAAGACAACAAGGATATGAAGCTTGTTTAGATTTTTGTTCGGTTGTAGACATTTAAATATCTAAACTAGCTAGTTTTGCTCATATTTTGTCCTTTTTTTTTCCAGCTAAAAGCTGGGGAGACAGCTGCAGTCATTGCCAGGGAGTTGGCGGAGCAAACCAAGAGTAATCTTCAGGCAGGGGACATCACCTACACAGTGAAGGCCATGGTTCAACTGGTGGATCTCCTTGACGTGCAGCTGAGAAACCTTACACCTGGTGGCAAAGATAGCGCAGCACGGAGCCTCAACAAGGTAGCGAAAGAAACAGTTTTATAAGAATATATCAAAACCACCCTTTATTCTGTTCTCCCTTGCTTTAAAAGAACGCTCTTACTAGTTCCTCTAACAGGCTGGATAAACATGACCTGCAAGATGGGTGACCTATCCCCCTGCTTATTATCCACACTGGTCAGAACATTTATGAAAGAGCAGACTTAAAATGAAGGAATTTTAGGTGAACGATCTCACTCAAAAGTGCTACTTTTGTAAGTGAACATCTTCATTCCGTCTACAAAACCTTTCTGAATTTCCAAAATGGAAGCCTACCTACCAAAAGACTTCAATCCAGTCAAACCTGAACGGTAGGTATTCTTTTAATGATGTCCTATTTGGCCCGGTGCTGTCAGATAAAATGATATCCACCATTTTACTGGTCGGGTTCATACTAAAAACAGACCTTGAATTTCAGTGGGTAGCTCAGGCACATCTCTTACTCATAGTATCATGCATTATGCTATCAATTTCACTTTGATGTAGTTTGAAAGATGTTATCCATATGCCATGCTCGTCAAAAGCACTACATTTGTACCACTTGATTTTTGCTAATGGGACAGGGTAAAATTTCAGTGGGCTGGCTCTAAGCTGTGCAGTAAGAGTGCAGGAGATTATCATTTTTGCTGAACCTGAAGCTAATGCATTTATTCCTCAATTCACAGCAGAGCGCAGTAAGGGGCACTCAGGCAAAGCAAGCTAAAATAATACTTTCTGTCTGCTGAGCAGCCAACAGAAAAGCAAACATCAGTGAAATTCTAAATGTCAGTCGTTAATTTGTTGGAGCGGCTTCACTTGTAGAGGAACATGAACACCTGTTCTCAGATAGTTTTTATCAAGACGTTTTTTTTTTTATTTCATTGCCGCAACAGACACAGATGTCCCCATTGAGATTTTAGTGCCAGTTTTCTACAATGGAGATGGAGGCAGTAAAGATGGCCAGAACGCCCCAGAAGGGATCGTGATGAGCAAATTCACATTGAGGAGCAACTAGAGTTTATAATACCTCCTGAAAAAAAAGGGGTTTCTCATAAAACGCAACATCACAGACAACCGCTGTGGTCGAGATTATTGCTGTTGTCTTCAGGTTTTTTTTTTTTTGTAATGATGGCACAAAGAAAAAAAACAGCTGGGTTGAGGAGAATAAAAAAGCTTCTAAAACCAGTATAATTTATTCAAGGGGTCAGGGGCTTACATATGATTTATACCCCTCTGTCCTCTGATATACAATACATTCGTGCATCACAGTGCATGGAGAACCTATAGAAAAAACAGTGTCTCAGCTTCGTGTTTGAAAGCCCTCCCTAAGGAGCCCACAGAACTCTCCTCTGTGCATGCTACTCTGGCAGTGGCTGATGTTTACCTCCTGAGTTCAATCATTTTGACACAATCTGCAAAGAGCTAAGCGAATTAAAGATTTTTTTTTTTGATAGCGAAGCACAATGCGCTCTGCCAGCAGACAATGAAAGGATTGAGTTGGCAAACGGCAAGATCAGTCTCGTTTTCATGATCAAAGGGTAGCTGGCTAACGGTACGGACGGGACCGTTTCCAGAAGAGTGGGCTGTGTTGTAGAGCAAGAGGCTCCTTTATGGGGGAAATGGTACTCTTTGGAGCTAATCTGCATGGGATTTAGCATGGTACCAGAACCTAGATGTTAAACCACACAGTAGCTCTGTTGGCTGCCCTGCTTGTATCAGAACTCAATTAAAATTATTCACTGTCCATGCAGTGCCAAGAGCACTTCTTTGAGCCTGAGCTTCCTGTCATTTCTCAGGTATGCTAGATTGTTTTTAGCATCGACTCTCCTTCTGCGGTGGAAGAGGTTTAAAAGATTCTTCTGAGTTCACACATATCAAGTGAAAAATAAAAATAGTAACCTTGAAATCACATTTAAGAGTAACAGTGTGTCATCAACATATTCCCACTTGTCTTGGATGTGTCATTTAAGTGCTAATTAAGCCAAGATGTTTTTTCTAGATAGTGGGTTATTAATGTACAGTATATACTGCTTTTCACACTGTAAAACGCAAACTTAACTTGCAGAAGAAGGTGATATTTTGCCCCCTGCCCTGAAACATGTACTTCAAGCAGAATTGTTTTTCAAGTGGAATTGTTTGAGTTGTTGACCATTCGCTAACTCTTGCATTTTCTCTGGGTTACAGCTGCAGAAAAGAGAGCGTTCTTGCCGGTTTTATGTTCAGGTATTTCGACCGAATTTTCCTCATACCTACTTTCCATTCCCTCATTGTGGCAACGTTGCTGTCATTTTCATTTTTACCGTGCAAATTGAAGTTTGACCTTTTGAAGTGAAAAAAAGCAAAGAAACGAAAGATTAAAAAAATAATTGTCAATGTCAGTATATCTGTATGCTTCACTAATGCTGACGTTAAATCAAAGGGTCAAATTTCATTAGTGTCATGTCATTTATGTCATGTGAAAGTAAACACCATCAGTGCCTCAAACTTACCAATTTATGAGTCATATGTCATACTCTTTCACTGCATGCATATGTCGTGATATTCGCAACTTCTCTAATATGTTTGGCCTGAGCATGAGTCTGAGAATTTCTGTGTTTCAAATGCCAAATACCCATTGTGAATATCTCAAGTGTCTAAATCGTTTTAGAAATAGCCCCGAAGCTATCACATCAGCACTGCTTTCCAATGAAATATTCTACATAAGTGATAGCATCAGTCAAAAGCTCTCAGGCATGTAACACACTCCTACATTTCTCAGCAAGTGCTTAAGAGCATAAGAAGTGACCTCATTATACGAGCAAGTCAACTTCTAACTACTAAGTCAGCCAAAGTCCTGGCATGTTATGATTCTCCCTGATGCATAATACATATGTGTCCCAATTTAGGAGGGACTCTGTCGCTTCACTCAGCTACTTCTCGGGCTACTGACTGATTTTGTTATCCCATGGGTGACATTTTAACTGTCATCAGGATCACTTCTACCTTGACAAAAGAAGTATGGGTTAAGTTTACTTCCCTGTCTTCATACAGATGGCTTCAATAAAGCCGCACATTAGAGTCAGATGTTTTATGTTTATGCTCTGCAGCAGTCATGTAAAGCAACACATATTTTGCCTCAATTCCTCCAAAGTACTGTATCTTTGAAGGCTATGAAAAGTCATGTGACTGTGTAAATGACATACAAATGGAATATAAAGTATGTTTGAGTGTGCTCACATGTGCAAATGGATGCATTAGTGTGATATGCTTCACTTATTGTCACCAAATGCTATGAAAGGACCAAAACTAACGACTGGCAATTGCCTCTGTGTAGCCAAAGCCTAATATACCTTATTCCCCTGTGCCATAGACCTCCATTGTTGTCCAAAATGTATTAAAAACACATCAGTCAGCCACACTGTTGCCCTGAGGTGCATGTTCCTTTATTATGATGAACATGGGCATTGTAGTTTGTTTTGAGTCAATCCCAAATATACCATTGTGCTGTCATAAATACTCAACAGTGCAGATAATGTATTCTGTGGCTGAAAATAGTCCCCCACAAAAGCAGTATTTACTCCTGTTTGAGTAACGTTTGCTTAAAACTACAGTTCCCAAAATTAAAACTATATACTGTGTATGTGACCTGTTTTTAAAGATTTAAGTCCTCTGTAGGAACAAATGTGCTTGTGGAATTCAGAAAGTATCTTCATATCATATACTAACACTTTTTTTGGTGATATTTGTAAAAATAGACTGACGCCATCATTTTCCTTTAACTGCTGACAGGGTGCAAATCACACTGTAGTTTATTCCAAAAACATCAAGATTCTTTTAAAGGAATACTTTGACATTTTGGGATTGCTTGTTTGAGGTAGATGCAAAGATTGATAGCACTCTCATGTCTGTGCGATAAATATGAATGAGCCAGTAACTGTTTAGCTTAGCTTAGCTTAGCATGAAGACCAAAATCCGCCTACCAGCACCTCTGAAGCTCACTAATTAACATGTTTTATCTTATCTCTTCTGTTTCATTTGTACAAACACTGAAATGTAAAAATGATAAGTTATGATGTTGCCAGGCAACCAACAGATGCTTGAGGAAGAACATTTAAACTAGTTATATGAGTGCAATTCAAAATGTGCCGTTCAGAATGTGCCGACTATTTGGCCTCCAGTATTGCTGCTTCAACGTGTAGAAATATTAACACTGTTGATGTGAGGTGTGAATGTGTATATACACCAACAACATGAAATAAACTAACATTCTATTATACACAGATGTTAACAGAGAGCTTTTGAAAAAAAAATGTGCAACCTAAAATGAAGTGGATCGATCATATTGGGCTCTTAGATTGTTTATTTTCTGGGGCTTCAGTTCGGATCATTTGAGTGGATATATTTGCTCAAAAGATTTGTGCTGATATGAGACATACTGGTTTTGAACTGCCCGTGGAACGTAGCCTAAGAGTCTGTCCATTCTTGATTAAAAGCTCTGTTTTCGCTGTCTACTTTTGTCTTTTTAGAGCACGCCATGTGAAAAAACTTTTCTCAAGCTGAGCTGATACTAAAAGGTGATGTGAAAACACTGCAGACCAGTGATTGGTCAGTCATTTATCTCATTCACAGGCTTTCTGTTTCGGAGAAAGCTTTCCACCGCTCCCTCTACTCGCTCTGCCGCGCTGTCCCTCTCTCGCGCGCGTGCTGCTCAGCTGCCGTGCTTGAAACACACAGGAAAAAACAACACCGATTTGTCCTGTTGTTCTTTGTATTTACTGCTGCATGAGTTGGATGTATGAGGGGAAATGCAGGGGAGGAAAATGAAACAGAAACTAAGAGCGTGTCACCTGTTGAGTGTTTGATGGTTATTTATTCGTGCTTTAGAATGTAACCACCATTAAATAATAAGAAAATAACGTTTTATTTCACATTCACGTCATTCACAGGCTTTCTCTCTCTCAGAGAAAGCTTCCCACTGCTGTCTCTCCTCACCAGCCTGTCTCTCTGTCGCTCGCTTGCAGAGCCCAGAAGCCCCGCCCGCTGCTGCAGAGTGGAGCGGCTCACTGATCTCTAGTTTATTCAAATTTGACACTGCACATCCTTGGGTCCCCAGCAACACACCTGCCAAGTGTGAAGTAGATCAGATGAACGGTCCTCGAGATATGCAAAGGACATACATACATACATATATTCATACATACAGACAGACAGAGAGTCCTCGCTTTATAGTTAGATAACATGTTAATTAGTGAGCTAACCGGCTGCTAGCTGTAGCTTCATATTCACCAAACAGGCATGTGAGTGGGATCATTCCTCTCATATAACTCTTGACAAGAAAGCAAATTGGAGTATTTCTCAAGATAGAATCATTCCTTTTTTAAAAAAAAAAAAGCTGAAAACAAAAGTGCATGACACAAAGCTGTATTCTCTTCAGATCTTTTGTGCTGGCATCTGGGTTCATGTTTTTCATGAATACTATGAGGATATATTGTACCCTACCATACGTGACTGTACACAACTTCTCAGCTGTGCATCTCCTCCTCTGTTATGTCCCCTCGCTGGGCTGACAAATTCAAACAACATTGAAGTACTTTCACTTGACGAACCGGAATAATGGAGCAACATCTGTGGCCTTAGGTAAACACAGGCATTGACTGCACACGCTGCCAGGCTTTGAGGGACTTTCATTGATTAGGGAAATTAGGCAATGTTTTCTCCAACGGGACCCTGGTGGCTGACATAAGTGGGATTAGCAGAGGAATACAAAGCAAATGAGAGGCGCACCTGCCTTTGCGCTAAGACCACGCATGATGCTGAAAACAGACTTCGACGGTACTTTGGGAAAAGGCAGATTGTGTGAGTGCAGGTGGGGTTGCGGTTGAAGGAGGGACATTCTGCTAGTCCCAAACACAATACAGGGCTTGTGGTTCACGTCTAAATAAGATTAGGAGTATCATCTTGATCGAGAGCTTCTATCTTGTTTAAGTGGTAAACAAGTCGATGACACTTCAGTTCACCTGGTACCAAGATCTTTATCACGTTAAGATCATCAGGGAGTTTGAATACAAGGAGCTTTATTTGCTGTTTCAGTTACATATTCACAAGTGGTTCAACCTGAAGCCCCCTCTCTGCCTTAGTTGATCAGGGGCAGATGAAACAATGATTAATTCCGGCTACATCTGCATTTTCTCTTGGTTGTTCATGAACAGTGATTTTTGCTACATGTCACAGCCAGTTTAATCCCACTGAACAGGATTTGGCCTTGATAAAGCTACAAAGCATATAATGATCAACTCCCTGTGTTCTGCATTCCCCCTGCAGGAATGTTTCTTTGTTGTGCCCTTTGATTTTGAACAAACATGATAAAAATGGCGTCCTGCCTCCCGTGCTTTTGGTCATTAAAAGCAGCTTGTTCATAGGCAGTGACATTATGGTCGTCCAATTACTGTGATTATGTCCATCCATGTTGTACCAAGCTAAAGTGAAACACGCTAGCTCTGAATGGTTTCTTCCTCTGGCATGTATTTAGTTTTTAAGCAAGTTGGTGTTGTGGGATTTACAGAAAATTCTGCTTTGAATACTCTGAGCCAATTTTGCTATAAAGGATCAGAAATAATATCCCGTGCCTTAGTTGGAGCCAAGTGATTGTGAATGCGCAGGATACAGGGAGGATATCGAGCTCCAAGCCCTCATTAAAATGACACCTTAGCATGCAGAGATGACCAGGGGGAGTGTCACAGCGCAGGATGACCTTAGAGCAGGCGGAACGAAGGGAGGCTCCTCATTCAGGAATGTAACAAGATGATAAAAATTTCCCTGGTAGTCAATTTGTTGAAAGATGAAGAAAACCACATCCTCATAAACACAGACCTCCTCATCTGGCCTGCAGTGCAGAGTTCTGCTTGAATAATCTGTGTGCCATTTCTGCTCACAGTGGAGGGAGTGGAAGAATCTCAAGAACATTCAGGATTTTTTCCACTATGGTGTAATGTTTGAGAATTTCCTTAGTTTTTCAGTTGAGATTTTAGTATACACAAACAGTACATTAATACATACCTTATTCTCACATTAAAGTCGATTAAACAGGATTGCAATTACCTGTGCTTCGACAGATAATGTGGTAAATTCAGCTTAAATGTACCCTGTGGATTTTTTGACTATTGAGTGTGTTTGTATGAGTGGGTCCCTGTTTTGTTTGTATCCCGTGTATGTGCATGTGCATCTTCTTTTTAAAAAATTCAACAAATTGGCTTTGCAAATGTTGAAGAGGAAAGAAATGCATTCAACATTTGTTAGGTCTCAAGGATGCACACAATGCGTTTCGGTGAGATACACTAAATGCTATTGTAACTGTGTTTGTTCACAAGAAAACTTCACAGGGTGTTCATTTCCACAGCATCCATCAGTGCAACAATATAGTCACGCTTACTCACCAATCTGATCCTCTGAGTTTACTGTTTTTATTCACTACTCTGCTGTTTTCTGGAGCAATTTTAAGTTAGCGTCAGTGAAGCTCAGCTTCTCCTGCACATTTTTCTAATGAAAGGCACATCAGAAATGAGAAGGATTATTCTCTTTGAACAACTGGAAACAATTTGTGAATAAAAAAAAAACAGTATTTCTGTTAGAGAAGAGAAACTCGAAGCAGGGGCGCTGAGTGTGACATGACTGTTGATGGAGTTAGTGCTGTAGAAATATACATCATACTGAATTTATCAAGAGTCATCAAAGTGCTGAGCAAGACGAGAGGAAATGTTGAGTTTCATCAACAGCAAACAGCTTCAGCTGCATATTAAAATGGCAGAATGAGAAAACAGGGAGACCTCTTTCTAAAATACAATAAAATATACTTATAAAGCAGGAAATGTGAAATAAAGGCCTGTCTCTAATGTAAGCCTCTTTTGAATAAACGCCTAATTCTCTCTGTAGTTGAGCTAAAAAAGCCAGTACATACATAATTGTAAAGTAGTAAGATTAAACCTAAGACATAAGACTAAAAGCAAAAAGCTAATTCCTCTCACTCACAGACACAACCTTCCACTTACTAGAGAGAGAAGGCATCATGAAATATTAAATAAGAGGGTTGCAGAGATTCTCAAAAAAGATGATTTAGCGAGCAGGTAAAATGAAGCTGGCAAAAGGAAGTCAGAAATGATGCCTCACCTGTGCCAAGAGACATCTAGTCAGATATAAGAGTACAGAGAGAACAAGATATCCCACCTTGTTTGTGTGTGTAGCCCCCCCCCCCCCCCAAACCCCATTTGGAGATCAGCCTTTAACGTTAGTGAGGGAAACCAACTGGCCAAGAGGAAGGGAGGAGTGAGGAGGAAAGAGGGGATGAGAGCTGAGTGCACACAGAAAGCCGACCAGCAAGTGAGACAGAAAAGGAAGAGGGAGATCAGCCTCAGCCAGAATCAATTTCCCGGACCCAGAGTTCATTTCATCAATCAGCACACAGATAGAAGCACACACACGCACACACACCACGGGTTGGCCTTGGACCTGTGCCAAGCTCACGCTAATGTCCACCTCTCTCTTCCTTCCTCGTGCAGTGGTATAAATGGCCCGTGCAACTGCAGCTTTTCACGCCCGGTCATCATCCTTGTTCCAAGTGGAACGTTCCAGCAGTGACTTGAGTTAACGATTAGCATTTCCTCATGTACCAGGAACTCGAATATCGGTTTTTACTGCTGGGTTAGTATAGCACGGGAAAATAAAGCAGCAAGAAAATGGTTAGGAGTTTGCACCAGACTGAGCTGGTGCATTTGATAGATGGAGTAGCAGTGCGCTAACAGCACTAAAATTGCAGTGAGCCAGCATAGCGTCTCTATGACTCAACTGCACAGACTATGATGATGGTGGCGGTGTGCTGCTTTGTTATACCCCCCCACCCTCACTCTCCCCTTCTCTGCTTTTTTCCCCCACTGAGGCTAGAAATGATGCTGTTCTCTCACTGATCTCATGAAATTTTGTAGAATGAGCCCGACACTTTCGAGATGCAAATAACCTCCTCTGTGCATGAAAAGCGAGAGAAACAAGATTCTCCATAGGGGGAAGGATTACATAGAGGAAACACAAATACAAACAGGCAAGGTTCTGACATCACAACATAAAGTAAAGGCACAGAGGGCTGGTTGGTGAATTGGTAATACATACCCATCTAAAATAATAATTAAACTCTGAAAGACATTATTTTGAGCTAAGTTGTTCTTATTTAACCATAATAAGGCCATTTTCAGAGTCACAATAGCACTGCCTCCTCATTTATTTCAATTCGGCCACTGCAATGACACCTGTTGACAAGTGGGGCAAGTTTATATAAATGCTCATTCCTGCAACAAACCTATGAGCTGCTACCAGAATGTATCCCTCTGCCACAGCTTGGCAAGGAACCACATCCAGTGAAATACAAATAGGGAATTTTGTACTAAGTAGTCTGTAACTTTGGAAGCTAATGACTCAATTTAGCTAACGATGGCTGCGGATTTTACCCCTCATCTCTTACAATGTTGTTAGCTTGTTAGCTTCCGCGCAAGTACGGAGAGTCAGAATTGTTACGACCAAGACCTTTTTCCACGTACATAGCACATACCTAACAAGTACCTTGTTAACACGGACTTTAAAAACCCCTAACATACCCTGTGTGGTATTAAAATGTGGCACTCCTCGATAGATAGCTACAGCACTGTAGGCAGCTGAACAAAACACTCAGGGACACATGGGAATAACACAGAATAACACATTTTTCCATTCCGTATGACCTTTAACTTATTTTACTTATCTAAATTGTTGATAACAGTTAGTAAACCGTTTTACAGGACAATGACAGAAAAATGGGCCCAATTTAATGTCAGGCCATTCAATACTTTTATGATGAAGGAATGCAATTTCTCCGAGCACACTCAAGTGCGCTTTGAAATTCCTTTCATTGTGTTCAGGCTGCAGCAACATTGCTGCCAACAAATAGTTCCAAAACACGCCTGGTATTGGTAAATGCACAAGTTTTCATGTTATTAACATTACGCTGTACTGTATATATAGTGCTTGGAATAGAATATATTGAAGATTTGGTCATTGTCATCACTCACTTAGCTTCCAACATAAAGACAGTACTCCACTCTTTATGTCATCATTTCATTATTTGTTGTCAACACTGTGCATCATTTAAATGTCAGCTTTATTGCTTTTCTTTAGTTGATCTTACGAATGCTGGAAGGGTCAGTAAGAATCTTTGTTCCAATGTAAATGTTTGATACACTGTGCATACCCTCACTCACTCTTGTTTATCAAGTTTCTGACCCATCCCTAAGGCTTTGGGGGGAGCTACTTATCCTCCTTGTTCTTTTTGTACATCTCTTCTGCATGTGGAAAAAGAGAAACAGCCTGCAAGTCCATCAGTCCTGCCCTCTGAAGAACCATTATTTCAGTTTTTTTTAAGAAGTGCTCGAAAAAGAAAAAAAAATCTTTCAGTGGTTAACAAAGGAAAAAAAAAAAAGTCAGCGCCTGAAGAAAAAGAGCTCCTTAATTGAGAGTGAATCAACCTCTGCCTCTAGCTGAATGTCAAAAGGTGTGATTGGAGATTGGCTGCAGATAATGAATAATTACATTAAAGTTGGTAGACTGCCTGAACGCGTGTGTGTGTGTGTGTGTGTGTGTGTGTATAGCTATTTTACTGTGCATGTGCCTGCGAGTTTGTGTATTTCTGTATACTAGCAGGTGCAGAGGTGTGTGTTCACTCTTGCATCAGTCTTTGTGTGTGTGTGTGTGTGTGTGTGTGTGTGTGTGTGTGTGTGTGTGTGTGTGTGTGGGTGGTTGTGTCTGGGTGTGGGTGGCGTAATGTGTGCAGGGTATGTTTTGAATGAGGAAAAGCCAGCTGGTGCTATTTGAAATTCTCAGCCAGCGCCAGTAAGTTGAATACAATCATCCCTCCGTCTCCTCTTGCTATCACATTGATTTGAAACAAACACACAACTTAACATTATAAGGTAATTCGGGGGTCCATTACACTTATGCTCTGTGACTGTAAAGTCTGTCCCGGTTGCCTTTTCCCCCCTTTTTTGATCAGGAATTAATTTGATAAACTCTAGCACATGATTTTTCTTATCGCCTTTGGCTTTATACCCATGCTTTTTTTTTTTAAGTCATTCTAAACCCCCCTTTCATAATCCATTGATCAAAAAAAAGGGGATCTAAGTGCAGTGAAGTGAATTCCTGTTAGAGGAGTTCTGTTTTTACATACATACATCATACCGCAGCTTCCATCTTCAAGATGCCACGAGTGTGTACACTGGCTTTTTGAAGAAGAGCAAAGGGAATACATGAAGGCGGCTGCGATTCTTCAAAATCGGAGCAAATTTTTTTATCAGATGTATGATTTCCTCTGTGGAGTGTGGAAATGTTACTACGATTACCAGTGCAGGAAGCGTCTGAAAATTATGCATTTGACCACCTACTGCACTGTAACGGGTTAGATTTTAGAAATAGCTTCTTCTTTTCTTTTTTTTTTTTCTAGGGGAAGTCAGGCTCATTTTGCTCTTCGGAGCAGCGGTAGCGGGAAGGAATTGCTTTGCTTGACCAATTAGTATTCCATTCATAAATCTTGCCATTGGCATTTTTAAATCTTTAATGGCTCTTAATTTTTCATCTTGTCTTGAGAATGTTCTTGTTTCTTCCTTGCTTACTAGCTTCAGCATTGTTGTGGGGAGATTAAAGAAGGCATAATAGTTGTTCAATGCTATTAATATGCAGGAGAGATTTGAGCTGAATGGTTGCAGCTACAGTTGTTGCTACCAGCGAGTGCCTTGTGCGGTACATCCATTTGCTTTGGAACGGAGCGTCTCAATGTTGTGGTATTTTTTTTTTTTTTTTTTTTTTTTTCCTCACAGTGCTTTTGTGTATTGGGATTGTCTGTATGGAAGAACATTTATCACACCAATTAAAGGCTCTAGCCTCAAGTCATGTAAGAATTGGCCTCCAGTCTTGTAAGCACGGGCTCTGATTCATTTACATGATTAATTCTTCCTGTAGGTAAAAAAGAGACAGCAACAAAAGCAACCTAACAACATAACCAATGTCATTATAGATTCAGGTGTTGCTGCTACTACTTGATGATCCATGTCCAAAAGCATAACTTGTAAGTGAATTGGGAAAAAGCTCATGAAATTGCTCAGTAGAAAGATGATTATGGAATTTTAAGTTCAAATGAAACAGAGGACAAAAAGCGTTTCATGCTTCTTCCTTGCACAATCCCACTGGGCTGTGTGATTTGTTTTCCAGTCCTGAACTCTCTTTGATCTTCCCTCACTCATACCGTTTACCAAATCACCATGTCAAACAACAGCAGTCCCAGGCCAGCTTAGATTCTTTCTCACTAAATCGATGATTTGGGCTCCCCAGGCCATGGTGGAGACGGTCAACAATCTGCTGCAGCCGCAGGCCCAGGCAGCATGGAGGGAGCTGAGCACAGGCGAGCAACTGCGGGCCGCCACCATGTTGCTGGACACGGTGGAGCAAGGGGCCTTCGTCCTGGCTGACAACCTGCTCAAGACGGATATTGTGCAAGAGAACACTGACAACATCCGTGAGTATAAATATATTCGTTAGTTGTGTTTCTTCACATGCTAATGTCGCTAACTGTTGCTTTTTCTCTCCTGATACTGATTCCGATACCTAAATTAAGGGGTATCTGCCAACGCTGGATACCGATCTGATACCAAGTGCTTTCTTTTCCCCAAATTTTTTTTGGTAACGAAGCACATGCAGAAAGTTATGAGGAGCCACACGTGCTTAACTCTTCCAAATTAGGAGTGGAAAACAGAAAATATTGATTTATTCAATGTGGCACAGTCACGTCCTGATGGTCATAGCGAGGTGTGATGTCACCCATTGGTTTGCATTGGAACTGGTTTGAAGGTAGGTATCACAATCAAGTAACATTAAACATACCAAAATATTGTGACAGTAGTCCAACTTAGCAGACCTTCTTCAAATCTTAACAGAGCAATAATTTCCAAAATGACCACCAGCACACTTATTAGAGGGCCTGAATTTAGCGATTGAGACCATAATGACTTGTTGAAAAAAATTGGAGAAGTTGATGTTTTTTGAATGGAAGTCAGTTGGAGCCAGCATCAAGCATCCATGGTTCAGCCTCAAGCCATGGTGCAGTAGTTGCCATTTGGTCCTGATCTACTTATGGCCAATAATGGAGCTTTGGATTGGGGTATCCCCACTAACTGTATATATAGTATATGCAAACAAAACATGTACTTGCTTTGCACAGGGAATAATTATATAGAAATCTCTGTCTTATATTTTATTTCTCAGATATTTAAAAAAATAAAAATGTTTCCCAGCAAACAAAAGTATACTTTAATTGGTTGTCTTTGTTTGTATGAGTAAACCAGCTTAGACAAAATTAGACAAAGCTTAGACAAAAGTACATTTTTACTCAAGGTGCTAGAGAACAGATTATTAGCTCAGTTGGAAGACTCAGCATTGTCAATTATGATATTTAGACAATTAGAGGCTAAATTTGAAGAGCTGAATGTTTGGTTCAGCCTTTCTAATGCTTTCTAGCAGCATTCTTTTTAAAGTGTCTGAATTGTTTGATCCTCCACTGGTCTTGCCGGTTGCACAGGGGTTACAAAGTTCACCGTACAGCTATTGATCCGGGGTGCTCTCATATTGACAGCCAAGCTCTTGAGGCTGTAGAACAAGTGTGACGGTCACTGGATTAATGCTTTCTTTCTCGCAGGAGGTTAAGTTTGGCAGGGCTGCTTATGGCTGATGGCAATCAGCTGTAAATTGACAATTATCTGAAATGATTGTGTTTATATTCATGTCAATTATCAGCCGGAATTTACCGCTCGTCTTGCAGATCAGGGATCAGTGCTCATTATTCGGTGTATAAATACAGACTGAGCACAGATAATAGAACTTCTGTCATCAACGTTTCCGCAAGTGGTGCTTTCCAAAACAGGGTACATCAATTTATTAAATCTGCAGTTTACATTGGGAACCATTTACAGAGCATTATATAGCATTATATATTTATATATATATGTATATGTGTGTATATATATATATATATATATATATATGTGTGTGTGTGTGTATGTATTGGCTACTGGGGTAAGGGGAATTAAGAAAAAATAATGTTATGATGTATTGCCCTCTTCTCTGAACAAGGTTTTTTTTTAAAGATCCTGCTGCCATGGCAACCTAAAAATATAGGTCTACTGACTTGAAAGGAAGCAAGCGTAAGGAGAATTAATAAAATGGATTTTATTGTATCTGGCACACAATTCATCTGGGTATTAAGGAGATTCTGGGCTCATTTGGAGGGGGAGCGAGACGATCCCTGCACAACTCAAGTGAGATTTTATAGCACATAGTGGTAGTCTGGTTAATTATGTGCTGGTGACATGTTTACTAGGCCTTATCTCTCTGTTTGCTCGACTCATTTTTTTTTTTCATCCGGTTGGCTTTGTTGGCTCCTGCAATCCCTCATGCCATGCAGGGTAGTTAAATGAGGACAAGGAGGCCCGTTTAAACATCGGTAATCACCGCATCAGCTAATTATTGATTTCTCACACTGAAATACATGTAAAGTGAAGGGTTTTGTGTGTGCAGGTGGCACCTGGTGCCATGTTCTTAATGTCAGGGGGGGGGAGCCGGTTTTCTTGCTTTTAAGTGAATCTTGAACAGTGAGAAAACCTTGTTCCAATTTTAGGCCCAAGCTGATAATGAGATCTATTTTCTTCGCTTTCAAAGAAGAGGGATATTTCCTCACCCATTGTGTTTGTGTTTGTGTTTACTCGTCACAGTGCATGTGCTCGTCTGGGGCTTTGTCTGTGCAAGTGTGCTTCTCTCTGCATGATAATCTTATGAACAGATTTCTGCCGATTAGCGTGTTATTTAAACCGGCTTTGAAGGTATAGCCTTTGGGTCCAACAACTACTATGGCATCAAAGAAATTCCCTAAAGCCCATCGTAAGCTCTTTTACACAACCACCCAGGGAAAAGCAAGTGAGAGAGAGAGAAGAAAAATGCTTCCTTTATTTAAAAGGCAGGCTTGGAATCCAGGGAATCGTGAACTATCTGGGGTATTGTCTTAGCTAAGTTGAATAGGAATGTATCACCGAAACCCCCTGGCCTTTGCAAAAGCACAAGAGAATGTTAATACAAAGGGTTTTTTTCTTTTTTTCTTTTAAAGAAAAAATATGGGAAGCCTTGGTATGAGAACAGATACAAAGGGAGGATTAAATGTGGCCTCTTTGTAGCTTTTCGTGGGCACTAACCTTTATCAAAGTCAGAGGTGTCATAGTCCGCTGACATCAGATCGTCAGCTGAATACCTTATCAGAATTAATGAAGTTTCCGTTTCTTACACTTGATGAAACTGTGTTGCAAGCTCTCTCTCTCCAGTACTGACAAATATGCCAGCCAGTTTATGTGTTGTGCTCTCTGGTGACGCTGTTTTTTACTGTGGTTATAGAGTACAACTCAAAGCAGTTTCACACTAGTATGACATTGGTTATGACATCGGCGTTGTTGCACTAATCAATATCTTCGTACTGACAATGGATTAAATGACTATGTGAAAAGGATCATTCATAGTGACAAACCCACTGAGAATTATCAGCAGACTCCACAGTTCACCTCAGCTCTGCAGAGCTTTTTAGCATCTTTCAATTCATTGTTTTGGTTTTACGTCCCGAAACTACTGTTTTGGTTGAGTCTCACCACTCTCATCAACCTAGTTTCCAGCCACAGGTGGCAGCTTTTTTTCAGCAAAAAAGCTCGCATACACCCACACTTTCACTTTATAAGGTGATATGTCAAGTGCCTGCAAGTGGCTAAAAACTGCTAACACTTACAGTTATAAATTAACACAAATACATCTTGCATTGTAATTAGATTGTAAAAGTATATGTTTTTAATAATTTAAAAAGTATGTTGAAACCATCTTATTGTGCAACCAAAAAACATTACTAACCACAGCAATTTAAAAGTGAAAAATGTGTTGGTGGTGTTTTGTTTTGTTTTGTTTGTTTTTTGTTCTAAAAAATGTATTTAAAGTTGATGGTGCAGATGACAACACCACAGCCCTGTGAGGTGGTTTTGGTGATTTGCAGGTAACATCTAAGCATCTACTGTATTAGAACTGGGCAAAATAAAGTTGAAAAGTATTTTTAGACATCTAGATTACATACAACCTTTGTTTGAACAGCATTTATATAATTTATTTTATGAATTTAGACAGCAAAGGTGGGGAGAGAGGGGGGGGTGTGACATACATCAACTGAGCTGAAATCGATCCCCAGGACATTGCAGTTATGCGGTCAGCACCTTAACCATTACTAGTGTACAATAGCTGTTAAAAGGTGCCACAAAGTACCTTATTTACTTCTACCTACAACCCGGTATAATCTATACAGCTCACCTTTTCTTTTGGAATGTGACATTTGTGCAAATCTTTTCTGTATTTCTACCTAGCAATGAGTCAGTGGATTCATCTTAGTGCATAAGGAATTAATGTGACATTTAGGAATGCCTAGATTTCACACAGGTCACCGGTACTTGAGATGAGAGAACACTTGACTGCGTTATTAAACTGAATTGTATCATACCATAATAACTTTGATGGAGTGAGCTTTTTATTTCAGCCGGGCTCCTATCAGCAGCTCAATTTACTCTGCTGTATGACGGCAGAGTCTTTGAACCATAAATTAGGAGCTTGCTTCAGACACAACAGCTGTTGAGCTGCCGCAGAAGCAAGCTTGTCTTCCCTCGCTGGTCTTTATCTCCTTGTATCTCTCGCTCTCTGCGCTCTTCAAGAAAGAAAGATTCCTTGAAATGAAGGCGTCTTTTCTTTCCAAAGGGCAAAGAAAGCCTTTGTCTTTACAGTTTAAGAGGAAATAATGCCATCTAAACACTTGATAGTCATTTGATTAAGAAGCCTATAGTGAGACACTGACCTCCCCTGCACACAAAGAGCTGAGAGGAAGGTAGTCCTTCAAAGCGAAAAGAACGAATGTTGCATTTAGAGCTCTTTAGAAAAGCACTGATTAATAACATCACTTCCTGCAGGAGGGTGGCATTTGAATCAGAGACGTGATTGAACTTTGAAGTTTGCATATCTCCACAGTCTGTTGTAGTTGTTAGGTCTTTGCCAGATAGCAATAATAACACACTTCACACAGAGGTCGGGTGTGAAGCATTTAAAAGTTTTATTGTTTTGTTGGTATGATGCACGCACTCTTTTACGTATATTAGCTTGTGTGTAGTAAAAAAGCCGTCGCTGATTACTAATTGTTGTATTGCTTGTGTCCATTCTGTATATGTGCAGAGCTGGAGGTAGCAAGGATGAGCACAGATGGGAATTTGCCTGATCTCAAGTTCCCACAGACCGGAGGACAGGGCAACTCTATCCACCTCTCTGCTAACACGCTAAAGCAGCACGGAAGAAACGGTGAGTAGTCAAAGCTTTGGATCTGCTTTTATTGGTCCACTGCTGTTGGTTTGAAGTGTGATCATGTCTTCAGTTGGTGTATTATTCAGGTGTGTGATTTTAAAAAAAAGAAGAAGAATTTTAACAGACAAAATGTGCCTTAGCTATAACAGAAATATTGTTGTAGCTGAAAAACTTTTTGGTGTGCAAGAGCTACTATAATAAATCAAAATGCCTTTTTGGTTATTTATTCTTTTCCACTTCTGGATGTCACACTACATGGGACTACTGGAATTTCATCCCAGATGCTTGTGAATAACTTTCAATTTGCTGGCCAAATCCTTTGTTGGACTGCATAAAAAGCACATGGATTGTTCTGCAGTCTTCAAATAGAGCCCTGGCTGTAGAATTAGTTACATTCAAGCACTGCCTCTAAACTGTAAATGAGGCAGTTAGACACAATACATAGCTATCTTCGGGAGCAATGCAGTCCCATTTTTAGACTTTATTATCAGCTCATGCAAATCAGAATCGACTCAAGCTGTGCCCGTGGCCTCTCAGCTGGATGACTAAGTCCATGTCCAGCCGTGCCCAGGCGGATCATTATAGCAGGGTGGTGGATATTTCCCTGTCATCCAGTGCTATAGCACCCAAATTGTTTTCTTTTCATCTGAGTGAGTGATCTCAGTCACGGCGGGAGGGAACTTTCTTTCATATCAGTGCTCAAAAGTGAGACGGCAGGAGGGGAACAAAATGTGTATGAGAGAGAAAGCGGGGAGGAAATTATTAACAAGAAAAATGCTCGCCTTTGTCACTGTCAGTGGAAGAGTGGTAACCAAATTTTTGGACGCTGAATAAAAATAACTGCTTGTTGATGCAGGAAAGGTTTTTCTTTCCTGTTTTGGCAACCTTGACATAGGTCTCGTTTTTGACAGTTTTACTATATACATTTTCTGAATCTTGTGTTAACAAAGCTTCAGCTGAGTGGTTATTTTCTTTCTCCAGCATTGCAAAAATTCAATACTTCTATTTATGCTGTATAAAAAGCATAAAATTTGGCCCCTTTGCTCCTTGATAGACTACACATGGAAGAACAAACATGCAAATGGACCACATACAAATTCTTCCCAGCACTGTGCTTACACTGTGGGGCTGGGGCTCTTAGTCCTAAGCAAGGGAAAGAGTACTGCTACAGCATACAATGTTATTTTAGACAGCAATGTGGCAACAGTTTGGGGAAGATTCTTTCCTGTATCAACAGGACCAGATTCCAAAATCTTATGGAAAGCTTTCCAAGAAGAGTTGGGGATGTTTTAGCAGCATACTAATAAGATGTTAAACAATCACATATGGCCAAACAGTGTATTCTTTGTTTAAATTGTCACTTTCCCCATTTATCCTCTTGCAGGTGAGATTAGGATAGCCTTCGTCTTGTACAAACACATCGGGGTCTACCTTTCAACGGAGAACGCCAGCATGAAGCTGGGCAGTGAAGCAATGGCTACCAATTACTCTGTCATTGTCAACTCACCGGTTATCACAGCTGCCATCAACAAGGACTCTAACAAAGTTTACCTCTCTGACCCGGTCATTTTTACCATCAGACACCTACAGGTAATTTTCTGTCTGCGTATCTGAGTTGAGATGTGTTTTATTTCTGCTTTGATGTGACTGCCTACTGCGTTTAATCTGCATTTTGTCTCTTTCTCTTTCACTTACACTTGCCTGACCGAACCCTTTCATCGCAATTTTCCTTATTCCTGAAGCGCAACAAAAAAAACAAAAAAAAAATCACAAAACCCAGGCCTCGCACCAAGAAAATTAAGTTAATAAAAAAGATAGTTTTAATTCAAAGAAGGGTGTAAAAAAACTAAATTGTGGAAAGCAAAATTGCTCAAAAGGTGATTTGGGGGGATGCATGTTGTCTTTTTATTAGTTTTAACAAATACTGATCTTCTGAACAAATATCAGTCATATTGAGCCTCACTGGAGGCTGCTTAGTCATTGCAGGGAGTCGCAACTTCTCCCTCTTGACTCCATTATCTTCTCCACACTCCGCTACCCTCGGAATATCCCTGTTTTGTCTGCGAACAGCGCCTTCAGCGATTATTAGGGATGTTGAACAATCATAAGAGAATTGCAGCGGGTCTCGTGTGTAGGAGGGACCTGGAAGAAAGCAACAAGGGCAGGAAAAAAAAAGCACACAGCACAGAGGGATGGAGAGAGTAGAAGGACGATAGCTTATGGATGTCAGAATTAAATGGTGGGAAAATGTCAGGGGCAATGTCAGTGCAGTTATTGCTGTGACTCACCTGCCTTAAGTGTAATTTGTAATTTGGACTCTGGATTCAGTAATTTTACTGTTGATCAAATGTTGGGGCACTGGCGTTTTTATACCCTTTTCTTGCTCAGATCAAGTCATCTTCAAATAAAACAGTGCCCTTTTGGAAAAGTGTGTTTTCTGCACTGTAGCTTCTTCGGTTCACAACACAGGAGAGCACCAAGACAGCTGCTGCTGGAAATGTCATTTCATCATGTTAAAAGTGCCATAAACATACAGTCATTTACATACAGAGTACATTTAGTGTAAACTGGGGGCTGTACAATTAATCATATAATAACATAATGATCACAGTTTGGGCTTCCACAATGAATTAATCATGATTAAATGCAATATTGATGTTTTGCGTAAAGAGTAGTTGCTCTGGTGCATCAAATCAAGAGCTCCCGGTTCTCTGGTAAACTGGTAAACCAGTCAGAGGTGTTGTAATGAGAACGCTCTGATTAAGAGGTCTCTGATTCCCAAGAATGGCTGTTGCTGCAGACAAGAATATTTTCATATTTTTTTAATAGGCATAACTCCTTTTGACTTGGTGTACACTCCTGTATCAATATTATTATTAGCTACTACATAGAGCAAATTGTATGCGTGTACCAAATCAAAAGTATTAATTATTTATCTCAGGTAGGTTGAGTCAACTTTGCACTTAAAAATGAATCTCGATATCTTGACTCTGCTACCTAGCATGTGTTCCTATTTTTTTGGCTTCCTGTAGTTAAGTTCCACTCTCAACCATGATATTTTGGATCACTGGTCTTCTGGGATGATGATGTGTCCTCTAGTTATTGTTTCGCTTCCTTGCCTCCCTACTTAATGGGACCAATTAAAGTCATTAATGGGACAGAGGGTCATCCTGTCTTCTTGCTGTGGAATATTTTACACAGGGTTTGGTGTGTGAAGGGTAAGCTCAATCAGCAGCAAATTTACATTCACAGGGGATAAACCTTATTAGACTAATTACCCTACAGCAACTGTGAAACTATGAAAAACTACATCTCCTCACAGTGTTTATAGTAAGAAAGCAGATGCGTTTAACCTTGAAGGCCGGGACTGACAAAGGAAAAGATCGTCGGTGTGCTCCCCTTTCTTTCCGAAGCCACAAAAGAAATTGGGCTCAAGAGGCAAGGCATTTGATGTATCTATTTATCAGCAGTTATGTTTTGTTGTGCTTGTGTGTCACCCAACCTCAGTGTCGTGGATGACTTTTATAAAATGGCAAGCGAGATAGCGGGGAGGCGCTCGTCGTTAGGGCTGTAGCCCGGTACAGACAGCAGTGGTGCCCATTAAACAGTGGGGCAGTCCATTGTCACGCAGTGAAAGTTAAAGAGAAAGGTCAAAAAACACAATGAAAAACAGGCATGGGGCCGTTTGATGCTGTATGCCCGTAAAACCACCTGCTATTCACTTTAAAATGGATACGGATTGCAGTGGTGAAAACATTTGCCCGTTTTGAGGATATTTTTTCTGCAAACAAAGGAAAATATAAATGGAAACAGCTTATGTGTGATTAAATCCACACCACTCTTTCACTTAGCAAAAGGACACTGTATGTTTTCCTTTTATCAATTCAATCGTCATTTATTTTTGTTTTTTCCCTCCAACAGCAATCTGAGGAGAATTTCAACCCCAACTGTTCATTCTGGAGTTACTCCAAGCGAACCATGACTGGCTACTGGTCGACACAGGACTGCCGCTTGCTAGGCACAAACAGGACACACACCACATGCTCCTGTACACATCTTACCAATTTTGCTGTCCTCATGGCCCACGTGGATGTCAAGGTAGGCAAGCTGTTTCCCTTTTCTTGCCTCTCAGTGGGCCGATTTATCCTGAAAAATGTCCAATTTAGCAAATGCAGTCAAAAGAGATGAAATTGCATTGATCCACCATGGTTTACACAGCCAGTCCATTACAAGATGATTAGTTGACAAGAAAAGCAAGAAGGTCCAGACAGTGTTAAACATTGTAAAGCAGAAGGCATCCCTTTCATTGCTGTTTATGTTTTATTTTTCCCTTGATTTTTGGTTCAGAGTTACTGTTTTCTGACCTTCACGGCTCTTTGTAGACTAACATTTAAAGTGCCAATATACACCCTATTCATATAGCTTTAAACAATTACCCTGTCAGTATAAAGTGTGTATTGACTGTAGTCATCTTAAACCTCACATGTGTGAAGTAGCCCTGTGGTGTGTTTTGTGTTCACAGGTTCAGAGCAGCAACAAAGTCTAAAATACATTTTATATATTGCTTTTACAACTTTTGACCTCTTTTTTTGAATCTCCATAAATAACATCAGAACAGGAATCTCTTCGGTGTATCTTTAGGTGTTTTTTTAACTACCTCTCTTTGTCATGGCCACATGTTGGGCTTAATTATTTGCTTTACTGTTACTAACACTAGCTTAGCTTATCTTGTCTGTCTTTAGTATTAGCAAAGAGCAATACACAAAACATATAGGAGGTCATTTAGCTTATTAGCAAATATCTAATCTCATGGGTTACATAAGAAGATCAATACAACTCTCATTTTACTGTGCTAACTGTGAAGCAAGAGTCAGTATGTTAGCTTAGCTCAGCATAAAGACCAGAAGCAAAGGGAAGCTCAGTAATAAACACATTGTATCTCCTTCGTTTTAGCCGTACACTAAGTTTTGTTTTTAGCTTTAGAAGTGCTGGGTGGCGAGTTTTTGCGTTAAGTCTAGCTGCTTTAGCCAGCTTCTAGTCTAGTGCTAAGCTAAGCTAATGGCTTCCTTGCTGCAGCTCCATAGTTAGCTTACAGACAAAGGGGTGGCAAATTAGCGTATCTTATTTCCCTAAATTTCAAATTATTCCTTTAAGATGAATTTCTTTGATACTTTGAAATTGTTGACAAAGCAACATATATTTTTAGGGAATAGAGAGTTCTAAAAGATATTTAGATTAATGCTTTCGAACCCCAACTCTACTGTCAAGCTTTGAGTTAGTCTGATTCATTCCCAACTGCTTCTTTTATTTATGCATTATTTATTTATTTATGTAAAGACAGTAAGGGAGAAAAAAGAAAACATTTACATTGTATCCCCACATTGCAGGGTTCTCTCAGTGTACCACTTGGTTTACTGCCTTCAGGGAAGCCACAGAAACAAAGTGGTACAGTATGTGTGATGTGGAGTGCAGGAGAGTAATTAATAGGGAGGTGATAATGGAAGTTGTTGTAAAAAAAAGAAAAAAAGCAGTCCAAGTAATAAAATGTTTAATTTGACAGTGAGATATATGTTGTTTGATCATTGTGGATCAGAAAAAGCTGAAAAAAGGGAAGGGGGGGATGGTAGTGAGACAGTGAGAAATGGAAAAATCGAGCGATTTGGAGACAGAAAAGGTAGGAGAGTTGTGTCTTGGTTCTGATGCTGACAGACGGCTTAATTATTTCTGTCACAGGAAGTTTGAGGAGCTGGCTGCTGACAGAGCAGAGTAGTTCTTGGTATTTGGTATGGCATCTGTCTCTCCAGAGCCTCTCTTCTGAATCAGTGGGAGAAAAACAAAAAAACACTGTGAGCGCCGTCCCATTTGGCCCTTGTCCATGAAACCACTAGACCTTCCTTCACCTCCTTCTATTCCCCAGTCCCACTCCCTCTCTCTTTTTTTTTTCTCTTTACACACAGTCACAACGCACAAACCCAATTGGAAAAACATTAATGCACACAATCATACACAAAATCTAAAATTCCGTATGTTCATTTTACCCTACACACACACACACATGACTCCAGGGGGGTCTGGCATGGGGTGGTTCACGTCTAGCTGGAGAGAGAGACACTGTTTGTCACTCAGCAGCATGACTTTTGGACCCGCTAAACTCTCTGCGGGGCTGAAGCCGAGTCTGGAATAGAGAGGGAGCCATGAAGAATGGGAGCCTTCACGCAATGAAAGCAAAGCAGCAAAGTTAAAAAAAAGAGGAAGCAGCAAAAGGGAGCGCTTTCAGTCAAGCCAATCCCTAACATTTTGGAAAGCCTGGCTGGCTTGTGACACTGCATTCACAGGAGGAAACTGGACAGTAGTTACACCCCAATTTTGAGTGATAGAGTTTTTTCACCTTCCCTTGTTCTTTATCTTTTCCACTTGGATGTTATAAAAGCCGGCTTGTTGGGAGGTGCTACTGAATGGGAGACACGGAGGCTTTTTATTTGACAAACTGTCACTGTGTTGTATCTGAGAACCAAGTGAATGGAGAGAAAGTGTGTGTGTGTGTGTGCGCGCGCGCGAGAGAGAGGCAGAGAAAGAAATTTCATAAATTGAAGAGACTATCTGTTTTTGTATCCATGGCAACAGAACATACCACTGCTCATCTCTGCATTGTTATTACTCATTACCCTCAGAGCAACAGATTATATTCTAACCTTGTTTATTTCTCAGTGGCATCTCAGAAAGGAAAAAAAAAAAAAAAGATAGGCAAGCTGTAATTACAATTTTTCCTTTGAAGGACAGAGGCTCACTGCAGTATCACCATCATTTTTCATCTTGTTTTTTTTTTTTTTTTTTTGGCCAATGGATCGTACGTGCACTAGTTGGGAATAATAATAGTGTTATATTCAGAGATCTTTATGTTCGGCTTAATAAGCTGTCGTCTGTATCGCACTTTGTGCTGTTACATTTTTAGCACAAAGTTATGATTGCATTCAGAGTGCCACATACTTCACGCAAATTAGAAGTGACAAAATGTTCCTGCTTGTGCATGTGGCATTATGAGCGCTGTCATTTTGCCCTTGACGGCGATTTGAAGTCGGCGTGCGGCTTTGAACACTTTTGCCGAGCAGAATTCAAATGTGTTTTTAAAATTTTCAGCTCGCATCTAGGAGAAAAAGGAAGCTTGATAAAATGATGTTGATCTGAGAAGCTGACTTTTGGACACAGGAAATCTTACAAGTGGGGTGTGATGCGTTGTTGTATGGAAATAAATATAAACCTTACCTGACATGCTGTTCAGTCTTTTGTTCAGATATCGTAAACTTCAGCTCTTCCAAGGTCTACTGAGCAAAACTTTCAATCTGAGACCAACTATTTGTTTTAAAACTAATATACATGCACTTATCTACTCAACCTGACAATTATTGTGAGTGTGGGCAAAGTAAAAACGTTGTCCACACATTGATATTCATAAGAAAACCCTTGAACTAGAATGTGCTGTACTGTGTGTGAGATTATTAGACATACTCAGCAGTGGAGAAACTCCACACTGCGTCTCATTGGGATTAATTATGTCTGAAGTCAATTAGCACCTCAGAATCATTTGTAATTCACATATTGTAGATGTTTGAACATTGTTGAAAATTTGCGATTGAATACCCAAAGATGTTTAGAGCCTTGGTAATTTGTAATGTAATGTCCTTAACCAAATTGCCAAATGTGAAATCTTTCTCAAGATGCAGCCTCACAAGCACTGATTAATGTCAAATGACTAAACCAAGCCTTCCACTTTTCAGGAGCACACCCGCTCACGCTATATCTGTCAGAAATAGGGGATCAGGTAACTGCCACTGAGATGATCACAAGGGCATCAAGTGCTGTCACTGCTGCCTGTGTCGCCACTCAAGCCCTTTGTTTGCTAATTTTGAGCTATAGCCAGAGAGCTGATGCCTTTCACTGATCCTGCAATCCAAGCGGAGAAGCGCCGTTGGCCGCATAAACAAATTAAAACTGCACTCGCAGACGGCAGCTGTGTGTGAGAGATTATATGTCTCTTTTGTATCTTTTCAGAATGATTGCAAACAGGGTTTTGGAGGGAGCGACGCGAGTGGGTGTACTTTGATGTGACTTTGCTGAGAATGCTGATGATTCTAACCTCAAGATGTCCTGTTACTGAGCCTTGAGACATCGCTGTGATTAAAGATGCTTAAAATGTTAAAAAAATAAATAAAAAATGCTTAAAACGACTCAACGTTGAAAGGCAGGATTTAGCTTTAGTCAAGATTTCCAGTGGTTGCTTCAAACTTGGACCACGTGAACATTTCAAATGAAATCATTTGACCTCCGTGTCCCGTGATAGTTGTGGTGATGTCAACTTGTTTTTGATGTACAGATTTCTTTGTTGCATAACACACGCTCGGTTACTCTGTCTTACTTCAGGAGATGCAGGAGCTCAGTGAATGTCACAGCAAACACCCCACGGATGGCTAGCCTTCCTTTTCAGATTCCCTAATGGCTCGTGCCCAGTCAAACCTCTTAGGTTCCTTATTGAACCAAATCCTTTGAATTTAAGAGCGCCATTTGTGAAGCTAGCTAGTGGGCATTGAGACTGAAAAAAAAAAAATCTTTTAAATATGGGCTAAAGCACAAGCCCCAGCTCAAGAAATATAAACCTGCTCTGGTTCCACCTACAGGCCATTATTTACATAGTAGATCTGTGTGCTAAGATAGGCCCCAAGGAGGCATTGAGGTACTGGTAAGTGGCACTATTCCCGACAGACCAGTAAATATAAATCAATGGCACATCCCACTGGATGATGGAGAGGGTGATATTTGGGTAACATTCATCACTGTCCTTATAGAACATCTCCGCACTGGCACCATCAGACAGTAACTATGATGGGAAAGGACAGTCAAGGTTAGTTGTTGTATTTTATGTTACACATAAGCATGGCTCTGTGCACACAGCGAGAGAGATGGTTCAAAATAAATCTATTTATATGTGTACGTTGTAGACAAAGAAGACAGCAACGATGTTAACTGCCATAGCAACCGAGTGTTGTACCTGGACATTATATCATAGTTATTGTAGCTTAGAACATAGTGTGACATTAGGTGCATGTGCTGAATGTCAACTCCCGCCATGCAAGCTGGAATCTCTCTCCCAGCCCTTTTAAATGTGACAAATTTGCCAGGACCCCTGATTCATATGCCCTCACTGCAACTGTTCCTCATCCCTGTGCAGATCATAAATCCTTGGTCATACCATAGGTGAACTTGTCACATGACTCCCTGCAGTGGGCCACTACCCCTTAGCGCAACAGTCTGCCCTGCCTGACCGTATTTCATGAGTCAAAGCTCAGCTCTAGAGGCGTATAGGGAGATTTATGCATTTTAATTGGATTAGCTTCATGGCCCCATGCAGAGAGCGGTTCTTTGAGGTATAAAGGATTGACACACTGTTCTCCTCACCCCCTCATACGCATTTCTGAGAACAGGTTTGAGAGATTTTGGCTCTGGACACAGGATGTTATGGTAATTAAGTGCATATGATGTGTGATGTCAGGTTCAGATGGCTTGGCCGGAATGACCAGCACACGATACAAAAGGCTCGCCAAGTCCTCCCCTCCTCGTCGAACTGCTCGAGCGCCCAGAAGCCTTATTTTGTGCTACGTGTGAGCAGATCAGGGCAAAGCCAATCTCCTCAGGCATCCGTCTGGAATGAAAAATATGTGTGTTTAAGGAAAAAGAGAAAAATGTAGGAGAGAAAGATTGGAAGACAAATCGAATGTGGACAAATGCGCCTAGCCCTGCTAAGTAACATGGATGCTGTATGACTTGGCCGCCCTTGTGACACAGCGAGTGAATTTCAGAGCAAATTACGTCTGCCCACTTTAGAGACCGCTCTACGGATTCCCATCATGGAAGCTTGTCGGTGTGAGGTAAGGTGCAGCGGCTCTACAGATCACATCATTTGCCATCCTGCCTGGGCAGAGCCTCCAGTAAAAGGAAACTTTTTCAGCAGAGACATTGTGGCTGACGACGTCTCAGCCATCATCCACCTCCCAGAACAAAGAAATCATTCCACAGTAAATCCATCACTCAGGTGTAGATACACTCCATGCCCTTCTCTCTCTGTTGCTATAGCTTTTTCTCTTTTTCTCTCTTCCTCTGTTGCCTTCTCTTTCTCTCTGACCCGGCCCCTTTCCAATTGAAGGTGAGATTGTGATGGATAGAGCCTGCAGCCACTGCACAGCTCGCTAGCCCAGGAGATCTTAGGGTCCTCTCACAATGCGCCGCAGCTAGTACCACCCACCACATCAATACCTCTGTCATGCAATGGACTGAAAACAGACTTATGTGTCGCATGCACCGCACACCTACGGAGCATGCAGGCACAAACATCAACATCTGTTGCCAACCTACTGCGTAGGCACCCTTCTGAAGTACGGGGGCTGAAATCAGCTATACTTTCATGCACACACCGACGTCTGCTCTATATAACATCTTGCCAGCCCCCCATCCACCCCCCAAACATATACACAACGGCTCATCAGGCAGGAAAATCAAAAGAGCGCTCTCCCCAGACTCAAGGAGCACTGCGGCTGTTATTGTACCAGAGCCCCTTAATGATCAGCATCTGTTCCCCTCTCTGCTAGTGTTAGCTGAGCTGCCACTAAACAAGGCTTTTGTGCGATACTTCATCCCCCATGTTGCCTTACTCTAACTTGATGGTGTGTGGGGATGGGGGTGGGGGTGGGGGGGTTGATCCCTCTCCCTCCGCCCCTTTGGAAAATACTGCTGACTGTAGTTGAAGTATGGTTTTAAGAGGTGCTTGTTTGAGAGAAATATTAGACCTATAGGATGCTTTTGCGGGGTTATTTCTCAACGTAAGCAAATATTATCTTGGGTTTATCCTACGGTATAGCTCTGAGTCATACATTATTTGATGGAGGCCAAGACTTGTGTACACAGCCTTTTGATTTCAAACAGCAAAACTATACTCTTAAGTCTGGCAGTTAATATACAGTGTCAGTGCTTCATGTATACACAGTTAAGAATGGTTCAGGTCAGCTTTCACCTGTGTGGATCGTAAACTGTCTGTCAGTGCTAATTATCTGGCTGCCTTTAAACATTTATGTTGAAATATGTGTTGAGCTTCATTAGTATTCAGGCGTAGACATCATATCAAAACTCAAAAGTTCCGCCCAGGTAGTCATTGAATCCCAGCAGGGACGACAGGTGTAAGGAGATTGCCATATTTCTTTAAAATTACCCCCCACTTTTACTTTTTTAAATCAATGCCCAGCAGCCCGAAGAGAGGATGATCCCTTTGGGAAATTAGGGAGCCTCAGAAGCTGACCATAATTACTCCATCCAAGTGTTTGGATGCAGTAATTATGCTTAGTTAATAAATCAAAATGTCAGTCTCTTATGCTTCATTCTCATGTTAAATACAAGGAGAACAGTTTTTTGGCGTCTGTTTTAGCAAGTCTTTTCTTCCCCACCAGTATCATGATACAGAATTGTCAGATAATGATTCCTGATATCAGGTGTGAATTGCACGGGCAATCTGCGCATCTGTTTTGGTGACGTGCTTGTACAATGTGACATCTATTAGAGGATTTCTGTGCAGTTTGCTGATCGGCAAAAAAAGCCTCGGGGGGGTTCAAAATTCCGTATGGAGCTTATCGATAAGATGTCACCTATCATGCATTCCTAATTGAGCTCCAGTTCTTACAAGCTCCAGTTTTTTTTATCATTGGCAGGGTCTGGTGTTGCTTCAGATTTGTTTGTTTTAATGTGTTTAGGGCCACAGAAGTCAGCCATTCAGCAGATTCTGCTGTTTTAGGGTGTGTTGCCTTCTCCCGCTTTCGTCAAAGTACCCCTATGTGCACTCGGCTTTTATGGACTGATGTAAATTTTCTTTAATGGCTGCTGTGGAATCACCGTTGATCCTTATCTCTCCTGTAAAGGCGCAAATTTATTGTCAGCAAAAGGCTTTTTAGTGCCCAAAACTGGCTGTGGTGGCAAATTACTATTTGAAAAGAGGAAATTATCTAAAAGCAACAGTGAAAGTTATTGACCATGTTGTGGTTTGATTGTATTCCTGTTGTGCTGGTCTTAAGACACCTGCGGCCCTTTGGACTGCTCACTTTGTTTCACATTGTTGCCTGACCAAAATGAAACAATAGGGGGGCATTTTAGATTGATTCACACTGACTAATTCATGATTCATATCTGCCACCTGTGGCTCACTGTGTAGTGGTGTATTTGAGGGCTGAGAGAATGTACCTTGACCAAAATAATAATAACAATAATGAAAATAAACGCTTTAGGGATGTGGCAGGGATGGAATGGTGATTTAACTTCATGGTCTTTTTTTCTAGTTTTCATTATTCATTGTTTCTTGTTTCATTTCTTGCTTAAAATAATGGCAGAGGACATTCATACATTCATTTTTCTTACATTACAGTCTAATCGCAAAGTACAGAAGGCATCATTAATTACCCTAGAGTTTGTTTGGACGTCGCTGACGTTTCTGTCTTATCGCCTCTCTTACAGAACACAGATCCTGTTCACAACATGCTCCTGGATGTCATTACTTGGGTCGGCATCCTCCTGTCGCTGGTCTGCCTGCTCATCAGCCTCTTCACCTTCTGCTTCTTCCGCGGCCTCCAGAGCGATCGCAACACCATCCACAAGAACCTCTGCATCAGCCTGTTCATCGCCGAGTCCCTGTTCCTGGTGGGCATCAATCGGGGTGACCAGCCGGTAAGACTATAAGTGCTTACGGAGAGATATTGAACTCCTGTTCGAGTAACGACTTATGTGTACAGAACTGTATGTGGCCCTTTCACATTTAGCAGTGTTTAGTGAAAACCATGAAAGAAGCTACTAATAAAAGAAAAGGGGCAGGATAAAAACTATTTAGGTTGAAAGTGTGACAAATGCTGACTTGGGGGGTGCTGAAGCACGGTGCAATACAACGTTAGAGATCATTTATGTTATTATGAGAAGTGTAAGTGAGGAGAAAGACATCACCTGCAATAGTTTCGCACCGCTGCTCGGTCACGCTGACGGAGAGTGAGCGAGCAACAGGATGCTGACTGCAGCTCACTTAACGGCCACCGGTGTCACTAAAGAATTTCCTTTTTTTCATTTAATTTTACAAAAATGCATAGTCTCTAAGAGCTGCTTGGAGGCCACCCTGATAGCTTTGTACAGTATGATTCTTCACTGAAGACTGTACGCCATCTCCTCTCTAGAATCTGACATTTTAGAACCTAAAATTGTTGCATGCTCTGGTGTTTTGCTGCACTGTGAGTAGTACTTCCCGTTTAGTGCCAGTGGCCCTGGGCTTTTTTTTTTTTTCTGCTTGGCTCACTGAGAAGAAATACTGCAAAAAAAAAAAAAAAAAGAATTGGATGCTTTTTATTCAACAAATGTTACCTCCATTGGTTACTTGAAAGTACACTCACATACTCACACACAAACACCTGCCAACTCACTGTTACATCCTCATTTCTATATCACTCTCATATACACCCACTGACATGAAACATCCGTTCACCCCACATCCTCCCTACATGCACCACACCACCTCCGGGTGCTGTTTTCCAATTTATAAAGACTTCATATTAATCTGGATTAAGCTGTTCAATACACAAAACCTTCTCCCGGTATAATAACTGTAGTTGGATGGCATTACTTTGCTGTAGGAGCTCAGCTGTGGTAGCAGGTGGAGGCATGCTGTCACTGTACAGTCATCTTCAAGTGTGCGTGCTCAACGCTCATACTGAAGACAAATGTGGCGTCATTACATGTATACAGGATGGCAGAGAGCTTTATTCCACTTATTTTTTTATGTATGCAAGTACACAAGAAAATGACAATAAACTAAATCTTGAAAACCTACAGCTTCTCGCAACTATGCCAGTTTTGCTTGCTAATGAGGCAGTGTAGACAGTTACTGTAGCTTTGCTCTCTCTTAGGGAAAACAAAGCTGGTGTGATTGTGAATGTACTGTCTGAGCACAGTATAAATGATCTCTATAGTTATAAATTTATAATGGGGTCAGACACTTGAATTCAACTTACTGCTAATAGTCCTCATAATAAATGTAGTTATTTATTTATTGTCATTGTTTTTATCATATTATCCCAGCCTTGCCTACAGTTCACAAATGAGTCATAAGTGCAGGTGAATTATGATATCTGGAAATTCACGGAGTAAGCAATCCTTATCTTTCAACCTTAGAAGAAATCTATATTTTGCTCTCCGGGCATTACTGTAAGTACCAAAAGCAAAACTTACAGGCCATAGTCAAGTGCCAAAGCCTTTTCAGTGTGAAGTTAAAGATAATGCTTTGGCCCTACACCTTTCCCTTCCATAACATTTTATGGGTGTGATTCACAGCCCGGCTTTAAGATCACTCTCATGGACCGCAATTAATGTCCACTCAACCTTTTAGTTATTTAATTGAATCCATTTCAGTGACAAAATATGCTAGTTATGTTCAACTATGCCAATAATTAGATCAATCCATGTAAGTATACTGTATACTATTATTGTTAGAAAGTGTGTGGGCGTCTGCCTGCACGTGAATGACAGCCCGCTGTATTCAGGACTTGTCTGTACATATCTGTATCAACTCAGAAAGTGTGTAACTATATTACGTCCTTGCACCTGGCTGCAGTGTGAAATGCAATGAACTCCAAATGGCTCTTGGATGGTTGACTTCAATTCTTCATATCTCTCCGTCATCCATGCCAGCTACAGCAAACAAGACCACATGGGCTCAGTAGCTGCAGCCTTCTTCTGCCAGTCACTACAGGCAGACATCCAATCACTGCAGCCAAACAAAGCTTAGCAATGCTAATTGTTGGAAAGACACAAACATGGAGAGGTCAGAAAGTGCTGCTTGGTTATAGTCACTTGGATGACACACTTTGCTTGTCATATCATGCCCTTTTGCAAGGTGTTTAATCCTTCAGGGAGTCAGCTAAATGCTGAAAAGTGATTTGTTTGAAATACAGAGAATGCTTACATCTCCCTCTTTTTTTTCCCCCTCCCTCTTTATCTCTGATTTTGTTGTCACCACCGAAAACCTTCCCAGATCGCTTGCGCCGTCTTTGCTGCCCTGCTCCACTTCTTCTTCCTGGCAGCGTTCACGTGGATGTTCCTGGAGGGCGTGCAGCTCTACATCATGCTCGTGGAGGTGTTTGAGAGTGAGCACTCACGCCGACGCTACTTCTACCTGGTGGGCTACGGAGTTCCCGCGCTAATTGTAGCCGTTTCAGCTGCAGTGGACTACCGCAGCTATGGCACCGACAGAGTGTGAGTACATGTGGAGTTAGCTTGAAAACTAGCTGCAGGAGCACTGGCTTTCCTGTCTGCATGTAATGCTCAAAATATCACATGAAGGTTCCTTTTTGAGTGATGTGTAAAATCCAAATTCATACATTAAGAATACATAGACAGCTTCCTAGACAAGTGTATTAGTCCGCTTCACCAACGGATCCTTTTAGGGATATATGCAATGTTAAAGGATAAATCCACCAATTTTACACATCAAGATCCATTCAATAGTACTACTCAGCCAGTTAAAACAGTTATAAATGTCTTATGTTGCTCTGGAGGAAGAAAATGACTCCAGTGTGACCCTAGAAAATAACCCTGGATTTCATCAGGGTTATGTCGGATTTTAAAAACCAAAGCCTGGATCACAAATTGGAGGTGTGGAGTTTGAAAGACATGGGTGTTTCCCAGGCAGTGAAGATCTAACAGAAGATACTTTCACGTTGCATATTGTGTTGCATTAAGGGAAGTGCAGGATCCAGATTTTTGGAGTTTATTAGGGATCCGTACAAGGCGGTAAAAGTCACAATATCTTGACCTCTGGTGTATTGATTTTGACCAATGAGACAAATTTTACAAAATAACTACAGTTCAAGGGTAGCTTCTACCATTTCTGCTGGCTATTGTCATTACCTTAATAAAATTAACAGGCAAAATATGTTTAAATTGACATGGCTACCAAAGAAACAAACTTGTCAATGGTTCACATCAATAAAAAAAATAACCACACACAATATCCACAGTTTTGGAAAACAAAGTAGAAGCTGGGAATAGGACAAGTAGAAACCAGGAGCAAAAAAAACCCTCAACAAAACAGTAGTGTCTTCCTGCTTAACCCCACCATTGTTGACAACTGTTTGTGTTGGTTTGAGGAGCATCAACAATCTCGCTGATGACGCTCCAATAGCTATCGCTCATCATCAACTTTTAACGAAGCAGAACGGTTACTCGGGCTGCGTTTCGTTTCCCCCACTGCTGAATTGACATTGTTTTGACAGTGAAAAATGCTAACTTCAGGAGATAGTATTGCAGGATGAATGTCAAGCTATTGTTGTTAATGTCTTCAGCATTTTAGGATGCACAAATTACAGTACAGCACGGGGATGGAGCAATTTAGGGGAGAGGGAGGCGGGGGAGGGAGTATGAACAGGGAGGCAGAGAGAGAAAGAGATTAACAAAAAGATGTGGAGTGAGAGAGACGGGCTTTTTTGTATCCTATAAGAAATCCTCTGACATACAAAGTAGCCTATAAAGCAGTGTAATGTCAAGCAGAGGATCGCCCTCCATTCCTCTCTGTTAATCTCAAACCCATCTGAAAATAATGAAGACCAGCATCAGCAGTTTGCTTCCAAGATGTTTATCATGTATAGCACACACACACACACACACACACACGCACATCGCCACACACACTCAACTGGTCGACAGTGCATTTGTAGAATGGCGGAGCCAAAGTTCTTTGTGATGGATGAGGTGATAGCTGCCACCGCCTGAGCCTTGGCATCATGTGAATAATTAAAGGCTGCCACCGGTGGAACAATTATCCGTAGCCATTGAAGGATGAGGGAAGGGACAAGGCGTGACACGTGCCGAATACTAGAAGTTGGGGGATGGCACGTAGTCCCACCGCAAATTGATTTTGGGACCATAACAGCGTTATCATGGGAGGGCGGGGCGGGGGGCTCACTTTTAAGCGGAAATAACCAACAAGTTGCAGTCAAGAGTGACCCTCGTCTAGTAGATATTTGAGATGACTGAAACCATGTCCCGGTGACTGATTCCAGGAAAATAAAGTAGGATTTACTCTGATGTGCCCTTGAGCAAGATATTTTACTCTTCACCAGTCCAGTCACGCTGCTTAGTGGTGAGCAAAACAAAGATGTGATCCTGTGTAATTCCTCCAGCTTAATGAAAGTAATAAATCAAGCTACCTGTAAACTCTGGAGATAGAATTACATTTTCCTTTCAATAATCTAGTTGCTGCTACAATAGGTCCACTCTGTTCCCCTAAGCATTCAGAATAACGGCGGATATTGAGGGCACCCTGTCGAGTTTTCTTGTAAACGGTTATGTTTGTTCTCTCACCAAAACCATCGCTTGTATCCTTGAGGCCTAACAAACACGCTGAATACATTTCCATTATGAAACATTTGCAAGACCAACTGATTTAGTTCTGTTGGATGGGTGAGCTATTATTTCAATGTTATCATAGTTTTTATTTAAAAATCTTACAACGGATACATTTCAGTAGGAAGCGATTAATGAAAATGACGTTTGTTTTGTTTTCAATGGCATTGATCTGTGCATTCTTTACTTTCTGATAACTGATTATGTGATCTTGGACAGACATTATAAACAGAGTTAGTGACAGACCCACACATTGAAGAATGTGAGGGACATTTTTTGATAATATAACTTAAATACAGAAATTGGAAAGTAACACCAACTGAAAGGAACTTTACAGGTGTTTTTTAAAAATATGATTGCTATGTATGTTTGTATAATGTCATATTTTAGAGGGAGGTTGACTTGCTCCTTGTTTGTTTCTCTCATAATCATTGTTTTTTTTTTTTTTTTAATTTGTGGTTACTTGTGGTTACCACAGTCATTCAGTGCTGTTTTGTCAAAGCTTTTTTAAGGACAGTTGTGGGGTTTGGGTTTCCTCACTGGTTACCTTCTTACAGTACAAGTAGACACGTTAGCAAGGCCACCAAGAAGCAGACTACTGATACCTCTGGCTGTCTCTCACTGGCCCGTGACCCTCGCTTTGGAGGTTTTTCTTCTTTCCTGCCTTTTGCTGGTGGATTGCAACATTGCTCGGTGCATAAGCAATGTACAAAAGCATTGGCAGGAATTTGTAACACTAGTAGAGCACAAGATACAAACAAAACAGGGGCTCACTCAAAACATTGCTCCATATATCCACTAGCGGTCAAACACTTCACAGGGCAACTTTAATCACTGTAAACAAACAACATGCACAAGTCTTAAAGATCATACTCCAAGGCACAGTGTCCTTTGGGAGCTGCTAGTGATCTAGGCCCAAATTTTTCACATCGCCTTACTCACCATGCATTGGTCATCAGCTTACTATCACCTCAATTAAATGACTATCTAAGATGTCTTTGCAGATTACATTGCGTTGGCTCAAAGGACAGCCTGTGTCAGCTCACTGCAGACTGATGGCGCAGATGTCGGAATGCTCAGCACAAGCTGTTGGCACAAGCGTGGCTTGTGTTTATGGTTTATATTGCTTGGTTACTTAAGGAGTAGTGCAAAAAGTAGCACGGCGGGAGATAAAACTAGATATGCTCCAAAATCCAAACACAACCATGACACAGGGGGAGAAGGGGTGGTAGAGGAGGCAGAAGAAAATGACAGCCTGCAGCTCTCGCCGCCCACCAAGTCTTTAAATCTTTCTATGATCTGAAGAAGAAGGCAAAAATGAACAATGGAACCTTCAGCATAATTTATAACACTGATGCATGCTTTGATGAACTGCCAGAGTTCTGTGCGTGCTGTTCATCTTTTGTTTGCACTTGTTCACTTCTTCATGCGTCCATATGTGTTTTTCTGTGTTGCCTCCTCTCATCCATTGACATCAGTTGAGGGGGAGACATATCAAGTCTCAGTAACATCAAAGGAACAGTCAATTTTTGTCCTGTCACTTCTTACAGTATTCTCTCTTGTTTCAAAGTATTGTCTGCAATTTTGCAGTCTTTTGGAGACAAAAAGTGAAATATATATAAACATGTCCATGGCAGCTGAGCTTTTTTTGCGTGAATTGAAAATCTGTTTTTCTGTAAATACTGGAGATGCCCCGTTTTGTTTTTCCAACGAAAATAGCATTCATCGTATCATGGATCATTGTATCTTGCTTTATTTTCCTATTACATTGGCTCTGCATAATATCAGAGTAGGTTTTTATGCAAATGCAAAACTTAAGTTTTCATCATAAATCATGTTTTAAAGCAGCGTGCCATATTTTCTTGACATACACATTTTATCTTTTTGTGCATTTTTTTCCCCCCACTAAAGTCCAGTGGTGCGTTCCTCTAAAATGTCTCATACACTTCAATTTGCCTTAAAATGCTATTGAATTACAGCTAATTCTCTGCCATTTCCATTTCACTCTCTGTCAGCCTGAATGACAACACTGCTGCATGAACTGTAATTTTCCAGTGGCCAAAAATGGAGGCGTCTATCTGCTGCAGCAGCGGAGATTAAAAGATTAATAATTCAACCACAGGTCATGAATCAAATTTTTTTCCTTTTTTTTTTTTTTTTTTTTTTTTTTTGCCATTTTCAAAGGAGCGCTGTCACCTTCCACTGCCCCTGTTGCTTCAGGTCTGTATCTAGTTTTATTCAGCAGAGAAGAATTGACTTTCTGTAATGTTTTGATATGAAGTAGGAGGTCAGGAGAGTGCGTCATTTCATTATTGACATAATTATAGCAGTCTGCGGAGTCATCGCAGTTAACACGAACATGTAAGACACTTTGTTGAGTGCTTGAGGACTGCGTGTGGCCATGTCTGTCTGGGTCAAGGTCAGTCCAATTCCTTCGGAGTGATACAGTTAGGATTCAATTGAGAACTAATTGAATCATCCATAAATTATCATCTGTGATGGTAATTTGCTACTTTAACCCTGCAAATTGAAACAGAATCAAACTAATGTCTGGTCATTGTCATCCTTGAGGTGCATCCTTCACAGTTTTAGCTGTATCACACCCATGTTTTTTTTTCTTTCACTTTGTATCGTACACCTGTTTTGGCCATGAAAGGCCATCCTTATTGCCGTCATTGCACTGAAAGCCCCTTTTCCTCCAAATTCTTACTGACGGTCATAATTCTTCAATTCTTCAATTCCCTTGCGGCGATCTATGTTTTGAAGTGCCTGTTCCTCTGTGTCACACCAGCCTCCCACTTGATGTATATCCTCTGAGCAGGAGTATAAAGCTATAACCTCAAATCTTTCTCTTTCTCTTCCCTCCCTCCTCACTTCCTCCCCTCATATTCACCATCCTCTCTTGCTTCATATCCCCGTTTTCCCCCTCACTCTATCTCTTTCATTGCAGTTGCTGGCTTCGCCTGGACACCTACTTCATTTGGAGTTTCATAGGACCAGCAACCTTGATAATTATGGTAAGCGCGTCCCCCCCACCAACCCACCCCACCCCACCCCCACCCTTCTGCTCATTAACCCTACTTAGCCTGCGGGTCACCGCTTAAATGGTCCACCGAGATCCCTTTTTCTAGCTCCTATCCTCCCTCTTCTCTCTGCCCTGTTGAGCATATATGCCACCGCCGGGCACGGAGCCGTCCAGAAAAACGAATGAGGGGTGCAGAGAATATATTGCAGTTTGTCACCCCGCTGCAGTCACCGGCTGAGACAATTTTGGGAGAGGGGGGAGTTAGAGACAGAGAGATAGAGAGAGAAAGAGAGCGAACTCTGCTCAGTATGCAGTGTTGGAGTAATCCGCACTGCGATTATGATTGATTTTGTTCCCGTTCCAACTTGTACTCTACTACCTTTTTCCATCTCCTCTTCGCAGGCACGCAGACAGCCCTGCGTGCACATACACATAAGTATTAAGCAAGGAGGACACACACACACTCTGTGTCTTTCACAACTAGGACAGCCCCAGTTTTCTAATAAAATACTTCATTTATTGATCCAACTACTTTAAATCTGGTAAGTATTTGAGCTCATGCCAAGCTTTAAAATATTGCTATGTCACCGGAGATGTGCTTCTAATTTTCCAAAACACCTGTTTGTCATCATAATAAACCTCTGGAATCGGAAATCGTCTTATAAACATCTTTAACAACAAAAAAAAAAGTGGCAGTATCTCTGAGATTCTGTGCTCATCCCTCAGGATTATTTACAGCAAGAAACCCAAGATGTGTAATTTCAGCAACTCTTAATACAACTGTTACTGCCCAGCTACGATCCGGTTACTAAATCCAAACATTCATAATGCCCTTTCACGCTCCAGTTTGGCGTAATCATTGACAAAGCATCTCTGTGTGCCTCATGACTCACTCCTTTCTCTTTTAAATTTACAAATAAGAATATCAATGTTGGAAAGAAGTCTAAAGCACCGATCCAATCCTACCCCTGGGAGTTTGGGCAAAGGCACATTTTAAGCAGTTAAAAATGAGCGAAACGTTGCGCTCGCCTCATATTAGCTGAACATCACCTGTAAACAGCAGTGAAGAAAGTGTACTAATTGCTGAGGAGTTGTTCTGAAAAGACCCCCACACCGCAGCTAGATTTCACTCATTTTCTATTTTTGTGATTACTGACTCACAGAGAAAAGGAAAATAATGAGATACACCAGAGTGGGTCTGTTTAATACAAGTTTTTTGATATCCAGCAGTCAAACACAACTTTTTTTTTTTTCTATTTCAGGCTAATTAATGTGTTTGGCAAACTTGTTTAAATGTGCTTGACTTTGTTTTGTTTTTTAAAGTTTTATTGCCTCGAATCATTCGGTGCATATAGAAAATGAAGTGCTTCAGGCATACCTTCACAGAGCAGAATAATTTAAATAATGCCCAATTTTATGACAAATAGGAGCACAATAAAGTGTTATCCTACCCTTTAAAGGCTGGCATTCCTTGTAATGTAAAAGAGAACATGCTGTAATAAATGGTGTCTTGTCACAATGCTGAAAGTTCTTCAAGCATTTTACAAAAATTTCCACTTCCAAGCAATGCCGAGTGTTTTTTTTTGTTTTGTTTTTTTTGACAGATGTAGAAACTGTAAAGGAAAACGAATGCAGCAGCGGTGGCAGTTATTCCCTGTGGTTGCCTTTAAGTGTGAATATGATGAGACAAGTGTGAATAAGTCAGATGGAAAGGCTCCCTCATACAAGTATGCAGCTGTCTTGTCTCAACCGTTCCTGTTTAGTCCGTTGTACCACCACGGAGGTTTCTTAGGATTTTGCGCTCTGTTTGGCAAAGTGGGAATCCAAGTCTGGCTGCAACGTTCCAGCTTTGTGCTACAAAGTGCCTTGATTTAAAATGAATGGAACTGAAACAAGAAACATACAAGCCTTCATTCCTGTCTTCCCTTCCTCACTGCCTCTGTGAATCTCTGTCCGTCTCTCTCTTTCTCTCTCTCTCTCAGCTCAATGTGATCTTCCTGGGCATCGCTCTCTACAAGATGTTCCATCACACAGCCATCTTGAAACCAGACTCCGGTTGCCTGGACAACATCAAGTAAGAGCACTCAGATCACACAGATATCCATTAAAGTCGTCCAGAAATAGAACTCCTGTGACGTTTTGTTACAGATGGAAAGAATGTTTCAAGACGAGTGTGATGGGCTCGCTTCCACCAAACGCACTCTGACAGCTGAATTGCACTCAGTACGATTCAGTTTGAGTCGAGGTTTCCTTCTGTTTCCTTCTGTTTAATGACCCCTGGTTAAAAAGTGACTTTTGGACAGTACTCTGTATTCAAGCCGGTGTTCTCGAGCAATTCACTTTGGCTTGCCTCCCTCTTTGACATTTTGAAACCTTACTAAAAGCACCTAGAGTTATTATTATTATTATTGCTATTATTTTAATTTAATTTATTTTGCCCTACTTTTCTTTCCTTTTTTTTCTCTTGTCCATTATGGACATTTTGGATGGGGGGAGGGAAGAATTGATGTTTCATGCTGTTTGTATTGATTCTATTGTATCTTTTTTTGTGGGGAAAGAGGAAAATCTCAATAAATGTACTGTTTAAAAAGAGAAAGCACCTAGGGTTGTGAATAGCCAACCCAAGGATCCGGGAATCTAAGCCTGCAAGGTAAGCACCTACCATTATGCTGAAAGGTTAAAATCAAACAGGTATCCTGTTGCATCTCCATCATTATCTGAAGAACACTGTTGTCTGCATGGGAAAAGGTCAGGGGCAATCTGACAGACCTGACCCGGTGTTATCTTGGTGTTACGTGTGTTTGAGGCTGTTTATCTGAATATGCCTGGCTGTTTTCAGATAATAAGAGAGTTTGAAGGACAATAACGACTATAAAACTCTTTCTTTTGCGTTTGCTGGTTTGGTAGTGAAAGTGTGAACACCTGTCTATACATTTACTCGAGGGATGAAATTAATTAGAGTTTTGCAGGTTTAAAGTTTCAGATAAAATAACTTTACTTTGGACTAGACTGTGTTTGTGTACTGCAGGCATGTACATCCACTACGTTTACGTAAATTCAACAAAAATACAAATAGCCTTGTGGAATAATGAGAAAGGCAAAATCCTTCTGTTTTCTTACACATTACATCAGAATTAACCATTTTGCAAACTTTGCTGCTGTGTTTTATAAAATTGGAGGTCATTTGTCTATCGATCTAGGTTCAGGCTTATGTTAATTTCTGTACGAAATTCAATTAGCCGACTCCTGAGACCTGCTTGAGTTGTGTAGTCCATCAAAGTGAACAGGTCTGCATTCCTTTAGTTAATAAAGTTACAGTATTGTTGTGCATGTGACTTTTCAAACTGTATTTAAACTGCATTACCATGCAAGGATAATGTTACATTGTCAAAAATTGTTGCAGAATACACAACCTAAGTATGTTTTAGGATTCAGGTTTTTCAAATAATAGAGAAACCAATGCCTACCTGGAACTGTAGAAAGATCAGTCTAAAACTGGATAGCATGCATTCAAAACTGGTCAGCAAGAATGCTAAATATATGCAGTTAGGGGCAAAAAAGTTGCAAACACACTGATGCTGTCCTTTAAATCTGCATTCATTGATTTTATTCAAGCTGTAAGCTTAACACTGACATATACAGTATCACCTTGGGAAGTTGAAATGGCTAACACAGCTACCTATTTAAACATGCAGCACGTACAGAGCACAATTAGCATTCATCTAGAGTCATGTTTCTGGCCACTTGTAAGTCCAACATTCACTCTTTTTTTTTTAGCTTTGTTATTGTCTCCACTGACTCTTGAAGAAAATATCTGGCTCTTAATAGTTACTAAATTCTTCACTATATTCACCAGCTAGTTTCTACCTTTGTGTGTCTGCTGTTTTGCTGGGCAGGTAGCTCTTTTGATGAAAGCAGGTTGCCTGCTGCGGCTGAAAACGAGGTTGATGAAAGCAGTTAGCGTGAACCAAAACAGTAAAGTTGCAAAAAAACAAAACAATGTGCTAAAAGATGGTAAAACACTAGTGATCAGTACAGCTTTAACTATTGAAGGATTGCATGTTCAATAGTATCATCATCTGTGCATTAACCTCTATGGTTTTGTATTGATAGACTGGTTCTGTTACTCACAAACATTTCTACATGAAAAAAGGGTTTTAAAAGTTATTTTAAAGGTCCCTTTACCCTGTAGAATGACACAGCATTTTGAGTCATTGTTTTTGACGTAAGCTCCAGCTACCTTGTGTCAGGACAGGCTCATTCCACAGATGGCGTAAAGTTGTTTTGCTGCCTGTCTGCTATGATGGATAAGGGTGTCGTACGCTATGATTTTGCTGTCTGCCTTGCTTTCTTTAAGCCTCTCTGGAAACATTAGTCTACTTTACGGTCGGTGTTCTGGCTGTTTTTTTTTTTTTTTTGTGGCACCACATCACTGGTCCTGTCTCAGCACAGTGGCCCCTGTCTGCCTCGCTCCTCTCAGCACAGTGATACACACCTAAAAAAAAACAATCTTCAGCAAGTATGATATAGCAGGCTTTAGTTGCGCCATGTCAAACTGTATTGTGGCGATGTGCTTTACCATCACAAATTCACTGCAAGATGTTCCTGACCCAACCCACGGGTTTTAAGTGCTGCTTTTGAGCAGAGCCAAAGCGTGACCTGTACTGACACTGCAGTCACCTGAAGATGACAATAGAAAGAGGGTGACATTTAAAGATGTTCTGCTTCCACTTGTTTTGCTGCTTCTATGAAACAAGAGTGTCTGTAGTTTGGAGTTTTGTTATCCTGTGTTACCTCTACAAATATTTTGTTATTTTTGTTCTATTTGCTTATTGGTGTGTAACAAAGAAAAAATGAATCAACAATATGCACTTTGCAGCAATGAAAGAACTGAAGAATTGTGAAGCAGCTGCAGGAAGCGTTGACACAGCCATCTATGTTAGCCACTACTCAGTATCTAGCTTTGGGTTTTCTAAGTGCTTGTATTGTTGCCAGATCACCTTGAAACATTATGGAAACTTATGAAAACAGCTTTAGGACCGTACTCACAGTTTGGCCCCAAACCATGACTGGACAAGAACAGCAGGTACACCATTCTGTAAAACATTGATCCAAAATAAGTCCTTGCACCTGGCATAAAAATACAGCAAATTATGGAATACAAATGTGTTATTTTAAGGTTTATATTTACTCATTTGCTTTGGCAAACCGGTCAACTTTTTCCAAGTCTCCATTCATCTACAAAAACCCACCTCTTCTGTACCTCTTAGATGCATTGCGTAGTTTGCTCTGCAGACAAATATTGACTGCTGGAGTTTTCTGTGTCATATGATTTATAACACTGGCCTTCCATAATGTACCACACAACTGACCCCTTGACCCTTATTCTTACTGACTTAGAAACAGTCCGCAATGTTTCAGATGACCATTGGAAAATGGCACGAAGCTGCTTGGCTTTTGTCAGCCCTCATTCATCTGACACGGTTTTTAAGCCAAGACCCATTACTCAACACACAAACGCTCGGAGAAAACTGACTTACATTGTGAGTATTACTGGCTGAACGATACTGCTTAGCCGGACATATCCAGTCGTAGCTGTAATTTCAGTTTCAGCATAAAAATAGTAGCAGAAGTTTTTTTTTTAACATGGATTGAGATAAAATGTATTAGATTTATGTTTCTCTCAGTAATGTTCGTCCAGTTTAGTGTTACATTCAATGCAGCCCTGACTTTTATAACTGAGTCGAACAAAATGGTCTATAGTTGATCTTTGGAGACCCTTAATTACCTTATTTTTCATATTAGAGTTGACTTACCAAGGTGAACTGGTTTGGTGATGATACAGTAATATAACAAGTTAATTAAGCCAATTCAGCGTTGTTTAATGAGGTGTGTCTTATTTTGTCTCATCTTTCTGCTATTTGGTTCCTCTTTATGGCTTTATGTCACGTTTTCTGTTCAGGTTTCATCATGCTGCCTTGTTTTAATATGAATGTTTCATGTCTCTTTCACTGTGCATCCACCCTCCACCCCACCCCCACCCCCCCTGCTTTTCTTCTTTTGATTAGCACTTGCATCCTGTCTTTTTATCTTATGCTGTGTTTATCTTTAACATCTTTCTGTTTTTCATCTTCAATTTTTTTTTTTTGTCCCCTCTTCATTTTAGCTACCGTTATTATGATGGATGTGTTATTGTAGAGTGGCACTGGTAAGATGCAGCATTTCTCAGTAGAGGGTATAGAATAGAATTGATATTGTGTTTGATGTGCCCCCCCCACCCCCTCCCTCTATAATGGCTGCCCTGTGATTCATGGATTAGGACGTGACTTTCGTACCAGTGTGACTTTAAATACCAAATAAATGCGTCATATTGACAATATGAAGGACTGAACCTTTTTTAGAGAAAGTGCGAATTCTAGCTCGCATATCTTCCTCCCCATACAGATAAGACACTTCAAATGAAATATGCTAAGGAGGATGATGTCAAAGATAAAAACATCCCTGCCAACATCAAAAACTTTGCACTATTGATGTCTTAAACACTTTGAGGTGATTAGCATTTTAAGCATACCTTTGGTTAAATAATTAACACGCTGTCTGGGTTGATCACAGCACTTCCTCTTTTCCGCCCAGTAACAGCCTATAAAAGAACTTTATGCAGATTTAAAGCAAGTTGAATTGACCAATTGCAATCTCATACATAAATGATCTGTGACATTGCAGTGAATGGCACCTCTGCAAATTAAGTCATTTTGAAGGAAATTGGTGGTAATTTGATGCCACAGTCTGAAGTAGTTCTCTGCCTACAATTGCTAATTTTTAGAGTTTCAGCTCGACGATCAGCACAATAAAGCTTTCCTCCTTTTTTTTGTACCTCGAAAGCGTTGACGTGCTCTGTTGAAGCCCTTGGAGATGTACAGCATATGTCTATATATTGCACAGCCTGACAGATCTGAAGGACTAAAATTGCTTAGATTATATATTTGACATCATAGAACGTATTTAAAATACATATATTTAATTAATACTACACTTCACATGAACTACTTTGAATGATGCCAAAAAATATGAACCGTGAGGGTCTATAACTGATATTGTATTAGTATCTTTCAAGCAATGCGTCAGTCCAGACAGGATAAAACTCAACTCAAATTCAGCCTCTTCATTTGTAAGTGAGCTGTTATGCTTTTCAGTGACTGCTATGCAGTCTCAGAAGTTTTGCCTCAAGGGTCCTACAGTACCATGCAGCACTGAAATTCACCCTCATATTTTTATCTGATAACTCCAGAAGATAAGCTGCGTACGATATGAGTCGTGGCCTCTTCATATCCTGTCCTCTCTGATGCATTTCTTTTGACCTCTTGTGACTCTATCATCCACTATACTTTGAAACAAAACTGTGGCTAGTTAGAGGACAATATTCTCTTTTTTTTTATTATTTTCTCTTTTTTTTTGTGCCCACTGCTTGTGTTTCTGTGTCCATTCCGGGGGCAATCGCCTTGATGAAGTACCTCTCCCACCAGGTCATTAAGACAGCCCTGGGAAAATTATGTTGAATGGTTGCCGTGGTGAATTCATAAATCATTAATTTTGCCGCACACCTGGCCCATTTATAACAGCTTAAACGCGAAGGTCTGCCAGCATTTATGAGGGGAGCTAGATACTTCTGTGAACTGAGATAATTATGGTTAGCACCTGCAAATCACTAACAAATCCCTTCCTAAAATGTATGAACGTATGTTTAGATGTGGATATTGTGAATGTAGCTTTAATCTCCTCTGTGAAAATATACCATCTCCCTTCTTGGTGTATTGTTTCCCTCTTAATGTCTAAATTTGTACTTTGTATTGGTGGCCACACATTTTGGATTACACCTCTCCATCTCTTTATGTCATTTGATTTATTTCTGCTTGTTTTCTTTTTGTTATGTTCTCGTCACATCGCTCAGCTATCAGGATTATGAACCTGAGATCAAGTAAGACAAAATTGGAAGGGCTCTTTTCCCCATAATGCCATCTTTCATTTACTCCTCCATATGAACAAATCAGGACCCAAATCCATCTTCCTGCCTCTCTGAATCATTAACATGATTTACTGTGGAGCACTCAGTCATGTTGAAGGCCGCATTAGTGTGCACACAGCACTCCTGTCTTAGATATACATAGCCGGCAGATGTGACAAGCGAGATTAGTTTTAAATGGCACCTGTATCTTCACAGTGCACTCTATAGGAATATTAGTACTGTAAGTACAGTCACATTTGTCAGTTGATAGGGATATTTTCATACCATATAAACACATAAAGGTGCTAATTTCATGAATCAAGGTGCGGGGCACAAAGTGCAGTCAACTGTGCAGTGTGCAAGCGAGGTGTGGTGCGGTTTTACTATTTTCATTGGTTCATCTTAGGGGACATATTAAATGTGAGACCATCACTATTTTTTCCATGCATAATGATGCACAGTTTTCTTGAAATTTCATTAAACCATAGAATCACCACATTTGCTGTGATAAATGATATTGGGCCTCATGCAAGAGCATTCTTACTTTTTTCTGAGGCTTGCATATATACTGTATCAAATCCAAACTCCTGCTACCTGCATAAAGCTGTTGTAAAATGCTTGTTTGAACACCTTCTGTTGATGAGGAGCTGCATGTTCATAAGATGTGATCAACGGTCCTCAAATTGCCATAATACTGTCAGGCTACCTGTTCCACTCCTCTTCTATGGACAAGTTTCAGTCACAAAAATGTTACCAAAGAGTAAAAAGAAGAAGTTCAAACTGAGCTACAAGCCCTGCTGTCAGATCAGCAGACCAAAAAAAAAAAAAAAAAACAAATTTAGCAGTGTCAGTAGTAGAGGACCCGAAACAATTAGGAAATATTAACAGCTGCCAACACGGTGTCATCAAAGCAGCGCTGCACTGTGACAGAAATGAAGAGGAAATGGTTTGGCATGAAGTTAGATGCTAAAAAATGTCAGCAAAGCAGTCTGTGACTAATATGACAGGCGGTCAAGGGAACATGGCAGTCATGGAGATGTTAGATGGGAGAATATTGTAACCCACAGAGGATGATGCTGGACTGTGACTTGCATGAAGACCCTGAGGCAAATTCATTCAGATTAAGGCATAAAAATTCTAAAGCCAAACGTGTTATCCGCTCCGTGAAGAAAGGCATACTGTCTGTTTATGACTCATATGACAGGCCTAGACCACTCATGAATTTCTAAAATCTAAGTATGAGAAAATAGGTGAATGCCACAAATTTCCTTATATCACTTACATGTACTATCTAACACATATAAGCTGCTCTACCACATAATGTTCACAGCAGCCATTTAGCACATACTGTATATCCTGATAATGCCTACATCTCTTTTCACCTCTGCTAATTTGCACCACATAAACGTGGAGGCTAGAACCCAGAGATATAACCAACCATTAATGTGCACAAGTGCGGACGTTTGTCATTATTGTAGACAGTATGGTGCTGTTGTACAATTTATAATCAAGGTAATCTGGTTATTCTGGCGTGCACAATTGTGTTTTGACAATGCGTGCCACTCAAATTAGAGACTGCAGATTGAAAGCACAAGTATCTCCTTCAGGTGGCTGTAAAAGGATTTAATCAACGGGAAGGAGAGATCTTCATACATGCAGGCTGTTGTGAATAGCAGATATCAATCTCAAGCCTGGTTTGCCTACCGCAACTCACAGGGAGTCACCAAAATACCAAAAGGGTGCAGGTGAAACGAAAACCTCACGGCGCCCGAGAAAAATGCCACTTCTCTGCGCAACGCGCCCGCACATAGATAGAGCCCTTCATTCTTAATAGACTCTGCGTTCCCATGGGCATCTCAGTTGAACCTTTCAGCTTGATTAAGAATTTACAAGACACCTATCCCAACCCTCAGGCAATCGAATCCAACACGGAATATATTCATGTAAATAGTTTTCTAATGAAAACGCCTTACTTGTTTCCCTCCCATTTATACAGACCTCCATTATCGTACATATGAATCTGCAGTTTTATGATCATCTAGGGCTTTTCAAATAGGCAACGGCATCGCTTGAAAGAGTGCAAGGAAGGAAAGGAAAAGGTAGTCAAGACAAGGGTAGAAACAGAAAATAAAGACTATATTTATTTGTCATCATCATTTGTCATCATTTGTTTTGTGCCTTTTATTCCCTCTCATAGTTAAACCTTGTTGTACCTTTTCCATTTTTAATTCAGTAGAAAAACTCTGCAGTTAAATTAATGGCCTTCAAATCAGCCAAACCCCCATTTATTCTCACAAAATATTGTATTTTGGTACAATTTAAGCTCCTTTTCAGAAGTTTTAAACAGTTTCTACATTGTCAAATGGTTTGTAAGATGAGTTTTTTCTTTATATTGCAGATCATGGGTGATTGGGGCCATTGCCTTGTTATGTCTGCTGGGCCTGACCTGGGCCTTTGGCCTGATGTATGTCAACGAGAGCACCGTGGTCATGGCCTACCTGTTCACCATCTTCAACTCCCTGCAGGGGATGTTCATCTTCATTTTCCACTGTGTGCTGCAGAAGAAGGTATGGATTCATTTTTATTTAAAGATGTGTTATGTGATTTCACACCTGGCAACAAGATTAAACTGTTTTAGGGAAAGAAAAAAAAAAACTCCCAACACCTAGAAATTGTATAATGTGACATCAGTTGACTGCCCATCATTAAATTCATTTCATGCTTCAGCAAACTTGCTGGAGAGGCATCTCAGAATGTGCCAAGTGTGAAAATGCCCTAAGATTGTTACCCTTGGATTTGGTCTAAGTGTTTGTGTGTACGTGCTTTCCCTGTGTTTTCATTGCATACAGGTGCGTAAGGAGTATGGGAAATGCCTGCGTACTCACTGCTGCAGCGGCAAAAGTGTAGAGAGCTCCATCGGCTCTGGGAAGGGAACTGCCTCTCGCGCTCCAGGACGTTACTCTACAGGTTCACAGGTGCCAGGACATTTTTCTTGTTCCCCTTTTGTTTGTTTTAGTGTTTACCGCCTTACCAATACACCACAAGTTAACGTCCACGCAGTTTAAAATTGCCACAGAATTGTATCTTAAAATAGAGTATGTGCATGCTGTCCAATATTTCAGCCTGCATTGGTAGAAGGCTTGATCCTAAAGAAAAGTAATCTATGTGCCTCCTTAGAGGGCAAATGAGAAAAAAAATTCAAAGGTGACTGTGTTGGTATGCATGATAGATTTCAAAGAAAGTGCAGCATATATCCTTGATAGCAGGAAAATGTAGTGCGTGTCGGGGCTGAACATTTTCTAAGTACATGAAGTCAGTCTGCAATTCATTTTCACTGGAGCACGCCTGGGCTGCACACTGATAGAGTGACGCTGACTAAAGTATTGGCTCAAGCTTTGTGAGGAATTTGTTCATGCTCACAAATGCAGATTCAACTGTCTCTGCCAAAATGTGTGTATTCTATGGTAAGTCTCCTTGTAAAGTAAATTGTTAATGGATTCCTCCCACATTGACATGAAGTATAGGATGAATCGCCATGATACACTATAATTGAACATCATATCCATATTCCAAAGAGTGTGATTTCCTTCCAGTGTTCAATTATAAATAGTCCTTAGAGTCAAGCATGCAGTGGCAACCCACGATACAAGCTGGATTCCACATACAGATCAAAGCTTTTAATTATACACAGTGCTTTGACAAGATGGCTCTAACCTCATGCTCAGTCTCTTTATATGGGCAAGACAGGAATGGAAACACTCAGAAAAACGTGGTTGTTTACTGCTGTAACTCTGAGGCTTCTAAATGAATGTGTAATCAGCGAAGTACATTCTAACCCGCTGGCTATGAATGGTTGGAAGTTTTTAACTGTCCAAAAAACCACAAAAAAAAAAAAAACCAAGACGCAAAAGCAGTGTCATTCTCAACCCATCTGTGTCTCCAGTGCTGGGGACAACATGACGAACGGTATGTTAATAAGATCAGCTGTGTCAGTATGCCGTTGCTGTTAAAATGTATGAGTTGTGTGTCACCGGGGGTTGATACAGGAGTGACTAAAACGACATATCCTTCTGAGAGTGCAGTACTGATCATAACACCTCTGCGTGGGCAGTTTCCACATCATTTGTGATGTGATAATTAAGATTTTCTGAATAAAAAGATGTTCACAGTCTAACTGGCATCCTCCGATGGAGAATTTCTGGAAGAGATTGGTGCAGTGGCAGTTGCTCCAAATTTAGTTCATGTTGATGGCTGTGGCAATGACTTAATTAAGCTGAAACCTGTCTGACGTGTTAAAGAAAAAAACAAAGTCTTGAAAGCATTCATGGCTTTACTATTTTGGCTGCCCTGTCATGATTATCTTTGGCCTTGCTATTATTTTGCATATGGTAAATTGCTGGTATGACAGTCGAAAGATAAAGATACTTAAGTGCAGTGTCAGGTGTCGGATTTACCCCCCTTTACAAGTCATATTTGGAAAGGATTATTCTATTTTATTGCACCTAGGGTCTTATTTTTGAGTTTTTGCAATTATTTCTATCATTATGGTAATATTGGACTCACCAAAGTATTAACTGAGAACTGAGAATGCACAACATCACTACAACAAAGAATCACAAGCAGTTAGAAGATCATACATGTTGTAAACAAGCAAGTAGTTTAGCCAGATTATCTAAACGTCTGTATTTGGAGCTAAAACTGAAAGTGAGAACACCCAAAATGTTGGCAGTTCAAGCTCATTGCACAGGAAAACAACAACCACAGAGTACAATCAGGAAAGACGCCACAAAGTGAACAAAAATGCTAAAGCTTGATTTAAAGAAAAAGTTTTTGGGAAATATACCGTACTTATTCACTTAATGGCAGTTAGATGAGAAGATTGGTCTCTCTAACGTCTGTCCGTTAAATATAAGGCCTAGCTTAGCACGAAAACTGGAAACAAAGGAAAACAACTACATGTAGCCCTGCTCTGTCTAACAGTAACACATGAGAAGATTGATGCCATGAAGCTAAAGCCAGCATATGGTTAGCCTAGGTTAGCATATAGATCGGGAACAGAGACAAACAGCTAGCCCTACTCTGTCCAATGATAACAAAATTCACCTACCAGCATGTCTAAAGCTCACTAACATGTTATATCTCATTTGTTTAGTACATAAAAATGCTGAGATATAAAAACGACTTTTTTTTTTGTTTTATGGTTGATTATGTAGGTTATGACTATGTCTTGGCTGGGAGCAGTAACTTCCTGGAGGCTCTGCTGGTTGCCTGGCAACTGCTAAGAACCAAGAAACAGTCATGCATAGTATCTCCCCTGTAAAACGGTGAAATGTAGCTTTTACCCTGTAGGTATTGTATGGATTACACAAACATGGTAGGTGCTGGTAGGCACATTTTGTTACCATTGGACAGTGCTAGGCTAACTGTTTCTCTCTGTTTCCAGCCTCTATGCTAAGCTAACCACTTGCTGGCTTTAGCTTCATATTAAAATGATACGAGACTGGTATCGATCTGCTCATTTTGGCAAGAAAGCAAATACGCCTGTTTCCCAAAATGGTGAACTGCTAACCAAAAGGGCCATAGATGGGACGTTGACAGGTGGGATGGTGGAGAGGCAAAGTGATGAAGTTACATAGCCTGACATGTAAGCAGAGATGTGAAACAGGTAAGGTGGCTTAAATGTCCCTCAACTAAGATGTCACTGGATGATAGGAAAGCCAACGAACACACCCCAGTTTTAGGTAATAAGTTTACTATTTGCAATGAACTTGGTGAGTACAGTGTTTTTATTAAAGATAGGAATAATGACCAAAAACTACAAAAATAAGATCCAGTTTGTAATAAACTGTAATCATCCCTTAAGTCAATTATTTCATCACAAAACATTTATTTTATTTTCAACATCACCATCCCTGTTCCATATTAATCTGAATCCCTCTGCCAAGCCCCTCTGGCACAAGATAGAAAGTAGTCAGCTCTCTGGATGGATATCCAGACCCTTAGCTTGTGCAACAGCCCGTGGGACTCTATCATAATTAACCAGGATGAACCCTCTTGGATTGAGCCTTTGCAAGCCGAGACACTGATTCAGAGAGCTTGACTGATGACTTTATTATTGACTTCACCTATCCCAGTACTGATGCTCATCTTTAATTGGGGGTTACTTATCCCCGCAGCTGAAATGTTTCATGGTTTAAATACAAGTATCAAGCTGACAGCCTCTTTTTTTGCCTCATAAGTGAGTGATTTAGGGTAAAGTTGTAATAAAACATATAATACTATTTTTGTCTAGGTGATCTTCATTTATTTTAACTTTTGCCTCATCTCTAACTTTTTATCTGTATCACATGTTCAGAGTGAATATACTGACGTGTTTTGACATGTTGTTTGTCTCCGCAGAGCCGCATCCGTCGGATGTGGAATGACACAGTCAGAAAACAGTCCGAGTCCTCTTTTATGACCGGCGACATCAACAGCTCTGCGTCACTCAACAGAGGTACTTGTTCCCACAGCAAATGTTTTCTTGAATGACTCCTCAATACACTGGCCTTCATCTTGGACTTTAGGACTAATAGACATTTTTTCACAAAAGCTTCACTATTTTCTTGAATTGTAGTTATAATCATTTTCCACTCAGTGTGACACAGGGGCTCTAGTTTGTCAAAAGGTTTTTTTTTTTTTTTTTGGACAAGTAAAGCTTTCAACCACAAACCTCAACCCAAGGCAAACCCTCAAGTCAAGGCAAATAAGTAATTTCACAATAGTTTGCTTCCAAATAATTAAAATCGCAAGTAAAAGACACATTTCTCCACTCGACTGTTTTCACCAAATATTGAAGGAAGTTCTTAAGTATTGCACCAAAACCGCTGTCAGTAGCCACGCAGTGCACAAATAGCCGGGTGTGTTTCTAAACATTTTTGCCTGGTTAAAAGAGGACGTAATTTGGAATACAAAGCGCTGATTGAATGGATGACACCCTTTTTTGGTCTCATACTGCGACAGAAAATTGTTTATTACATGTGTTATTTTGTACCACAAACAAAACAAATCTATTCTAGCATCTAGCCATTAAAAGGAGTATGCAATGAGAAAGGACGTTAATCAAACCTTAATGAAGAAAATGCAATCATAGATTAAATGAAATTGTACAAAACAAAAATGGAGGTTTTTAATGTCAATTATAGTCATGCACATAATGCTACATATTTAATAGTGGCTGAAAAGCTATTTCTTCATTTTTTTTCCCCCCTGTCAAACATTACCATGCCTTGCCATCTGATTGCAACAGCCCTGAAAGTGAAACTGGGCTGATACTCTCAGGAAAAATGCTGAATAACAACCTAAAAATCAATCCAGTGGAATTCCCTCTCAGAAACACCTTAATAGAAAGTATTTTTCCATAATGCATTTGACAGCGGCACAGTGAATAGAGTTAACGTTCAGAGTCTCTCAGGTTACACAGAAAATAGATACCAGACTACATCTGACATCAAGTAGCAAATAGTGTCCTCGCTGGCATCCTTCCCTAACACCTCTCCTCACTCATCGCATCTCTTGATGGAGGGCTTGAGTTCCACACCGCTCACGCTCTAAATTTGCTCTGGGCGCCTGCTTGCGTAGACACTAATGCAGAGTTACAATGATGGATTAATGTTCGACACAGGGAGGAAGTGTCAAGATCTCAATAATTAGGTACTCAGCTTAGTGCCATCAACAGACACATCTTTTATCCATTGTGGAGAGGCTAACTTGGGGTGGGAGGTGGGGCAGTAGGTCTGGAGTTGAAGAAAAGCCTACATGGATCTTCCATAAAGATAAAAGTCGGAGATAGAAATTATTAACGCAATTTTATACACCAGGCTTCTTACCAAGCTGGATCTGGTAACGGCAGCACTCACAAGAGCTTAAGTGTGTGCTAGGAAGTGCATTCTGCCATCACAAGTATCATAAGGAACAGATGCAAATAGAACTGCACTTATCCGTGGCTGCTGCCATGTTGTTATTAAGGAATTACGTGTTGAGGAGGGAATATTTCTTGCTGATTTGTCCTTTTCATTCTCAGCACCCAGCTTCTCCCCGTCTCCGGCATGTGAGAGCGAGCTCGCAGCTGACACTCCCGCCGCGCTCTTCTCGAGAGCAGAGTCATGCAATCATCTTGATAGCGTTGCATGTTCAGTTTATCCCAGCATTCAGGATTATTGCCACACAATCAGTGCGGTTTTGGAAATTGTCCAATTTATCAAACACAGACACAATAAGTGGGGGATCTGTCATCGGGAGAATTCAAAAAGGGGCTGGTGTTTATGGGATACACTGTAATTAGGGCAATGAGCAACAGCAACAAATAATTAGTTTGTTTTTTGTTTTTTTGTTTTTTCAAATCAAAACAACATTCTGATTTTCAAGCTAAATTATAATAAATACACGCCTAATTAATTCAAAACTCAAACAAAAAAATGAGAATAATGCTGAAAGATGAGCCTAAATCAGCAGCACTTTTAAGTCTTCAAATTTCATTAAGGAAAGTCTGCTAATATAGAAAATATTTCTGCAATTACATCGCTGCCAGAAAGTATAGAGGATGTTTCTACAAGATAGTGAGAGTCACAAGGTAATATAAGTCTTTCTCTGTTGGTATGACAGATTCAGAGCATTAGAATATAACAGTACTCTCTGCCAGAGGAACTAATTGCTGTATACTCATACCTCAGATAAAAGATGTTTACCCGCTCTGGCACAGCGCATACTTGAAGCGCATGTATGTTTCCCCCTCATAAGCCTTGAATCTGGTTTATTTAAAAATAATAGCATCATATCATGTTGTCGTGGGGAAAAAAAAAATCTTGTAAACAGGAAATGAATGCAAGTCACAAATATTTTCAGCATACTTGATGTCCCGCATAATGTATTCAAACACTTGAAAATAAATTATTTTTATCCCAAGCAAAGAAAAACAAACATCAGGGAATCCGCACCCATTCATGTTTAAGATTGCAGCCTTCAAATCTGCTGGTAATCACAGAGCTCAGACTGTGGAGGTTGTTTTGGTTTGGTAGTATGTGGTTGAGAACCTGATGAGTCATTCAGACAAGATCCTGGCAGCAAGTTGTCTGAGGACATACATCGCATAAACAGATAATGAGCGTCTATTCTGCTTTGTGAGAAGGAGGTGCTGCTGAAACAAAGTAATGACCATCTTCACTAAAGAGAGGACATATCAAGTCATTCAGAGGTTATTTCTGTAGCAGCACATAAGGAAATCAGACAAAATGGGAACTTTGCTCTTTGGAGAAAAGGAAATATTATCCCACTTTAGCTCATAAAATTGGCAGTGCCATAAGCAATAATAATAGCCATCACCAGGCCCTGCCCTTCTTTTTGCTTATTAGACCTATCAAGCTTTCGTCTGGCATGGCATTTACAATGATAGCGAAGCAGCATACATATAACTCAAAATGAATTTTTGAAACAATTGGTCCTTGATTTTAAACAGAGGTAATAAAGGAAAGCTTCTCCAAGGACTGATTTTGCAGGCTAGCTAATTAAGCTAACATTTGCACAAGTTGGTTGAAAAGTATGATAAGGAAAAATGTAATGAGACAGTCATTTTGTGTTTTCACTTCAACATCAATTTCAAACAACACTATCTCTGGTTATGTTGGATCAGGTTGCTGGAGTGCAAACTTTCCCAAAACCAATAAAGAGCACGACACAGATGCTAACATTACCCCAAACGGACAGCATCCAGGTCTGGCTTCCAGACAGTGGGGAAATACTTGTGAACGAGTTTTTTGTTGAATGTGACATGTAACCCCACAAGCTAATTTAGTTTTAGTAGTTTAGTAGTTTATGATATGCTCTTTGTCCTTGGAAGTAATGCTTGGTTACTACTGCAGGTTTTAAGCTAGTTAGCCAGACATGCTAACAATTGTATCGTAGAGCAGACAAACACACTGTTAAAGGACGGGTTCACAAATTTTCAAGTCTGTCTTAAAACAATAGTCAGGTGCCCAAATGAACATCGAAATAGGTTTTTCTTGCTGTCATGATTCTTCCTGTTCATGCTGACCATCAGAAAACCCCTTTCAAACACTGCAAATTTAACTGATGAGGTCCAAAATCCACAAGCCTCCTTCTGTGTAAAAATGCATTTAATAGTTTATCTGAAGCTAATATGAAGCTTCAGCCATCCAGATTAGTCAAATCAAGTAGATATCTTTGAACGTTACAGCCTTTTTAGTGCCAAAGTTGTTACTATACTTCCACTTTAGCTCAACAGGGAAACACTGTCCGAAACACAAAGAGAGAATTTGATGCTAAAAAGACGTGTAAACGTGGCAGATATCCATTTGATATGACTAACTGCTGAAGCCTCATATGAGCTACAGATAAACTTTTAAATGTATTTTTGTGCAAAATGACTGTGTGGACACACTGTGGATTTCATCCCCCATCACTTACATTGAAAGTGCATTTGAAGGGAGTTTTTGAAAAGCCAGTATGAACAGGAGGAATGATTACAGCAAGGAAAACCTCTTTCAGTGTTCATGTGGGTACTTGACTGTTATTTTAAGACAGACCTGAAAAATTGTGAACCTATCCTTTTAATCCATTCTCCACAAAGATTTTGCTCATGTGTTTTTTGGTTTTTGAAAGGTTAGAAGAACACCCTTTAAATGCCATGTATCTCCCCATGCACACCCCTTCAACGTGAGCTGAAATCTACAGGCTACTGACAGGCCTCCCTTGCTTAGTTACGGTTGCCAAGTTATGATTGCAGTTGCTGTTCGAAGGAGAGTGAATGGTCAATTGCTAGAATTTGGAGCCTCAAAGACCAACAGTTTCCTGAGTTATAATTGTATTCTGTCCCGTTTGAGTCGAGAAATGTTACACTCTGTGTTGTGTCGGCCTTGTCAGTGCTGCTTTGTAATTTATGTCTGTTAACGCGTGTTTGCTGCCTGAATGTGGAACACAAAAATGGGTTCAACACTAATGGCCAGCATTAAACAATACAATTAACACACTTTCCATCGGTCCCATTAGCCATGTCAGTTCAGCTCTGCCACTTTCATGTAGCAAAACCCCCTCATATTAATGATCATGTGATCATTTGAATGTTAATGGCTGTCATTGCTCAGCTGCATCTGCCCAACTGATATGTATGTTCTCTCTCTTTCTCTCTGTCTATATCTCAATTTATCCACCCACCTATACCTTTTCTGTCTCTCTGCTCTTGTTCTCTTCTCTTCTGTCTCACTCTCTCTGTCTCTTTCTGGCTGCTGCAGGGGCTATGGCTAACCATCTTATCCCTAATGCACTCCTACGTCCTCATGGCACTAACAATCCCTATAATACATTGCTTGGGGAATCGGCAGTCTATAACAACCCTCTGGGCATGTACAACACACAAGGTGTGCTAGCTTCTTTTCATTCTTTAACATTGTGGCTAGGGCAGTGTTTTTTCATGTCTGGTCCTGGACAACCTCTGAGGTTGCACATCTTTGTTCCTGCTCAGGAACAGAAAGCAACTTTTGAAGTAATGGACTTACTAAGCTGAAATGCCAGTGTACACCCTTGAGGGTTTTTACAGGGCTTTAATTAAAAAACACTGCTCTAGATGTTGTGTGTTAGCAACGAAAAAAACTAAAGCTTTATCACAAATTTTTGCTATTGGCTTTTTACTTGGAGTTGTATTTCGGCTTCTGGTCAGGGCATCACATTTGGTTTCATAAGAACACAAGAGTCACCCTCACTCATGGTTACCTTGGCTGAAAATGGAAATTGTGAAAATGAGGAAGTCCTCCAAAATCAGGAATGTTGCCCATAAGGAGCCGGATACATCACCAGTCATTAATTTTAAATGTGCTCTAATGTTGTTAGTAAAGTTTGTGTGCCATGTCTTCTGTCTCTCTGTTTTTTAGTTTTAGTATTTATTTTTATTTTAATGCTGCTGTTGGACTGTCAAACATTGCTCTGCAATAATCGTCACTGACTCTAATGTTAAAATTACAAATGCAAATCATTTATTTTGCATGGAAAAGAATAGTCTGAGGAAGCGAATATGAGGATTGCCATTAATTTGATTCTCTCAGTGTTATTGTAATTCCCTATTTTAAGGCATAAATAGTTTCCTACCTCCCTTTCAGGTTTTTTTGTAAAGTTCCATACTTTACAAACTGCCTTTTCATTTCAAACTTTGAAATGTAATAACTGCAAGTTTATGTATTCAAAATGTGGGTGGTGAAGTCAATGTAAATGTTATTTTGCAGTTTTTTGAGGGATAGATTTTTGACTACAGAGAAAGACTTACCAATTCAAATATCTGATATTTACAATAGTAAGATAAATATATCTGAGTATTTGAAACCAGCTCCGATCAGTCAATGAGGAGTCCACTTTATTCTGGGATCAGTCTGACTGTTTTGAAGCAATTTTTCTCTGTGAAAAAGCTGTTTTTATATTATTCCAACTCTCAGCAGTCAATATGAGGTTGGCGTAACTTTGCGAGTCTGTAAAACTGAGAAACTTGTGTAAAACTTACAGAGAGCTTTGATCAGTGGATAATTTATGCATGCAATACAAGTACTGCATTGGAGCTCGTGACAGAAGGCTATAATTCACTTACATCGCCATAGATGTAAAAGAAATATCGGGAAGGATAAAAATGCTAATGCATCACTAGATTTACTGGTGAATTTGACACTCAAGTACCTCTGCCATGTTTTACGCCCCGGATCCTGCAAAGTTATAGCAAAATATCTTTTCTCCTATATTTGTTAATAGATATGTTGTGGTTGTTTCTGTGGGTACACAGAATTTGCATGGTGGCATAAAACAATTGCATTCCAGAAACACTATCTTGATGCGTCATCAGCATACTGTAGTATGTGCACATTTCTATTTTACCTGCACTGTTATGCTTATTGTGTTTTCTTCTTTCCTTTCCCTCATGCTGTCCCTAAAAGAGCCCTACAGAGAGACAAGTATGGGAGTCAAACTAAACATTGCTTATCAAATGTAATTGACTTTGGCTTTACTTTCTTTTCAGTCGGTGCTGACGAAGGGGTAATAAAAAAAAAATGTCATTCCCTTTGGAAGTAATATTACAAAGGCCCTCATCATTTCAAATAGACCTGTAAAATTCAGTTTAACTAACAACCTGATTATCACTGCTCACTGTAGTTTGCACTACTAGATGTGGAAAAAGACTTGAGGTATTTGCTAAATAAGCTAATCCAATTACAGTCAACATTCAGACTTACCTCCACATTTCATAAGGCACATCAATATAAATTGATCTGTATTCTTTGCAGTGAATATTGAACAGCAGTGTCTTTGTTCATGCACACATTTTTTTTTTTTTTTTTAACCATTCACTTTGATCAAGCCAATACACTTTCTTGAAGGTCTCAGAAATGCATCTTGTCAAATTTTCAAGAGGTCAGACTACAGTCTTGACACTTTTAACAAGCTGTACGGCCTTGTCCGAGGTCGTTTGAATTATCGTCAAAAAATTGCTTTGATGTTCATAAAATATGAAATCTACATGTTCATGCAACAGAGAGAACAGAAAGTTTCCATCCTTCCAGTGCGGTTTGATTCTGAAATACTTTAATTTGTACATATTTGGAGGGACGGCTAGTCGTGCTCACATGGATGTAGCAGACATCAATACATATTTTCTTCCTGTTATATTGCAATGCTCATATGGGACAATATGGCTGGGGTCCAAATGTATAGCTGGTTTGTGTTTTACTTCAAGTGTTAAGTGCATGGCTGTGATTTTTTGCTTTTGTTTGCTTGAACATAGTGCATAAGCTTAATGTTTTTGTGTTGTGGTTGAGCTTTGTGTTGTGTGTGTCGCACATATATCAATGTTTTCATCACTGCCATATAAATCAGTTAAGTTTAATATAAAAATGAAATTAGGCCTTAAAAATGCTTTTTGGTGGCAAGGTAAGTGTGTGTGTGGTGTTTGTATTTACAGTATAAAGGCTTTTAATGGAAACAGCGTGCTTTATGTCTTACCTAATCCTAATGATGGGTGTAATTTGTGTAGCTGTGGCAATTACATCCCATCAGACTTCACCCCTCTCATGCGCCTAATCTGCCCCCCAACCCAACCCATGTTTGTCATTCCAGAGGGAATCCTGAACAATGCCCGGGATACAAGTGTCATGGATACTCTACCACTGAATGGTAACCATGGCAACAGCTACAGCATCGCCAGCGCCGAGTACATGAGTGACTGTGTTCAGATCATTGACCGGGGCTATAACCACAAGGAGACTACCCTGGAAAAGAAGATCCTGAAAGAGCTCACCTCCAATTATATCCCTTCCTACCTCAACAATTCCCACGAGCGCTCAACCGAGCAAAACCGGAACCTAATGAATAAGCTGGTCAATAATGTTAGCAACGGCGGCAAGGACAGTGGCTACGGGATGGGCTTGGGAGTGGGGATGGGCATGAATGTCGCGCTGAGCTTAGATGACCACACCACCTTTGGTCCGCACCACGACGAAGGCCTGGGCCTGGAGTTAATCCGCGAGGAGTCTAATGCCCCGCTTTTGCCTCAAAGACCGCCCCCATCCCTGCAGGCGGTGGACAACCTTCACAATCACCTCCACCAGTCAGTGCCGCCGCCCCTCCCACTGCCCCACCACCCCTTCTCATCCGCCACCACTTCCTCCTCGTCTCGAAGGAGGATCCCCCAGGAGAACAGCGAAAGTTTCTTTCCCTTACTTACTAACGAGCACACCGAGGACGAGGGCTCGTCACCCAGCCACAACCACCAGAGAGACTCTCTCTACACCAGCATGCCCATGCTGCCCGGCCTGCCCGACGTGTCTGCAGAATCTGCTGACGGCTCCAAGGACGCCGGGGACGCCAAGAGTCCAGAGGCCAGCTCGGATGACGTTTACTACAAGAGCATGCCCAACCTGGGCTCACGTAACCACCTTCATCAGCTGCACTCCTACTACCAGCTAGGGCGGGGCAGCAGCGATGGTTTCATCGTGCCCCCCAACAAAGAGGATCTATCACCCGAGGAAGCCCACCAGGAGCCCTCGCACCTGGTCACCAGCCTATAGGCCCAAAAAAAGAAACCCACCAGTGTCCCTCCTATTACCGTAGTCCTCTTCTCTTTCCCGTGTCCCCCTTGTTCCATCAGTCGTTGGCAGTGGTAGCCTTTCTTTTTATTCTGTGCCCCGAAGACTGAGGCAGAGCAAATAACTGTACTCTCGCTGTTACTGACCACGAACAGGATAATAATAATTGCTACGATTGGGGGCTAATATGTGACTATTTGGTTAGACATTGCGGGAATCTGTTGATGTTGTGTTTCCCCCCCCTCGAACCCTGCGTGGTTTGGCGTGTTTTGTCTCAGTGTGAAAAGAGACAATTGCTCACACAGGATTTTTAGGTCTCAGAGATATAGTGTGACAGTCAAAAGGAACTGCATAGCCCCAAACTATACAAGTCTAAACTATAGACTTCACCAGAATAAATGGGGAATTTAAAAAAAAAGGACTATTTTATTATACTTCTGTATCCATATTGACTTTTTGAGAGATTTTCTTCCTCTTTGGTGAGTTGCAGCACATTTTGTTTGCTGAAGTGTCCCTTCAATGAAAAAAAGACAAAAAAAAAAAAAAAACACATTTTGAACAATTACCATGAAGGAATTATTGATCGTATGCTTTCAAGCATAGCTGTTCTTTTTTTCTTTCATTTTACTGTAATAACAGTTGTTAAAAGAGGGAGAAAAAAACTAATAAGAGAATTATGAAATATTTCTATGTAATTGTACAGATAACTAGCATTGCACATAATAGTATGCTTTTTTTGTTCCAGGCAAACCCTTTGTCTCTGTAAATGTAGTGGTTAGGAGCAATTTTGTTTTGTTGTGCTGGCCTCTCTGGGTTTCTGGTACCAATCTGTTTTTTGTTTTCCTCTTTTATCACTTTCCAAGAAATGACCATCGAAATAGAAACAAAATAACACAAAAAATATCACAACAAAACACTTAGTGTGCAGGCGTTTTTGTGCAACATATTCACCTTTGCTTTCAGGTCTATTATCTGTTTCCGTTTGTTTTCTTTTCCCTTTGTTTTTTTTTTTTTTTTTTTTTTTTTTTTTACTGTGTAGATAGCAAAACTCTGATTCAGTGATCGTCAATGAGACCGAATCAGTCCAAGTTAATCACGAGGTGTCCCTCAGAAAGGTTCATAGTGCATTGTGCAACTCTTAGCGGCATTCAGAAAACACTTGTGCTTCTCAGAAAGAGAACCAATTAAACATTGATGAGCACTATAGGCACTTGTACAAAAACGAAAGATGGCTGTTTTACTTATTAAAGAAAGAGCTTTTGGAGTGAGAAAAACTGGAAGTGTTTTTCTTTTTTCTTCCTCAAGGAGAAAATATATTTATTTATTTGTTTAAATAAACAGTAATAAAATGGAGGATGGAAGTAAGTTTAGTGGCACAGATAAGTTTTTATTATTGGCTATGATTATGGCTTCTTATTTATTCCTTTTTGTATTGGTTTCCTAGTTGAATGACATCATAACTAATATTTGTTGTAACAGTGAAACTTGTTTGCCAACAAATAAATTACTGATTAAGATTTATCACTTAGCTACGACAAAAGTTCTGGTGTTTTGTCTGGGTCTTGGGAACTCTTTTATATGGACAACAGTGAAGAACCTCTAAATGATGGAACGATCAATTCTTTTTTTTTTTTTAATTATCAGTTAATATCCCTCATTAGCCCTCTGTCCATTTTAGTGCCAAATAAATTTTGGCCCAGCAACAGTGGATGTGCTCTGTATGCTCTGGTCTGCTTTACAATAGAAGCAGTGATTTCATAAGCTGTAATAAATATTTCAATATCATTGCCGGTGTAACCAATGAATTCCTTGCAGATATTGTATGTTTAACATGAGTTTGACGAGCTGTGCAGGAGTTACGAAAAGAATCTCGACCGTTCATCCTGGCAGGGGCCAAGCGGAGAGGTAAGTATGCTCTGTGCTACAAGCTAACTTTTCAGAAAATGAAAGTGAAACTTGTCTTTAAAAAAAGTGTATAAAAACATGTCCATGCATGTGCAAATAGTACATATTAATTATCTTAGCAACACTTCTTCAATCCACCTTATACGTATTTCTATTGACGCAAGAATTATGAACCACCTGGGGCCAGAACAACTCCAACAACTTAAGTCACTTGATTCAATGTTAATATCAAAAATAGTGCTTAATGCAGGTTTTCAATATACTTGTTGTACTTAAGCTTATTGGAGGGAAATATTCACAAATTAGAAGTTGGTTTGATTGAACATTGCACAGTGAAAATGAAACAAATAATGAACAGGTAACAGGTAACAACACCCATTATTTCCACCCTGCACAGATAAAGTGTATTAAAAATGGGAATTAATGAGTGTGGTTCATTTAAATTCCCCCACAGGGCTGATAAATCCATTGTAATACTGTCTGATAAGCAGTCAAAACCTGTCTGAAAGCATGTATTTCTCGTACCCTGCCTACTTTACAGTAAGTATATCCTGCATGTAAACTATTGGAGGAAGAAGAGGCGAAATTTATCCCATTTCTACAGAGCTGGCACTTTGATTGATGGCTGAGTCATTGTGAAAAATTGCCAGAGATGTGTGGCTCCTCTTATTACAGCCTGGATCTTGCATCAAAAGACGGAGGGGGGAGGGACCTGCAGCTCCGGCACTTTCTCTAGCCCATATGCTCAAGCATGGATCTTCACTTAGAGATATGACTTGGGTGGACAGAAAGTGCTCTGGCCGTCACCGCTGCATCACTTTGACTGGCATTTGCAAACCCGGGCGGGTTCGTGAAATGTGCTGAAGATGTGACTCTGGCCCCTATCCACTTTATTAATGAGTTGTTACGCAAGCTCATAAGCCACCCCGGGGCCCTCCATGCTGCCCAGGAACATGCTTGCGTGGCACAATATGCCACGGTGAACAAGAAGCACTGCAGCTCACTCCCCATTGACCCGAGATACTTACAGTATAATGACACACAGATGTTTACTGGCACATAAAAAGATACAGATTGCAGTCAGCGTATGATATTTTGAAGTTAAAATATCCTTTATTGCTGCTGTTTACCCAGCTGAGAATATTCTGACTAGCACAAGTGTATATTGATTTTACTGGCTGGGCCATCAGACTTTAGATTGAAATCCTTAATTGCTAATGGTTTTCTGCTTACCTCCCTAACCACAAACTAAGCGTTGACATGTGTTCAATGTTCTTAAAGTAGAGCACTTTGTAGCCCCTACAGAAATAATCAATATACAGTATAGGTGCTAGAACTTTGTTTTGGAACCTGTTACACTCTCAAGATGTTTTAGTTGCGGTTAAATGATATTAAAGGAGCACACGCCCATCCTGAATATATGCATTCATTTCACAGGTTATCAGAGTGGATTAAAAACTAACATTTACACGCTTATGATGGAAGGAGTTGCTCATTCCAAGCCTCCCTGCGGAAAACATTTCATTCAACGATCCGTGTGAGTGGAGATATCCTTGTTGCTGACAGTTAAGGGTGATGTCCACTGCACCTGCATCCCCTCCCCCCTCTCTAACTCCCCCATCTCTTAACCCATGACTGATTTTTTTTTATCCTTAATATAAATGAAACTCCTCTAATATGTGTTTCACTTCAATTTTTTGTTCACTTTGGCGCATTTAAAATCCCACTATGTGTTCAAAACACATTTTTTGATATTTGTGCACAGTGAACAGATTCAACTAAGATTATATGATGTTTGTACATCCAGTTACACAGAAAAGATCCTTCGAGCAGTGTAGCACAGGAGGGGAAATGGTGTAGGGACGTTGCGGATGTGCTGATAACGACCAGTGTCCTTTTGTGAGCTGTCTGGTTGAGGAGATGGTATTGGAAAAGCGTTGTCTGCCATTCGTGTCAGCACATGTGGTTGTGATCGGCATTGAATATGTGTGTCCACGGATGGTTTGTGTGAGGACGTGAGTCTACATGTGCGCGCATACGAGGCGGGTGACAAATTAAAGGACAAAAACCTGAATAAATGAGTGGAGAAACATAACGAATGCAGATGCTTCCACACAGGTGCACTGCATGGTACAATTAAGCAGTTAACACCCAATCCTGCTCTGTGGCATGTATAAAAATGCTGAGCAGGTCCAGTTGATTCTGATTTTGTATGAAGATGGCAAGAGGAAAAGATCTGAGTGACTTTGAAAGAGGGTTCATTGTTGGGGCACGGATGGCAGGAGCTTCAGTCACAAAGACTGCTTAACTGGCTGGTGTTTCAATAGGAACAGTTACTAAAGTGACATCTGCATTTAGATCTATGGGAAACATCAGTAAATAGGGTCGGAAATTGAGGTCGACTGTGTGCATTTAATGACCGTGATGCTCGCGCATTAGTGCGATATGTAAGGAAAAACAGAAGAGCAACTCTTCCTCAGGTGACTGAGAATGTCAATGCAGGACGTGATCAGACTGTCAGCAGTAACAGTCCGTCGACAATTACATTGAGAGGGATATTATAGTTGGGTGGCAGTGCATAAACCCCTCATTACGAAGATGAAAGCACATTTGAGAGTTCATTGGTGCAACAACCATAGGCACTGGTCTACAGAGATGTGGGGAAAAAAAACGATATGGTCAGATGAGTCATCCTTCAGCAGTGCATGTGTGGCGTACACCAAGAGAACGGTACAGGTCTGAATGCTTGCCCCCTACAGTGAGGGGTTCTGGTGGCTCTGTTATGCTGTGGGGGGCATTTTGCTGGCATGATTTGAGTCCACTTGTCCCCTTAGAGGGAAGGGTCACTGCAAATCAATACGAAGTTGTTCTGAGTGATCACCTTTATCCTATGATGAAACATTTCTATCCTGATGGGAGTGGTCTCTTCCAGGATGACAATGCCCCCATCCATAGGGCACGAGGGGTCACTGAATGATTAATGAGTATGAAAATGATGATAATCATACGCTATGGCCTTCACAGTCACCAGATCTCAACACAACTAAACACCTATAGAAGATTTTGGACCGACGTGTTAGACAGCGCTCTCCACCACCATCATCAAAACACCAAATGAGGGAATATCTTTTGGAAGAACGGTGTTCATCCCTCCAGTAGAGTTCAGAGACTTGTAGAATCAATGCCAAGGTGCACTGAAGCTGTTCCAGGAGCACATGGTGGCCCACCACCTTACTAAGACACTTTATGTTGGTTTTTCCTTTAATTTGTCAGATGTCTATGTGCGAATGACAGCTAGTGGCTATAGAAACACCTGCTTCTCATGTGAACAACAGTATGTGAGAATTTCAGATGCGATATATAAAATGGCACATTTCATATCTCGTCCCACTAGTGAAAAATCAATGGCTGAATGCCTGGCAGAATTCCAAATGAAAGGTGAATCAATGTCATCTCCAGCTTTGTGTATTGGGACAACTTGACAGCCTTAGCACATAAAAGAAATACCTCTCTGGCTTTTTCAGTCAAGATAACATTGATTTAAGATGGGGAGGGGTGGGGGGAGGGGGTGTCAATGTTTGCCACTTTGGGGCCCAAAGTGTTCAAGACTTTGGGCTGTGGTTGTACTTGAGAAACTTGGGTCAGTACTGCTACAACTTAATGTTACTGATAAAAAAGGTCACAGAACCTGGTAAAACCTTCCATCATCATCAAACATATAATTATCAATGATGGGTTTATCAATTTATAGGCCTTGCAGTTGTAGTTTTGAATATTTCAAATGAGAGTTGTGTGTGTTTGTGTTGTTGATCTCATAGATTCTTGTTGGCATATTAAGGTGCACATATTGTGTGTACTTGGATTTAAAAACCACCTCTCTGACCGTGTGCCAAGTATGAATACTGCAAAGCTGGCTGACCATAGCCCCAGTCTGTCCATGCCCATCGTCCATGTTACTTCACTCTGTGGTGGTCGGACGGTGTCGACCCTTTCCCTACACCCCCATGTCATCACAGACACTACATGGCCATGAGGCATTTTTATAATATGCTGGTAGAGAGGCAGAGAGTGTATACTTACTCTTTAATTTTGATTACTGCACATTTACTAATGAACATTTAATGTTACGGAGAAATATTAAAAATTGAAACTATTTTTAATTGCTTTAATTATTTTGGTTTATTAGATTCGCTTGCAGCCTGAACTTGATTGACACTTACCGGTTATTGCTTGCACCTGTTAGGGTGGAACAAATTACACATCTATCATTTATCTATCATTCTTTTTAGTAGTCTGTAATCTGTGTTGAGAGCAATCAAGAACGAAAAATTAGTGGTATATTCTTAAATTAGTATAAGAACCAACCAACACACACACACACATATATATACATATATATATATGGATATAGATATAGATTTTTTCCCCCATCCATTTCATTTTATGACTATGGAAGAAAAAAAATCTTCCACCTGTCATGGTCGTCCTGATGAGGCTGTTATTTTATGAAAGTGTTGCAGTAGCTTTAGGTTGTATATAGCCTAAACAGCTTTTGACATTTTAACCTGTTCGACTAGTGTATCTGCTCGAGAAAGTTGGTCCCAGAACTAAATTTAATTTAACCAATATTTCTGCTGGATTATGTCAATCGACCCGCTTTGCTGTCAAATAACAGACAAGTGGACGATGTCTCACAAATTCTTTACTGCAGAAATGGAAGATGGGACTCTGACAGGCGACCAAGAAATATGGAAATACAATGTCATGTTAAAAAGATGGCTAACCGAGCTGAAAAAGGCAGCTATCGTTAACATTCAGAGAAAATCTGTGGAAAAGTGGCCCCCGCTTCCATGAACTTAGTACCTGGCTGTATGGCTGGAAAACACAATGAAGCATATACTCCAAAACACGTTACCTGGACAAAACACATAAAGGTGAGACGTATGCTTAATTGAAAGTAAGTTACTTTCAATAGCTGTTAATGTTAGCCATGTTAGAGTTTGACATCAAGGCCGAAGACTGCTGAATTCAGTAAGTGCAGTGAAGAGCAGGACAAAGCTGCTCAATTTACATTCCACTGCTTTATTTTGTCTATTTGTGATATTGAATAAACGGGATTTCATTCAAAAGTGACAATACATATAAAGTAGGCTATATATAAATATAGCATAATATAAGCCTATAAATATGGGGGCATGCCTTATTTATTCTTACCTTGGAGCCATTATACTAATGTTAACAGCTCATAGAGAAGAAATTTAACCCTTAAGTAACCTCAGTATGAACACTGCTTGTACAGAGGCCTAAAAAGGCAAAAGTCAGCTGTGCCCAAATTGCAGGTGCGTCAAAACATCAAAACAAGAGCAAAATCATTTTCAGTGATCTTTGGAAAGTGCAAAAACTAAGTGGAAAAAAATAAAACAGAAACCAGAGTGGAAAAGAACAGCAGTTAGTTAGTTGAGTAAGCAGTATGAAGCTCATAAATGATTTACAGTGATTAATTGTTTGGTCTGAAATAAGTTAGAAAATAGTGAAAAATGCCCGTTACAATTTCCCAGAGCCCAAGTCAATACCTTTAAATGTCTCTCTGTCGAAAACTAGACTGAATATCTTATCGTTTGCTATCATAGAAGAAAAACATCTATAAATATTCACATTTGAGTAATTGAATGATTAATCAATTATCAACATTGTTGCCAATTTCTTTTCTTTTGCTCATCCCCGGTACATCACTCTCTATCATAAAACCCACTCACAGCTGCCCTTGTCACTTGTTGTCACTTATAATTACACTTCATCCTGCTCCATCACAGCATTGTTTTATGACAGAAGGGATAAGCAGCAGAACCCTTGGTACCCCTTTAAAGTCTGACAGTATTATAACACCTGCCCTCCCGGGAGGGGCAAACAGGGCCTTCATGCCACGGGCAAACAGGTTACGTGACATTCACAAGAATCCTCTGTGAATTCATTTGGAAGATAATTTTCAGTGCAGAGGCCACCAGAGAAGGAGCACACTAGTCGGGGAAGGCAGTAATGGCTGTCCAGGGAATTTTGAGAGTTACTGTAGGTCACAGAGATAGTGTGCTATACATACCCAGAAAGGCCACTGCAGCATGATGTAGTTCACCTGTTACTTAATTCTTGTTATGGTCCCAATGGTCTCAGAGCTCTTACATCCCTCCAGCAGTAGTCTTGTTTACAGTCAGTCTGTACTTGAGATGGTGCACCATGTTAACCTTTCAAATTTGAGATGGATCTCAGACAGTGAGGTTCTATAATACATTTATATTGTGTTTGGATTACATACTTTTTGAGCTGTGGTTAAAAACTGTTTTTCAAATGTTTTTTTCAGACCTAATATACTGTCAGTTCTGCAAAAGCAAAAATAACAAGTGTTTGTATTGAAATGTTTGAATAGTTTGTTACTGTTACATATACATATATATACATATACATATATATAAACATATATATTCTATGGTTAATTTGAGCCTGACACTTTAAGCCTATTTTCTGAAAATCTGGCATATCTCTGGCATGGCATTTTGCTGTTAAAAGCGGCCTCTTTTAATAAAAGAACATGCTTTTTTCAAACACTTTTTGTAAAAACAAGTTACTGAAAAGATGTTTCAAGTGATGTTATTGATTCACTCTAGTGAATTATCCACTTACGGAGCAACTGGAAATTCTTGCAAAAATGTTGTTTGAGTTGTTGTATTTAATCAGATTGATTTAACCCTACAGTCAAAACATATATTTAATGATTTACATATTTTATACTATGCTTAAAAATGAAAGTACTACACTAATAGGAACGACTATATTTTGGCCCATATATCCCACAGTTTGTATTGTTCTTGTGTAAGTGGATCATGCTTCTAGTGGCGGTATACAAAGGTCATTTCGGTGGGTCAGCGATACAAATTTTGTTGTTGCAAGGTTGTGACAACCATAATGACACAGTCATTATGGTCTCACACACCTCTAGATGAATGATAAAAATGTGGCGATAAAGGTAAAATAGTTCTGTCTCCGAGCCAGATGGCATGCAGTGATGATGTCTGGCTCGCAGTCAAGGTGGACGGCGGACGAGCCAGTATTCTGACAAGCCAATAGATTCTGCATTCACCATTGCGCCCATCCATCCCACCTCTATGGCCAATCAACAAAGATAATCTTTTGAATTAAGAGAAAAAATCCAGGGTGAACACTTTGATGAGATAAGTACCCTTTGTCAGTGCAAGCAATGGTATTTTAATTAAATATATGAACACATGGTCCTGCCCCAGATGCTCAAGTCTAAACAAAGATAGCATCATCTAATCAAAGCCAGGCCCAGAGTGTTTCAAGGGCAGAATTATTTTCTATTAGGGCCCCTCTCCTCGGGGATTGAGCCAATTTTCTTTATTATGATAGAATCAGCATATTGTAGATTGAATCTGGCGATAGTGTCACGGCAGAGTAGGTGTGCTGGTCCCAGATGCACTACAAGCATCTTAAAACCTTAAAACATACAGGCTGTGAAGGAATTTTCCATATAACCAGCTGTCTGCCCTTCTTTGGGTCAGGCTGACTTCTCTATCTGGCTGTTCCCATGGGAACCAGGATTCATCCATTTCAGGTTGGTGATTTTGTATTAATCAAATCTCTGGACAAAGTGTCTCTGTCTCCAAGGTGGAAAAAGGCCATTCCAGGTGCTGCTGACAACAGCGTCACCGGCAAAGGTCAGAGAGAGGGCCACCACATGGGTCCATGCCAGCCACTGCAAGCGGGTGCAAGAACCAGAAGAGGGATTTCCACACATCACAACAGACCATAGCTGTGTAAACATAGCAGAGTAGCTGAGTAATTTCGCATGGCCAAGCCCCTGACTGGGTGAGACTCCACCGTTTCCCAAATAATGAAGGAATCTGCTGAAGTGGCCGCACTCAGGACCGAGCCGAGCTGTTCCCAGACTACACAAAAGGACCGATGAGTGAGCACCGAAGTGCTTAGCAGTGAACCAGTGGTTTGGGAGCCTGGGATACCGCTAACACTGAAAACATCACAGCTGATGAGGTCCACTGACTTGCACAGGGGAGTTTCAGATCTGTAGTACTCGTGGAGAATTGAAAGGACTGTACATACGAACTGACCCTTACCTCTCACCTACACGATAGTAAGCCATATTTAAATATACAGGTCAGGCATCCAAAAACGTAGTCCTCCATAGATGTGAACAACTAGGGTTACATGTTACATTTACATTACATTTCAAAAGAGAGGGTGGGAAATAATTGGAGTTAGAGTCGGACTCATCGTTGTTTGGACAAATCACCTGCTGTTACCGCTTGCAGAATTTTCCAATTGGGCAAGAGAACAGAGAGATCACCCTCACGTGGTGGCCCCATGTTTTAAATTTACAAAAACCGAGTCAACACTGGATTGAAAATGGAAAGAGTAGGTAGAACTGCATTAGGATGTAGCCCCAGAACTACACTGTGTATTCTTCTTGATCACCACGTTAATTCTAAGAAACGCTGTTGTGGTTCTCAGAAGGCAAACTGCAGGAACCAGAAAATAGTATGCACCTGAAAAGAACACTACTGCTATTCAAGTTATTCAGCAAATGGTTAAAAATAGTGATAATGGTTTGGAGTTGATGTATGATGACCCTCCAAGGATTCAAAGATTGGGTTCCACCGGGTAATATTTTTGATGAAATGATGAATGAAGCTGTTTAAAACCGAAATGTCGAAGGAAAAAAAACAAACAAAAACTAATAGACGGATGTTGATTCATGAGTGTGTCCTTACAGGATAAGAGGTAATCATACTCTAACTGCAGGACATAATTTTGAATTTTGCCGTGTGTGTTTTTTTTTTGGCTTGTTACTGATTTATTCTTATAGTTAAATTTGCTTGCTGATGCAATAATAATTTAGTTAATCATATGTTTTACTAGACTGCAAGTAGTCCTAGAAATGCATATTGTTTGTTTTTTATTTTGGTTTATTTTGGCTTTAATCATAAATTCAATTCAATCTAATTAAATCATGTATTCAAATATATTTTCAACCCATATGCATAGTAGTATGTGCTCACATGGATGTACGTAACTTTTTGTACATATTTCAGATGATCACTACATATTCCAATTACTAGAACCACCAGAATCATTAAGTAGTTTTGAATCTGATACGTTATTTTGATTGATCATTCACCGCCACATATTTGACTTATGTGAAATATTATTAGTATAATAATATATTATATTATTACTATTCTCAGACTTGGGGAAAATGGGTGAATTGAGATGTTTACTTTCTTTCTATGGTGTTTTATTAAGACTCATTTTATTCTGTTTTGATTTGATGAATTAAGAAAATATCTTCATATCTCTGATTAGATGGATCGGCGTTAACATGTCTAAGGGTTAAATATTTAAGATTCACTAAATCACATTACTACACTACATTCATCACATTATTACATTACATTAATTCTATATTACGTTGTTAATTCTTAATTGTTATATAATCTATTCATATTAATCTGTGTATGCTTTGATCTTGAGGATATTATGATCATTACTGTTGATCTTACGATCAACAAGGGGGAGTTGTGAAGGAATTTTCCATATAACCAGCTGTCTGTCCTTCTTTGGGTCAGTCTGACTTCTCTATCTGGCCGTTCCCATGGGAACCTGCGCTAAAGTAAAAAAATCTTACAGCAAAGTCTCTTCTTATGTTATGGCCAAGGCAGTCTCCTACGCAGAACCCTTATCGGAACGGAGTGAAGAGTTTAATTAGGCGTTGGTGACCCTGCGCAAAATACCCCAGAATCCGGAGATGGTTTCGGCCAGGTATATTTAAGATTCTCAAAAATATAATTCCGACCTGATGGAAATTACTGAGGATGCTCACCGTTTATGACTCATATCCTGATCAGATCTACCTCCAGATTGGAACCACTTTGATACCACTGGAATTTGCATTTCAGATATGACCTGCAGTCATATTTTGAAGCACACAAAAAAGTAATTTCCTAAAGTAAATTACTTCTATGTCTTGATTCATCAACGTTAATGTCTATTAAGAGGAGGATACTTTCATATATAAATGAATCTTATAGTGAATATTCCATAATATGATTAAATCCAACCAAATGCTTTTATTCATGCCATGATAGCAGTTTGGATTGAGACCACTGCTAGAATCTAGAGCCAGTTTACTCCTGAACTGTATGATAGTAACACTCTGACATGTTTTTTTTCCAAAACTTTTCCCCCTAAGAGCTATAAAAAAAAAAGAAAAAGAAAAAAAGAGTTGTATTCAATTTAATTTCAATTCAGCTCACCATTTAAAAAAAACAAGGCTATAGCCCAGAATTTAGTTCTCAGCATTTCTATTTAAGTGGAACATCTCTAATAAAGGTTATATATATAAAACCTTTATTAGATTATATTCAGTATTGAGAGTGTAGAGCAGACCAGACATCACCCAACCCCAAAAGCTTCTGTAAAATCACCAAAACCTTGTTTCAAAGTCATCCCACCCCAACACAAACAGTAAGAATCATGAAACACAGAATAATAATAGCATGCCTAAAACATTTAACAGACTGACAAAGCAAAAACTTTGAAGCAAACAGTGCAAACTGTCAGGACTCACATCTGAACTGGATTTGTTTTCATGTCTCCAGAGGCACAAAGGAGTGTTTGTCATTTTAATGGAGCCTTGTCAGTCTTTTGTAGCGCAACTTTATCATCAGTCTCACTTGGTACCAGCTCACCACGCGTCTACGGCCTCATGAGTTTACCTCTCAGCGTTTGAATTCTAGCTGAGCATGCTTCTCCGAGACCAATTTTCCTGGACTGCCTCAAATGTGTACCTCCAGTCCTTTGGATATTCAATGTTGAGAGTGTAGAGCAGACTGAACATCACCCCCAAAAGCTGTTGCAAAGTCAAAAACTACCTTCCAACACAACAGCTACCTCAACAGCTGTCCCAGGGTCTGTAGGTCCGTCCAGTCGCTCCTCAGGCCAACTGTCATCGCTCTGATACATGGCTCCACAGTAGTATCCCTCTGGTTTGCAGTGTTGTGTAATAAATATTCTCAAGGTTTCAACAGTATGGTCAACAAGGTCAAAAAGAGGGACTTTGGCACTCCATCAACTTCCATTGTAAGCACATCATAAAGGGATCTTCTAACCCCACAAAGTAAAACATATTTGGTTACAATTTAGTTGTCAAATGTTTTATGTTCTGTACAACAAAGAAATGTGTAAAGGTGAAATCTTCATACAACCAAAGCAAATAAATATTGTGTGTGTGTGTGTGTGTGTGTGTGTATAATTTTTGTGATATCTTGTAAACTTAGCCACATGACCAAGGTTAAAAGGGTGTTTATGATCTAATTTATTTCAGCAAGAGAATAATTCAGTTTCAACAGAGAACATGATCACATTTTAATTTGTTCATCAAGGCTCTCAAGGAGAATCTTCATATCCTCCCCAACAGTGCCTCCTTTCTATACTGAAAATTATTTCCAGGATTTCACAGGATTTAACTGTGATATTTCACACTATAATACTGTACTCTGAATGTTACAGTGAAACAAAGGCGTGGACATTACACAGGAGATTACTGTGACCAAAAATTTGACTTTGAACCTGATTGCACAGCATTGTGGGATTGACATTGTCAGTTGGGACTTTGGTTCAGATACGGTGAGTAATGAATTCAGGTTTGTTCTCTAACTAATTGACAGAGTTTGTGATCCGATAATGTAAATTATTTTACCCTGTAACTTAACTAGCATTAGCTGTTTGTCATATGTGTATTTTTGAAGCCGTAGTGAAGAGTTAGCACACGGTGATACGGTAGCTAAACTAACTGTTTCTCCTGATAAGGGACTGTTCGTTATTTATCAGAGGGAGGGGGTGGCTGGGGTGTGACTTGATTTTGAAATTTTTTTTTTATCTTGACCCTCCCTGGAGCTACAAATATTTTTCCTTGAGCCTCCCTGACTGACTGGGGGAACATGCATGACCCTCCCTCCACTATAAATAACCCTATATAACCATATTTTATTATATATATATATACCAAAGGTAGGTAGTATTGGAGAAAATAAAAAACAAAGGCTGACCTTTTCAACTATTACGTTTAATAGTGAACCGTAACTCTTAAACTTTGGCCCTCTGACCCCCCTTACCGACCCAACTTACTGTGGCCTCTCCTGTAGTACTGCAAAAGTTATCTATGACAATTCCAGCTCTGAAACAAAAATAAGCCACTAACTTAGTCCAGCCAATGTAACGAGCAAACAGCACGAGGGGAGTGAGACTTATCACCAAAACAGACAGTTAATTTCTTAAGCAAAGTGCAAATCCTCCTTACAGATAATCACATCCTCACACAAACTGTGTGCACTTCAGCAGAATATGGGTGCATGACAGCCACTCCTACCACACAAAACCAACAAAGTCTAATAAGCCTACACATCGCACACACACACACACAGCGTGCACACAGCCAACATTGGACATGTGCATATTAATGACCGTTTTCCCAAATAAATCGTAACGTACACAACAGTGGCAGCAGCAGCCAGAATGATATCAGTTGGCACAGCGGCCGTTACTAGATGTTAAAAACACATTAAAGAAAGTTACTTGAAAAAGAAATCCTGGAGTTGAAAAAAGCCTTTTGGTTTTCTGCACCAAATTCTACAACGCCACTCTTGCCACTGAAATTTGGCGGCAGATCGGACCTCAATTTTTTTTTTAAACAATTTATCCACCATTTTACAGCCACAACAGTAGTGAAGGAGTAGGCTACAGCGGAGCCAATGACGTAAGCACGCCAGCAGTTTTTAGTTATTACTCTCACTGCCAGAAGGGGGAGACAAAAGTCTCGCACTCCAGCTTTAAATCATTATCATCATTAAAAAAAACATCTTAGTCAGTACTTGGGACAAGGCCCCATATTCTTCTTCAACTTATTTTTAATCACAGTGTCTGGAGCTGATACAGGCTTTGATCGTTCCTTACGTCACGTTCAGTAAAAAAAATTAGTGTGTGTACGTGTGAGCCAAACACATTCATAATGCAGTGAATTCAAGCCAAGAGAGCACACAAATGGGCCGATAACACTAGCGGTGCTTTTTATTTTTATAGTGCTGTATTGTTATGTAATGCATTTTAGAGACTATGCGATGGGACATTGCTGATTGATTGATTAATGTTGCAGCACAGACCATAGTCTCTTTTAAAAATCCTTTCTATTCAGGAAGGCTTCTTCATCTCAACTCTACTACTCTTACTATTTTCTTTATGTTGTGTGATCTATGTTATTAATTCTGTAGCGCTTTGAGTTTCACTATGAATGAAAAGCGCTGCACAAATTAAATGTATTAATATTACTATTATGGTGATTGATTCTGCATGTAGACAATTTTGGAACACTTCTTTGATGAATATAAAGTTGTCACACAGTTGTCATGGTATAACCAATGCTGAATGTTTTTTTTTGTATACAGTTTATGTTGACAAGATGTGCAAATTCATTATTTTATTCTTACCTCTGCCTCTGTTATCATATTTTTGACAGGCCTGCACCTTTTAGGTCCAATGATTGCCACATCCTGGTATATATTCACCTATAATCTTATCTCCTTTATTATTTCTGAGCATATCCAGTGGCATACCTTAGTACTTTAAATAACAGAATGCATTTCTCCTACCTTCTAAGCAGCCAATGATGTCCATTCATTTTTGTAACTCATATAAATAACGTCAGACTTGAAACTTGCTTGGGTTTGGTAATACATCAGAGTGATGAACGTCACGCCTGCTTTTATTGTTCTCAAAGTTGTGTAATTGTTTATTGGTATTACAGTGCTGCTTTTTTTTTTTTTTCAAATGAATCTCCACTTAACTGCAGTACTGTGTAATAGTAACTTTAACGAAAATAAGAGTGGACATGAAGTTCACTGTAATCGATTACCTAACTCAAGCAAGTGTCAGGTCTGCAAATTGATTTTTGTTTAATGAATGGAAATCAACTGCTGCCAGTAATGCAACTGATACTGTATTATAGCTACAAACTAACTTACCTTGTCATGGTGTGCTGAACCAGCGAAGAGAAATGACACACTGGCACATTAACCTGATGACACCAGACCGATTTCTTGACAATACTTAAGACTCATACAACAGACAAATATAAAGAAGTCTAAAGGATTTATATCAAGCCGTGAGTCATAGTCATCCGTCTGCTTTGAAAATAAATGCATTTATAGATGCTCAGTGGAAAAACCAAAAGGGAGCAAGTCAGAGAAAGACATTTTTTTACAAGACAAAGGGCAGCAAACACAATCAGTTTATCTAAAATCTGCAGGACTTTGCTTTTGTATCAAAATGTCATGGGACTGTGAGTCAATAACTCACATTGAATGACTGAGGGAGAAGTTGTGGTTTCCTTTAATGAAGCAAGAAAACAGTTTATCTGGCTAGATTGACCTTAGGCAATTACTTTAAGCGCAATCCTCAATCAATAAAACACTAGTTCTGGTGGGAGTGCGCGTGTGTGTGTCTGCATGTGTGACACGCAGTGTTTTCTTTGGTCGATGTAACACAACGGATTCTATTATAGTTATATACAGTATTTTTCCTTTTTACAATATATGACCTCCATGTTTTTGTATCTTAAAGATGTTCAAGTATTCCAAACATACCGGTAAAATAGGACACAGTAGAGTTGCTACTTAGTTTTCAGTGCGTACCTCTGCTGTCACCTTAGTGGATAAGTGGTCCAAGGAAACTGACAGCATTTTAAAGCTGAGGTTCCTGGCCTTTAGTTATGTAAAATGTATTGTGTAAATAAATGTTTTGTGTAACCACAGTCAGTTCTGAGCAGCAGCTGTCAAAACTAAATGCCCACTGGCTCTTTTAAGAGAATATAGATAAAAGTGACCCACTACAAATAAGCTTTTTTTTTTCTGCTCGGGGTGTGCAGTGGCACAAAGGTAAAATAAGAAATCACATCGCAGATGAATATCTGCACAATGGCCCTTTGTTCTGTATGCCGGGATGACCTTGTAAGATCTAAATTCCAGATACAGTATAGAGAGGATGCTCCAAATTAAAGCTTTGCACAGGAAATGGAACTGTCAGACAGTGGAAAAGCCAGTTTGTAATATAGTTTTTTATGCTGAGGGTTTGCTTGTGCAAATGTCAGATTTAATGGTGGTTATTTTGCATGAAATACAGTATTTGCAACGGAGGCTATACATTTTTGCACTTAGCAAGCTGTTATCAAGGTGATTCATTGTTGGGAGCCACAGATGTATACTGTAAATATAAATTATATACACGACAAAGTCAAAACTACACTGATTTTAATAATAAATGATGAAGAATATGTTGTTGTGATGCACTGTGCAGCAGGGATACAAGAAAATTAAACATAATGTAGCAAGAGGAACTTGAGTGGTGGCATGGCAGATACATTTTCTGTTCAGTGAGTGGCATTTTTTTTCCCCAATATTGGTTGTTATTTATATAACACAGTCTACATGTTCCACATATTTATGTTCTTGGTCTCACTACTATAGGAGGGCCCTAATATTAATATTCAGCTTCAGCAGCACGGTTGTGTCTGACAGACTCATGTTTTCTGTTGACTTCTGGGATGAATTATTTTTTTTCTTCACAATCCTCTAATACATTTCTAATAATATAATATTATTCTAAGCTGCCAACTGCTAAATCAACCAGTTAAATAATAACATAATGAATAAATCATGAATACATTAAAGTTATAAGTATATACAGTGAAGAATATTTTGCTTATTTTTAAGAGTAACTTAACAAGTCTGTGTTTTTTGAGGTATGTTCTGAGCAAGGACAGAATCTGAGTTTCATTTTCTCCTTCAGCTTATATGTATATTTATTTAGACCATTGCATTGAACAAGCTTAGTCTTTTTCATCATCAGCTCTCGAGTTCACACTTACACTGTTCTGTTTTCGTGTTCTGTCAGCTTGTCAGGTCGCGCCTATCCTGTTTGACAGTGCCAATAAAGTATGTTCGAAACCAAGCAGGCACACTGGCAGTGACATTTTTCACGCCATGTTTGTATTTTCGCGCTTTGAAATCAAAAGCTTAAACCACTTGACAAGTTTTGCAGCGGCAGGTTGCCACACGAGCCCCCCACCTCTGCTGAAGTACATTGATAGTAGTTCTGGTGTCTTACTAGACAGTTTGGACATGATGTCTTTCTCACAACGGATCTTGGGGCTTCTAGAGTAGATATCCTAGCGTGGTCTCTAGATATGCTGTCAAATCATGAAAGTGTATGAAAGATACCAAATGTGTCAGATGCCCATTTCTGCTCAGTCTGTTGCTCATTTTAGTTTTCACTGCTGAACACCCTCTTTATATGCCAAATTTTGTTCAGTTGGAAACATTATTTTTTTTTGTCAGGCCACTTGCCAATCAGAAGACATAGAGTAGTGTTGTTAATCAGTCCATGTGACAGGTAGTGTGCCCTCACCACACAATCCATCCCACAGCACACCGCCCTTCCCATGTTATTGTGACATCTGTGCAACTGCCATGACCTAAAATTGTCTCTTGAGGTATGAGTTTGACTCAAAATCCCCCTTCTTCCATCTAACTTAAAGTAATGGCCCCAATGCTTACCAAGACCTATTTCAATTCAGAACCGCAGCTATTCATTTATATCTGATATCACGGACAGTTGTGGTATTCTCTTCCCAGGAGGGCCTAACCAAGACAAGTCTCCCAAGCCTTTGACAATACACTACTTCAAATAGATCATACATGAGTGAACCAAATAGCCTTGTCTTGGGAACAATTTAAGGCAACAAATGACCCACTGGATGGAAAGTCTACTTCTCTCTCTTATGCAGTCTTTCCAGGTATTATATCTTTGAGGAAAATACAGCTGTACTTCTAGCCACTCTGTTTAAAATTCTTCAATATATACAGTACCATTCAAAAGTTTGGACACACTTTCTCATTCAAGGGAACGGGAAGGTGTGTCCAAACTTTTGACTGGTACTGTAGATTTATTCCAAAGTTCAATATATACAATTTTAGGAAATGCAAAAACTGATACCATGTAATTATCATAAAAATGACTTTTTTTAAAATGACTTTTACTTGTATACTAAATAAAAACATGTAATTCTTTATCTTCCTGTCAGACAGGTCATGTCCTCCATCCTCTTGAGGACAAATTGAATCTAAAACTCAGAACCTCCATAAATGTCATATAGTACATTTCATGCTGTAGCAAGCCTGGCAATGTCCTCTATATGAGTGATGACTGAAATTAGTATCTAACTAAATCTGCAATAAGCTCCTGTATTAGGATAAAGCTCCCATAGGACAAATGATGTGACTGCATTAAATTAAGTGAGCCTTCGGATGCCATCATATCACCCAGAGCATCTGTGTCTGTGTTTCCATAATTATGCATGTCCCACTAAGAGAGCTTTAAAGGCAATCTATGCCATTGCTCATTTAGTATTCCTGCACAAATAGTGTCAATTAAGTGTAGTTCCCAACAGGCCACCTAGACGGTGAGTGGATTGATTAAATTGCACATTTGAATGCATTTTTTTATTGTTTGTTTGATGTACTGGCAATGAAATTATAAGCTAATTCAGTCCTTTGACATCTCTCCTAGTAGATGCATTCTAGACATTGTAAAGCAAAAATGCAATGTTTGTTTATTTTTTTTTTTTATTATACTGTCTTATAGTGTCAGCACCTTGACATTTGGAGTGGATCAGATATGGCTGTTGCTTTCTATGTAGCCATAAACATTAATGCCAAATGTGTTTACCGTATATTGTGCTGTGCCGTATTGCATTATGATTCCAATAACAATATCTTAGTGCTTAACGCTGCTCGTGGAAGCTGCAGTGGTGCTGAAAATGAAACAACTCTTGAGAAACCTGTTTACAGTTTTTTTCCTTTACAAAAATTCAAATCTTTTCACTGGTTGCAGTTTTCTTCCAATGATTATTGTGTAGTCAGACTTTAGTGGTTAAAACAGTAGACAAATGATTTTAGCACTCATGTCCTCATATTGTGCGTTGGCTACTATTGCCAGTATACGGTACGGTTTTGTTTTTACTTAACCATATGAATCTTAAGAACTGAGCTATTGAGCCAGTTGACATTTTCAAAGTTTTACCCTTGTGGAAGTTTCAACTGGAGGTGTCCATTATCCAATATCACGTAATAAATAATTCATTCCTGTGGTGTTCTGGGTAATTTGTCTGTGAGTTCAGGGTGGCACCACGCAGACATTAGAAGGCAAGCATCCAGCTATAATAAGTACAACTTCATTGAATTCTAATCTGTCATTCCTCCACCAAATGTGACCATTAGTGGAAATGGATAGCTATTTAATTGTCTTGCTGTGGCTATACCTCAGCGCTTTCACTGACAGAAGTGTCTAATACCTTGTTGAATTACCTCCTCCGCCGTATTTTGATTTGAGCTCCACATTAAATTCCTCACCTTTTTGTACGTCTCTTTCTTGGCTCTCTTATCTCTCTCCCTCTTCCTGTTTTTCCTCCTTAGGATTATACAAAGGTATGATTCACATGTGAGGATTAATACTCTCCTTCAGGGACACTTCTCTTTGGCCAGCTCAAAGGATTTAAGGTGAGCTATGCCATGCCCATATAGTGAAGCACATTTTTCTCAAGTATATTGATAGTCAGTGGGCTGATCATCAAAGAAAGTAGGGACAGTTCACCTTATTTTGTAGGCAGCACTCCATATAGTTTATAGCTGTTGTTTTTTATATTTATTCAGTCATACAGCTAATGCTTCATTTATATGCAATGTCATGTCTCCATGGTGTCTGCTAGGAACAATGAATGCAATCATAAGCCTGCATGATCTTAATTATTAAAACTCCATATTCTTTATTAGCTTAATAGATCTGGTTCAGACCCTGGCACTTTCCAACACATGAAGCCAATGAACAGTTCATCAAACTGACCGATCCGGAAAAGGAAACGGCGTTTAGCAGTGTGATTAATGGGGTCAATATGCTGCTAACGGGGGACACTAAAACATGTCATTTTAATCATGGCAATGCTTGTGGGAGAGACAAGAGCAAATGATTTCATTACCATTTTTGAGCATCTTGCTGCACTGCGTAAAAAAAGAAAGGAAAAATCCTCCAGCCCTGCAGCACTGTGTAAGGATGCCAGGGACAAAGACTGTTGAGCAGTGAGCTCAAAGGGAAGAATGTCTGTCATTTCACATGGCTGTTCCCCCAGAGAGTGGAGGCATAATGGCAGAGAGTGTACAGTGTTTTACTCGGGAAACAGCATGCCATCAGTGTCAGAGCTTAAGTGAACTCTGCATTTTTTATAGGCTGTCATGTTTTGACAGTGAATCTAGGGATGTAGGTTTGATAATGTGTCTTTGTGTGTTTTGACACAAGTTTCCGCATAGGGCACTGATTAGGCAAGTCCATGGCTAATATAACTGCATTGGAAAAATGTTTTTGTTCACAGGCCGCCTGGCAGAAATGGCAGCTCGTCCAAGCACTGGTGTATTTGTCACAAGTAATTAATTTTTCTCCCATAAAAACGCCCACTGGGATGATGGAAAAGGTGGGTTCATTAACCTTCCTCACCCAACCTTCCTGTGGCACTTTACAATGTATTGGTTGCTGGTTCCTCCAATCGCCCGTAGCAGAGAATGTGCTGGATTGAAACACTTTCCTTCCAAGATGGCTGTTTTGCTTAGGGAATAAAAAGGATTTGCTTGGCGGCTCAGTCCAAAATTTCTAGATGCTTTTACGGCACTTTCACACTCCCTACTTCTTCCCTTGCCGAAGACACATCAGAAGACATTTTGGAACCCCCCCTCCCAAACCATGTGTCTTTTTTCCTTGTCCCATCCTCCCTCCCCAGTTTCTCCCTATTCCCTCCCCTCTGTCTCTCTCACTGCCACCACTCAGCCTACCCTCCCAAGTGCTTGGGTTGGATTTTGAATCACTTTTTTCACAGTTTATTTCAAATTGACATTTCATGGAGCTTAATCTCCAGGGGGGAACAATGGGTACATTCCATCACACAGAGAGATATGAAAAGCCCTAGACCTTGTGAATGGGAAGTGAGAGACAGAATAAAATAAATAACTGAGTATCTCAGAGTGACCCAGAATACTGATGACAGAAACCACAGTGGCGGGCAACTTTGCATTTCAGCTCGAACACGTTCTCCTCTTTCTATGACTCTCTCTTCTTCTTCTTTATTGTCAGTCAAGACACTTGCAGCCTGCTTACTCAAATGTGCTAAAATATTCAGAGATATTATCCACAGACTGAATGAGGATTCTTAAAAGGAAAGGGAGGAACATCTGTGTGTGTGTGTGTGTGTGCCCTTCCATAGTCTAGGCATGTAGATCAATGCTTGAGGAGCATCTTGACAGCTCAACTTGCTCTGTAGAGAAAGCAATTGACTTGTTTATACACTGGAAGCAAATGTGATGATGGCTTGAAATCAAACTGGGTGACTTTGTCAGAAGAAGAGGCTCTGATTGCATCCCTGAAATGGTCTTTTCCAGCTGAAAACCACTGGTCAAGAAAAAAATCACTCATTTCAGTATACTCCCTCGATGTTTTGGTACAGCTTTATTAATGATGCAAGAAAACATACTTTTACTTGCTAACCAGCTCCATCGATGTAGATGAGCTCTAGAGAAACAATAAATTCTGAATGCCCTTGGACAATGAATCGTGAATGCTTGTAGACTACAGAAAAGTTCAGCAATTGTTTACTGATCTTGGACAGGTTTGTAGAGTAAGACCTCTTTTAGCATGAGCAAATAGTTCCACAAGAAGCAACACATAATCCACCCAGAATTTGTAAGCACCAGAGGTTTTTGGGTATCATCTCATTATATTTTCCCGAGGGACAGAACCAACCAGACAGCTAGTGTCATTGATAACTAATTAATTGCAATGAATGAAAGTAGCTTTTTGAGTTAACAGCACTTGGATTTATAATGTTTTCATTGCTTCATAACTGGATGATTATTACATTTTTTTTTACAACACATATTTCATATTATTGATGGTTTTATTCATGAATTACTGAATTACTCTAAATAGGACCACTGTTGGTATGAGGAGATTTTAAAAACACTCAAACCTGCCCAGCCCTTAATAAATTTTAAAGCTAAGAGTGAAAATATCTACACAATGCCCCCATGAGCATGTTCTTTAATTAAGACTAAGTATGATTAGCTTACAAACACTGAGTAAGTGCAATGAGCACATCAGCGATTGGAAGTGCAAGAATTTTCTTCAGTTAAACAAAGAACAAACTCCCAATTGTTTTTGGAGCCAAAGAAGAACGATTAAAAGTCAGCGCTCAGCTTCAATCAATAATGTTAAAAACCACAAACCAAACCAGAAATCTTGGTGTAGTCGTGGACTCAGACCTGAATTTCAACAGCCATATTAAGACAATTTCAAATCCAGCCTACTGTCACCTGAAGAAACATCAAGGATTAAAGGACTTATGTCTCAGCAGGATTTGGAAAAACTTGTCCATGCATTTATCTTCAGTAGACTCAACTACTGTAACGGTGTCTTTACAGGTTTCTCTAAAAAGTCGAGCTGCAGCTGATTCAGAATTCTGCTCTTCGAGTCCTCAGTAAGACCAAGAAAGTGAATCATATCACTCCAGTTCTCAGATCTTTACATTGGCTTCCTGTCTGTCCATGAATTGATGTTGGTTTATGAAGCACTGAAGGGTTCATTTCTGATCTTCTGCTAGAACCATCCAGACCTCTCAGGTCGTCTGGGACAGGTCTGCTTTCTGTTCCCAGAGTCAAAACTAAACATGGAGAAACAGCGTTCAGTTTTTATGCTCCACATATCTGGAACAAACTCCCAGAAAACTGCAGGTCTGCTGCAACTCTCTGTTCTTTTAAATCAAGGCTGAGGACTTTTCTGTGTGCCGCTGCCTTTGATTAAATCAAATAATTATTCATTTCTTACACTGCACTGTTACTTTTTTGTCTTCTTCTATTTTAGTTTGTTTTTGTTTTCTACTCTCAGCTTTTTAATTACTATTTTTAATTGTATTTTAATATTCTTTTAGTGTGTGTTACTTTTGAACTTTGTCTCGATGCTTTTAATGTTTTATGTAAAGCACCTTGAATTGCCTTGTTACTGAAATGTGCTATATAAATAAACTTGCCTTGCCTATATAGTGTTGCTAATTATTATTGTCCTAAGTGCAGGGCCTTCTGACACAGGTATTGGATTGCTGCCCAATTGAAAGAACAAATGTGCTTTTCGCAGAAAAAGAAAGCCAACTGTGTGTTGAAATACATGTTCACATTTTAAACAGTCTAAGTCCTCCCAAAGTACCTCCAATACAGAATTCAACCCCAGTTAAATAACAATTTTTGTCCCTCTTTATTGCCCACAGAGCTTCCCTGGCAGTAATTGTAATTTTACCTTTATCATTTGTCATTTGCCTCTTACCGTCACATTGCAATAGGATCCTTGCTTTGTGTAATTAAGTCTTGTATGGTAGTGGATATTTGAATGACACTCAAAGGGAGGTTAACACTTGTGTAGACTTGAATATAAGACTGAGTATAAGACTGTTAATAGACATCCCATGTAGTTTTTTAACCAAATGCATTTGGGAGCTGGATTTGGTTATATAGAATAATTAAGTCAGTGTGGGGCATAACTGTTGTAATAGATTGCTCGGCCACCTCTGAAGCTGCAATTCATGCTTTAATGTAACTGGTTGCTTTAAAGCTTCGTGCTTAATTTGTACTTGTTTCCTCTATTGAAATGACAGAGAAGCTCTGTATGAACGCATAATGGTGAGAGAAGTGACATCATACTTCTCCCGGTGCTGTAGTCAGTAGATGACCTAATTTAAATCCACTATCTCGCTATTTCATTTTATTTGAATAAATTGGTTTAAGTCTAATGATTGTTGCAAACAGTACTCTAGGAATTTCTTATGACACTGTTCCCAGGGTGCATCTCCATTTTTATTAACACTATCAAATTAGTCAATTTGCACACCCCTCTGTTGAAGGCTTTTTAACAATGCTGTACCTGATGGCACAATAACTGAAGCAGATGGGTTGATCTCAGCTCTTGGACTTGGAAGACATGTTTGAAGGCGTGTATTAAAGCGCGTTCCCTCTGGCTTGGACTTGGCTCGGCAAAAAAAGTCATTCGTCTTCACAGTCATCACTTACATCATTCACAGTCATCCCACCATCCCCAAATCCCAACGGTGTTGAGGGAAACTCACAGAGAGATTCCGGAGGCTTCATGAGTGGCACCGTTATCAGAGCCCAGTAATGGATTACCTCGATGGTCAGCCTGTCACGGTCAATGTTTGCCCTGACATTTCATGTAAAGTTCTGTTCCCCTGGTGAAATATCATATTGCGACGGCCAGGCAGTGGTTGTTTTGCCAAATTGGTTGTCACTGTGTTGGCGGTGTACAGTAATTACCTCCTTGCCCTCCTTCTGACTCTTTCTGCCTGTCGGTCCTTGTATCTTGCCAGTTTAGCTACAAGGGTGTTGATTTTTGCACTGTTAATGCTGAAAGGATGATAGTGTAGGCACAGAAAATGGGAAACACTGTAGGCCTTTTTAACAGAGAACATTTTGATATGCCACAGTAGGAAATGGTGTAAATAACAGAGCTAACGATGGCTGAATGTTAATGTTATTAGTAACACCTGTGTTTTTTCCACTATAAAGAGTAAAAATGACTGCTGGGAAAAAGGCCCACACAGGTGTTTTCAGTTATTGTGGTGGATTAAACCTCTGCTTAGGTTGAATTTAGGTAAAGCGGTGCTGGGAATTACATGCGGTCAGCCAACTCAGTGTACCAAGAAGAACTAGAAAACGCAAAATTTCTGAAGAAATTTTAGGTGTGCTGGCAACCTGGCGCGGCCAACCCCCAAAGCACGCGCCACCAAGGGTGAGTCGGAGGCTGAAAGGAAGAAGAAGAAAGAAGAAAAGTCATAGCATAAATGTCATGTGATGTCAAACTGAACATTTTGGTATTTGATTGGTTTCTGTAGCTGAAAGTATGCAGAAGTTGTAGTCAAGCAAAAAACATACAGAAGAAGAATAATAAAGCTTAGAAGAACAATAAATATGCAGAATAACAATAGTTGTGCTTTGCACATTCGATGCCAGCACAGCTAATGATAAAGGTTTATGTTTTCCTACTATAACAGTCTCAACAGAATGTGAGGGAGATGTCAATCAAGCCTGGTCTGAACACCCACAGTCTAATCAGGAAAAATAAGTGAAAACACCTGTGTGGGTGTTACATGGGTGTGTAGGGCGTTCAAGGGGCAATAAACATGTCTCAGTTGTCTGGTTGTATGTAAAGAAAACAATATATTGGATTGTAGTCAGTTAACATGCCACTCTACATTTGTATGTCATTATAGCTTCAGAGATTGTATCCTTTGAGCCAACCATGTTTACCTTTTTTTTTTATATTCTTCTCATGGACAGCATCATCTCCTAGAAAGCTATTGTGCTGTTCATGGTACAGAAAATCGCCACAGGCAAAATGAGTTTGACACTGGTCCATGGTACAGGCAATGGAGGGTGACATATCCAATATTGAGAGAGTGGCAGGGCTAAATATTTTTGTCAGGCCAGCGGCTTTGCTGTGAAGAGATGTGGATGAAGGGTTCATTTGGGTCTGGATTTGAACACAGGATTCTGGAAACTCAAACTCCAGGCAAATACATCTCTTTGGTCTGCCCTTGTAGGCAATCACAGGGTGCACAAGGACAAATATGGAGGTTTTTACACTAAACAGATGAAGAGGAATCTCAATTATCAGTTTCTTCAGATACGTCTATTTTCATAGGGTATATTGAGTGGGCATATAAAAAATATATATAACTACCATGAATAGAAACTCCGCCATGCCTTCCAAAAAAGTGTGTCAATGAAATGAAAATGAATATGGATTTGAATATATTTAATTTTCCTGAATGAAGGGAAAAGGGATCAGCAACTTAAAGGTGGCCTATGGAGTTTTCTTATAAACAGACAAAATGTATGTTTACATTGAGTGTTTGTCACTAGGGATGTGTTTTGAAAGCAGGTTCTATGTTGGATCTGGTCCCCGGTCGACAGAATCCTGGTTTCGTTAAGCTCTGTTGCTAATGGATCTCTTATCAATCCTTTTTCTACAGTTTTTTTTTTATTTGCAAAGAGCAGTGGAAAATATATAGATAGCCTGCTTCTCATCTTTAGCCGGCTGTCGCTGGGTAAAATGACAAACGTCACCAGCAGCAGATTGGATCAGATGTAGCTAAATTATGTTAATTCTGTGACAGCTACAATTAAAAGCTCAGCTCTTCTCTGGCTAATGTGCTCGCTGGCGTCTGTATTCTGCCAAAGATTGTTTTTAGTGAAAAGACGTATCACTATGTAATACCACTGTGTGACTGAAAAATGGAATGTAATTTCAAATTTCATTTCAAAATTCAGTGTTTTTGTTGTTCATTGGGAGCCACGAGAGTGGCGGCTCTTCTCTAGAGAAATGATCCAAGACAGTTTATCACATCATGTCACTTTAAGAGAATCCCAGTTAAACTTTGATTCATATCATATCAGGATTTTAATCTGATCAGTTTAATAGTTCTGAATCAGGATGTACAGTATTTGGAGAAAGTAGCTCTTGAAGTACAGTAGGCTGCAGCTGTTAATTGAACGTGTCAGATACATTTAATTAATATGTCATATATTATGCTGCTTATCTCATTTTCAGATTGTAGGTACAGGTTGTGGACATTAATTAGGTTGCCTAAACTAAAAACTGTACAGTGTTTCTGCCTTTTTGTCCAATCCAACAAAAGATGATTGGACATTTTTGCCTTTAGTTAACAGCATATGTTGAAAGGAAGACCGAATAAGAGTTGATAAGAGTTCTAAAGGATTGGGATTTTGGATAAGTGGATTCAATACTGGTTTTGAATTTGATAAAATACTATCGAAATACTATCGCATTTCTCACTGAAATGCATTGTATGTATCCCTGCGGTTTAAGAACGTAGGCGGAGAGAACTGCTTGGTAGCAGTATATTTCTTCACTGCATAGTGCTACTAGTGACAACTCCACAGCGTATATGTGTCTGTGATTTACCAGTGGGGGGGAAATTAATACCTTATATGTTTTGTGTAGCAAGCACTTTGTCATATAAACACTATTTACGTTAGATTAGTTTTATGTACTGCCGCCCTTTTGTATTTTTACAAAAGAAGAAGAATTTGTAACTCTGGGACCTTGTAGATCACAGCTTTTTCAGGACGTCTTTGAATCAAGGACATGTCATCTTGTGGAGACCTTATTTACCTTCTATTTTATTATTATAGAGAATTTTTATGTTCCTCAATTTGCATGATTCAAGATGTAACAATTTACATAAGCCAGTCCGTAGACAAAGATGACCATATTGCTAAGTTGTTTAGTTTTTCCCCCCCTAAAAACTACGTGAAGACAAGACAGATGCCAGGCTTCATAAATTAACTGTTGTACATATCCTGTGGGAGATGGGACAGTATCATTACTCACTGTTGGACACCAAGGCCATACTGCCAGAGCAGATATATTATCAGTCAGGGATTCCTAAAGATACACAGGATGGGCATCATGGGTGTCTTTACATTTTCAGCACTTAACTGTGCATTTGTGGTCATGGGAATTTTGTAGTCTGGGTTTTCCTGTTTTTTTCTTCTTCTTCTTCTTCTGAACATCCTCTTAATTGTTGAGATGCTGTGCAGTTCAACCTGTGTGTTTGTATACAGCTCTATGTCTTGGTCAGCAACTGTCCACTACTGCTGTTTTAGTTCGACCGTGCCTTGTAACATGGTGGTTTTAGCTAGCTCATGCTGCCTGCCCTTACACCGAGGCACAAGTCAGCTTCCTGCTGGGATAACAGCCTGGGGAGTGTGTCACAGTGGAGGAAATAACCTGGGCAAATCGATTGACTGTTTTTTGAAATGCCAATCAGACTTTGAACAGAGAGCAATTTCGATCAGTCTGAGCCGTCCACACAAAGTGTGAATCCAAGGTCAAACCTTTTAGAAATCCATTGTCACCCAGAGCATTACAGTTTGACTGGATAAAAATATGTCAAGAAAGAAGCCATATAAGTGTGTCTAATGGAAGATAAAAATACATTGTGTTGACCTTTCGCTTTACACTTAAAGGTAGTTTACCAACCTGTCACCATGTCCTATATTAGACAACATAATTACCCATAGAGTGATGTTGTTCTGTAACAACTGTTTATATGGGGGGGACAGAATTGGTGCATGCTGTAGATTTTTCCAAAGTGTAATAGTGAAAAGCCACTCTTCAAGAGGGTGTAATACTTCATCTCTTCTTTTGCTGGTGCAGTATAGCGCTCTGGTGCATTGCAGATATACCATATATTTACATGACAGAGAATGACTTATCTTTACCTTTAAAGTCACAAGTACACTGCAAGGAAAGTACTATATGGAGTCTAGGGAAAATGCCATGCATGCAGATGCTGCACCAACCTGTGTTCCAGTGTTGGTCTTTATTAAGATACTGTTGCAGCTTGTGCAAACGTCCTCTAGCCAGTTTATCCACCTTTTATAGACGCTTTTGCCTCATGCAGTGAGGTGAATCAGAGCAATATCTTGTTCTCAAATACAGCGTGAAAAGATACAAGTCAATTTCCTGTATTCCCATCTAGAGCTAAAGACTGTAACATCACGCTGAGATCAATTTATAACATCTGTGTTTGTGTTACCTGGACATATTTTGTAAAGAATAGGTTGAGGAACGTTGTGGATGTGTGGCATTTTGTGATGAGCTAACAGCATCTTGCAGCCCAGCTCTCTCACACTGCACCTTGAGTCCTTTTTTTTTTTTTTTTTGCGTATGGAACCTGAACAATGCTCAGCGCACATATCTGAGTAAGACCATGGTTTTTGGCATTAACATGTAGGACTCCTGTATGGAGTAAGTCCATGTCTATTCACACATGACATGGCGTGTTCACAATAGATAAGCCATTGTTTTCCATTCACCACAATGGCAGCACTGCTGGAAAAATGCAGCAAGTTAGAATTTATTGCCACCAAAGACAAAGAGCATTTTAGCTCCCTCACAGGTTTTCTAAGAGTATTTTGAAATAGAATGTTTGAATATACAGTAGATTATAGGCACCACTGGGAGGACGCTTGTCCCCACTCCAACATCCCCATGAGCTGTTAAAAAACCTGCCAAAAATTAATTCATATCATTATATGGTATTAATAAGATGTCAGATGATATTGTGCTGCCTAGTTTAAGGTATGAAAGCACCCAAGACAAATTGTCAAGACATCAAAGCGAAGTTTTAGCTGTCATTTAATTACTATTTTCCTCGGATGCTAGACCTTTTTAGGAGTGTTTTTATCCTGCAAGCATTTGGCTTGACTCAAAGTTGAAAATTTAGGATGACTTGGCTGACAGTCAAATGACTGGATATGATTTTGTTTGTACTGTGAGTGTAGTGTGTGATTTTTCCGAGGGAAATTGTGTGGACTATTATCTCACACACAGTTTTATGAGGGAATTCATCAAAAGTAAATCTTACGAACATAAGGATGACGCTATAGTGACTGTCTTTTTAAATTTCTTTGTCCTGAACAGAAATTCAGTTTTTAACACCTTTGTTTTTGTTTTGTTGCCTGTCACAGAATAATATTCATGCAAGGGCTAGGAATTAAATTAATGTTTAGAAACATTTTTTCATTCCGATCACTGAATTCCCACTTTTTATAGTCTTTATTTTATAACCTTTATCAAGGCTAAACTTAAAAGCCCCAGCAGCCTCCAGAAAAAAATCAAACCGTAACAACTTGAGCTGCTGCACCCTGCATGGAAAGAAAACACTTGATATTATGTTCTCATATGCTTGCATTTCCCCCCACAACTTGAACTTAACTCAATCACAGCATTTTTTTTCTTAAATTTCCTGTTAATTTTGGTATTTAATTTCCTTTCATTTCTTTGCCCATATATTTACAATGAGACGTAGCTCATTTTAGCCTTATAATACTTGTGGGAAAGAGGATTTACATCTTTTCAACCCATTTTTTTTTGACAGCAATAAACTGAAACACTTAAAGGTTAAATGATTTGCTTAATGAAGAGCAACATCTTATCTGTGCCTCCCTTCTGAAAAGTGTAAAGAAGCAGGTTAACAACTGGTATGACGGTTATGCTAATTGACATTAATACATGTCGATTTGTGTCTGAGTTGGTAGAGTGCTTACTCTGGGAACACAGCCTACCATTAGCACTCTGCCATTTTCGTCGATGTGGAACCATAAACAGTGGGCATAGCACACTACTCACCAAATTAAAACACTAATTCACTTTGAAGGCTTTACGGTATGATAAATAATGTCAATTTCAAAGTTGTGTACAGTGTGCAAAGTAAACCCATAAAAGATGTTGCCTTTAAAATCCATTCAGATTCAAAATCATCAGAATTGTCAGCTTGTGAGTACTTTTTACGTTGAATAATGGGAAAACCTAATTTTCTCCAAGTGTCAATAATCAAACAATCCCTCAACAGAATGTCCCATCTTCCACGTTTGGTAACATAATTAGATATTGAACCAAGGCACTCACATAATAGATGAAAAATACACGGGAAGAAAACGAAAGATAGAAACTACAAACGAGTCGATTTGTGATGTGTCCCTAACCAATAGACGACTGAAATTCCATTATCTGTTTTATTGCTGGGAATGCCGATGAAAACTAGCCTTTTGGCTAACTCTGCTACATTTACATTTGTTTGAATGTTGATTAATGTACATTGTCCCTTTTCAAATAAAAATAAATAAATTCCTCATTGTGCATCCCTGATTACCTCATTGCTGGGTTCTGGTTTTGTCTTTTAGTAAGTGATATGTCTTTCCTCATTGACCTACAGTAACAGCTGAAAACATGTCAAAGACTGCTCTTTATTATCCAGGTGAGGTTTTTTTTTTTTAACAAAACACTGGTTGATCTCTTTGAGACACCAGGTATAAGCATCACTCAGGTCATTCTTTGTCTAGGCCTCAGATATATGTGGCCATTCGGTGCAAATAATTACTTCTCCAGACCAAGACTGCCTTTGTGTGCTGATGCGATGTGGAAAACTTTTCACAGCTCCCTCTGTTCAGGCATGCTTCAATGCATGCCTAACACCATTCATACTTTTAATAAGGGTCTGGAGTGCAGAACGTCCAGTGACCTCATCATCCTTTTCAAATGTATAAGATCCTTTTGAAAAGGCTCAAAAAGGGCACTGTTATCTCCACAAGTCAATATGAGTTCCAAGCACATTGCAGAGAGATCGGGGGCAAGATGCCTTCCTCTAATTGTTTCAGTTGGCAGTAATCAATACGCAATGAGTTGTTATTCTTATTTTGCCTTGTAAAGAAATGATTTGCTTGCAGTTTCACATTGTTGGAAATGTCACTGGAGGTAGACAGCACAAAATAATGCAATCCAATACAACTGCCCAGCTATAAATACTTCCCTTAAGAAAGCTTATAAAATATATAACACTGCATTAGGGAGGCTTTGAATCAACCCTATGGTATTTTTTGATGTCTTATGTTGTGTATAGGGGCTGATCAGCAATAATACAATATTATAATTTATATTTGATGTTAATAACAATAATAGTCACCTTAATGACTGTGATGAAGACAGAGTTTCCAACCAATATCTACAGTAGTATCCAGCTACTATTTGCTTAGTAGTTTAAGGGAATCCAAGATATATTTTCCATTATTCAGAACTTCTGAGGAGCAGAAGGAATTATTTGAGACAGGCTGAGGCTGATGAATGGGATATCATCAAAACACACTAGACGTTGCTGTCAAAATGATTATGTCTTGCGTAGCAGAACCAGATGTGTCTGGGCCCCAGCTCAAACTGGCCACACACTAGAATAATAAGATAGATTTAACAGACTGTGTGGTAATAGAGTTGTCGATTTGATCTGTTAAAGATGTGTACATACCAGCCAATAAACCAGGGAACATGAGGTCTACTACTATCAATATATGCAATATGTCTGAGGTGGTCCTGTGATTCTGGAAATTCACCGATACAATATGAAGATCATCATTATTAACATCTGGGTAGATGTAGAAGCATAGTCATTTATTTTTTTATTTTTTTGTTTATGGTGATTATACTTGCTGTTCTTGCCTGTAAAACTCAGTGACGCTATTGCAGTTTATACTCAAAAAACTGTCTAGCTGATAGTAAGAGTTGGAAGTTTTAAAACTTTCTATGGCTTATGTTTTTTTTTTTAAATCTTCTTCTCATTAATTGCATTCTCTGTTATCCATCAAATTCGCAACATTCTGCAAGAAATGTCAAATTAGCTGCCAGGAACTTGGGTGTCGTCTTTCATTCAGGTTTGAATTTTGAAGCTCCAAAGGGTTGTTCAGTCCTGTTTTCATCCAGACTCTTTCATTAACAGGCATCTCCAAATGAGGGTTTTTTTTTTACAATGTAAGAAAAGTTACTTTGTGTTGTAGATCTTTATACTCTGATCTGTTCATCCCCCACAGCTAGTATAGAATTACTTTTGAGTTAAAAAGAGAGACCAAATTACTCAGCAGCATCGCTGTAAAAATGTTTCCAGTTATTTTATAATTGATGTTGACCTTTTATTCTTAATTTCTGAAAGAAACATCTATAATATTTTTTGTAGCCTGTACATCAGGTTCTACTGCCAATCCCTGTGATTGAAGTAGAGGTCTTAATGGATCCACCTGGTTCTGAACATGCTCCTCAAGACCCAAGCCAGGTTCCCATGATTTGCTTGCCAACTGCTGAGTAGGGTGAAGGGAACTTCGGCCCTGAAGCAAAACACAGCGTATAAAGCCTAAAGGTGAAATGACTGCATGGACACAGGAAAAAAATCTGCTTACAGCCAACTAAACTGCCACTTTGCCTGTGCAAAGCCACTATGCTGAGACAGATTTAGGCCTCAGGTTATTTGATTTCACCCAATTGGGAGATTTTTTTCATATATTCACTTATATATTTGCTTAGTTTTTGCCATGTGTATCTGGGGAAAAAAAGGCCACTCAGACTACTCTGCAGCAACTCTGCAACGGACAAAAACTTATTCATAGTAAAAGATTTCCTGGACCATCCATCAGTCTGGATGATGCCAAAATCTGTGTGACACTCCAGATAATGACTTGTGGAATGGTCAAGCTGGGTCTATAAATAGAAAAATACATTCTGTGTGCCATAGAGGCCGGAGATCTCACCTGCTGGGAGCATACAGGGCTTATTAAGTGAAGCTCTACATGATTAGCATTTTGAAAACTGAGAAACACTCACAGATGCAGACACACCTACATGTATCTGTCAGTTCAGTGAAACACTGTTTGAAGAATTAAGATAAGGCTGAAGGTTAGGATTAAGGTTCAAGGATGAGTGTACTAAAGTAAATTGACTTTAAACACTTGGAAATAATGCACATCATGCCACCACAAAGTCTACACTGTGTATTTATTGTGTGAAACTAGTAAGAAAAAAGAGTGATAGTATATACCAGGACATACAACATCAAAGTATGTGCACCTTAATATTAGCATTCTAGAGACTGACTGGCAGGTGAATTGGTATAAAGATTAGAAACCATATGCTGTGAATTTGAATCCTGATGGTCCCGACTGCTTGTTATTTGGATTTAAATGAAAATGTAACCTTGTGTTATTTATGTGGTTCTTCATGTTGAGTTACCTGTTTGTTTAAACTTAGCTTTTGAGACTGAAAATTAGGTATTTACTGATAACACAGGCACGACATTCCACAGTGAAGCATAGCTTATATTTCCAGGAGGGATAAAGATAAAAAAGCAGAAATTCTCATTAGTGGTGCTTTTATCTTCATTGCAAATGTTGGACTGTCTTTTCTCTGCTTTGAAAATGAAGACTGTAAAGCGTTGTGATGTGGTACATTTGGGAAATGTTTTTTAGAGTTAAAAGTTGGGAATAATAGCTTAGATGATAAATATTATTCATTTCTTGTCTATGTGAGTTACCTCCACGGATACAAGTCCGTCCCTTATAATTGGTAAATCAGTTATCTTTGAAGAACATAAAATGCATACATATTTCACTAGAGGGATCAAATTGTAGGGTTACTGAGCATTTTGTTCAAACTAAGGCTATGAAAGGAAACTAATGGACTTGATCAGTGTAAAATGTATGCTAAAGCATACAGCACTGCATCTTGCTTGAGTCAATGTTGGCATCAATGCCATCTGTATAACAGAGTCGATATCATCCAGTTAAGCTATTGATAACACACTCAGATTTAGTCAGTATTGCACCCAGGATCCCAAAGGACTTGTTAACAACCTTTCAGATGAAAATCTTCACCAATACAAGTGAGCGCTACAGCTAGCCAAGTTGATGGCGCTGCACCAACTATTGCAGATGACACCGGTGCTGACTTTGGCTCCATCAATACGCTGGCAAATGGCTTGCTTGGCATTATTATTCCTGTGGTTCTCCACGCCAGCATGGCAGCAGGTGACACACCTGGTTGTGGTCTGGCGGACTGTTAGCCCATTGATCATGGTCTGTCCACATACACAGCGGAGAAAACTTTTTTCTCTCTCTAATTTGGTAGGACCAAACACTGCAGGCCCTGCTAAATGCCGCTTCTGTTGGCCTGGGGATGTGTAGGCAACCATGTGCTTCCTCCAATACATATGGATTGACTAATCATTTTCAGCTGTCAGCAAGTTGCTTTACTCAGACAGCGTATTATGTGCAGAGGTTTATGCTGGCCTCCCTCATCCCACTGTAATATGTGCAGTTAGACCAATTAGCAGTAGTCACTAGTCCAGTAACAAGCTGCTTATCATCATTTTCCCATCCGGAACATTAGCATAGAAAGTGTTTACGTAATTTAGAGCTGAAACAATTAGTTGATCAACAGATTTAATCTGCAACTTTTTATCCAAGGAGGGCTGAATCGAGGGCAACTGGACTTGGTTGTAGATATTTGAAGATATTTCGCCTCTCATCCAAGGGGCTTCTTCAGTTCTAATTGACTGGTAGGGAATCCCAGGTATTTAACCTTGGTGGGGTTGTTCTCAAGGTCATTGATACCACTTGGTTCCTTAGTGCTCCTGGCTGTTGTAATGACAGCTGTTAGAATCGTTGGAGTCACCTGAGGCCAAGTGTAAACGACAGTCGTTGGAGTTGTCACAAGGCCAAATGAGAATGGTTGTTAAGTCTCCTGGGAAGGGATGAAAGGACAGCATTGTAGGTGGGGGATAAGTGGTGTTGTAACCACAACGACTCTAACGACTGTCGTTATAACAGCCAGGCGCACTAACGAACCAAGTGGTATCAATGACCTTGATAATGACCCCACAGAGGTTAAATACCTGTGACTCCCCACCAGTCAGTTAGAACTGAAGAAACCCCTTGGTTGAGAGGCGAAATGTCTTCAAGTATCTACAGCCAAGTCCAGTTGCCCTTGATTCAACCCTCCTTGGATAACTATGACCAGAATGACTGAGAATCTTCACAGACATCTGCAACTTTTGGATAATTGATTAATCAGTCATTTTAACATCATCATTTCCAAACATTTTCTGATTCCAGCTCCTCAAATATGAGACTCTGCTGTTTATCTTTGTCAAATATGACACTAAACTGAATATCTTTGGGTTTTGAACTGGTTATATGAAATAAGCAATCTTAATACATCATGTATGTTGTATTTATGTGCAACAGTCCTTTCTAAGGGGCTGTTATGTTAACATTGATCAGTTTTTTGAATGAAACATGCATGGTTCATGTCAAAAATAAAGCCATGTATAGTGTTTATTTATCAATTAATATACATAATTTCATACAAAGTTCAGTAAATGAAATCAATATTTGGTGTGACACTTTGCCTTTAAAACAGCTCTCCTCAGTACACTGGTGCACAGTTTTTCAAGGTACTTGGCAGGTAGGTTGTTCCAAGCATCTTGGAGAACTTTCCACAGTTCTTATGTGGATTTAGGCTGTCTCAGTTGTTTCTCTATATAATTATGTAATCCCAGACTGACTCAATGATGTTGACATCAAGGCAAATACAAGGCAAGGCAAGTTTATTTATATAGCACCATTCAGACACAAAGCAATTCAGAGTGATTTACAGGGTCATAGAAATACATTAAAAATGAGACATTAAGAAGACATTAAGGACCGGTGTAACGTGCTCCACTTTCTTGGTGTCAGTGAGGACTCTGGCAACAGCATTCTGTTTTTTTATTAAGACCTGTGAAGACATCATTACAATAGTCTAGCCTACTGAAAATAAATGCATGAACAAGTTTTTTGTATCTTGTTTAGACAGAAATCCTTTAATTATTGCTATGTTTTTACAGTAGTAGTAGGCCGTAGTAGTAGGTAGATTTTAGTGTCATGGAGTCAAGGTGAGTACTGACTTTTATTCTTTCTTCTTTGGGGCCAAAGACAATTATTTCAGGCTTTTCTGTGTTCAGTTGTAGAAGATTCTGGCACATCCACTCATTGATTTGTTCAATGCACTTATTCAGCAAATGTAAGGGACTGTAGTCATATGTTGACACTGTTATGTAGAGTTGTGTGTCATCTGCATAAGTATGGTAAGAGATGTTATTATTTCCATAATCTGAGTAAGGGGGGGCATGTAGATGTTGAATAAAAGAGGCCCAGGAATGTACCCTAGAGGAACTCCACATGTGATTTTTGTTCACTCAGATTCATATTTACCAAATTATTTAACACAAAGTAGTCCCTATCTTGTAAATATGATTTGAACCAATTTAGCACAGTGCCAGAGAGTCCAACTGACTTTTCTAGTCTGTCGAGCAGTATCTCATGGTCAACCGTGTCGAATTGATATGGGCCTGTACTTATTTATTACTGTAGCATCCAGATTAGACTTTTTAAAAAGAGGTTTAATAACTGCGGTCTTCAGGGCCCTTGGAAAAAAGCCTGACTTAACTATCTGATGCTACTGTATGCAGTTAAAAGCATCTTTAAAAAAGCTTGTAGGTAGAGTGTCAAGGCAGCAGGTAGTAGGCCTAAGGTGTGGGCCTAAGGTGGATGGCATGGGAAAAACAAACAAACAGTCCGACAGAATAGTATGACCCAGCCAGCAGCTCCCCCACATCTCCAAAAACATTGAAGCAAATTTCCAAACAGGCGTTATTTTGATAAACTGTCTACATATTGGGATTTTAAAAAGGTTAAAGTTAAAATACTTTAACTTAAAGTTAAAATATTTTAACTTTTGATGGCAATGCTGTCTACCGTTACCGTCATAAACAAACAATAGTAAACAATAGAAACTATATAAATGCAGCAGTAGTGGTAGTGGTGTGTAGCTTAAGTGAAATTGTGTTCCTTGGTAAGTTATGTTTAGGCAGGTGAAAGACAAATGGACAAACATAAGCATAAATGACCAACTAACAGTATTGGCATTTGCAGATATTTTTGTAAACAATCTGTTAATGGTAGCAAGAATTTTGCATCCCTCACTTTTTTGTCTATTTGACTGCCACATGTATGCAAATGATGTACTGTTATGCGTATGTATGCAAATTATGTACAATAATTTGTTGTGTGAACAGAAGTGATTTGCATCTGATGCATCTAGGTTGCCGAAGTGGTACTCAAAAAATTTGTCCAGGGTTTGCAGGTCTGTGTCTGGCTTGATTAGCTTATTTTTCGAATGTCTGGTGCATGTTCTGATGTGATGCTGTCCTTTTGGATGATGTCTTAGCTTTAGCGGCTTTTGGTCTGTTGTTTACCTCCGAATGCCACTGAGAGATGCCCCCTTGTGGGCTTAGCTGTATCACGGGCTGTGGCTGCATGGGTCTCGGTGTTAGCTTCTGAGCTAGTGTTGCTAATGCTAGCTGTGGCATTACCATTGGGCTCACTGACAGGCAGCTCGTCCAAAACAATATACCTCTTCTCCAGCTGAGCCTCTGGTGAGACATCAGTGGAACTGTGCTTGTTGTTTCTGACTCTTCTTGTCTGTCCAGAGCTCAGGGTTTGACACTGTCTGGGTAGAACAGGTCTTTGGTTTTGCTCCCCTGTTTAGCCATTATCACATATCCAGATCCATTGTGGTGTTGGTTCTTAAGCGGGTTCAGGCTGGACCACGGAATGGTGTCCACATAGTCATCGGCGTGGGGCTCATTATATCCGAAAACCGCTCTGCAACACGCTTCATGTCCCTGGATCTGATCATCAGCTGGTTCCGGGACAGCAGCGCGGGAAGCAGCAAGCAGAGTGTTAATAAGTTTTTCATCCTCTTGTATTTGGGAGAGTTGAGAGATTCTTTTTTCAAGCTCTGTGATTTTCTGACTGAGCTTGGCACAGCTGGTGTATTCAGTGGAGGGAGAAGAGAGGCGAGGCATCTTGGTTCCAAACCTCTTCTCTGTTAGGGTATTTTCAGCCGTCAAAGTTCTTATCTTGGCAGTTAATCCCCAATTGTCAGTATGCCTGTCAAAATCTAGTAGTTCAACAAGTTGTTGAGCAGCTGGCCTTGTAAAGATAACATAAGGTACTCAACTATTGTTGCTTAGCTCGTCATCCACCATGGTCGCCATTTTGTGCACAGATCAAGGCTCTGTGTGGGCCATACCATCTGTTGCAGGACTACTTGTTCTCTTTGTTGCTGAAGACAGTTCTTTGTGACTCTGGCTATATGTTTGGGGTCATTGTCATTTTTCAGAATAAATTTGGGACTGATAGTATTGCATAATGGATAAGAATCTAAACATCTAAAGTGCCTAAAACTTTTGCACAGTACTGTATATATATTTTTTTTTGTTCCTCCTGGTATTGCAGCTCTGCCTATTCATAGCAGCAACCTGTTGGTTTGTTAAGCTAGTTTCACTTCCTCTGCCAGGGATTGAAACTGCCTTTCTTCCGGTGGTGGCTGTTGATCAATCATTGATCCAAATTTCAAGGTGTTTTTCTTACACCATGTTCTCACTGCGGTCCATACAGTAGTGATGTCAAACTAGACTACACAAGTTTAAAAAAAGAAAGTGTTGTTCAGCCTCCGCACAGTCTGTGTGGGCTGTGCTGGCTGAAGTAAAAAAAAACACAATTGTACCAATGGCCGGCAGTCAGGAAGAAGCAACAGCATCTGTTGAGGAAGGCTGTTACTTGTTTTCTTCAACTTTTCTGGTTTCTTTTCCCTAGGACAACTCTCCACCTGCTAAGAGGAAGATAAAATCCCACTGTGACCCTTATAGGGCTGTCTGATGTTTATACTGCCCAGTCTCCATCATCTGTCCGGTCTGTTTGGATGAACATGGTTAACAAGCACCTTTGTGTTTACTCATCACATCATCAATAAGGAGAAATTGTAACTCCACTGTAATTGTAGGTAAGGGCAGAAGGAGGCCGGCTAGTTTGGGAGCTTTCAGTGGTGTTCAGTCTGGCTTTTTCCCTCCAGTTCTCAGTAAGCAGCCTGGGATATTGACTACACTTGCTGGGGTATTCATCTGTGATTATTTCTTATATATCATATTTTTCATCTTGAAATTGATTGAAATGCAAGCACTCAAGGATTTAGCCAGGTAATAGTTCCAGCTTGAACTTTGATTCACATAAATAAAGCCAGTTGGTGAACTTTTCTGTACTTAAGTACCCATAAGCACGCAATAAACTCAGCAAGGATTGTGAAGGAGCTTGTTATTCTTTGCACCAGGTCATGTAATAAGAAATATTGTTGCTGCTGTAGATCATAGCTATAGTAATGTAAGTTGTGAGATGGTGATGAAGGTATGAAAGTTGGAGCACCAGCGGGTATTCTTCTTGCTGTGTGTTTAAAGTACAGTACAATGTAAAACAAGCTAGTTTGAGACCCTAACCCTTCCCCTTTACCGCTGCTCTTTTACTCATCTCACTTTTTAATGTAGACAAAGAATTTGATATTTTTCCCCATTAAATTTGACCATGTAGCTAGTTTGCAGGAACACTTGATCCTGCACAGAATTTTGCCTGTACAGATTGTAAATAATTTCAGTGCTCTGCTTTCCTCTTTAGAATGAGAAATCACTTGCCCATCATTCTACACAGACCTAACAAAGGCAGCAAACAATGTACTGATGTTGAGCTCCTCTAAATTTACTATTTGCTGTGCTGAATATCTGCTTTCATTATAGCTTTTTGACTACTTTGCTTTACTTACTGTATGCTCATCCAGCTCCTCAGTCTGTAGCCCTGTAGCCTTTCTTTTTGTCAGGTTCAGGTAGTGTTCCCATTATCATTTGTTCCTTAAGGTATGCAAGAAACAAATTACATGGTAGTGCAGTTGCAAATGTGCACCTTGTTTTTCATTAGTATGGCTAGACTAATATAGGGTTTACTGACCTGGGAACAGCAGGTGTACTCCACTGTGCTGGCACCTTCGAGCGGCAGCACTTCATTAGTCGAAGCAATTACTTTTGGGCAGTCGAGGTTTCACCTGGGTTCTATGAGTGTAACTAATTGAGAGTATGGACCTACACCTCATGAACAAGTCACTGTGACTCTTGAGTGATCGTTAGGGACAGAAAAGTTTTCTCATGTAGTGTGAAAGAGCATGGGGGGCAAGAGCGTTTGATTGCAGTTATGACAGAAATTCACATATCTGCATGCCTGCTTTTAGAGTTCTTTATCAGCGTACTGCCGTGCTGCTTGAAGAGTTGACTGGTGTTTCACAATCTCATTTAATAGTTCAACCGTTTCAAAACTTAAATTGGTATTTCAAAATTTGTCTTCACATGAATTACAGGAATGGTAACCAAATGTAGTATTCCTTAAAAAAGGAAATGATGAATTGCAGAACTTTATGCAATAGCCCTGCTTTAGATTAAGTCTGAAAAGAAAATCCTTGTTTTGCAACTCATTTCCTAATGAACACAGAAATATCATCCAGTGTGAGTCTTCTCTGTTTATTTCCTGTCTACCTCCTCAGTAAACACCCATCTCATCTACATAATTATATCCTCCCAGTACACCTTTGGTATTATTCTTTATCACCTAGCATAATAAACTCTTAGCCCCCTTGTTACCAAATTATATAGTTGCTATAAAATCCTACAGTCAATGCACTTAGTTGCTCCCCCCATGTGACACATTCAGTTGATCATCAATAACATCATCAACATTTCCAGCTCAGCTCTGTCTCATGGTAAATAAATGCATTTCTCATGATCCCATCTGCTCACTAACTTCTATAATTGATGCTTCACTTATTAAAAAAAAAAGATTAATTTTGGAACTAATTAGCTCATGAATAATTAGTGCTAAATCAACAGGTGTCTCAAAGTTTACTGTGAGGCACCCCGCGACACAAACTTACACAGCCCATGAATACAATAACAAGGCCAGTGAAATGTAGGGCAATGCTCCTGTTCACCCTCTCTCGCCTCATCAGGTGACTCAGACAGGACTACAAGAAGCAGACATATGTGCTGTGCTACAGGGCTAAGCTTAAGGGAACATGCTGTGTAATGTACACCACCTGTGTGCTTTCTGGCTGTGGTATTACTGTGGCTACAGTCACTACGACAGACTCAGCAGAGGTCATTTGCATACTTTATGACTCTAGGCAAAAGGGGATAGCTACCGTGAGAGGTAGGCAGAGAGTGAGAGAGACAGAAGGAAAGCGATGTAAGGCTCTTTTGTGTGACTCATAAGGCCGGCAGTCAAACTGGTCAAATCTATCTTTTGGCCCTAAGATGTGCTGATGGGTGAAAACTGAACAGCTTGGAGGTAGGTTGCTTTTGACAGTTTGTTTTCTCTGACAGCACACGTGTTTTGCAGCCAATCCTCCTGTGATGCTGTGCTTTCTTCTTCTGTTGTTGCTGTTGTTACTGTAGCTTGCTCTCTACTCCCGAGGCTAGTTCAGGCTCAGGCCTGGGTATCTCTCTGTTTTCCTCTGCCTGTCTTGTCTGTAGTGGATCAAATAGAGTGCTCAGAGAACTGCTTATCTTATTTGAAAGCATTTAATAAACTGGCCTCCAGACTGGCTGCTTTTAATACAGAAATAAAGGAGCTAAGAAAGGGAATACAGGATTTCAACAGATACCTTTTGTGTTGCACAATAACAGAACAAAATTAAGTGCTGAATGTTTGGTTATAGCTATTGACCAAATATTAGAAACATCAAATATCCTCATTGTCAAATGGCATGTTTGCTGAGTCACAGGGGAAAGACGGTGAACTTTGGCTTGCACTGAGCAACATTGCTTCCATGCTAATGATTTACACAGAATTGCATTAACAAGTGAGAAGTGAAGTCACATATGGTGTACCTTTGAACTGTATAATGTATATGCAAAATAATGTCCTCTTGAATGACATGTCCTAATTATTCATTAAGTGCTAACATTTATCCTATCATTTTTTTTATTTATCAATTTCATTTGTTTCTAATGAATGAGTAATTAGCTGCTGAAAGTGATTGACAGGTTGCCCCAGGAAGCACAGTTAGCAGAGTTTAGAAGTATTACTTCTCTAATTACCTGTAATGACTGACATAATATCAGTCATAGCATTTTGGCAGACGCCAATGTCACAGCTTACAGTCTCTGTGATTAATAGGAAGTATTTGGTTCAGAAATCACTACAGGATGCCACCATCGTAGAATTAGTAACATGTAGATTTTCAGTGTAACAAGGTTTGCAATATGTTTCATATACTGTACAGTACGTACACACTTAGCATGAGAATTACATGTATCTCACACTCCAGGACACAAACAAAAATCTTTGTGAAAAGGTTGTTAAAACAAAGTTTTTAAATATGAATTACAAACCAGCTGTGATCAACAAACCTGATTAGTCTGCCCATTTTGGGGTCTGTAAAAAAGTATTTAATAAGCAAGTTATTTAACAGGTTTGAAGAAAAGCAGCACACCAAAAAAAAAAAAAAAACACCTTAAAAAGTTCCTTCATGCAGGTTTGACCAAATTGTACAGATTGAGTCATTGTTATCTTCAAAACTAATCAGTGCAACAAGTGTCGCTCTGTGTGCAGCAGCATAATGTTACCACATTGCCTCGAGCATGGCGTACTTTTTCACTGCCCAAATAAGTAATTATGGGTCTATGCCCTTGTCAGTCTAGCATGAAAATGGATGGGCGTGTAAAATGGTCTCTTTTCACTATATGCAGCAGTAATACTGCTTTTAATGTGCATTTATTTGTTTGTTAATGTGGACACTGATTGATTTTCAATTAAATATTTTAATACTCAGTGTTTTTCCTAGCATTAAATCTCAATCACAAAATATGTCCCCCATGAGGAGGTTCACAATAAGAACAAAGGTCGGGAATTACTTAATATTTACTTAATGTCAGATCAGGTAATTTATCTTTATAAAGCAGACTGGCTATATTGCCATACATAGCTGCTGTGTGAGGCTGCGGATAGTGAAGACACGGCTGAGAAAAGAAACCATCTTCTTACAAAACCTAATATTGTATTCTAGACAGAATCTGTACTTATATTGCTAGTGTGGGACTTGAAAAGATAATCAAGATCCATCTTTGGGTCTGTAAATTCTCTTTCTTTATCAGCTTGGCAATCCTGGCAACGGGACAGGCGAGAGAGGTGCCCCAGGGAAAACAAGGTGCAGCAGCCAGTATAAGTAAGGGGCAGTATTGCAATTTAAGTCAGGTAGAGATGCAAAGGAGAGTCCTGCAGCTATCACTGGCTGGTGATAGTACATTGCTGTAGAAAGTCTGGAGGTCAGCTAGGCCTGGGCTAGCAAATGCAGGCCAGATGTGTCACCATCCTTGCACCTGGATGCCATTTGTATTTGAGATGTGTGATTCCAGCAGGTACCACTTGCTGAGATTTGGGCTGAAGCTGAATCAGAGCGGATAAAGGAAGCTGTAGCAGTGCAGCTATCATTGTAGCAATGCATGTAAGGAGAAAGCAATGTAGAGTTACCTGATGGACACATGTGATGATACATGGGTGCAAAACACATCACCAGTCTTGGACGAGAGTGGCCAAGATTGACAGTCTGGGTGCAGTCTGAGAGTCCAGGGGCACTGGGTTATGTGATCCTGGTACTCATAGGTGTCCTTACAGTGTGACAAATGGCTGTACATTTAATCACAATTTTGAGAAAAAAAAAGAGTGGAACATCACAGAGCATATTAGTGGACAGAGAAGTGGATCACAGCATGATTTGAAAAGTTTGTGCGGATATTTTGATACTTTTTTTCCATCATGAAATTGGGTCACAGTTAGAATCAATTATAACCACATTGAATTAAAGCTGCAGTTATATTTTAAGCCCATAGGAGCTGTAAGTTTGATATTTAAAGAATGAAATTTTGATGTTGTTTAATCCTAAATGCAAATGTTCAAATAACCACTTGTTCACGTAGTTTTCAGATGTATCAAATTATATATTTCAGTGTTTTCATGCACACTTTTTTTGGCACAAACGTGGCTAGAGAGAGGGGTATGTAATGCAACAAAGGTTGGTATGCGTCTTATCCAGTAGACTACACACTTTTTGATTACATTTATTTTATCCACCCATCATACTGAGTTTGTTATGAAAAGCCACAGTGATCAGTTTCCTGCAATTGTGGATGATAGCTGAAAACTATTTTTAAAGATATATTCTTGTCATCGAAGCAAGGTCATATAATTTCTGTTTTTCCTGTGTTTCCTCTGCATAACACAACGTCTCTATAAATGTGTATATTTTTTGAGATCATTTCTCTCAACTGGTATCTGCTTCAGGGATCTTTTACACTATTATACACTTTGATCTAGAGTACCTCTTTCCTCTTAATGTCTCTTTTAGAATATTTAATCAGTTTAGTTCATTGTTGTACAGCGAACTAAACTGTCAGGATCATGCTGGTGATTAAATTGTACAGCAATTAAATAACCAGCATGATCATGCTGGTGATTGAAAGAAAAAGACAAAAAAACCAACTGCTCACTCTCAAAAACAATAAAACAAAAAAAACTGAATATAGCATTCAAAGAGAAGAGCGTTCAGGTTCATCGGAATGCGGTACCTATAATTAAAACAAATAACAACAAATAAATGTCCTTGAGCCTACCTTCAGGGACTGATACAGTACAATTTCGTCCTGCAGTGGGGTTGTAGGGGAGCCTGTGATGGAGAGAGTTAGTTAGAAAGAGAAAAGAGACAGATTGAATGAAGGAGCACAGGGACTATTATACCCTTCAGAGGGCAATAGTGGCCCCCTTGTAACGAATGTCACAGGCATTCTCTGCTGTCCTCTGCTCTCACGCTGTATGACAAATATCTGTTTACTCTTTCGATCATCCTTGGGTCTGAAATAATGCACTCTGTTGTCCCTATAGTCCCCAAATGTCAGGCATGCATCAGCACTTATATATCCTCTCAATACTTTCCTTTTTTCCCCCCTCTTCTCCCTTCTTTGGCTCTTTCTCGGGCTCTCTTTGGAGCTAATGATACAGTGAAAAGCTGATGCCAGCACCTGATGGCCACTGTATTGTGAAAAACAAGTCCGGAAAGTGGCAAAAAAGAACTTATTTCAGTTATTCTCTGTACTCTAGTCGAAGATTAAAATGACGATCTGAAAAACGCTCTTCACACTGTATGGTTTTTGTTCTCTAGAGAACTGTGTTCATTGTGTTTTGTAACACTCCAGCTGCAATGCAAATCACAATCATACCCTCTCTTGTTACTTGTTATCTGTTCTTTAGATGTGGAATTGAAAAAGAGTCCTAGAGCTTCGCTTTTCCACATCACTCGCAAACACACACACACACACACACACACACACACACACACACACACACAATCTTTTACAGAGACATCTCTTTTCTCAGATACCAACACAACTGACGCACACACATTTTTGACGTATGGGTTGAGTATATTCTTAGAGATGTTGTCTACCCTTCATGCTTGACGTGCTTTCAGAGTGGAGGTGGTACCAAGCTGTCCCTCTCTTGCACATTACACGTTTCAAAAGACAAGGCTTGAAAGCTGTGCAAGTGAATGCGGTACATACTCAATTATACAAGCATTTGATGGAGTCGGGTGTTCATGCATATACTAGGCCTCTATGTAAAGACTCGTGCCACTTTACCCTTGTACGGTTCCATACCTGGCATCTCCTTCTAAAGATACACAAAGCAAGCAATGAACTGAAGGCTAAAGCAAATAATGAACTCTGCACTCCAAGAAAAACTGATGTGGAGGAGGTTTTGAGTAGTACTTTTATCCTTCTGCAGTCTCCGGTAAATATAAAAAAAAATGGAATGCATTTGATAGCTTGACAACAGCAGTAACAGCATGATTCAATGCACTTGGCTTACACAACAATTGGTAATGCCAACAAAACAAAATGTTAGTCGAGAGTCTGTACTTAGTCTGTTATTTTCTCACCAATATGTAGTATTTGATTAGCAATTGGCCTTGAGCACTCTAAGTCTTTAGCCCATTAGAGCACTTATTTGGCCATTTGGAGGTGAAGAAGCCTCAACTTTCCCATGACAGTAAATAAAACATCCGTGAAGTAGCAGTAAATAATGTAAACACACAGAGGGAAGATGGAACCTGTGCAGAAAGAGGAAATGGAGCGTTAAAGGGTGGCACATTTGTCAGAACTGCCCTTGGGCTAAAAAGCCCATCCCCACCTTCCCCACCTAGTGCACATAATCTTAAATCTCCACAGAGAATCAGTGGAAGTAGTCTGCAACATGTTTTAAAGCCAGGTAACACACCTTGGCTATAGAATATTAATAATTTATAAATACATTCTTTACAGCTTTTATTACCAAATTTCAGAAAATGTACTTACATGTTTTATACAACAGAATATTTGGTTTGTGGTTGAACACATGGACCCTGGTATATGAATGATTCTTACCATTGCTTAAACTTTACTTTGCAGATAGGACACAAACTTCCCACACAGACGCATTTTAAATGGAAACTGCAAATTTGCAAATATCCCGACTGTATAATTAGACTTACGGCCTCACGGCATGAATGAACTGTAGTCAAAGGAGATTCTGTCAGTTGTGGAGTTTTTAATAAAGGTCATATTTGATGTACAAGTGTAAAAATGCCATGGTCGATCTATTTGTTTATTATCTGTGTAATCATTGTTCAGTGGGTAGTAAAACCTGCAATAAATATTTTACAGCAATCTTTGGTCTACACAAAAAGTGATGCAGTTGCCTGTGTAGTTTATATCATTTATTTTACTCTGGTCACCAAAAAGAGTGATTAATTGACAGGGAATATGCAGCAAAGTAGTGGTTAATGAGACAGAGCACACAGTTCACATTGTCTCATCCTCCTTTAGGAGGAAAAGAAACAAGGTTTGGGTTTTGACCCTAATAGATTTATGTGCAGTACACTCTCCATACACAGTCTATAGCAGTACATTACAGTACAAGTAAAACAACCACATGGTCTTAAATAAAGATTCCTAAATTGTAGATCCAAACGGCTTAACCTCCACATGCTGAGACATAGCCCTGTCTTGGGTTTTGCTGAGTGTAGGTGATAATAATTCTTAGAACAGGTGCAGCACCATAAGCCCCAAGGCCTGGGGAAGTGAATGATTAGTGGCACTCCCCCAAGATGCATTGCTCCTCTGTATTAAAACCAAACTCTGCCTTTTATTCCCTCCAGGGTTTATTAAGTGGGCCAGTTGCCATAGCGACGCTTTGGCAGGATATTGCCAGGATAAGCTGTAATGGGTCTCCTGACGCAGTTCACTCTGCTCCTGTGGAAGAACTTCACTCTCCGGAAGAGACAAAAGGTACACTTGTGCTCACCAACCCCCTTTGCAAATCAACGTGTATCTGCTAAAATTGGTCAGCAATGGAGGGAAAATGAGGATATGGTTGTGTTATCCCAGGGTTGTGTTATCAAGGGCAACCAAGTTATTCACGGGAGGGGAAGGTAATAGGAGGGATTTACTACGAAAATGGTCTCCTATAGATGTAAGCCGCCTTTAACTCTCCCACTAGAGAACAAGAACAATCTTACCTTAATGCAGACCAATTCAAAGTGTCACCTTCAATTTTTGGAGATCTATCTCTTGTGCACATTATGTCACATTGCCTGTATTTTAGTTCTAACAAAGCCAGTTTTTGGCTTAATGAAACGGGATAGGGAGTGACGACTGTTAAATGCTTTGTTTGAAGGGCAAATACTCTTTCTGGCTCTTCTTACCAATTTACTGTCACAGTCTGTCCTCAGCAATGTTATCCAAGGATTTAGTGTCATTGCAGTCTACAAAAAAAAAAAAGGTTATCAGTGTGGCCATGGTCAGGAATACACACTCATATTCTTGTATTTATATCTTTTATCAACTATTTTTTACTCCTCAACTGACAGCTCATGTACTCTCACGTGCCAATTCACTTTAACTATTTACAGAGTACTTAAACTATCTCTGCCGCTTAAACTTCCGAAATTGCACAGTTCAAATGACATTTCAACTGCTTTCATTGCCTACATTTTACAGAACAGTTCAACTACTTGCGGTGCTTACATACAAACGGGCAGTTCAAGTGCCTACGTGGATTAAAGTTGAAGTCAAAATTTCAAATGCTTTCAGTGATTACGCTTCAGCTGATTTCAGCTGCTTTCGGCTCTTACACATGTCTACATAGTTGGAGTTGTGAAAGCAGCACGTTAGCAGAGCTGCAGCAGCAGTTTTGGAGCCCGACACAATGTAGTTAAGTGCAAAAAACAATAGGAAATAGAGTTGAAGTATAAAAATACACTTGAGGTTGAAGTTATGTGTGAGCCCAGCCTGTTTAGACCTTAACTAACAAGTCCCATTCGACATCTGAGATACAAACAATGAACATTTTAGGACATTTTAACGTGTTTACAGTGTTTGCACCTGCGATTTTCAGCATAACTCCCCCCTGCCTTGTCTAGTTTATAAGTCATCTGTTAAAATTCTAACAAAATGCAAATACTTACTAAATATAGATGATTTGCAGATAAATCTCCAAGTGAAAATGTGTTTTTTAAGCATTAATATGTCTTTGTGTGTGATTTAGAAAACTTTTTAAACTGTATTCTAACACCACTGTTGGGGCTGATGTCTCTTAGGTATTATCCCTGGGCAGTTCCCTTATACCCAGTCATTACTTCCTCATTCTCATCACAGACACTAGCCTACACATGATCAGCCAGTGATATATGGTGGATATTATTGCCTCTGATGTCACCTCCACTGGCTAAGAGGTCACATTCTGCAGGAAGATTACAGTCGCACCATGTGTCGCGACTGCATTTCAAGGGTCAGAACAAGTTGTCATGGAATCTAGTTAGCCTTATGAGTCATTTTTGAGGCAGATATAGCTGTTACAAAGAGCTGCAGTGTGTTCTTTGATTTATACCCTTGCAGTGATAATAGGAGTCACATCCACCCACTTGTTTTGTTAGGGGTTCAGGCACAGCAGTGTGTCTGTTGCCAGAGTAGAACAAAAGACATCTTCACAAAAAAGAATGAGCTTTCATCAAAGTTCATACTTTCTTGGAATAACTCAAGGCAAAGTCATTTGCAATTTTACAAGTTTGTATCAGGGAAACACTCCCCTTGCTAATTTTATCAACTTGCAGAAAGAACAGGGTGGTATTCTTTTGTATCAGAAAGAAATATACGACTACTTTTCCTCTGGAATATGTAAGGGGACAGTGCTGGTTTTGTGCATGGAATGTAGGATATTTGGCCAACGTCAACATGAAATATTGTTATTAGACAAAACCAGTGGGAGTTAGCAAGGACAATGGTGCTTCTGGAGGGCTTGTGGAGGTTAATGACCAATTATATGAATGCCTCACCAAGCATTTTAAGATTTTATAACAGGCATGAAACTGATTTTATGGTCCAGTATTTCACATAATTTCATAGGAGGAGATTATCTATTCACAAAGACGCTGGTGTCCAATGGCAAATGCCGGGGGAGCCAGACATTGAGAAAGTGCCCATGATCTCTGTATTCCCTCTCCATGCCTTTTCTTTGGAATACATTATGATAATTCACCCTCTCAGCAGAACTACATCCTCTCTGACACACAGACTGGAGGGAATTAAAGGACTGAATTTGAAGTTCTATCTAGTTTCTTTGAAATATATGCAACGTGATTTTCTGTAATTTTCTCATCTGTAATTCATTGACAAAATTCTACAACTGAAGATTTAGTATATGCCTATATACCTAACTAAAAAAAGTGTGTTCAAGCCCCACCTTTAATCCCTATTCTACTGCAGAAACCTTACTTTATTTGTAAGGTTGCCATGGTGCTGTGGCATAACAAGCAATATGTATTGCTGTATTTTCCTCACCTCTGCTTGCCCTCCAGTTTAATCATGAAGACAACAACCCCAGTGCAGATGTCTTCTCTTATTATTTGTGCTAACGTGTGTCATCAGATATAGTGTCTGAACATGTTACCAAAGCACAAGCTGGGGCTTTGCTGACTGGAGCTTTCCAGCTGATTCCTCTAAGCAGGTCACTCAGAGAGAGAGACGTTGGAAAGATGAGCGTGCAGGCAGACCAGGTCAACCGAGGTTAGCGGTGAGGGCTTGGTTGGCGAGTGCAGGGCCGGGGGATGGGGTTGGTGAGTGATGGTGTGCCAAGGGATGCGTAAAAAGTCTACATGGCAGAGGATGCGGGGTGAAGAGTCAAGGAAGGATGAGCTGCAGCATTGTGATATCTCGTTGGAAGCAATCCGCTATTTGATATTTCTTTCTGATGAAAACGCTTCAATGTAGAGATGAGGTGCCTTAATGAAGTGAAATGCAGTGGCCTTCAGCTTTTAGAGCATGTTACCTTGACTTATGTGAAAAGAAAATACACTGTTTTGGTGTTTCCACAGTGACAGCAGTTGAAAAAAAGAAGCATGGAGGTGTGTTTGGTGAATGTGGAAGCCTGAACTTGTAATAACTCACTGTGGTTCAGATATATAAAAGCTCAAAACATTAAAACTTTAAGGTCTTGGTACTTTGTCTCTATAATATCCCTCAAGGCCAACTGAGGGGAAAAATATGAGAAACATCCTCGAGAGCAAGTAAAGCCTTAAGGTCATCCATTTGTGCTTTGTTGGTTTCTCTCTTCACCCATTCCCTGGGGTTGAAATAAAAGCCTGGCATGTCGCACGGGACGGTGCCTGCTAGCAGGTATTAAAGTGGTTGGATTAAAGCAAGGAAGTGGTTGGTACTCCTCATCCAGAAGAGGATTGAGTATGGCGAGGAGAAGATAAGGAGTGTGTGATAGCTTCGGCTTTGGGAGTCACAAACAGAGGTTGCTCTCTCAATTCCTGTAAGTGCTTAAAGTAATAGCAAGACTACCAGCAAAATATATGGACTATGACATGTGCAGCTTCATTGAAAACACACCCACATGGATACACACATGCTCCCATAGACAGTACAGTACTTATGGTCAAGGTCATTGCTGTTATTCATTAACTGTATCTCAACTGCACCACCAATCCTGCTGTTTCAGGCAGATGATTCACAAAAATGTTAAGACAGCAAAGTCTTAACATTTTTCTGTATTGATTTTAGGAGTGAGGTCACATTTTGAACTGTTGATGAGAAAACGCAAATAATGTGAGGCATAATATCTTCCAGAGGTGTATTTCATAAGCAAACTGTGTAAAGATGACCACTTAATCCTTTGTGCAGGTCCGGTTGGTCATTGAAGTGCTATGGCCTTTGTTCCTCTTCTTCATACTGGTGTGGGTTCGGTCCTCAAACAAACCAATTTTCAAAGGCCAATGTAAGTACAAGCCCATTAGTAATGTCAATCTTTATTTTGCGACTGATTTAAACTGGCAGAACATTTCCTCCAGTTTAGTTTTGTTTCCATAGGAACTAAAACAAACGTATATATCAAAATGCTGAGGGAAATATAATGATCTACTGTAGTAAAAACATAAAAAATGCTCACTTTTGTTGTGACCTTACTGCATCTGTATTTCCAAACAACACATTTACCACAAAGCTGGTAGATGAATGAATATACTACTCTATTTCTCTAGGCCACTACCCTAATAAAGCCATGCCGTCGGCTGGTGTGCTGCCATGGCTTCAAGGTATGATTTGTAACATCAACAATCCCTGTTTGAACTATCCAACACCAGGGGAGACACCAGGCCAAGTCAACAACTTCAACAACTCCATGTACGTTCAAGAAACATAGAAACAACATTTGTAACAAACAAAGACATATTGTAACACATTATGATACAAACAAATATTTTGGTAATTACTTCAAGTTATATCTAAAACTTCTCTAAATCTAAAAAAATTGAAAACAAATATATGATCTTTTTTTGTCTTCCTGGTTTATCAGAATTTCTGGGATGTTGATTGAGCTGCAAACCCTCCTGGTAAACAGATCTATTCTCAGCAAGGTGCAATTACTGGCAGATGATGTGGACCAGTGGGCTTCAGTCCTGTCACAGTCTAACCCTGGTAAAGGTAAGAGCATTTGAATACCACAGCAGAAGCATAAGTGACATGTCATTTGCATCAGTCTGCCGCTTGTTGCTCAGCTGTCTTGGTGCTCTGACCTTAAAATTTGGCACTATCCAGCAAGTTTCTTCTTTTGTGGATATTGTCAAATAGTATCACAGAAATTGGTGAAAAGCAACAGGATCAAAGTGTAGTTTGGTCTGATATAAAAATTTTATTGCTAATGAATAATGGTTCAAAAAATAATTGGTATAGTAAATACTCAGCCTCAGTAACAATCACTCTGCTATGTCTTTGTTAAGTACCCTCCATCAAGGAAAGTATCCCCTTCATGTGGATGACAAGTTGGAGGATTTGTTATTCTCCTTTATCCCTCAAAAACAATGGCGTGTGATTATTTATGATGCAATTTGCCATGCAGACTGACAGATCGTTTGTCTTGATAAGTTGCTGCTTTGCATTAGGCTCGTTTGGCCTGATGATATTCAGATTTTCATACGGCACCTAATTTACAAAAAGGCAAAGAGGGAGGGGGTGGCGGGCGCTGCTGTTCAACAAACGGCTCGTAGGCCATTTGCATTTTGGGGTCGCTGGCTTGTAATATACAAGATTAAATCCATCAAAGATCTAAGCCGGGGTATAATTAATGGGATTCACTGTCTGAGGCGAGAACACAAAAGGTCATTAACAAGAATGGGGAATGGAGTATTATCAAAAGACTGGGATAGCAAAGGTGATTGTGTTGTCCTTTTTTTGTTTTTGCCAAGGGTTGATTAAAAGACTCAGGTGGTCACTTCAATCAGAAAGGCAATAGTGTTCAGGAAGAGCCCTGAGCATGTTGTAGTTCCCTATAATCTGACCCTGCCCACCCCTCCCGATGCTCCTGCAGTCATGAGGGGAATTAATGTGTGTTTAGTAGGTATCAGAAGGTGCTGTATAGAGTGTAAGCAGTGTGTCAAACAGCATAATTAATTCCAGAGAGTATTGAATGATTGTTATTTTCCCAAACATTTATCTTAATTGAACCTTGAATAACCTAGTATAAGTCACTTCCTCCTCTCATCCTGATAATTGACTGACTTGCAAGAATTGCACTTGGAAAAGGGATGATCTAATTAAATTACGCAACCTCTTCATCATCTCAACAGCACCAGAGAGGATAGATACAGTATGTATCCTGTTATGCTAAGCCATTGTTTCTGTCTGTGTAGAGGGGCTAACAATGAACAGTCGATTGTTTTTGAAGCTGGCTCTTTCAAACCCCAACTATCTGTAGGCAGCTAATCGGGAGAAAATGGCTGGTTAACATTTTGGTGCATGTTTAGCAACAAATTGCCTCCTCTCACACTCGCATGCAAAACTCAAGTGTTCAACCCTTACTTGCACCAGTGAAGGATTTAATTGCAATGTAATTTCAATTCATCAGATTATAATGCCTCTAAAAGCAACATGTATAACAAAAGAAAATCAGAATGCTATCAAGAATGCAGCATTTTTTTTATTTTTCATTTGTTAAATTAGACGCATACATGAAACAAAAAGGGATTTCTTTTCACAACGGTTTTATTTTCATGTATATTGTTTCTATCAGTTTCACTTACAAGCCGCACTGCAGAGATTTTGAAGACAGGGACTCTGATCTTGTACTTTCAACAGCAGAATAAGTCCTCCTGTGCTTTGGCTAGACCAACCTAGCATTGCAGGTTCCATTAGTTACAGCACAGGCTCTCCTCCACGGTTGGCATAGGTGTCCATTAGGGCAAATTACATACATTTCACGCATGTTTCTGCATGCAACTAGATTTGAGTACAGTAGTTTGGAAATTAAATGGAGGATAGACAAAGAATTGAGGCAGAGACAGAAAGACTGCAGGGTTGGCTGCAAAATATCTGCAGTGCAGGTGGCTAGTAAGGAAGATTAATGGCCAAAACTATGATAACAAAACGCAGGTTAAAAACAAACAGAAACAAAATTTCCTTTCAATATTCCATCTCTGACCAGGTGTAAGCACATGTAAACATCTCAGCGAGGGTTTTTGTGGTGTATAATTTGTAGTTCTGCAAAAGTAATGATTCTTTACGTTCAAGGTCAACCGGTGATCCTGAGGAGTATTCTAAGAGACGATGAAACTTTCTCCAAGCATCTAAAAGAGAATTTGTCGGTGCCACCAACAGTGGTCCAAAGCCTTCTTGCTGCTAAGATTTATGTCAATCCAGTAAGTATAATTTCACAACTGTATTAGCATAGTTAAAACTGCAATAGTGTAAACTATTAACATTGACGTGTAGCAATACAATACTGGAGGTTATGGTGGACTATATAGAAACTGTTTCACTTTAAAACAAGATTTGCCAACTCATTCTCTAAGTAAAGGACTTTGTTCAAATGTGTTCAAACATTTCAGAATACAATGTCCTAGCCAAGAAGTTCCTCTGGGACACATATATCATAATCAAGGCAAACTCTAGTATTGTATCTGCTTGATAAAAAGAAACAACCTTTAAAACTGCCCACAGTAGCTAAATTGAAATGAAATGAACTTGCACCAGCAAGAAGTAGAATGAGTGCCTCTATATGTTCCTTATTGATACTGTGTTAAGTACCAAGTAATACCAGATGAGCTGCAAGAAGGTAATTACGCTTCCCTGGCATTAACAAGGACACTTGTGTAAATACGATGTGTAATAATAGATACCTGCTATGTTTGACACATTCTGCTTGGTGCAGTGGGCTCTGGTGCAAACTGTACCATGATGTGCCCAGAAAGCAAAAGTTTCCACGACAGTTCATGATCCCATTTTCTGTGTTCTGCCCATGCATCCTGTCATGCTGGGTAAACTGTCAAGAAATCACGCAAATGATCTGTTTGTATGCATCTATGCATGTGGGTGTCACTGTTTGTGACTGTCACATGTTTACTGTTGTTCTAAGTGTCTTCATTAGTGTATGTGCGTGCATATATACAGTATGTCTGTCTTTATTAAATGAAAATAAATAAAATATGGTCAAATCAAAAGTTGCCTTGTTTGTCAACTCCTACCGAAGTTGGTATTTATTCCTCAGATGACAGGCATCCTAAGACCAGGTGAACTGAGGAGCCTCCTGTGTGAGGGGACAGATCTGGATGACTATGTCCAATTTAGCAGCCAGGCTGAAAAGGGGGCTTTACAAAATGTCAGCTGCTCCCTCACTCCACAGCAGCTGATTAACACCCAGCAAATACTCCTGCAAAACCTGGACGCGAGGAAAGTGTTTTTGGAGGTAAGCCCCTTTGCCCCCCCCCTCTCCCCACACACACACACAACAAACAGATCTCACAACCTGTCTTGATTTAAGTTTAACGAAACTTGGAAGAATTATGCACAGTAATATGGACGCAATTAGTCCAATTTTCACAAAACGAGATAATGCATTTGGGAATAGTGTTTACACTAATTGGCCTGATGGGGGGACTGCAGCAGTAAAATTGGCCATAATGTCTACTTTTTGAAAAGACCTATTCCTGCTCGGCAAGGTCACCCATCTAGCAACCTCACAAATTACATTGTCTGAGCTAATGAAGGTGGTTTTAAAAATGTACATTTTTGTGATGTGATGTCTCAGCCACCTCTGGTGCAATGGAGACATACAGTAACTTGGGGTGGTACATTTAAGAGTTTAGAGTAGCTTTGAAAGGAATTTATTTTACATTTGTTTTCAAGGCCTTTTATAGCATTACATCATTATTCACTGCTTATATTTGTGGTTCTGCAAATGTGGTTCTGAACTGCAGAGTGGACCATTTTAAGCCATAAGGTTCGGCTATTCAGTCCACCTTTTGTTGCTGAAATTGTTGGTGAGTTCATAAAGTGTGATTTTGTAGGCCAACTGTATGCCTAAGCATAAATGAAATGCCAGGGTAGTGTAGGTGGTGTCTGTATGCCAACATTTCCTGTTGAGCCTTCATCTTTCAGGCATTTTCTGTGTGGGAGTTTAGATAGGTACTCACCCTGAATTGATAGAAAAAAGGAGAAAGTAAACAGGGCTGCACAAGGTAATTTTCAGCATGGATATCACATCAATTACATATGGGATAAAACAATTTCCAAGGCTTAATACAGTTAAAAGTATTGTGGGCACATGGTCTGTTTTTAGCTATTATTCCTGCATGACTTACAGTAAATTGAATTCAAAGACAATGATTTTCTTTGCAAATTGAGTAACCAATTAAAAAAGTTAAATGTTATGCTTGTCTGGCTCTGTAACTCAAAGAGATGAAGAAATATCTTTCGCAACACTTATTTTGGGGTTGTTACTGTGTCATCATTTTAATGTATTTGTAATTTTAACATTTTGAGTGAGAAATCCTGTTCTGTCCCATAGGGTCTAAGCTTCCAAAATGATCAGTGTCATGTGCACCTCTGTGTCTCCCAATGATTTTACTAGACTGTATGTAATCAGGTGGCAGTGGTGGAAGGTAACTAAGCACATTTACTCAAGTACTGTACTTAAGTACAATTTTAAAGGTGCTTTTCTTGCGTATTTCCATTTGATGCTACTTTAATCTTCCACTCTACTACATTTCAGAGGGAAATATTGTACTTTCTCCTCCACTACATTTATTCAACAGCTTCAGTTACTTTTCAGATGAAGATTTGACAACATGCTTTAAAATACAACACATGAAACCAGTGGTTTCCAACCTTTTTGGCTTTTGATGTCTTACATAAAGCAGTGTGTAGTCAGAGTCACATTTCAGATGTCTATGAGTTGTTAACAGCTCCACCAAATAGTGATTTTCCCCTCTAAACTTCTCACATGGTTTCATTTCAATAAATGTTCAAATGATCCAATGTTTCACCAAAAATCAAAGATTAGAGAAAAAGTCAAAGTATAACAGAACTTTGTTTTTTCTTCTTTCCTCTCCCATTAATCATCTCACTACCCCTCAGATTTATCTGGTGACCCTTTGGAAGGGCCCGACCCCTAGGTTGGGAACCACTGAACTAAACTAACTAACTGTATATAACGTAGTTCAAAGTAGCTACAACAGTAACATGCTGCTTATACACTAAAGCTTCAATATTAATAATCTAATGATGCCATATACACTCACCGGCCACTTTATTAGGTCCACCTGTGCAATCGAATGCAATCCAATACAACAGCTCTGCCATAAATTCTACATTTACGAAGCTTAAACATTTTCAGTTTTTGTTGAAATTGTCAGAAAGGTGATAATTCTACTTTATGTTTATGTATTGAGGTCGTAGTGGGTGGCGGTGGTGTACTGGAGTGCATTGTATTGAAAAGTCTTCCTAATATTTTGCCCCCCTCATGTATGTTAATGGAGTGAACAAAATATTAGGAACACCATTCAATATAATGCCCTTCAGTACACCACCTCACACAACCTCAATACATAAACATAAAGTAGAATTATCACCTTTCTGACAATTTCAACAAAAACTGAAAATGTATGTATATTTATGGCAGAGCTGTTGTATTGGATTGCATTAGATTGCACAGGTGTACTTAATTAAGTGGCCGGTGAGTGTATAACAATATATCAGTCAAAAGGACCAAACCACCATTTACTGCAGTAAAATGTAATAAATGTAGTGGTTAAGTAGGATTTTTCATGCAGGACTTTTACTTGTAATGGAGTATTTTTACATTGCTGTATTGGTATGTTTATTTAAGTAAAGGATATGAGTATTTCTTCTATCACAGTCAGGTGGGAATTATTTATTAGAACCCATGTTTTCTTGAATTTTTTTTAAATCTCAAAGTTCCCTTTGTGATGATGAAAGCCTGCACTTTTCTTTGAGTTTATCTTTGAGAGAAAATATATGGGACAGCAAATCCAATAAATAAGTGATAAGGCAGGAAGTTCGTAGGAGAGAGCATTTGAACAATTTAAGCCCACAGGCATTTTCAGACACAGAAAAAGAAAGCCCAGACAAGATATGGTGGAAAAGCTCTTCAGCGCCTCAAGCAAATGGATGGAAAAGAACATCAAGCCTTCACGCTTAAAGCTTGACGTTGCTGAATGATTGTGATAGCAACAACAACATAAAGGAAAGGACAAGGGAAAAAGTCAGAGTTTATCACTGAGGTAGTGAGTGGCAGAGGGTGATTTAGACATTGGTTCCACATCTTCGTGTTTGGGTTTGTGGAAATCATTTTTGAACACAATACACAGGGACAACAGTAAAAAAAACAAAAAGCATTTGAATATAGGTGGCGCTCATTCAAATGTCAAAGTGTTTTTTAGTTGTGTGTCTTCATTTTTTTTCATTAGTTTTATAAAGCTTAACTTTTTAAAATGTTTCTTGCAATGCAATGTTTGTAGAATTATATCTCCATTTAGCTTACCTGATTACCAACAGAAACACACAACCACTGGAGCCCTCAGTAACATAAAAAACACATATAGTACAACAGAAATTGAGTTTAACAAATGAGCTTTAGAAATCTGTTTTGCACATTGGCTCATTTTATCTACCTCCTAATGTGATTAAGTAGCAACGCTGAAATCTCTCCATCCATCAACCACTTGCTGGTATTTTCAGCTGTTTTAGCTCAAAATTGTCTGGATGAGATTCCTGGGTCTCTTCTTGCTGTCTGCTCTACACACTGAATGAAAGTACTTGAGACTTAGTAAGTAGCCAGGCTGTCATCTAAACTATCCTTGAATGTTTTTCTGTTTTTATAAAACAGTTACAGTTTTTAAAATATATATATAGTACAGTGTTACCCAGTCCCTTCTTCTTTTTTCTCTCAGGCTTCTGAGCTTCCTAGTTCTTGCCTTTCTGGACATTTACCTTGCATAAGTTTTGTAATTTTATATGCTGAAAGACAATACAGGTACTCTGCATACAGCCTATACTTGACACTTGATGCATGGAAATGACAGTGGTTGAAAGGGCATGCCATTTAGATCTTCTAATTGGACTCATACTGTGCACCTTCAGAATGTCACTGTAACACACCATTAACACTTGTCATTTTGATGCAACTTTTATTAACCAATGCCAGGGATGATGACGTTAGGATAGAATTTGCAGGTTGAGATGCACAAATAACGTGTTTATTGCCATCGTACAGTATGGGCGAATGAAAAGTCTCAAATAGAACAGGTATTTTCAGCTAAAGTGTGGACATCACAGCGTGATGTCCAAACATAAATGAATATAGAAATTACAATTGTAACTGTATCAGCATATAGGATTTTTTCAGAACATAGTTTGAAAAAATACTTTTTTCAACAGATACAGTGAAATAGTCCTGCAAGCATAATTTTACACCTCTGCATATCCTTCTTTAGCTACCTCCAGCTTTGGATCTGAATGGTGCTGACACAGTGACACTGATTGGGAAGACCACTGCAGATGCATTACCAGTGATTCGTGAGGTTAGTGTTGCTGTCATACTTAAATCTACAATATTTTAGATGGGAGTTCATATTTATACAATATGATGATATAGCTATTTTTTTAAAAATATGTAATTTCCCAAATCCTGACTTTTACTGTCTTGTATCCAGGTGGCCAGGTTGCAGAACTCCATGATCTTTAGGGCTGCTAGTTCACTGGATTTCCAAGAGGACACGATTGGCAGCATCAATATGCTACTGTGTGGGAAGCAGCCTGACTTCAAATCCACCAACATGACCCTCAGTTTACCCTCATCTAGACAGATGGCTCACAACAAGTCAGTCTCCGTTATGAGCAACAGTTCCGGTAAGTGCTGCAGCAAACGCCTTTTTAAAACAAAGCTGTCACACAGTACCAACATATCTTAATCATGTGTACACATTTTATCCTGACAGCACTTTATGACAAGATTGGTTATTTTTTATCATGATGCACAGTATCACAGGACATGGCAACTGATTTTTGGGAATTATGCAGCTGAAGGCATACTGCATAACTGTGCATTGCATTTGAAATAGGGGAAGGAGTGGGGATTTGAAATGATAAGTAGGTGTGGCTTGTCATGACTGATCAGCTTTCCTTCCCTTTAAAAACATGTCAGAATCATGATGCTTTGACAACTTAATGCAGAAAACAGTGTGGCTCCACTGTAGCGTTGCAAGTGCACACAAATATCAGTCTACCCTTTGTGGTCCAGTGAGAATCAGTGGGCATTTTTTTGGTTCAGGGGTGTTGTATATACATAAAAAAAAAAAAAAATTACATCAGGTTAAGTAAGCTGTGCAATAGATGGTTGGAAATGTGCTCCTGTGCAGACAGATTCAATGCAAATCATGGTCATTCTGGTATAAAAAAAAGCAGACAGGTGGGAAAAAAACCACTGATCCCTATTTTTTATGAATTAGCCGTGCATGATGCACTGTATAGTCAACTGCGCAGGGTGTACAGGATGTGACTACTTGTGCACATCCAGGAACAAGCACCTGTGGCACAGTTGGCACCTGCAACCGGAGCTGGAAACTGGGTTTGATTAGGAATTCATTATCGGCGGCTGTGTCAGGGGCTGGCATCAATCAAATCAGCTTTTCTCATTCCCTTTAAAAGCTGTGCACTCCCCACCCCGACATAATGATGTTTCCTTAATGGAGAGGAAAGTCCAGACCAGCTTATCCTAAGTAGAAACTGATGTTGTTATCTGGGTGGTGCATAGTCACAAGAAGCAAATATATGACATCCTAAATATGAACATATGGCACCCCAGATATCCCACTCAGGGCAGATGGTGTCACTCAAACACTTTTCTTAACTGGTATTTTGTACTATTTAGGCAAAAAATACAACCATGACAGCCACACTATCAGCATTTGTACTCAAATTCTCAATTCTCAATTGAAGAACAGCCAAGTTCAAGCCATGAGGTATCTGCTGAGGTGAAAATATAGTGTAGTGTAGTGTTACCTTTACTCTACCTTATATTTACTACCCAATGAGAATCATATACATTGTAGATGTTTTGCTAACAAAAAAAGAAATGTTTTCCATAGAGGATTGGGAGAAGATTTTTGGTAAGGGGCAGTCCTGATGGAGTTCAGTGATGCAGAGTGGAGACAGAACTTTTAAAATGTCTTGGAGCTGTCTAAATTGCTGGGTCCAGTGCATCCCGGGATGTCATTGTCTCCCATACTCCTGATGATATGCAGTGTATAAACATGGTAACATGGTGCAGAGTCCACAGCTACAGCAAACCTGGAGTCATGTGCTTTGCAGCAGACTGGTGCTAGTTAGGAAAGCGTTATTTCAGGTAGGCACATTGGAAGAGACTGTGTTTAAATATACAGGGCTCTGAAAATCTGGGCCACACCACCCACCTGCAATATGGTTGCAGGTGAATGTGTGTTGTCGTGGCTGTAAGGATTTAATTGATAAAAGGGGAGCAATAGATTATACAAGCGTTTGTGAATAACAGACACAGTTCTGATATGAATCACGCTTAGATCTGTCCTACTGCTGACATTACTGCATAAAAGTATGATGCATACATTTGTCTAGTGGTTGAGCACTTAATGTCAAAGTAATACAGTCACACAGTTCATGCATATACAATGTTTGTGATTTATATGACTCAGTTCTGTAGAAGATGAGTGATTATTTGTAGACCATGTTGCTTGTAGAGTAAACTCATGGTAACTGGAACTGCATATGTCTATATACTTATCACTTTTCTTCCCATCAAAAAAGAAAAGGCTACTTATCTTCAAGCATCGTATGTTGCACAGCGTGGCTTGAGGCCTGTTGGTCCGGGCCTGAAGCAGTAAAGCATCGCCAAACTACTGAGTGATGCTTCACAAATGATTAAGGCTCATCTTTTCGAAGGCGGTGTTTTTTATTTTCGCCAAACATCTGACTCAATCCCAAATGCACTGTTAAAGTAGAGTTGCTCTTCACGTAGGTTGGTAGGTAGTTGTCTGGCGACGTTTCTGCGCTACCATGTTTGGTCCATGTCTATGATTCTATGTTCTATGTTCTATGTCATTTAAGGGATGATGACTTTTTCAACACGGGGATAAACATTTCTGTTTGTTTTAACTGCATAAAATAATCCCCAAGGTTAACTTTTTCCAGTGTTATTCTGCAAAGCTTTGCCTAGAATTATTGTTGAAATTAACCTGAGATGTCTCAATGTTCATTATTTATATTTCAATATGAATTCCTTGAGTGTATTTTGTTGAAACCTGCCTCATTTTCTGATACACTGAACATGAAGCCCTAATGGAACACACATGTATAGACATAATGTAACAGTGTACATACAGGTTGACCCTGTATATTGTTTTTATTTTAAAATGACATTACATTACAATTAACAACATTATATATATATATATATATATATATATACATATATATATATACACACACACACACACATATATATATATATATATACACATATATAGGTACATTTAGGAAATATACGGTCCAGTAGAAATAATTAGAAAAGAAATAATCATCTTTTTACCCAAATGATTATATGCATATAAACCTCTTATTAATGCTGTGAAAACAAAACACAGTTTGTCAAACTATATTTAAAAAAAAGGGTAAAAAAAAGAAAGAAAAAAATAACGAAAATCATTAAAGGTGGTGTTAGGGGCAGCTTTGAAAATCACTGAATGTGTTTGTTCCATAAAAAAAATCCTTGGGAATTGGATCTTCAGTGTAACTTGCAGCCTCGTGCTCATTAGAGACCATGCATTCCTGTTTCATTAAATGCCCGCTCTTTGGAGAAAACCGCACAAAATTAGATTTTAATAAGAAGCCTCTATTCCCTGGGAATAACGTTACACTGTAAAAGTGGAATTGCATGCTAGTGCCAGCGCAAATTAGCAAAAACATTGTATCATCCATACAAAATAAGCACTAACATCTCTGTTAGCATGCTAATGGCTGTTTTGGTAAGCCGTGGCATTTCGTTGTGTTGGTCTATGTACAGTTAAATTAATCGGGAATATGCAGTGTGTCTGCATAATGGCCAATTACAACTCCTTTGTAAGTGTAAAAGTACACTCAAAGGAATGGTAAAATAGCATTAATAAAGGCCAACACTGAGGTTCTCTAAACAGCTCAGTAATGTTCCCTTCCCAATTAATCCTTGACAGCAAAGGAAAACTTCTGTCATTATACAGAATAGTCGGGGTGTAACTTTTCTTCCATGACAGTAAACAGTAATTTTAAATTGTTACCATTTTAAAATTATCCCAGCAGATTAGCATGAATATGAGGCGATTACATGGCTCTGCAATGTCATATATACTTACATTTATTATAAGAAACGTGTTGAAATATATTTTGCAAATGTATTTTAAGACCCTTAAACATATGACCCATTTTGGAAGTTGTTATTTTTCTTGTGTTGTTGTTAAATTGGACATTATAACAGAAATCGTCAAATATAGTTGAGGCAGTAGCGCCATGACACTGGTGATGTGACGTCTTATCATTTTCAGAATAACATTTTAACTGTAGCTCCATCTTAAATTAAAAGGTGAGTAATTTTGCACCTACAACAACCATAAACCTTTTAAATGAACGCATCGTCTGTTAATCTATCCAAATGATAATAAACCCTTCTTTCATTTAGCATTGTCCTAAATGTCACTCTGGTGTGATTTTCTCAGACATTCCTCAGCTATCTCACTGTCATCCTCAAAGTATTGTGTGTCTCTTTGAAAAATTAGTAATTGGTACCCTTTATTTCTAGTTTTAAACACATCCCTTTAATTTATACTGGAGCTGGTGAAGGCATAATACGGTTCTATTGTGCCAGTTGTTGGGAGTGAGAAAGGCTCGTCTTATTCCACTGAATGTCACAGAGGCCTTTCTCTCTCCCTTTTGAGAGAGTGACTTCAATGACATTTATTCAAGCTTATTTGACTTCCTGCTGGAATGCTGTAAAGACAGCACTTGATTGGTACTGCTTGTAAGAAATAAGAAATGTGTAGGGTATTTCACTTTAGGCCGGCTTGTCACATCCAGCGTACGCGTGCGAATGTCTGTCTGAGTGTGTACATGCTTGTGTGCCTCTGGCTGTGCGTTGCATAAAATGCCTGAATTGAGTATTGCAAACCTAGAGTAATATCCATTTCTCTGCGCAAGTGCATGTCTGCACGTGATTGCATGTGTGAGACAGTGTGTGTGTGTGTGTGTAGCACCAGCATTTGCGGTGTGTCGACGGCACTGTCTCATTGTAGTGCCGAATTGAGGCCATCTCCAGGGTGCAACTCAAATTGATTAAATTTGCCAGGTAAGTTGAGGGGCTGACTTCAGGCTCCAAGCAATTATTTGACTGTGGCTAAAACTGGTGTAAAGAACAGATTCTCTTGTTCTTTCATACTGCCGTTGTGCAATAAAGTAAAGATATGTTGTCAAAAAGAAGCTCACAGCTCTGGAGAATGTGTAACCTCTGTGATCTGATGCTCCCTTTAGCACACACAATATAAAAAAAACTGATCTTTCCATCTTTGCTGTCTATTCTGATTATCACTGGTATAATTAGAACATATTTATGAAATATATGTGGCAGAAACCTAAAAGCTTGAGCAAATGTTGTATAGATTTGTGCAAAGCCTAGGTATATGGAAGGCAAGGCAAGGCAAATTTCTTTATATAGCACCTTAACCTGCACCAGGCAACCCAAAGTGCCTTTTGTGCCAAAGTGGTCTATAGTGATTTCCCAAAGTGGAAATATCTTTAGACCTTCTTGTAGCACAAAGGGTCCCCAGGACATTCTGCTCAAGAAGTTGACGAGACATGGATCGAAGAACCTCTTACAGAAGCCGCATTAGTTAACCACAGTAAGGTTTAGAATATTATTATAACATATAGGGAATAAATATTTCCCTGTGTAGGAAATGTATATGCAGTGTGCCCCCACTGCACACACTAGATGTCTCTACCTCTTTAAGGCAGTGGGTCCCAACCTTTTTTTGCTTGAAAGCCCTTGAAAGGAAGCGGTGTCTCGTTTTGACCCCACCTTAAATGTGAATGTGAATTATGAGCAGTTTATCAGAAAGAGTCATTTTTCCTTTTCAGATTGTTTCATTAAAAGGATTTTTAGAGGCTTCAGGAAAAAAGCCAAATCTGGAAAAAGCGCTATAAAATACAGTACCAGTCAAAGACACACCTTCCCATTCCCTTAAGTGTGTCCAAACTTTTGACTGGTACTGTACATGTAATTTTGATTATTTAGCCTTTTAATAATTTTGTGACCCCTTTATCTTGGAATCCCATGGGTGTTCTCGACCCTCAGGTTGGGAACCACTTTAAGGTGCTATAAGTTGATCCGCTAAGTGGGAAATTCACTACAAGCCCTTTAATCAAACTGTTAGTGACTGTTAATAACATCAAAATTCTCTTCAATGAATAATTACAAGTGTACTTTTTTTCTTAAATACCAAAAATCTTACAATTAGGAGTCTCTTTTTCCAGACACCTATAACAGCAGAGAGCTACTGAGGTGTTGCTCACTTAAAATGTTCTGTCTTCAAGTGTCATGATTGCAGGAAGTGGCATCTGTGCAGTCTGTAGAGGGAACAGCTGGCCGGAGTCAGACTAAGAGGTGGCTATTAGCTCTCCGCACACAGACCTCCCAGGAGCACCTGAGAGAGATGGCCAGCAGGCAGTGAAAATTGCACTTAAAATGGCCACTAAAACCTCCCTGATTGGGGTAAATAGTTGCTCTGGTGAGATGAGAAGAAGTGGACGATTGAGGTATTATTCTTGTCTTGATGAAATGAAAACGGATTGCAAAAAGCATGGATGTAATGACAAGTGTCTGAACACAAAGGACAGTTAGTAACAGATCAAAAAGCCAGACGGAGATATTGACTGGCAGACGACACATCTACTTGATCAATTGTCTGATGAACTACAGCACAACAAGCCAGGTGCAACCTGAAGCTTTCTACCCACCCGAGACTGCATTCTGCGCAGTGCAGGTCCTCATGTAACCTATTCAGCGCTCTCCCAACCTGGCAATATTCATGTTGGCAGATAATTTAAATTAGTAATGATCCTACTGCTGCTGAGTATATTGACTTTTTTTTTTTCCTCTACCCCATAGAAGCTTTTGCTTATATACTCAGGTCTGAACTCTTGGCTTGTCTCTTCCACTGTCTATGTGTTTCCAAAGTAATAACGTCCAGCTTTTAGTAAATACATCCAATTTGCAACTCTCTGGTCAAAAAACAGCAATTGACCCAATATCCAGTTTATGAAAGCATTTCATTTATCATGATAAACTTCCTGAATTTCGCAGGACAGTCCGAAAAATCTTCCTAATGTCTGTGGAAGCAGCATTAATTATGTGTTTTACTCGATGGAATTACTGTAAGTAGTAAGCTTTCTTATTAACAGTAATTCCAATCCAAATATACAAAAATTTTCATTTTAGGGGCTCACATATTGTAACATTAAATATCTTCACATCGCTCTTCAGAACCCCAAAGTGTGAAAAAAGATGATAAAAAAACTTTATTTATGACACTTTTCTCAACAAAGTCCAAAAGAGCTATACTGAGAATAAGCATATATAAAGAAACCAATAAAACTAAAGGTATTTACAAGCCAAAACAAAAAAAAACAAATGTTACATATTAATAAAAAACCTGTATAGTGTGTTACCCCTCTCACATGACTCTTAACAATACTGTATGTAGCAAACTAACTGAACACTTCCTGTTCAACGCTTCTACTCCTAAACATCATCTTGTGTTGGGATCTGTTGGGTTAAAGTAGCAATAAAACTGTTGCAAAGCAATCAATGCAAACACTAATCTTAAATTAGACTCGAATGGGAATAGTCATTAGTTGTTAGTTTTTGGTAATAACTATCTATTCTGAAGTGCCGCGATTGCATCAATACTGTGTACTTTCCAGAGATTTGTACTGCTCTGTACTCACATTTCACTGACAATATGTGTTACCGTGTCACCTCAAAATAACCAGCAGTGTTTGTGTGTCAGTGTTGCTTTTTTTGGTTTATCTGCAAACATGCAGACTTAGATTCATGAAAATGTTTCATGCAAATATTATTTAACATGCTATATTAGTAATATGATATATTTGTCACTAAATGGGAAAAAATATGTCTGGTTTAGTAATGAATATGATATTAAAAGGTCAAGATGCTGTAGTGAAACTCACACTGTGTTCATATTTTCTCACTCTGGGTTGAGAAGAAGTATTGAGAGGGTTGTTATGGTAGCCACATATGAATTTCAGCCTTATGTGCAATATTTATCATGTTTGCTTCTCGGGTGTTGCAAATTCAATGACTTCTTGCAGATCAAACAGCTGTTTTTTTTTTCTCTTTCCTCCTGTCCCATGAAAGAGCATATGCACAGAATGCACCCAGGATTAGGAAATTTTGAAGGATTTTCTTGGACTGTCTTCTCTCCTCTCTTCGCCTCCTCTATAGATGCTTTTTGTCAGACTCTCGTTGACACCCTGGAGGGCACACCTGCTTTGCGCTACATTTGGAGCACCTTCAAGCCGTTATTGCAAGGGAAAGTCCTCTACACACCTGATACACCTGCTGCTCGCCTCGTGGTGGAAGAGGTAAGTTTAGAGAGAGAGAAAATTGTAAATTTAAAACATACACAGCCTACTACTAGCATATTTACACTGTCTTCTCATGCACTTCAAAAGTACCTGAATATTTTGCTCATACCAGTTTAAGTTGCACTTTTTGCCAAAGCTACAAACAACAAGATATTTGTATACGCCTCCAGCGGGGGAATGAATAACCACACAAAGTTACCACCTGAGGAAGAAAAGGGAAATCAAACAATAGTTAGTCAGGAGGCCTGTTTATGGAATCTGGTGATTGTAATGTATTTTCATGACATGACTTTTCTCCAAGATATTAGCATCATTTTGCTGACTGCATAAGCAAAACCAACAACAGGCAGGCAGTGCGGATTTTTCATTGAGAATACATAATGAGCACGAGCAAAATCTGCCGACTTCACAGCGAGCGGCTTGGTGTTGGCACAGGAGGCCCTCTTCACACCAGTCAGATTGTTTACAAGTCAATGTTCAGGGGTAAATAAGCCCATTTACATTTGTCACCATAGGGGGTGGCAGTGTTACAATGTGATGAGTTCCTCCGGGGATTAGGTGAAACGTGCACATGTGGAGTACTTTACATGTCTGAATTGGCTCAGAGCAAATAGAAGAGACTCAGCGGGTATGCTTTCAGTCAGGCAAAGGTGAGATGAATGTGTTGTTAAACATTGTTTTTCTTTCTTGTTTCAGGCAAATAGTACATTCAATGCCTTGGCTATGTTAAAAGAACTGGCTGATTCATGGGATGTACTTGGGCCACGTGTCTGGGATTTCTTTCAAGACAGCCCCCAAGTCAATGCATTACGGGTAAGATCCTGCACCAGAAACAGAATTAAGGAGCATGATAAAGAGTGACCTAAATCACTGCATTTTTTTTAGATATCAAATATTACTGTAGGTATTTATAAAAAGTAAGCATCTAGTTTTAGAGAATAACAAAAAATGCAATGTACTGTATGTAGAATCATTAAGAATTTACAGTAATTCAAATTTTATATGTAAAGTTGAATCTTCAGTATGTTTATTTGGATAGTCTAAAAAACAGTTTTTGCATGAGCCTGTTTCCTGCCTCGTTGTACAGTACAAATGGAGGGCTCACCATTTATAGTAATTTTGTTTTTTGTTAGCATTATCACAGTTAACCATAGACTGTAAATGCACCATGCTAACCAAGCTAGCAGCTAGCGTTAAGCTCAGCTCCACCCTCTCGTCTAAATATAATCACTTCTGGCTCCAAAAATCCAAGATGGCGACGGTCAAAATGCCAAACTTCAGGCTTCAAAATGCGAGTGCACAAACCAATGGGTGACATCACGGCTGACTCTGATACCTGATAAGCAGCTTATTTGCACTTTTTTTGTAAATTTTTTTTTCTCCACTACATTTTCTGAGCTGTGTGAACTGTGAGATCGCAGCAATGTGTCTTCCTGTAAAAAACACAACTTCTGAAAGCAGGGGGAGATATTGTACAGTAAAATCCTTGTGGGAAAACCCATCAGCTCCTTTTAAATATGCAGGTATTTTTCAGTAAAAATCTGTTAAAAAATGGAAATGGTGCGCCTTAAATATAGCGCAGGTGAGAATATACATGTCATGTATATCAATTTGTTGCACCTTCTGTTAGATATGGAAACCGAGGGAGGAAAGTAATTATGGATAAGTGCAGGATAATTTCCATCCTGGCAGAAAGGATTATCTATAGAAGTAGAGGACATGGACACTTCGCCACCACTTCTCTCTCCCTCCCTCCATGTTCTCTTCTCTCTCTCTCTTTGCCTCTCCCTGTATTTCCTTGACACTGACATTACTCCAGTGTCACTCCAAATGAGCTTATAGGCAGCTGGAGGGAAGCAGACATTGGGAGCTCCATATAGCTAGGGTATTCATTACCCTAGCCCTAACCTTTACACAAATGGGCCGGCAATCCTCCTTTGTCTTCATTTTCTCCCAGCCTGGCTCTTTCTCTCTCTCTCTCTCTCTCTCTCTCACACTCTCTCTCTCCACCTCTTGCCGCGAAGCTGGTGGCTTTGAAGGTTTGTCATCTTCAGAGGTCCTTCAAGGTCGCAGACACTTTTTACGTTGATGGACCAATTACCATCACAACCACAACTACATTTGAGATAGAAGATTTAGAGTGTAGAGCTGAATACTCTACCGTAGCATATTCTGTGAAATGGCTTAGAAATAAAAGTAGCTAAAAATATGCTTGACATATCTGCATGGTGTTTACACTTAAGCTAAATACTTTGGAGAAAATGGCTTCTGTATCAGAGAACATGTCAAGACTGTTGCACCTTCATGTAACCTGTCACCAATGTAAGAAAACATTGTATGGATTGGATTGACTTTTTGTTTGCCATTGGGACCTGCCCTGTTTTAAAATGCAAGAGAGAATAAGTTCAGCATCCTCACTAGAAGACCCTCTTATGACAAATAATTTCATTTGACACGTGACCAACAAGGTTAAATGGCATATCTGAAACTTTTAGGCCCAAATGCCATTTAGTCACATGCACTCGTAGCTGGATGAAGATTTCCAATAATGAGGCGGTTTAACAGTTTGCCAGCATGACTATTGTACTACAATCTCAAAAGGTCTTACAGACTTTAAAATACACACATTTTTGATGGGTCATGTCCTTAATGTGGCACCCACAAAGATGGATGTACTGATTTTTTAAAAGGTCAAATGCAGAATAGAGATTACTTAATTTGACACTTTGTCCTTAAATTAAGCAGAATGTCATCAGGAGTGTTGACACTGAAATGCCACTGAGCACACTGGCCAGAATATATCTGAATCTCAACACCGGATTTTGCACTTGAGAGGCCCAGCTCTCAATTGACATACAGTGGCCTTTGCTCACCAAAAGTCAGACAATTTTAGTCTAGTTTTAAATGCAAGCCATGTATGGTAAATTCAACTACATGGGGCTCAAACTGGAATGCAGACCATGTGGGCTCAGTGTTGGAAAGAGTGCTGCACAAGATACTGTATGTATTTTTTTTGGTTCTAAAATTACAAATGGTATTGAATGGGTGATTTAAACATATTATGTCTCAGTGGATTTAAGCTCCTTCTCAGTAGGGTGACACATTTAAACCAACAGGTGGAAGTAAAATTATCTTATGATGCAAGAGCTATTGTTTGTGGATTTTGGGACTATTTATTTTTCGCAACAAAAATACATGTACATATATTGTATGTTTGAAGGGCTTAAATATAGCAAGGTTATATTTGGTCCCAGATCAACATATCATCTTTATTACTTCATTGCATCATAACAGCAACTGCTGCTTGTTCCATGACCTGAGATGATTGAAGAGGCTACACATACAGTATATATTTCTCATCATGTTAGTGAAGGGGATTGAGAAGGGGGATTTGCATTTTCCTGTGTCTGTTTTGTGCATTTGTATGTTGTTTGTGTGTTCTTTTGTGTGTGTGTGTATGTGTGTTTGTGTACAGGCAGAGTTTAATTAGCAGCATATTGAATATATTTTCACACTCTGGGCCTTAATGTGTGTCTGTACCATGCAAATATGCATATTTGTGTGTGTGTATGTGTGTACACATGCATACTGTATTGCTGTACATAAGAACTTGAGCATGAAGTTAAATAGTGCCATAAAGCTCCTAATTAATTCTGCAGTAAAATGGATTTCAGCACCACCAAAGAACAAAGCTGACTTCCCATGCTTTCTCTTCTAATATGAATAGTACATTGTGGTCTAAAACCCTTTGGCCCTCATTCAGATTGCATTGTATTCATGCTGCATTGATTCTAAACCTCTCACTAGTAACCTGAGTAACTATAATTAAACACCATCTTCTTGCCTTTGAAATCAGGCTTTACTGGCGAATCCACTGTTTGCTGCTGCCCTCAACCAGCGTCTCAATGGCACAGGATGGACAGCAGAGCTGCTGGCCAACTTCCTGTACAACGGGCCCCCAGAGGATCGTCCAGTCGGCATGCCGCCCAGTGACTGGCGGGATGTTTATAACAGCACTACCCAAATCCTGAAGCTTCTCTCCAACTTCCTGGGTGTATGTAATTCTTTTGTCTGTGCTTTTATTAAATACAAAGTACCTCACAAATATGGCTTCCAGCTCACTCATGCACCAGAGGGTTAGTAAAGTGAAACATGTGATTTTAAGAAAATAGGCTGTTGTAAAGCATTTGAGCTATTTAGAAACATAATTCTCACTGGTAAGGAAATTCTTTTTTTTTCTTCCCTCCCACCACTGTTCTCTTTTAGCCTCTTACCTGTATATTATTTATCCGATTCACCTGATATTACCCATGTGGTTTCATTGATAGGAGTTGGCGCTAAAAACAAGTGCTGTATGATCTTTAAAGTGCTCAAACAAAACTGTCTTTTGATAAAAGTAAGTTGATAAATTCTGATGTATCAGCTCTCTTTCCCTGGTTGTTGGTTTGCTAAAGACAAGATCGAGAATAGCTTACTTAAGCCACGCTGAGCCAGTGCGGCAGCATCTTACACATTAAATATAGATGACAATTTATTTTTCGGGTCAGGATATGTAAACAGTTTGCAGTGTCAGCTATTCATTCATTCATTACTGCCCATACTTTCACTTACAGAGTTAAGACAGCGATCTGTTAAAAGTTCTGTATGCCTTACATCACTACTGCACCTTCACTTATTCTTGTGTCTTTCTTTTCATGACACACAACTCTGGCAGAACACCAGGGGTGCTACAGTATGTAAGCTCGCTTTGCATATAAGACACAATGTGTCCATGTTTAGCACAGTGCTTTTTTGTTCCTTAGTTCTTTTGTTGAATGAACATGCTGTGTCTGTACTCTGCTGCTGTTAAAACTAAAATCAAGACTTTTCCAGATGACATGTAGATTTTGTTATCTTGCTCAGTCTATCAGCTTTTGTGCATAGCAAAAAAAGAAAAGACTTTGGTCTTTTATTCATTAAACTTTAATATCCTTGACTTGGCAAACTGTCAAATACAAAGGAAGCTCTGTCACTAGTTTGCTTGCATGATTATCATGAAAAAAAACATTGTTATGTACTATAGTGAATCTGTATCATAGACACAGATTGGTGTCTCTAAGTAGGAACATGCACACACAGTTGACATTGATGTATTGATCTGTGGCACAGTTTGCAGCAAAACCCTCTTTCTCTACATTGCGTGATCAAACACATGTACAAATCCCATCCACACCCCCTGCCACACATACATACTATCAATCCATAGGCAGGTACAATGGCAGGTTGGGCCCTTGGGGTTAGCCGTACACGGCCAATGAAATTCCACGATAATGTAATCTATTTTCTTTACTAATGGAAATTGCATTTCTCAAAATAGATACCGGGATAGGGACAGTTATTAGACAACCTTTACTGTACCCTCCTAATGTCAGTGTACCATTTTATAGAAAATGAAAAATGATAAAATGTGTTTTGTCATGATTAATCTTAAAGACAAACGGTCTAGTCTGGTGCTTATTGAGAATCCTGCAGTGTTCAACAGTAATGCTTTGCTTAAACGACAAGGACACTTCTATACATGTCAACCTAAGTAGAATCTGAAGATGATTACATTGTACAAGCTATTGTATCCCACAAGTACTTCCTAGATGTGCAGATCAAGTTGATTTTAACCCAAGTTAATCCTATCATTTAACTATCTGTCAATAACGCCCCGCACAGCCTATACAAGCATGGCACAATCATGAATACACAACCGCATGTGTTGCGCTGGATGTGCTTATGAATTAGGCCAATATGGGATTGGGAAGCTGTTAGTGAGGCCAGTTTCTCCAGTCCAGTCTGAGTCAGATTATTGATATCAGAGGGCTTAGCCTTAGCCGCTGGCTCAGTGGTTCGAGACAAAAAAAATAAAAAAGCAAATGCTTTTTCTCTCCACTTTGTAACATCATAGTTGGTAAGACTTGTAGTGACAAAAAACAGTGCTAGTATTTAAAGATGGTGCAGAGAGCAGGTTAAATACAGATGACTGTTTGTAAGCAATATGTTAAGTTACTGTACATATACTAACTAAAATACACAAAATTACTATTACTTAGTTCAGTGAAGATCTATTATGATCTTAATTAATTGTAATCAACTGATATGGAAGTTAGCATGTAGCTCTGTCACCTGTAAAGGATACTAACACATACATTTTGACAGAGGTCTAAAGTCTGGGTTTACAGAATGATACCACTGCAGTGCTGTGGTATCCTCTCTGGTCTGCACTAAACAAATGTTTTTGCTGTGATATTTTGTTTCCCACCCTAGCTTGGTATCGAATTCAGACTAGAGAATCCTGTGGGAGAAATGATAAAACTATTGCAGCACTGACATGTGGACAGCTGTCAGGTGTGACTGCCTCCCAGGATGGCTAGCTCATTATCGTCTCATGAAACAGAGGGACAAGGCTACAGAACAGGGAGTGCTAGTGAGGCTGTATCTCATTTGCTTGTCTCTGCTGAAGCCCAAAACATTTCCCACCCCCTGGCAGCTCCAGATAATTTGGAACTACACTCTGCGTGGTTTAGTCAACAGCTTAGTGATACTTTTTGCTAAATATCCATCTGCCATTCTACCAGTGAGTTAAATCCTGCCTGTTTTATTTCCTATTTTGTGGATTCTAAGATGTATATACAAAGTGAATGATTTATTGTAAGAAGATTAAGATGATATAAAAATAGAATCATTTTTCTGAAGGCATTTTTGTTCTTCTTCTTCTATTTGTTGACAGTGTTTAGACCTGAACAAGTTTGAGGCAGCCCCCAGTGAAAACCATCTGGTGACTAAAGCCTTGGAGCTTCTGAAGAATGACACATACTGGGCCGGTATTGTCTTTGAAAACCTCCCGCCGGACTCCAGCCAACCCCCTCCTTATGTCAAGTACAAAATCCGCATGGACATTGATCAGGTAGAGCGCACCAACAAAGTGAAAGACAGGTATGTAAACCCAGCTCAGCTTCTCAGCTACTGTTATAATACCCATTAAAATAACACATTCCATAGCTATTGTTGACCGATTGTTTGTGAACTGTGGTAAAATAAGACCTCTAAAAACAGTCATGATACTCTGACAGTATTTCTGACCGTTCTGGTTGTAGTTTACTTGCCCTTTGCTAAGACAGATCATGGTGTGTCTGCTTTTAATAAGGTTATGGTCTCCCGGGGCCCGAGATAACTCCTTTAATGACCTGCGCTATATATGGGGAGGCTTTGCCTACCTGCAGGATATGATGGACCACGGCATTATCCGAACACAAACGTCCAAGACCCAGCCGCTCGGTGTTTTCGCCCAGCAAATGCCATACCCTTGCTTCGTGGATGACGTGTGAGTACAAAAGCTTTTATTTGTCAGCCTTGTGATTAGAAGAAGAGGAAGGAGGAATTACAGCAATAAAATTCTGCCCACTCCGGGGAGTTGCCACTCACTGCCACCACATGGTTGAGTTATGGTCTTATCTGTCACTTAGGCCCTTTCCCAGATTTCCCTGTGGAAACTTTAAGATGCTTTCTCTTATTTGTCTATCCTTTCCTTTATATCTGTGTTGGTCTTCTGCTAGTGTTTTGTGCTATCACTGATCATAGATGTGGGGACTAAGATAGGCAACTCCTCTAATAATGTCAATAATAAAAATGTACCATCCTTCAGGATACATTTAATCATGAATTGAGGGTCAGCAAGGGACAGGAAATGAATGAAGGCAGTAAAGGGAAACAGTGGGCCAAAACTATTGATTTTCGACGAACCACAGGAAATTCCTGAATACTTGATGGATGCTGAATTATTTAAGCAACCACCATGAGTCCCTTCCTCCCTTGTTTTTCCGAGGCATTTCATTCTCAACAAAGTGAGTGTACCGTCCCCCCCCAGTCTCAATAGCTCCGTCATTTGCAAAGATTGATAGCAGAACTCCATCTGTGTTGTGTATGTATCCACAGGCTTCTATCATGTTTCATCATGTATCATTCACCTAGGGACAGAAATGATGTGGTATCATTCTGAATCTTCCACAGCCATGATTTCCTCAGAGTCTGCGAAATTACTCCGATCCACACAACATTATGATCTCCGTTAATAAAGTAAAAACCCAGTGATGCCATCAAGAGAGAAGATAATTACCAGGGAGATTTAAGCCCAACAACACAATACACCCCTTTCAGTAGACACAAAATATTCACATCCAGTGGGGGAAACGCAGTTCCAGAGATTAGGGATCTAATTTTAAAATATGTGCTTTGGATAGCACAGAATTTACAGTGAAGCAAGGGAGTGTTTGGATTTACAGAGGCTGAAACAAAAAGAAGCATGCAAATGATGACTTCATATTGAACATGCATTTGGGCCGCTAATATCTACAAGCATGCTGTTGCAGAAATGCATGCTTTGAATAATAATGCCCTATATCATGTGTTTGTTTTGGACACATACGAAACAAGAAAACACCAGAGCTATGAAAAACATATTCAAAGTAATAGCTTTATTGATTTGGTTTTCATCGTCTGGGGGTTTGTATATTTTTCTTAATTAAGTGCTGATTTCCTCCGGATTTCTATTCACATTGTGGTTTCGAGATTAAATGCAGCTTCACGGCTTTGCATTTTATGTAGTAGTTGCTTTAAACCTGGTTTAAAAAAACACATGTCTTATCTGCTTTAATTGGCTAAGTGGGTGCAGTTGGTTTGGCATGCCAGGCAATGGGATAGTTTCAGATGTACTAATTGGAGGAATGTTGAACTAAGTCCTGCGCCCAGTGGAGATAGTGTGCATCAAAGAGGAATGTTGGCATTTTGAATCAACTAAAATCATCCTCTCTATGCATTAGAAGAGGAACTATAGATGGATGATGACTGACATCCCTGCAGTTTACTTTGCTTACTTTACTTGTTTTTTCCTGGTACACTAGCAACCAGAAAATAGCACCGTGTTCCTCTTTATGCAAGGAATGTACAGCCCAATCAGAGGCGGCACGCTCCCTCACATTCAGCACGCCACCTCTGGAAGCGGTTTTAAAAAAAAAAAAAAAAAAGCACCAAGTTGTGTGCGCTGTAATTTTACAACTCACTGCTGTGATAATGACCTGAAATTAGACAGTTCTGGTACAGCTTATTTGCTAATATCAGCCCCATTGCCTCAGCTTCATCTTCCTAAAACAAAGGATTAATAATTACAGAAGATAAATGGGAGCCATAAAGCAATGCAATACCCTCAATCCCTCTACCATTTACTCTTTCGCCTGCGTAGCCGTTTGGGCCTTTCAATAAATTATTAACACTTGAAAACTGCTATTTCATTCATAAATAATTGAGAGTGAAATCACACAAAGGAAGATGCACTAAAACACACAGAGGCATGATGGGGAAGAACGTTGGCAGTAATTATTTTCATCCTGAACTGTGTAGTGTCTCCAGCCAAAGGGAAGGACAGAACATTGTGCATGCAGATGAACATGTTTGCTGTAACTATTTCTCGGCTTAGAGAAAGGTCTAATCTGACTTTAAAATGTAATTTTAAAAAACTCAGCATTTAGACACTTTCAGATGTGATATTAAATATTTAAAAATGTTTTCCACCTTATTTATATTAAATAAATAATGTACATGTATATAAAATCAAAGGATAAACAACGTTGTCAGGCACGTAGAAACTATCTGTGGTTGCAGTGGCAGTATTATGCAAAACACTCAGTACATTTTGTAGAAAATTGCATATAAACTGCAGCCCTTTAATTTGTTTTAACCCTGTCTTTAGGTGTGATTGTATCATGTATACTTTACACAACAGAAAATATTTTAAGCTTATGAAAGGTTGCTACTACACTATTAGTTTCTGTGAGAAAGCCTTATCATTATTCTTTTTTTTTTATCCTTTTTCTATTTCTTTCAATCTCACAAAAACAATGTTTATACCCCTCTGATATGCACTGACCCCAACACTCGTAACATCAGACCTTTCTCAGAAATAATTTCCTTTTCATGGTCCTCATATCCTCCTCACAGTTTTTGGCTATAACACACACAGAAACCTATCAGCAATCTGGGCCACTTCTACCCCAGCTGACCCCGTTGGCATTCTAAACTTGAGATAACCAAACTGTATTAGCTCCCGCTGTCTTCATATTCACATTGTGCACAGTGCCTGAGATGACGGTGTGGGATAAATCTCGACCCCTGCAGGGCCTGATAGCACATAAACTGGTCCTTTATCAGCGGCCCCTGCGCCATCTCACGCTCCGGAATCAGAGGCATCTCTTGTTTGAATCCCGAGGCTGTGCTCCCCCATCAATAGGTCTTTCACGTTCACATGGGCTTGATGTTAGATCTGAGGCTGCTTTCACCAATACATAACAGAGGCCTGTAGTGGACATGAGTACAGTGATGTCAGATGGATATGCTTTTGTCCCATCTATAGTAGCTAATTAACCTGATTAACATATATATCTATTTAGAGTGAGTGAGCTTGTTGAGCATAACTGGAACATCTGAAGCTCATAACAAGTTAAAAAAAAAAATCAGCTGTTTTGTTTCATGTAGAGCTTGAAAGTCAAAAGTGACATGTTGTATTAATTTGATCAGAAAGTCCTCCTAACATGACTCCCCACTTATTGAAAGACCATTTTGTAGCCACATCCAAAAAGGGCTCTCGATAAAAATTCCGACCTTTAAAAGTTTTGTCAGCCTCTTACATAACAGAACAGCGGGGAGCACAGACACATACAGTATAGGCTATATATAGATATATTCTACTGAGACTCCAGTGAACAGTTTGGATAATCAGATGATACTGTATTCTTTCCAAATGGAGAAATGAGTGTGCAGTAAATCAACATGTTGATTAGTGCTGGAGCTCAGGGTGCAGTGAGAGCTGCGCATTAATGTGTTCATTTGTTTGGTCCTATGTGACACTTTCCAAGAGCTTTGCTACATTTTGTAGCATCAGATGGAGGCCCCAACGGCAGATGCTGCAGTATTCATACTGTCCAGGCACATAAAGTTCTGGTGTTTGCAGAGTTGTTTGTTTCTTTTGCAAGCAGAATAGCATTTCAGACCCACTGTCTCATTTGGATAAAGATGTTCCGAGATTTAATTGCCTAGTTTACATTTTCAAACATTACTGAGGCAGATACAGCTTATACTGCGTTAAACTAAAAAGCAAGCTGCGGAGTGTATATGTATGTATGTTATTTTTTATAGTTTTATAGAACGTGACAGAAAGTGTATGCACCAGAGGGTTTGATGGCTGAAGCATCAGCAACATCAGCCACAAATGATAAGTGGATTGTTTTCAACATTTCAACATGAGCCTAACCTAACCTGCGCAGTGGCTCGTATGAAAAACTTTAGATCACATTCAGTTCGTTCTCGCTGTCTTGCATTCTGTCTAATTTCAAGGGAATGTTACCGTAGACAGCTTTCAAAAACCTGCAGAAGTGATATTTACTTTTATCAGGATGAACTAAAAAAAAGGACGATTCTGTTCCTTTCTTTAATCTCTTATATTAAAAGCATTTATCCAGCAGCACCTGGTTAAATTAAATTTGAGCTTTCAGAAAGGTTTGTTGACAGTCTTCCAGAAAGAACAGCATGTTCATTCAACAAAAGAACTAAGACAAAAAAAAAGCACTGTGCTAAACATGGACACATTGTGTCTTAGATGCAAAGCGAGCTTACATTATGTAGCACCCATGGTGTTCTGCCAGGAGTTGTGTGTCGTTGTGAAAAGAAAAGATACGAGAATAAGTGAAGGTGCAGTAGTGATGTAAGGCATACAGAACATTTCTAACCACTTCTAACATATTATTTCATGCCCAATTGAAAAATTGGCTCAGGATTGTCTATAAAATGCCATCAATCATATGCATGAGGTCATATCACATACCAGATGTACAACTTATGCAATGACTTTTAACAAGATACATTTAATGACCATATTGTTAACTAGTTGTAGAAAGCACAGATAAAGCCTTTGTTCTCACGTAAAATAATTATCAATCTCAACACAGCTCACCCTTAACAGTTTGCGAATAGGTTTGAGCTTAACTATGAGGATGTGCAGCACATGGGGACATCCCATTCAAATCCCATCCATTTTGACATAAGACATAACTAAAATGTACAAAGACATAAGGTAACCTCTCCCAGGTCTAAACCCCATTTTCATATTACTCTGAACATACTGTTCCTTAGAGAGACACACATCTGAACATGTCCTCAGGGACAAAAGATAACTGGAGACCATCATCAGTCTGATGTTAAATAATACATGTAAATATTTTTTTAGATTATTAATTGTTGATTAAGTAAAATATTTTCATTCAAACTAAGGTTTTCCCAAGTCTCAATGTTTTAATATCCGATGAAATTATTAATATTCATAGAAGTATTCAGCAGGGACTAATGAAAGCAGTGCATCAGTCACAAAAATATAATATAATCATATTGATCTTTTAAATTGTATATAAATCTTTTAAATCTAACTGTTTCTCAAAACTTTGTTTCTCAAACTTGCTGCGATCATTATACTTCATTTTGTAGATGTGATCTTGCTGTTGGATAAAAATGAAATGAAAAAAAAAACGAATGCAACCACATGTGCATTTCTCCTTTAGCAATAATTTGTACCAGCAATGAGATAATCCACATTGAATAATGAAGCCTGTTCCCTAAAATGAATTGCTCATTTCCAGCCAGCCAAGTAACTGTATACGGTATATTTGCTCAAAATAAGACAGGAAGCCTTTTTTAAGCATAGTATACGCCAACCTCTGGGGAGGCTTTGCTCTACTATCTCTCGATTTATTGAGAAATCAGTCCTCCAGCTTCCCTAAATTTAGGTCAGGCTGCCAATGTAACTGGAGCCCTGTAACACAGACCCGCCTGGAGTTCTATTACTTAAGCACCTTTGATCGATCAGCAAATGTATAATTCAAGAGCATCTGGTTGCAAGGTTGTCAGTGTCAGACACGGTGTGCATGACTGATCTCTCCCCCTCCAGTGCTAGAAGTCACAGAAGGAGTTAACTCTCACAGGCTGTCAGCTGTTACAGAGATGTTAGGGTAGAGTCAGGAGCAGATAATGCCAGAATTAGTATTCAACCTGATGCAGTTGCTACTTGAGGCTGCTTTATACCTCCCTAGAAAAAGATGGTAATGTATCGGATAGCTCTATTTGTTAAATCACATCGATTTGGTGGCCAAGTTTGAATTTCCTGATTCAATGAAGCAATTTTATTTATGTAATCTTGTAAGGGATTTTGGTTTTCGTCTAAACCTTTTAGAAACTCTGTGTCAACCGATCCTTTTTTTTGTGGCTTTCAAGGCCTCCTTTGAAAGTGATCCATCCCACAAGGACAGGGGAAGTGTCCTCAAAAACAAGCCTGTCTCTCTCTCATTCAACTTCTCATATAACCAAACTTCCTCTCAGTCTCAGTGGAACTAACGTAATCTCCTTGTTGTGTTTGCAAGCTCATCCAATTCTTTCATTTTCCATTGACCAAACTGTCTATACTCATCAATATTTTGCATAGACTGAAACAAAAAAAACTTCTGTTCTTGGCTAAATGTTGTTTTGCCTGGTGCCTGTGAACTAAAATGAAAGCTGTTGCAGTAAATTAATAGAAAGAGGACAAGCGAATACTTTTTAAAAGACAATAATAGTCAAGTAATTTACAGCTCTCTTAAAATTAATGAAAATAAGAGAAAAAAACAAATTATTTATTCAAAATTACCCTCTGAAAAAAAAAACAGACTTATCTTGGGCTAACTAGCAATTAAGGAAAGTAGACGTTTGAGTGAGCCGTTCTCATTTGGCAGGAATTCAGAAGGGGCTTTTAAAAATAACTTGAATCCAGAATGTTACAGGACAAATTAATTTCATGCAAATGTACTGGAAGTGTGTTTCGGTGAGTTGTTTATGTTAAATTGCTTGAAAGAAGAGCATCGTTCTGACAATGAATGCATACCCGTGTACATCTGCGCTGAGCAGTGCTTTGCTTGCATTACTGTATATCCTCTCAGTATGTATGCAACGCAAGCATAAGTGATCTGTGAAATCTATACTTTGTCAAAATCTATTTGATATCTCTCCTTCACTGTCTAATAAAGCAAAGGAAGCACTTTGTGATATAAGCAGAGGAGAGGATATTGACATGGCATTTTGGTGGCATTATGAAGCCAATTTAATATCGCCTTATTGTGTTGTAACAGCATCAAATCATACATCATCCCTGGCATGGTGCAGCACTAAATGGCTGGATTGAGCTGATGCACCAAGTTTATGAAGGTTAGCTCAGTGTAAAAATGAAAACGCCTAAGTGGCATTGGATCCATGAATACATCTGTTTTGATGGCCCCCCACGATGATAACATTTTCAGCATCTGCAAAATAGTTTCAGTTTCCTTTTACTTTACAGGCACACGTGCAAGTTAAGATTGCAAGAGACAAATAGAATATGAATGTAAAAAAAACAATCATTACAACTGCACATAATGGTCATTTGTTATTATTGCTTAATCTTCATGTCTCAGTCGTATCGTTTGTTTTATACGTAGATCCAGAAAACTTAACAACAGGTGTTGGAAAAATCAAGGCAACAAAACAAAAAAGAAACAAACAAAAAAAACTAGAATTAATTCATTCATTTGCAGTTTCTTTGCTTCCACACTCATTTTTATTCACTATTGCAGTGCAACATTTTAATCAGTCATAGATCTTAATCAGGCACAGTTTATTTCAAAGCTAGAATTTCTGAGAAAATCCTGCACACATGGGGAGTAAACAGAATATTAAAAACTCACTACCCAACAGGCAGTGTCTATATCAAAGGCTTTTCTGTCAATTTACACTCCCTTCGTCCATGTACAATCCTGACCTTTTTTGATTGCTTTCCTCTACAACCAGTTTCATCCAGAGTATTGGAGGCATCCTCCCCATGTTCCTGGTGTTGGCCTTCATGTACACTGTGTGCATGACCATCAAAGGCCTGGTACTGGAGAAAGAACTGCGGCTGAAGGAAGTGCTGCGTGCTGTTGGCATTCAAAACGGTGCCCTTTGGTCTTCGAGGTTCATAGAGAACATTGTTCTGCTCACAGTTCCCTGTTTGCTCATGAGTGTCATGGTTAAGGTCAGTAGAAAAGAAGCATGCAAAGTATCAAAACACAAAGCATATGACATATGTAGTGGTGTTTAAAAGTGAATTTTTTGGCAAAATTGTCATATATTCCTTCATCTGTGCTTTCATTTGTTTTGGAGATGGCTGTGTCTTGAATCATTTTCATATAATAGATCATTCTAACCATCACATAACATAAAAAACCCCCCAAAACACACATAACAAAGAACACAGTAAAACCCATCAAATGCAGCAGGACCATATGCATTCAACCACATAATCGGATGCCCTAATTCGGGTCAGTCAGGTCAGATAATTTTTCATGCTTTGTGTTTTGGTATTCTTGCTCTTGTTAATCATAACATTAATTAATGAGCACAGAATCAAATCATTATCCGTGATTCTTCAAATCAGCTTTCTCAGGCTAATTAATTGAGCATGCAACTAAAACTGCAATTTCGTCAAATTAAAATCATGCCAGTAGTATTTGCCCTTTATTTCCTGTAATTGCATCACCTCTTCCTCTGTTCTTCATATGTAAAGAAGGCTTCTGTTACGCAATTTGAGCAATGAACGTTTGGTACTGTGTATTTCCGTGATTGCAGGGAAAATGAATCATCTTTGGCCAGTGGAACCCTGTGCACTATTTCACAATACGTCAAATCTAATTTGAAGGGTAATAACCGTAAGTGGGAGGAGTAGTGGTACACAAGGAGACCTCAAATTTAGAGAGGGGTCCTAGTGTCCACCTTTTGCCATCCTGTCTACATGTTTTAATATAAATTGTTCGGATTGGAAGAAAGAAGTGCGACACATTAACTTCTCACCAAATAAGATTAATATTAGGGAACACCGGTGGAAGCACAGTTTTGCGGTTTAATAATTTCACTGCATTTAGATTGACTGCATCTAATATTTCACCAGCCACTGAAGGCACGCATGATGTACGAAGGTCGGAAACAGTAGAAAAGAGCAATACCTACAGTAAGACAACCAAATCCTATCTCTGCATCATCACGCTCATGATGTACAATGCACTGCAAGTAAAATCATCTCATGGGTCTAACATCATTTATCACCCGAACTGGTGTTATTCCCAGAAAAGAGGCTTAAGAAAATGTGCATACTGTACATAGTGGTGGGTCTGTACAGTTTGTATATTATCATTTTTCTTACTGAGCAAATGTCTATGTACTGACATCATAGTTGAGGTTTATTTTTTTGTGTTTATATTGATTGCTCTGGTGAATCAATGATTTGGTGGATTATAATGGCCTTGCTTATCTGTCAGGGTGATGCTCTGCTTAAGGATCAATTAGAAAAGATGTTTGTCACAAAAAGGAGACTCTTCGTGCCTACGGTGACATATGATGTAGCAACACTATTATTAGTCTCCTTTAGATAGAACACATCCTTCAAGGACTCCTTGTGTTGTAGGCACTGTTAATGAAATAAAAAGGGATGGTTGTTTTAGATCACCCTAATCAATTTTTGCAGTTTAATTGGAAAATGGGGCTGGTAAATAAAAACTGATATTTGAACAGCTGGGTGAAATGTAATTTCCCATCAGCCTAATGTGTTTGCAAGCCGTCAACAATTTGTAAACATTAATAACAATAAATTGAGTTAGCTGAGTGCCTTGGAGGAGCAACTGCAAGCACGATGTGTATTCAGATCACAGTCCCATTCTAAATGATAATTTCACAGCCATTTTCAGCACATTAATAATAATAGCAAATCAAATGGTAATTATTATACGGCTGTATCTGGATTAGGTGTGACAACAACCAGTTTTGTCATCTGCACCTGAGTCCTCTGTCATTTTATACTTGTTTTGTGTTCCATTATGGAGGAGGTTATGCATTTATTACATGGCAGCCAGAGAGGTATATATACACTGTTCCCGCACTTGGCTCCAGTCTCCAACCAGCTGTGTCAAGGTGTTTGACAAGGTTTTCTTTATGAAACGCGGCGCTGATCGGTGATGATCAATACATATTTCCTTGCCCAAACAGTATGTCCTCCTTTTGACAACGTGATATCACCCTGCCAAATGTTTTGTCTCGCTCGTCATTAAGATTTGATTAATTTGACCGGAACAAGAACGCTGTAAGAAAAGAATGCAAATGATAGAAACCACCTTCACAGTTGAAAGACAGCTCCTGACATCTCATCAATCACCAAGGACTAAAAAATAAATAAACCGAGACATTGTTGTTATACAGCACCACAAGTGGGCAGCGGTGGAAGGTAACTATGTACGTTTACTAAGAATGATACTTTAGTACTATTTTGAGGTACAATACTTTCCCATTCTTTGCTTCTTATAGTTCTACTCCAGTACATTGCAAATGCAAATATTGTACCTTATCCTACACTTCATTTATTTCCACCTCAAACAACTACAACATTACAATGTCATAATGCCTAGTTATTAATGCACAGTGTGCCAAAAGTAAAGTGTATTATATAACACTGTATATTTAACTTTGACAGGGGCCATTTTGCTTTAATGATACTTTTGATACATGATGAATATTTTGCTAACAGCACTTTCATGCTCTTATTTAAGTGAAATGTTAAATTGAGGAATTTTACATGCAATATTTTTACAGTGTGGAATTTTTACTTAACTTATTTCAAACATGTCTTGAATACTTTGTCCAACAAATGGGGCATTTATCTACTACATCTATTGTTGCATGGCACATAAAGCATTGTGGTATATCTGCCATGTCACTGCTTTCCAGTCCGAATGTCTTCAAGGAGTTTGTCCATAAGGAGTGTAAATGCAGTCTGTACAGTATGGCCACAGTCTTAAAGCTGCTATAATCAATATTTTTTTACAACAACAGGTGGTTCAAATTACTATGTGAAAGGGGTTGCTCATAGTGATGAACCCACAGAGAATTATCTCTGGACACTGCAGTTCCCCTCAGCCCTATGAAGTGTTTTCGCGTCTTTTCGGCTCATCGTGTTATTTTTACAGCTCGCAACTTCACACTGAATGTTTCACCGCTCTTATCAGTGTTGTTTCCAGCAGTAGGCAGTTGTTTTCAGCAAAAAAAAAAAAAAAAAAAAAGCTTTAATAAACCCTATGTGCACTCCCTGCACAGCACCAAACAGCAGATAGACAAAATTAGCGACTAGGTGGTGAATATAGTGCAGCCTTTAGTAGCCAGATATTTTCTTCAGGAGTAATGGAAATAAAAAACAAAAAAAAAAAGATAAAAGGAAAGTAAATACTGGACTTGACAGGTGGCCAGAAACACAACTCCAAATGAATGCTTATTTTGCTTCACATATTCTCTATGTATAAACAAGCCACTATTTGCTGAAACCATATCAACTTACAAGGTGATACAATATGTCAGTTTTGTGTTTACAGCTTGTTTCTGTTGCCCCTAAGCGGCTGATCTCTTAATGCATTTAAGACAAAAAGATCTGCTCAACAAGTATAAAAGTCACACAAAACAGCTCTTATTAATATTGGCTAGAAATGCAAAGCATGTGATCAGATGCCATTATTACATATTGATACCAGTAATAAACGGGGTCATTTTCTGCTTTGGTCTGGCTCCTCCATCCTTCAGGTTCCTCCGGTCTCTGGCACGATCCCTCCCCTTATACATGACTTTAGCCTGGATCTTCTCTGTGGCCATGATCGTTAAGGGTATTGTTGCGGAGAAAGAAGCGAGGCTTAAGGAGACCGTGAGGATCATGGGCCTGAGAAATGCCATCTATTGGCTGAGCTGGGCAGTGTCCAGTGTGTTGCCGCTGGCCGTCAGCGCTCTCCTCCTTACCCTTATACTCAAGGTGATTTCAAAATAATTTATCAATGATTCAAGGAGGACCCAGACCTACTTTTGGAGGGTTTTTCGCCATCAAGCCTCACAGACTAATGAGCCCTTTCTTCAAAACAATACAGATGTTAATCAGAAGTTGAACCTAAGCATTCAAATTAGATCATTTTACTTGACGCTAACTCTCAAATACATAGTTGTACTTGAGTGTTCATTTAGTCTGTGCAAATTTAAAAGAGTTTCTATAATGAACATTCATACAGCTCCATGTAACAGTGTCCTCTGTAAGGTTTTTTTTTAATTATAATTGTGTCCATTAGAATAGCACCATTATCCTAGCAGTTAAAGTGCCTTTTTGAATTAGGCTCAGAGAAGGCATCGGCATCATGGTGTAATGTGGGAGAATAGATGGATTCACGAGTAGCTCTCTAAAATTAGAGAGGGGTCCTCCTTCAAACTGGCAGAACAAAAGAGTGACATATTTAATGACTTTCAGATTACGCAATATAACAGTCAACGGGAAAAATATAAAGGTGTATCATAAACGTTGTTACGCCAGATATTTTAACCCTTGTAGACCTCTTTTACTCTGCCTTATGTGTTATAAAAATCTATGATAATCAGTTTTTTTTGCATCTCCCTGTTTAAGATAATCTCTTCTAACAAACTTAGCAGAACCTTTTCGTTTTTTTTTTACATTAAATTGGCTGTTTACATTTCTCTGTATTTCTGCTGTCTTCCATTTGCTTCTTTTGAACACAGTACGGCAAAGTCCTGCAATATAGCGACCCCTCACTCATCTTTGTCTTCCTGCTGGTGTTCTGCCTGGCCACCATCACTCAGTGCTTCTTCATTAGCGTCTTCTTCTCTAAGGCCAACTTAGCGGCCGCGTGCGGTGGCCTCATCTACTTTGTCCTCTACCTGCCGCACATCCTTTGCTACGCCTGGAGGGACGTCATGGGTTTCCGGGCCAAGGTTGCTGTGGTAAGTCTGTCATTAGCTCTGACATGGTTTTTAATATCTTTCCCTGCTGTTATCTTACATGAGGACTGACTGCATTGTGAGTTTTTGCCACATTGGCAATAACAGTCATTTGTTATCCATTTCCCTTTTAAATCCAAACAGGCACAAGTTGTATTTTATTGGAGCTGCTTAGTATGAAAGGAAATAAATTTAGTCCCAGTGCCAATGATATCTGTAAGAGATTTTGTTGTTATCGTCTGCACAAGTCTCCTGATAATGAAGTGTGAAGTGTCTGTCTCCAAGACAAATTGAGGCATCAGTTAAATTTAAATCACAGCACATTAGCATATAGGAATTGTTTTAAACATTTACTGCCACTATGCTTTGGATTGTTTTCATTTTTCTGACATTTTTTGGCACAAACCTGAAGAATTTTGTTTAAAACAGGACATACTCAAGTGACAGAAACATGAAACATTTACATAAAAGAAGAGACTAGGCAGACACACTGAGGAAATCGGGGATTTTCTCCTATCCTCTGAGGGATAAAGATAAATAGTACACCATTGCTCAACTTTCAGCGTAGCCTTTCTGCGTGACCTTTATGGCAGTGCTGATATCATTTGTCCTCCAGCCGTCCTTTCGGCAGACAAAGGCACACAAAATCTTGAATCTTCATTGTCGTGCGTGCGAGTGCATCCTCCCGGAATTTCAATCAGGCCATTTTTTCTTGTTTGTCAATTTCAACAATGCGGTGTCAGGTGTGGGTGGCCAAGGTAACAGCCTCATGTTTCTTATTTATCAAATTGAAAAAGTGGCAGTCAATAATATCTTACATTGGCACCTGACATTCACTTACTTCTGCCAGCAAGCAGCGCCAACATACTGGCTCAAATTGGCTTTGAGTAGGTTGTTTTTTTTCTTTGGGAAACTTTCACAAACTGCATGCAGGTTAGATAGACATTTTACATATAAAGCACTGCAAATCTTATTTAATCTCTACACAAAGTACCATTGCTAGGTTTTCCCCTGGCACTGAGATTTTTCTTCCCCGCTCCGACTAGATGGATAGCCCTCTAGCCCAATTAGCATGAGCGATGTTCCCCTGACCAAACCACTATCCAGTTCATCCCTACACTTTATCAGAGACGTATGCGTGTGCAGAGGTTTTCCTCTCTCTCCCAGCTCAGATGAAACTACATTGTGCCAAGGCATACAAATTCTCCCCCAAATTGTCCTTGATAATGAACCACATTTTCAAAAGATCACCTAAATTTATATGAACAGTTTTTGATTGCAGCCAATTGCATGCCAAAGGAGAGATACAGGCAGTGTATCAGAGAGCTAGTGTAAGACAGGGCACATTCACAATCCAGCTGTCTATCTACTGTACTGTACTTTATCTATTTTTCTCCTTTTTTTAACCTCCAAATTCTACTGAGGTTGAAACAAGAGAGAGTCCAGGGTTCTTTTATGTTCAAGAAATACTAGACATAGTTGCAATTAAACTCTCAGTCCTGGAAAAAATGGCTAAAAATTGAAAAAAGTTATCAGGTTTTCCTTTTTCCTGCATGTAATTTCAGCATCTGGCAGCTGATTTACACATATGACTTATACTGGCCTTTTGTTCATACCTTTTTATAGTCGTGACTCATTTGACATTTTCACATATGCTGTTGGTCTCATCTTTGTTTTTTAAAATAGAATTCTTTAGGAGAAACATATATAACCTAGAGAAACATGGGAGAACTGACTGTTCTGTACAGTTTTTGAAGAAAACTTCTTCAGATTTGACTCGGTTGTGATCCCTTCTGTCATTCTTTCTTGAAAATGTCCCAGAAAATGACGTGTAGGAAAGTGAAAGTGCAGGAACCCTGATTACTCTTCCCCTTAACAATGCTCTTTGTCTGCAGCCAGCTGAATGGTGGCCGAATCAGCAGTGTTGACATGTGTTCAATAGAGAGGGCTTGTTTTGTCTGCCTCCCAACTCATGCCCTTTTCTCAAATCCAAAGGAGTGGCTCCTGTCGTTTTGTCAGCCTTTCATACAGAGGTCAAGGATGGGTGCCCACTAGCCCTGTTGTCACCCCTCATCTACTGACTGACTGCTGATTGCTTGGCAGTAGATGGGCAGTGGAGGACAACACAGGAAGTTGCCAGGAGTGTTAGCAGCCAGGCTAGATAGAGGCTAGTGACTGCAGAGCTTTTCACATCCTCTATATAATAATGTAACATCAAATAGACAGCATCCATGAAGCTCCAGGAAATGCTTCTGCCGGAGTTAAAATGCTGTGAGCAAATGAGGCGTGATAAAACAGCTGGCAGGCAACATGGCAAGGCAGAGTGATAGGCCATGGCAGATGATGTCTCATGGGCAAAGCATCATTTGCAATTTCCTACTGTAGGAAAGATCCAACAAATCTTAGTTTGCAGGACGGCATTTTCGATTTCCATCTTTGTTCTCTGTCTAAATTTCTTAGTCCTTAGAAATGTTCACAAAGGCAACACACAGCAAACGAGCTCAAGGCTGTGTGGACGTTGTTCCTCTGTCTGTTGCAATAGTTTATCAACCTGTTATATGTGTGACCTTGGGCACCGACAGTATAGATCTCACAGTTAAGTCAACAGCTGACTTAATCAAAGGTGACTTGCAAAGCCAGAAGTTTAATAAAATATGACTTTAACTGTGGGTGTTGTACTTGCACACCTTTCATTCCCAGAGTTTATTGTCATGTGTGGCTTTTGGCTACGGCTGTGAGAACTTTTCCAAGTACGAGGAGCAAGGCATCGGTATCCAGTGGTCCAACATTGGCGAGAGTCCAGAGGAGGGGGAGCGCTACACCTTCATCGTGTCCATCATCATGATGCTGTTTGATGCTGCGTTATACTGGGTGCTCACCTGGTACATTGAAAACGTCTTTCCAGGTATTCCTTTTTGAAATATCTTTGAAATATCTTGACAGTTATTGAATGGATTGCCATGAAATTTTGCACAGGCATACATGGCCTTCAGAGGTTAAATCATATTTTTTTCTGATGATCCCCCAACTTTTCATCTAGAGACATCATCAGGTCAAAATTTAAATTAGTCCAAAACTTTTGTTAGTGGCAAAATATGTGCAAAATTCATGACATTCCCATCAGTCTCAGCTGTACTTTTGCTAATTAGCACAAATATTAAAATGATAAACTAAAATGGAGTCTATGGTAAACATGCATGTTAGTATATTTGACGTTAGCATTTAGCTTAAAGCCTGAGAACAGCCTCACAGAGCTGCTAGTGTGGCTGTAGACTCTCGGTCATGCACACTGATATCTACAGGGCCAAATTTAAGTTGTCTGAAGGTATTTATTTTTGTGTGTTTTTGCTTTTGCCTTACCTTAAACAAAAAAAAAAGATGTATGTGCCATTATGCTCTTCTTGCATGAGACCCATTCACCTGGTGTAACTTAAATCAATAGCCAATGCAGCTATCCTAACAGGATAGTCTTAATGCGTTTCTCATCAGCTCTAATTAAAGACAGGATTTGTGCCAGCCTGTCTAGAGGAAACATACACCGTAAAGTACCATATTCCCTCAAGCCAAGCCGTTATTAAAATGTGAATAATGTTCTCCACGCTTGATCCCAGGCCAATACGGAATCCCTAAGCCGTGGTACTTCCCTTTCACTGCGTCTTATTGGTGTGGGACCGCCTCAGTGACTGACGTCGCCCCCGGTTTGCTGAAGGACTCGGCTGAACATAATGGTAAAACGGCATGTCATTTTGAATTCTCACCTGTGGTGTGTAACCAGTGTGTAACACATCCAGTTATTATGTATTCTCAACAGCCCGGCCATGTACTAGAGGTGAATATATTTCTAATAAGATGCGTAAGTTAATTGGGATGGGTCGCAAACAAACATTAGCACCTTACTTGTCACAAGAGGTGATAATAGAGCTTGGTGCTTTGAGAAGAAAAAAAAAAACGGTTGAGTTTCAAGTCAGGAACTTGCTAAAAAAACAATTTCCAATTAACATCCAGTGTTGTGAGGTTGGTTATTTTTGTCTTCTAGTGCACAACAGTGTTTTTAAAAGGTCTTTTTAAAGGCCCAATCAGTATTTTTGGCCATATGAATTTGAATATTCACATACATAATTGTAGAGTTTGAGGAAAATCAGCATTTTGTGTTTTACCTGCTATTCTTCTTTTTTCTCTGTGTTTTTATGTATGTATGCATGTGTTTCTGAAGAATATCTGGAGAAACCACCACCCAATATGAAAGCCGGGGTCTCAATCCGCAATCTTGTCAAAATCTACAAGAATGGAAAGAAACTTGCTGTGGACGGACTGAGTGTGGACTTCTACGAGAATCAGATCACATCTTTTCTCGGCCACAATGGAGCCGGAAAAACAACCACAATGCAAGTTGCATTATCTATTTCTGCCATGCTTTGCCACTTGGCCGAATGTTCATGTAATTTCACCGGATGCAAATAATCTAACTTGTACACAATGCCGACTGAACTGTATCTACATTAATTCGGTGGTCACTGCTTTCAAAGAGTGACATTTTTTTTGAGAGGACATTTATCACACAGAGTCAGCTGTTGTGTTGACAGTGGGAGCTATCTAATTGCTGTTTAAAAAATAGTAGAAAGGTTGGACGGGTTGGGATGACAGGAAATAAATGAAACTCACTGGCCCAGAAAGAATGAGAGAGAGAGAGAAAGAGAGAGAGCAAGTGATGCAAGACTAAGGGCTGAAGGGAAGACATCCGCTCTGAGCAACTGTAACGAAACATAACAGAGCACAATAAGAGAAAGGACAGAGGGACGACTCTGTCACACACTAAAGCTCCGTTTGGATGCATGTCCAGAGCAAAATATATATCTGGCTGTGAGATTCAGTGTTACAATTGAGTTTTTTTAGGGGATATGCAGACACTTAATGCTGTTAGAGTGTTTGTTTTGCCAAAATAGTTTTTTCTTTCACAGTTTTGTGGTCTTTTGTTTGGCATTTGGTATTTTTCTGCCCACGCTATTAAGTAAATCATAAATAATTCATGACCTGAGACTGACTACAAGTTAATGGAGATGATGTGGACCATCAGTGCTCCAAATCCTTTGATGCAGCAGTATTGTGCTTGTTCCATTTTTCAGCATTTGTCATGGAAAAATGTTTCCCTACTTTGTGAAATTCAAATCAAAACATGTTGATGAAGTTGAACATAATGTCTAATTGACAAATATGTTTAAGTGGAACAGGGAATAAATCTAATTCAATGTTATTTTCAACCAGCTGCTTCTAAGTTAGAAGAACTTGCCTCTTTAGCAGCTCTATAATTCTAGTGATTATTTATCATGAGGTAAAAATCTACAGAGAGAATTAATCTGAGCTATATTATCCTGATGTTAACTGAGTCAGTATTTCTTTTATTCCGTTTGTCTCTGTAGGTCAATTCTGACAGGACTGTTCCCGCCCACATCAGGAACCGCCCTCATCAATGGATTTGACATCCACACTGACATGGACAGCATCCGGAAGTACTTGGGAATGTGCCCGCAGCACAATGTCTTATTCGATGAGTGAGTGAAGTCAACAGATATTTATCCATCCATGTTCACAACTGGCCATTGGCAAAATCATGTTTTGCCTTTGGTGTATTTAAAAAATTAAAGAGAAGAAGAAAAAAAAAATAAAGCTCATTACGCTGCAATTTAATCATATGCAAAATGATGGCTCAGTGTCTGGCTTATGTTTCACATCAGCACATCATTATCTCTTTTTCCAGTTTTCTGTAAAAAATAAAATTAACTTTGTTCACTCCATCCACCAAATTGCTCCTAATAGCATCAGTCCCAAATATTATTCAGTGTTTTATTTCACCTTTAGAGTCCCCTCTATTTCTCTCTCTCCGCAAACTGATTACCTGCAACTCGACACAAGTCCTACATCATAATTATGGCTGAGCACCTGCAAATTACTTTCATTAATATTAATCCCAGACAGTCAAAGCATCTACATTAAGTAGGGTTAAAATATTCATACAAACATAGAGCTAGACGTTACAACATATTATATTCCCACCTGTGAAGCAGTGAAGGCATTTCGGTAGAATGAAAGACTTTTCATTACTTTTGTTCAATAAGTGCAATTAGAACACAGCTGGGTCGTCTCGTAAAAAAGCATTAATGTAACACTGCGTTTGATGAAGTGGTGTGTGATGCCCTCTTTGGTCACTCGTGCCCCCTCGCGTGTCAATCAAACGAGCGTTATGATATTATTTTCCCATTCCCAGGCTGACAGTGGAGGAGCACATGTACTTCTACGCCAGGCTGAAAGGATGCAGCCGCAACGAGGTGAAAATTGAGACAGACCGGATGATTAAGGATGTTGGTTTACCGCATAAGCGGAAGGATCTTGCTAAGAACCTGTCAGGTATGTGTATGTTGACATCTTTGGGATCTGCATATCTCAGAATGTCTGGTTGAAAGCATGCAGATATGTAAATTTTTATTTTTGATGTGTATATGTTTGCGCATTCATTTCCCCTGAGAAGGAATATCATCTGTAGATTATGCTCTCTATTCAGGATAAAACAGCCCTGTTACACCGTTTCCTCTGCGAGCGCACGTGCATGTGGCTGTCTAGATGTACACATGCACTGTACCTGAGTGTCACAGGTTGTAATTCATTGTCTGGGGGGCATGAACAAGTCCTACTTGATAAATTGTCCCCAGTCATGGATTGCTTGTGAGCGAAATCACTGAAATATGACTTTCAAGGTTGATCTATGCTGACATTTCCACTACATTAGCACTACATTGGACGCATTTTGAAGAGCTCGCTATGAGAGTGGAGACTGGAATAACCGTAGTAAGGTGTATCGTCCTCCCTGTCGTAAATCATTTTACACCATGCAAAAGACAATAAAACATGAGGTACATCTCCACACATTTATTCCGTAATCACTTCCCGATTTCGTGCCGAAATTAAACATCTAAAACCTTATGCTGACAGATGTTTGTGGAGGATTTTTCACTGATTACAGACAGAATGTCCACTACCCAGGGCGAGATGAATATTCATATTATGTCAGCTGCAGTATGTAGATGTCTTTGTTATACGTGTCCAAGACATACTGATGTGACTAAGATACTGAGGCTAATGCAGGTCATTCTCTCTTTCAGGTGGGATGCAGAGAAAGCTGTCTGTGGCTATAGCATTTACCGGCGGATCAAAAATCGTCATCTTAGATGAACCTACAGCAGGAGTGGACCCCTACGCCCGCAGGGGTATCTGGGAACTGCTGTTAAAGTACAAACAAGGTATGGGATCAGTGGTAAGAACCAAGGCTCTGCTACAGTAAAGGCTTTGAAGTCCCCTATGTTTGTAGAATTGACTGGAATGCACAGAGTGCGTGTTTGATCTGTTTCAAACCGAGAAACTTTCCAAAACTGAATCGAGCAAGGTAACTTTTTTTTTTTAAACCGACAAGGTTAAAATGTTTCCAATATGAAAGCTGTTCAGGAAACGAACCAGTAGCCCGCAGAAGCTTCTTTTTTAAGCCGAGCTCTCTGTGACACTCAATAGTGGGTGGAGAGAAATTGTAATTTGTACTGGAACAAATGCAAGCGAAGACAAGTGAATCCAGGAAGCTTTAATTGACATTGCTATTTAACAGAGTCCCTAATTGTCAACTTGTCACTCTCCGGCCTTATATACTTTGTGGTTTGCCAGTGGCTGTAAGCAGGACATGGGCATTATACTAACGCATTCTCTCAACAGATGTCTAAATGTTTAATGTGCATTGAGTGACATTCCGCCCTCACTGTGTCATTAGCTTCTCTCTCTCTAATCAAGTCCTTTCACTCCAATTGGGAGCCGGAGATAACTCTGTTATAATGAGGACACCCACATTCTCGCTGGTTGAATGAGTCATGTTTTGTGCTTCTCCAGTCTTATTTGCACCATAGTGGTACTAAGGTTTGTCATTAAGCAAAAAAAAGGCTACAGGCAGTTTATTTGTAGAAAAAAGCTGAAGGCTGAAATTGGGCTTAATATTGTGGTTCTTCATAGCTAATTAAGGGTGCAGGTTTTTCACACAGACGGGTTGACCAGATTGCCCTAAGTGGGTGTTGTTTTGATTCAATTAAGTAGGGGCTTATTTGGTTGGTGGCAATTCAAATTCTGTCTTAAAATTCCTCACAGTGTGAAGAAACGCCATGCGGTACATGCATTAATAAGGGAAATTAAACCCTCAGTGTACGTTTAAGATCTGTGTGCTTGATCTATCTTCTAATGAGGAGAGAATGTTCATCAAAATGCTAATATGGTGGCATATTGGTATTTGATTATTCCCCAGATCTTTGCATGAAAGGTGACTTTTACCATCTATCTTGTCATGTATCATTAACACATTACTGTAGAAGATTTAAAGTAAAAATGGGCAAATACTGAATTTTTAAATTATTATCTGGTACTGGAAGTTGATTATTATTAAATTACATTTTATTAAATAGCCTTTAGACTTGTGTCTTTTTTGTTGCGACTGCGTCATTTTATGTCACCTGACAAGCATTTTTTGGTACCATGGAAGACTTGTTTCTCCATTATTTTACTATCACCTTAAACAGATCTTCAAAATTTTATTTTACACAGATGTATGACTTACTGAATGTCTCGTTTTAACAGCTTGTATCAGCAGCCATATGTAATTGCTGGAGGTAAAAACACTAACATCCCTCAGATTGGTTATAAGGATTTAATTAGTAGTCATGCAGTTGAATAACATAAAGCTGCTCCCTCGAAAAAAGCCATAAACAGTATGTTATTGCACTATACTATAGCACTGAACTACTGTGATCACTGACTCTTGAATCCCACCTTGAATATAAACTCCATGAAAGCCGTGAAAGTGTTTAGGCGGAGATTAGATCTGTCACATGTAGGCACGAGATTCAGTCTGTGAGAAAACAAAGGGAGGCAAATAAAATGTGTGAAACAAAGTTCATATTTTTAGAACACTCAAGGTTAATATTGTTTCATTTCTATGTCTTGTTTTACACCTCTGAAATATATGAAACATCAATTCATTCTTGTATGATTTTTCTTGATTAAAAAGGAAAGTTATTTAAAGAATGACATTTGAATGACGTATACCATGTCACAAAATTATATGCAATTAATTGATGTCATTTAACTGAAGTAATTACACTGAGTTGAATGCATCAAACAGATAAAAAGTCTTTCTTCCCAGACTTTAAAACATACTCACTGACAAAATCTAAGTTGTATGTTTTGTAACACCTCAATTTCTTGTAGGCTCTGATAGCAGTTGCATGCATTTTTAGAGTTTCTCTGGCATTTGTGAAAAATTGAAGTACCATACATAATTCATTTTCCCCAGGAATACAAATTGATGTAGGATTGAAGCCAATGTTGCAGTACAAATGGCATAAAAATGTATCAGCCTTTTTTTTTTTTTCTTGTATGTAATCTTAAGTCGTTAATACTTTTCAGGAGGCAGAGAACAGCCGTTCTGAAGATTTCGGGTTAAAAATGCTAATGTGTTAAAGGTCAGATCCCTTCAATAAAATATATTGCAGAGAAGAGAAGACAGTAGCATGTAAACATTCAAGCACAGTGTTTGGAACAACGTAAACGTGTCTGAATTGCTGGAGTTTGACGATACAAAGATTGCCTTCACGTGTGAAGTTGCAGAAATATTACAGTGAACAGAACCTGGTACTGAACTTGCAGCTACAATAGAGCTATATTTCTACCACTTTTTTATTATATCAAACAGACCATAAATGGCATCAAGGTAATTTAAAAATGTATTGATCTGAATTGATTGCCACTAACACCAGTTAATACAGCTCTGTCCAATAATTCATCTTACTGCCAATGTACATAATATCTGTCTAGCCTTACCCAACCACTATGAAATCCATTTCTATCAACTTGATTTAGGGGGAAGGAAGCTAAATAACAGGAACCAGATTTCCAGCCTCGCTTTGCTGTACGCAGTGCGAGTACTACCAATTTACCTGAACGTACCCAACTCCATTTGATATATCACTTTGTGCTGTAACGCACCACAACACACTATAAATCAGAACACCTTTGTGGGCCATCTGCAGTCCAAACACATTCATTTTGCTCCCAACTCACGGATGATGCACTGCGTTTTGATTATTTTTTTCCCCTTGTAAACCACAACAAATCCTCGGGAAAATCATCTGAGTTTGAGCGTCCCATACAAAATGAGCTGGCTCAGTCAAACTAAACCTCAAGCAATCTCCTCAACCCGCCCCCTTCATAAGCACAGTGTCCCCCCTCCCCCTCCCCATATGTTAAATTGACTGGGTTGTGGGCATTCATTCAACTTGGGCATTTTGCTGGAGTTTGTATATATAGGGATCCAGACTTGCTTGGCATAGCATAAGGCAGCAATACTTAACTGTGAAGGGATGGATTTAGCAGCTCAGCTGGTGGCAGGGCACAGAAAGTGGGGAGGCGGCGGGAGTGAAGACGTGGCAGAAATAGTTGGGCGGGCGAGATGGCTGCATTGGGCTGCGGTTTATGACCTCCGAGTGTGTCCTTGTCCCCGGGATAACGCGACCTGCGAGGATACAAATTCTGCCATACAGAGCCGCCATCCTCAGCAGAGCACCTGACCTTTTGCAAAAAACACTGACAAATTCAGCGGAGAACAGGTGAAAACTCCATCCAGTCAGCTACTTACTAAGTGTGCATCGCCATGTTTTGAGATTAATATGCTTGAGGACACACCTGCCACCTCTACAGACTCTATTTTCAAAATGAATTGAATAAATGACAATTTATTAACTCTTTTGGCCCTACTAACTGTAAATAAAAAAAAGTTGTTATCTTGAGTTGACACCCTTTCTGACTACTAAAGAGGTTTCTTTCTTTGTAACTGGATAATAAAGGTATCAGGTTAAATGTTTTCTGCTTTAAAACATGACTAGATCAAAAGTTACCCAGTGCTCTGTGATACTGCTTTCATGCAGACTGCAATGACACGATCATGCTGTGACTTCATTACAGTTCTAGTTGGGTTTTTTTTTCTGATTTCTGGGGTACGTGATAATTAATGTGTTATCTGATACAGCATGAGATGAAAGGATTAGAACACCTGTGAATAACCTTGCAATGCATGCTGTAGTTGTCATTGCAATTGTGCTCAGTTTGATGCCTCTCGAATCAAAGGACTCGCAGCGCGAAAGGGAGAGCTGAAATAAAATGTGGTCTCATAGAAACGTTGGAAAGAAGGCTTAGGGTGGCCTTTATCATTATTTTGATTTTGTCCCAGATTTACGCCCACACAGTCTTCTGGAGTTTGCTTTTTTTTGCCACGAGGATAAGCAGGAGTAGAAAACACAGCGGAATTGGCAGTACGGAGATAAGTGACTACCATGCAGAGACAGATTGTGATATTGGCTTGATTTGAACAGTTTTGATTTGCGGCATCTTTTCTTGTCAGGCTTCTTTTTCATAACGACAGTTGTCAAAACAAACAAGGTCCAAAGAGAAAAATGCCTCAGAAATGCTATTAATTTCTTAATTTCCAGTCTGTGCCTTAACTTTTTTCATACTTGCAATCCAGTGTTTTTTTTTTTTCCACTTTCCACTTCGGACACACTGTACAAGCGTACACACCACCTCACACACCACGCACACAGTTATATTTTGTCCACTCTGGTGATATTAATCGAATCTCTCTTTCTGTCTCTCTTCAGGTCGCACCATCATTTTGTCCACACACCATATGGATGAGGCAGACATCTTAGGTGATCGCATTGCCATCATCTCCCACGGCAAAATGCGTTGCTGCGGCTCCTCGCTCTTCCTAAAGAAGTGTTTTGGCAGCGGCTACTACCTCACTCTGGTCAGAGATGGGATTGAAAAGATGACATCTCAGCGTAATGGTATCATACCCTGTCAGGCCAAAGAGGTATGAACAGATAGCATATGTATTTTCTGGTTACTGATTAGCTTTTGAACCTTAATTAAGAAATGCTGAAATCTAATCAGATGTTTTATATTAATGAGTCAGCCAGGTGGAAAGAAACAGGTTTTTATTGCAGGGTAATGTTGCTTTAAGCATATAAGCTCTTTTTAGCTGTGCGGCTTGATACCCCAAGTAACACTAGAGCTGTGTGACCACATTTTCTGCTATTGTCCACCTCATGGATTCTCATTCCATCATTGACTATTTTGACTCAATTACTGTACATTGGTATGCTTTCAAATGAGGCACTGGTTGACTGAAACTGGGACTTTAAACGTCTTTTACAGGGTAAAATGTAGGATCTTTTTGCTGCGTTTGGCCTAACCTGGATTCCATGTCCGTTTTGGTTATGCGTGTTTCAAATAATATTTGACACCTCTTTGGAGATCAAGGGATGGTTATTGAATCTCAGTACTTCTTTTCTACCGACTGAATGGCTCTGAATGCCTGGTCAAAGTGTTAAGTCTTGTTAACTTATTTTTTTTAACCACATATTTTAATTTGGCCAGTTTTAGACTGTATTTTATTTTAGTTCTTTTTCTGGCGAAGTACATTTTTTTCCCCCTACATGAACAAAAGGGTTTGGTAGAAAAACATGTTCATATTCCTCAAAGTAAATCATTAAAAAATGATCATTTTTATCAGTAGAGGAACTATTGAATTAGCACTAGCACTGGAAAAAATCCTAACAATACCAATCCCAAATGTTTATGATTAATTAATTAGATATAATAGTTAACTTGGGGATTTAGCTGATGGTGTAATCCAGACAGGCTTGAGTAAGTAGATAGGATTTCACTTCATTGTTTAAAGATATTTTAAAGTGCACATGGCTGTGTGTATTGCCAAGCATATGTTTGAATTACCTGTGTGGGCTCCATGTCTGACAAAGCCTCTGCATTTTCGAGTTGCGGGGATGTCTGATGACAGACAAAAGCAGAGCTGCTCTGTAAACCTGATGCCCAGTGAAAGAGCTGTCTTCCAAAATTACACCATGCCAGAGTTCCTGGAACTCCTCAACCAAGGGGCTCTAAGAAAACATCTATGTTTAGTGATGGCTCCTTTGGGCCAGGTATTAGTCCAACAAGAATCATATTTTCCTCATTAAAATGGCTTTCACAAGGTAGATTCAAAATGACCAAGTAGACGGCTCCAACTGAATAAGGTGCATTTTTTGAAAGGTTGGAACCAGTCCACATTCAGCATCAAGGACACATTATTTGGCTCTGCTAAAAAAAGGCTCTCCATTCACATACTGGTAATCCTGCCATACTTGTCCATCATATATATCTCCTAACACATCCTCAGGTATTTTCCACTTTCGCCATTCTGCACATTTCTCTTAAAATCCAGGTCTTTTAACAAGCGCTTCCAAAGACTGCACCCCACTCTTGTAACAGTAAGGCCATATTGAATAGACATACTCTTTACTGCTGGAAATTTTTGCCTTTCTTACTGTGGCAAGGCAAAGCCACATTTCTCAGGGCACATCTTTTCTGTGGGTGTTTGTAGAATGGGATGTAACCGCAGGTCTTGCACACCTTTGTACCATCCCGTCTGAGCTCATAGGTTTCAGTTAGCATGTATGCTGTCATACATTTTGGGCAAAACACATATTGTAAGAAATTGTCACGGAGGATGCCTGTCCATTTCGTCAAGGAGTATAAAGTCTTTCAAATATTGCTTGCGAAGGCAGTGAGGGACTCAGCACAGAGAACATTTCCAATTATCCACATGAACTGTTTGATGCACAGAAGAAGTGATGTGTTGGCATTGTCAGAGATCTTGAAGGTTGCTTGCCATGACAAAATCATCATGGCCAGAAGTTTCAGCAGTAAGTCTTCTGGTTTTTCTGAAGACTGATCACTTCCATGTCCCTCTCCATCTTGCATGTTAGGATAGGCTTCACTCTGCTCCTCTGCAAGGCTTTCCCCCTCTTCATCCTCCTCAGTCACATACTCATCCTATGTAAATGTAAAGTAGAACATTTTAAATACATCCTGAAACCCTTTGTGGAGTTTGACAAGTAAGACTGCTCAAAACAAACATAGGTAATAAGCTATAGTTACTTTAAAAATGACACTGAAAAGACCATCAAATGTGTTTTTTGGGCAACCAACCATTTCCATTCCTGGAAATGGAACTCAGCACATAAATATGTCCATCTGAGAGTGAAAAAGGCTATAATACCTGCAGTTTCACTCTCAAATGACCATACTCAGCACATGGATATGTCCATTTGAGAGTGAAAAAGCTATCATACCTGCAGTTTCATTCTGTTTCACTGTAGGCTGAAAAGATCATCATATGTGCATCTCAAACAGCTAGCTATAGTGCAATTAATGTGGTCATTTATTCACTCTTTTTACCTGTTAAAAGGTATTCTCTAGGAACTTCACTCAGGGGTTTTTGGAATTTATAATTCAACTGTTTATTATATAATTTTGGGTTTTCCATCTATAGCTTGAGCTCTGGATAAGCCTCTATGTAACTTTTTACTTGTTCGAAGGTAATTTCATGCTTAAAACAGGAAATGTTTGCTTCTTCATTTTGCACTGAATCTGAATTGCTGGAGTCAAGGAAAAGATGAATGCTTTGGTCATCTGCTGTTTCGTCTGGAAAACATTCAAACTTGTGCACAAGATACATTAGTGATGCATTAAATATTTGTATTCACAACATCAGTACCACTCAAAACTGGGTATGTGAACGCTTAAAACGAATTATTACAGTAACCATAACAGTGAAAAGCGACCAAATTCTCAATGAGCCAATGGATGGACTGGATGACAGCAGGTCCTGTACATCATCTGATCTGGATTTTCTTTCCCAAACTCCATTTCTGAAACAGCATTTTTAAAAAAATATTTACTTCCTGGAAATGCTACGTCAGTCGCTTATGTCATTGCGTTAGAGAGCTCGCCCAATCACATGCGAGGCCATGGTCACACGGAGGACCTCGCGACACAAGAGCATATAAACACAGACATGTTCTCCATTGTGTACCATTTTTAAACGTGTCTTTGCTGCTTGTGAGCAACGTCGAATTCTATCTCTACAATGCACGGAGGGCGTCTAACCTTCGACTCCCCAGAAACACCTCTGCGCAGTGGACTGCCTCGTGATCGATCCCTTTCAGCCAGTCCCACAGCAGACACGAACAAGCTCATAGCTGACTGCTTTGAATGGGCTGTCTCGCCAGATGACTCTGTTTGCTGCCAATGTGAATCAGCAACTGACCGCAGTGAATACCAAATTAGTATCCACGGAGGAGTGGATGGCTGCTTCCGAAGCCAAAGTATACTGCGGCGCCAGTGTGAAGGAGATGAAGAGGAAAAGACGGGCGCACAATCCCAAAATTGCGGTAAGAATATATTCAGTGACAAGGTTTGCAGTGATTAAATGTGCCTACAAACTGCTTAAACTTATGCTGTATAAAAGTAAATATATACGTTCTCTGATCTATTTACATTTTGTTTTCACAGACTGAGTCACTTCTTATTTGTTCAAAGCTCTGGCTGCAAGTCCAGATTTGCACAGTGTGGATAATGATGTCATTTCTTTGTAAGTAACTTTTACTGAGATTTAAAAAAAAAAAAAAAATACTGTGTATCTTTTATGGTTAATTAGCGAGGTTATTTCTGTTTTTTATTTTAACATACTCATTTAATTGTTTTCCAGCTGCCTGTAAGACCTACTATGAGACAGTGCGCAGGAACTTCCGTACAGCCAACCGGACCTTGCACCTCAGGCGGCAGCCACGAAGAGTTCAGCCTGGAGTGGACAGAAAAGGGAATAAGATTTATTGTTGGTCAGTGTGACATTACATGCAGTTACATTAGTAGAGGTATTGTGTCCACACGCAGTGCATTGAGCAGTACCGATTGTGTTTACAGCTGCTGGAAGCAAGGCAGAGTGTACTAGCAGCAGATGACTTCCGGAGGGGCATCATGATTTATATGATGTCCGATGAAGAGGACGGAACCTTTGAGGGGGTGTCTGGGTGGACTGTGTGGCCTCCATCCTTTCGCAGCCAGGAGCTCTCCGACCTGTGTGCCATACATCAGGCAAGACCTGAAGCGAATCCAAAATACATGTTACACATCACAGATGTCTGCACATTGGAGCACATTCGGACAGCATGCCACCAAATACATATGACTCAGAGGTGGCAAAAAGACATTTCAAAGCTCATCTGATACCCCAGGTCCGACTGTAGGCTAACGTTTGTTCCAGACAGTGGCTAGACACTTTGAAAGCTACCGGCTAGGCCAGTAGCCTAGTTGTTTCACTCACAGTTGTGTTTGTGCATTTGCTATTTGTGCTAATATATCAATAAAGCTTTTCTTTTTAATCAACATGTTCCTCGCAAATGTTTTTTTTCTTTCCCCAATAAATTAATGTCCTTGATTATAGTGTAGCCCAAAGGATAACAATAACATATATATATACAACATATAACATCAAATGAATATCTAGTCTTCAGCAATCTCAGAACCCATCAGCTATCTGTCTGATGACGATTTAGCCTCTGGGGGCAACAGCCAATATTTTGGGGGTTCCGGTGTAGCAAGTGGATATCCGGATAACGGATATCTGGGCTAAGACTTCCTCTTCCGTGCGCCGGTCCTTGTTTACAGTCTGATTAGCAACTTGAGACAGTCCAAATGGCATTTTGGCTGATCTCTATAAACAGATATATGCATATGAATGCAGATACATTTTTAAAAAAAGCTAATAAAAGGCTAAATCGTCATTAGACGATAGCCGGTTGGTTTCAAGATTGCATTTCGGCCAATGCGTTCCACCTTTTTTGCTCTCCACACAGACTGTTTACCTGTATGCAACCAAAGCCCACTCAAACATGATTGATTAATACTACTGGGACTACAAACAGAAACCAGAACACTTCTGGTACCAGAATCTTGTCCTTTTGCTTACAGATTCTGCATTCATATGCAGATATCTGTTTATAGAGATTAAGCCTTTAGTAACTGCAGTATTTTTGATATAGGCTTACTAATTATACACATAACTTAAAATTAAATAATAATAATAATTATTATTATTGTAAGGGAAGCCTGTATTATAATGGCCCAAGGTTGCCAATAGCAACAGATCTACCAACCAATCACAAGTTATTTTGTTATTTTTCTTTTTAAAAGTCTGTGGTTTCATCCAATGCTTGAATGTCTGAGTGAGGCGGGTTCTAGCCAGGCCAGGTTTTACTGCTATTCAGATGCTAATTCGAGTCATTCACACCTGCACTCCACCACTCTGCCGTCCCCCCCCCACAGTATGACAGACAACATTGGCTGAGTGGTGTCATTATCTTGAAATAAACACAAATTTGGTGATTAGGACTCCTGTCTGACCGCATAATTACCCTTTTTAATTTTTAAAAAAAATAACTTTACATAATGCTTACTGTAATGGGATGAGATCATTCTTTTTGACTTCATGCCTCAAGAAAACAACTTAAGCTGCAAGCCCCTCTGACACAACAGTAACCCCTCTCTAGTCTCTTATTGAACATGGCTCCCTCTGACTTTCCTGAGTGCTCTCTTTCTCTCTTGCTGCCCTCCCCCATATAATGATCTGTGTCTAGTCTCTCCCAGCATGAGAATTGGCAAACGCGTACGTGCTGGATGATACTAATTGTCACCGGGGAGAGGGGTGATTCTCGCTTTAGCTCGCCAATGGTGCCTGGCACACTTAGTTTTAATCAATAGGAGCAAATGAACAAGATGCACTGATGCCAGGAGGGCTAGAGCAATTACCATTAGTCTGTGGGCTCTTTGAGGTGAGCAGTCATTTGTTTTGAAATAAATAAATAAATAACCATGCAAACACCTTTTGTGGGCAAGGTAGAATACCTTTTCCAGGATAACGACTTTGTAATGCAGCGGAAAGTTTCGCAATCACACAGCCAATATAACTGGAAAAAAAGTTTGATTTTTTCTTCTCTCGTTTCGACGTGATTGAACTCCATTTGTCATAAAGTTCTTTAAAAATGCAGTGAGATTATTCAAGCTATGTTGGAATTAAAATATAATGTTCATTAGTGTGCACTGTGTTAGACTGAAACAGTTTTGGCGTCATGTGTCTTTGCGCAGCTACATTACAGGCTGACCGTATTACCTGTTGTTGCACGGGTAGAACTTTGTTTAGAGGAATTAAATAGAAACTTGTGGATGGCATCCATTATTCAATTAATGTGAGACAGGAGTTGTCAAGGAGGCATTGTTCATCATTCTAAGTGGTAAGGCATGATAAAGCTGCTCTAATCCAATTCTGATTAACAGGAAAAAGACTGTCCTTCGAGGAGCAGCAGCCCAGATGACGGCATCGGCAGCCAAACCTGGGGCTACTCTGATCCCTCAGGTAGAACTTCTAACACTTTCATTTTATCTCTGTCACTGCCAGTCAAACGTTGATGATTGGGTACATACAAAGCTATGCTGGTTGCACATTTGATATAAATACATATATTTTAGCAACAAACTGCTTCAATATTTCATCCAAAACTAAAAATTCTGTATTTACCTCTTCAACTTGTTAGTTGCCATAACACGGAGCCCGTTAGCCAGCACAACTCATTGTCAGCCTTCTTCCAAACAGTCTGGACACAATAACATGAGCATTTCTAAAAATAGCATAGTCCTTAGTGCTCTGAAGATCCACTATCATACTTTTTTTTTCACCTTTTCAACACTAAACCAACAAACAGCCGAGTATCAGTAAAGTAGCTGCTGCCTTGAGATGCTGTTGAAATGTTCTAACGATGGGTAGAGTGCGCTTAAACGTCTCAGTAAAGTGGTTAATACAAATGGGGAAGTAGGATTTTTAGCTATTGAGGGAGAAGAAAGTTGAGTGCAGAAAACCTCCGAAACTATACTGGAACTGTTGGACATTGAACATAGAGAGATAATGAAGTAAGAATGTAACATTTCAAAGTGATGACAAATTTACTGAAATGAACAGTGATCTTGATGAAAAGCTTTTCTCCAGCAGTATTTTTTGTAGAGGGAGTTAACACATCGTGTCGTCATGTTAGTTGAGTTTGGTCTTCAGCACCTTCTGAGAGGTACAGTACGGCCTTAAGTGGCTTTCAGGGATTGGTGGTCTTTGCTCCCATAATAAATATCAGTTGTTGCTTCTTCACTTGTGATTTTTGAGTCGTTCTCTTGAAAAACAAGGTGTAAAGTAACAGGTTTGAAGCCCTGCATCTTCTCCAATCATTATGATAAAAGGTCTCAATGTTTTTTTGTTTTTTATCAGAGACTTTTTGAATTTTTAGTATCTGTCAGTTGAGGATATTACCTTTGTGCTCGAAACTAACAGCTGCCAAAATCTGCACCCAAATTCTCAACCAATCAATCACTGAGTTTGTGTATTGATCAAATGATCAAATTTAGTTTTTTCTCTTTTCTTACTTCCGTGTTTTATACATTTTATAAAATAAGGAATTTTATAAAGTAAAGAAATGTAAAGAGACAGCAGAAACAACAAATGCTGGCTGAGTAAAACATATGGTGCTGGTGATTTGATTCTTTGCCTTGATCATGTAAACAAAAGTACTCATGCAAGATCAGAAAAGAAACAATCTCAGATAGGCTCCAGCTCATTATGGAGGGAAAATAAATAAAAAACCTGCTCCTTCCTTCAGAATGATCATCCACGTGATGCGTAGATATAAATAAAAGTAGCCATATTTCCACACTTGAGAGGGCATTTCTCGTTATTACTGCACACGCCAGCAACAGACAGAAACACGCGTGCACATTTTCGCAAATAATTCAGTGCGACGTGTGAAGCAGACCCATTTACTTCTTCATAAAGCACCAAGCCGTTGGTTGTTAAGCTGCAGTAATTATGTATGAGAGGTTCTGGATCAATAATGGATGCTGTGCGTTCTGCAACACTGTCCTGATTGATTCACACTAAGACCCAGCTTCAGAATGGATGAGGCAGGACAATTATGTCCACTGATCTGTTTCAGCATGTTTTAAAGGTCACAGCATCAGGAATGTTGTGATACCAATAGTTTACTTCAAAATATTTTCAGTTGCTTTGATATTACATTATATCTACCGTGGTTTTACACTTTAAAAGATGCTCTCATTTATATACTGTATTTCTTTGCAGCCAATACTGCTACTCGTCTGTTATATCACTCCAATAAACATGGAAATGTGCATTTTCCTCAGAGGTCTGTTGTTTGTGTGCGTGCAGTTTTGCCATCCTTTGGAGTTTGCTTTATGAGTAATTTTGTGGCTATTCATCCGACAGATTTGACAGCAGTGGGTCAACTTGTGCGGCGCCACGTCCCTGAGGCTGTCTTCTTGGAGAACATCGGTCAGGAGATCACCTACATACTGCCCTATGGTGGAGCCAGAGATGGGACCTTTGCCCTGCTCTTCCATGAACTTGACCTGGCCCTTGCTGACCTCGGCCTGACTAGCTACGGCATCTCTGACACGACACTGGAAGAGGTACACTAAGCGTGGGATTGACAGTCTTGCCGGAGATACAAGCATGCACACATACTGTAAAGAAAGATGCAAGACTGTCTTCATACACACAGGAACGTAAAAGTAGACATAGAGGCAAAGTTGGCAGAGGCAAAGTCTTCTTTTGTTACTGCTGTAAATTCATTTGATTTTTTTTTCTGCTTCTCCTTCTTCTTCTTCTACTGCTTTTTTTCCTGCTTCTCAGAGTCTGCAAATGAGCAATCAAAGCTTTGGTAGTTCGTTTTCAAATCTCTCCCACAACTCAGGAAATCACTCCAGTCTGTTAGATGCTGAGACTATAACAAGTAACTTCATATTTTAGCCAATAATTTTTTAAGCCGGAGGTCTGCAATCAATTTTTCAGGGTCTCAAAGCAAAGTAATTGCATAAAGCTGTTTCAGTGCCGCACGCAGCACTGGTAGGCTTTAAGAATATACAAATAAGTTACGCTAAGTCTTGAAAATCCACACCCTTGGCCATGATGCATGAATTATGTTGCTTGGTACAGCCACGCAAACAGTGAGGCATAGTTTCTCCATGCCTGATGCTAGAGCAAACATGTTGTTAAAGCATTAGCAATTTGAGATGGACCACATGTTGTACTAATATACATATTGCATGAGACCAAACATGCAATTTTCTATTTATTTTAAAGGTGTAATACCTTGGTCTGGTCCTTTAGGAAGTAGGGACAATTTGACTGTTTAGTTTTTAAAAAAGAGCTGCTTAGTAAATACCTCTCTTTCTGTAATATCATTATCATCATCTAGTTTTGATAAGGGCAACACATAATGCACTATTTTACTTGCAAATATTATTATTAGTAGTAGTTATTATTACAAATGTCTTATTTCACCTGGACAAGTGTGTCATGCAGTATGTTCGGCATGCAGAGGAGTCTTGGATCATAAAGCTGAGTGACTGGCTAACACTCTTCATATAACTCAGACATGAATCAGACACTCATGGCCTGCAGGCAATGTGAATAATTCCTTTTGAATGTCTAAAATTCAGACACAACAAGGTTATTTCACCCATCCATGTTTTCTTTTGAAGTCCAACCACACTTCAATTGAAATGCACAGGGAATTTCCATACGCGGCACTAATAAACAAGGGCTGATAGAAGGGATGTTTCATGGAAGTTATAATGACATCCCTGTCACTGTAATTGAATATCTTTGTACTTGTGTTTTTGAGTGTTTTATAGTTTCAGTAATTCTATTTTATGTTGTTTTGACATATATAATTCACCCTATAAAATCATATTCTGAGCAAGCCACAAAATTTGTACGTTTTACTCAGGAGTGTTCAGAAACTTTTTACAGGGCAGATGCTGATATATGGCCTGGATTAATGAATGAAATCAAGGAGGGCACTTCTCTTAGAGAGGCCAATTGACAGGTGCTCAGGTCTCTGTGGATGCGCAACCCTGATCTGACTCTAAGCAGAAAGTTAACAGGATGGCAGGGTGGTAACTGGCATCAGCATCATTTCTGCATACACTTGTTGGGTAAATTTAGAGTTTGTTAAATGTAGCACTGAAGCTTAGCCACATAAGCAGCTGAGCAAACACCCGTCCACTTGCAGTATCGTTGGGTTGTGTTCATCCGGCTTGTTTACATGAAAACATACTTCGCCTCTCATATACAGTACAATACTCACACATAATATGTTTATTTCACAGATATTTCTTAAAGTGGCAGAAGACACCGGCGTGGATGCAGAAATTTCAAGTAAGGTGACAATATGTTTGCATGCTCCTACATGTCAAGGGGATAATCCATAACACAAACTTTGAAAACTCTGACATACACACAATCACACAACACTGTAAAAAGGTGAGTCACATTCAAACCTGCAGAAAAAACATGTAACAAGCATTGTGTTTGTGTCACATAGGCACTGAAGATTTGAAGGCTGCAGGTTTGGCTTTTTCGGCAGGCTGCCATTTGTCAGTTTTGTGGAGTGAGAATATATAATATATAATTTGTCTGTAATGTAGAATCTGGACAAACCACCACTGCTGACACATAAGACACATCGAGTTAGCATGTCCTCAGACATTTTCCTCTTTAAACTTTAACATCACCATCCCCAACATCAGTTTTCAGTACTGTAAACATTGCTGATGTACCTAATGACATGTCACTGCAGAAATCTTTAGGTTTGCATTTCTCTACTTCAATACAGTCGGTATTTCTTTGAAGGTGGAATTCAGAAACATCCAGCAATGGTGCTGGTTAGTTATACTGTATTAAGTTGATTGCCAATTATCAGCATTTGTCTGCTAGTGGAAAAGAAGTCTGGAAATCAATGCTTTCTTCCTTCCTGACTTACTTACATACTTAAACTTTGATCTTTCAGAAAACCAACCTAGCTCCAAACAGGATAAAATTATATTTCTGCACACTGCAAGTGCATCAGTCAAACAAACAAAACCATATTTGATATCGTAAAGGGAACAGTCACAGAAATCATGACAGCACGACAGCATACTGTATGTCAAATGCAAACGAAAGTAAACAAATCAAACCAAAAGAAAAACCAAAAACTGCATTATCAAAGAGGAACTGCTCACATGTTGAAACTAACCAATAGGTATATGACTTAGCAGAGCAATGGTGTTTGTGTTAGTCAGTTTTTTTTTCCAACCCATTATTATTTTCTCATTGTTCGACCCAAGTGAATAAATCTCCCACTCCACCATTTCCAGCATTTTTGTTTGTACCCACTGCCAATCAACTTCACTTTTCAGTTGTTCAGTTTTCAGTTTTCAGTTCCTAAAACACCTGGGTTTGTGCTTTTACAGGGAATAATGTGGCGTCTTGCAGGGCAGGTAGCTATTCTTATTGTTATTTATAGCCTTAAATTGGGTCAGGCCAAAACAACATATCTTATTTGTATTCCCACAGCAACACAGGAGCTGTTGGTGAGAGACTGCAAAAGGAGCTCTCGCGAATCCAAGCGGAACAGCATCGCCAGCGTCCAGACTAAAACAGGAATCTCTGGAATGAGTGGCAAGTCTTTCCACATTTATTTTTTAATTACGTTTTTTTATTCATCCTTAATGAGGAAAGTACTGTGAAAGTGCTTAATAATTCAGCTAGTTGACTGATTACTGATATTTATTGGGTTTTTTTTTCAATAGAATTTAGTACAATGACCTATTATTCCTGCTTGAGTGTTGTTCCTGTGTTTTTCTCGTGCAGATTTAAAAGAAAAGTTCACAAGTAAAGTGGAAGGTAGGTATTGTATTTGTCCTTACAACAGACAATCTTTTTTTTTTTCTTACTACAAAATGTCTCTTCCAAAAACTTTTCCGCACACATTTTATTCTTGAATTATTAACTTCATTTATTCTGGCTTCAATTGGACTGTTTCACCTCAGTGGCCATTTTGAAAAGAGCGAATAAACAAGAGCTTCCTCTTCAGAATAAGTAATTTTCAAACAGAATTTCCCTCTAATCCATAAAACATTATCTAACCTGTCGTTTCACCTTTTCAATTTTGCCCCTCTGAAAGAAATTCTCTTTCATACAATGTGTTTCATCATGAAAATGGTTTTCAATCAGAATATGCTTTAATGACTACTGTGAACATAGAGTGCTTCTTCTCTCTGTAACAGTATTCTTGGAGAGCGTAAGACATAAAATCAGTCCTTGTTTATCACCCTTTTTCCTTCTGAGTCACACCCAAATACCATTTCCACATTCATGATATGTTAACAGAAATAGTTGCTGCACTACGGAACGAGCAAGTGCAGCTGGCAGGTTTAAGTTATATTTGATCAGCCCATTAGCTGTGCCGAAAAGCGTGTTCAGCAGGTCTTTTACATATGCATACATGATAAATAACACGACGGGGGTTAATGTCCACTCCAGACCTGAAGAGGAACGCCAGTGTCAGTGGGAGGGGATCCACGGTCATCACCGGGTGGGAGCTGATCAGGAGGCAGTTCCTGGCGCTCTTTATCAAGCGCTTCCATCACGCCCGGAGGAGCCGCAAGGGACTCATTGCCCAGGTAATGGCCTCAGTCTGTCATATTGATAAATTGAAGGGTTATACTAGAGGGTTGCTCGGGAGGATCAAGGTAGTATTGTATGAAATACATGTTGGCTTTCAAAATCAGTTAATGACATATATGATAGAGTAAGCTCATTTAAAATCTGGAGGGAGAAGTCATGTCATCCATCTTGATGGAGTCAATAGTTGTGGAATTTCAGTTGTGGGAAAAGACGACATTGTGAAGGGGAACAGTTTGAAAAATGTGAACAGGCAGCACCCAGAATTATGTAACATGATGTCAGTAAACTGCATGTAAGATAATCATCTTTCCCACCCAGAGGAAGCCTGAAGAATACCTGAGGGACTAGAAAGGCTAAAGATGGTATAGACAGAGTATTTATTGTTTTTTATGAGGTCTCACTTTTACATTTTGTCACGACTAGTGTAGCCAGGAAACTGAAGACATTTGTGTATAGAGTGTGTCAATGACTGTTGTTCCTGCTGCTTTTTGCCGGCACCGTTTAAGAAGAGTACCATCAGTTTTACCTGATCGCTGTGATTGGCACAGGAAAGGCAAAGTGACACCCATGATTTGTTTTTCCTTCATTTTACTGTGTGCTAATCATGTGTTTTCATTAGCTATTTATTAAATGTAATTGTATAACAATTACAGAGATGACAGACTGCTATTAGCCTATTAAGTGTACGTCTATATTATTTTGTTCCTCATAAACATAATTTCAAAAGTCAAAACCAATAAGCAGCCATAATTTAAATAAGTCAGAACCAATTTCAGTAAATAGCAATTTCCGAGGGACTTAAATGATTTTTCTCTAAGTTTTGAAAAGTGTGCTTGAACTCATACAGCACCCACACCCATCTACATTCATAGTGTGTATGTAAATATGTAATGCTGTCAGTTATGACAGCTGCCATGGTGCTGAAATAATCAAACTTGAAAGTGACTGAAGTGAAGTTCATGTACTCCTGTGCACTTCCCCGTGTGTGTGTGTGTGTGTGTGTGTGTGAGAGAGGGTGAGGGAGGGGAGGGAGAGAACAATGTTTCACCTCTGGTGAGGTGTATGGGTTCTTCTTGTAATTTGCTGCAGTACCAATCCCCATTAGTCACTGTCAATCTTGGACGTCCCTCTTTAGTGGGGACACAGAGCAGGATAGGAGGATAAGCGTGCGAGTGTGTACGTACAAGGGTGCACATTGTCTGCAAGGGCGTACCTCCTACTGCTCCCTCTGTATTCATTTTTTGGCTAAAGGTTGTTTTTTTTTTTTTTCCCCCATCATGTCAACAGCTCCCATTGTTAGCAGATATGATTGTGTGGTGAGGTAATCTCCTGGAATACAAGTGGTTAGGGGAATATAAAAGAGATTATGGCATGACACACAAAAGGAGTGATTTATGGGGATGAAAGTTGGGGACAGTTAAGTCTTGGCAATGTCAGAATCAGGGAGAAGCAGTTATTGGTCAGGTTGCAGGTGGATGAGTTGTAGGAAATGTTTGGAGCTCACATTTGAACTGACTACAACTCCCCATTTAAGCGCCAGCAATCAGCAGCAGTAATGCTCCGTTTTTCTGTTGTTTTTTTTAATTATCATTACTGCATAGATCATGAGGTGTTCATTTTCTATATTTTAGTTTCTGTATTCTTTTTGTATACTAGTGGATCATTTTTCCCACAACCGATAACAATAGGCTCACTAACTATTTGTCATATTTTGTCTGAACACTGTGAAAAAACACATTAACACATCAGTAAAAATATCCAGGGTGATGCTATTACTCTTGATATCCACTTAAAAACCAGGTACAGCAATAAAGCGATTATTCACAAATAAAAACTGCATAAACTGAGAAACAAACTCAGTCTAATGAGCCGTTAGACTTGGCTGGGAATGAAAAACATCTTAATTCTGTTTTGGTGTTTACACCAATTTTGCATATAATCCTGTGCTCTTCTTTAAATCCCCACTAAACTTGAGAATGTGATAAACTCATGCATTGTCTTGGGAGCGCTTTGGCTTTGTGAGCGTAATGACTTCGTTTTTTTGCAGATCTCTCTCAATGGAAGAAGTACCAGCTGTCACCTACAATTACTGTCGAGTGAGAGAGAGAGAAAGAGAGAAAAAAAAATAGTTCTTTCTTTTGCAGTTGCCATTAAGCTTTTCAGTCTCATTGCTGCTCTTTATCTTTCTCCCAAGCACATTTCCAAAGCCATTGCTCCATGCACTAAATTTAGGATTTTCAATTGTAGCATCTTGAATTGGCCTGGCAAATTGCGTGCCATGCAATTAATCAAGTGTACGCAAACCTCCCCCTGCTGCCAAGTGCGTCCCAACCTACAAGTGATTAAACATGAAAGATATCTTGCATTTCGCCCACTGACCTTTTTGTCAGCTCTAACAATGAAATAAAAAGAGAATTACATGACGGAGAAGAGAGGATTGGATGGGGGTGAGGAGGGAAGGGGAAGCGTGGCACTGGCTTTAAAAAAAAAAAGAAAAGAAAAGAAAAGAAAAAAGACAAAAGACAAGAGAATACCAAGAAACTAATTATATGAGTGGCCAGATGATGGTGGTGGTGTTGGAAGTGTTTAATCAAACTCGTAAAGCATGCAGAGGAGCCCAAACAAGTTGGTGGGGAGCATATTAATGTGCACACGGTACTGCAGTGGTCCTGTGTTATTGTTGATTGCATCAGTCATTTTGTAGCACGAGATGGCCGAAAAAAGGGGCTCGGGGAGGGAAACGAATTGATTGAATTGATCTCGCATTGACATAAAATGCAACGACATAACAATGCAGGTTTTCTTCTTTTAAAGGAGGCAAACTATAATTGCATCGCTCATAATTGTGTCATTGTATATTGTAGCATTACATCGATCATAAAATTAACACAGCTTGTTTTCACAGTTAAAATGACATACTACTGCACCTGTGCACTGTACAATAGCTCCAAGATTAAATGAAGCTTTGACGTAGACAATTTAAATCAAGGATTTTTATTCCTATTGATTAATCGCTTTAGTCCTAGTGGCCGATAGCTAGTAAACTGAAACAGAAGGTGGTGACATAGTACAATTTTGTCTTCTGAAAGAAATTTATTTATTGTATTTATATAGTAATATTATTATATTGTGATAGTATTTTTTATTGAATTGTATAACATTTTATCACCTCAAATGACTGTTAAGATATAATGGGATAACATTTCTTCAACAGAGCAGTGACAGGAGACACTTTAATGAGATATTTTTACTTTAAATTTGTCACCATCCTCCTAGGTGGTCCTGCCTGCTGTTTTTGTGTGCCTGTCTCTGATCTTCTCACTCATCATCCCACCATTTTCCGAATATCCAAGTCTGGAACTACAACCCTGGATGTACGGTCTCCCTCAAACCACCTTTTACAGGTAACCACTTTATGGCTAAAATTCAGTCGACTGGAATTTGAATGGCGTTTTAACCCAATTCAGCACAGATTTTTAATGTTAACAGCAATCTGTGATATTTGCCTGTATAATAAGTATAATATCTGTTCAACTGTTTTTACATTCTGTGATGCTATTACCCAGAAGCAACAAGACTTTTCCGGGGAAGAATCATTTAGCAAATGTTGTTTACTGTTACCATAAGTAGAGGGTGTATGAATAATTTGAACTGGGTAGTTGTAGTAGCACGAACAACGATAGACTGCAACCCTGTAAGAAACTTAAACTTAATGATAGAAAATCAAAGCATACGTCACAGTACTTTGCTCGCTGTTTGATTGCCAAGAGATTTATGTAGTCAGTCATCAGTCATTAGTCTGGACACTGTCCCCTCTTTGGCTGCAGCTTGATATTCTGTCATTGAGAATCACAAACATAATTGGTAACAAGGCACAGCCTTGGTGGACTTCAACACCCACTGCAAACAAACTTTTCCACAACCATGAAGGAACTTACACCAAAATAAGTTTGAATGAGAAAGTATGTTCAAACTTATCTGGTACTGTAAGTGCACCAATGTAAATGGCTTGCTTAAAACAATGTCACCTTATGAAGTATAGCTCTTTATAAAAAGAAAACAGATGTTTTCCTCATATATTCAGTCTTTTGTAAGTCACATAGGATGGGTGCAACATGAACTATCCTTCTCTGTAACAACAAAAGTGTTGTAAAAATGCCATTTGAATTCTAATATGCATCATCCATTACAGTATCTGTCCAAACCATCAAACTAATCTTGACACTGTATTAATACTCGTTTGTTGTGACACGAAGCTGCCGTTGCTTATCCACCCTGCAGGTATTTATTTCCCCTGGCAGCGCTTTGTAGAAATTCACTTTGAGGATGTCAAGACACAATTAACTGTAGCCGTACTAGAAACTGGTTTATTTAAGATACAATCTTAAATCTTGGTCAGAGTGAGAAGCTGTTCCCTTTGCATCTGTTGACGTAGCTATACACTTTCTTTTGCTATGTTTTTGTATGAATCACACATCCTAGTCCAGACACAAAGTAGAGTAAAAAGTAGTAGAAGTAGAGTAGTTTTCTCAGTATTTTGACACAATTTCACACTTTATTAACGTATTATTAATGTAATTTGTGGTACCCACAGACCCTCTATTGGTAACAAATTCTATGTTTTCTGGGCAGCTAGCACTGCTGTTATCTGGCATACTTATTTTTACACTACTTCCTCACTGGACTACTTCTCCCACAGTTTTGGGGTCACGTACACATATCACACATACATTTGCAGCTCACTGAGGACACTAGTGACCTGTTGTACAATTTTCAATTTTTTTGTAAAGCATGATTATTTTTTTTTTCCCACACTCAAACCCAATCCTCATGAATGTTTGAAGCTGAAGCTAGATCCTTCCCACAAACATAAAACTATTCACCACAGCTTTTTTGTTCTTCTTGAAACTGTTGAAACATTCAAGACTACAATTGTAGCTTTTTACAGACTTTTTGTAGTGTAAAATAGTACTCAATAGTGAACAGCAGTGGATGATCATCACACACTCTATATGCTAATATGGATTCACAAGAGAAACATTTAAATTTCTCTCACTCTAATAGTTTTCATTCTTCATGCATACATGCATAGTTTATGTCAAATTCATGAAAACAAATGCTGAAACATTCATTCACCCCTTTCATTGCAGAAACATTCAAATGCAATTCTCTGTCTCTCTCCATGGTGCTGAAACATACAAATTCAGTTAACCTACGTCTGTCACTGGCCATGGTGCTAAAAGCTTCAAGCCTGTTTTCATGCCTGAAAAGTGTATAAACCGAGTCCAGATACTTGACCACTTCTAGCACTATTATTACTTCTTCTGTCACTACTGCAAATGCATATTATTCATGGACTCACCAGTAGAACTTAGCAACCGCTAAGTATTACCTTGGCAACTGTGCAGAAACCCCTTACAACCAACTTAATATTAACAAGCATATAGCCACACACTACTAAACACACAGAACACAACTGCAACCACCACAGCAACCTACGCAGACACTAAGTTATGATCTAACTGTCCATAAAATATATTTAAATTGTAGTGGTAATATCTTGCCAGGTATTTTGCTATGATACTGTGAAAACACCTCATTTTCAGACTGTCCTGACACTTAAAAGCAGTAACTGACCAGTTTACATTCTCTTCTTTATGTCAATTTGAATGAAATATCAGATTAATATATACATAATTATATACGTACGGTAATATTCACATTCCACTGTGAGGTTTAAGTAAGTTTGGAAACAAAAGCGACTCAGACACACAGCTTGCAGTAGTTCAAATGCAGTTTTATTAAGAAGTTGCAGAGACGGAGGTTTGGAGAGCTGAGCCAGAATAACGGTGGAGCGGTGCAGGCAGAGAGAGCTGAGCTGTCGGTTGAAGGCAGGCTGGCGTGACGCTGGGTGAGGCAGGCAGGCAGACAAAGACTTCAGATGGATAATGAACCTGAGGCACAGAAAAACACAGAGTCAAGCAGAGTTCAGGCAAACACGAAAAATATACTGACTAAGGACTTAAACTTGGCCGTAAAGTTAGTACCACACTGGCGAACGGAGCAATCTGGCGAAGACTGGAGTGTAGAGCTGGGTTATAGGTACTGCAGGAGCCTGATAAGTGGATGGGTCACAGGTGTGCAGGTTGATTGGCAGCAGGAGGGAAACGGAGCGCCACGCCCACACAGACACAGAGAGCGAGAACAAAACAGGGAACCAACAAGAAACACATGGGAGGGGGTAATCAGCAGAAACACTAGGAATGAGGGAGAGGCACAGCCGGACCATGACATCCACACAATAGATTATTATTAGATAGCCTTCATTTGACTTTCTTCCAATATTATCTCAGTTCTTACTTCTATGATGTTTCATTTTGACTAGATGAACCATTCATTAGTTCCACCGTTTCTGTGTATATGCACAAGTCTTCATTTTGGAACTATCCAGTAGTTTTATTATCTTGAATAGTGTGGTAACCCAGCCATTGTTAATTGCAAAACAGATGGCTGCACATAATCCATTTTTACAATCGGACCACTTCAATTGCACTCACTGGTGGCCAAGGAAATGACCATATGACCTTCATGGAGACACCTCTAAATGAGACAATGAACACTGTATTAATCCAAATGGCTGGCTGGGCTGTGGCCACTCTTGGCAGAAAGCCATCACGATGGTCTTTATGAAACACAGTGTTTTAACTCCCACAGTACCTTTAAGATAAAGGGCAGTGTGTGTGTGGTTAGTAATGAGAATGAAATTGGAATGGGAAGATTGTTTAACTGAGACACAGGGCTTAGATATGTACAGGACACTCAGATAATGATGAAAGGTTGTCAGAAAGCCTATATTGTATACAGAATCCTGAAACAGCCACCCCCCCGTATGTGCTTACACAAGGATACACACCAGGACAGAGCTGGACTTATCAGAGGAAAAAGTGCACATAATTGTCCAGTCAATGGTGTGTTGGGAATTCATGTTTTGACTCTTGGACCAAAGAAAAGGGTTTGTAAACTCAATGATTTTTCTCTCACTCTTGATTAAGCTAACCCCAGTGCCATGCAGCATTGCTATTGAGTATTTACTTGAAGAGAACCACATCCGATCCCCAGCTGTATATGTCTCATTTCCTTTCAGGCCTTTTTGGATGTCGAGACTCATTTAAGATAAATGATCATCTAAAGTCCGATGCTTTGCCATTGTGGAAGACAGATTAGAAGATTTGTAAAATTGTAATCAATTATGACGGGGGGGTGGATTAGAAAACGTGTCGTGTCCTAACCAGTTATGAAATTGCGCTTTTTTTTGTCATTTCGACTTCGTTGATTCGGCAGAACTGCCGCATCACTTGTCACTTATCACACACTAAACTGAGACGATTCTTCTGGCTCACAATATATTTTCCTGATTTAAGTCATTTCAGGACATACAATCTCAAATAATCCCCGCTGTCTAATGTGACACCAGTCAAACTAAGTATAGAGGTGAAGAGTCAGGCTCTGCCTGCTAAACTCAGCTCTCCTTTGACTGTTGACAGATTTCTCTTTGTGAATCTGTGATCTCAACACAGCCCAAGACATTAAAGATGTCTGGTTCAAATGTCAAGGATTTTGATATTATCAGGGCTGCACAGAACATTTTGTAAATCGATGCAGCTGTTAAAGATCCCTAATTATAATAATGATAATAATTTATCATTCAATGGAATGACAGTAGATCTTTGTAGATTATTGGTCATGTCCAAGATGCTGATTTCCATTTTAACTATATGTTAACTCTAGTTAAAAGTCCATTTGTCTCACTTTCTCCACAACAGTTTTTCAGTATGGACACCAAATGAGGGCCTTGGTCCAAGCTGTTTCTTTTACTTTTCTTTTACTTCTGCACCTGTGTCAGAACATAAGATCCCTCTGGTCTGTTTTATTGACATTATAACAGATTGGCTGATGCTCGTGGATTAAGGTGATGTGTGGGCATACAATGAGAGACAAAAAATGAAATGTTTACACTGAAATGTTTGCTTAAAATAATTATGTTCCCAATGCTTACAGCAACGATGGGCCAGATAATGTGGAGGTGTCCCACGTGGTGGAAACCTTGGTGAACGACCCTGGCTTTGGGACTCGCTGCATGAAGGGAGACCCGATACCGTAAGTGTTTACGTGGAGGGAAGCACAAATGATGTGCAAAATAATAACAGCACAGCCATAGCATGTACACAATCATTCATGCTAAATGGTACAGATTAAGTATTAAGCTTTGCAAGCTGTGTATGTTTGGCTAGTAGCGACACACCTGTTTATGCATATATGCAAACATGGAGTCGTGCATGTCTGAGCATGGATCCAAACCTGCTTTAGAAGTCCTGCTGTAGAAAGAGAACAAGCTGTAAAGAGCCACAAACACAGAGCACTGAAAAAGATTGTTCTGCTTGATTTTGAAAAATCAATTCCAAGGACAAATTTAATCCATAAATAATTAGCTTTTCACATTACTCTCCAGATGATCCTGATCAAAACAAGTTGATTAATGGACATCTTTTTAAACTTAGAAATGAAATGGAATTATTAGTGAGCTCGGAGCCCACGTAGTTCACAAGTAGTTAAGCATCACAAACACATCGTCTTACTGTGCTTACATTTGAATAACAAGCCACACATCTTTTAAGTCAGAGGTATTATCCAGCATTCTTTAACAAATATATTACTTATGACTCATGTTGTTTATACTAAGTGCATGAAAGTAAACCCTTAATTGCCTAAATGCCCAATTAATGATTGGTGTACAGCATCATCGGTCTATATGGTCTATATACGCATTTTAAAAGAGTTGTACATGTGATGGTTGGGACAGAAAGGTGCTGTACATAAAGATTTACATAAATTTTAATGTGAGTATTCCTTAAAAATGTGTACAAGCATAAGCATGTTTTTTCTTTTTTTTATTTGACTTAATATTATGTTGAAAGAGTTAAGTTAAGATTGGGATTAAGATATGATTGGTTAGTATCTGTTTATGTAGTGGTAGATAACATGAGTTAATTATTACCAATGGAATACTCATATTTCCATCATTGTTTTTCTGCAGGAAGTTACCGTGTGCCTCCGGGGGGTCTGATTGGTTCACTCCATCTGTGGACCAGTCAGTAACTGACATCTTCCTCAACGGGAACTGGAGCATGTCAAACCCCTCCCCCTCTTGTCAGTGCAGCACTCCTAAACGGACAATCATGTTACCTGACTGTCCACCTGGTGCTGGAGGACTCCCTCCACCTCAGGTAGGCCTCTTGTGAAGGAGCATGTGGCTTTCGGCGGGTGGTGTAGTAGGTGGGGCAGCCTTTATGCGACTTCGTGGTCATAAAATTTGAAGGTCTGCAACAGTGACTCTGTTTAAGATCCCTTGAGCAAGACACTGAACCCCTCCTGGTCACTGCTCCTGGCTGCCTGTGTAGCTCTTGGGTGAAATGTGTACACTTGCTGCATGTGTGTGTCACAGAGGGATATTCTGCACAAAGAGAGCGGAATGGTCTAAATGTAAAAAGTAAAAAGTAAAAAATAAATCAGTGGTACAACAGTACAATAAAAATGCTTATCATGGAAGCTTTTGGCTTGCAGTCTGAAAGTACCAGTCAGCAACATTTTGATTTGAAAATAAAGGTACTTTCTAACAAGGAATATGCATTGCATTGCAAAATATAAATCAGCCTTTTGTGCTGCCTCCCTTTTGTGAACTAGTGTGCATGAATGAAAGTAGGGCCAAAATTGATTCCACTGAAAATACGCTGAATTGGTCTGTGCCAATGATTCAGCTTGTCCCTCACACCTGCTAAAAATTCAGTTATAGTCACCCATAATGTGTCCTTTCACTCTTTCAGGTGTGTGTCAACTTTTTTCCTTGTACCATCCTTTAGGATATTTTGTTGCATGCAGTGCCAGCATAGACCCCACATTTCCTGCTCACCTCACTGGTCCGAAGAGGTTTGCGTGTCTCCAGAAGTCAATACCAATCCTTTGTAGGCCATTACTTTAACAATATACATGGCCAAATGCCACTAGGGTGAATGTTGGACGGTCTGACCTGAAGAGGCTTGATCCAGGCTGGGATCGATGGGCAAGTTACAGACCCTGCATCCCTTCCTATCAGCTGCCACCTGCTGACTAAACCAATCATGCTACAGAGAGAAAGTAGTGTCTCATTTGCAGCTAAATGGTTTGCACCGCTGTCTTCCAATGAGAAATTTAAGCTTGAGAGAGGATAGACGGAGAAGCTGCCACCTCCATTGCAATGTCATTTTATTAGAGATGACATGTGCCTGCATTTTAAGAGGTTTTGAATTTGAACGTCTCATTCCTAACCCCACCTAAATCTGCCAATATTTTCCTCCTCTTGGAGTTATATGAAGCCGGTTGAGAATTTGTTTGTGGTAGTGTACCCCTGATGGAAGGGAGAAAAAGGACTGGAGGAGATTTGATGTCTGACACCTGAGATTTGGCTGCAAAACAGCGAGCTAGCTAACTTAATTTAGTAGTCATAGCAGTCAGAGTAGTAATGTTGTAATACACAGTCATGGTGCAGGTTGGATAGCATGTCAGACACACACCAGTAACTTGTTTTAGTGACAACACTGAGTATTTTTATGAAATCAAACATTCATCATTCATTAAGCTACACATTGTTGGATAATATGGATTTATAATTAGACACATGAAACGCTGCACGAAAAGTGAAACTTGTGTGGTTTTGACTTTCCAGCGAGACTATTTGAGAACACTGAAACTTTCTGTGACTTTAATTCAACATTATAATCTAAATTCAAATACATCAATGTGGCCCAAAGCCTTTTGAGTGAATATAGTTTTAAATAAGGTACTTAGAGCAAATCGGTATCAAAATACCATTATATCTAATTAATGTGCCACACAATGAAGAAAGAGCACTTTGCGGGGGAATCTAATTACGCAATAGGCAGTTTTAAATTTGTGCTTAACTGTGTTTTGGTTGAAAATGCCTTACAAGTGTCAGCTCTTTTATGTCTATGATATAAGTTCAAGCAGTCATTGTAAGTTCAATTTACAAATCCTCTTTCAGCTTCAGTTCTTAAGGGAAGTGAGGGAGAGTTAAAGGGAAATATTCTGGCCCAGTTAAGAAAATACTCACGCAGTCGCATGCTGATATGTCTGAAATGATTTTGTCTCATAATTGCCGTGGCATTTCCTCCTTCAATATTTGAGGCACTTGGGAGATGTCATCGTGGAAGGACAAATGAGACACCAGTTAAAAAAGAAAGTCTGCAAAGTCAATGACTTCCAACAAGCAGGACATGAAATGACACAGTTTGAAACTGCTGGGCTCATCTGCCACTCCTTTATTTTCCTCCCCATCCCCATATACTTCCCCTATATACAGTACCCGAGTATGTAATGTGCCATTTCACACTCTCCACGGATCTGTAATGCCTCGTTGAACTTGTGTGAGGCTTGCTGTGTGCTCTTTCCTGTGACAAGGCCGTCTAGGGCCAAAAGGAGCAACTGTCCAGGTATCATGTTATAGGATGATTGTTGAGACAGTCAAACAAGAGAAGTGCCCTTTGTGTAACCTTTTCGATTCCCTGACGTCGGGTCCTAGCTTATGACAGCACTGTCAAGGAGTCTCCCATTTGTTGAGGTGCTACTTGTATCTTTGTATCTTCTCTGGTACCCTGCTGCCATCAAGGTCTTTCTCCCGAAACCTCTTTTTTTTCAGTTTCCCTCCTCACCATTTGCTTCATCCATTTAAAACACCCCTACTCTTTTTTATATCAGGTAGTTTCCAGACTTTTTTTTTCTGTTATTTTATGAATCGCTACCACTTTACTGGATTTCTACTTTATCGTGCCATACTGTAAGTGGTTGGTACTTAGCCTCAGTAAAAAGACCATTTAAAAAGGCCAATTCTTGCCTACATCTTGTTGCATTCACTTGCATCATTTCTCATTTATTTAAAACATCCTATTTTGTTACAGTCCAGATCCTTTAAAAGGATGTTAAATGGACTCCCATTTTTGCGAGGAAACAACCTTGAGGACAATGAGTTATTATCATGCAACAAGATTATTGCTAGTCATTTCCCACTGTGGCTGAGGGAAGTTTCAAATTTCGGATAGGAAACATTTGAGGGGAGGAGCGCATTTATATGCAATACACATGCTGTTAACAGTCACTTTTCTCTGCTTATCGCCTTTTTTTTTTTGCATAATGCAACTCTTTATTTATCTGGCATGGGTCAGTTTTCACAACACAGTAAGCCAACCAGCTTTGCAGCATTTTATGTCATCATGTGCAACATTTTTTTTTTTTGTTAAATCTTGAAAAATGTATACTGCTGTGCTAGTATGTGAGGTCGTACGGTAGAAAGATACTGTCAAGGGTACATGTGTGGTTGATCATGGGATTTAGTTTCAATATTATTGAAAATTTCCTTTTGTTAGTCCTTTTGTTAGAGCTTACTTGTCCAGTTTCTTTATAAATGATGCTGCAGGTGAATGAAAGTACTTAACTCTAGCCTATAACCCTCCACACTTCATTCTACAAGCCCTTTTGCCTCACTGCTGTTACCTAGAATTCACTAGAGGGGCATAACCCACCGTTTACAGTTTGAAATGTAGTGTAGTGCATAAGGTCATGAGATAGAATCATATATAGTATTATAGTGTGACTGTCATGCTCAACTATAAAGTGTGGAGTCTGAAGAGAGTACCATTGTGTAGACTGAGAAAATCGTGGCTTGAGCTGAGGTCGGATAAATATTGTGACAAATATGTATAAATGAATAAGACATGCTGCTAAACACACATGTGCACTCATGCCCGTGTGCATGGGGACACACGCATTTATCATCATTGCTGCATTGCTTACCTGTAGTCTGTGGTCCATCGCAGGGGGGCCATAGATGAATGCAAGTCCAAGGCAGAGACCACCCACAGAAGTCAAGCACGTTGTGAGGATGTATTCCTTTTGACCTAAAAGCTTCCCCTGTTGAATAAATCATGACAAAGTGTACCAGCTTCACACTAGTTTCTTTTTTATCTTTTATCCTGCCCAACCTCCGAATATGCCCTTGAGAAACTAAAGAAGAGACGAGAGAGGGAAAAAAAAAAAAATGGACACAGCACCGCAGGAGGTAGCGCAATCATTGTTTCCATGGAAATGGCAGGCAACAGTAAGCCCATTATCAATTCTGAGGTATTGACTCTCATTCACTGGTGATATTTAACCTTCATAGATGAATAGGCCGTCATGCGTGCAGAGGAATTGATAAAGCCACCACGTTCACCGTATTACGATTGATGTCTTTATCATTTGGAGACTGGCCTAACTACAGCTTGCTTGCAAATTACTCTCCTTGGCCTCATCTATCAGGCTATTGAAGTTAGACATTGGCTTACTATTTGTGCGGAAAAAAAAGGGATAGGTCTGCATGGGAAGTACAACCACCATTGTCTACTTTAGTTGGTTGGCTTGGGAAAAAAACTGCCTAAACTCTAGGTAAGTCATTCAGTAAAAGTGTTTGGCGTATCTTAAGAAAATGAAGTGATGAATTTACAGTGCGGCATAAAGGTGCTATTTACATTCAGAACATGAAGTTAACAGGACTGACATATTATCATTTATTCATGCCAGTCAATGGAACAATGTCAATGGTTTTCTCTCCGATAACAACTGTTGGGGAAGCAGATCAGCTTTAAACCCTGCCAGTCCATACTCAACCTGGCCAACACATCCTATCCCACTACGCCCTGTTGATTTGTCATTTTGACTCCAACACCCACAGATCCATTTTAGTGTTAAAACAACCTGTCCGGAGCCACCGTCTCACCAGAAGGCAAGAGATGCTAGAAAAACAAAAGCGGAAAGGTTATTGAATTGTGAGGTGAGGAAAATGGTGGCTGAGGTTGTAGTTTCTCTCTGTTGTGGCGAAACAGAAAAGACGAGAAGGGGCCCGTCAGGTGTGGATGCGTGCAACTCAATCTTTCATGATCTCGCACAGAATAGCCGGTTCTTGTTGTGGTAAGTAACTGCATGGTGGTAACCCAGTGAGTGCTTTAACCATGACCTCAGCTATTATCCATCCATTGGTACTGTTTGGTTCAGTGCTGTAATTGTGATGTGATCATATTGGACATAATCACTCAACACACTGAAATGTGCTGCACTGAAGAGCAGCTCTTGATATACACATTGTGACACAATGGCACAATCACACAATGGGCCACCAGTCACTTCAACTCAACACAGCATAATGTGCTGGTAGCGGAAGAACTTCGGAACGACCTCCCATGTGCAGCAACATATTTTGTATGTAAACACAATTAACCTCATCAACACTCGCAAAAACCTCAAGAACTGACAAAGCCAGTTCAAGTGACCATAAAGCTTAACAAAAATGTGTTTAATTATAAGATTTTTCCTTCCCAAGATTGCTTTTCTTTGTGCACACTAGATAACATTTGAATTTTACCTTAGAGGTACAGCACGATATAAACAGTGCCAAGATTAATATGGACACAGCACAGTCTCTTATCTCTCCAGTGCTCGAGAATGCCAGCTCATTCAACAGATTTGATTACTCCTTAGTTTACATTTCCCTCACCCCTGTTTGCTTCCCCAGCTATCAAGCTACCACTGTGTGGTAGAGAACTGATTTCATGTACAGAATGCCAAACACACTGAAGCTGTTCCCAGGTAATGAACAAGAGATGCAGGCAAGAGAGACCCAGGTATTGCACAATCACGTAATGTTCCCATTTCAGCCTTTTTGATGGGGGATATGAACCAAGGCCAAAATAATTAGACCCACACTGACTGTATGCTTGGGTATAAACTCATTGTACACACAGCGGAGCGTAAAAGCTCTTATTTTTGGTTTTGTTTGTTTCCGAGTTCCTGTGGCTTTTCGAAAGAGAAGCATGTTTGTTCAGAGATAAGCCAAGGTTGCTGTGCCGTTCGTCCTCCTTATCTCTGATTCATAAGCCAGATGGGTCCTCTTCTTCCCCCTTCTTTCTCTTTCTCTTTGTTCTTCGCCTTCTGATTGGAGTTCTCTTCCTCCCTCGTCTCTTCTTCCTTCTCTGCTCTTGTCTTCGATTTTTAACTTATGTTTCCATCCCCTATCCACTCTTGCCTGCTTTCTTCTCCTATTTGTTTTTTTTAACTACTTATTTAATCTCCCCTCTAATCTTTCTTTGTTCTCCTCCTTGTTTTACTTAAATTCATCCTCATCTCATCTCCTCTTCACTTTACTACTACTTCTATACCCCATGGAACAGCACTGCCATGAACTGTAAAACCTAAACAAAATGATGTATCTCCAAAGGGGATTTGTACCCATTAATGGAATGGATTTAAAAAAAATCCTTGTCCAATCCTTCTCCCCAGCTGATACTTGGACATCCACTATTTAATCTGCTGTTGGAAAAAAAGAGTATATACGCAAAGGTAACTGACACACAGAGGTAACTTATTAAGCAACACACCATGTGTACCCAAAGCTTGCACATCAAGCTGTTTGTACACAAGGGTAGATAACCAGTGCAACTAGGGGGTACATTGGTAAATTGTGTTGCAGTTGGGGGTCTCTATTGCACTTTATAAAGGATCACTCTGCTAATTAGCATAGCGTTACCTCTCTAAATAAGCAGGGCGGAAACAGCTTGGTGTCGGTCTGAGTGCATGTGTGTGTACACTGGGAAGTATCAGTCTACACATCGTGGAGTGTATTCATGGCAGTGTGTCGCACCCTCTCTTAATTGGATGTTTGAATGTACCCATTTATCCACAGAAGGGCATCTAATTAGGGTCCTTTGACATTAGACACAGCTTTCGCTCTTTGGGGCTAAATTTCAGCCAGGCTTCCCGTAGCTAAGCTTAATTGACTATTATGATAAGGGTTGAGAGAATGTGTTCCGCGGTGCTGTTAACAGATATCACCTGCAAAATGTTCCTGCTCTTAAGTTTTGTTGATTTTGCACAATACCGGATGAGTTTTAATGGGTGGGTGAGCAGTTGTGAGTGCTGGAGTGGTCAGACTTCCTGCTCATGATGCTGCACCGCACACAGGCACAATTAAGTGCTATTTGCAAAAATTTTATATTCTTCCATAAATAAAAGAAAAGGCACTGCACCTTTTTTGCATAGTCATTTATCCTCAAACACTTTATCTTCAGATGAACCTTGCATTTTTGTTTTTTTTTAAATGTTTTTTTTTCTGGATCTTAAACTTAAAGCTGCTCTAATTTTTTGTATATATATATATATATATATATATATATATATATATATATACTATATATTTCACTGCTCTCACAAAAGCAAAAAAGTCCTGATATACCACTGTACACTACCTGCCCAGCGCCAAACAGTAGAAAAACAAAGTTAGTGAATAGCAAGTCACTAGCAGCTATTCATTTAGCAGCTAAAAAGCCAGATGCGTCAAGCCAAAAGGAACAATGCTCCATAAGGTGCCTTTAAGTTCATAAAAAACTAAACAACTGGCAAACAAATAGTATGTATTTATTTTAAGTGTTAAAATTTTACTTTTTTTTATTCTTTAATTCTAATTTTACAGAGGATCCAGAACACAACAGACACACTGCTGGATTTAACAGGACGGAATATGACAGACTTCTTGGTCAAGACTTTTGAACACTCAGGAAAAACAAGGTATTGTGGATCAATATGAATGTTGTGAGAGTGAATGTTAGTATAAAGGTTTTTTTTTTTTTAACAACCTGCAGCATTTAAGGGGAAAAAATAATTTGTAATTCTTGTTTTTGAATCAGGATATCACTGCTGCGCTCATGTGTCTGGTAGCAATTTTAGAGGCTAGTGACTTTTTTCTTCTTCTTCTTTTTTTTTTTTGGCACAAAAGGGAGCCAAATTACTACCTGGGCCGCTGTTGTGATATTGGTGCATCCACTTTCAGAAGGTCATTGAAAGTGGTATGAATAAAAGGACACACTGCGCTGCCATTTCCGTCTCTACATGTTACACAGTTGTCATGCTTTGACAAATCCTGCTGAGCTACTCTTTGATACGCTTCCGTTAACCTGTCATTTTACTGTATGAAAATATTTAGAGCAAACTGTTGTTGTAGGCATCAGGTTGATATGTTTGTTCAGCCCTGTGAATGTGTTCAGATCATGTTTCCAGAACAGATTGCACACGTCCACATTCTCACATTCACTCTATTATCTGCTATTACTGTACGCCTTTGTGTCTTGTGTGTCTTTGTGTGTTCGGCTAAGCAGAGCAAGTGTAGAAATGTGTGGGTGTGTGCATGTTTGCCATTACTCATGTGCTCTTACCTCCACTTGAACCTCTCTCTTTCTGCTTTTTTTTCCCTGACACTCCAGGTATGGAGGGATCTCTGTCGGAGAAGTTAACTCCCAAGTCCGTCTGACCGAGGCAGCAATCGAAGCTGCATTCAGGGATCTAAAAGACCTATTCAATTCATTTCAGGTACATAATAAATATTGGCATTCTCAGAGTCAAACTTGTTGATACCACATGATTAATCGAATTTCTTTCAAGAGTGAAGAAGTTCTATATTGTAGTGAGAGGTCAAAAGTGGTATGCTCAGAAAATAGCCCAGGGGTATCTGCGAGACCCCTGAAGTCTTAGAATTTGTTTATCTGCAACATAAACCAAGGACATACACCTCCCTCAAACCACCAGAGTGCTGATCCTCAAATCTGTTCTTTGAAAATATAGTCAAATGATTCATGAATAGAAACCGACCACCAGTTTTGAGTTTTGTCATTTTTAAAAAACTAAACACGTTTTGGTGCTTTCTACTGAGAATACGAATTTGTTGTTTTTACACATTTTCTGAACTTGAAAATCCACATTCTTCCAACACCTCCAAATCCATCATGATGATGCTACAGTAATTTTTCAAATATTCAAATGTAAGATATAATATTTGAGGCATTGTAACGTTGACGTCCTCGTACTTCCTGGTATTTTAAACATGCCTGGAATTGCGTTGATGCAAATTTATCAACCCACACACTTTTTTTTTGCAGTTTCGTGAGTCAGAAACTGCTTTTCTCCTGTCAAGGCTGCAGTTTGCCCGTCGTCTTTTGACTGCACCACTCCTAATTGGAGCATGGCATTCTTTGTTCAGCTAGCTTTGTATCTTGGATACAGGTGATATTTTTTTTTTGTAGTACACTTTTGGACCCCTCTGAATTCTTTTGAGAAAGAGGAAAGAAAGCAGAGGAGAGAGGAGGTTTAGATTCTTCAAATCCATTTTGTTGAGTGTCCATGGCAACAGGCTATGATTGTCTGTGCATTACTTTGAATAAATCAAGGAATCTGGGTCTTACTGCTCAAGAACACACACACACACACACACACACACACACACACACACACACACACACACACACACACACAATCCTGCAAACCTTTTCACTCTTACATTTATTGAACTTTATCTACTTCAACTCTCTCACTGCAATTCATCTATATACATTCATACACTCTTACTCAAGCACATTGTTTCTTGAACTTCATCCTAACTCGCTGGTCTCCTCCTTGCGTCTCTCTCTCTGAGCCTCTCTCCTGCATACACACCGTCTCTCATTAACATTTCAAATTTTGGACGTTGAAACTACTTTGAGATCAGCACATTGCTTTGCCCTGAGGCGTCTCCGGTCTCATCCCTACCCAGGCTCCCTTCTCTGTCTCCCGGATCTTGAAGCTAATGTGACTTTAATTCATGCAGCAGCGATGATGTAACCCTAATGGCCGGGCATTAGCCGTCCCAGCTCTGCATTCCTTGTTATTAAAGTGCTACACTGTCCTTGGGAAATGTCTGGCTCTCTGCTGCTCTGCAGGCATTGTGATGTGAATCGGTAAGGGGAAGTAGCATGTTTTTGCACTCTGAGCCACCTGCGCAGGCTGGGAAGCGGGCTTTGAAATTTGAGTTTAATTGTGTTTTTTCCTATGTCTAGCAGGTAGAAATAAAGGTTCTGTGTTGAAAGAGATGACGGGAACGATGAAAATAAGAGAGCCCTTGTGCTGGCAATTGTATAATAAAGCCAAAAAAAAGTATTTCAAATGGCACATCGTCATATGTAGATGGCGTTAATGTTAGTACTGTTCCCATAAAAGTTTTTGTAACCCCCCTCAAACAATAGTTTTATAAGATTATTTAAAATAAGCCTCAAATTTAACAACCCGTGAGCTCCTTCTCGGCAAGATCTCAATACACTCACACACATACAGACACATATTAACACACTGCCACACAGACCGTATGACCACACTGTCACACAAACCATTTGACCACTGAACTGTGCAGGCCACTTTGGAATACTAGCCAAAAAAAGTCACCACACACTCGAGCGGCTTTATTGCTGTGTCGTTAGCCATGGCACTGGCAGGTCCGCTGGTGAAACCAGCCTTGTCATTGTCCTTGAGTGGGGAGGAGTTTGTCAAGGATTAGACCCAGGCAGCTGTTGGCCCCCTTCATATCTCTTTCTAGCCACCACTAATCCTCAAGAAGGCCACCTATTGGTGCTGCCCGACGCTGCTCGGCGTGATGCAAGCCGAAATGAAGTAAAACACAAATATGGTAGACATTCCCTCACTTTTGCAGGAGGAAGCATTACGGACAAGAGTAGGAGTGTTGTTCTCTGCCAGGTGTATGAATAGGTAATGACTTGGAACAGAGGGGATGTTATTTAACACAAATACTCCTGTCTGTCAACCCCCTCCCTGTCTGTCTGTGATGGGGGCGTTTTTTTTTTTTGTTTTTTTTTCTCCTCCTCTTTCACACTGATATGCAAAGAGATAAAGCCTTCATGCTGTGTTCCTGAAAATGGCGTGTAAACATTTTGGTATGCCAAGGGGGCAGACTGGATCTATAGCAGGGCAGAAACAAATAAATGTTCTGAATACGTTCTTGAAATGTTTCCAAATTTGTAATGTGGTGTAGGATTGGCTGAGTGAAGGATTGTGGAATAGAAAAAGTAAGAACAGACCTATGATCTGTGTAGTCTCTTGTCCTGTCTTGGGGCTGGAAATATCTTTGGTATCTATTTCTCTTTCAGCGGCAGAGACGAGTCCGTGCACCTGAGCACACTTGCATTCTTGGGATGTCTTTCTTGATTTTTCTCTCCCCCCCCCCTTTCCCCCACCTTTCTCCCCACTTGTCACCCTCACTTTTTCTCCGCCGACCTCTCCTCACTCCACGCCACATCCACTCTTCCCCCCTTTTCCCTCCTCTCCTCTGCTATAGCCCTATGATGAAGGCAGGGGCCAACAGGAGGTCCATTTGCATTTATATCACACATGTAATGTGCTCAGTGCTCTTATGGCTGGTTTGAACAGCATGGTTTCAACGTGACACTTTGGAAATCGCATGCCTGTCATCTCAAGCCCTCATCCCAAGGCTCATTTCACATGAAACATGAGTGGAGTTAGAGCAGATTTTTAATGCAACCTGTCCAGTCTACCCTCTCTTCATCATTTTCATTTCCTCACCTCCCCATGAAACTGAGCAGCCTCTGGAAAACACTTCTTCTGCTGTTATTTCATCTGTATATGAGCAATTGGAGGCATAGAATCCAGTGATACTTCTTAAAACGGATCTGCACATTAGGTAATTAGACAATTTCTGTGTTACTTGTGAATCTTTGTTCATGTTCTTTCCCTCCTCGTGATTTTAATTATTTCAACATATTTAATAAAACAGAAACGTCAGAAGAGGAACAACTTGCAGAGTTGGAGTAGCCAAAATAACAGGGGACACATTTTTCTCTAGTCTGTGGGAAATAAGTGGTTCAGCAAACCCAAATGTTCTCCGGAAGTCTCAATTCATGTCTCCCTCAGCCTCATGTTTTGCATTTCAAAGAGCAGTAGTGGTTTTCCAAGTGTAGCCAATTAAGTCTCCAACTCTTTTTTTTTTTCTTCTTGTTTTCCTCATCTTCATTAGGATAATGTGACTGATCAGATCGTCCAGAATGCTGAGACTCTGCTGAAGAAGCTGGGAACCAGGGACAACGTAAAGGTATTATATTAATTGCTGTGTGCCCCTTTGCCCTACGTTCAGATTACATCCGATTAGATGAAAGTTTAATGATCGCAGAGGTGAAATTAGGCTGGTGCTGGTTTGGAATTTTGGGGAGGAATGGTGATAATGAAGAAAAACAGGATACAGATAGAATCAGTGAAGAGTAACCCAACAGTCTGCTCACCTTTTTACTTTACTTTACTTGCTAAATTATGTATTGTTACACCTTCAGTCTTAGTAAACACTGTAGCATCAAACTTTAGGAGTTAGGAGCGGATGGGGCAGCCATGACACCTTGGGTTATGAATAAATAGCTATAAAATGCAAAGTTAGGATATGGCATGATGGTTTTGCAGAAAATGCAATGCAACTCAATAATTAAAAGCCATTTTTGTATTAACTTCCAGTCCAAGTCCAACCTTGAGTTTCCCTGAACAACAATAAATAAGATAATGTGTTTTTGCATATTTCATTGCTGCCTCAAAGACAAGGATTTCATATATAATGTTATAGATAAAGTTAATATGTTATGCTTAGACTAGAGTTTTGCTCCTTCCCGAAACAATTTAATGCTCAAAGTAGTTCCAGTAGTAGGAAATGTTAACATGGCTTGCCATCATATCTACCTACATATTTTCCTCTCCCTCTGTGCCACCCACATGTATTTAGCAGACAAACCTGTGCTCTTTACTATCTGTTACCTTTAGCAGCAGACCTTTCAGAAACTGAAGGATGATGGAAATCTAATAATAATATCAATTTCTGAGATACAGCGAGAGCGGCGAAAAAGAGCGAGCCGCAAAACAGGCAGAGAGAGGCAAGAGTACAGTATGTGCGTGCGTGCACATCTGTGTGTACTCGACTTTCTCCATATCCTGCTCTGTGATGCAGTGTTATGTTAGGCTGACACTCAAACACCATCCACTCTTAATTAGCGCTGCACTATCAGCGGGGAGTCCTCTCTCACTCCCACTCTCTTTCATCCATTCTTTTTCTTCTACACCCCAGCAGCCACAGACTTAGAGAATCACTTACATTAAAAAGGAAGTGCAAGAATGTTTTTACTCTGTCTCTACAGCTGGCATGCTATGCCACATCAGGATTTGGCAGCCAGTGCATGCCTTTATCTTCTATTGAATGAAAAAGTAATGTTTGTCAGCTCAATTGTTTATTCTTATAGAACTGTATGTTGTCCTTAAAATGTTTGAGAGGTGATTAGACCCCTTCTTCAAACCTCTTTTATGAAATAAGTCAACATAAATCTAGTGTATCTAGAAATTACTGTTTTCTAGCCGTTATAAGACACTTATAAAGATATAAAAACGCAGTACGCACACAAAACAGAATAGCAAATATCTTTGGGAATGTGCACAGTAGCCAAGCAGTGACACACTTCTGCACATCCTGCTGTATGGTGCATAAAAGACTTTTACTGCACATAACAGCAACTAATTGTCACTGGAAATGCTTTCTCCATTTCTTAGGTTGTAGAGAAATAGAGTGCTTGCAAGTGAAGTGACATGCTTTATGGTGGCCATATAGGTGGTACACAGCTCTTAAAAGCTCTTAACAACTCATCATCTACTCAGCTGTCACAACACAACTAGCAGACAGATTCTGTGCTTTTATTGGTAATTATTATTTTTTTGTACCTTTCTTTGCTACATGTCTGGCTAATTAGCCATCTAGTAAAGCCACAATAAAAAATAAAAACATTTCCTTATGTTAACTGGAATGACACAAGTTGTCACTCGGTAGAGCTTTGAAAAGAAATCCACCTCAGAATAGGACAATTTCACTCACAACTGGTCGGCACACACATGACCTGTATCTTTTTGAAATCTCTCTCTCTCTTCAGAAACTGCCTGTTAAATCTTTTTTTCTCGTTTGTCCGCGACCAAATTAATCCTCCATGGTGGTGCCAGATGTAGTTGCTAGGAGACATCTGAAGCAACTGCAAAGCCTCTACATGCTGTTCTCAGTGCTAATCGTTGTCTCCACCTCCACAGGTGTGGTTCTACAACCGGGCATGGCACGGCATGGTGTCCTTCCTCAGTGTGGCCAATAACGCCATCCTGAGGGGAAATCTGCCAGCAGGACAGGATCCCCGCCAGTATGGCATCTCCGTCTCCAATCACCCCCTCAACCTCACCAAGCAGCAGCTCTCCTATGTGGCCATGTGAGTCATCAGTTGGGCCGATAATTGGGTTAAAAGGTAGATTTGGGTCGGACAGCATTGTGGAAGTGAATGTAGATTGAAATGCCGCCGTGTTCCAGCTATGTGGAGCAAAGATGCAAGTTGAAAATGTCTTGCTGTTAGTAATTACGTCCTCTGTGCCTTGTAGTGTTCCAGGTCAAGAAAAATAGGGCAAATAATTGAGAAATTTAATGTTATTTAGTGAATATTAGCAAGCTGGTTATCATGTCATATCATATGGAGTGTTAGTAATATACTGTATGTACAAGTTTGCATTTGAAATCTATGTGGATAAAGACAGTTTATTGAGGATCTAAGCACAGAAAAAAAGCACTATTGTTTTTACAGTGTATGCTGCAATTTTCTCAGAAAAAATCTATAAATATTGCCACCGATTTCTTTCCTCTGGGAATTTTAACATGTAAATCTGCAACATTGCATTTTTCCCTTGCTGGAAGACAAGAGTTTTGATTTTCTGACAATACATCATGGGATACAGAATAGAGTTGATGAGTTAGGGAAGGAAATGGGCTTCCTTAGTGGGGGTGGTATGTCGTTTCAAATAATAACCAATTCTATCGTGAGAAACAAACAATGGGCCTCATTCACAAACAGTGCGTACGCACAAATTATTAATATATTAAAATTGTCCTGTCCTGCTCCCACAAATGACACTCACAGCCTGACAGGTCAGTAGTGGCACAGGGAGGGAGGGGCGCTCTGCTTTCAGTACATCACGGCCTGTTGTGGACAGAGACGAAACACGATGCAGCACCTGGCGCAGCAGTAGAGATTTATTTAGATCAATACCACAGATCTACACATTTACCAACTTTTTATTTTGTTACAGACGTACTGTCTGGTAGTGGTGCAACAGGTATGCAGGCTGTATACAGGATTCACCATCGGATTCCTTCGCTTTCAACCTATAGAAATTGGAAAGGTGGAAAAAGTACTTGCTGGGCTAAACAATGATAAACCAGCTGGTATGGATAATCTGGATGGATGGTTACTTAAAGTTGTTTTGAATATAATTTCATTGCCAATATGTCACATTTTCAACTTCAGTCTGAAGGGGGGGTTATTCCCCACAGATTTGGAAATCTGCCAAGCTTGTACCTCTTCCGAAAAACAAACGGGAGAGTTTCTCAGCTGCCAATAGCAGACCCATTAGTATTCTTCCGGTGTTGAGCAAGCTAATGGAAAAAGTTCTTCTTGAACAGATACTACACTATTTTTCACTTAATGAATTAAACTCTGATTTCCAGCATGCCTATAAGGCAGATCACTCTATGTGCAGGCAGAGATGATCAACAAATCTTATACTGACAAGAAAATGATGGTTGGAAATGTATTACTTGACTTTAGCGCAGCATTTGATATTGTAGACCATAGTTTATTATTAATTAAACTAACTGCATATGGGTTTAGTCCAACAGCAAGCAATCGGATGGATAGCTACTTATCCAATAGGATGCAGTCTGTGTTTTTAATGGTATTTTTTACTCCCCTAAATGTTTGCAGTGCAGCGTGCCCCAGGGGAGTCGCCTTGGGCCGCTACTCTTTTCAATATTTACCAATGACGTGCCTTATGTTTTGGATAAGTGCAGTGCTACTCTATTTGAAGGTGATACAGCTATATATTTTGCATCAACAGAGTTAAGGAACACACTTCAATCTGAACTGCAACCATTACTTGACTGACTTTGTATATAAGTATGATGTTCAGGGCCAAACATGCCACTAATAATGATAATCAACTGTGCCTATCACTCAAAGGCTCGGATATTGAACAGGTTCAAGAGGCAAATTTGCTCGGTGTCACACTTGATGGGCAGCTATCATGGGAGAAACATACTGAAAATATTATTGAGAAAATGGGTAGAGGAATATCATGCATCAGAATATGCTCCTCTTTTCTTACCCCTGCCTCTAGAGTGCTAGTGACACAGGTGCTAGTTTTATCTCACCTTGACTACTGCTCAGCAGTCTGGTCGGGTGCAGCCAAAAAAGATCTGTCTAAGCTCCAATTAGCTCAGAATAAAGCTGCAGGGCTCGCGCTGCCCTGTCCGTTAGGTGTGAGGCAGAGTACAGAGAGAATGCTTGCCAGTCTCTCATGGCTCAGAGTAGAGGAGAGGTTGGCATGCAATCTAATGGTTTCCAATAGGAATATCTATTATAGTAAACAACCAAATTGTCTGTACTCACACATAAATTATGTGAGAGATCAACATACTCACATAGTTTCGTTTTTACTTCACTTTTACTTTTCTTGAACATGTTTATATTGAGACTTGTTACATGTGTTATACGTCTTGTTATGTTTTGTTGTGTGTAGACCGCAGGAGGAGCAGCTGCTACCTTAGCGGCAGCTAATGGGGATCCAAATAAAGAAAAAGAATAAGAATAAGAGACTGATGGCGACAGGGGAACTGAGAGAGATAAGGCAGAGTGAGGGCTACGGAGCAATGGTGTGGGAGAAAGAAAAGCGGGGACAGCATAGACAAAGGGAGAACAGATGAGACACTACAATGAACAGTGTAAGACAGATAGATAGATAGATGAGGGATTTGTTTGAGTATTCGTAGATTTGGAGACTCATGGGGGCCCTTTGCAGGGATATACATTTTTTTTTCTCATGCCTTTTCTCTGGGCCAGCTAGAGAGCAGCTCCCTATGAGAGTCAGAGATTAATGATGTTCTAAATCACAACATACTGGCTCATACCATATGGCTCTAACTGCTCTCTGTGCACTGTGTACAGTTTTGTTTTGTGATTATGAACAGTGATTTTGAGCTCAACATAATCTATTGTCGATATTTTAGCATTTTGGCTGTTCAGAGACCTCAACATGATCCACACTTTTGATGGAAAGTAGTTGAAATACAGACCCACTGCAGAGCATTGCCGTACAGTACCATAATCCTGACATTATGCATTTAATTTAGTGGCTGCTACCAATCACAACATATAAGCAGTTATATTACATGCTCCGCCACTGTGCCAGCAAAAACCCTTAGTTAGGTATTTATGCAGTGATCAGGTGCTGACGACAGCCTTGAGTTAGAGAGAGAGATTGCACCAGCATAAGAAGTAAATTACAATGGACTGCCTACCATAGATTCAGGATGAGCATCTATTCCTCTTTACCTCTCTGTGACGAGTGTCGCAACTACAACGTACAATACAATGCGAAGTGTGAAGGTTGCAGACAAGAATGGGTACAAGAGCAGAGACTACTTAAGCAGATGACCAGTAACAGTGGCATTTGGAATTTAAAGATCCACTTCTAAATATTTTTTTATATTAACAATGAATCAAATGACTAAATGTAATGTGAAAGATGTCACTTGTACTGACTCATTTGCACTGAATTACCACCAGCTTTGCAGTCCTACGTAGATCTGCAGAGGTCTTTTTTTATTGTGGTTTGCAGGGGGAAAACATTTATTAGTGAGCATGGCAACAAGGCTGCTTAGTTTCTTCTTAAGATTTTTTTTAAATCACAGAAAACATAATTTCTTTGTTGAAGTAAATAAAGTAAAGTACGTGAATTGTGGCTATAATCCCTGAAATACAAGAGCAAAGAGCGCCACACTGAGCGACCAAAAGTCAAAGACAATCTGAATTTTAAGGGAACACTAACCACCAACCAGTATATTTCTCATTGACACCTCCTTATGTATTTAAGGGACAGCTGCTAGAGCTATTGGCTTGTTCTGTCGACAGGTTTTGGACACCAAAATTCACTGATTCAAATTGACATACCCCTCTAGTGCGCTACCAGTTTCAATGCAAAGGATGGCGTGACCCACAAAATTGTGAACACAAGTGGAAAAAAGTTGATGCTTACACACATTGAAATCACATTCGCTCATCTGCATTGGCACGAAAATTTCCAATTTCCCTCTGTCATCATCAGAAATGTCAGACTTTGGCACCGTTTCAAAATGGAGATATGTGTATCACTTCTTAATTGCTGAGGAATATCAATTTGGCAACTGTCAAAGACTTCTGTTCTTACCAGCCTGTTGAATTTGATGTATAATTTAATTGTAATCTGCAAATTAATATTGTTTCTGATCTGCGCAGCACACACTATCTGCAAAGATGTGCCACTTAAATAATCACATATGGTTGAGCTAACAAATTCATTTTTGTAGCTAAGTTGAAAATGCTCCCTCACATAATCTACATATTTCTGCATAATACAAATACTGATGTGAATGTTGTGCCTGAAGCTTAATAGTTAATAATTATCTCATGCTTTCAGACCCTCTACACTTTTAACATGTAAGGCTGTGCCCTGCAGCCCTTGTCATTAACAAAACCTAAAGGAAAGCATTACGTACTGTAAAGCTATACTCCCCCTTCTCATCTGTATTGCTGTTCCATTATTAGTTAATTAGCAGATTGCTTGTCCTCTTCTTCACAGCAATTACGCAGCTTCAAGCATTCAGGGTTAGATCATTCACAGCTTTGTCCCCTACATTATCTCCCCACCCAACCAGAGCACGCAGCCCTTGAAACCTGTTGAAATGTGGGGGTTGGCGCCCACTGCTGTAAATTATTTCACATTTATGTGTTCTAATTGCATCTGGTTGGCGATGATAAATACAGCCATGTAGCCACACAGGGTAACTTATTTAATATGCTAATTACTCAGCGGGGCATCTTGTGAGAGATTATCGCAGGCCGAGGGTGAGGATAACCGTGGGGATTAAAAAAAAATACACCGCAGTTTTATCCAATGCTAATTGAGCAGACACAACGAAGGACACTCTCAGAGCTAGGTTGGTATAAATGAAGACAGATGACAATTAAATAAAGGTCATTATCTTGGAGGAGGAAGGACCAATTTGTTTCCAGCATGAAAAAAAGGACTGTTACATATAAAAAGGCTAGTCAATATTTTTAACAGTGGTCCTCTATTCTCTCTACTTGTTGACTGGGTTGCCAAGAGACCAATGGTAGGTGAACCCAACATAATGGCCTATCATGATTTCAGAAGGTTGTTTTATTATGTACCATTATATACAACCATCCCTTTCCCATGATTATATGTAATGCTTGTCTAATTAAATCATCAATACTAACAAGCAACACCTGAAACGTAGTAGTGACGTAGATGATTTCTGCAGGTGTAACAAAATTTGTTCGACTGCATCTTATGATCGCTAAGTAATAAATGTAATGCATTTATTACATTATAGGAAATAAGCCAAAATGCAGCTTTCACATTGCTTAAGTGTCACTTGACTCCTTTTCCTGGTATAAGAGAACCAACCAGAGACCTGTTTAATTTTCTTAGAATTTCTTCAGCACAGTGTTGAGTCTAACTGTCTTATTCACTTTGGTGTCAGTGGGGTGATTGTTAATATTTTTGGCCTTGTAAATGTTGGCAAAGGAAGTAAATGTGAATATTGTGCTATATAGCCATGACTAGTGCCCGCTGAAATGGAAAATCAAGTGAGCCAGTATTTCCCTTGAATTAAATTCAGTGAATATCATACCAAAACTTTAATCAATCTCATAGGAAGCATGAGACAATTTAATTTAGATTTCAATTAAGCTAAAGTTCTGTATTACATAAATATGTCTCATATTCCAATTGATGAGAGCAGCTTTCCTGAATCACCTTACCCCTGTGGTGCGGGCTTCTGTTTTTAACACCCTGAGTCTAGAGACATAAATTCAACATTTTGTACAGAGTTTAAAAATATCTTTTGGTTTAATCTCCGCTCCTATTTTGGTGTTTCTTCTTCAGCATCCTGGTACACACTAATCGCTCTCCAGTCAACTTCCTGTTTGCTGTGCTCTCTTCAATCACAGGGCCACAACCTCCACTGATGTGGTGGTGTCCATCTGCGTTATCTTTGCCATGTCCTTCATCCCTGCCAGCTTTGTCCTCTTCCTCATCCAAGAGAGGGTGAACAAAGCCAAGCATCTGCAATTTGTCAGTGGAGTAAACCCAGCTATCTACTGGTTGGCTAATTTTGTCTGGGACATGGTAAGTACTAGCTAGCATCAGGCTGTTGTATCACCTCTTAATGAATCATGGCATTGCCACTTTTTATGAGCGAAAACTCACACTGTAATGTGATTCATCTCACCCAGGTTTCAGTGCTGTAGGCCTCATTTTACTGTATTCCCAAATCTATACCAAAGATTTTTTTTTTTTCCACCTAAGGCTAAATGTAAAAAAAATATCCATCCACTATAATTGATAATGTAGCTTTGACACCACTGGGTTCTGGGAAAAGCTTCACCTGAGCAACTGTTATTGGCTGAGGCGTAATTATCGACACCGGCTGTCCCTGCTGGTTATGCTCAACAGGCTTACCGGCAGTTTCCCTGAGGCATAATGGAAGTAAACATTTTATCAGGTACCTTTGGTAAAGAAATGGCATCAGGGCGCTCATCATTATGGTGGATAAATGCTGTCTGAGTGGAAGACAAATGTACCTAAGGAGCCACTCTAATGATTCTAGCCCGAAGCTCTCTGCATTAGCATACATGCTCTATCCAGGTTGAAAGCTCCTTAATATTTCAGTGTAAATGTTTTATGTGAACTGTAAATAAACATGTATCATTGTATCTTTATATATTCTATTTACTCCATCTACAGTATTTGTTTATTTACCTGTAGAAATCTGTGGATTTGAGCTTTGCAACCAAAGGGAACATTAATCCAAGATTGAATGTATGATAATGCAATTATCAGTTATGTTAATTAGATTTTTGGGCACAGAAATGAAAAACTACAACTCAAAGACTCTTTTCCAGCCTTCACTTTTGATACCGAATGGATTGAAACAAATATTAAGTCTCTGAGTTGAAAATGTTATAAAACCATTGCACACTTGTACGATGTGTCATTGAGCGACCACTTGCCTCAAACAGAAGAGCCTCCAATGGCTCTGTTATTCACTGAATTAATTAGAGAACTAAAGGGGAATATATTTGAGTGCTAATTAAAAAGTCATCTACAGATTTCATAATTACATGTCCTTTCAGTTTGTCTGGGGAAAAAAAAGAATGTCAAAAGCAAAACAATCTTTTCATGTCGTCACTAACGCCCTGAAGAGAGATTTAATAATCATGCTCTGGCCTCTACTTCTGATGTGGATAGCTTCTTATATCTTGTTCTGTTCTGACAGTGCAACTACATCATCCCGTGCCTGATTGTGATTGTGATCTTCCTCTGCTTCCAACAAAAAGCCTACGTTTCCCCACCTAATCTGCCTGCTTTGATTTTACTCCTAGTTTTGTATGGGTAAGTAAATTAACAACTCAATACTCCAAACTAAAATTTTGGTCATGGACTAACACTATTTTTACATTTGGATACACAGATTGTGCCCTAAACTACTTAGATGGCAGTTTTTCTGCTGCTCAATAACATCACTAATTGTATGTATATAATATATGTATATTTTGTAGCTGCTGTAAGTGCTTCACTGAGTCCTCAATGTACAACACTTACACAAAGACATCCCATGATGCAAAGAGGCTCTTGTAATAATAAACTGTATATACAGCCGTCTGTAGAGTCGCTTTGCAGCTTTGAAGACTTTGCCCAATGGTACATTCGATTTGACAGTTTAAATTGCATTTCTCTTTCAGCTATGGCTACACCCCGTGGCTAGTCAGAATTTAATTTGTTCAGTGGCCATCATGGCTATCCCTCTCTTACATGATCTGAAAAGCTGGCATACAGCAGTTGTGTCCATACTGCCAAAGTTAGTCAAATCCCTTTGGACTTTGGACTCTTTAGTAAGAAAAAGATGCCTTTTAGAAAACCATCATAATAAATCATTTTTTAAAAGATATTCTATATATTTTAGATATACTTTATTATTTTTTGTCATAATTGGATGGGACAGTATAGAGACAGACAGGAAAAAAGGGGAGAGTGAGAGGTCCTGGCCAGGATTAGACATTGCAGTTTTGTGGTATGTGACTTATCCTTTCAGCTATCAGGACACCCCGCCATCAATCAAAATGATTGATAGCTAAAAACTGTCATGCTTTTCCAGTCTTACAGAGAACATACTGCAAGTTCTTGGTTGACAAAATAATAACTGTTTATAGTACATCATCTTTAAATTGGGACATTATCGCTCTATTTCGGGCAAAATTTGCAGTACAGTAATTTAAGTTGGGACTGTACTGTGGTGGTGATTATAGCATCAGTGCAATGCACTCGCTGTTACATCACTGTCTGATGAGCTCCCATGTGAAAACCCATATGTTAATGAAGTGTCACATGTATAACACCCAGCACCATAAGCCATACCTTGAAGCCCTACTAGATCACTCACAGCCTAAAAAAAGCTACAAATACACTATATAAATATATAACAAGTTCTGTAGGTTGTAAAGATTTCTTTAAGTATGTCTAAGTTTCCAAAGATCATACTGAGCTCATGAATAAAATGTTAATTTAGTTATTTTTCTCTCATTTTCATTTTGCCGCTATAATGGGTCACTTACTGGACATGCAAATGATCGAAGAGGCAGGTGGTGCTATTAAAGCACAAATGGTACAACTGACCTAGCAATCTGCATTCTTGAATTAAAAATGCCATGGATTCAGTAAGCGCTCACATGAAATGTGCCACGGGGCGCCATATTAACCCTGATCTTGAGTTTAATGAGTCTGGGCCACAGTGAAGATCAGCTAATTCTTTGTAATTTCAATTTTGTGTTGCTAAATCAAGTCCGGAGGATCCTTGTTTCTCCTCTCTGTCTGTTTGTGTGACACTGTGCTGTTTTATTTAGGTGGTCCATCACCCCTATGATGTACCCCGCCTCCTTCATCTTCAGCGTGCCCAGCACAGCCTATGTGGTGCTGACCTGTATAAACCTCTTCATCGGTATTAACGGCAGCGTGGCCACCTTTGTTATGGAGCTATTTGATGATGATGTAAGCGGCAGCCACACACAAACACACACACACATTCCAGAGAGGACGGAGAAATAACCAGACAAACAGACACTTGCGTACACACAGTATATGCATCATTTTAACAACATGGAAGACACAGCTCCTGTGAAAAAGCAGGCGCAGACATTCAGTCTCCTATAGCTGCATAAAAATTATATTTGGAGGATATAGCAGCGGATGGCTAATTGACTTGAATCATACTGTAGATAAACGCCCTGTGTTTTCGAAGCAAAGGCTTCCATACGCATGTGGGTGGAGTGTGTACCCACCTGGTATAACTTTTAATATATTTCCTTTATCCTCTCAAGGATTTTTCAAAGGAGTTATTTTCCCTATTCTCTTTAATGTTTAATCGTTTAGTGAGAATTGCGTCTTCGGAGAACTTTTCCTCATCCATCTTTCAGCAAGTGTTCATTTTAACTGCAAGCTGCCTCAGTCTCAGGGGAATCAAAAGACAAAGACAAAGCTAAAAAATGGAGACCTCGGTTTGGAGAGGAAGCGAGCGAGGGGAATGTTGACTGACATTCATTTTACTTTTGATTATAATTTAAATCACATTTCATTATAAAAGAGAAATTGGCCTGCTCTGACTGTACAATTTGTGTAACAGCCGGAGCTCTCAATAGCAGGATCTCAGTTCCTTACAGGTGGTGATGATTGGGAAAATCATCTACTTTTCTTGATGTCTTTTTCATTTGGGCTCTGAACTAAATATGTCTAATTTGATTTGTAGACTTAATTGTTATTTGCATGATTAGCATACATCACCCACACTTGAATTTTTCCTACAGTTCATATTTTTAGCCTCACGCTGATCAGTCATTCCTTGTCAACAGGCACAACGGCGCTTCACTCTCTGACAAGCTGCTTATACATCTGATGCTTCATCACAATGTCTCCCACAGCTCTGATCTGACACTTCAGATGGAGTGTAATGTTGTCTGAAAGATTTTGCCTCTGCACACTCTTAACTTCGACACGCCTGCCTCCGACTTGATGTTTCCTCCGGCGCTGCTCGGCGATGGCATGGGATGTTTACTGTCTCCTAACGAGGCTGCCTCATTTACATTGTGATTTCATTATCAGCAGCATTCATTATCAATTTGTATTTTCAGCTGGCACGTCTCCCCTCAAAGAAAGTCATCGTTGCCATTTTGTTGTGTCTGCATTAACTTTATTTATTGATACAGTGTTAGTGGAGCATATTACTCATAAAGGGCGCCGTTGTTGGTAATTTAATGGACAGCATGTTGCCCACTGGCAGTGTAAAGGGACGGATTTACTGTGCACTTCTCCTATCCAAAGCATTAGGAAAGAAGATAGTATTTCTCTCAGGATCGGCTGAGACTGAACGGGGACAGGGGTCCATGATAATTCTCCTAATCTGACTTGATTTCACTGCTGATAGGAGAACCTGATGGGTCAACATCAATCAACAAATGCTCCAACACAGGTTTCCATGTTGAGAGTGGATTTCTCTACGGAGCACTTCAAAAAACAACTAATGTAGATACGACAGTGCCCCGGTGTGCCCCAGTTAGGCAGAGAGGGTAGACACAACAGCTCAATCCAGGATTCTCCATTTGCAATTTCTACCATTTCAAAGCTGTGTGTCATCATTTATAGACTGCTCAGCAGTGGCATTAGTTAAACAGTGTCGCTCGTATGTAAAGCTACAGGCTTCAGTCTGTTCTGTTTTCAAGCACAGGGTGAATCTAGAACCCTTTTGGGCATAGCACCCTTTTTTTTAAGGGAGGAAATAGGAAAAAAAAAAAAAAACAGAGTGAGAAAGCAGAGCTGCAGTTTACAGACTCGGTGCCCCAGTTTTGTCTCGAGACCAATGGGAGATTTTCTTCCCCCCAGGACTGTCCAGCTCCCTGTGGATTGCATCAATCCCAGCCTGCCTTGTATGCTTGGAGCAGTGTCTGAGTCAATACCTCCACCACGTGCCACTCAGAGATAACCACAGGCACATATAGATTTTCTAGGATAAACATATAGGTGTGGCAGTGTGGGCAGGTACTGCCTAACTCATGTAGTGTAATTGGAGAGCCTTTCTGTGCTGTCCAGCAGCTTTCATTGACTGGATGTTTAAATTGGCGTAAAAAGCAGTAGTTTTACATAGTGTAAGCTTCATAACAAAAACTGGTTTGATTCTTTTTTTAAAAAAAATCTATACAGTTATCAGAATATATCAATATTTATTGGGTACAGACAGATCCAGATGCAAACATGTGTTCAGGGCTGCTCAGGTCAGGACAGCTTAGTCTGTTTTTCCTCTATTCTTTTATCAAAATAACTACTCCTCTGCAAAACATGGCGTGACAACTACTGTACAGCACAGATTTAGCTAAAATCCTTACAAAAACTCCAGAATCTGCTGATTGATAGCATTCCCACCTTTCCACAGAAACCACAGTAGCTCAAAAAAAGTATGAATATCATCTCCAGAAAATATCTAACAAGACTGTTTGAGCCATATAATGTGTCTGTCTGCTCTCATTGTGATTCCCAGCATTATGAATGAAGGCGTGCTGTGTGAATAAGCACATGTAGCGATATGGGTCAGATAAGCGCCTCGCAGACTGTACCACCTTCAGAACCATTTGAAAATGATTTATGGGCATATAGCACAAACGTAAGGGGGAAAATTGTCTGGTATTTCATCATCTCTGACTAAGAGCCTCTTAGATCTCCTTGATGAACACCCAGCCAAAATAAGATGTTATTTCATGTATTGATCTCGAATTAGGTCTTTTCGCATTCCTCTGCCAGACAGATGGGCCCTATTCAGCCAAGGTCATTGCTGTTGTTTATTTATTTGACTTTCTTTATCTCTGTAGGTGCCTTTAGAACGTCTTAAGACGTGTCTATGTGTGTACATTTACATACATTTGCCAACAACTGAGGAATAACAATATGTTTGAGACGAAATGTTTGCAAACGGTGAGGAAAGATAGCGTTTTTTTCTGCTGCATCAAACTGCAGCTGCAGAAATGATGATCTTTTCCATATTTAAATACAAAAGAGGTTAGCGTGCTGTGCTGCAATGAAATTACAAATATACAGTATATGAACCCAAAAATGTGCTCAAGAAGTACAGCTCCTCCCTTTCCAATGAGCTTTTAAAGAATTAGAAATGAGAATTTTAAACATTTTAAATGAAATATATCAGACTGTTGAGCTTTATTGGCACGATCTGTAATATTTATTTTCTGAGAGTTATGAATGCTGATGTATTGATTGATGAGAGAGATTAATTTCTCAAATGATCTCCCATCCACATCTAGAGTAGAATGTATCTATGGAGTGTGATTGCAGTTCTTTGTCTCCCTTTAGTCTTCAAACAAATGTGTAAATGTAGATAAAAGGAGTGATGAATTAATGTTCAACACATTGCTGGACATCTGAAGGTTTGCTTTGACATTATGATCAATGAAGCCTTTTCATCATGCTCTCATATCTGCCTGAGAGAAACTAGGCCAGTGACCACCTACTGGTGGGAAAAAAAAAAAAAATCATCTCACATATGCATATGCCCACTTTTGATCTTGAACATTACTGTATGTTTTACCACAAGGAGAAAAGATTAACTGAGATTGCTTTATTTTCTTTGACGTGTACGCCCTTGCATGACGTGTCAGGAACAGTAATACAGTATACCAGTGTGCAACAAGATGAGATCCTTTCACATCATTACTCTCTGTTTGTAAATTACTTCACCCCTAAATGGTTTAGATTATCCAGGATGAGGTTGAGCTAAAGGACTTTTGGCATACCGGCATAACTTTTCAGCTTGAATGTGGAGTTACCTACTGAAGCAATTACAGTAGAAAAACATTGTTGATCCTTTCTAATCAGATTCGGTCATGCCTCTTCTTCCATGATTACGCGGAAGTAGAAGAAGCAGGGAAAGCAAGTGTGTGTATTAGACATCCAGTGAACTTATTTGATAAAAAACATCTTTAAATGCTTTGAATTGTTTTTAAAGGCTGATAGACTCAGGAGGCTGCATGCGCCAATCCTCAACTGCCAGCAGAAAGCCTACTCAGTGAATCACATAAATCACAGCACAATTAAAAGTATCCATGCATAAGTTCTGCAACAGTAATGAGCATCATCTGAAAATCTTGCACACAGCTTTAGCAAAATGCACTGCCACCCCTACCCCTACCCCTACCCCTACAACTACTCTTTGCACGGACTTGCCCAAAAACGGAAATGATGAATTTTCAGTCTCCCTCCATGTACATGTATGCAGGGGCTTTGAAGACTGTGCTGCAATGAAGCAGTATGCATAATGCATGAACTTGCTTTTGAACGCCATGCCGCACCAAACGTAGTAATATTTTCTCTTCTTTTTTTCCCCTCTCTCACCCTTTCCTTCCTCAACGACTTCCTTCCTTATTTCCACCCTCGTGAGCTGGTCCATTACAGCCGCGTCCATTGTGGCGCCATGTAATTAATTATTGCTTCTGTGCTTGAATTGTAGCTTCGGGGGGGAGGAAGGGAGAAAGGGACAGTAAAATTTGGCAGAGAAAGACAAGTTGTAGCCGGGAAACGTCCTGTCAAGATAAGACTAGCTGCATGTGAAACAATACGATTTGAGTTTTAGCTTGTGTGCATCTGTCTTTTTGTTCTTGTACACCGTATCAGAGGAAAGACAAGAGGCAGACACAGAGTGCCTGTAGGTGTTCTTTTTCAGCTGTGTCTCTTTGGTCAATCAATCAATCAATCAATCAAGTTTATTTGTCACATGTAATCATATAAGATACAATCACAGTGAAATGTCTATCCATAGTTATGGTTTTGAGCCCCTCCTCATCACTTTGTGTTTACACATACTGTATGTGTGCCACCTCACAGCTCACACAGTATTTCAACATCAAGAAGCTAGATGAACTGAAATGCTCCGTGCCTCCTTGCCATGCCATTTAGAGCCCTCACAACGCAACAGCGCCCAGCATGCAAATGGAGCATAGGATGTTTGTTAATTATCTGCGTTTGCGTCAGGGAGTCACACGCTGCCTTCTGAAGCCCTCACGCCTCTGGCCCTGCTGATTCCAGGCGGCTATTCAAAATATCGGGCTTGTGCCGGCTAATTCTGAGTCAGGGCTCAAATATTCAGAGCTTTCACATGCCGCTCATTTTTTTTTTTTTATCTTGTGTGTGTTTGTGTGCATTGTCCTCAACAGAATGTCTCCCGCATCAACAACATAGTGAAGCAGGTGCTGCTGATATTCCCGCATTTCTGTCTGGGCCGAGGGCTGATCGACATGGCCAAGAACCAGGCGATGGCCACCCTCTTCAGCAGTTTTGGTGAGAGGCCACCACCACTATCATTGTATAACTAATCACTGAGAGAAAATACCCACTTTAATAATTACTTTAGCCTAATGTAAAGTTCTAAAATTGTGTTTTTTTTCCAACAAAAGTGAAAATATCTGCCAATAGGATAAGAAAATACATACAGTCAGTCTTGACATGCTTTCTTTCAGTTTTATGGTTCTGTCCCAGTTTGGCTTTATGTCCCTCCACCAGTCCACCAGATGCCCTCAGGCTTTTCTGTCAGTTTAAGACGGGACTGAGTGGGAAGAAGGACAGATAAGAGAGGTTGCAGGTTATATTTAAGGACCACTTGAGAAACTGTTGCTTTCTACATTGACTCTCGTTGGAATTAAGCGCTCAAGTGAACTGAAACACCAGTTATGTTACTCAGAGCTGCAGTTGTCTTTTAGTTTGATTCATGTTGTTTCATGCAGCCTCAACATGCTCGACAGACTGATTTGTTCATGTTTTTGTTGACAACAATATATGCTGGAGTTCATTTTGCCGAGTGCTCGTTGTGATTTGTGCACTTATTTTAGTTGTTTTCATGTGGGACGGTTTGTGCGTGGTTATATTGTGTTTTCTGGGGTTTGTGGTTTTCTGTTTGCTCTGCGTTTTCCCTCCTGTGTTCCTGTGCTCCACACCTGCCCTGCATCAGTCTCGTTAGCCCTGCCCCGCTCCCCGTGTCTTCTCAGCCAATCAGCTCCAAGCCTGCCCTTGTGTCTTGCCACCTGTTCCTTGTTGTTTCATTAGTGCAGTTTGTATTTAAGTCCTGGTTTTCAGTTCAGTTTTGTTGGATACTCTGTTCAGTTTGCTCTGCTTCGTTCTGCTCCGTTTGTTCAGTTCAGTTTTACTTGGCCTGTACCTGAGCCTGGAATAAAGACATTAATCTTCTGCTTTGCTCTGCCTACGGTCTCCTGCTTTTGGGTCCACCTGCTCCGCTCCAGCTAACAATTTCTGGTTCTATAATAAAGCTTTCAACAGAAGTTGAATGTAAAGGTCTATACTTAATGAAAAAATAGTAAATATAGTCTGAAAACACTTTGCTCGCCAGAATCAACATTATTTCTCTTGTATTAGCTTTAAATAGCCTTTTTTAAAAGGGACCCGATACTATTTCATTATAACATTCTAGCTCTCATCTCACCATCGAGATAAATATTTGACCAGTAACATAACACCCATAGCTCCTCTAGGGCCATACACTCCACATGTTAAATTTAGTCAGGAGAAAGGGAGAAGAGGGGAACGAGGTTGTCAAGGTGGAGCTGGGGTTGAGAGGGCAATCAAGAGGCAAAGATGCACATAAACGAGGAAGAAGAGTCTTATCTGTGGAGAGATGGAGCAGGAAATAGTGGTTTGAGGAATCATTTGCGGCGGTGGCGGAGAGCAGGAAGAGAAAAGCAATCACAACTTAAAAGGGCTAGTGTGGAGAGGGGCTATTTACTAGAGAATGAGACTGAAAGCGCTTTCGTTTTTGTTGTCTCCTTACTCTTCTCCCCCTCAGGCTCAAGGGTTGTAGAAGCTGAGAGGAGGAGGAAAAGAGAGCAGAATTGAAAACGATTAGAGTGGGGGGCTGTCACTGGTTTACTTACGTGTTCATTAGCCAAAAGAGGCTTCAACATGAAAAGTACAGGATGTCAGCGATTTCCTTACATGACTTAGGTGACAGCAGTTTTTTTTTAAGGCTAAGTGGTATTCTAAACTGCTGGCTTTCACCAATGAATATGTCTAAAAATCACTTCAAAGAGCTGACAAATTCCAGCTCTCCACTAACTTTTGACAAAGATATATTTGGCTGTCCATGGAAGAAAACACACATCTGGTAATTCCTGCTAAATCATCCTCTGAATTTGTAGATAAAAAAAATGACTAACATGAAGTGACACACACTAAAAATGCATTTATTCACTTACCTTCTCATATGTGTATTAAATTGGTTTATTTCCATGTTGTTTTCTGTTCTTCTTTCCTGTCTTTCTTTTGCTCTTACCTTCTTTATCAGGGGAGGACCGTTTCAAGGACCCGCTTAGCTGGGACATGGTGGGAAAGAACCTTTGTGCCATGTCCATTCAGGGAGTTGTCATGTTTGCCATCACAATCCTCATTCAATATAAATTCTTCTGCAAACCAAGGTAACAGCTGTTGTCAGCAACTATTAAATTAACTCAAAACAAACAGACAAAAACAGTTAAAAAACCTTTAAATTCTTCTTGTTCACCTCACTCTTCTTAGTTAGTTCTTGTTCATTGTTCTTTAAATATGCATCCTTTAGTTGCATCTGTACTGTATCTCCATCTGTTCAGTGTTTCCACCCACTCTTTCTTTCAGTGAGATAAACCTTTTGCTTCCTATTCAACTCCCATATAAATTAGTCATGTACTGTATATCCATTTTATATAAAACATCTGTTGCACCATGAATGTGTTTAGCAAATACTAACCAATTTTTAATTTTTTTGCCCAACTGTTTACTTTCTGCAAAAGAGAGGTTGGCATGGAAACTAATTCCTGTGGCTTCTACTACAGTATTTATGAAAATTGCAGGGATTGTTTCACTGAATTTAAACTTTGACCGAGATAATTTGTCATGTGATTTCATGTTAATTTTCATGAAGGGTGTTATGCCAGCTGTGGTTGACTCTCTTTGCCAGGCTTATTTCGGGGAAGTCATTGTCTGCGGAGGAAGAGGATATTGATGTTGCTCGGGAACGTGAGCGGGTGTATGAGGGCAGGGCCCAGAACGACCTTCTGAGGATCTGTGATCTGACTAAGGTATTGTGCAGTGTGTTTTTCACCTCTTGCTAAAATGTTGCTTTGATTGTAATGAATAGTGATTGACACGCTTTTTCCCACTTTGTTATTTCAATTTCTTCTATGTTGGTCGGTTATTTGGTTTTATCCCACTACCTTTTTATAAAATGTGAGATTGTTTTACAGTATTTATGGCAGCAAGACACAAGTAGCCACAAGTCAAACACAACTTCCCTCAAACCATCAGGATGATAAACTCTGTCTTCTGGACTCTGTGTTGTGGGTGGAGCCAAATCCAACTCTAGCATTTAGGAAAAGCACAAATAATGTGTTTTTACGATCACAGTCATCTGTGGTCTGGGAGAGGGTTCGAGACCTGGTGTTAGAACCCTACTTTGCAAAATAGTTTCCTGAAGAACACTTTTTTTAACACTTTAATATCCTAAAATTAGAAGTATAATAAGAATAAAAACAGGATTGTTACACCTGTTTCCACTTTTATTCGAATACAAATAATTTTGCTCCCTCAACAAATACAGATACACATAAAAATACTGGGCTCTCTGCACATACCTACTCTGTGTAACCTCAGCCTTGTGTAGCACATTGTCCTCTCTGAATTCTTACAAAATGTTAGTTTATACTTTGCCTTACAACTGTGACATGCAGTATGCACATTTTACATACTTTAACATACTAAAAGAATTACAGTCCACCTACACACTGCCAATACACACTGTCTTAAAGGGGACCTATTTAGCTCTATAACTTTATTTTTGGACTCCACTAGAGTAGCTTTGCATGATTCACAGAGCAAAAAATTCCTTATTTATCTTATGCTGGTCCTTTTATGCAGCCCCTCAGTTCAGCCTCTTTCTCTAACAGGCAGTTTTAGCTCCTGTCTCTTTAAGGCCCCACTCCCGATGAGCCCACTGTTCTGATTGGCCAGCTTTCCGGAAGCCTGATGAGGGGCAGCCATAGCTGCCGCTGATGCAAACCCAACATTTCCTGCTTTATTGCTTCAAATTAAAAGCTTTTAGCTCACCGAATTAGCGGAGCTTCGTTTGCGGCACTAAAAAATAGTCGACTCAACATATGGAGATATTTGGAGCTCTTTGTTCAGCAGATCAATAATAATAACCTCATTATTTGACATGTTGGCCACTTTTAACATGAACATCTAACATTGTATGATATATATGACTAAAAATAAGGAAAAGCATAATAATTTTGAGCATTTTAATATTGTACTTACTTTATATTACTTAATATATTTATGATTTTTTAATATTTTAAAAAATTATTGTTATTCCAATTTTTATTACTTTATTACACTCAACTCTTTTAGCACAGCCTCAAGAGTATGCCGCCCTGCATTTCACTGCACATGTTTTATGAGCATGTGACATCTTTTGAAAAAACATTTCATGCAATTAACCCCCCATGGTCAGACACAATTTTCATAATCTTTTCTGGCATTATACAACCCTGTATGCGCGGTTACACTTTGTACAAAAAAACAAACTTGATCACTTCTTAAATTGCAGAAATCAACTTTATCTGTGCCTGTGAGGGAGGGCTTTTGAAAGTTTTTTTTTTTTTTTTTCCTCCACCTGCACCTGCATTGTTCAGTTTGCAAAGCAAATGAGAAAGACAGATTGGTAGCCTGCAGCTGTGCACATTCATAAACGTAGTGAGTGGGCAGAACCAAACAAGATAGCATTTTAAGGGCTGAAAGGTCTGTGCTCCTATACAGTTCTGGTCCTCCCCTCCTTGCGGTAGGTGAAGTCGAGCGTGTTGCGACAGTGTATGCCTCAACACCACTGAGATTAACGCTTCATCCATCGGCAGATGTTCCTTCCCTGCGGGCGGCGTGGCAGCAGGAAGTGTCACCACAGCAGCCAGCTCCAGTGCCGACAGCTGGACGATCTAACAGCCTTTTGCTTCTTACCACCCTTTCTCACTCCTTTACTCCCTCGATCTTCTCATTCTCACCATGCTTAATCTTTCACTCATTGCTCACGGATGCAGACGTTCGCCACGTTCCCTTGGGTAATTACCAAACAAGTGTAGGGTAAAACAGTTGGGTTTGTAATGTATTGCAAATCATCTCACAAGGTGAAAAGGTGTGGCAGGTTGTGGAAATGTTCAGCAAAATCTCACTGTAGTGGACAGCTTTAAACAGTGCCAATGAATACATTAGATTTGATTGAATTTCTCTGTTGTTTACAAGTAGCTGAGCCGTTGTTCATGTGCCTTCCTGGTTGACAATATTTCTTTGAGATGAGACACAGTGGCCCAACATCACACAAAAACAGCAGTGCAGTGGCAGAAGGCATCAGGATTCTTCCTGCAGTGCCCTCATTGACTCCCACCACAGCTGTGCCCCATCCATTTGGGGTGTAGATAACAAATTGATCAATGAGCACATGGCTTCAGTGGCCATGCACCACAGGCTAGACCCTGTCATAAATCTAAGCATGCCTCTGAAGCGATCGACAGGCCATCAATCATGTGTCAGATTCCTGCTCCTCCCCTTCCTTTTCCTGCTGCTCTAAACAGGAGCGCTGTGCCATACGCCCCACCTGCTAGCCTCCACTTAGTTGCTGTATTAGCGTCGGCACCGTAATCGATGGAGACTGTAATGGAAGTGTATCCGTCTATGAGCATTTTCTAGGCCCGGTGCTGTCATTTTAACCTTCCAGTCACTCACTAAGTTGACAGAGAAAGTTTTTAAGAATCTTGTGACTGCTGTTTGAATTTAAGAGACTAATGAGTGATGAGTGGCAGGTTGGCATACTTAAAATAACATAACATACAGTATGTTCCCGAATGGTTTAGATGTGGCTCATTTGAACAGTGTTAAGTGTAGTATGTAGTTTAGTTACTGACATTGGCTTACATGTAATTAATATGATTTTTTTTTCCAGAAGTTATATTTTTGCAGCCCTTCTTTTTTTTCTTTCATTCTTGATTTTTTTACTTTCTCTCTGCATAATTTCTATTATTTTTTATTTTTCATTTCACGCCCTTGTCCTCATATAACAAATCCATTTGCACAGTGGTTCCCAACCTGATTTTGGAGTGGCTCAGTTCATTTTAAAAGCAAGACATGATATGATTTGGTAAAAAAAAAGAAACATACACCTCTAACCTGCATAAGTCATAGCACCTTAAGACCATATGCTGTAATTAGGATTGTATGAATGCAAGTTAGCAAGTGAGCAGAGAAGTTGAAATACATATCCTAGAGTAATGGATCCAGCTTCTGCCACTCCAAGTGGTGGTCGTACAAATTCAAACTTGATAAAAGGAGACCTTGTCTTAACATAGACAATTCCAGGATCAGTATGTGTTGTATAAAAACAAGATTAGGTGTTTTTACAGCCATGCTAGCAAATATTCACAGTGGCAATGCTAACATGCTGAAGCAGGTGCGGTATAATGTTCACCATGTCACACTCTTAGTTGTCATTAGCATACATTTAGTCATAAACCAAAATGTTGGATGAAGTGAAATATGACACCGGTGCTTGAGGAGTAGTCAGGGGATCACCAAAGTGTTAACAATTCATCCTGTGGGGAACATGAATTTCATGGCAATCCATCCAATAGTTGTCGAGACTCAGCACTACAAATGAGAACTTCATGGTGGCGCCGGAGGAAAAATCAGGGGATCACCAAAGTGAGTCAGATCCATTGTCTAGGAACCATGGACGTCCGTACAAATTGTCATACTAATCAATCTCGTATGTGTACCTGTACATGAGATATTTCACTAAATAAGTGAAAACTTTGAGATACTTGTGGCACTAGAAGAAAAGTCAAGAGATCACCAATGTCATTAGAATTTATCCTCTGGGGACCAAGAATGATTGTACCATATCTCATGGTAATCTATCCTACAGTTGTCAAGACATTTCACAAAAAGCCAAAAATGTCAACCTCATGGTGGCACTAGAGGAAAAATCGGGATTAGCAAAATTTCATGTCAATTCATCCAGTAGATGTTCAGATAAATCAGTCTGTGGTGGATCAACCAATAGACTGACATTGCTATCCCTGGAGCCATGCCGCTAGCAAGGCTAAAAATATTACAACAATAACCGCTTTTATAAAATGAAGAGTGTTTGATGAAGGTGTACTTGAGCTCATCTGACAGGGCTGTGGGTGTATAACAAAAAAGGTTGGGAACCACTGCTTTGCATACATCAGGATAGCACCTCATAGAACTGCAAGTGATTTTTAGGACGGATGGACCACATGGTAGTGAGTCCTTTTTAAATAAAGCATTGTTACTGTCATGGTTTGCTACCTGAGGTATAGCATTCAGCACTCAAAGCTTATGATTTTCCAACCTGAATCTACATTTTAGGTTTGCACAACTGCCGCCATCACATTCTCTCAGCTGTCTCATCTGATTAAACGTCTGCATGCTTATCGTGACAGCTGCCGTGGTGCTTGAGTCAGAGGGGAATTATTCTTTAATTGCCTTCCTCCATACATGTATCTGGCGCTTTGATGTACCTTTAGCACTGCAAACTATCACTAAAAAAGTAGTATGTGTAATCCAGGTTGATGAGTACTGAGTGCAGCTGCCAGATGGCACTGAAAAAATGATGGATCTATGCACCTCCTGCTTTTATCAAATGCTTTTGGTGTGCCAACTGTAATAAACACAATGTCACTGTCAGGCTTGAAGTGGCAGTTCTAAATTTGCATTTGCCCGGTAGCATTGAGAGAGCACAGCTGGGATCGTTGACCTTTTTAATGGTGGATATTTGGTCTAGAGATTCTATATAGGAAATGTATCCTTCATACTAAGACGCATGTGCTGTCACTTTTCTGTTTTAATGAACATTCACTGTTTCGATCTCTGACACTCACTCACACGCACGTAAACACACACAGCACTCATCGAGAACTATGTTCTACAACTTTTAAAAATTGGAGAAAAAAACAGTAGTCACTCTTTTATAGCACAAAGGGGCACAGTGCTGTCCTTGGTTTTGAATTTTAAATGTTTTAACTGTCACACTCAGCAACAACAACAAAGGCCTTGTCTTGTCTTTTCATGCAAGAGCAAGACAACGCTGCTTTCAACCAACTTTGAAAACATATCAAACCGTAACGTAGTCTTGGATGTAGAAAAACATCTCATGCACTAAATACCTTATTTTGTCGACTGTTCGCTTGGTATTTTTTTTTTAGATTTTAACAAATCCCATTCACTTGAAGTGGAGGTTTCTTTACTACCTCTGGAGAGATCTTCAGATGATGCAGACTTGAATGCAAATGTGTATGGATGAGGCTGGTCAGCAGGGGAGGAGGTGGATGCAGCGCGGAAAGTTTTCAAGTGAGATGTAAAAAACTTCAACCACCTTTTTCATTTCCAGTGTTGCTACAAAATCTTAGCAGGATACTGACTCCCAATCAGAATGTGAGAGGTTTCATTCTCTTCTTCGTCCTGAGAGATGTGATTCTGCTTCTCATGTGGTCTAGTTTGCTTTTTTTAGCCATGGTAGCAGTTCTAGGGGTGCCAGTGTTGGTATGTCTAACGGTCTGTCAGTCCAACACTTTGGTCAAGAGTGAAATATATCAACAACTATCAAATGGATTACCATAAAATTTGGTGCATACCCACACAAGCTGAATCCTAATGACTTTGGTGATTCCCTAACTTTTCATGTAATAACACAAGCAAATTTGATCTTGTCCAAAACTTCAGTTAATGACAGAATATCTCCAAAACTAAACACCACATTCCCATAATTTCAACATATTAAAATATATTAATTATGCTGTATATTAGCTAAAGCTGCAATGACCTATTTATCTAATAACAATAGGTCAAATGACCACGTCTAATCTGGAAGGGGTTGCTCGTAGTGATGAACCCACCGACAATTATCACCCAAATATGCATTTTCACTTAGCTCTAAGTAGCATTTTTGTGTCTTTCGGATGATTGTTTTATACCATGTTTTGATACCATGACCACTTGCAAACAATAAACAGGAAGTGTCAAGTCACTTAGGGAGCAATATGCTCCGAGAAAAAAATCATCTTTCTCCACTATTGTCATATGGGGTCTGCCAGGAGACGCTGGCTAACAGTGAAGACCAGCTGATTGGGCTAACTTAACTGATTTAATCTGAGCATCATCATAACCTCCAAGTATTGAATTAGACCCGAGTACACAGCAACAGGGAAACATGGTCATGTATCAAATCAAATCACGCTTATTCGTCACTTCATTTTATACACGAGTATAAAGGCGAGTGAAAGTCTTGGGTGCTTGCTCCACAACAGCGTATCTGTATAAGACACAGACATTACCCAATACACTCTAGTCTAAAAATGTAATAGGTCTGATTTAATACAGGGTTAGACTGTTGAGGGCAGTGCAGTGTATGAGGTTAACACAAGCTCCGCTGTTGTTCTCTTGCACTGACTCCTCCCTGCAGACAGAGATGTTTCACCTGAACATCACAGTGAAGGACCACTTTGTGTCACAGCTTTGGATCAGCGGTCTGCCGCAATGTTTCCAGAAGCGCTCACTGGGTCACAGCACAAGCTGGACATTAGATACACAGCTGATTCCCTACTGTACATTTCTGTACTCCTTGTAATTGCTGCTGTGGCACCTAAATGTCCCCTGGGGTATCAATGAAGTGCAATCTTATCTTAAACAGTAAAGATGAACAGACTTTTACATGACTGTACAGTAACAGTACACGTTTGTTGTACTTTACATTACTTGCTTCTACTTTGGGAGATCCTCTGCTGAATTTAGAAAGATATGACGGCTCATTTGGCTGCCAACACACAGCTGCAGGTTTTTATTAACTACTATTACAGTAATTCAGTTATTATTATGTAGAGTTAGTCATTTGTTCTGCTGTCTTTGGAAGAATCTAACTATTAATTTGTTGAGGCAGCAAAATTATTTGTATTCAAATAAAAGTTGAAATAGGTGTAACAACCTGTTTTTTTTATTACACTTCTCATTATAGGATAATAAAATGTTTAAAAAAAATCTTCAATAATAAATTATTGCAGCAATGGAATATTCTGTCTCACACAGGCTCCGGCCTCTACTGGACTGTAATAGTCTCTTCCAATCACACGCACGCAATCGCCCTAGAAATTTGCATGTACGTAGCCAGCCAATCAGCCTACCGATTACGCACGTCCCACACAGTATAAAAGGCAGCATCTTGCTGCAACTCCCATCCTGAAACCACTAAAATAGACAGCGTAGGAGCAGCAGGGTCCCTAGGTAGAGGGCTTGTGCTTTTAATCTTCGTTCCCACACGAGGTCTCAAACTCCGGTCTCCAAGACAGCAGTTGACTACGCTAACCACACAACCATGTGTCAGCTCCATCAAACATGCAGATCTGCAGCTATTTATATATCATAAAGGTAGGAGTTGAAGTTGTGTTCGTGTGTTCAAGGTGGTGGTCGGCGAAGAAGCCCCTCCATTACTGAAATTTTCTCTTTATCAAGAACTTCCAGCACCTGTCTCAGCAGTGAGGCTAGCTCTGGCTTTGCCATTGCTAGCAGCCAGGCAGAGCACGGTGCGGTTCCTCTTCTAGTTTGGACTCATACTGCTCTGCCAAACTCATTGTGCTGTTTAGCAGTCAGCTCCCCCTGCTATCCATAAGGTGCCTCTGTGCCTCAGCCGTTTCAAACCCCCCCTCCAGCCTTTGGGCCGTCTTCTTATTTACATACAGCTTGAAAAGCCAAATGGCAAAAGCCTAATGGAAAATGGAAAAGATTACATTTAAAATGGCAAATGCCAAATGGAAAATAGAAAAGATAAAATTTAAAATGGCAAATGCCAAATGATAAAGTGTAAATGCAAAGAAAAACTAATTTAGTTTTTTCTATTTAAGCTATTACTTTAAGTATTTCCATTTAAGCTTTTCCATTTCCCATTTTGAGTTTCGTATTTGATGTTTCCCTTTTCTTATTTCCACTGACATTTTCAATTTCATCTTTACAATTTAAGCTTTCAGTTTGAGCATTTCCTTTTAAGCTTTTGCATTTTAAATTTCATTGTCACTTTACATTTTCAAATGATCATTTTACATTTTAAATTCCCTTTTTCTTTTTAAGTTTAATTATGGCCTGATTATCTCTCTATACTACGGAGTGTGTCACTGGTGTCTTTGCTTTTCCTTTTTCCACACCTTGTTGCTTTTAGTCTTGTTATATTCTTATACCATGTTTAAAAGGACTTCTTAAAGTACAATTTTAGAGTCAAGACAGTGTGTTTAATCACCAAAGTCACCTCTCTGTGTACTGAAACCACTAAATGTAGCTGCGCTTAAAGTTGGTGTCCATACGTAAAATATTGGGTGACTTGTGAGTGTGTTGAAGGTTATTGAGGGCACTGAAGTGGAGACATATTTACTCATGAATACTGTCACTGAAGTCACAAATACTAATGTTCATGTCTTTATTTTTCTCCCTCCTGTGCAAGTGTCTCCCTTTTTTTTTACCTTTTCCCATCTGGCTCACTCTGAATATTCCAAATTATCCCCTCTCGTTAAAATTTGTTTCTTTCACTCTCTCTGTCTCTCTCTCCCTCCCTCTTTTTCCACCTGCTTCTTCCATCTCACCTCTTCCCTGCTGCACTGGTCTATCGCTCCATATTTTCTCATGCCATCCTCTCTGCTATCTTTCTCACTGTCTGCACTCCACCCTTCCATACCCCCTGCCTTCTCTGTCTTTCTCTGGCTGGCTGTTTGATTCATTTTATTGTCTGCTCCCTGCAGGTATACCCTCGGAAGAGCACCCCTGCTGTGGACAGGCTATGTGTGGGCGTACCTGCCGCAGAGGTGAGCCAAATGCTGCTGAATCACACAGGCACCTTTTCAAGCTTGTAGTTTGTTTGCTTTTGTCCTTTCTTGCACTTACACATGTGATTACTTTTCACAATTAAGCAGCAGAAATCATGTCCTCCTAGGGCTGTTGTGTTGCCACTGAAAATAAAATTTGGATATGAATAAATGAGACTCATTTAACAAAAATTTCAGTATTAATGATAATATTTCAAAAATATTGACACAAGAGAGCATGGAGCAATAACATTTTCTGTCTGGGTTTTGATTTACAGTCTGCAAGACTTGAATTGGTGTTTGGCTCAGTTTTGCCTGTTTCTGGGTCGAATCAGAATATCTTCCAAGCACTGCTTAGAGATGGCGTTAGGAGGAGCAGTAATTTCCTTATTGGGCTTGTTTGCTGCCATTATAGTGTTGCCAAGCATGTGTGTGCTAAAAACACCCGGGCAGGCTACTAGAAGAGCATTGCTAGAGCAACAGAGTCTGTGTAGCGAAGGCATGAGGTCCCAGTTCAGTACACTTGTAAATTAGCCACAAGAAGCTAAATTAACCAAATTGAATGCAACAAAAGAAAACTTTCAGAGAGTTTTGGATATCTCTGAGTAAAATGTATCAAAAATCAGTGTAAAACATCCTTCATTACATGTTACACATGCCCATACATTCATGCTCACACACACATTGCACCGTTGGAAGCTTGATTTAAACATAATCTCAAATGCTGACAAGCATTCGTGCTTGGTGGGCTTTCCGATGGTATCCAACCTCCCTGCCACTGTTTACCCAAAGCCCAATGTAAATGCCAGTGGAATATTGTGATTCACAGGGCTCTACTGATCACACACTGCATTTCCATGCATTATTTACATCAAGCTTAGCCCTGTCCTATGCATTCGCAAGAACAGGTCACAAACAAGCAGGGATCAATGAATGACAGAAATCAAATATTTATTCCGGGGCCAGAGCCCCTAAGGCAGGTCACATGACCACAGGGCTCCGCGGAGACAACTTCCTGCTGCATGCCCTCGAGAGAGAGAGAAAGAAGTAAAATCAGCTGTATCAGGAAGAGAAGAAGAAGAAGAAAGTATTGTGTCTGTTGTAGTAATTTGCAGAGGAAGAAAGTAAAGTAAGCTGTTGGGAATGCTCTGGCTTTTACAGTATTTGTTCCTGTGTGCCTGAGTACAGAAATATGTCAATTTGTTATTTTGCTAAACATCGAACCAGTCATGCAAACCTCTATAATGAACTTAATTAAAGGGGTTAATTAATATTTATTCAATAGAAAATTCATCTGAATACAGAATATTTGAAATGCCACCTGGCGCCATTATCTCCTGTCTGTTTTACAATGAGGCTTGTATCTACAAAGCACAGTTTTCCTAACGGAGGCCTCCTCATTGTATCCACCAGTGTTTTGGCTTGCTGGGAATCAACGGGGCTGGGAAAACCACTACATTCAAAATGCTGACAGGAGACATCCCAGTCTCTGGTGGAGAGGCCTTCCTAAATGGATACAGGTGAGGCGCTAACTCCCACCAGTGCACCAAGTAACTCATCATAATTAGCCACCCAAGATGGCTGCTCAGATGGGGATCGAGTTGAGGTGGTGGTGGTGGTGGTGGTGGTGGGGGTTGTTTTATATAGCTCACTCCCTTTCTCAGCTACTCTTGTTCTGTGTAACGCAGCTTTCTATTTCTCCATCTCACACACCCTCGATCTTTGTTTTTCTTGGCTAGGTAGTTTTGATATCTCTTCTACATTCTGCTGTCTCTGCCTTTTCAACTCTCATGTCTGCTCACTGCAATATTCTCAGAAATGCTGAAGGTTCTCTCTTTCTTTCTGCCTCTTGCACATCTTGCACATATTTCATTCTTTTTCACATCCTTGCCCTGTACCTTGCTCAGTTTTTTGTCTCTGCCTTACACAATCTGTTATAAGTAAATCTTTGTATGTGCCAAAGAAATACCTCGAACTTGCAATATGATACTCAAGCGCTTGAGTGAAGGAAAACTTGCTCTTCCTTGTTTTGAGGAACAAACAACTGTGTTCCTTTTCCCTTTGCCTTCATCTCTAAGGCAGCGCATCTGAGCATGGTGTAGTGTGAGCTGTGGTTGGTTTTGCGTCACTGCGGTTGCTATAGTTGTTCATTTATACATCTGGTAATTGACTTTGTGTTCGACAAAGAAAGAGAGCTGAATAGAGCAAGGTCTAACACAGCAGTGTTAATGTTGATTAATGTGGGCAACAGAGATCACGGAAAAATCCCAGGGACCTTTAGGGGAGGCAAGAAGTGAAAAGCAAGAAAAGCAGATGTGAAGACGCCCACTCTTCTGTTTTCAGCTCATTACGCTTTCTGTGCATCGACAAGAAGAATGATCGGTAGAAGAGAAGAAGCAGCATCTCTTAAATGGAAGTTTTTGCTCTCCTGACAACTGTATTACTTATCTGTGATTGTGTGCTCACAAGGAATATCGGCATTCAGCATCTGTTTACTGCTTGGTGTCAGACAAATGCGGAAGCTAGCCTGCTAACCAGCAGGTGGCTCATTGGCTGTCTCTTGTTGTCATCGACCAATAAAAAAACTCACAGTCGCAGCGGACTACCTCAGTTGTGATTGTGTTTAATGATTTTTAAAACTATTTGTGTTGTTGTGTATAGTTTTATCTGTATATAAAGCCACAGCCTTTTTAAAATCAATTCTAACCATTTTTGTTTTGAGTGACTTTCTTTTTCATTAGCATTGTATGATTACTCTTTAGTGCTAACACTGCTACTATTATATGGCTTGTAGAACATGGATTACTTTTGAGCAATAAACTGTGATGTCATTCTTAGTTTGACATATGGCCACATACAGCTGGCACTAACAAACTAAAGGGGTGAAGTTAATTAAAAGTACTAAGCAGTGGTTGTTTCAGTGTCAGCCATAGGCTATAAACCTACTGTTATCAAGTCCCTTTATCAAAGCTGAAACATAACATGATATCAGCTTAGTAAAGCTTTCAGTTTACCATGGCCTTGTTGAGATCTATCAGCCACCAGACGGATCAAATCACATTTAGCTTCCCTGAGGCTGGCCATCGCTCCTGGAAAATAAAATTTGAGGAGAAAAAATGGCTCCAATATGATCTTTTTAAAAAAAAACAAAGCAGCTGTAAAGGGTAGAAAGGAAATCAGTTGTAACATTTGTTGCCTGCAGGTGGAGAAAGTATTAATACTATAGATTGTGAAAAGGGCATGTCCTCATGCAGAACTGCTGCTGCCATTATTTTACTGGCCTTTAGAGGGCGCATGTTGGTATACCTGGACCTGCATGCCTGAAACTGTTTGCAGAGCCAGAATTTCTTGTGTGTTTGCTTTTTGTTTCCAAGACAAGGAAACATCTATTTATTTATTTTAGACCTGCTTACTTGAGACTACGAGCACAGAATGTGAAATCATCATTGGGCACTGGCCCAGGGGCCCAAGGGATCAGGGGCCCTGTTTTTTGTAGTGTGCTAAAGTATTTGGTATAATGTTTATGCAGAGGAGTGTCAGTGTGGATCTACTGTGGCAGGAGGCTTTGAACAGGAATCGGACATCCTCTCTTTATCTCCAGTGTGAACTAAATAATGATGTTCAGCTGCAGTTTTTGAACCAACAGCAGCACCTCGGTCAGCGGCTTTAACATGTCTGAGCCCAGGGGCCCGTTGTCTCATAATCCGCCCATATGTGAAATGAATAACTCGGCTGTTCTATATTCATTTTTGAAGGGTTACAAAGAAGAACATAAGCCTTGACTTGCTCAGCTCAGATTTAGTTTTTCTGCGCAAGTAATTTTGAATATTTGATGACTCTTTGCAAATAAATCAATTTTAATCTGCACTTTAAAATAAAATGTGTGGTTCTTGGCCTTCTTACTGTTCTGACTGTATATTTGATGTCATACACTCTTTCTTGCTGAGCCGTTTAATATATCTTCAGATCTGTTATCTCAAACATTTATGATATTCATTGTCAAATCACAAATATGGTCTTTATCCCCAGCATACGCACAGAAATGAGGGACGTGCACCAGAACATGGGCTACTGTCCCCAGTTTGATGCTATTGATGACCTGCTGAATGGACGAGAGCATCTGGAGTTTTACGCCAGGTTACGAGGGGTTCCAGAAAAAGAGGTCACCATGGTAACCATAATAACTTTTCCTACTTCTTGTCCTTGTACGTTTAAGAACCGAGTTAGCTTATTGTTTCACTCATGGCTTATACTGTGAAGCACCACATCATGCCGATGTAGATTAGCTGTCAACTGGAATATCAAAAAAGGTGAAAATGTTTTACACCTTAAAGACATGTTTATTTCCTTTCAGATTTTTTAATTTACTTCTACCATCAAAATACTTTTCAACTAGAATGCATGTAGGGCAAGCTGAAGTGCACATCCAAGTGATAGATAACCTCAATAGGAGAAGCCATACATAATGAAAAATAGCCGGTGGTAGAAAAGCAGCAGCTCTGGGTTATGGCTCTACATTATTCACCATGCCCAGTGGTGTGGCCGGCCCTGTGCGGCCTCCCAGCAGTCCTCTTGCACCACCCGCTCTACAACAGCAAGATCAAAAGAGGAAGAGGCTGGCGGCGACCATAGGCCTCAGACCCGGCGCCAGGGCTTTGATCTCTTAGCTGCAGTGCAAAGGGACCCAGTTCTGCACTGCTAGCATAACACTTTTACTGGAGCCCACTGCGATTTGCCTTATTTGGTGGCAATTCTAGATCCAAACTGAGCCCTCGTGTTGTCATATTTGCATTAGCTTTAACAAATGTCCACATGTAAGTGCAAGGAATGTGCTGTAAATGGAATGCATGTCTTTCAGCCTTACAGCCTGCCTTTATTGTGCACTTTGGCGGTGCTCCTGATTGCCGGTGTTTAAAGGGACAATGTTGAAATAGCAGGGAGAACAGTACAGTACCTTAGCAGCCTGTGATTAAGGTCTTACAGTGATGCCAGCTGTCACGGCTTGTCCTTGAAATCCACAGAGCTTAAATACATTGGAGATCCAAGTCAAAATATCATCCATCATGGAAACACAGCTCTGGCGATGGCCTTCTGTGAGCACTCTTCTTGACACCGTAATCGTTTTGTTTTCTTTTTCCAAAAGGTGGCAGAGTGGGGGATCCAGAAGTTGGGGCTGGTCAAATATTCCAACAAGTCAGCAGGCACATACAGCGGCGGGAACAAACGCAAACTTTCTACAGCGATAGCGTTGATCGGCTGTCCTCCAGTGATCTTCCTGGTGAGATACAACTTTATTGATATGTTGTACATGGTGAAAATGCGATACGCTGCTGTTCTATTAAGACTTAAGGGTGTAATACTTTAAATCAATATTGATACTGTGCAGATGTTTGGATTACAGCAGATCAGTTTTTTTTCTCTTTACAAATACACAGAGAGTAGACTGTAGGAAGAAGATGATGGCATATAGACGTTTTTGGTAACATGCTGTAAAGAATTTATACAAAACAAGGATGAGGTGATGGGAGAAGATGGGTGTTTACCGGTAGGTGTTAATTAATCTTTTTCAGGAAAGAACTAATTTCTTGAGAGAAATGTAGAACATATAGAACTATGTTTGCACATATTAAATTTCTATTCATCAGGACTTAAAACTGAGAGCAAAAGCGTTTTCTCAATAATGGAAGATGATTGAAGGCATGTCTCAGAATACAGTGAATCAGTGAATCACATGCTTTCAATAGAGTGGCTTTAACATGTATTAGGAAGTCGTGTCCATGAGGGACACACTGAAATGACCTGAAGTCACACTGGGCTCCTTACGTATAAATATCATAGGATTTTCATTATTATTAATGAAATAATAATGTCACCACTAAGCACAAATACTAAAATTGAAAATATTAAAGCTGTTCAAAATGCTGCCTATAAACTGTACTAAATGATTTACTTCCCATGATTTTTTTTTCATCAAAAAGCGATCCATCAGATTATGCTGCTACTAACAAATATGGTCATGTAATGAGTTATCCATATGTAATTACATTTCCAGAATCATCTTTCCAACCGTTTCTGGTTTCTGTCTCAGTGCTTAGGCCACGGAGCTTCACTATTCCAAAACCCCTTATTTACTCAACTGTGCCAGGCTAGCCTTCACTTTAAGGCAGTGGGATAATGTGTTGTCACTGTCTGTGTCAGTTTCAGTATTGTGTGCTAGCCCAGGGAGTCCAGGCAGCCTTGAGGCAGTGCCACATAGGGTTTGCAGAAGGACACATTGGGCACGGTGATGGAAATACCCCATGGGATTTGTAGAATTCTTCTAGTGAGGGAGAACCAGGCCTGGAACGAAACCAGCCAATGGACTGAGTACTGTCACTCTCTAATCGTGCATGGACAGACTAGCCCTGAGGAAAAAAAAACAGAAAGTCTCTAAGAGACTGTGTGTGCATCCGTGTGTCTTGTGTTGGAGAGCACTTCAGTATGTGTTTCCATTATATGTGCATATGTGGTTTGGGTACAAACTACATTCACCTACTTACCTTTGATCTTTATGTCTGTGTCTATTTTTGTATTTATGTGTCCTATTTTTGACTTTCAGTTCTGTCTCTCCATTATATCTCTTCTTCTCTTATGTGTGTGTTTACATGCAAAGATTGGCGACAAAAAACATCAAGTATCTTATCTTATCTCATTGCTCGTTATGCTTCTGCACTCCTTTATCGTTTTTTTTTTCCATTTTATTTTTCACTAATCTATGTGTCTATTCACACACACAATCATAAAATAATCTCGTAGATACCACTTACAGCAGTAGATTTCTGCTGTCAGTGGTATACTGTACCACTCTACACTTTAATTGTTTTTTAAGAGGTTCTATTTATTGCAGGATGAGCCAACCACTGGGATGGACCCCAAAGCCCGGCGCTTCCTGTGGGACTGCATCCTGAGCGTCATCAAAGAGGGGCGCTCCGTCATTCTCACATCACACAGGTGCACTATTACTCTTTATCTATTGATTTTGTCAATAAAGAATGAAGAGCAACCAAATTGTCCGTACAATGAATGTAGCTGTAAATAATATTATAATTGAGTCAACGTACACTTTAGTTGAAAGGTATTGTTTCCTGCATAGCAGTTAATATTGGCTGAAGCTTGAGGGTATATTGACTGACTGCTGCTTTTTTTCCCCATGAAAAGAGAAACTGTCAATATCAGTGGTGGAGTCTTTTCATTATCCAAGACTTCCTGGAGCAAAGATAAGTTTTCCCAACTTGTGCCGTCCAATTTTGGACATGGGTTTGAGTTAGGAAAAAAGAATTAAATGCCTCATTTGTTTGTGAAACTTCAAACTTGATAGTCCAAGTCGATATGGAACATTTAACAATTCACATGCCTAATCATTTTACCATTTTCCAAATTGCCTGGGCTTTTGATTCATTTGTGCTCCTGGCAGCGCGTGTGAATAATCTGTGTGGCTGTTTCATTCGGAATATATTATTCTCAGTACATGTGTTCTCCTCATGGAGAAATAAAAGATTTGTTGTTGTCCCAGGCAATGTGGCTGAGCTGCATCCAATCGTCCATGGAATGACCAGGTGGTTGTGTTTTGTTGAGTGGCAGATTCACCAGGTTTTACAAAGTCATAATCCTAATTGCACCATTCCTCAGAAAGGCTTCACTGGTTTTGCCTCAACTACAAATGACTCATGCTCCAGCGCAAGATCGAAAAGAAAAAAATGAAATAATAAGAACTACAGATGGTCCCATCCTCTCCCTCTAATTACCACATTTGTCGTCCATTTAAGGTGTCAAAGGAGACATGTAAAAATGCTCTAACCCAAACTTAAACTGTAAATGAGAAAAAGTCTCAGTAAATCAAAGATTTTTATCAGCAAAATAATGTGAGTTGACACAGTCTAAAATTAATTTGAGTTCTGCCTTGAATAAAAAAACATTTGTGATCAGTGTTCTAGTCTTGTATAAGCACATTTTTGCAGTTTATGGAGAAGGACAGGCAGACATCACAAACTATCCTGAAATATCTCATCAAAAAGACAAGTTTAAAGACGTAATTGTCTTTTATCTGGTAAGGAAAGACTCAAGCATCTGGCATTATTGCTACTTCTCTTTATGGAGCAAAATTTCCTCCTCTTTCTCTCAACAGTATGGAGGAGTGTGAAGCACTGTGCACACGCATGGCCATCATGGTAAATGGGCGCTTCAAGTGTCTAGGGAGCATCCAGCATCTGAAGAGCAGGTAAGGGTCCTCTTTTTGCCACTGAGTGCGTTAGACCAACACAATATGAATGAAAAAACACACAAAATCTTCGAAGCTCCTTGAATTGAGATGAAAGGAATCACTGCCTCCCACTGAGGTCTTCAGTTATTTATATTGTTCTTTAAATAACGCCATCTATATTGTTAATAAAAAGAATATGACTTTTTCAAGAAAGGAAAGTAAATAATGCATATTCTTCTTTTATCCTTTATTGTTGCAGCTAAGTATATATGTTAGAGATACACAAAGAAGAATATAGTTTTTCAAAAATGCAGTACTAGTGGAACATCACATCCACTCCACAATGGTTTTATTATTAAAGGAATACTTTTTGGGGAATATACTTATTCACTTTTTTTTGCTGCGAGTTAGATGAGAAGTTTGGCACCACTCTCACATTTGTCCTGTAAATATAAGGCTGCAACCAGCAGTCAGTTATCTTAGCTTAGCATCAAGACTAGAAACGGAGAAACATCTAGCTAACAAGATATAACATGTCATTAGTGAGCTTTAGACATGCCGGTTGGTGGATTTTGTTACCTTAAAACAGAGCCTCTTTTGAGTATTTATGCTAAGCTAAGCTAACTAGCTGCTGGCTGTAGGTTCGTATTTAGTGCGCAGACATGAGAATCTTCTCATCTAACTTTACAGCAAGAAAGTGAATAAGTTCATCTCCCAAAATGTCAAACTATTCCTCTAATATTATGTGTGCCTGCAATTTCTATCTGCATTGATGTTTGTGCTTTGAAGGCTATGTAACAATAGTGTATCCATATGTCATATGTATTTGGGCACCAAGCTAAAGATGGTCTTTTTTGTAGGGTCATCAACATGATTGTATTGATTTCATATGAAAAGATCCATATATGAGGCAAATATGCAGACAATCAGGTCTGAGGCCTCAGGTTAGTGTCCCAAATCTTTCAACATTATCTCAATTTCACATTTGTTTCTCTCTAGACCCATAAATTCTATTTTCACCCTCCCTTATGCACACTGTTAATAGGCTTTGTTAGTCTCTATCACAGATATCCCCTGCCCTTAACTCTTTGCACTTAGGTCCATTCTCTGATATTCATCTGACATTTCCCAAGGCCAGCACTTATGTCCCAAGCCCTGCATGTAACAGTGAGGCCGATCCATTACCTTAGGTACAGTCTGGTGACATTATTACCACTCCATTGTGTGATCTTGTAAGAGGAAGGACATTCCACACACACACAGCTGCACACATGACAGGAATATGTGGTAGCAATCGTTGGGTGGAGAGAAAGATCAATACACCTGGGACGAGGTGTGGAGCAGACCATTTTTCAAGTTGTGCAGGGGATTAGGGGAAACGCCTAGAACAGCAAGGAGGGGGCAACAGTGTCAAGGGTACTTCCCATCAAGAGCGTTAATGTCATATCATTGGCTGGGCTTTTATGACGCTGTGGAGGGAGAAGAGCTAGATTGTAGACAGTACTGAAAAAGAGTGAGAACGAGAGAGAGTTGAGAGGCAAAAGGCTAAAGTGGGAGAGTGATGTACCAATCAGTCCCTCCCAGATGTTAGGGTAATTGACAGATCCTCTGTGTCAATTACATCCTGTCTGTAGGGGGTAGAGCAGGGTGGTGTAAATAATTTATGAACCACGCAGGAGGTATAGGTTAGGTAAGAGCCATGGGAGCAGTGGGGAAGGGAAGAAGGAGCAAACAAGGGAGGAGAACAGAGGGTTAACACATGTCCTACTTCACTCAACATGCTATCAGGTAAAAGGGAATCGCACTTCACAAGATAAGCAAGTGAGAGAAAGCCAGATAAGCATGACGTCGACACCGATTTTCACCGTGCTTATTTTAGATCTCACACGGACAATTTACATGCCGCTGAAATGCTATCGCTCAGTTCTCGCCATGCAGTGAATAATTTCTAATTAAGCGTCCCTATCTCCGCAGTGCTTGGTGTAATTAATGTTCTATGAGGTGTGGGACCCTGTTAATGACTGAAAAGGCAATTAAGGACTGTCTCCTCTGTTTTCTTTTCTCGTCACTATCCCGCCACATGTTTGTGCTGCCATGTTACCCCCCGCCCTCTCCCCCCAAACTCCCACCCTTGGTTTAGCATGTGATCTACCATTTTTTAAGTTGTTGTGAGCCTCATCAATCCAGCGTTACAGGGTGAAACACTGAATGTCCAATATTTCATGTTTGAAATATTCCTGCATCCATAATACAGGAATGGAGGGCTGATTATCACAAATTAGGGATGTCAGTAATTAACCGATTATCGGTTAATTGTCATTAATAATTTAACTGATTAAGAAAATATTAACCGATAATGCAGAAGGCAAGGGACGTGCAGAAAACTGTCATAAAATATTCTGTATGTAAATGTCTGATTTGCTGCAGTTGCGCCACTAGGTGGAGCCACTTACTCTTTAATAAGTTTGGGTTCATAGACTGTATATAAAGATAGACGTAGCGAGGTGTGATGTCACTCATTGGTTTGCATTGGAGCCGGTTTGAAGCCCAGAGTTGCTACTTACGGTCGGCACCATCTTTTCTATTTGGAGCCAGGACCTTCCAAGCGTGTTGCCTTTCACGCTCTGTTAGCATGCCTTGCTACTTCAGACCAAAGCTAACGCTAACTTACTGGGAAGTGCTGCCCACTTGCACTAATGTTAACAAACACAGCAGTTATCATAATCAATTAACATTAAACTTACCGAAATATTGCGACAATAGTCCGACTCAGTACAAGTCCCGGAGCCGGGGAGAGCTGCAGGTGAGCCAACTGTCAATTACAGCTGTCAATCAACACCCACATGGCAGACATCAAAGCTACCATTCATCTTCAAATCTTATTAACGGAGCAATAATTTCCAAAATGACCACCAGCACATTTATGAGAGGACCAGAATTTAGTGATTGAGACCATAATGACTTGTTGAAAAAATGTATTGACTTAGTATTTCACGAGAGATGTTGATGCTTTTTGAATGGGAGTCTATTGGAGCCAGGGATTTTTTGGAGCCAGCACCTAGCGTTGGTCAGTGGTGTTGCACTTTAAGGTACTTCAGTACTTTGGCATTGGCTTCAATTTCTATCTGTGGTTGTTGCCGCTTGGTTGGGTTAAAGGTGTGTTTGGTGACCACCCATAAGGGTCACACTAATTGTAAAACAAACACACCTCCCTGCTGTCCAAGGAAGAAAAAAGACACAGCGTGCCTCGCTCTGCTCATTATGTCATGTTAACTGAAGCATAAAGTTGTGAAAACATGTTTTATATTTATTCAATACTGTTACAGATTATTTACTATCGAAGGCTACAGCAATTTTGATTAATTGGTAGTTCTGTCCAACACATCACATCACGTCTTATCTAATTAATGTCTTAATGAAGCTGGAAGTTGTGCAGCTCTTTGCTGTGTTTAATACTTTGGATTTTGTTGGGTTAGTTGTTGAATAGCGTCAGAAGCTCCGTAACTTTAAATGAAGTCATTATTTTGTGTTCTTTAGTTTATCATTTAGGTAATTTGGTGTTTACTTGATCTGTTTTTTTAACTCCTAATGTAGCCTACTCTGATTTTGCATTGAACATAGGTCACGTCAGTGGTTAAAATGGTTTTATAAAGGAGAAAATGTCCAACATATTTCATAAATTATTAATGATTAACCAATAATCGATTTTTAAGGTGGCCGACTATGAGAAGAAATTGCCTAAAATTTGCATCCCTATCACAAATGCACAAGCTGTTTGCCGATGGGAAGAGTTCCATCAGACAGCAGGGGTTGAAGTAGAGAGGGGAAGCATGGTGATGGAGGCAGGTGGCGTGCGCCATTGTCACACGGCGTGAGCAGCTGACCTGCAAAGCTGGGGCTGCTGCCTCTTCCCCCTGCCCCCCAACCCCCAACGTCTCCATCTCTTTTTCATCACAAGCCCCTGAAAGGAGTGCAGAATCTCACCACGGGGGCAGCTCTCACATTTTGACCCCCTATTGCTCATATGTAATACACGCTCACCCTACCACATTCAAAGCCCTCACTCCCCCTCATCGCCTCCTCCCCCTGTGCTCCTCTCCTTCAAAAACCTTTCACCATATTACCCTTATTTATTCCTCCCTTTGCTACTCTCAGGTGGCAAAGCTTCCAACCCAGCCATCCAAGTGCTTGTTAGTGCTGCCCCCTTTAGTTCACTGGTGACCCTGTCTTTATCACTGAGATGCCCTTCTAGTGCTTTAACAACCCCGCCTCTGTGTATCAATCAAACCCCAAATGAGCCAAAATAGCCCATTTAAACCACCAGAGGGATGGTCAGCATGTGAGAGGGGCTGAAGATTTGGTTTAGGCGGTTGATTCAGAGCAGTAGGGCGGCCATTTTAAGAAGTCTCTTCATTATCTTCCTGCATGGCTGTTAAAAACATCCTCCTTACCTTTGTCCTGGTATTGAGCCCTTCAAATAGGTCACACTTCTAGGAATTTATTAAAAGGCTGAGGGAGAAGGGGAAAAATAAACAAGTAAAAAAAAATTGCAAGAGGCTATAAATAGTGCTTCAGTATAGCAGTGTGCCGGTATGAAAGCTCCCAGGTGTTAAGTAAACCCAAATGAAGTGGAGGAACCAATAAAAGCAGCTTCAAAGCTGTCCTATAATCTTGTCAGTTAGGGAGGACACCCACTCGCCGATACAGGATTCCTCACTGATTGATATCATTCATATCCTCGCTTCATAGAGTACCTGCAGTAAGTACACACCACAGCCTTGAGTCTTATTTTCTCCTTGCTTAAAGTACGTCATGATATACTGTAAAAGTGGGGGGTAAAGTGCCTTTAATGCATTAAGGTAATGTGGTGTGGGCACTGAAGAGTTTTTACAAGTGTGGTGTCTAAAAGTTTGGATCAATCCCCTGAAGTTGACGTTGAGAAGTCCAATAAACTCCTTCCCACTCACTCTGCGTCAGCTCTGCAGGTGTACCATTAACTAAATGGTTTACAGCTTTTAAGTGTGTGTCACTGGCAGAGATGGATGACAAAATGATTCTCTTTACGGTTTACAATGCATCAGCAATGTAGGTGTAATTAAGACTGCTAGAATACTGACAGACACAGATGGCATACTGTATATATGCACTGTACATATCTGAGAACCACCTGCACTCAAAATCTTTACCCTTGATAGTTGGTGGGTTAATTTATGTGACAATTATGTGTGTAATTTATGATATTTGTTTGATCACAGCTTCTTTTTGTGCTTACTAGCAAGGCCAACATCTGCATTAGATCCACATACATTAGATCCTTCAAGGTCTGCAGAAATCGCTACATGACTGGATATTTTATAAGGTCTGTGTTGAACTATGCATGCTTGAGAATTCTGTAGTAGTAACTTTTACAGGCCAGATAATAACCCTCATGTAGGATTACTTTTGAAACACAATATTGCATGCAAACACTTCGTAAATATGTCTCAACATAGAAGCCAACAGACACTGCAAATCACTGAAAACTATCACAAATGGTTTTAATGGTTTCACAATATTCTATGGTGGCAGTAGCATGCCAAAAAATGTAGCTCCACCAGCAAAAGATGAGGAGGAAGAAGACCGCTAGCTGATGTACGCATGCATATAAACAATGCAGATTTCAACTTATTTAAAAAATTAGTGTTGCTATTTTTGCATTTTATGGGGAAACAAATGTATTCAACACTTTTACTGGGCCCCAAAGACGCACACAATGCAATGTGACGAAAAACACTTCATGTACCCATAAGAAAATTTTAATTGTTACTTTTTTTTATCAACCCATTTTAAACATCTCTTTAAATAGCAAAACTGTCCTCTACTGATTGTAAAAAAAACATCTCCCATCCATCCATCCCCCTGTCCTCGCACTGCCTGTGGTGCCTCTGTCAAAAGCTCTGTTGGTTCCCCCTCCAGGAACTAAGGAAGTTTTTTGGATGACTTCCTGCCTGATCAAAGCATCAGACTACCCAAGCCATGCTGTGACCTCTTGCCCCGCGTCCGCCCTCCCCCCTGCGGGCACAAATACAAGGTTTGGCAATGGTGAGGGTGACCTTTCTAGACTCCCTCAGATGAAGGAAGGCAGCAGAATTATTTTTTGCCTGTCATGCCCTTATCTGTGTCTGGCTGTTGTTTGTTTTAAATTACATGGAAGAATGACTTTCCAGCAGACCAGGGTGGTGAAGAGGATTAAGGCAGAATAATGAAAATGAAGAAGAGAACTGCAGCGCAGACATTACAGTGGCTCCTCCATGCTGTGTTGAGCTGCTGTATCATATCTCTAATGTAAAATATTATAAAAGGATTATTTGTGGCAATGTGGTGCAGTCGTGACTTTAAACATTATCTGCTCATTGTTTTCCGTGCAAGGATCTTGCTTTTAGTTTAAAGTCACCAATCAACACCAATCAAAGCTGATTAATGGTTTCAAGCATGCCGTGCTATTGTTATGCTCATGCAACGCAGCGCAGACTTTATTCATTTCCAAGCCTATCTTTCCCCACACAGGAGTTTATTTGAGGAGAGCCAAGACAGACAGTGTATCAAAGATGAAAGAACTTGTTTTGTTGTGAATACAGAAGCAGAGTAAAAATGATGAATATGAAAGAAAGATATTTTTCCCAAAGTGCCGCCTGAAGCCCCTGTGTAGATGTAGCAAGAAAAGAAATAAAAGCAAGGTAGACAGGGAGAGAGAATAAGGGGAAGCTAATTGATAAGCCCTTTTACAGCCACTGACAAGCAGCATTTCATTACCCACGTACACTCCAAACCATTTTGCCAAACCCTTCCACCACAATGCTTCCTGGCCTTATTGGATTTTTGCAAAAATGTTTTTGCATCTGGGCTGAGCTTGGCAGTCCTTGGACAAAGCACATTTCCTGAGCCGGCAGCTGTAATAAACACAATGGGATTATGGTCATAGTCTTGATTGGATGATGAATTAAGCTTGATGTGTGGGGATGGTGTCTGATTACAGACTGTGTGTTGTGTTACATCTTATAAAAATCATCAAAAATTATGTGGCTTTACACAATAGGGGATGTGTTCTGGCTATATTTAATATAAAATGTGTGCTTTACTGAAGAAAGATAGTACTGTGTGTGCAGGCATGGGCTGTTAAGGGTTAGAGGGTTATGGTTAGGGTGAGGGAGAGGTGAGTAATTCATACAGGTATTATGCTTCTCAGTCTTTGCATTACATGTGAACAGCTTAGAACAGCTCATATTTGTCATGTTGTGATTTAGGCCTACTGTTGTTTTTGTCTTGGTAATAGCCATGGTGATAACATATAACAGTTTGGAAGAGGCCATGGATGATTGCGAATAGTGTTTTTTTATTAGTCTAAAGCCCAGTTATTCATGTTTTCTCCCATTTGCCAACGTCAGCTGCTGTTGAATGTTGCTAGTTTGCCACAGAATTTTTAAAAGCCAAGAATATAAAATGGCATTATTTGTGATGTTACATGCAGTTTACACATCTCCAAGGTCTTAAAGCAATAAGACCTAAAGCAATAAGACCTACTGTATACCACAAATAAATTATCTAGCTGTTAAACACCCAAAGTAACACAACACCGCACGGGATTCCTCTGTAATTTATAAAGAGCCAGTTTGGGCTCAAAGTGTACTTTTGTTAATGTAATTGAGGAGTTTTAACGAGAGCTTTGGGAGATACATTCACTGTTGGACTCAGCAACTGGCCAATATAGATGCACGTGTTTTCACAACAATTGTAACTATTAAACACCCAATTTTATTCACTTTTTGTACTGAAAATGGCCAAATGAACACATTATATTAACATGTGCTCATTACCAAGTACCCAGTCCTACTCATAAAATCATGACTTATTGTCCTTTTATGCCCAAAAGTGTAATCATCAAAAAAAAAAAAAAAAAAAATCAACAAATTTAAGAGCTTGAATACTAACCTAAAGGTAGATTCTTAAAGTCGGACAAAGCAGTGCTACTATGGTATCATTTGTAGAGATAAACCCTGTAGAGCTATTGCTGAGACCCCTGTTGGTCAGATGATCTTGGTGATCCTGATTGTCCTCTGCATCTTGAGCTGATGAATCCCTCTGCATAATGTGGACACCAGGCAGAACAATGGTAATTCATTGGTTCATACTGAGCAGGGCTTGGGTCAGTGTGGAATATAATTTTGGACGCTTCAGGGACGCTGTCCAAAGCGCAGTTGCTTAATGGAGCGCTAACATGCTGACACTTGCAGGGCACTCATAGTAGTATCCACATGATGTGTACTACATAATATGTCTTAGAGTTTCATGGGGATGCTTTTGATCACCTGTGGTGTGCAGCTCCTGAGGAGATCACAGTGCAAGCAGGCAGTTCTCAGATCCTCCCTATAGGCAGGAGGCAGAAGTGGCTGTGGAAGAGTAGGATGCCACCCAGTGTATTGCATCATAAAATGGAAAATAGTCCAGTCATTCATTCTTGTGTGACATTATTTTCCCCTTGCATTGTTGCCAAATGATGTGTGTGTATAATCCCTTTATTGCGTGTTCATATATTGCTATTTTTGTCTTGAACATTTTCCTTCACTGTGTTATCAGACCATGCTAGCTAACACCACATTTAGGCAACACTGTCTAATGTCCTCACTTCAGTATTTTTGTGCTGCCAGTTGTAGATCTTGTGCCAGGAGGCAGACGTCACAAATCATTGTTTTAAAGGTGCAATATATGACATTCAGCCCCACTAGATGTTAGCAAACAGCTATTTGCTATGTAAAGATATTGTGGAGTAATGGCGTCCTGAGCAGAGAATGAAGTCACACTCCCTCTGTGTGTGTTGTAATCCAAGCTTCTCTGTTCTTTGTTTTGGAAGCTGGTCCAGCCACACGTGCATGTTAGTACATGTGAGCGTTCATGTTAGTGCATGTGAGTCCCTCCCTGTGCTCCCCGCATCCATTTTCAACATGGCGGCCGGGTCACTAACTTCTAAATGTTTCTGAAAACATTTGAGGCAAGAAATAGGCAATGCAGCAACAGAGTCTTGATCCATATTTGATCAGCACTGCCTAGTTTGACAATTTCATCTGAGTTTTGTAAGCAGTGTGTTCAGATGCCACTTTCTTTTTTTTCCCCAACTTTATTGAGTAAACAACACGTGCATTTGTTTTGGTCTGAGATGCTGGTGCTATAGTGCGACATCTAGTGGGGCTGAATGTCGTATATTGCACCTTTTTTAATGAAGTAGCAGGTGAGTAGTTCAGATGCTGGCTCCTGTGGATTTCTGTTGATATACCTCTGACATCTGATCACAAGATGTATTCTGGCTCAACCAATCATAATGCCAGAAAAATTCAGTTGGGAGGGTAGATCTGCTATTTAATGTGCCACATGACATGACACATGACATGATCCAACTCTAAAAGTCACATTAAAAATAGACTGCTGCCCTCTTTATGGAAATGAGTATTAAATAAGCATTCACACATACAATTTATGCTACGCTACACTATTCTTGCACTGTGGCTCTTCAACTTCAAGCAGTCATGTTTTAACTGAAGGGACTCTGCTACCCATGGGTCCATTCAGTCTGCTTCTCAGCACTAGCACAGAGCTTCACTTCCTCTCTCACTCCCTTTGGGATCGTGTAGGCCTGCAGTTTATTCACCATATCTCTAATTGCCATTAAGGGAGCCTCTGACTCTCGTTGCATGTAGCTCTGTACTAGCCCACAATGGACATTTCCATGAGTAAATCCAACATTAGGGAATTAATTAGGCAGAAAAAAATGGGTCATAAGAGTGCTAACGACAGGATAACAAGGCACCAAGTCTTATTTGGTGCTCACCAGACGTAGCATACAACTGGGAAGATGCAGAATGCTAATTAGCTTTAGAGCTTAGCAATGGCCCATTTTCATCTGTGACAGTATTTTAAGTTCAGGATATTGTTGATGTTGTAAAGTTTTACCAGTAGAGCATGTTGACATAATTTTAAAACCTTGGCTGTTCAATGTGGAAACTGCCACACTGGAAAGCAGATTTCCAATGCAATTTACATTACTTATCATAAACCACGAATACTTTGTACATACTAATTTCTGTCTCATCTCTTGTGGCTTTGTTGCTCAATTCAAATTGATGCTTTCTTTTACATTTGGTGCAGAAGATTGTGTTGCTATTATTTGAACTAGGAATTGCACAGGTTGAAAAGTTTAATCAGCAGCTAGCTAGCTAGCTAACTTTATTTTAGTGTTGAAGCCAAGCTGCTTTTCCTTGTGACTCACCTCCTCCATCAGCTCACCACATCCAGGAACACCAATTATATTTTGTCATCTCTTTTGCTTTCTGTCTCATCCCCTGCCTCCAGTACACTACCCTGTTATTCATCATACTATTCCATGACCACAGGAGAAAAGGGAAGTTCATTATTTAAATGACCAGCTGAGAGCAATTTGGCCGCATAATCCGTGTCTGTAGTTTGTTTTTTTGTTTGTTTGTTTGTTTTTTCTGTTTTTGCATTGAATGCTTAATTGTGGACTCTTATTCTAGGTTTGGTGATGGCTACACAGTGATTGTGAGAGTTGGTGGCTCTCCTCCTGCCTTGAAGCCAGTTGAGGACTTTATCCAGTTGACCTTCCCAGGCAGCACCCTGTCGGAGAAGCATCACAACACACTGCAATATCAGTTCCCATACGCACAGGGAGCTTTGGCCAACATCTTCAGCCAGTTCACCAGCCATCAACAGAGGTTGGGCGTGGAGGATTACTCTGTGTCCCAAACCACTCTGGATCAGGTACGACCCAAAAAAATGGGATTAATACTGGGACATTTTTTTTCCTAAAGCTACTTTGTCTTACATTCTATTTAAAGTACTTATGTGATTTCATTTCATAATTTAATTTCTGCAGTGTGACTGGTAGAAACATCAAGGATGTATTTGTTCTTTGTTTTATTCACCACTGTTTTATGTGGGGAAATGAATAAACCAAAAACTGTTTTGATTAGTTGCTTTGTTAACTCCAAGGAAAGCCACCATCAGGCAATATTCCGGACCACAAAAACCTCTTTAAAAAAGTAATACAACACACCAAAACAAACAAGTAGGACACAGGTGCAGACTGGGCTCAATACAGCTTTGTTCAACTTAGATTTGTGGAATCTACCCATATGTCATGTTAACATTTGGCCGTAACTGACATATGTAAAGGACAGGATGACAGGTTTTAATGAGCTACTTTACAAGTTATTCTGGAGAAATTACTGCTGCAGATTTCAGTCTATTGATGAAGGATATTGATTTGAACTTATGATGTTATGTGACTCTGAATTTATTTCACTTCTATGCTTTTCAGCATCCATTTTTTAAACATTTAAATTTTACAGACATCTTTCTCATAACACTTTGAGAGACTTGGAGATTTAAGTGCTCAAGCACTTATAGTAACCATCTGCAGGAGAGAGTACATGCACTGCATACTTATAGACTAACTTTAAGTATTCATGTTTTTAAGTTTTGCTTCTGCAGAGAAACATGCTGTTCTCATTTGTGATGCCTGTCTGTCACACCAGCTGTTGAAAATGCCCTGGGAAATCATTCCTTTAAAAAGTCTGGAAACTCTGACATGTTCTCAACACAACAGGTTGCAGCACTAGTAATGCATCTCATAGCTGATTATTAAATATGAATTTGATGATTTACCCCAAGGTCTCAATTCTCTCTTCATCAACAGAACCCATACTATTTCTAGAGGTGTATATAGCATCCCTTTGATCATTATTACATGGTATTGTAATCCAAGGTGAAGATAAAAATGAATCTACCAAAATCTCCATCCTGTCATTGTTACCATGGCAGAAAGCCAGAAATGAATGTATTCCAGTCTCTTGATCATCGTTTCTACCATCACATAATGGTAGCAAAACATATTCACAAAGACCAAAAATTAATGAGATATTTAGTAATAAAAAAACATTCCCAATATGAGCAATTATACACCGGTTCCTTGAGATCAGAAACCACCATTTCAGCTTTGCCTTGGTAATCTGAATCATAGAAGAGAAGGAATATGTTTCCTAAACCTTATTTTTTCCAAAGGTTTGTTCATGTCATAGATGCATTGATGACACATTTTCCTTAACCCAGGTGTTGTATTATTAATGCGCCCTTATTATCCAGTTGGAAAAGTTGTTTGTTTGCATTCAGATAAAGAATATGGAGTTGAGCGTGGAGGCGTTCAACTCAATTACTGAGGTTTTTCTGTAATGTCTGTGTTTATTCTTGAGAGCAAAAAAACAGTATTCGCACAGTTTAACTTCAAATGTAACTTCTGACATGGGCAAAATTTAGGCACACCGTAGAGTATCTGGGACTATGCTCTATTGTCCTTTTGTAATTCTGTGGAGTGCCAGCTCAGTTTAACAGATCATTAGGTCATCAATCAATGCATTCAGCATTTTAAGTGTCTGCTCAGTCCAGGATAAGGTTTAAAGATCTATCATTGCCTACACATTGCCTTCTCCCATTTAGGCTGTCTGATTGACCAATGAGGACTACACAGAGTTTGTGTAGCCAAGATAGTTCAGCTGCCAGGCCCCAGTATTGATCAAGAATCTGGACTGAGATTTTTTTTCAATGTTCAAAGCTCCTCCAGCCAGTGCCTTTTTTAATTCCACCTCCAGTGCAATAGCTAGACCCCCAGATTGGTAAGATAAACCAAGCCCTGCATGTTATAGACTGGCTTTACTGTGTGTTTTCCAAATGGCCCCAGGGACCTGATGCAATCAGGCACACACTCAGAGGTGAGTGAGAGTGTGTCTGGTCTTGCAAGCCCGCCATTAGCTCAGCAGCAGATGACCAGGTGGGAGGTGAGGATGACCTCTGAGTCGTCCAGAAAGGTCATCGGTCCGCTCCATGAGGATAAAAAAAAAAATTCATCTCTTTTCCAGACAGAGATGTGATATCTGTACTATACATTAATCTGTACTGTGGCAATGTTGTTTTTCCCCCCTTACTATAAATCAAATTATCCGATAAAAATAATACTACAGGGATGTTACAGTAAGCATTTCATTATTGATAAGATCCCCTCGTGGATAACCCCTAATTCAAGATAAATCCTTCTTTTAGGGGACAATTAGCCTATCACTGTGACAGGAAAGGAATTTATGAAAAGCTAAATGCTACAATTTAGTCATTTTTTACTTATTAACTGTCAGATTTGGTTTCTCATAAAGGATTATTAGCAGAACCCTGTTCCTTCTTCACAGATCATTGGGGTTCCACCATACTATTACCCTTTGTAATTTCAACGTTGCGTAATTTCTATTTTAACCTTTTCAACAACATGCCCTACATTCAACAATGGTCAATATTTACCAGATCACAGGCAGTAAATAAATCATACTTGGACCAGGAGGTCACAGTATTAAAACACAAAGAGGAGAACTGGAGAACCTGTGGAGACCCAGACAGTCACCCTTCAGCTGGTGATTTATAGAGAAGAGCCTTGACCTATAGTATAACACCCGACTTGCACTACAATTAATATTGATCCACACAGCCTGGAGCCTCAGGCGTTAACACTGATGGCCAAGAGGGTGCAGAGCAAACAGAGCATTTGAAAGGAAAATGTGACTTTCTTAACTGTCTTTTGGAAGGAGATTGTGTGATAGGAATGTAAAGTATTTGCTACTTTGTGTTTGGACAATGACCCATATTCAACCTTGTCACTACTGCACTGCAGAAGCAGCTTACCTTTTAGTTCCATAATATATGTATGTAGTCTTAATTATCTCTTACACTTTCCTGCATTCTTATGTTAAACTCAAATGTTCTTTAACATCAATATATGTGGCTTAATTAAATACCTTTTTTTTTAGCTTCATTAAGTCCCATAAAATTTAAATGATGTAAAGTAAGTTTAAATGATGTAAATGGTCTCTGAAAGACCATTTCTGCCCCTTTCACAACATAGTTCATGTATCACTTTGTCTCTGTTACTGTGTCAAAAAACTTCTATGTCTACTTTAAATAATAAGTAATAATATTACCATCCTATTACCTCCTAATTTAAGTAGAATCAAATATACCCCTATTATAGATGCCAAGATAATTAATTTTAAAGTTAAAATATTTATGAAAATATCAATTATGAGTGAATGATTATGTGTAATGTTGCTAACAAGCTAATGTGAATGTCTATTGATGCCTTGATAATTAATATAAGTAATTTTAATGCATTTAGTATGCATCAGTTCATGTCAATTAGTTAGTAATTTATTGTAAAATAATACTTAAAGCCGCACTAATCAATATTTTGATATTAATAAATGGCTTAAATAACTGTGTAATTTAAAAGGGTTGCTTGTAGTGACAAACCCACAGCTCTGCAGTGCTTATTAGCAGCTTTTAGCTCATTGTTTTGGTTTAACAGCTGCAACTTTACTGTTTTGATTCACTCTCACTTTGTTTCCAGCTGCAGCAGGTAGCAGTGTGCAAAGAAAAAGCTCTAAAAGCACACTGCATGCTACCTGGCCAGGATCAAACAGCAGACAGACAAAGTTAGCAACTAGCTGGTGAACAGTAGAGAATTTTGGAAAATTAACTTTGGACTTTGGATGAACAGACTATAAAGCAAGATCTTGCCTGAAGAACATTTTAGAGTCAGTGTAGTATCATGGCTGACCATAGACATATAAAACAGCCATTTCCCATTCTGCAAGGACTCCTTTGATATACAGGAGAGGTTAATTGGGTGATTCAACGTCCTTCCCCTCTTCTGTTCTGCCTCGCTGGGCATTAAATAAACACCCAAATGCACCCTCTGTAATGTAATTAAAGCCTGTATCCATCTGTTATTAGGAAAATGCCACTCAACGGCACTGGTGCATGACGTTCAGGTCATGAATGGTTGGTTGGCTAAATACAAAAAGTGTACGATATGGGGAAAATCCCATCACAAAGCAGGGGATACATTTACTATGGTCATCTCAGTCAAAAATGCTGTCAACTGCAGCATTTACAAATCTCTTTATCGTGTTAGGATTTTTGCAGAGACTTAAATACAAACAGTCCAAATTCTGCGCCAAGTCTATAGCCTTGACTATGAATGTGAAATGATGTGCATGCCTCAGCACATCAAGCCAATATCACCCAGTGGCAGGGTCAGAGGCCGAGAGAGATGGGTGGAGAGTGTATTTGTTGCTACTGTCATTCTTATCCTCTTATTCATTCTCCCCTGATAAGACGCCTTGACAGCTGTGACCTTGATACACACTGCTGATGTTCTGACATCACACACACAGAAGCATACTTCAGCCTTGGGTGTTCTGCAGGAGTAGCTTGCTCCTTAGTTACAAGGTAGTTTGCTGTTTTGCTTTTTCCACACCCAACTAGCCAACAGCTCCGTAAGCTTAAACGTGGCAGTTACAATGTCTTGGTCGGGAAGCTTTACATATGTACACACTATTTTCCCATAAAACAATAGCTGAACCAAGAGTGTTATTTGTTTGGATACAAGTTTTGCTAATGCATTGAAAATACAGTATATAAAGTGACAAAAACATTTTACCTTAGAGTGGACTAAGGACTGTAAAAGGTCTTTACTTGGGTTGAACAGTGAAAGAGCAGCACTTGCCACTGCTGAGGTGCACAAATAGAAATGTAAAAACAAGCTAGCACCACCTAGCACCTGCGCGCATCTCTGCTGGTTGCCTGGCAACCTCAAATGAGATATAACATGTTAATAAATAAGCTGTAGAGGTGCTGCTAGGCAGATTTTTTAACTTTGGACAGAGCCAGGGCAGTTGTTTTTCCCCCCGACTTCCAGCTTTAGATCTAAGTTAATCGTCTCCTGACTTTAGCTCCATAATTATCGCACAGACATGAGAGTGACATCAATCTTCTCATCTAACTCTCTGCAAGAAAGTGAATGACTATTTCCCAAAATGTCAAACTTTTCTCTATGTAGGTTTCCATGTATATAAATCTGTGTAGCCTATCAAAATTTAAAAACTTCACATTTTCACTGCCATAGACATGAGCCTGTTTCTTTTATGGGCTAGTGTGTAGCTATGAAAGAGATTTGAGATGGATCTCATTAATCTGTGAGGCCTTGTTTCTGGTGGAATTGGTCTGGATATTTTTTTCTTTTTTTTTTTTCCATTAAGATTTTAAATATAATCTAGTAATTCGCATGTCCTTTTATGTCCACACAGCCACTGAAAAGCTTTTAATGAAAAAGCAATGCTCTTATCATTTTATATGATCCTCTTTGTTGCTTTCTCTGTAGAATAAAAACCCTTAACACAACAGACAGCGATTGCTAAGAGAATAAAAAGCCTGGACTACACTGATGTTTACAGCACAGTGAAATACACACTGCTTTTTATGAACGCCATAGGATTGATTTCTTCTGACATTAAATGGGCATCACAGAGAGAAGAATGATTGTTTTATTCTCTTTCTCAGCTGGTCAAAGATGTCAAACTGACATTCACTGTGTGAGCCTAGACGCACACTTGATGCTTCATAGCCCTTGTCTGGCAACTTATTCACATGCGCCCTGTTGTCTGTACCACTATTTCTGTTTGTTTTAGAGGCGGGGGGAGGGGGGGCAAAAATGAGATGGGTAGAGAAATGTCCACAGGCTCCTCAGTACTCTCTGTATTATTAGTTTTTATCTTGCCTTTGCCTTTAAGTACCACTCTCTCTGCATTGACATTCCAGGTCTTTGTGAATTTTGCGAGGCACCAGCATGGGGAGGAGGACTCTCGGGCCCATGACAACCCAGTGGACATCTCAGATGAGGTGCCAATGCAGTCTGTGAACACCTCCAGAGAAATGTCAGAGAAGGTGTAATACCCATAATAAGAGCATCACATATTGCACTTATAGTAGATCAGCAATATACCTCAAACAGAACTGTATGGATGTGATTTGCACTGATAAAACTTTTTAAAAAACCACCAGGCCTGACATTGGTCAACACTACCAAACATGCCTTGATATAACTGATCTGAAACTATAAATGTCTAAAGCTGTGGTGAATGATTCTCCACGCCTGCAGCACTCATTTTATTGCCTTCCCCTATATCCTACCTTCTTTATTTTCACTTTAACAAGTGAAAAAAAATCTGCCAGTACAGTGAGAACATTTCAACTTGTCTCCAATAGAAATCAACTTGTTTCAAGAATTTTCCAAAGATGAGTGTCTGCTTCTTGACACAAGAAAGAATGAGGCAGGTTACTGCACCACAATCAAGAAAAATGAACCTGTATTTTAGAAAAAACTTGAAATAGGTCAATTTGCATTTGAAGCAGGGTGAAATATTCTTACTCTAATGGTAGATTTATCTTCACTTATTCTAAGAAAAATAAACTTCAACTTCATGTTGCTCACCTCTGTATACCTCAGATGGGTGTAAGGGCCAAATGATCCTTAGAAAGCATCATGCATTGCACAGCACTTAGTATACCTCAGCATTGTACTTTTTAATTATATTTTAGATTTTCATGAGTTGTTTACATTTGCTGTTGTTTATAATGATGATTTTTAAAGAGAACTTTTTAAAAAGAAAAACCAGCACTGATGTTTTTTCATACCAAAGATTGGCATGGACTTACTGTAGCTGAGGATGGTGTGATCAGGCCAGATGTTTGACTCACAACTGCTAAAAAAAATATGCTAGATCACTTATGTTGAAATTTATACACATCAAAAAATATCATCAAGCGTCTAATACAGGAACACAAATGCTAAAGACGTTAAACCACAGTTAGTTTCAACCCTGTATTGTGATTTGCTGACAGGCCTTCCAGTGACAACCACCGAGCAAAAAATGATTAATAAATAGCCTGTCAGATGTGTTGGCTTTGAATGTATCAATGAGCCTCCAATTAGCTGTAGATGGTGTTTGAAAGACGCTGAGCTTTCAGCAGCGGGACAATACAGAGTCAGTCTGAGTCAACCAGCTGTCAAACATGTTGAGTCTACAAGAAAGGCGACGCATCACGTGTCCGCACCAACCACAGCTTTACAGGCAGCCACCTTTCTGATGCTGCTTTACAGGCAGAGATCATGACTGTAAGTGGACACATCAGAAATATTTCTCAAGAATTACTGATGAATGTATGCGCAAGCACAGATTTATATTTAATGACATATTTTATTGTATTGCTTGGCTGAATGTATCTATTTTATTTATCACATTTCTTTGCAGAATCGAAATAAACTTTAAAACTGTTCGTTATTTAGTCATAGGATGTGCTGGTATTGGCACTGCTGTGTTAATCTACAACCACCAGAGTCCAGTGCCAATATCACAGATTATAGCACTGAGGCAGTTTTGATTCAGTGGCCACACTTGGTAAAACAGTGAATACACTTTTAAAATTATTCTTTATATGATCACAATTTCCTCAATTTGGTCTAAGAAAATTTGGAAAGTCTAGAAGAGTTTAGTTAAGACTTTGTTGGCTGAAATGAGAGACAGTTGATAGCAGATTTTAGCTGAAAATTCAGCATCGTCATGATGGATCAGTCATGTTCAGGGAAGGGGTTTAGTGAATGGTCAACTATGAAACAGCCGTTTATAGCAGTGGTTAAGAAGAAAAGAAATACAGCAACAAAAATGTACACTGTAAAATGGCCTTTGTTATTAATTATATATAATATTTTTGACAAACAAAATCTGCAAAAAACAAGCCTACCCTCCCAAGAAAAATGACCTAATAGGTTGTAATGTCAGTCACCAAAAACATAGTTAGGTTTGAGTGGCGCACTTCAGATGACGTCTATATAAGGTGACATATTTGGAGGTGGCAGGTTAGATCCTAACTTGCAAAAAGTGGACTTTGCTGCAGGAGACCACTATCTCTTCCTGCCTCCAACCACAAGTGTCACGTTTCCATCCGTGAGTCGGGACAATTTTTTAAAAACCGTAACTACGATTGTCGTGGTGTTTAATGTGACGACGAAGGTTGCCTAACTTAAACACCACGTTTCAAGTAATCATTTTAACCCAAACCATGATCTTTTCCTAAACCTAACCAGAACTTAACCACAGCTTTGTCACATCATAAAACATTATTATTTAACAGTTTTGGAAAGCACAGACAAATGATGTTGTCCTGCCGATTACTGCCGGATTAGAAGATGCTCCTATGTGTCGTTCTGGAGTGCACATGGTCAGACGACCTATTTGGTCATTTAACTTGGAGGACTTGTTGAAAAATCGCTGCAAAATGGTCTATACTGCACCTTATATCCCATCAGAAATGTTTACATGCACTTTGGATTCACTGTGAAGAGACATGTATAGCTACACTTACAGTTTTGATCATTCAGTACTGTACTGTACAACATTGAGAGATTGTAAGCGTCCTAATGATAAAAACCGAAAACCTCTTGACTTATGCAGCTTACATTACCGAACTCTGTCCTCAGAATGTAAATAATTCTTCAATTTTCCCCTCACAGGCGCTCTGGTTTACTTGCAGAGCTTGACATAATTTGTATGCTCTGCTAAGCCCTCACATTACTATCTTGCCTGTTGTAAAGAATAATGAATCTTATTTGTACTGAGTATTGCTTCATGCCAAGACAAATGATTAAACATTTGCACAAAGTGTAACGCGACTCCGACTTTAATGTTTGTACACTGCTGTATTTGTCCACTGATTCATCAGGTTCCAGTCTGAAAGTTTCATGAGTTTAACTTTCTACATGATGTTTTATCACTACCTTTCACTCCGTCATGTCTTTCATTTTGAGTGTAGCTTTCACTTGCAGACTCACATTTGTTGAGTCTCTCTTACATCCGTCCACCATGGGATGCCAGACAGCACCACAGTGGGTAAGGCATTTTATTTCACATTCAGTGAAGTGGCTCCTCGAAGGGGAGGAGGCTTTTTTTTTTTCTGCCAGATGCCCGAGAATGAATTCATTTTCTTGTCAAACTATCATATAGAAACTTTTAGTGTGAGGTCTTTTCCTTTTTTTCAGCAAATTCAAAGCTAATATGCCTTAGGTTGAACCTATTGTTTTCTCTTTTTCATTTCAATATCTGAAAATGTATAACTCTTGTTTTAGAATAGACTGTCCTTCAATAATTCCTTAGGGCATATCTCAGTTTTGTGTAATCCTGAACACCTTTCCAATATCAATGTCCTGTATTTCCCCTCTGGATTAGACAATCAAACCTTGACTGATCTATTTAAGTGTCTTCTCCATTTTTCTTTGTAAATTATAGAGATAAATGTATATGGATTTTCTGCTCTCTCTCTCTCTCTCTCAAGTGCAGATATATTGTTTTTTGCTTGTGAATGGCAGTCAGAAGTTTACTACTTTGCTGCAGTTTCTGCTGTCTTTAAGTGAGAGACAGCAGAAACAGGCAAAGTAGTTTTGGACCACAGAAACGCAGTATCATCAGTTTGATGCAGATATGCTGCTGTTCTTTGTTTTATATCGTTGTAAGTTGAAGATCTTTGGGTTTTGGACTGTTGGTTTGACAACAGGCAATTTGAATACATCACTTTAGGCTCTGGGAAATTTTGATGGACAATTGTCACTATTTTCTTACAAGAAATGATTGAAAAAAAGTACCCATAATGACATTTTAATGACTTATCCAGTCGTGTCATAATATGCAAGATGTACTCACCTCCAATCTGAAGATTACAATAAGTGTGATATTAATCGTGTGATATTGTTTTTAATTTATTTTATTATTATTCAGTATGTATTCTATTTTATGTTAGAGGGTTTTATATTCCGTCTCATGTTACATGGGTCCACAGCGCCACTAAAGGTGTTTTTTTTGTATTTTTTTTCCGGGGCAGCTTCGGGTTGCGCCCGACAAAGATAAGACCCACAGTGAGGTTAACCCATGGGAAGATGTTCTGGGGTAAGCTGAAAGAGGCTTATTTCGGTTAATCAAGACCGGCTGTGAGTCTGTGTCTGTTGGGAAAAGGGAGGTTCTGTTATGCTTATGGCTTCAGAGACCTAGGCGCCGATTTATAGATTGTGTACACATGGCGAAATACCTTCTGAGTTTTCACTTATTAATTCTCAAATTACCACCACTGCAGTATGCATTCTATGTATTGTATTTTCACTTTATTTTATTGTATGTTTAATAATATTATTTAAGTGGGTTTTATTGTCCATCTTATGTACATTTACATGTTTTTATGTTCCTTTTATGTCTTTTTTTGATGTGAAGCACTTGGTGCATGTCATTTCTTCTGTTGTAAAGCACTTTGAGCTGCACTTTTTGTATGAAAAGTGCTATACAATTAAAGTTATTATTATGTAAATACACCCAATTACATGTGAAATAGGCCCTATATGCGAAATAATTGTATTGCATTTAATTCATTTTGTTTAAGATTACCTTAGCGGTGGATTGTATGTGGGTCAATTACCTGCCTATAAACATTAGCAAATCCTTTGATTCTTCAGTGGTTCCTTTAAATACACCAGATTATTAATATTTCCACTCATATTTCCCACATAAAGTAAGAAGCAAACTCTTGCTTTAAGTTGAGTATCCTGAGTTAATGTTAAGGCGTTCAGCATGTATCAGACCTTTTCTCTTTCTTTACTCATTAGAACGCCATGCTCTTGGCCAGAGGCAATCAGTCAGGTGGGAACTTCACAGGTACAATAAAACTTGAGTCTTAAGGTAAGATTACTTGTCACATCCTACCATTATTCCCTCGCACTTTTCGTGCCTGTGTAATGCGTAGGAGGTTTATGAGCAAAGGTTACATTACAGATGGAGAGAGTTGGGTGTGCAGGACTGAGCAGGCAGGCTGATAATTCATTTGAACCATTGATTCTCTCCTCACAGTGCATGTGTTTCTTCAGTATATTTAAACATGGTGTGCAAGACTTGATTTCTCCCATGTAGACCAAAGTAATTAGAGGCTTTTCATTAAATGTTAATTTAGTCGTCTCTCCTGCAACCTGGCCACCTCTAACTTCAGCTTTTAAAGAAAATGCCCACTTTCTGTGCAGTTGCAAGCATTTATCATTTGTCATGAAATGATAGAGAGTGGAAAAGTACACCCAGGAACACCAGGTAATAACACATCAAAAGCATTTTCCATTTCAAAAAATTGAATGCTGCACCGGTAAGGTTTGCCATTGCCTCCCCTTCTCATTTTGTCATCAAATTATTTCGTTTTGGTTTAAATCCTATTATTGTGAGGTCACGCTTCGAGACGATAAGTTCACAAACAACCGCATATTACAGTACGCTGATAACACTGTTTTATAGATCATACTGTACATGCAGTATGCTCAGGAGTTGACATTTTGCCAATCTCAGTGTCAAGTACAATAAAAGGCATTGTCAGTCAGAATGGGAAGATTACAGGAGCTAGCGGAGATTCGATGATCTGCTCGACAGACGAGCTTTACAGATAGCTCATGCCATCCTTTGAGATTGTAATCGCTCTCTGTAGTCTGAGTTTGCTGTTCTAGCTTCGGGGTGCCTGTTATAGGTTGCCTGGAATAGGTAGTAATTGGTAGAATATCTCTCTTCATCCCACTCCAGTCAAACTTCTATAGACACTTCAGAGAAACTTCAGTTTTTTGTTTATTTGGAGGCATTTTTTAAAAATTATGTTATCTTTTTTTTCAGTTATTGTGTCTTCATGTTGTGTTTATTATGTTTCTTTGCCATTATCTTATATTGCAACCCATTTACCCTTTGGGTTTATAGTAATCCGTGAACTCAACTGAACTGATGTCTGTTCATTAGAAAGATGCACAGATGTCTATTTGGGTAATTTCATCATTTTTAATCTTACAAAATGTTCAAATGCTTTGGTTAACAGTTGGAATATGTTCATTACATAAATAAATTAGACATTATAAAATAAGAAATTATATGAATAAATGCAGATGAAATATATAATATAGCCATGGAATTGTAGAACGATTAAGTATGTTTTACTGTCTGCTCATTATTTTAAACTTTTTACAGGAACAAACTAGTACATCCCTTTAGGGCGAACTGAAGATTAACAGCCAATGGAGTCATACTGTTACTACTGATAACTTCACTGCTTTGAATGTGTGTTTTATGGTCAGCAGTTAAATGCTTCGCTTTTTCCTTGAAGCACTGTTAACTTTAAAAAACCTATTGACTTTCATACCAGCAGCCCTTGAATTAAATGCACATGCAGTCCTTAAAAAAAAAAATGAAAACATCTCTTCAGTGCAATAATACAAGCTCCACAGTCCCAGCAGTGGGCTGATTTTTTTCAACAGGCTTCATGTTGTTACAGATTGAGGTGTTAGGTAGACATGTGGATTTTTATATTTATCTTCATGTTGATCGATTTTTAGCTCAGATTTTTCACACATAATAACAGAGCTCATTTTATTTGAATTTATAAAGACAGGTTTGACTCAGGTGTTAGAAGTAGAAGACTTAATCTAATATCCAGGTGGGAAATCTTGCAGGCCATACTGTACAGAGCCTAATTTTCATATTTTTGTTGAATTCAAATATAAAACACATATGCTGCTCATATGGCCTGTGGCAATAACAATATATGCTGCCTGAAGCTGCTCCCTACATAAAAGGAAGAAGCTGACATTTGGGGATTGCTACCGCAAGGGCCCCAAATCCAAGTGTTTGAAAAAGTGCCCTTTCAAAGCCTTTGTTGTGATCAGAAATCTATTTTGAAACCTAATTATGGTTCTGCATTGCTTTATTTTCCAACTTTGAACTTACTTTAAGTATGTGTTTGTTTGATGGTTTGTTATTTATGTATGAAATAATTTATTTACTTTTTTATCCCCTTAAAAGTGCTTCTAGACTTCCCCCTGCAGAATGATGAAAGCCTTGGCAAACAATGGAATTAGTAAATGTAGTATTGGTCAATACGATGCTATAAAGTCCCATGAAAAGTATTTTTTCCCACATGAACATGTAACAGGATGTTCGGGTGGAATTTAACAGAAGAAGGAATTTGATTTGGATGTTAATTATTGAATATTATTAACTTTTTTGCAACCAACACAAAGAAAGCTGAGCTGGATTGAGGGGAGATTTTGATTTATAAAAATACACAAATGTGTATTTTAAAAAAAGACACAAAACACAAAAATGCATTTTTCATTTTAGGAGACCTCTCTATAATCAGCTTGTTTAGAGTGGTTATGGGAATGGACAGCTCAATTTCGATCAATTCATTGATCTATGGTTAACATAGAGGAATCAGGTTTAACGGTGGAGTGTGGCTGCATTAGACCAAACGAATCCAGGTGGTGGTGTGCGCTTTCGACCTTCTAACCACGCACACCCACATACACCCACACCTCAGTAAAGAAGACAAAAAAAAAAACCCTCATCAGTCTCCAGTCTTGTGTCCTGACTGACACTCAGTGGCGAGCATCAAACATACACCAGCTTGCAACAGATCTTTGAGCACAGCACATGAAACACTAAGTGGCACATTAAAACATGTCTGATGTGGCTGAAGTATGCTGTTATTCAGAGCCAAGTTAAATAACACTTAGTAGTAACATTGCAGCGAGTTGTTTACTGCATGGTAGACTTAAGTCTATTTTCTAAGTTGTTCCTGCAAACCTTCCATTTGCACAAAAACAAAAAGGTCATGTTACCTGCCTGCAGTGTTACAAGTTGAACCCTCAGTCTGGGCAAAACATTTGATAATTCTGCATCTTACATTTTCTCTCTCCCCTAAAAGTCTGAAAAGAACTGATATGCTTTTAAGGAAGAGAATAGAGAAAATTGTTGGTATTTTTGACAGGAATGGGCCTTTTTCACTGAAGACGTTTTGACAGGTCACAGTAAGAAAAAAAAAACAGGTAGACAATAAAATTAATGATGTCTGAATTCCATTTAGCTGCTCCGGCTGGTCCTGGTTCTGTGCATGCCGGCTCACTGTCACACTGTCATGGCTTACTGAAGCACTTGAATAGAACCGAGACATCGCTAATGTTGTTTCCTGTGCTTTTCCTACTTTAACAAGTCATAATATCTGCTGTGAAAAAAAGCCTCTCGTCTTGGTTTTCACTCAGTGCTGCGCCAACAAGCATCTAAACAGTCAAAATAGCCACAACTAACTGATTGTCAGATTGTTACATCTCATATGAATGAACAAGTCAAGTATGTGTACAGGCAGTATTTTGGCTATGGAAATGAATGTCAGCAGCTTCTTGCGGACAAAAGAAAAGAGGAAAATAAAGTGCTGCATTAACTTTGTACACAGCAATGTGCATTTTATCTGTGATTTTATCACAGACCCCAGTGTGTGACCCCATCTTCAGCTTCTGTAAAATATCATGCGTTTGCTTATGTTGGCTTTGTGGAAAAGAATCTCCGCTCATCCTCCAGTTAATTGCCTTTTGTTGACATTTTTATGCATACAACACCGCGCTAAACTCTCTTTAGAGGATGAAAATACCATCTCCTCTTTCTTCCTCCTGTCCTCTTTTGCTGCTCAAGATATGGCATAACAGCTTTTAAATGATTTTTTTTCCCCCAGCCGCTCTTTTTATGGCAGCCATTGTAGTTCTGAGTGTTTGTCAGTGATATTTCTGGTTTTATTAAGTTATGGTTATTTCTTAAATGTCCTGATCCATTAGTAGAAGCAGCAAAAAAAAAAGCTCACAGCTGACTAGGTATTCAGTCATTTGTATTGGCCAAATTCAGAGCTTTATACTATCTAGTATATGTGATGGACTAACCCCTGTAGGAGCTGGTGTTGGGCTAGGGGGTTGTGATGACGTATCCTGTAACGGGGCTCCATTCAATCACGTCTCTAATCTTTAACAGGGCAGGACTAGCCATGGTGACCAAGTATTACTGCACGTTTAGTCCAGGGCTATTTAGGTTACACTAGATGCCTTTTTTTAACAGCCACCCACCTCTCTGGGGCTTCATGCTGAGGGATTGGGTTCGAGCGTGCTGTGCGGGGCTCGATCCGCTTTTGATTGGTGTTAATTTAAGATCTCCAGCAGCGATAAATGCTGCAACACCACTGTGAGGTCTTTCTCAGCGCCTTCCAGTGATTCTTTTCCTGTCCGGCTGCTGTCTCCAAAGTACCCACGCTTGCTTGTCTTTGTTGAAGGCGGTGGGTGGGGTTCGCTGTCAGGCATGGACTGTCTGGTGCACTGACTGATTATGGCCATTTTGATAATTTAGCTTTCTTTAAGTCACCTTTGCGATCAGTGGTAAATTATGTTCCTTCCCAATTCATTACATCATGTCTCCTTTGGACTTCAGCTTATACAAATTGCAATTGTCTTTTTTGGGGGGGAATTTGATTATTACACTTCCACTGAGAGAGGTGTGGATAATTAAATCATTGTAAAATGACTCATTCACAGACAGCTTGAGGACAAACCTGATCAGCAGTTGAATCAAACTAAGTACTTAACTAATTCTTATTGGATATATTTTTTTTTAGCAGTAAAACCCAGTAAATCTGATTCAGTCATGATTTCCCTCCATTTCCCTCCAGTCATTCGCAGGGTAATACACCGTATATGAACGAACGTCGAGGCCATTTTACTTTTTACGACACAACCTTCTTGCTATTGTAGATATGTTATTTATCCAAGAATATGCATTGGCTTAAGGTTTTTCTGATAATTATGAAATGCTGAGGATGTAACAGGAAATGCTCACCCTAAACCATTCAGTTGGTTAATGGATTTGCAATTTTATAATAAATTGAACCCAAAATCAAACAACATTATATCTTTTAAATGTGGCGAGTTTTTACATCAGATTCAGTTGCAATAGTGTGAAACCGCATGATTTTTTAAGTATTTGTTTAAATCCTCACTGCCACAAGTGAACCAGGGCTCAAGCTCACATGTATTTATTTATTTCCCTTTTTTTTTTAATTCATTTTTTATTGGAAGCGCAAAATAAGTGATTGACAGGACATACAAGGCATGACAAGGTGAGGCAAGGAGAGAACAACAAGTACAGACAGACTTACGTAATCAACAGGAGGCCAATAATGGAACACAGACACAACAAATTATAAGAGATAAAAACTGATTATTAATTAAGGCATAGAGACAAAAACAAAACAAACAAACAAACAAATGGATTCATAATTAATTCATTTGCTGGACTGAGTTTGTGTAGCCTGTCGTCCAGAAAGGTCAAAGGGTTTGGCCGTTGGACGAGTCAAAACAAATCTGGTCCCAGCTCCTGTGACATCAGAAATGCGTGTTGGACCTTTTATTACTGTTTCTAACATCTAAGCCCGAAGACAAACAGAAATTGGTAATGGAAGCTTTGATATATCTGTATAGAATAAGAAGAATTCCTAATATTCTTCCAACCAGGCAGGTTTGTGGATCTGATTTGTATTTTGTATTTCGACCATACAAATATGTGCTCAGAACTGTCAGCCTTGCCTTGTCCCGGTTTTTCCTCCCTCAATCCCCCTCTATCACATCTAGTTTGGTTTGTTTTATCGTGTTGTCTTGTCCATTAAAGGGTGCCTTGAAGTCTCAACTGTGGTCGTGACTTTGTATGTAATCTTGTCTGGAAAGTGATGCACTCGCTTGAAAGGGCACCAGTGATCTCGTTGACAATAGAGGCGAAATAACGAGCAGGCTCTCACTGCCTCTTGCCACTTCAAAACCTCACTGTCTGATGGGTTGGTGAAGAGCCTCGGTTTGCCAGCAAGGTTGCTGGAGGAGGGGAAGGGGAGTAAAAGAGAGGGAAAAGAAAACTGAAGGAGAGTTCATGGCCCAGACGCTCTCATGCCCGACTGTTTCTCTTCCCTCTCCTTCTATTGCCTCCCAGCGCTTTCCAATCTGATTTGTAGCCGAGCATGCTACTCCAGTCCCAGTGTTTATCTGACATCGTGAAGGGTTTCGGCTTCCCCCGATCCGCTGACATCCCGAACCCTTCAGAGTGCACACACAAGCCAACTCGGCAGATGACAAAGCGCTGCTGAGCCTGTCGGCAGAACCACGCGGCTCCCAGCATGCTTTGCCCCCAGCACGTCACCTACCTGGTCTGGCACAGACTCAGCCTCGGAGACCACCTCATTATTCACTTTGACAGGGTTTTATGACCCAGCAGCTACGCCCAGGCTTGTTTTGGGAGCATGAGCAGATGCTTGAATGTGTAGCTATGCCACTGTTGCCAAACTGCAACTGACTATGGGAACATAAACTCCTGTAGTAAATAAACGGAAGAGAAAATAGGCTAGATGGGGTTGTGATCTGTATTTCTTTCAGCAGAATCGTATTTGGTGGGTTGTCACTGTAGCCAAGTCAAAATTTGAAAACTTAGCCCATTCAAGGAACAAAGTGATTTTTAAATTGAATTGAAATGCAGTGCAGGGTTAGGGTTTAACACGAAAGCCAGGAAAGAACCTATTAATGCACCACACACATCTGCCTGCAGGTGCATACTGATCAGCAAAGCTTGATTGAGCACAGGATGATTCACCCAGGTCTTTATTTTGATGGAGCGATTCAGGGCCGCACTTGAAGAACCACCTTGCCATCCCTTTGGTCACGAGTCTCCTCATGAAACAGGGGGGTGGTAGCCTGTTGCTAAGGCCCGTGACAACGCCAGCCCTAAATTTTCCACACGCAGGTGGGATTTTTTTTTTTCAGTATATTTTGTCCTCCCTTAAATCAAATGAGGTTTGACCTTATCGCCATTGGAATACAAAGTAGGTGAGACAGAGGGCCTCTGTTTAAAGCCAGATCTGAATGGGGTGCCACAGCTTGGAAACTAACAGTATCAGCACCCTGCACTCTCACAGATAAGCGTGGTCGGCTAAAAAAGAAAGGGAGATACATATGTTTACCGTCACTATACTTCGCTGCATCAGGAGAAAAAAAAAATGTTAAGGACACACAAAATGGCTGACCTTCAAAACCCATTTTTTCTTATAAAGTGTATTTTGTCATACAAAAATTGTTACACTGTATTTCTGTGTCAAAATTTCAAGGCTACCTTTGGAAACAGTGAATCGGGTTACTTTGTAAGCACCTTTATATATTTTTTGACATTATGCAGTTCTTCCATCCCATTGGTTTACCCCTTTTAACTTTCCCTCCCAATGTTACTGTATGTCCTTCAACATTCTGTTTCATATGGAAATATGTTCAAAATACTACTTTTTTTGTGACCGAACGAGAAAGGTTTAGCAAATCATCTTTTGAATGTAAAGTCTGGGCAAAATTTCACACAAGTCAAGACTTTACCTTCTCAGAGAGAAGGACATTATTTGCAGAAAGCTCTTTCAGTATGGCTTACTTTACTTTTTACTTACAGTTATAGAACTGGCATTGCCATGCCGAGACCTTTTTTTGTTCTGTATCAAACAGGAAAGAGGAAGTAATCAAGCTGTGTGGAGTTGGACGATGTTCCACGTCACGCTGGTTCCCCTCCTGATTAGCGACAGGGCGGAGAGAAAAACTGTGACTTAGCCAACAACCTACATACTGTGCGTAAGTATCGGTGTAGCTGCTTTGTCGTCATTTTCACCACACAACCATCATCAAGAAATCCTACTGAGACAAATTAACTTGAATATGTGATTAATTGGCATTAGATGGAGTGGTTTCAGCGTTGAATGGTAACCATAGCAACAAGTATCAATGGGTTTGGTCCCTAAGCAAAGTAAGTACTCATGGACTATGGGTGCTCATTACCTATCAATGGTATATTGTATCTAGGATGTATAGAATGATTTCACATACTGCAGTCTTAACATTTAGATTTTTGTCACACACCCACACAGATGCTTGTGTCTGTTCATGCATGTATGGGCAAGAGAGAACAATGTCTTGCTGTGTGTGTGCATGTGTGTACAGTGCCAGTAAAAGGCCAGGCCAATCGATCAGCAGGGGCTTAACAGCTTTAGTCAAAGAGCACATTTTGGCGTGCTGCTCTACGCTCTGTGGGCTTCCTGTGCAGCGGTTGTTCTATTGCTGAATTTGGACGCGCAGACTGAACCCTGGCGGACTAAGATTTTACGAAGTCTGATGGTGACCGGAGCGCTCATGGTGAATACATGAGTTCGCAGGGATTCAAGGCTGAATATTACAAACATGGCTTTGATGAAGGTCAAGAGTTTAAACAAGGATTCGTCTTTCCTCGGTGGCATTTGGATTCCTGAGTAAAATACAAAGTGAAAGTTAACACATTTTAGTAGAATAGTAATAAAAAGCTGCCAAAGGCAATATTATTAATATAATAGAATATAATTAATAGCAACTTTCCAGATATTCTGATTGTCAACTCGACAGACCAGCACCAGATGGAACATTATTAGCTCCTTGCCATTATCACTGGGAATTGAAGACCCTGTTCCGGACCTTAATCCAAAGACAAGAACAAGCCTCTGTCACCTGATGTCTTTTTCGATCCTATCAGCAGAGCAGTGAACTGTGAAGAATCTCACTAGTATAGTCTACTGGCAAGCAGACTCTCCACACAGAGCCCACACCAAGTATTCGCATGAGAGCCCTTGAAGACTAGATGAATTTTGGCAAAGGCCTGCCCTCTACAAAGCCCGCGAGTCAGCAAATCTGGGCAAGTGTGGACTTTTGGATTCAGCACGTCTTCTCTCTTTACCCCCTCGAGTTGTCTTACTGCATCTGAAGGCCGTAAGGAAACAAGAGGCCTGAGCAGAAATACTCAGCTCAAGAAAGTGACGTGCTTCTTACCCCAAATCCCAGCGTGATGAATGAATGGTGTTTAAGTGGATAAAATGTCCACATTTGTTGTCCAACAGTATACATAGTATAAACCATTAAAGACCCCCTCCAATGAAAATCAAGTTTTTAACCTTGTTAACACGTCCATATGGTGTTTTTCATATGCTACACGACATATCAGGAGTGAAATTGGCAGCCAATGCCATGGCTGAGCATTTCCGCTTTGAAACTGCAGTCGATCAAGGACAGTCTCAAAAACAGGGATTCAATCAGGCAGGATTTCCTACGTCACAAATCTAAGAAACCAATCATTTTAATTAAAGATAATTATATGCAGAGTCGACCTCCTCAGGTTTTCCCCCAACGACATTTGATTCCAATCTGCACAGAAGAGTAGCAACCCGTCAACCAGTAGCAACCAGTTGAAAAGCTGAGTCCGGTTTATTGCTGTTTAGCCAAGTTTCCATCAGGAGCAAAACACAACAGTTCCTCATGTGTCGATGAACGCTCAGTCTGATCAGATCCATGGCGATGTATGCTCGAATGAGATAAAACACTATGTACATAAAGAAAGATCTCACAAACCGTTTTAGTAGGGGCAGGAGAGTTAATTATTTGAGAAAGAAATACTTTCTTCTGCTAATGTGGATGCCCAAAATAAGAGAAAAAAAGCTACAGTACAATGTAAATAGCAACAAATAGCTTTTAAATCATCACCAGTAATTGTTTGCTTTTGAGAGTCAGGTAATTTGTTATCATCCCAGACCACATTTTTGGAGTCATTCGCTGAGTGTTGCAACGTGTGCATGTTCTTATCTTAACCTTGCTGTTAGACAGCTAATCAAACCACTTTACTCGTCAAATGGATCACCTAAAACTGAACACAATGGCTCTCGGCTCCGAGGGGAAGAGAGCTCTGTTTGGTCCCAGCCTTGCAGCTGGTTGTTTATGTTTCCAGCAGCTTTGATTAACGTGCTCCAGCCCACTTGGCGTCCCACATCACTGGAATACATTGACAGTAGAGAGGAGGAGGTGACGCTCCTCTGCACGCAGTCATCTCTGAGGATTGGGCCAACTGAAGAGAGAGATGGAGAAATATGTAATGTTCATTCAGTGGTCGGCTAAAAATAAACATGCCGGTTGCATCATGAGGTGCAAGTCAAAAGCAATGGCAACCTGACTACTTGTTACCAATCCATGTCCACTAACACCAATTCAACAGCTCTGTAAATGTTTATTTTTGGTATTCATTTTCATTTTAAAATGTTTTATCAGGGTATATTTTGCAGATAATTACATATGAGTCTTACAGTGAATGAATAGAAAACCTAAACAAGGAATTGGAACAGCTCTGACAGCTCAAATTTTCCGGTGCATCTTTTACAGATAAAAGGGGGGCAGTAAAAGGAGCCTTTTGCATGGCATGTCTTTAGTGAAAGATGAAAGATTAATAACTAATAATGAATGTTATTTACTGTAACAGTAATTACAGTAACAGTAATAACAAATGTATGTGCGTTTACAGGTTTTTACCACCACAAAAAACATCGGGTTTGCCATCTTGATACGTCACAATGAGAAAGCAGAATTAGATGGACAGGATGAGACAGACAAAGGCGTATTAGAGGAGACGTGAAAATGAAAAACAGGCCTGAGAACTGCACCTTTGGAAAAGCAAAAAGTCTCCTGAGAGCACTAAATCAGTCCGCGTAGATCAGCAGAAACCAGTGGAGTCATTACGTCAGGCCACAATGGGCCAGAGATGTTTCCATTTTGATTATTGTGATTGTAAAAGGAAACAGAAATTACAGGGTAAGTTACAGGGAAATCATTTCCCAGCACATTTCCTGTACATTTTCACAAGCTTTGAGCTGGTGTCACAGAAAGGAATCACTATGTTTCCCTCAGAACTAATGTGAAAATTGTAGAACACTGGTTTGTCTGTTGCCATACTGTAGACCACTTGAAAAATTGTGAACCTGTCCTTTAAGTTCAGCTTCTTTTTATATTTCTAGATATTTACATACATGCTCCTTTGTAGATCTGTCACACACTGCCGTCATTTAACAGGCTGAACATGTATTTCATTACTTAATTAACAAAGTTCAGTTCTACCACAGAGGGATTAAATACAGATACAAAAAGTGAGCTCTGTTGTTGACAACATCCTGCCCTCGGGGTGCATTTTCAGGACTGCAGAACCAACAGAAACCGCTTTCTGGACAGAAATGATTGTCACAATGATGGACACTTAATTTTTAAAGGGTGAGCAGTTCAGTATGACTTGCACCCTCGATACCACGCAGAAGCTCCAAGTCACCCCTCAGTGGCCCCACATGGAGATTACTCGGCTCTGCCCGTTGCTCATTCTCCTGCTCTTGCCGGACAGAAGGGGACATCTGGGATGACATTCTGAAGCAGATGCAAAGAGTCCATTACGGTTGTCCCCCCAGCTCTGCAGCCATATTTCCTCTGTCAGCGTAACCACAACAATGAGATTCTAAGGGAGGTGACCAAGAGCTTGGCCTCGTCTCCAGTGCAATCTGCTTTCAGGAAGGCAGAGCAGACGCTGTGGCGCAGGCAGTACGTGCTCACACACACACACAGAGCACCGTGCCATATGGCCACGCCACATAATGAGGGTCATTAATGTGTCGGTGGAACATGTGATTGACAGGCGGCGGGCGCGCTGAGTGGCAGGTCCATTCACAATCGAAAAAGATAGAGATGGCGGTGTCAGGGCCACGGAGGCAGAAGCACGCCGATGCTGTTTATGATCTGCCGGTGACAATGTCAAAGCTTTCACCTGCCATGACCGACCCATTCCTGGGTCTGGAAGAAATTGTTTGGATTTTTATGTAAAAGTTTAAGAAGCTTTCCTGTCCCCTTATGCAGGAATATTATTGGTGCCATTTTAGTCTTGTCTGTTCTGCTCGGTTTGAAGTACTGTCATGGCTCAATATGATTATATTAGGCCTTTTCCTTGGCAACGGAGAGAGAGTGCTTTCTTAAATGTGAAGGCATATACCTAGAAATAAAGCAGACTTTCAAGGGTCTTTGCCCTGTGCGCCAAAACTGTTAGGACTGAGAACAATCATGAAGATGAATGGCAAACTTTTAGCTTCAGCTTTTACTAATTAGTGTTCTCTGACAGCAGCGCATGCATTATAAAGAACTACTCTTACATTAGTAAACAGGTGGAGTTACACAGCGTGAATATATCGACTTTTTCAACCTCAAAGTGAAAGATTGAATAGTGTAAAAGCAGCTATAATAGGTCTAATAGTCTTTTGAGTGTCATTGTGTTTGTGCAGGTTATACTGTATGTTGCATCTGTGTCACTAAATATCTTTTTTTTGACATTGAACTGGAAAGTTTAAGTTGGACCCCATTCGTCGCCACAAAGGAAACAATTTCTCTGACTCAACAAGGACAAAAGAGCAATAACAATTCATAAGGTGGCTAAAATATCTTTGTCCACATGTTCAGTCAAGAGGAGAAAAAAGGTTTTGAGATTGGAGGTGTGAGGATGAATTTACTCGTCGAAAGTAGAGTTTCTCAAAAATTTAGAAGTGTGTTTGGGGTTTTTTTTGAGGCCTTGAGTAGAACGGGATGAACTGTAAAAACAAATCAAAACACACACGGCCATGTTCAACCTCCCTATTGATAAATCGAACTTTTGAATCATCAAATATGTTTGTCAGTGCTGACCAAAAGTTTGAGCTGCTGTTGTGAGAACTATTACTGCCTCGTTGCCAGTCCATTCCTTGGTCATGATCTGAAAAAAAAATGTATTACTTATTCTTACAGCACAGGTCATTTCCCTGGTTAAACCCCCAATATTAAAATGTCATTTCCAATATTAGATGCTTGTATTTCCTGCTTTCAGCATACCAAGCAGTAATAACATAGCTGCACTGCTTTTGCACAAACATTTAGCTTTGCTGTTTATTAGAACTGCAAATCAGTGTCTGGCCTCTCTACCTGAACTTATTAGGCGATATCTGTTATGACAAGTGGCAGGCTGATGTTTTAAAATGTTTACAGACACAGATAAATTATTATTTTAGGAAATATGTGGGAAAAACCAATGGATGCTTCAGTAATTATACACAGCCAAATGAATGTTTCTCCTTGTCCACTTGCAGGAAACCTGATAAAAACTGAAATAAAAAGCAGGGCAGAATTATTAGCAACAAATATTGGTCTGCATTTGGATTTTGTATTATTAGAGAGTTAGAGGTTTTTTTTTTTGTAGTTTCTTAATAATTTTCTAATAATTTCCTAAGAGGTTTACTTGAATGAGCTATGTAATCTGGTACTAATTAGAGAATATCGAATTATATGTGCAGAATATGACACCAGAAGGCTGTTATCACGTGCTTCTGCTGAGGGGGGAAAGTTTCTCTGTGTGATGGTCCAGTATGCAGCGCACATACAAGTCTTTTCCGTAGAGGAGACATCTTGTGACTGGCAGTAACATTTTTTAAATGACATTGGTATGACAATGATATTTGCATATTCATAGATTCTGGATTTTTCAGTGAGGGAGAAGGAGTAGATGCAAATTTTAACTAGGAAATTGAACTTCATTGTGGGAAAAAAAAAATGTGTCAGACACAGTGTATTATTCCAAGCAGAGTGTTTTTATGTCTTAAAACATGCCTGGAGGGAATTAAATCTCCATATATGTTCAGACAAAATTCCCATTTAGCATGTGCAGCAGACCTGCTGTGCACTGACAGAAAGAGTCAATTGAACACTGACACTACTTTGTCTATAATTAGTAACAAATTACACATTTCTTTCCAGGAAACTAAATTATTAGGAAATTACCGACCCGTAAAATGAAGCATTACGGGTTTTTTTCTCCAGATGATTGCTGCTGATGCACTTGGCATTTTAAGAATCACCTCTTTGAAAATCAGTGCAGTCCTGAAACTAAGCTACTCTTCAAAATGGCATTGCCCAGATTTTTTATTTCATGCCATGATTTTTTATACAACTACAACTTCACCGGTTGGTCACTTCATCAGTGGGGCCTGTTTTCAACTTTCTCAAAATTATTAGAATTCAAAGTAGAAGAACATTAAGACGCTAGAGGAAGTGAGCCTATTGAGGTGATTTTGATTGCAAGAGAATTGCAGGGCCGAGTAAGTTGTAAAGCCCTGGTCCCAGCATGGTGGTTCAAGGGCACATGACTGACATTTCCAAAGACCTCTAGAGCCACAGTCAGAGCCTAAAAGCTGCCGGAATTCCAGCCGTGTGAGCGGCCCCCTCAAACGCCCATCAATGCCGAGTCTGTGTGTGTTCCACCCACATTAGGGGTCTCCTGCTGTCAGGGAGACATTAACAAGGCAGGTTGTGCCCTGTCCTCTGCACTGAAACTCTCAGTTTTTCCTGTTGACTGTTTACTGAGTCCCCTCCCCTCCTCTTGCTGCCTAGAGACTCATACAGTGACCTATCCAAACACATATTTTCCAGTTGTGCAGTGAGTTCCATCATTGCTCTTTCTGCTGTAATCTTTAACAGTAAAAAAAAAAACCTCTACTGTTCTCTTTAAAATAATGTTTTTCCACCTTGTGACTCTAAATTTGAGGTCGTAAAATTGATTGGAAACTGTTTTCTCACACTCTGATTGGTCCCCAATGGTTACAATTCAACAGCGACCGTCATTTAAACATTTAGTAGAAGTGGAGCCGAAGATGCAGACCTCACCCCCGCAAAGTCAACCTGATGCCCAAAGTCTCTTTTGTTTTTCTCTCTTTGTCAGACAGCCTATGGGGAAATTAACTGATGAGCTCATGCTGGCAACAGGGTTGCTATAGAAACTTCACATATAAGACTTAGGCTGGAGTTTGTCACCGGAGAGAAAACAGGAGAGAGAGAGAGAGAGAGAGAAAGACAAAGACGTGGCTGTGTTGAATACTCACCAGAGAGGCATCAAAGGTGTCATTTGCATCACAACATTAATGTCATGTTTTATTGCTTCCCTTCCATACCGCATCCTCGCTGCAATTTCCCCCTCAAATCATCACATTCTGCCGTAGGCCTGCCTGGAATACCTGAGAGGAAGATTTTCTTTAGGTTGCAGTAGAGCGTGTCATAAATATGAAGGTACACACCATCATTTTTTTGTTATGAGATTAACAGCAGAATTGGACAATAAGTTATACTTATTACCCATCAGCAGAACATTCCTCGCTGTCAGTGTGCTTTTGTATATTTCAGATAATCACTTTAGAGATTGCCTGTTTTTTTTTTTGTTTTTTTGGGGGGGTGAGCTGTCCAACTGTGAGCAGTGTCAGGGTATACAACACTGTTGAAACAGTGTGTGCAAATCGATCAGATGCTCTGTTACTGGCCCCTAGTGGTTCATGTTAGAAATACGATTGCAGTATCATCAAGTGTGGACATACTGTATGTCACATTTGTCCAGTGCAGTAAGCTATGTACTGTAGAGTGCATAGAAAGGATTATATGTAATGATTTTAAGATGTGTAATTGTTATTTCTACTTATTCACAATCTCTTGAATGAAAGCTGTAGCAGTTATTGATACCTGTACAGCTAATGAGATATAAAGTTTGTTTCTGCTGGGAAATCAGAACAGTACAGCAGTTCTGCTATGTAATCAATGCATTAAAGTTTATGTTAAACTTTTTAATGCTGTTTATATTGCTGATTGCTGATGGTGCTGCTATGATTTAGCAAGACATGCTGTGTTTATTGCTCATGCCAGCAAAGCAAAAAAGACTTTCTGTAAGGACAGATTGTTCCTCTCCCCACCGCTTCTTTACAGACAGTAGCTTTCTCGTCAAATCTTTCATTAGTGTAATTGAAAACAAATGGATAACTCTGTCACATTTAATGGAGTGAGGAAAACAAATTCTTTAACAGCCTTCCTTTAAAGACATTACTTACATTCCTTTATAAAATCTATTTCCCCTTTAAGACCAGCTGAGAAAAGATGTACCTGTGAAGAAGCGAGATTAAAAGTGATTAAATGCTGAAATTCATTTATAGCCACAACAGTTGCGACGGCTCTGCCCGTGATTTATGACCGTCAAAGCCCATCCTAATTTTAGTCTGGGTGACACATGAGATGAGTGTCTGCACTAGTCAGGCTTCAGGTGCTGACAGGAGAGTTGCAGCGCCGTCTTTCACCTCTCACTCTTTCCTCCCACCACTCTTGATCCGTCTTGCTCCTCTTCGGCTCTTTGGTCTTTCTCTGTGACTTTTGGAGGAGAGGAGTGAACATTGTTATGCCGGGCTAGGATTGCACATCTCTATCAAATATCAGTGCCCCCTGGAAAAAGTGTGTTAGGGAAAAATAGAGAGAAAAAAAAAAAACTGTTTATTTTGAACATCCTTCTGCCCATCCTCATCTCCCCGTGCAAACACTGCCAGTGGGTACAAGGAAATGTGCACAGAGAGCGAGTGCATGCACACAGAAACACGAAATCAGACTTTCAAAGCCAGATGCTACCGATTTAAGACTCTCACGCAGACGCACTCTCCCCTGCTCCTTCTTCACATTGTAAACAAACACACCAAACTCTCTCCACCTCTTTTTGTAGTCAAAGCGCTGCCTTACTTGGATCCAAGCTGTCTCAGAATAAACCTAACCCGGAGTCGACTGGAGTTGGAATTGAGCGAGAGAGACACCGAAAGTTGGAATGTCACCTTCTGCTCCTCTCGACTGGCAGGGCCACAGAGAGTGCATTGCGGCACAGTGGGGGGCCCCTCTGAACCTTAGCCTTGGGACAGATGGCAGGTGTGGACCCTTGGACCTGCTAATGAGCGGGCTGTGCCAAGTGGTGTAGGACACAGGGACATAGGTTAGGTTGCTCCATCAGAGCCGTGATCTGCTATGTCAATGGCGTGAGGCCACGCCCAGCTGCCTAGCTGGTGGTGACATACTGTAGCTAACAGTGGGTTGTCGTCCAAAAAAACTTGCTGGCTGGGAGTCATTCAGAAAAAAAACCCCAAAACAAAACATGACACTTCTTACTGTTGTGGCCTAAAAATGCCAAACTGGACAGCACTGCAGATTGGCTGTCAGACAAACAGATACTGTATATACTCAAAAACCATCTATAAAACATCTATTAACTAGTGGTTTTGATGAGTTGATTTGCAGTATTTCATATTAAAATGTGCAAACATGCCCTATTTTGTAGAAATTGTATAAAAGTTAAAGGACAAGTTCACTTTTTTCAAGTCTGTCTTAAAACAACACCCAGATGTGTATATGTACACTGAAAGACCCTCCCTCCACTGCAGCTCAGCACGGAAAAACTATCTGGGGAATCACTAATAGTAAAATTCTTACTAAAAAGACTGTAAATTGGAGGCATCCTGCTGGCCTAGTGGCTCAGATGTATAACATATAACCCCAAAGTCCCTTGTTCGAATCTGGCTGGGGATCTTTGTTGCATATTATAACTCTCTCTCTCTCTCCATGATTCCTGCTGCATCTATACTGGCATGTATCAAATACATAAAAAACTCATCTTAAAAGCAAAAAAAAAAAAAAAGACTGTGGCTTTGGAAGATATCCACTTTATTCGAATAACTCAGACTTGCTGCAGCCTCATATTAGCTCAGACTAAAGTAGTGGTAGTGATCAATAATTCTTTCAATGAAGATATAGGAATAGCCCATCCAATACATCTTTTCCTTCAAGAAAAGCTTTATGCAATCCCTATGTGGACAGACTTATAGCTAATATATATATATTTTTAAAGTTTGGTGCAGAGCTATTCCCACCAGAAACTTCTACCTCTACTGTTATGGATACATGTACGAGTTTGCAACTTGGCAACACCAAACGCCACAGAGGGAATCTCTGCCAGGAAACACTTTCACACTTTAGACATCTGCATTTTACACCTTAGTGACAGTCTACTGGGCCTCCAAATTGGCCACTACAATAGATTCACACTTTGATTGGCTGCATGCAGTTATAGAAACACATGAGGTTACATCCAGTGTAATATTATCAGATTTCTTAATAACCTTAACTTTTAGCCTTGTAATTTGCAAATATGTGAAATTTATGTGGCTGTTTGTCAGTGTGCATATGTATATCCCTCAGATGGATGTGCAAATTTCTAATCTGCAATTCTGATTGGCAAATGATGTAAGAAGATGGGGTTGAATTTTGCTATTTCAGGTTCAGCCAGAGCCAAATGCTCTTTGTTTGCCTTCATTAGTGAAGCCTTTCATTTTCGCAGTGAAGCAAAAATCGTGATCTGCATTTATATCAGAAAAATGCTGCTGCCAAGCTCCTCACCAAGTCCCCCAAAAGGTCTCATGTAACACCAATCCTGATGTCTTTACACTGGTTTCCCATCAATTTCAGAATACAGCTCAATATCCTTGTGATCATATTTAAAGCCCTGCATGGTCAGACGAAAAAAAAAACCCAGGAAAGACCCTCTCTAGAGCCAGTGTTTGGTTTGTCCGTTCTGGGCTACTGTAGAAACATGATGGTGCAACATGGTGGGCTCTGTGGAAGAGGACTTGCTCCTCATATAGATATAAAGGACTCATTCTAAGGTAACAAAAACACAACAGTTCTTATTTTCAGGTGATTATACACTAATTAACTTAAGAATATTATATTCCATTTCTGCCTAGTCTGTTCTGCTAGATGCCACTAAATTGTACACATTGGACCTTTAAGATCTGTGGACACTGTGGACACTTTTAAAAAGCAGCTCAAGACCCATGTGTTTAGACTTGCTTTTGTTTCATTTGTTTTGTTTATTTCTGTTTTTGCCTTGTATGTCCGCATTTAATATCTGTTACATTGTTTTTGTTTGTTTTTACTGTGAAGCACTTTGTGACGCCTGCTCCTGAAAGGTGCTATATAAATAAACATTATTATTATATCGATCGTACCGCCGCTCTCAGATATAAAGCTTTTTTATCCGAGCTAACACTTTAGCTCGACTGTGAAGAATAGTGTGAAACTGCTGATATTGGTTGGATAGACAGGCTGCATCCTGGGAGCTCATTTGTAAAGAGTACAGGTGTAAGGAGAGAGAGAAGAGACAGGTAGGAACTTGTGATGGATGATGAGGATACACAGTGGACCAGTGACTGGAGAACATCAATAGTTAAAGCATCTATGATGTATTGCATTTTGTAGTTATGCAGCACTCAGTTGAAGTTCAAAGTAGTTTGGGGACTGCAGCAGCCCACACCCAGCACTTTGCTTTGTCATATTTAGGAGGATTGATGCTTTTGAAACGTTATTGTCATGCATAATCAGTCATCAGTCTGCTCACTGGAGGCTTTTTTGTTCCTCCAATCAAAGAGCTTTAAGGATGGTTTATTGACAGCACATGACGGTCCCTCACGCTGTAGCTAAGCCAAAGTCCCAGGTCCTGCCTATTTGATAAAGTTTGCCCTGTAGTGTGTGTGTGTGTGTGTGTGTGTGTGTGTGTGTGTGTTCCTAACCTTTACGTATCCCCTTAAGTTTTGCTCAGCATGCAAACTCCTCGGGCACCAATGCTCTGCTTTACCTACGCACACATTTCCAGACTGGAACTGCGCAGCTCAAACGTACAGTAGCAACCTACTGCTGTCGGCACCACAGGAGCACCCAACTGCCTTGCTCATGGGCACCTCAACAGCCAATCTCGAGGCAAGGAAGAACTCTGAATCCCTTCCCACATCCCTTGAATCTAAGCGCTGCTGTTATTCCCTCTTTGACCAACAAAGTTAGACAGAATTCAATACATTTTTTGTGCATTCTTGGATACTTGGAACATCCCTAAAGTTGGGATTTTAGGCAACACTGTGTGTGTTAACTGTGTGTGCTAATTTGTCTCAGAATATACACCAGTTAAAAGGGATGCATCATATTTATTTGTGATTACTTACAAGACTAAGTTTTGTCAAACTGCCCATTTTTCAAAACCATAACACAGTTAAATAAAATTATTAATTCTCTATCTAGTGTAGAATTTGAAATATAATGACTTTTGTGAGATAAATTGAGTCTAATACTAATATGTAATGACACGTTATGCAAAAAAGACCATCACTACTACTATAAACACCAGAGACATGTACTATATAGAAAAATAAGGCATGACACATCTATAATGAACAGACTGAGTGAATAATATTACAGGTTATTAGATTGGAATTTGTGAAGTACAGTGAATCAGTCACATTTGAGGTTCCCTCTTTGTGCCATAAGTCAGTCCTGCACAGTCCACGCAAATTGTACTCAGCCACAGACACACATGAAATAAATCAATTATGCCGTGATTAAAATGATTCTACAGCCATTCTGCGCCATCACAATTAAATTGAGAATGATACGCTCAGGTTAATATTCAACACAGAGGGGCTTTAATATACACTTGAGACTCACAAAAGACATTTTTGTCCAGACACTGTTCAGAGTCCTGAATAATCACTCCTACTTCTTTCCACCACAGAGGCTCATGGGAGAATAATAATTATTCTGTTGTACCACCTAGCTGGTTTTGATATGTATACTGCAGATTTATCAGCAGGAATCATATAAATGAGGTTTTCTGCGCATGTAAGACATCAGTAACATCAATATCCTTATGTGAAGCAAAGCAAAGGACAAAATAGGACCATTAATCTATGCTCTATAATACTTTCATATACTTTTATGTAATACTTTTTTTGTTTATTTTGGACTAATTTAAATTAGATGTATCTGGAACCACATAATTTTTCAGTCCATGCTTGTCACAGCGTGACATCATGAGGTTTGCCGCTGCATCATTGTTTCTGGGCAGCAAACAGCCCGTCTGTCTCTTCTGCAATGAAACAGTGCCATCTATGGAAATACTGTGTGTCAGGCCTGTATTTAATGCAGGCACACCTATAGGAGTCATCTTAAAGTTCATATCCTCTTTTGTGGAATTATTGAGGTGGATTTATACTGGGTGCAGTAATTTGTTTACAAAAGTATGCTGCTAGAGTTCAGTTTCTCTATATTTTTATCTGACCTGATTCAGATTTCCTCTTAGAAAGTCTTTTAAAGATAGAGTGAGAGAGAGAGAAAATGCTCCAAAAATTAGTCATGGATAAATCCGGGGCTTATGTGACTGTAAATATCCTTCTGACAGTTGGAGATGGCACTAATATGTCAGGGCTGGCTGCTGTCAATCATACTTAGAGGTTGCTGCAAAGGCTTGTCCCTTCAAAGCTACCTTGGGATTCATCCCAAATGTTCTGTTTTTTTTCCAGCATCTCTGCCGGTGAATTTTTAGGGTACATACAGTATTAGGGTATATTATATGTTTTATGGTGAATCTTGATGTGTGAGCTGAGTTTATATGTAACTTTTAGCAGATGTAATCCATTTTAAAACTAAAGGTGATACAAAGGGGTGGTTGTGAATTGTTTACCATTACTGGAGGCCTATACAGAGCATTTAAACTTGTATTTTTCACACTGGGAGCTTCATTGTTAAAGATAATAGGAAAACATAGGATTTTGTTGGCATGCTATTGGTCATGTCCAGGGTTTACATGTGGATTTTTTTCTTATTGAAAATATTCTCATACTGTAGCAGTTAATTGATACATCTTGTATTCTGAACTACTTAGTGAAGAGTAATAAAAAACAGTTTCTGGCTACGTCACAGGAGAGCTCTGCTGTAGAGAGATGAACATCTCTTACCAAAGTTGTTTTTTATTAGCTGTGCTATTAAAATGCTACGTCAGTCTGTTTGTCAGTCGGTCCATCGCTTTGGTCCTGATTGCAATATCTCAACAGCTACTGGATGGATTGCCATGACATTTGGCGATTTTAGCAAACATTAGCATGTTAACATGCCGAACTAAGATGGTGAACATGGTAACCATTACACCTGCTGATCATCATTATGCTAGCATTGTCGTTGTAATCCGGGTTATGCTAGAAAATAACTAGTTTGTATGACGTGTGGTCTGAGCTTGTTGGAAGGCAAATGTGTTTAATAGCCGTTCCGAAACAGCAACACTCGAAGGGGGAGTGAGGCCCTGCTTTCCTTCTCACCTGCACGCTGCTGGCCAATCGCTGCATGAAGTGGGTGTGAATGTCTGTCGGTTTCATGACAGAGTGGGTTTCTGAAGTTGTTCAACTATCCAACATGTATTAGCATGAACAACAGTCTTGGTAGCTTACAGTATAAATTGACATGCCAAGTTAACCAGCAAACAAAAGTCCTCATGTTGAATGGATATATGATACATTTTACCAGTTGCACATTTTTACAAGTGGTCAAATACTGGGACTTGTAAAAGTTTAAATTTGTTAGAGTCTTCATCCTCAATCCACTCTTCACCTTAGCCGGCTATCTTTACAGATACTTTTGTTCCTGGAAAGTTGCTCTGACTTTGGCCGAAGAAGACAGCCAGGTGGTAAGTATAGTCTGAGACAATCCCCAAGCAAGCAGATAACAATGAACTCATCTCTCTCCATTTCTGTCCTCTATTAAATGAGAAATGTATGGTCTCAACCTAGACTGAGTGTTCTGGGAATGAACCAGTGCCCGAGGATTCTGGGAGGCTAGGGGTTGTCTCTCTAGGGCCAAAAGCCTGTCAGTTTCCCTCCCAATCTTAGCCCTCAATTACTGAATCAAAGGCGAGAGGAAGACCAAATCCCATCCTGTGCCTGGTCCTCATCTCGCCCTGCTAGACCCGACAGGCTATCTCTCTCTGCTTGTTCACTCACTCTAACTCGAATGCACATGGAGCACAGCTCTTGGGAACCTTGCAAGTGAGCTGCTGGCCGTGCTCCAAAGAAGCTTCAAAGTTCATTGCTCTTTCTCGGCAGGAGTGCAGATGGGGTGAGTTCCCGGTATCTCCTTATCTCTTTTTCCCACACACTTCCTCACATGTTGCTTATTTCTAAACTGCTCCCACATGAATGTGTGCAGATGAGACATGTCAGTGACTCTTTCATCCAATCTAGCTTCCTGTCTTATGAAAAATGCACTTTTTATATTGTTATTTACTTTTTACAATTTTTGAGGCTTATATATCGCAAGTAGTGAGAGACTTATCTCAGTAGAAAAACTTCTGCAGTGACAGCTGGAATATGAATTTGACTGACATCACTTGACTGGTTTATGTGAAATGCACACCGGCTTTGAAAAAAGCCTCTTTTTTTTTTCCATTTTCCTCAGTTACAGCGTAGATTTAAGATGGATATTCTCCAGATGATTTCTGCTTGGGATGGAGGGATGGAGCGTGAATAAGCTCTAACTCTCATGAGAAAAAACTTCAGGAAAAATGGTCGCAGATGAAGTAATGCAATATGGTGTTTGGCAAATAAAAAAAATGTCATGTACATGCAAAAACATCCGACCTTACGTATCGATGAGTTATTGTCCTCCATTATGTTCCTATAAGATTCCTAAGAGTCAAGAAACAACACACTTATATTTAAGTCCACATAAAATATCACCAGTATAATGGAGGTGAACCAAAATATGATTCAATTTTCTTTTGTTTTCAAATTCTATATACTTAAAGAGAAGCCTCCAGGAAGTCACTGTGCCCAGCCACAAGACCCTAAGTTGTGGTTTTTACACTTTTTTTTATACGAATTAAAGAAACGAGATACAATTGTTCACTAGTGAGCACTAGTGAGCGTCATCATGCTAAGCTAAGCTAACTGACAGCTGACAGTAGCTTCCTATCTCACAGGCATACATGGCAGTGGTATCAATCATCTAACTCTTACTGAATATAAGCATATTTCCCAAAATGTGTAACTATTCACTTGACATGTTTTGAACTCCTCAAGAGGCAACACTGTAGGAGTAACCACATTAAATTATGTTGCTCCACTTTTCTTTTCTTTGATTGTCTGTTTTGAAGCCCACCTGATTCAAAACGCCTTGACTTCACAATGACTGCTGTTGATGAGCCTCAGGGCTCCTCCTGCAACAAATAGATTTTTAATAGACATCTCTAGCTTTCATTACTCAAGGCAACGACTGTGTACAGACTGACTTGCTTTTGCAGGCCTCTAACAAGCTGCCTAGCAGCACTGTGGAGAAAAGCTGCTGCTTAAGTGAGAACAATTGATATTTAAGTTAACAACATGCTGAGTGAGGGAAGCAGGAGAGGTGTTGAATTGTGATCTGAGCCAAAAGGAGAACGATTAGTTCTTCACTGCCATTATTCAGTGCCTTTATGTGGTGATGTTAGTTGTTTTAAAAGGAAATTACTTGATACTGTTGAATGTAAATATTTTGTCACAATGTACTATATGTTTTCTGCCTCTATAATTATTTTTTAATGGCATATCCGTGTTGTTTCCAGCCGTTTGGTCTTTTTAATGCAACATCAGGTCCTTAGTCATCCCTGTAAATGCAAGCAAACAGACTTATTAAAGGTGCAATTGTGGAGTTGTTTTCCCTTGTTGTCATTGGCGTGGACACGAATATGTTATTTTCTGAACTGCTGATGTATTAACAATGACGCTCAGGACAAGTATCCAACCTGTTTCACAAGGTTTTTTTTTTTAAACAAGACTTGTGAGTGGTAGATACATTGTTTCGCAATAAAAGAAGCACTTTTAAAATGTGGAGAGGAGTAGTAATTAAGACAAAATGTTTTCCATTAGTTATAATTTTATAAAAAAACGGATACACGAGTTAAATTTAATCGGTGACAACTGTCAGCCTGCTGCACAAAGCTGTGTAAGGATAATTGAAAGTTATGAAGGAAGCTGCACTGAAAGCACAGTGTGGACAGTGTGGACAGCCATATAATGGTCTGAATTAAGACCTCTGCCCGCAGTGGTTTTATACTCTATTCTTTTAACTTTACTTTGTGGAACTGCTGTGAAAATGCCTCTCCGAGCTCCTCAGTGTTGAACCATTATCTGTATAGCTACATCTTTGGACAAGTGAGACAATATTATGGCGCCTCAATGTGAATAGGCTCTCAAGAGACTCAATCTGAGTGGTCTCTTAGATATAGGAGGCATCTTTAAGGAGGCTCAGACGTGGCTTTGGTTTGATTTCTCTGCCACTTTACGTGGAGCGATATAACAAGTTGACTGGATCACTGTACAGTAAGTGGCTTGCCTTTAAAATTACAAGTTCATGACCGTTGCTACTACAATTTCACAACATTATATTTGAAGATAATTTTCTGATGCATTATAAGCTAACAATGACCCTTTTGTCCACTGCTGTACAACCTTTTACAGATTTCCCAAGAGGAACGCATGAACGCAGCTGTGAAGGGTATGAGCACATAAGTACATTGGAACAAGCAGGGTGTTATATATTATATGGAAAAACTATTCTGCATAGGATGAATGAGTCAAGTCGAGTCAGTTTTATATATATAGCACCAAATCACAACAGAAGTTATCTCGGGGCACAAAAGGAAGGAAAAACTCCCCTTTAACAGGAAGAAACTTTGAGCAGAACTGGGCTATACTGGGCGGCCATCTGCCTGTATGTATGGAAAAGCTATTCTGAAATGTCTCTATTGAGTATTATACCCACAATACCAAACAATATGCATAATTCCATCTTTCTATTAATATTTGGCCTATCTTACCATGAATACGACTACTCACCTATAATTTCTCAACATACTTATTCCTCACAGTGGTTAAATAAGTAGGGTTTTTAATATTCAGGGGGGAATACTGTAACTGCCTTAAGCCTCAGTTGGAGGCTAAACCTTAATCTCTTGGTGTGTTACAAGTGAATTGTGCACAGCTGTACTCTATCTAACTCAGTTGGCACAGAAGTTGTTACTCAACATTAAAAGAATCCAGCTGTGTTGATGTTTCCGGGACAGGTGTTGATTGGAGAGTTGTCTATTCGCAGAAAGATTTTATATGGCTTTATAAGAAAGGCGTTTAAAAGTACCAGAAGTGCCGAAAATGAAATCTTGATGGGTGTGTGTTTAAGAAAGCACTAGAATAGTGTTGATTTGTATGCTGCAAGTTAAATTAACAGTTGTTGTTTTTTTTTCCTTTGAAAATCATAATTGGCTTGAAAGGCTTGTTTGAAAATGTCACATTGTTGTCACTGCAATGCAATGAACACGTCTGGATTAGTTTATGTAATTATGTAACACTCAGACTATTGTTTTTTTTTATTCAGAAGTGGCATTATTGTGCACATGCTATGCATTTAGATATAAACTAGACCAATAATAATTAAACATAACATAAAACATATGGTGGCCTTAAAAAAATGTAGCCCCATAAAACTATGTAAATAGACACATACACTACAGTAGAGTGTAACCTTTAAGACCTTTGTTCTTTGTTTCCTCTGAGGTGAGTCATTCTCATAAGCTCCTCTAGCTTTTTAATCTCACTTTCACTAATTGAAATGTCCCCCTCTTTCTGGGATTCATCATTTTACATACATTATGCAACTACTGTAAACAAATGAGAACAATAGCAAAAAAAAAAAAAAAAAAATTAGCCAAACATCCTCAATGGCAACAAAACCTTGATGTGGAGTCAACAGAAACGCTTGCTCTTTTGAAGACAAAGTGAGAATGATAAAACAATGATTTCTATGAGCATCCTCTAATGTAAGAATACAATGATGTGCTGTTGTGAGCAGTATTGTATGGTCTCAGAATTTACACAGACACATCCACAGTGTGCTTGTTTTTCTGATCCTTTCCATGGCTCCCAATTGCAATGTCCCCTTCAACAGCGCCAGCTCCATCATTGCCCTTTTAACGAGGTGATATCCAGACACATGGGAGCAGATGTTGCAAAGAAAACACACTGTGATGTGATTGTGATCGATGCGCGCCTCCCACCATATCCACTGCATAATTTGGCGGATGGCATCCGGATAACAACCTGCATTATGTGGAGACAGCTGTCGCCATGGCGCCCGGGCAGTCATCGTATTGGCTCCCGCCTTATTTCAGGCAGAGGCGGGGAAGCCAATTAGTGTTATTTACAGCTTGCTTGTGTCGTCACCACCTTGAAACCTGTGTCTCACTCCAGCTAAAGAAAATGCATGGCTACCTGGGTGGTAATAGGGCAGGCTGAAGAGAGCAGCAGAGCTGTTTATTGGTGAGATTAGATGTAATTCTGCTCCAGACGGGAGATCATTTAAAGTTAACGCGAGCTTGTCCTTAAAGTTAAGTTCATGAACTTTTGTAGGGGATCTAAGGATTGTGTTGCTTTCCACATAAAGCCCTGCGATATTATAATGGACTGCCTGAATATGAGATGTATAAATCTTATAGGCTGAAAGACAATGTCTGTTGTAATTGAAAAAAATATACCTTTTTGATGTATCTTCAGTCTCGGGTGTAGTGTTTTGTGATTATATCAGATGACATCATATGTTTTTGGGAACAATTTAGAGCTTTTCATTGAATTTTATCTGCAGAATAACATCTGAGTGTCATATTTCACTGTTAATGCATGTTTTCATGGGTCGTGCATTAAAGCACATTGTCATATGTCCTTTTGTTGGAATTATTATTAGTGTAAGGTGTACAGACATGAATTACCTACAGGTATGTGTTGCAATTATGCTAATTTGCTCTTTTGAAATAAACATAAATTACCAATGTGGATGGTGCCGTCTGACTTTATATATGAAAGAAAAAAACCTTGAATGATGTAGATGAGCTGAGGCAGTAGGTTTGAAGGTTTTGCGGTAATGAATCCGATACACAGCCAGATGCAAACTGGGAGATGGCAAGACCCGTGTGAAATACAGGAAGAGGACTTGTGATTGACTGTCACTAGTAATCCGAGCAAGCTTTCAAGCTTTGAAGTGTAAAATGATGATGGGATACAGTTTGAATGTATTTGCACTTCCATCAACAGCTTGAGAGGTCACAGGAACTGCACTTCTCACTATGAAGGAACGGTTCAGTCAAAATACAGACAGTTGTGCAGCTGTAAGATTCACAGAGTATTATATAGCATCAGACAGTCTTTGTGGCTGTGCCTGAAAGGAGGGTTGGTAGATTGAATGTGAGAGCTATCAGGCTACACTCACCTACAATGCTTTGATATGCTTATAGTTTACACCTGCAAGGCTCATTAATTATTAAATTATGAAATTAAGGCTAATTTCATGTTCAAATCATTATGAGTTTATTAGTTTTGGACTTACAGGATACTAAAACCTATGTCTTAAAGGGGGGTGCCGTCAATTTTAAAAGATGTCTTACATGTGAGGCAGAAGATGGGCTTCCAAAAATAAAAAAAAGAACAACACCCGCCATCAAAATATGCATTACAAAGTTAATTATTGTTGATGTGAGGAGGCACATTACCTGCACCTTGTGAGCAGGACTCAGGAGTCCTCTGGACTACCTCTAACTTCTCTGAGACTTAGGAACGACTTTTAGTGTTAAAATACTAATCAATTTAATTTCATTAACTAATTAATTTCCATTTAATTTGATATAATTAATGTAATTTAGTGCCATTAATTAAAATTAAATTGATTACATGGTTTTATTTTCTTCATTGAATCTAATCTAATGTAATTTAGTTTCATTATGTAATTATTTGATTTATTCAAGTCAAGTCAATTTTATCTGTATAGCACCTTTCATACACAATGGCAGTTCAAGGTGCTTAACTTCAGCATGAAAGCAATTTATCAACATGATCAAATCGTTTTAAAGCAAAGTTTAAAAATACAGAAATACAACAACCAAAACTGAAAACCAAATCAGACACACAAACACACAAGCAGAAGAAGCCACACACATTCAGAGAAGAAATTGGCTGAGAAAACAGAAAGGTTTTGAGTTTTCTTCTAAATGTGGAAACAGTAGTGGCTAATTTCAATAATGTAATTTTATTTTATCTAATTTTGTTATTTCACTTTATTTAATATTTTTTCATTTTATTTTAATTTGATTATTTAATTTGAATTAAATTGAAAAAATCTTTAGTAATATGTCCCTCTTTTCTTTTCTTTTCTGTTTTCATAAAAGTTCAATCTGAAATGTAGTTATAAACTGCTCCAGTGTCCTGCAGCATATTGCTGACAGCGAGGGGGCAGCATTACGCCTCGCAGCATACAGCCTGCCGAAAATCTATTAGAAGAAGAAGTTGTCGCCTGCTAATGACATAATTTACCCGCGACGTTCAATTTTAGCAAGTGAGCTAACGAGTGAACCGCTTCTTTCATTTAAAAATGCTCAAAAAGAAGCCAAGTAGCACTGAAAAGAAAAGGAAACACTCACAATCGGAAGAACGGCACGACACTAGTAAACGCAGAAGCACCGAATCCAACTTGGAGGTGAGACAAACAAACGAGTGTCCAGCTGGTCTTGTTTTGTTTATACATGTTCAGTTGATCTTCTGTAACTGCAGCAGCGATATTATAAACTCAGAAGTCGACTTCTCCAAACAAGGACGTTTGGATATTATTGCTTAACGGTAAACAAGCTGTGACGACAAATTAATCTTGAAGGACATTTTAGCTTTTGTTTGTTGCTGTTCATTCGCTCTTTTGTAGCACCCGTGTTTCGGTTTAACGTGTGACCGTGTTAACTGGTGACTCTCGGCTTCGAGTTGTCTTACAACAAGAAGCGTTCAACTTAAAGTTACTTTTTATGAGGGAAAAGCATAGATTAGCAGAACAGCAAGCGTCTTATAAGCGTTTTGTTTCCTACATTATAAGAAATGTTACGACAGGTGAATGCTTTCTTCGAGTCACCAGTTAACACGGTCACTCGTTAAACCGAAACACCGGAACGCTGACGTTTCAACGTTTTGCTATAGCAGTGTTCCATTTTAATGTTCTATTGTGTGTGTGTGTGCGCGCGTGTGCGCGTGCGTGCGTGCCACTGTCAGTGCAGAAAACAAACTCCAGCTTGGTCATTTGTTATCCAAAAAGGTGTAACGTTAGATATTATTGCTGAAGTGATACTGTAGCACAAATAGATAATGTAGTTTGTCTAAATTCAGGCTTTGGTCCAGTTATCATTTATATTAGGTTGGCTGTTTTTTGTTTTGTTTTTAGTGTTTAGCTGCGTGCATTACTGGTACCATTAAATTACAATCAATTGACGACTCTATTTCTGCTAAGTCTGAAATGAAGGCTAATTTAAATTCATTTACACTCGGTTGCCACTTCATAAAGTACATCTAGCTAAAACTAATGCGGTTCAATAAAAACAGCCCTGCAAGAAATCCTATCCGCATGAATGTATAATGTAACAATGTAATATATGTTGAATTGCATTGTCTTATACTGAGAGGTTTCTACATTTAGTTTTCTCCATTTATATAATTGAGAGTCGACTAAATATTAGAGACACCGATCAGTTTTTTGACATAGAACACAAGTCTACATACACATCAACAAACTGCAGAATCTTTAAGTCCAAGCTTAATGCCAACAGTGTTCAAAACCTTCAAAGCCGTTACATTGATCAGTACAATTAACACTTTTTCAAGTCCTCCTGATACTGTATCTCAGTAACATATTGGTTTCCTAAAGCAGGACTCCAAGGATGAGCTCGCTGACCCAGAGCTGGACAGGATTGGCAGTGACATTGAGGAAGGGGGACTGGACCTCAGCCTGCCATTCCAGCCCATCACTGCTTATGTCGCTGACAAGCGGGAGATGCTGGAGCAGTGTTTCCGTGTGCTGGGGGAGCGGAAGCTGCGGAAGATGCTGCCTGATGAACTCAAGGTGACGTTTAAGCATGTGGACTCAGTATTATATACAGTAGCTGTGAACTCGGCTTCTCAGTATGAAAGAAAATAAGACTGAATGTAAATGTCAGTTTTGAATAACATTATCTCAGAGTGGTATGAAAGTTGCCTTAAACACAAACATTTTTCAGTTATAAAAAAATGATGTAAACAGGCTGGCATTGTTCGTCTCTTCTTAATCACATTTTCCTGTGCAGGACTGTAGTATAGAGGAAATCAGAAAGCTGTGTTGGGAGCAACTGGAGCAGATCTCAGAGAAAAATATTATGCATATCCTAGCAGGTAAGACTTATTTCCACACCTACTATCTCGACTTTGTGTGCTTGAACGATCGAGTATCAGTTCAAACTGTTGTTTATTGTGTCCAGGGGAAGAACTGACATCTGGAAATTGCGATGGAAACACAGAGACCTCAGAAAGCCAGTGAGTGAACAGTTTGCTAACTTAGTGCAGTTTCAGAGTTAAGTAGACTGTGTTCTTTTCCTTTTTCATACTTTTATATGTTTATTTCATTTTTCCCCCTAATCAAGGCAGGACAATAATGTGGACTCTACATCTTGCCTCAAAGAAACTGCAAAAACTGAGGACCCAAAGCAAGGTAATTAATATGTAATGCGCAAAAAGCATCCCCCAGGCATTCAATCAAAGACTTCAAAGACAGAAAAAGCTATAAAAGAAGCGTTTTACATTTAAAATGTCTGTAATTTTCTTTACAGAGGGCGGCGGCTCAGGCGAGGAGAGCGATGTTCTAAGCATAAATGCAGACACCTACGATAGTGACATAGAGGGACCCAAAGAGGAGCAGGCTGTTAAAGCTGAGGTCGGGGCAGTAAAAGTAGAGGACAGCAGTGGGGTAAGCACAGGCCAGCCAGCTGTAAACCCTGACCCAGCAAATCCAGAGCTTCCCACAGACTCTAAACCAACAGAAGCAAAGAAAGACATCCAAAGCGACATAGACAAAAGTGTCAGTGAGATTTTAGCGTTCTCCTCCACTTCAAGCAAAGAGGAAGCAAAAGAACAGAGCGCACCACTGCTGTCTGCATCCGTCAGTTCACCTGTTCAAGGTGGGCCTGTTTCAAGTTGTGCACCGGCAGTATGTCAGCCGTCAATTCAGCAACTGGAGCTTCTGGAGTTGGAAATGAGGGCCAGGGCCATCAAGGCTCTGATGAAAGCAAGTGATGGGAAAAAGCCCCCTGCTACAAAAAACTTTTAACATGTTTTTATTATTTTTACATGGTTTAATGGGTTTTACACACTGTATACAAGTCAAGTTACAGATGAAAGACTTAGTTTGTGGTTGATATTCTCTTTATAAAGCCTGATTTATTGTTCTCTGGATGTACCATTCACAACATGTTGTGTTATTACTCCATATTGGAATGTTGTAAATATTTACTGCTAAATTAAACAAATCGAGGCCTGCCCTACATCAACTGAATGCATGTCTTCTGGGATGGATGAGCACAATGGTCATAGCACATGTATTTTATTCTCCGGTCACTAGATGGCAGTGTTACTCTGCCATAATATATCCACGGTAATGTGTCTAATCTGAGAAGAGGGGAGGAAGAGATGCTTTATTTGTTCGCATTACAGTCAAAATGGTCATGAGCAGCATGAAAGTCAAGTTTTCTGTGCAGTGATGTAATTTAGTAATGTGGTTAGGGCAAAAATTGGATCTGCGATGGTAGAGGTTCTCCCAGAGTCAGTGTTACAGCTCCCTGCAAACGATATTACGTCTACAGACAAAGATTTACAAGCCAAAGTAGGTGGCAGCAGTGTCGTACTGCCATTCAGAGACACTTGCAGTATTTCTTCAGTCGGCACATGTGAGTTTGTCGTATACATAGTAGAGCTGCAACAATTAGTCAACCAAAAGAAAAAGAATCAACTATTTTGATAATCGAATAATGATGTAACTAATTTTTCAAGCACCAAACATTTTATGGTTCTTGATTCTCAAATGTTATTAATTGCTTTTCTTAGTCTTATATTATTGTAAATTGAATATGTAGAGGGTTTTGGACTGTTTATCAGACAACAAAAAGACCTTTGTCCTCTGGGATACTGTGATGGACATTTTTAACTCTTTTCTGATGTTTTATAGACCAAACTATGAATTAATTAATCAATAAAATAGCATCATGTTAGTTGATAATGAAGATAATTGTTAGTTGCAGCCTAAATGCGTAGTATTAGTACCACTGTGTACTGCCATTGCTTTCACAGTTGCACCTTCTCAATGTTTAATCTGGTTTCGGACACCGGTGGAAAATGGATACCTTGGCAAAGGAACAAAAAAAAAAAAAATCTTTCCCAAAATGCAGAAAACCCCCAAAAAGAAATAAATCTGAGATAATTAGACCAACTGTCCTCACCTATACATCAATGTAAATAACCTGCCAGTTTTATCCACCAGAGTAACTTTAAAATTAATTTTTGCTTCCTGTACCTCTATAGTGACTAGAATTAATAACATCCTCTTGCGTAATACTGTAGTTTTTTTTTTTTTTTTTACTGTAATTTACTGCTTTGTTCCAGTATAAACTGTAAGGTTGCGGTGTGTGTGCAATTACATGCAGATGCAGAGCAAAACAGCTCTCTACCCCACAACCTCAAAGGAGACAATGAAAAGTACGATAAGGCGCCAGTTGCCTCCTGGGTATTTGCATTTAAAAGGGTTATTTCATGGGAGGAATGAGGGTGGGAGGGTTAAATGCGTCATTCTCTGTGCATTTATGTGCAGGTATCTTTGTACTCATTGATGAGCTCAAGAGAAAGATGTCCACTTTAGTAAAAAAAAAAAAAAGGGATACAAAGATTCTGAGTGCTGGCGGTGTCTTTGACTGGTGAGTATTTATCGGTGTAATTTTACTGCTATTAGAATGCCAGTTATGATTTGGTGTGAGCAGATAAATGGCTTTTTAAGCAGACCTCAAAATGGGTAGGCTGAAAAATGGATTGATGGAGGTGAGACGATACTGTTTTGTTGAGAGAGTACTTTCCGAATTCAAATTACCCAATGAACCATGTTAAAATATTAAGATATGATACTTGCTATTATGAAGGTCAAAAAACAAGATTATCTTAAAAAAAAAAAAGTGCTCACTACTTCATCTAGCTGCTTAATGGCCACACCTGTCATTTACCTCATTGTAACCTAGCCTTTGGATAGTGATGTTAATTAGAGATGTTAAAAAAAAATACTGTTTTCAAAAACTTTTCTCTCTCAACTTTATATTCAACTTGTACTGCATAACAATCTCTTGAAGCTTCAGGGTTCAGAAACAATGAATATCTGCCTTTTATTAAAACTCACACCAGGTACTTTAGTACATCATGTTCTGGAAGACTTTATATGCGCCACACTGAGTGCTGTAGGATGTAGCGAGTTGGATGAAGGCTTTCGGCTTGGTAGACTTTATATTCTGTTAAATACTTCATGGGTGTCAAAAAATACAGGTTCTCTACAAACCTGTAGCCCCCCATCATCAGACTTATCCATCATACTTCTACTGTTGTATTGCAAAGTCAAGTTTCGAAGAGGGACTAGGAAATATGTAACACTTTATAGCGGGGCTTGTTGTGAAATCCAGTTTAAATGAATGAAATGATAAATATCACTCTTATTGCATTACAGGTTCTGATGTTCAGTTTTGTTGTGTGTGTATATATATAGACTCCTGTGTTAAATGTTTGGGGAGTTGAAATGTCATTTTCATGTGATTGGTAGACATGGTAACTGTGACATTGGCCCCAAAGGACAAAACACATACAATAGTGGAAACACTGGGAAGGAATAAGCTCCAAGTCAAGACTTTCTGTAAATACCCAAACAAATACAAAAAGCAAAAGCACAAACATTAACAGAAAGACACACAAAGCTGCAAATATCAAAAACACTAGTAGAAATTTGAAGCAAAAAAGACACTTGGGGGGAGGAGAGCTACAGTATGAACCCTTTTTGGCAACTCTAGCTGTGTGACTTTAGGGACGGGGATGTCAGTTCGGCTTCATCTTGGGTCCAAACACTTAAAGCCAGAATAAAATATTTTGCTGGTTACTAAGAGGATTACTGTTAAGTACAATGCAGACATGAATGGTCCTCACTGGATGAATGACTTTTCAACCAGTGCCACCAACAAGTAGTTGTATTTGTCCAACATTAAGGTTTAAAGATACAGTACCATAACAACTGATGACCCAATTCTCATCAGCCTCAGAGAGTACTTGATATGCTAACATGCCAAACATTACATGCTAAGTGTTTTCATGTTAACATGCTAACTTTAATGTTTTGAATTACATGCCGATGGTTGTTAGCACGTTGATGCAAGGAAAAGCTCAAAGTACAGTTTCACCTAAGGGCACCCTGAGCCTGACAAGCACACTGAGGCTGACAGAGATCAGCTATCCTGATAAAGTGAAACTTTTAGCTGAGATTAAGACACTAAAATGGCCACTGCACAAAGGATAAACCTTCTGATTTACAGTAGGTGACCTCATAGCCTTTTGCACCACCTTCAGGGCACACTGAACATATAATGTTCCACTAGTGCTGATAAACAAAGAATCTCTCTTTTCTTAATCAACCTAACAATTTTGCTGTCTCGTGTGCAATTAGCTTTACAGCCTTGACCATTGGGAAAACATCACCTTTTTTGCTGTTGCAGTCACAAACAGGTCTATCACTACTCTCTCCTGTTTTTTTCTGTAGCTGCACATTTTTGTTTGGGTATTGATATTTACAGATGGGTGACAAATTAAAGGAAAAACCAACATAAAGTGCTCCTGGAACAGCTTCAATGCACCTTGGCATTGATTCTACAAGTCTCTGAACTCTACTGGAGGGATGAACACCGTTCTTCCAAAAGATATTCCTTCATTTGGTGTTTTGATAATGGTGGTGGAGAGCTGTGTCTAACACGTCGGTCCAAAATCTCCCATAGGTGTTCGATTGGGTTGAGATCAGGTGACTGTGAAGGCCACAGCATATGATTCACATCATTTTCATACTCATCAAATCATTCAGTGACCCCTCGTGGAAGGGGGCATTGTCATCCTGGAAGAGACCACTCCCATCAGGATAGAAATGCTTCATCACAGGATAAAGGTGATCACTCAGAACAACTTTGTATTGATTTGCAGTGACACACAGCATAACAGAGCCACTGGATCCCTTCACTGTAGGGGTCAAGCATTCAGGCCTGCACTGGTTTTTCCTTTAATTTGTCACCTGTCTGTAAAATATTTCTTGATTTGGAGAACCTTTTCCTTCTTTTGTACTTTCTCTCTTGTATATTTTTTGTAGTGTTGCAGCAATTAGGGTGCATTTCTCTTAATGTGTGTGTTTTCACTGTGTTTTGTCCTCTGTGGCCACTGGAAAGTATGGTAGAAGTAGCAGTAGACACACTACTATGTAAAAAAGGTAACTTGCCAGTCTAATACAAGCCTCTAGATGTTACTGTGGTACCGCAGGGAAACACCATAGGGGCAAAAAGGTATTTGAAAACGTAGATGTAATTTTAAAAGAACACATCCTGTTTGCATAAATAAAGTGATTCTCTTCAAATTTCCTCTGTGGCGTCTCTGTTCTTTTCTCCAGCAAGAAATTAAATTGAACTAACAGCTCATGCTGACAGGCAATAAATAGCTTAGCACCTCTGTATGACTAAATGAATTGATTTCCCCAAGCAATGACTCATCGGACACATTTCATTTTCTTCAAGTTTCAGACAGCGTTTTTCTTATCAAGGTAAAAGAAGAGATATTCAGTATTAGACGTACTTTGTTTTGATTAAATATCCAGTTCTGTGACTGTGCTAATTTCTGTTGCATTGGCAATAATCACAATAGCCATCTTAAAGACTGTAGACAATGTAAGCTACGTGTTCATTATATTTAAATGTAGAGCTATAGTGGCTAGATAGCATAACTTGTTCCTGTATCTGTGTTCATTTCTGGCCGTAATGTTTTAGATTTCCTGGACCAGATGTAGTATATAATTTCAGTGGTGGCTCACTGTAGGCATATTGGTCCTGGAATAATGGATCCTTCTGTTCCTTGTTGAATCGTCCATCAGTGAATGGAAAAGAATGACAATTATTGTAGTTTCATCACAGGTGTGCTGCACATCTGTTCACCATTCACTTCATTTGCAGGCATAAATGCTTGGCTTTTTTCCTCAAAGAGGCATCATCCTGGCAGAACCCCTTTTTTGAAAAATGTGTAGTGGGTTATTGTAAGTTTGGTGCCATTTGAAAGAGAAGAGCTCCCTTTTTTTTAGTCACACTCCAAAATCCCTGAAAGAGATTTGAACATTTGATATTCCACTCCAGTATAGTATCTGCATTTTGAGAAAATTCTTCCCCTCCGCTGACTCCTCTGACATCTGACTTTCAGATTCCATGCATGCTCTCTTCACATGGGTCCCCCTCCCCACCCCACTCCACATCACCCACTCAACTTCGGGGTCTGCATTCAAAATGGTGCATTAATACCATCAAACAACCATTGAAATTCTGGCGAGGCGACCAGCAAGCCAATAAAACAAAATGCTTTTGAAGGATATCGAGAGGCATCAGGCAGGATGGATGACCTTGCACAATCAAATCAGCATAATCAAATGAAATATCACAATATTACATCAAAGCCAACTCCCACCGCGACAGCAACTGCAACATGATCAACAAGCTCAATCCTAGGGGTATCAGTGCTTTTTCACAGAAATATTGTGGTTGATGGTCTGAAGTGTAGATATTTTACAACTAATGGAGTAGGCTTAGTGAAAATCTGTAATATTGTGTGGCTTTTAAATGTTCATGTAGTCTATGGTTAATCTCTAATCAGTAAACATGAATGATTCCTGCTGAAATGAGTATGAGTATGCAGACTGCAACCCTAATCTATAATGTTTGGCAAATATTTAGCACTCCTTTGAGGATTAAGGTTGATAGCATCCAAAATAATTATGTGAGGATCAGAATATTTTATTTCCTACATCAATAACGCAAAACGCTCAGAAGCTCATTTGAGCATAATAACTCTAAAAAGGGAGCTTTCATCTCAAATGAAATATGCATTTTTTGAAAACTTCTTTCACCACTCACATTGGAGATAAAACTTAAGGCAATATTACTGACGTACTAACTTACTTAAGCGACAATTGCATGTTGTGTTTGATAACACAAAATAAGAATGTATTTGTATATATGCTCGTGCCATAAATGATCTAAAATTGACTGGGATCACACGCAAGGAGTTTTATTTAAACACAAAACTGCACAAAAATGTTTGCAGACAGGCACAAGATTTCTACATTATCACATCTTTGGGGAGTTAGCCAAGGTTGTCCTGTGACACCATCTTTTCTAAGTAGAATCTTACTGAGTTTGAATGTGTCGAAATACTGTACTGTTAGACTGGCATCACCAGACCTACACATTATTAACAAACTTCAATATACTGTAGTGGAGCTGACACTGATCCTAACTTACTATGGCAGAGAATATAAAGGTTTTTAAAGACCTAGAAATGAGAAAAAAAAAGCCATTCCATATTCAGTTTCTTTAAAGTAATCACACTTTCTGTGAAGCTAAGCTTTAAACAGCTGCATGCTTATAGTCCCAGCTGTCCTATGAACAGCAATGGACCACCAAAGCGTCCTCAAGACAGATGATGGATCACAGCGCACAGCCCTGGCAGGCTCACACTTTTATGATGCTAGGTGAAGACTACACCATTTGCGCTGGGGTTGGAAGACATTGGACTGTCAAATCCTGGTGGGGTGCCATTTATTTATTTTTATTTGGATGATTTATTTCCCACAGAAGCACAAAAGGACTGTACCAAGTAAATTACTTTTGTCAAAGTTGTGATAAAACTGTCAAATTGCTTCCCACCACCAGCTGGCAAGCAATTGTATTACATAAGTAATTGTCAAAAGGAATGTCAAGAGAGGAGTATATTGCTCGGTGAGTTTCTGTCTCTCTTCCCATCAGGATTTTACGTTCCTTGCCTTAGTTTAACGGCCTTGCCGTGTGTTTTAACTACACTGCAGTATGCAGTTCTCTGGGGTAAAACCATACTGTAGATACAAAAGTCAAAATGAATCTGAGCTCTTTTGTTTTTTTCATTTCAAGTCTGATACAGACTGTTTGGAATATGTGTCTCTTTAGGTTTCTGATTGATAACACCAATCTCAGTTTTGCCTTATTTTTATAGTTCACATTAACAAGTAAGGCAAGTGTAATTTGTTTGTAGTTTTGATTGATAGCTGATATGAGCTTCTGTAGATTTCAGCATCTTTCAGATTGCTATAAGTTCCAAAGTTATGGAAGATAATAAGTCAGACATATGAAGTTGTTGAAGTTCCTTAAACTATTATACAATAGGCATGAGTCATGCAACAAACTGAACCACACAAAAGCTTACCCCCACACCACCACTTCAAATCCCAACATCTATACTCTCCTCTTGTTCATCACATATGAATGGAGTGCTATTTCAGTCCCGCCTCTTGACAGCCAATTAACCAGCCAGTGTCTGCTTCATGCCCCCCTAAACTGATTGCTTATCCCTTTCCTCTGATTGTGAGGGCTTCTACAGAGACAGTATTTTTGTAACTTAAATGACATTTTGATGTGAAAAACAATCAAAAGAAATGGTTTTGCTAGGTGTATTGAATCAAGTGATTTCAAGTGTTGCTCTCTGTGGTTTTTTTATTATTTTGAATCAGGAGTAGGTAATCTGCTTTTAGATTCCCTTTAACTTTACTGGTTTCCAAATAAATTTCCCTTTTTGCAGTTTGGGCACTAAAAAAGAACATTCACATTAAAAACTATTAAAAAAACAAGTAACAAGTGCATGAGAAAATGTGGCAATGTGGCACCGTGCAGGAAAAACCAATACAACAACAATCTGCAGTGAAAGAAGAGGAAAAGGCTAATGTTAGCATGTAGCATGTGTGACTTTAGGCAAGCTACCGCTAAATATCTTCCAGTCACACACATACAAGACCAAAAGAAAATCATCAGTTACAACATTATATGTACTTCTACATACTTTCAAATGTGCAAAAGTTCCAAATAAATTGTGCACCGAATAGCAGAAGAAAGAAACTAAGATCTTCCCTTCTTAGATAAATTATATAAAACATAATTCTCTGCACCACATTCAAATGTTATCATCCTAAATGTATGCAGTTTTGAAGAAATAGCTTGCCAGAGCCATAGCTATAAAACAAAGTGTGCACATCTTTAGACCAAGATCCATTAATTGCTGTTAGTCTTTAAACAATAAACATTAATGACATGATTAAAAAATCTGTTTTGTTGCAGGTTATCTTATCTCTCCTGTCCAGAGTATACCTTAATGTGGGGATAATATTTCTTTTCTAAGAGCCAGCCATATGAAAGGCTAAGAATGGACCATTTTGTGGGATGAAGTAGTTGAATATGGTCAGAATTTTCTGTGAAATCTAAGGCCTCCATCCCACATACAAGTGAAAGAGCTGTGATGGTGCGTGGTGTAATCAGTGCGCCCTTCATTGTGACTAGACTTTTTATAGTAGGATAATGATGGCTATTTCACTTGCTCAATTAATGAACCTCTTAAGTTTTGCCATTGAAAGTGAGGTCATCATATCTGTAATGTTAAAAGCAAGGAACAGATTCAGTGAGGGATTTGGGGACAGATGTTAAAATGTCATCCCTGACACGTATCTCAGCAGGAACAGGTGTTGCTGGGCCTGCTGGTAAATGAAGTCAGCATGCTGGTGGGAGAAGAGGTGGCTGTTTATCTGCATGTCCAAGTACCTAAAGCTTCTGGACCGGCTCCAGCTCCTCAAGGACCTGCACATGCCTGCCTGAAAGCCTTAAGTTTGCACAAAGTGTGGCTGCACATTTTCATCTATTTGTCAACGCTCTCAAGCAAACAATTCCGCAGGAAATGATGTTGGCATATGTACTCATTACAAATGAGAACACGACCATTTGGTGCAATGTTGATGAGCAAAAATGTCTTTGTCAAATGAATATGTGCTGCACGCTTGGTTTATGAGCTTAGGAAATGAGCTATTTGTTTGTCAGAGGCTAAATAATTCGGCACGCTAATAATGATTTCTGTTGAATTAGTGAGTTCCAAGTGACTCTAACATTAATCAACATTCCCTTGCCATTCAGTTTAATCCGGTCCAACCCAAACTAATCAGTGGCAGCCAACGCAGGCCCCCTTAAGACTTCACAATTAAAGCTTTTAAACCATTTTTCCTGCAAAGATGAATCGACTTATCACTTTGCGCAATTAAAGGTCATATGGAAATGATGAGTCACTTCAAAAATCAACACCTTAAAACCAAAAGATCCATCATGAGTCATCCTGTATGTTCTCAGCAAAGGTCCACCTATTATACTGCTCCTCAATATTGATACCCTAACCTCAATCTATTCCTTGGTGACTCATTAGTCACAGAAGTAATGATATGTCATAAAAGAGCAATCAGTGTTCTGGATGTGAGTGATGACTGTGGCTTAAGACATGCAAGCTGTGATGTAGTACACATCTGATCAGAGCAGGTTTGGTATTTGCAGCAGTCGGGGCCAAAAAAGATGCTCACCCTACCTCTGTTCTCTCCGTTCCCTGGAGGTAAACAAACAACATCCTGCCACTGAGAGTTAGATTCAGCATCCACCAAAGCCTTTTTTTATTTATTTTCGATAGCTGAGGAGTCATAACGGCCATGTTGGATCTTTTATCAGAGCCTTATCATCCTTACGCCAGACTCATTACACAGCCCAACACGGGTGCGGAGATGGCATAATAAAACGTGACTTAATCAAAACCAAGCAGGCCTCCAGAATAATGGCTCCCCACAGCTGAATATGTGAAACAATCGGGCAGGGTCTACTGTTGTACTTAACCTCATCAAGATCCTCATTTAGGTGATGGAGGACACAGATGCCGAGGCGAGGGGCTGCTAAGGAGTTGTTTGTTATTTTTCAATTTATGCTTGATGAAACGAGTCAGCAGTTTCAGTTGGGGAGAGATAATTACAGCAGTACCTTTTATGATGCATTCTTCTTCTATATTAAAGCAGAGCACTGTGTAATTGTTTTTAACATTTTGGGAAACCTTAGTGAATTTTCTCTAGAGGCTTTGGCCAGCAGCATTTCCTGTCCCTAAAAATCTCTTTTAGTAAAAGCTATCTGAACAGCATTAAATGATGCACAGCAAACCTAAAAAAGTGCCCCACATATCCTTGCACAGGTAGTGTAATGCAAGATTCAGGTTTAAAGTTTGAGCAAAGAGAATTGCAGTGTTTTCACACTGGGGTTGAAATCTTCCCCCGAAAGCTTTTCCGAAGTGATGTGTAAGTGTCTGTTTCTGTAATGGGCTATGCCATGGGAATGTTTCCATGGTAACATGGCAAAGGCGCTAGTACAGCTCAATGCCGCTCTCTGGGGAGTATCTGGGGAGCTTCTGCTTAGTGGGAAATGATGATAATAGCGCGGAGTGTTGGATAAAACTCAACTGGGGAAGACTAACCCCTTCATATTGCAGGGAAAGGAGATGACATTCACCTTCTTTAGCATAGTCTTTTGCTAGCACTCTTTTTTTTTTTTTTTTTTTACCAGTTTCCCTAGTTACCACACTACAGTATGTTTCATATTCATCGCTTTCATTTTTGCAATCTCACGTATTGCACTTGGACAGATAGTGCCTCTTCAAGAATAGAGAGCACACAGAGACACAGTGGTCATATCCTATTAAACCTCAGGTATTTGTTTTTTACTGTCAGATCTGTGAATAATGCTCCTTTAGAACTTGTTGTGCCCTTAAAACAGACCTTTTTACAGCTTCACCTGCTCTAATATACAGTCGAATATTTTAGGTATGAAAGACTTTGCCTGTGTGACTATTTTTAAGATCCAGGCTGATAGACTGAAGAATGTGTCTTCACTGCAGTTACGGCGTATTTTTGGAAGAAAATAGTTGAAAATCCTCAGACAAATAGAAAATATCTATGCACAATTGCTCACACAGTGGTCTTAGGAAGTAGCAGCCACCGCCTGGAAAACTATTTGACCCGGTGACTCCTCTTGCAGTGAGAAACCTCAGCTCAAATCTGTTTATACCCCACTGGCACTCTGTTGCTCTTTTCCCAGCGCTGATATGCGCGCATGTGTGCGTGTTGTTCAGTGTTAGATGTCGGATTCCAGCAGCTTAGAAAACACAGCTTTGTATTAGATCACAACTGTGCATAAATTACATCTACAGCAGAGTATTAGGCGTGGAGAAATAACTGAAGACTGAAACTCTTTGGAGTTGAAAATGTCACATTAATTTCAAACACATTACCCCCTGCCGGAAGACTTAATGAAGAAGCCCATTAGAATGTCATACCTGCTTACTTGTGAATTTTGTAGAAAGTTTATTTGATATGTCTGAGTCAATTACCCAAAGTCTTTGTGATAAGGAACTGCTCAGTAGACCTGAACCTCCGGTTCTACTTGGGGAGCACTTGGATATTTTATACAAGGCTGTGCTTTGAATAATTTCCAGGCATAAATTTGTCTTTGGCAAGGCACTCTATTTTCCCCTTGCCAGCTTAAAGGTTTTGTCCTTTACGTCACTTTGCAAAGTGTGTGCAACTGATCCGAAATAAAGACTCAGAGCAACAGAAGACATTATACAACTGTTTCTACAGATACTCTCGATGACAAATTGAACTGAAACTGAAATTCATGAGTAAAATCAGTGGAGCGCCCCTTTAATAAAGACCAAAATGTGATTACATTATCAGTGGATATAAAGGAAAGCAGAGTTTTACTATACAAACTGTATAGATAACTGTACCTACTGACTATACTGTATATACTGCATAAAACATATAAGGAACATACGTTTTTGTACGATGTTTGCGTTGAGTTGTTGTGACAACTGGCCTACTTGTATTTAAACTCCATTGCAGTCATTTTTATTTGTCAGCATTCTCACTGTGGAGTTTTTTTTTTTTTCTCTCTCTGTGGACGTGGAGCGTTTCATGTCCTCCTCAGACACACTGTGGGAGTGCTGGGACAAACACCGGATGAGTGACTAAGAAAACAATTCCCCTGGATATGCCTGTTGTCTTGCTCTTCCTCTCTCTCGCGCTCTTTCTGTGTCTCCTCGGGGTTGAATCACATTTCTCATGCTTCCCTCCAATGTGTCTCTGTCATATATAGGTACATGGGCACATGCACACGTGCACACAGACATACGCTCACTCCTCTGACACACACACACACACACACGCAGCCTGACAAATCCCCCCTTCTGTCAAAAAGTCGATAAATAAATGCATTGTCTCTTCACTTTCTGCTGTTGGCATCAGCCTGTCTAAATTGTCTGAGAAGGCAGTGGAGTGTGAAATTGAGTTCAGAACTGTAAGCTGTGTGAGGGGGCACAAGATGAGCCTATGTTTGCTTATTTATTCATATTGCAGCAGCATTCAGTAGCACTTTTGCAAGGAAGGGTCAGTTAAACACGTTGAGGTGTTGTTGGTGGAAATTTGACAAGTTTAAAGGAAAAGGCTTAGGTGCTGCCATTTTGCCCTTGCAAAGGGGAACAATAGGTTATTCATCTAAGGGGGTAAATGAAGCTTTAAAGTGAAATTGTGCAGTTACAGTGAGTCCAGTAAGTTTCTTATTTCTTCAGTCCCTGGGTGCTGTGAACCAGGACGACTTCTTTTTGACAGTCGCTATCATTGTTCTAAATGCCATCTACACTGAAGCCTCGTAGTTGCATACAAAGCAAAAAGGTAATTTTACTTGAATCACTAGCTAGTGATTGAATAACTTCACAGTGATTTGCTCTCTCCTATTTCTGAAAAGATGAATTTCTTTCCCAAAGCCAAAGAGTTCATGCAAGAATAATAGCACCTGCCCATACTAATTTGCCAAGAACAAATGATTTTGCTTGAGAATGTAACTTTTGTGCCGCTTTCCCGAGATTTAATCAGAGGTATTACGCAAACCTTCCTTTCCTCAGCTCTTTTCTTGCCATCGTGTGATGAATGTGTTGTTACAGGATGATGTATGTTTATAGATTGCCGGGGATTTTGAAGAGTTATAGCTTCCCCTCACAACACAGAAAGTGCCTCTGTGTGAAAATCATTCGGGGATTTCAGGTTTGTCTCTCAATTTCACTGAACACAACACATGATAAATGTGCATTTGTTAAAAAAAAACAAACAAAAAAAACGCATCCTTAAACTTTGTTTCCAGACTTTTTGACAAGACTGTTTGTATGTCAGTCCCCACTACAGAGTCTGGCAGTCAATGGAAAATGATTCACATATGACTTTTTTTTTTTTTCTTTTTATAAAGATTAGCTGCATTGGTTGAAGTGTCCTTTACTGTCACCAGAATCACCAGTATGGAGGTCATCGTCTATCGTCTTGGACTTTTTTATTTTTTTTATTTTAGAGTGACAGAAATTGTAATGGCAGCATAAATCCCATCAAAGTCTTTGCATTCTCAGCATTACCTGTAAGAACTCTGCAGAGGTCAACTGATAGTGGAGCCTTCATTTTTGCAGCGTTCATACATCCATCTATAACACTTTGTGATAATGCATTTCATTTAGAAATTCAGCAAATACAACAGCAGGTAGCCACATTATTTGACTTGTTTCCCCTCACCTACACTGAATTATATGTTGGGGTGTATGTTGTCGTATATTATATACATTATATACATCGTGTATTACATTTTTGATTTATCAGCAACATGATAAAGACGAAGATATCTGTTTAGAATGTGAGAATGCTTTCACACCACAATAACAAAACAAAATGCATGAAAAAACTGTTATATTACCAATTATTATTACCCATTATTGATTAACATGTAACATTTTGAAAATGATCATCCCGCCAATATGTGTGAGAAAATACTATAACTACAGGTTTCCATTCCTCAGCATCACTAAATGTATTTTTCGGTTCTTATTATAAAATTGGAATGAAAATGGACATAAGCATTGATAAGGAGTGTGACCGTGCCCGAATAATTTTATGTTAATCACACTACCTTCCGGACATGTTGGCCTATTATCTACTTTTAAGCATCTGCACTCATTAACTGAGTAAATACACAATTACTGCCATACTAATTAACGTGTCATTTGGCCCTATCTTTCATTTTCAAAGAGCTACCATCTCCTATTGCCACATTACCATAGCACAAACCAGCAAACATATTGCATTTTATACTATATAAGGCGTTTGCCCTTTTCTGTAATGCAAAGTCATTTTAATGTGGTTAATGATGTAATTAGCTGTTCTTGAAAGAAACACTCTACATGCAGGGCTCTAATGCCTGTGCCTGTTTGATTTCCCATAAACTGTCAGATTGAATTGAGAATATATTCATCTTGACTGCCTCGAGGCTTGCTTTTGAGGTATGAACTTGAAAAGTGCAACGCACATAATGAACACAAACTTGCAAAGCTGGGGTTGGGGGATGTTCTTTAAGCACATTGGTTGTATAATATAATTATACTTTGATTTAGCTGATCTGTTTGCCAAGCATGCCGCGCTGTTACTGTAAGAAAATGCCATCAGTTTGCCAGCAAAGCCCTGCCTGTAAATGTCACACATTCTCCAAAATGGCCCAACAGATTGTCAGTTCGCTTTAACTGTTTGTCTGTCTAAACTTGACTACATGGTGTGCTCAGACATAACTGTGCAGAGTAGCGATGAAGGAGTGTCAATAGGCAATTATCAGAACACTCTTCCAGCGTTAGCCTACTTCTTACCTAACTTACTAAATTTAAAGTCTTGTCTGTATTCTCTCTTATTTCTTTGAGCCATCGAGAGCCATCAGCTCCATAGACACTGAGTCATTATGCTGCTGCCAGCCAGCAAATCCCATGAAGTTTACTCAAATCAATATTTCAGTGCTGAATGGCAAGTTTGTCCTTAAACAAAAAGAATTTTCCTTGACAACCTGAACAAGCGTTAAGCTAGTTAGAGGAGGTTTGCCCTCTTCAGAGCCCATTAAAAGGGTTTTAATGAGTGGAGAGTGGAAGGCAGTGGTAGACCCCCCACTAGCTTTTGATACAATGCACTGTCACCTCATTAAATCCTGATGAGGTTCAGTGGTATTCTAGGACAGTTGTGAGACCCATGTGTTACTCTGCGGATGCAAAGTCGCCATGGGGGCACTGCCGGGGGCTGCGGGTACCAGCTGGACTTGGCACCACAGCTTGGCCCTAGACAGCGATAATGGCCTCCCTTCTTCTTGTTCACATGACATGCTTTGTCACTTTAAACCCCTCTGTAATGGCCTTTATAGGCTGTCATGAATTGTGCAATAAAAAGAGGCGTGGAGGCAACCCAAATAGAATAGTAAGCAAGCTGGGAAGTTGGCTAGAGAGGCCTGCGTAGTTGTGCACTGACGATGCCTAATGCTTTCACAATTGATCAAGAGTAACAAGTTTCCATTTATAGTAAATGTTTGTCAACCCCCTATAGTGAAATGTATTTTGAGCTAACAATAGCTGTATATTTCCTGTAATCTTATGAAAGAAGTCTGTCATTCTGTACATAAAATACATACAACATAATTCATTTACTGTATATAATATGTGACTTAACCATTCGGCCTCCAGGTCTCCCCAGCCTGTGTTAGTTCACTAACTTACTAACTTAGAATTACTGACTTAAAGGGGACATATCATGCTTTTTGTGATTTTCTGTCATTTTTATCCCATTATGATTTTGGATGTTTATGTTAAATATGGTTAAGGGTCCAAAACTTGAGGTGAATGTATGTAAAAATGCTCCCTGCAGGTCAAAAACTCCTCGTGATGACAGATTGTTTGTGCGTGCCCACAAATGGCTGTTTGTTCTGTAGCCTTTGTTGCTAAGGTTGCTCTAGGGGTTGTTCGCTGTGGAGAGCCATTTCATTCAAAACCCCGCCCAAACTGCACACCACGTATCCAGTTACCAGACGCCACCTATCCAGTCATCCTGCGCTGCCACCCAGTGGACATTTTCGTTTCAGAATAGGAAATCGATTGAGACGAAGGTACGCGATTGATGAGGATGTGTCTTACTGTCTCTGAGTCTCCACACTCACATTTGCCATCTGGGTGTTTCCCAGTCAGAGCTAGCCCACTCCCAAACCCACTATGCCCAAGCCTCAACCTGGTTATGCCAACTGAATCTTTTCTTTTGCAGGCAAAATTGCTTTTTGCTTTTTCTGTAAGACCTCCCCTTCTTTTCTTTTTCCCATGTATTCTGCCACATTTCTTTGACTGACTTGTTTATGACTGAAGTGTGTTCTGACAGTCCGTATTGTAGAGCAATTTCTACTCTATCCTCATGAGCAGCGTTTTTTGCCAAGTAATCTGCTTCCTCGTTTCCCTCACCACCCATGTGTGCTGGTACCCAAATAAAACCCACCTCACACCCTGCCTTGTGAATTCTGTATAATGTTTGATAAATCTCTTTCAATATATATCAGGTCTGGACTGCTGCTGCATATGACTGAGTTGTCTGGTTTATTGTCCTACCAAAGTGCCCATAATATTGCCAGCATCTCTGCTGTGAATACTGACATCTGATCTGAAATTCTACGTCCGCTTTTAATTCTTAATTCAGGAATTACTCCAAATGCCACTTTCCCTCTCTCTGGATCCTTTGATCCATATAAATCTCTAAATATGAGCTCCATCCTTGTTGCAGATGAGACTTAACTTCCTTGACTATATCTCCTGATTTCTTTCTTTTGTTATTATTCACTATGCATAGATCAACTTCAGTTTCTAGGATTAGCCGAGATGGTACAACTGACCAGCAGACTGGAGGGCACACATTATTATTATCTTCTGTCTTAGATTTTAGCTTATTTCCAAAGTTTGTTTTGGCCTTTCTCGCTCTACTTCCTCTTTAAGAGAGGCAATTGAATTTCTGTCCAATCAGCGTTATCTAGCTGGGTAGCGCGCGGTGTCGAATTGGACATTGCGCGCTACTTTCTGGGTGGCACGTGATGTCCAATTGGGTCACTCTGCGCTGTCGACTGGGCCGCATACAATGTCCACTGGGTGACAGCGCAAGATGACTGGATAGGTGGCATCTGGTAACTGGATAGGTGGTGTGCAGTTTGGATGGAGTTTTGAATGAAATGGCTCTCCATAGTTCGCGGTGTCCACTACTAACCAATCAGAACAGAGTGGGCTCGTCGGGACTCATCAGACAGGAGCTGCACTGAGGGGGCTGCATAAAGGGCTTGTATAAGATAAATACAGAATCTTTTGAACTGTAAAGCATGCAAAGATATTCCAGTAGAGCCCCAGAATAAAAATATAGACCTGGAAATATGCATCATACGTCCCCTTTATACAAAACATTTTTGGTTTAAACACAACTGCTCTGCAAATTTCCCAAATTTTGGTAGAGTTGTAGATGGACAGTTCTTGAAGCCACTGCACAGTTTACTGGCCATGTCGTCCATTTTCCACCTCTTATCTGGGTCCATGTCGCTGTGGCAGCAGGCTAAGTGATGTAGCCCATAATGTATGCTCTTCCTGAGGCATCCACAGGCCTTCCCAGGCCAGATGTGTTATATAATCCCTCCAGTTCTTGGTGCTCTGGCTCTGCCCCGTGGTCCCCTCCAAGTTTGAATGTGCCTGGCCCACCTCCAAAGGGAGGCATCCGAATCAGATACCTTAGCCGACTCCTTTCATCGCGGAGGAGCAGCAGTTGTACTCCGAGCTCTTTCTGGATGTCTGAGCTTCTCCTCCCACCACTACCACTTTACATCTGTCATCTCATTCTTTCGGTCTACCCAAAGCTCATGAACATTAGACAGGTTTCCAACCTATGAACCTCATCATGCTGTGTTACCATAATAGTTTACTGTATCTAATGTCCAATAAGATGGAGATGTAAGGATGCTTCTCTTGATACGGAACAGATTAGTAATTTGACAAAAACTCAAGGCCATCTTACTAGCTTTCAACCACATCTCACTGTTTTCATGACTACTGGAATTAACTTTCACTTTCACACTCAAATTAATCATATGTAGGAATTATCAGTTTCTGATGAAAATACAGAATTTGTCTGGGATATTACAAGAGTGTAACCTATTATGTTACTATTGTGGTGGGATGCTTATATAATTACTTTAGCTTGAAATAATAATTCTAATAATTTCAGTAATTTCTTAGTGATGAGAAGGTTTCCAGTTAAGTATCACTAGCTATGGAACTAAAGGAAAGCTTATTGTGATATGCGATTAATTATATCTCCACATACCTCACCATAAACTACGAGTGAATTCAACTAGTAACAACGTGTAACAACAGAACTGACAGACAAAATAAATACCATGTTCTCTTGCTTTCCTCTAAAATACATAATTTCCAGCAGGGAAGCATTTGATAAATTAGTGTCTAGAGAAAAGAAAGCATTTTTGTCTGCTTGCTTTGTATTTAGGTTTTGTGAACAATATACTCTTTTTTTTTTTTTAAATAAAAGTGTCCCAGCTCCTCAAATTAAGAGCTTCTCAGCTCTGAGCCATTGCTGAAAACAAGCATGAGCAAATCATGTCACCGTTATGAGCCTATATTGTTTTTCAATTTGAATTAGTGCCTAAATGAAGCATTATGATACATGCACACAACCTCTTGGTTTATTATCCCATCCTTTTCTGCACTTGGTATTATTTTAATCACATTGAAGCATGGTTTAAGCAGAATAATAAAAGGAACGGGGAGGTAAATTTGAACAGCTTTCATTTTTTTTTCATTTGACTCAACCAGGAGATATATTTGAGGGCTGTTTCTTGTTCTTAAGATGCATTTTGTATTTCATATGTGTGTGTGTGTGTCTGAATGCATGCTGAATGCTATGCAACAGAATGCCTTGAGACACTCAAGGCTTAGCAGCAGCAAACTATAGGCATGATTGAAATGAAATGTAATCTGTCTTCAACCGTCACACTGAGTTTTTCAATACAGGAATAACATATCAGCTCTGTTTGTCTTTGTAGTTTTACACGGCCCCAGGTTGTATACATGAGGGTATCGTAATGAGATATTGAGATACAGCAGGTGGAAAAAAAAAAAGTAATGGAAACACAAGGCAATATACTGTATAATTATATTCTTTATCTAGAAAGGAAGACGGCCACCCTTGTCTTCAGAGCAGCTTCTTTCTTTCTTGCAATGTTGTACAAGCATTGGACTGTGTGTAGTGGGAAGTTCCCTCAGGAAGGAAAACCTCCAGTTCTTTTAGTGATGAAGGAGGCGGAAATCTACGCTGCTCTCTGCGCTCCAGAAATTCCCATAAAGGATTATTCCGGTGTGATTGGAGTGTTGGCTTATTTCCTGCCTTCCCTTGCTGGTTTACATCACTTTTTATCATGTTATATTTGCTCTAGTTTCCTGTTCTTGATGTTTTAAAAGTAAAGACAGGGTACTGTAGGTAGAAGATGGTTAGAGGTAATCCCAGTAGAAAACAGAAACCAGTTTATGCTAATTGTGTGTCTGAAATCTAGTTTTTTTATGGACTACTACAGCTGGTAAAGTGGGTCTGTCTGTGGGCTTGACTGTGCTGTAATTGATAGATGGCAAGTCTAAATGAAACCAAAGGATTTTAGTTGTTAGTAGGAAATTTAATTTTGGAGATGAAAACATGAAAATCAGAGTGTGAAAATTGTCTGACCGCTTTTTTGAATGTGTGGGTTAATTAATTCGGCAGCTGATGCAACTTTGCAAAAATATTTTTGGCTGCTGATATACAGTAAAACTTTTTCAAGTTCAATTCAAACTTTTTTTTAATTATTAAACAGTGTTTATTCTGCCATTTGTAACTAAATAGGATGAATATGAAGTTTAGCAAACTGATTTTAAAGAATACTGGTTCCAGGTATTAGTGTTATTTAAAAGACCAGTGTGTAGGATTTAGTGGCATCTAGTGGTGAGGTTGCAGATTGCAACCAACTGAATACCCCTCCCCCTCCCCTCCCAAGTGTGTCGTCGCAAAACCCATGAAAAAATGCGAAGGCCCTCTCTAGAGCCATTGTTTGGTTTGTCCGTTGTGGGCTACTGTAGAAACATGGCGGTGCAACATGGCGGGCTCCGTAGATATAAAGGTAACAAAAACACAACGATTCTTATTTTCAAGTGATTATACACTAATTAAAACATACTTATGAATATTATATTCCATTTCTGCCAATAAATCCCCCTGAATCTTAAACACTGGTCCTTTAAAGGACAGGTTCACAATTTTTCAACTCTGTCTTAAAACAACAGTCAGGTGCCCATATTACAATTGAAATAGATCGCTGTACAAAACAAGGACTTTCACTTACATTGAAAGCGCCTTATGAAGGGATCTTCTAATGGTCAGTATGAACAGGAGGAATGATTACAACAAGCAAAACCTGTTTCAGTGTTAATTTTGGTACCTAACTTTTGTTTTAAGACAGGCTTGAAAAATTGTGAACTTATCCTTTAATGTGGCAGATTAATACATTAATACTAATTTTGTGAAGCTCACAACAACACACATTTTTGAGCTTGTGTCAAAAAGGTATCAGGTGCAAGTAATTTCTGTGGTGTTAACAAACTAAAGGGATAGGAGACCTCACACATACTGCAACACTGAATATGTGTTAATTGATTTCTGAGGGGAGCCTATATATGCTATAGAGACTTAAAAACAAGCTTATTTAACAAATACACTCCTAGATAAGCCACTCTCTCTCATTCCCTGCCTCTTCCAAGGTGAAAGAAGTCAAATTAGGGAAAACCTTGCAAAGTACTGGAGCATCATGGGTAAAGGTGAGGCGCACCAACAGAGAAGTCAGTAGACTATTACATGGCAAACATTCTGTGCCAGTAATGAAATTAATTTCTTGAGTTTATCGTTTCAAGTTGGTCGTTTAAAGTCAGTGTTACCTTGGCTCTTGAGTTTGAGTGTGAGCCTGCAGTATTTTTTATTTGCAGGTATTTAGCTTATAATTAAGGAAGGAGCTGCATGCAGAGGGTTTGGTAAAATAGAAGATGTTCAGAATGGACAAGGTGAGGAATGAGAGGCATAGGCAGCAAAGAAAGCAATAAAAATAGCTCACTTATCTGTTGAGAAACAGATTTCATATTGCACTTAATTATACTCCAAAATAAGCAATAATATCTATGATGCACCTTTAAATAAATGCAGTTGTTGATGGTGTACTTTCAGTTTAGACACTAAATGATCTCCCTCTTTGAAACTCATTTGCCTCCTGTTTTCCTGAAAACTCATATAAATGAAATGTTTTCTCCTTAATTGACATTTAACTCAATATTATTCACCTGTGTAGCAGCCTTCAGAGTTGCCATTTACTTAATGAGAAGCTGACGTCCTTTTTCACATACTGTTTGTTTTGTCCTCCGTGAATTGCGTATGTTTGCGTATTAACTCAATTTATGATTTCTAATGATTTTTTTCTATGAAACTTATTGCATACAACCCGCTGGTACTTTTTCAGAAGACAGCTGAATTTATGAACATGTCCTCTGCCTAATTTTCCTGTTTACATTTCTAAAACTGTCTCCATTTGACAACAGCCATTTGCCACTTTGGCATTTGTAGCCGCAATTACATATGACTCTCCTTTTTATTCCCATTGCTTTTCAGTCATCTGGACAAAGACAGAAGGAGCAATTTTTTCGTACCATTCGGCATGCCCACTCACTGACAGAGGCACTGTTTGTAATTAGACTACTATTACTGTCTGCCAAATTACTGGTTGTTTTTTTTTTTTCCTTCAGAAGCCCCAAACCATCATATGCCTATATTTGCCTGTGAAAAACTAAAGCTGCTTTGTCCATGCTGGGAGAGATCCATAATTGATATTGTGAATTTCATTTGAAATATGTAACTTGGCTGAGAACCTGTTCCTGGCTGCTGGAGATTTGATAAGCCTCCTGCCCTTTTGTCAAGTTGAACAGACTGTTAAGGCAGAGAGATGTACCCCAGGGACCAATGAACAGCTAAACAGATGACATGAATCCGAGCAAGAGTTCCAATGAACTTTCCTTGAACTAGAGAGGACCGGTGATCCATATCCATATCTTTCCTCTCTCTCTCTCCCCTCTTTCTCTCCTTTTCTCTCCCTCACTATAACTACTCTTTCTGCTCCCCCTCCCTGTTTCTCTTTTTATTCATTTTCCCACTTCTCTTCCCCCTCACCAGCAGCCAAATGCAGTAGTAGTTCTTAAGCTAAAGTCACAGTGAAGTGCCACTTCGCTGCTTTCCCATCATGTGGGATTTTGGTTTTGAAAGACAGCAGTTCATTTTCCAATGTGTGGGCTTTCACTCCTACCATCCCCTCCTCTCTGTCCCATTGCAGCTGACCAGGAGTGTTCCCAGGCCATTGGTTTGATTTATCCACTCTGCTCAGGCAGTGAGCTACAATAGACCACATAAAATGAAAATTCCCCAACCTCTCAAGATTTGGTTTGCTTTTTTTTTTTCTTTGCCTGGAGTTTCAGATTTGCCAGTATTACACAATATCTTTGAAAGAGTCTTATATTGTCAATGAGCCTGCGAACAATTTAATCTTGTTACTTTTGGTGAGAGCATAGCGGTTTCATCTAGTATTTGATTTACAGGTAGGACTGTATGTGTACAGACACCTAAATAATGCTGTTTGCATTGTAGAGATGCACCGTTTACATTAGCAAATGTGGTCTGAACATCCTACCTCTTCTTTACAATACAACTCTTATTCATCCATTTATTTTCTATAAGCACTGTGGCAGTTCTGAGTCGTTTGGATGTCTGCATAGTCTTTATACTGTTAAAATGTATCATGGGGGGGAAAAAAAAGTAATTCCTGCATCAGTTGATGGCTTTTATCTATGCAGACGTTCGTCGTGCACAGCTCTGTTTAACCAACAGGGGGCAGTGTAGGAGTTCATAATGATGCCGCCTCTTTTTTTTTTTTTCTAGAGACAGCCACAGCCTGTCTGTCCTTTCAGATACACAAAGGAGCAAGGAGGCATCGATTTACATACATCAGCAGTGTCTTTAAAATACTTTTCAAACACTCATAATCTCACTGTCTCTTTCTGTCTACCTGTCTGTCTGTCTGCTTTAAATTTCAGTGGCCTTCTTTATAAATAAAGAGGCAAGAAATTGCTTATGTATGCTTGTGAAATAGAAGTACCTGTTGTTGTAATGCAATGAGTGCAGACTAATACTCACTAATATGAACCTTAAATGCCCACAAAATTGGTTTAAATTCATGCTACTTAAACATACTATGCTTTAAAACAATACTATTAACATTTCAGTCTGCTTTCTGAAGAACTCTGTTTACAGTAATAATGTGTTTGTTGGGAAAAAGGTTTCTTGAATATCTTTCACATGCTAAAAAAAGTTGACCTTTTGGCCGGTGGGCTGTGAAGTACTGCTGGGTGGTGCAGCCAAAAGATAAAATCTCAGTTTTTTTTTTTTTTTTTCAAGCTTGACATCAATTCACAATTTCTTTTTCTTTGAAAAATGCAGGATTGAAATGTCATATTTTGTTAGGACATCATGTGCAGGACAGTTGAGCAAGAATAACAAAAGACCAGCACCACCAGTGAGGCTGTCATTGTTATGCATAAAATACAGGTTATCACACACAGCTATGGGCTGTCACCACCACGAGCTGCTTCAACTAAGTAGAGCACAGGCATCCAGTTTAATCATCAGCTTCAGCACAGACAGAGCGGTAAAAGTGTGCTCACTAATTGATCTGCTCCTGCTATTTGTGTTCCTTGAAAAGACACCAGCCTGATACCTGCAGACAGCTGGCTAGCTAGCGTTAGCTACCGGGCCGGCAGGGACAGACTGAACAAAGTAGAATCTGCACACTGTTCAGTCGGGTAGCACATATTCTACAGGTCGTGAAATCAGCTTTATTTATTTATTTCAGTTGGTGATTATTTAATGTACACTTAATAAACTGTCAAAATGTGGATCTGAGGGGCACATTTTTGGTTCGATTCACAGACAGCAGAGATATTTCTAATGGAACTGCACTCAACTGCATTTTTTCAGTGTCCAAGATTCATCTTTGGTGTTATTGCTTTTTTGTTATTGGGGAGCTAATTTGTTTCCTATTAACTCACCCGCCATAAAAATATACTTTTAAAAGTTCATTATTGTATTTTTCCAAAACGCTGACGCAGTGAAGAACATTACCTGCAGCATTTGACTGATTGTGAGCAGGTCCTTATGACTTAGGAGGACCTACTTTTAGCACTAAAATGCTTTGTGAATTACTCTCAGACCAAAAACCGAGGAGTCCTGGTTAGAACTGACATTACTCTTATTTTAGAAGTTTGAACTCAGCCAGTCAGACGCTACTTTTAGCTTTAGGATGTTTCGTGAATACGACCTCTGGTCGTGATTTAGAATTGCTTGGACCTGGTCTGGTGCACATCACTAAGGTAGACTTTTTGGCTCCTAAGGATGCAGAAGAGTGGTTCCCCAAGCAATCTACACCCGTCAGTGTTAATATTGTGTAAGATGTAAGCATTCCCTCAGGGTGAAAATGTTACATTTGTTTTCAAGTCCTCAAGTGTTTCATATAGTTTGCTGAATACAATACACAAAACCCAAGAGAAATGTTGTGCTGGTACAATATTTTCTCATAATACTGCGAGGCACAAAGTGTATTACGTGAGATGCTATAATGCTTAATGATAAGTAATGAATAGATAATGAAGTATCACCTTAGCGCCTGGCAACGCAGCAGCTTTGCATGCAGTGGAAGCTTACTGCAATTATTAATCTAACATAAATCGCAATTATGGACTGACTATTGACTTAAGTTTCCAGGGTGCCACAACAGGCAGATTACCCATTACCGGCCTATTACAGATTTAATTGTTCTTAATTGTTGTCAAGTAACTTTAATTATCTATAGATAAGCTATTGCACACACTAGGCTACAACCCATGAGGACTTTTTTTTTTAACATTTGAAGGCTTTTTTAAGAGTCACACTTTTTAGAGTTTCAGTTTTTGTACAGATGTACAATAACAGGCATTTAATGGGCCCCTAACATGTACCTTTTGATCCACCTGAGCTAGTTTCTCATAGTTTAAGGCAGTCGGTCCTGATCACAGGGGGTTGTAAAATGTATCCGAGGGGATTGCAAGAAGATTTACAGGATGGAAAAGAAAAAAAAAAACATATTTCTGCTACACAAAATGATATTTTTTCAGACTTCCCTCTTTGCCTTGTGAGTTACTAGACATTTTTGCCTTTCCAGGCCTCTTAAACATATTCAAATAAAACAAGGGCAAAAAAATCAATCTTTTGTTGAGCTCATCACAACTGGTAGACATATGCAACATCTGACGGATTGTCAGAAGTACACATAGCTTCATTTTAATGTAGTTTAAGGTACAAATTTGCACCAGTTTAACATAATTTAATGTATTTAGATTTATTAATAACATTAACTTATTTATTACTTTGATTTAATTACTTTCAATTTAATACATTTAGTTTAATTGAATATTGTTCATTAACTTAATTTGATTGATTTCAATTTAATTAATTAATTAATTAATTAATTAATTAAATTAATTTAATTATGCACTAACAAACAATGTCATACAGATAGGAGCGGCAGATCAGAAAGTGCTTATGTGGGTCATTTTGCAAGGAGATGACTGCTTATTTTGTCATTCAGGCTGGAGGTTCAATCTTTGCTGGTGGTCCTTACCGAAAACGGGTGGCCATGTTTATGGGTGGGAGGCTGTTGAGGGATTATTTCCATGTCACAACAGTAATGACCCCTAGTAGCTGGTGTGGCAACGCAGTCTTCCTCTGTCTACACTCCCCAGTCCAACTGTGTGAGTTAGCATAAAAGTAATGTGCTTATACAAGATTTTGACCCTGCAACAAGTTTTTTTTTTTATTTGGTACAACTCTGAGGAAATAGAAAACAACAGGTGTCTAATGCCATTGGTGGAACCTCTATATTTAGACAAGGAACACATACTTGATGTAATTGCTATATTTCTGCAACAAACTTAGCTGAAATAGTTTAATTGACCAAGCATTAAATGTCACTGAAAATAGAAAAAGTATATTACCTGCACTGTAAATATCTTCCAGGGAAATTAATTTGCTGTTGGCAATGGAAAGAAGTGATATCTAGAGCATCTTCTTTAAAGATCCACTCTACACCGATGCCCAGCTCGGCTTCTGTTGCTTTTTAAAGACGCATTACTGAAATCATTACCGGTCTGGCTTGAAAATAGTCACCGGTCACAATTATATCCCTAAATGCGATAAGACCTGGAGCGTTCACCACGCTTTTTGTTTACATCATGTTTTTTTATCAGGCATTTACTGGCGGGGCGCCTCATGAAAAATTAAAGTACAGCACAGTGATAGGGAGAGAGTCGTGGGTATGGGCAGAATAGCTGGAGCACTGTTTCTTCTAACTTCCTGAGGCCACAGGAAGCTCCATTTGGGGGATTAAGGTCACACTATTCCTTATCTGTAGTGCAGAGTCCCCCCTTCAGCCAGCTGGTACTTACAGATGAGATTTGGACCTTACTGCCTCCGACTGCTAGATTGGCAGTCTATATCCCACTACTCCATACCTCTTATCCCAGGCCTTCTCATAATAGAATAGAAAGCAACAAACTGGACATTGTAAAGTAAAACTAGTGTAAACCCAGAATCCCCATGTTATCACTCCAACACAGCTAAAAATTACAATCCTCGCTTTCTCAAGTATGACGAGCCACATTGTGAAACGAAAATAGTTGCAGGCAAATCAGAACTGTGCTTCCTTTTGTCGCCATCATCGATTCTTGCTGTATCAGCATTTGGGGGAATGCAGTGAGGTTCTTTGAATGTACATTATAATAGGCATCATTAAACAAATACAAAAGTGTTATTCATGTGCAGGATCATTGAAACAGCATTGTATACAAAGTACAATACAAACATTTAATTCATTTTCCAACACATGAATGCAAATCAACAACAAAATGAACAGCAAAATCGGCCAAAAGGTTTGGTATCTTTTCAACCATTTTCATGGTTTAGTAGAGCTTTAGTATGAAAGTGGCTGGGGGTTGTCTAACTGGAAATGTTAAAAAGATTACACATTTTTGCCCTTAGATAAAAGTGGGGCTGGAAATAGGACTTTAAATAAGCAGTTTCAACAGTGTTACAGGCCATTGACTTTGTAATTTCATGTAATTGTCATTGGGCTATCGGCTGTTCACCTACAGTGTGGCTTGGATGTAAAACAATGGAATCAATTACAGTATATGAGTAAGGAAGGATAATGTATAAGTTCCCACTTCCAGCTACTAGAGCTATTTATAAATGCTATTTATAAATTCCTGTCTTAGTCCTGAGGTTATTTTTTAATTTCAGCTCCTTTACAGTGTCTTCTCTTTTCAGCCGTAATGGTTCCTTTTCTCAGCTGCTTTGGAGTTGGCCTTTTGTGATTAAACTTAAAGATCCCCTCCAGACATGTTTAAGACATATAAAACTGTGCTGCCTTTAATAATAATTTGTGTCTAATATGGTTTTCCCACAAAAAAACTTCAATTACCTAGTTAGAAATGCCTTAAATCAGTGGTTCTCAAAGTGGGGTCGTTGAGGGGGTTCCAAGGGGTCCCCGGCAAAAATGGGAATCATTTATTTTTACTATAATTCCATCTATAAGTAACACAATGACAGAATGTATGACTTTTTTTGGTCATGGGTTTCATACACTCTCTGTAATAAAACATCTAAAAGCAAAAATCTTATCAGATGGGGGTCTGTGGTCTAATTTGTGTCAGTTTAGGGGTCCTTGACGTGAAAAAGTTTGAGAACCACTGGCTTAAATGACGGAAATCTTCTCCCACATTGAAAAATACACAAATATTTTTTTTATTTCAAAAGTGTAACTAGTGGATGCAAGATGCCTCCTTCTTCACAGAAATGTCCATTTTCACTGTATGTGCACTGCAGGCTTCATGTTTCCACATCACACAAGTTGCACACTGGACCACGACTGGCTCCAAACTCGTGGTGATGTCACATATGATGCTCGTAGGTACACCACTTAAATTCAGATTCAAGGTGACCACAGAGAACATGAATGTGAAAACAGCCTTCTAGTGTCAAACTCTCCACATACAGTACATCATTCTGCACAGTGAAGCTCAAACATCCAAGTGAAGTAACAATAAGAAAAATACATTTTTGAGTGGAGGGGGACCAGCTGTGATGCTGGGATGTCTGTGAGTCATTGACTCCCTGTATGAACAGGTGGTGGATGTAGCTGCATATTCTTTGTACCATCTTCCACAGGGCTATCTCTGGGTTTTCAGCCTCACTGCTGAGCCTCAGATGCTACTCTGTTGTATTCATATTTCATTTGTTTGTATTGCACAATTAACTCTACAACAAAATTCAATGAGTGTTGGACTGCAGTTGTCTTATTCTAGTGCCTCACTGTTCTCCTAGCCAATAGTACATCTGCTTCTTCTTGTGCTTAATCAATAATTACTTTCTGACTTGTTCTCTTTTCACACACAAAGCCAGTTGATTTTAAGACATCAGCTATGTTCACATCAACACTGTTGCTGCAGGAGGAGACTTTACTTCTTGTTTTTACAGCCATGTTGAGCACGGCAAAGGCTAACTTAACATTTTGACAGGAAGATAATTTGTTTGGAGAAGAATAAAGACAATGGTTCTATCGTTAGTGACTTCTAAATTTAAAAAAACAAACACACGTATCTTTAACTGTTAGCCAGTATCTCTAATATCAAGTGTTAGATAAGAAGAGCCAGGCTAGCCGTTTCCTCTCCTTTCAGTCTTTATGCTAAGCTAAGCTAACTAGCTGTAGCCTTATGTTTACCAGAAAGACATAAAAGTTGTATGGATCTTCTTATCTAAATCTCATCAAGAAAGTAAATATTTCTAAGTAAGTATTTTCAAAATGTTGAACTATTGCTTGAAAACATATTTATTTGGATTTACATTGCTTTATATCCAGTAAATGAAACCTACAAAGGTTATTGCTAATTTATCATCCATCTGCCAAAAATATCCTTACACAGGGCAAAGTAAGAGAGTGTCAAAGTAAAAAAAAAAAACTACTGTATGTCAATTTGTAATATTGTTTAGTTTATTTTCAAATAAATTTAAACCAACATAAACTTATATTATTGAAAACTCACTGGACAGATATGCTGTAGATAGAATTTGTTAACTGATGTTGAGCTAATATGTATTTTAACATAATGCCCACTATCCTGTGCATCATCGCTTTGAAAAGTGCATGGAAACATAACTTCAGGCTACCACTGAGAGATATAATGGGGATTATCCAACTTCTCCTTTGTGGTTTCTGTATTTAAAACTGTGTGGATAAGTTCATAAATCACTCACTTAGTTAATGTGGACATCCTTTTCTGGAGAAAATGACTATGGATTTGGAGGTGATGGTGATTGCAGAATGAAAGTAAGCACATTTGTCATTATTATCATTCAGACTGGTGTTGGCCACTGAGGATGCTATTCAGGAAACGATGAAGCCAGGGGACCTAAATAGGCTGCGTGAGCTGAGGATAAATGGGAAATGCACTTAGATTCAGCCATTACATCCGTTAGCTCTTCTTTTAGGTGTCTTTAATGCGGCAGGATAAATGGTTATATAATGGAACATGCGAAGAGAAGGTCAGTAAATAATTTTAAGCTCAGTATCCATAGGTGACAGCAACACTGATATCAACAAACCATTCTGAGATAACACATTTCGAAGAGAATTTGTTTCTGTCAGAAATGCATCACCCTTCACATAGCTGACTACATCCAAGAAGCTTTCAAGTTTCTTACTTGAAAGAGGCCAGTTGGAACCAATGTATTTGACAGTTGCATCATTTGAAAACTTGTAAGGGTCGGCTGTTTGAAACACATCCACTGTCAGCGTTTTTTAAACATTTGCTCCTGTTTCCTGTGTCAAGAATGATAACACAAAGCTTACCAAGCCCCCCCCCCTTTTTTTTTTTTTGGTAAAATCCGATGTTCACAGCTCCATAAACCATAAAGATGCTGGGGATGATTTTCTGCAGTAATGGGTAAATATTTGAACGCTACACCAGAAACCATAAGCAATGCTCATAATTCTAATCAGCTTCTCAATCCTTGTCAAAACAATCTCACCTCAATGTATATTTTGTGGTTGTCTTCATCAGCAGATGGAGTTCGCTCAGTTTTCATTTTAGAAACATTTCTTTTTGAGCAATTGAAGGACTTCTCATCGATGTTTTGTTAAAAGTTCATGTTGAAGTGCTTTCCTGACCATTCTGGAAACAGATGTTGACAAAACAATATTACCTCAAGGTCCATTTAGTGGCTATTCTGGGGCTTTCAATCAATTCATGTTCAGCTCCTTATTAAATGTTGGGAATATGAAAGCCAGACCACTTATTTAAGTTTCCAATCTTAAGATGTCAGTTCTTGTTGATTCAGTGGCACCTGTGGTAACAAGAAGTCTGGTTTAATACTACAGCAAAGCCTCCTTGAGCAGCAACTCTGTCAGAAATACAAGAAATACAACCGAAAGACCAGCTGGTGTATTTGTTTACAGCACAGCCAAATAAACTCACATTGTTTTAATAAAGTCAATAATTGTCCTTTTTCTCATCATATCATGCAGGTGTGTAACAGTCGCAGGTGACAGGGAGGGGAGGGGGGGGGGGTGTCATGCCATTTCCTGTGAATCTCTTGTGTGTGTAAAGGCAGTTTGAATGTAGAGAGGTAAATACATCAAATGGTTATTGCAGAAAAAATGTTGCAAATAGCATCAAGAACAGGGTATGATTTCTTGGAAATCTTAAGGATTATAATTTAAACCCTTTATAGTCCTTTGAGTATGTTTTAGTCATTCCAGACCTTCATTTATTTTTCTTGTGGAACAAAACATAACGAGAGCGTTTTATGCCTTTAGTAGACAGGGTCAGTAGAGAGATTACAGGAAGTGAGAGAGAGAGATGCAGCAACCATGGTCCCCTGTCAGACTCGAACTGGGGACGTTGTGGTTCATGGTCTGTGTCTAAAACCCCCAGCCAAGGGGGCACCACTTAATATGAGATCTTTTAATCGGTCAATATTTACTGGCAAAGACAAAATAATTTAATTTTCTGTTACATACAGCAAAAGGAAGCTGCATGCATAACAAGGTAAACATTCATTTTGTTGGAGAGAATTTAATTCATGGCAGTATTATTTAAAATTTTATATTTACATATCTTTCTGTTTGTCTTCTTCTGAGGAGTTGAGAAACTGCTCTTTTCTACTATAAGGACAGTGTATGCCCACTTTCTGACATTCTGTATGAAAACAAACTACAACCTCACACTTTAAAGCATTTTTTCACTCCTTTCACATGGGCCAGTGGGAGATGGAGGAAAAAAAAAAAAGTTTTGACAAAATCAAATTTGATACAAATTGCATTTGCTCCCAAGGAGGAGACATCGAAACCTTTCCGCAAGAATAAGCTGACAGTGATTTCATTTGTCTAAGTAGATAAATCATACATATTGAACTTGTCTCTCACGGCGTGTCACTGCTCAGACCTGATTTAATTTGCCGCTTTCTGGCGGAGCAAGAAGCCATGCTTAAACATAGAAACTCTGAAGGTTACACAATTTCAGCATTTTAATTAGCTGCACAGTCCCCCTGCTTTTCCTATCCTTCAACCCAGATGAGTTACAGCCCACTGAAATTGTTTTGTTTTCAGATATCTTTGAATTACAGATCCCAGAAAATGGGAATAGTGCTTCTAGTCTTACAAAACAGAACATATTCTTGTCATTGACCTTTTTTAAGGGTTTGGACATCTTTGGTGTCTGTACAACTATAAAGGTTGTCAAGAAGGCATTGCCTAAATTAAAATGAGATAGCACCCAAGAAAATGCTCCCTAAATTGGGTGGGGTTGGAGGGTTCAAGTGTACCTGATGTGAGATCAATTGTAATGGAGTGCAGCAGTAACACTTATGATGCTCTTTGGATGGGGGTGGGAGCGGCGGGTGCCATGTCTGACAAGAGGACAGAAGCAGTCACAGGAAAAAGCGGTGATGAAAGACAAACCATTTGTGCCCACCACTGAATACTGAAAGCTATATTTTACGGCTGCTATTCTACCAAATTGCTTTTGTGCGTTGGGGTGGCTTTTTAAATAATGCAATCGGTTAAAAGCTCTCCGTAAATGCTATGCTTGTATAGCGTGGGAAACTGGAATGGGATTGAGTGCATTTTTAGGAAAGAGGGTTATAATTTATGCACCATTGAAATATGGCCACTTTGTGTTTTTCTTTGTCACTTTGATTCAACAGGGTTCAACATGTACACAATCTGTTTGAAGATGAGTTCAGAGACCCTTTGGTCCAGTGTCTTTAATAACAGTCATTCAGATGAGGACTGTTTTGATAGCGGGGTTTTAAGAGAATTATGATATGATGATGGCAACATGTGGCCTTTGCTTCATTTTGCTTTTTCATACAAATTATTAAAATTCACACTGTAGAGCACCATTACCAACACAGCAGTGTTTTGTACAGTGGAAATACTGATGCTAAGAGCAGCATGCATCTCACTCACCTCTGCCTTCTCTTCTCTTGTAATTAAGAGCTGTAAGTGGCATTTGTTAGCATGGTCACGCATTCACCGGGGAGGCGTCGCTTGTTGACCCTCCCCACCACCACTGCTGCTGCCTCTCATTGGCAAAACACATGGTTCACACTCTGCACAATGGCTGACAAAATGATGGATCAGTTCTTCCATATTGGCGTGTTGATCCATAGTCACCCCTCCCTTTGCCCCCACCGACAGAGTAGATATTGGCATTTGCCCCTCAGGAGGCTGCGCCCCCGAGTCCCGTAACTGCTGATTAGTCAAATGAGTCCTGGCCTGTGGAATAATTAATGTTTAACATTGGGATCTTTACTCTGTGGATGATCGAATGGCACCGAGGTGAGTGTGGCGGTGGAGGATTGAACAGCAGGGGCCTGGCACCCTGTGAGGAGGGAGGCTGCAGCCTGATCAATGTTAATGTTAGCCTAGGTTAACCTTAGCATGCTCATGAACAACTGCGCAGTGAGGCTGAGAGAGGGATTGGTGTCTGACATTGGACCTAGCATTTAATTGTCTCTTAATTCGTTTGTTTATACCTTATTGGAACAAGGTGGATATTTATAGCAGCAGCAAGGCAGAGTGACCACAAGTGTTTGTCTGTCATAATGACTCTCAAATGTCATTGAGACTTTTTGCTCTTAGATGTTTGCTGTGACAGCTGCACTGCATTCTTCATTTTGAAATGCAGCACTAAAAGTTTGGTAGCTTCCCATACCTGGTGCTGTAGCTATTTTATTACAAATTGGTTTGTTATGTAACAGTGTGGCTACTGATGGCAGTACAGTGACTTTGGTGGCTGCATGGCCTCCTCCCGTGTTGTTTTGGTCGGCCGCCTGTGGGAGCCTCCTTAAGACGTGCATGTTGGCAGCGGAAGTTCTTTAGTGAGGAGCGTCAGCCGGGCAGCCTGTGAGTCTGAGCTCAGGGCAAAGAAAACAGATAAATCACCACACGCAATTGCAGATCTCTGCTACGGGAGTATTGTAGCAAAAATCACGTGTAAAAAGACAGTCAACTGAGAGGCGTATCTGAGGTGTAACTGATGACTTGTCTGTATTTCCAGCTCTTGGAGCAAAATACTTTAATACTATGCATTATTACTATGCAATAAGTATGCATTAGATACTTAATATCTACTATATACTTACAGGTTTGTCCACACATTCACAGATATGTACGCATTTACAGATCTATATACGTATTCACAGATTTGTTTACACATTCACAGATCTATGTATGCATTTAGAGATACTTTCACACATTTACAAATCTGATTACAGACACACGGATTGAGATACAGTTACACAACTCCACACATATTTGCAAATAATTTATCTACAATAATACCCCCCTATACTTAGCCCTCTTTAATGGTAAATCGAATATCTTTGGGTTTTGGACTGTTGGTTGGACAAAATAAGCTATTTGGAGCCATAATATTGGACTAATCAATAGTAGCAGACCTTTTAATACATGCGGATTGTTTCCCTTTTGTCCTCTTTTACTAATCAAAGCAGGCTCATTCAGTACATTACCTGTAAACTTTTACCAGAGTATCCTTAATGTGATCTCATCCATTTGAGACATTACGATGACTAATCAAATCTCTATTTCAAGGATTATAGAGGAGAACAAATAAACACAATGATGTAAACATGATTAAAAAAAGAGAGGGAAAAACTCAACCCTGCTTATATTGTAAACACCGCATCTAAAAGCCTCTCAGAATGACTTGCAGGTATGTTTGAATTGGATGTACTATTTTTCATTTTGAAGTAATGAAATATTTAAGGGGCAGACAGAAGTCTGTGCGACATGCTTGACCTTCAAAGCAGAAAGTCTGGCCTGTTATTACAGTATTTATATGGCTGTCCCCACCCGCACAGGCATGGATATAAAAATATTTAATTACTCAATTAACTGAGGTGGAATAAGACCCTGCAGGAAACAGGTGAGGGAATAGGGCACGCGTGATCTGCATCAACAATAGAGACTGGTTCCATTGCAAAGCCAGAGAGGAACACAGATTAAAAGTGAAAAAGTAAAATATGCTTTTTGTGTGTAAATGTTAAGTTAATTCACATGGTGGTGTATGAGTTGTGGCAGAACCAGGTGGTGACATTAAAGAGCAACTACATTTTCACTGACACCTCTGAATGACATTGATGGAGGAATAATTGCGGGCTCAGTGGATGGATACCAATGGATTCCTAAATGTTTCAGAGTGCTGTATTGTTTTCGGTTTGTAAAAAAAAAAAAAAAAAAAAAGCTCTGTGCACTGAGAGGCTATTCTCTCTTTAGCTCTGTCACTGCATTTCAACCCGTGATGTTATGGATTTATGGGGGAAGAGAACATTCATATCCCAGATGGGGCTCTAATGTGGCCAGATTCAGTTCATTATCGATTGTTCCTCTTTTAACTTCACTGAAAGCATTCAAAGGAGTGATGAGAAAGGGATTACCGTCAGCGGGTCGGAATAAAACTTTCATAGGAGCAGTTTGCCATTCCTTAATGCTCGAAGCTACTTTGAAAGTAAAATTTCGAATTTACATTTCATGTCGGTTCACTAACCGGTCTGAAACTGTCCTGTCCGGCGGGTAAGAGCTTGACTGAGAACTCACAGTAGAGATGGAGGATATGTTCTGATGAAATGATATTCTTATTTTTATTTTATGGATGGTCAGTGCAGTTGAATATGAAATAAAGTGGAAATAACATGCCTAAGAAAACTGTAAATATGTAATATAATATAGTAATATAATCACAGAATGGTTATCTGACACCTGCCAGTGGATAAAAAACACAAAACACTTTACTTTGATTATTTGCAGTTAATTAAACAAACAAAAAGTCCCTCTGCAGTGTCTTTGAGATGTGAGGTCAGACACTGGATTACTAAGTAGCCTACAGTTTATATTGTAATTCATAATAATATTCGACTGAGTATATGTGTGTCAAGTAATGATGTTAATACAAAAAAAAAACAACCTTAATTTTAATCTGCAATTCTGCAGGTGAACTCATTAGAATCAAAGCTGACAAAAGTCACGCTTTTCCCTTCGAAAATGAAAGTTTTTTATTCTTCAGCAGACACTGATTAATCATCTCTTGAGGAGTTTGAAGGTCCATTCATAAAAAAGGAGGCTCGATTCCACAGACTTTATGGGGGCGATTAATCATGTTTTGATTTTTGAAAAGACTGCTGACTTTATGACTTTATGACTTTGCCGTCATAGAAACCCATTTGATCTTTTTTTTTCATGTTTTTTTTAATAAGAACACTTCTGCCACAAAATTAAACCTTTCATTTATTTTTATCTAGAGTTAAGATAATACTACAAAGAAAAAAGGCTTGAGGACTAAAAGCATGGATATTATAGGCTGTCATGTTCATTATTACCCCACAATTTGTAAATACCAGATGTAGCAAACAAGATACTGGTGACCCTTACCTGCTGTGGTAAAAAAATGTAATGTGGCATTATAGGACTGGCCATAAAGTCATTAAAATATATCATTTGAGAGCATGAATATGTTTAGCAGATACTGGGTTGTGTTGGACACTTTGGGCTCATCCTCTGCAGAGCATGAACATGCTCAGCAACTTTCTACTCTTCAAGCTGTACCAGTTCTCAGTGTCAGCTTTCCGGAAAAGCATCAATTTTATCACATTTTCTCCCTGGTTTGGCACATCCTGCCTACTGTACTTGGATGTGTGTGATATGCTGCTGGCTGGTGTGTACTGCACATAAGTAGCAAGACCATACTGAACATAGCATTAACAACAATGTAGAATGAAATAGAGTGTAATTATTATGGTACAGCATTGGTCAGTTATAATATACAGCACCAGTTAAAAGTTTCAGACACACTTTCTCATTCAAGTAAATGGGAGGGCGTGTCCAAAACTTTGAATATTTACTATTATTTGCTATGATGATGATGATGATGATGAATTTTATATCTTTTTGTCTGCTGGTTGGACAAAACTGGTCACCCAAAGATGCAACCTTGGGCTTTCAGGAGAATGCGAGAGGGCATTCCTCACTACTTTCCAAAATTTTTCAAATCAAACGATTAATCGGCCGATTGAGAAAATTAATGGCGGATCAGCTGAAACAATGGTCGTCAGCTGCAGCCCTAAAGAACGTCATACAGGCACAATCTAGATATCAATACGTTTCATTTGATTTAGTGTTTAGTGTTGGGTAAGGAGAAACGTAAGCCATGGAATAAAAGTCAGGAGGGTAAACAAAATCATTACGATTCATCCTGTCGGGACCTGGGGACCGTGAATATCCAGACCAAAGTTAATGGATATCTTGCTCAGGACCAAAGTGTTGGATAGACTTTGAGCTACATAGTTGTACAACATGCCCCAATGCAAACAACACATGCATTAATGCATGAAGTGCTTCCAGCCGTTTCTTTGTGTTGCTGTGAGGGCTTTTTAACACCCAACAGACCCTACAGTAAGAGAACTGCAGTATCACTGAACACAGTATCCCCTTCTGTATCCTGTAACCTGGGATTTGTATTGGACGTCTGAAATGACATTTCACGTGCATGTATCAAGCCATAAAGCGTGAAATCCCATGACAGAGGCATGATCAGGAATAGATTAACACCGTCAACCCCCTCATCTCAGCAGACCTTAGCACACATAAGACCTAAACTCATATTAGGATGTAAAGCCAACATTTTTCATAATGATAGACTTCCCGGGGTGTCAACCACATGTCTTCACCTTGACAATCCAGGCCAGTCGACAAGAATGACATGTAGTCGACAAATTGTGATCTTTTCTGTAAGATCATAAAATATTACACATCCCACAACCCCCAATTGATAATACTAATATTTTATGTTAAATACTTGCAAGTTAAGATATTAGTAATCATTGCCACAAGCTAGATGCAAATCAAAAGGAGATTTTCTGTCTGTACAATATCATCGCTTGTAGATTTGGAAGGCAGTCTTACCCGAGCCAATTTTTTTTTTTCGGGAGGACTAACGCCAGACAGCTGCGCAATTACACCTCAGCACAAAGCTAAGCCAATCTACTATAGACAGTAATGGCTCGCATTGATATGCCTGTGTCTGTCTGAACAGTACCCACACACTGAATTGTCAACATAATGTCACACTCGCATCTCAGGTTGAGCAGTAGAGCAGTGTCTTTTTTTTTTTTTTCTTTTTTTTTTTCTCTCCAGCGCTTGTTACTTGATAATGAAAGTGAGATGATGGCAGCGAAATGCACCCATATTAATCTCTCAGCATTTTCTACCATGACAGCACAATTTTCAGTGGCTCCTCCGACGATCAGCCACCTCAGTGTATATGTCTCTCAGAGCAGATGCAGACTGCGCTCGCATCTCCCAGATCCAATTTGGATATAGTGTTTAAGGTCTGTCATTGTGAAAAAAGAGAGAGAGAGAGGGAGAGAAAGAGAGAATCTTGTTGACATTAAACAAACTTTGGAGAACATTTAAAGTTGCATTGTGTAGGATTTACGGGCATCTAGCGGTGAGGTTGCAGATTGCAACCAACTGAATACCCCTCCCCCCCCCTCCCCTTCCAAAGTGTGTAGGAGAATCTATGGTGGTCACCTGCGGAAGACGCGGAAGGCCTTCTCTTGAGCCAGTGTTTGGTTTGTCTGTTCTGGACTACTACTGTAGAAACATGGTGACGCAACATGGCGGCCTCCATTAAGGATGTAGATAAAGGGCTCATCTAAGGTAACGAAAACACAACAATTCTTATTTTCAGGTGATTATACACTAATGAAAACATACTGCCAAGTCTGTTCCACTAGATGGCACTAAATTCTACACACTGCACCTTTAAGATTTTTCTTTAAAGTTATATTGCATACATTTGGCCACTGTTGCTATAGTTTATTGAATCTGTGCTTTGAAGACATTTACATTTTCCAAATCTGAGACTATTAATATTGCCTGTGACTATAATGGGTGCAGTCTGCTCTGTAAACAACCCTGCCTCCTGTCAGTTTATTCTACGCTACCAGTTTGTAACAGAACATTGTTTTATTATAACATAATGCAGCCTGGATTACATTTGTAACAACATAATATGGAAACATTGTAAGTAACATATTGAGTCACAAAATGTTGATTCTAAACATATCAGTAAAATGTTCACTGACAATCTATTTCATTTATTATCCTGCTGTGAGTAAAGCATGATTATGCTTTTTTATGGTTATGTTTAGTCAACAGTGAGACAATATAGAATACATTCAAATTAAGTCATAATCAAGCATTTTTCCTGTTTAATCTTCCAGCCAAGTGACCAGGAGGGTAAATTCTGAGTGGCGCTTTTTGTATATTTATCCTCAAAGTGTAACTTGACTTTCTATAAACTGGAGAAGGCTGAAATCTTATTCATAGTCAACCTTTCTCTGTGACATTGAAAAGAGCAACAGGCTAAAGACGCACTTCTCAGCTTTGTCAGTTTGGAGTGGCAGTTTTGCCATGTATAGAGCACTAGCCAACCATGGTGTCTCCTTGAAAGACAATACATAAGTAGCAGTAGTGGAATTATAATGCCTTTCTGTTTGCTACACTTGTGTCTTTTACCTCTTAAGTTTGCAAGGGAATCAATAGGAATAAGCCATTTTGGACTAACAGCTTTTCAAATAATGTTGCTCTGCTGTGGTGTGCACAAACACACCCTGATTCTGTGATTGGCTTTCTGTCTCACTTACAGGCCTGGAAAAAAAATGGGATGAGACTGCAGATATAGGGGGAAGGCAGAGGAAGCAACAACAATAAAAACTGTGCTGTGGTTCTGACTTTGGGTAAAGACTGGACTGTGATATTTCCCATAAAGGTCGTCTGCCTTTCTCTGTTATCTCCTCATCCTCTCACTCAGTCTCTTATTTTCACTTTAGCTTTCTCTCCCTCTCCCACACCCTATTTCCCGGGACCATTTTCTGACAGGAAACATTACCACCATTACAGATCACTAGATACTGTTCGCTGGATGTCAAAAGAATCAGATTGATCACATGGCACGACAGAAGTGTTGCACTGTGGCAGAGGGGACAGTCAAATGGCGGAAAATAATAGGGTGCTCGCCAGGCCTGACAGATAACTTGGAGGAAGTCACACAATAGGCGAGCAACATGGCTGAGCTCCACAATGGAACAAGCAGGAAATGGCTTTGCATTTCAGCCGTCCTCTCATTTCAGCTGACATCTCAGATAGCATATGTCACACTGTGGAAAAATATCTATGCAAGGAAACGGTGAATCACAGCTGCAGGCAGCCAGCGAACTCCTAATACAACCCGACCTGCAAAATGTGCAGATATAAGAAAACTCGATGGCTATTTTTGGTTTCTTCCAATACACACGATTCCCTGATTTATGCTCAATTAGCTTTTAATTAGAAATCAATCTCATTTGAATAAAAACATCAATCCTCATTCAAAATAAGCAATTTATCTGCAATTACCAAACCCATTAAAGCATAATTAGACTTTCACACTAAAAATCATCAAGATAAAACAGAGCATTTCGCTGCATATATCTTCAATGCAGAGTAGTGTTCTTGCATTTTCTCTGATGAAGGAGGTTTGATGGTGAAACGTCATCAGAGCTGAAATGATTAGCTGATTAATTGATTAGTGGATCGACAGATTTGGCAACAGTGTAATCGATTAATCGTTTAAGTTATTTTAAAGGGATGTCATGAGATTCATGGCCCCCCAGAGGATGGATACCTCTGATTTTGGTGATCCCCTGATGTTTCCTGTAGCCACTTCACAAGCTTCCCATTTTGTGTTTTTGAGTGAAATATATTGACAGCTTTTGGATGGATTGCCATAAAACTTTTCCCCCTCAGGATTAATTATAAAAACTTTGGAGACCTGCAGACCTTTCCTCTAGCACCATCAATGGGTTCAATGTACTGATTCCAGTGTCTGAAATGTGAGTATTTGTGGGTTTTTATAGTAGTAAACTGAATATATTTGGGTTTTGGAGGGTATGTCAGACAAAATAAGCAGACTGAACTCATCAACTTGGGCTTTGAGAAATTGTGATGGGCATTTTACACTAGTTTCTGACATTTTATAGACCAAATGATTAATCGATGAAGTAATGGCCAGATTAATCTATAATGAAAATATTTGTTAGTTGCACATTTATTACCTCACATGTGATTGTGAGAAGTTTTATATACAAGATGATTTACAGCATGATCATTTGTGGGGGGTTACATAAACAGTTGCCAAACCAAGCAGAAAAATAAAGAAAACAAATCTTTGTGGGTAAAGCTTTATGACCATTGATTTCCATTGAAAGTCTGATGCTGTAATGAATTAACAGATTGTGAAATGCTTCATCTGGTGAGCACAGTCGATTCGGCTCAAGGTATGAGATTGATCAAACTGTACATTTTTACCGTCTCGTAACGTCTCAGCCATCACATCACCGTGTGCTGTGCAGCTGTAGCAGCAGTATGTCCTGCAGTAAAACCCACAGGCTTCTCCTCAACGTGTGGGCGTTGCCATCACCCCCCCCCCCCCTTCCTGTCATAAAAAACACACTGCTAGGCCGTTTAACCTTGAGCTGTTGCTACTCGGGCACATATCACCTTTGCAGCCCCCTTGGCTACTGATATAAATCAAAATGTCCGCCACCGTTTTAGGATGAATCAGCAGTTTTGGGGGATTGATTGAATTTTATCTTGATTTCATAAAACATTTAGACAAACCAATTAAAGAGGTGGCTGACTGCAGCCACCAGCACTTAATCCATCATGCTGTCAAGGGGATAAAATCAGATTGACACTAATGTAGTCGATATGTTGGTGTATTTGCAATCTGGTACAATAAAGTGGAAGTTAATTAGAGTAACCCAAGGAAAGATTCATGATTGGTATGAAAATGGCTGCACATTTGACAACAACCCTAGCATATTCTGCACCAGTCTAGGTTATTACAGGTGTTCATTTTTAACCATGTTGGTTTATCACGGACAACTTCCCTGTCCCCTTTGACTCCAATGATTTAATTTCCAATATATTCCCTCTCACAATGCAGCAAATCCATTGCAGGTCAATGGTATTATACTGCAGTGCGGTCCAAATATTATAATAAGATGGATGGCTACTGCACATTTTCCTGGAGGACTGGCTTTCTTGGTCTTGTCCACCAACTGCAGGTGAAATACAGCATGCCCATTAACATGCAGTGGTTCTCCCCGGAGTTAACGACGTACTCCCACAGAACTCCTTCTCCCTTTGTTTTAAGGCAGGCTTCTTAATTACTAGCTGTCCCATTCAGGTTGTAAATGGCCCTTTATTGCCATTCTATAATCAGAATAAATCCTCAAGCCTATTCACTGGCCTGATGCCCCTCCATTGATTTACAAATGACCCATGTATTATTAATCCGATGTTTTCCCCCCGTTTTTACATCATTATAAGCCCTATCTGCAAGCAAAGGGCACCTCAGTACAGTGTTATCACACACAACGGTGTTTCTCCAGAACTCTCTCCCAGGTTTGTTTTTTTGATATGATACTGCGTTGTGTTGATAACACGGAATAGGCAAAGGAGTGCGGTGATATCAGCGCTTCCCCCTACAGTTAATATGGAGCATATCGCTTTTATCTGCAATGTTGCTTTGTGCATTTTCTATTCTCCTTTAACCTTTTGTCTTTGTGTTGAAAAGACAAAAAGTACACAGTGACACGGAGAAGCTGTATAAAATGTACTTTTAGGCAGGAAATTAAAGTTTATAACTGTGTTATAGTGGCGGCGCCTGCTAGATTTTCAGGGGATTTTTTTCTTAGAGACAACAAACAAACCAAATGATGTTGGATCTACAAGCTTGATGTAGTAGTAAAATGTAGTCACTACGTACTGTCAATGTAAATGTAAATTAGAGTTTTACAGTGTTTTACACTGTTAACTAGGTCAAATCCATTAACATTATATGAACCAAAAAGGACACTTAATATGCCAAGGACATGGACAAAAATGTAATACAACACAAGACATACAGTAGTGCAGTCCAGAGGGACTTGTCATTTAAAGCCAAGCAAACATCTCACTGCAACACAGCTCATGGTAGCAGCTATTACCAGCTCTTAAATGAAACTGAAGATGGTTATCGTAGAGATGTAAGTTTTCAGTTCCTCGAAACACTGGACCGGCCAAAGATGGGAATTAAATAAGACGTCTTTATTGACCCTTTAGTTTCACATTACAGCCTGAAATGAGATCATAGGAATGATAGAAGCTCTGATCAATGTCTCAGTGGAGCACTGGAATTAATAAAAGTCACGCCTGTATTGATAAAGCCTTTGGCAGATAAAGGCTGGCTGCCTGGGAGAGAATCACAGTAAATAAAATTCATACAGTTGCATAAAGCTTCCTATCAGCCTGTGCAAGCTTGTAACATTTCCCCAAAGCCTTTTACTTGGATTCAGATAGTTGACAGAATGAGAATGTATTGTGAGTTACAGGGAAAATATTGTGAAGATTACAGACCAGCATGAGTTTCGGTGGCGCACAATATCAGAGTTAATTCAACTTTGAAAACCATCATTAGCTATCTGAGCGCGTTAGACAGTAAGGAGGTGGTGTACGACAATTTATACTGAAGCTGTACTAAATTAGAAGACCATCTTCCCAGCTTCTATAGAAAATTACCATGACAACATACTGTAAGGCCATTGTCTGATATGTTACGTGGGGAAGAGAAGAAAAAGAAAAATCCTAATAAAACTGGATTAAAGCTGAACTTTGAAGAGCATAAACTTTTGTTGAAGAGGTCACTCGTTGTTTCACCGTCTTACACACAACCGGCGCCGTTCTGCAGTCGTTTTCCGCGCACAAGAAATGTACAGACACTGAATGCAGTCATCAATTCTAATCAACATGCTGCCTCAAGTCCATTGTGCTCACAGTTTCATCTCCTTCAATTACCACGGCAAATTGGCTTTGAAGCCTGAGCGTCAACTGAAGCAGTTAATTCTTAATCAGCATTATGAAAGTGGGCGTGGTGTGCATTGGTCACATTAACTAATTTGTTATTGTTCATGATATTGTATTCAATGGGGGAAATGTGTCTGCATTTAACATTACCTGCGGCAGATGTATTCTTTAAAAGTCTATGCATTTAAGAGGAGGAAGTGTTTGTTAACATTGCACACCACGTCTTGGTGTTGTTCAAACAATGAATAACAAAGAGGGCTCAAGGAATTTTCCGTACAGAGAGCAAAGAGAGCACAGACACTTTACATATCCACAATCTGTCGGAGAAATAAATAAATTACGGCAGCGCTTCTTCAAAAACAAACAGCTGTCAAAAAGTCACTCAGGGGCGCCTCACAAACACCTCTTTCCCTCCGGAGATCAAATCCCAGTAAAGAGGATTCTTTTATTGTACTCCATTTTTTATTGCTCCATTCCTTTGTATGTTTCCATCTAAGAACCAAATCAAGCAAATAACATCCTTGGAGGTGTCTGTGGTTTAATGTGATGTCTGCTGTGCAGTGTCTCACTAAGGAGTAATCCTTCTTTTAGCCCGAGGATGCGCCTATGATCTCCGCTTTGAGACAGCCAAGGAGAGTTAGCAATAAAAATGTCATTATTATCATGTAGCACCTTGCACTAAATGCAAATAACATAAATTAAGGGAGAAGGAGCAGCTTGTAAACAAGTAAAACAGTCAAACATGAAAGCCTAAAAAAAATGTTTCCCCCCCCCCCTATTTTCTGAATCGTGAAGCAGGTTGATTTGCATGTCGCCTGATTGTGAATGTACAGGCTGTGTGTCTGAAACTGTTCTTTTTGTCTCGGGAGGACAGTCTCTACAGCCGGAGGACTTTTTGGTAATCAACTACATGTGTTTTGCAGCTTATTCACAATTAATCATGCTTCAGTCTACTGTGAATGTGTTTATCGTGGATGGAAGCGTGATTCATTGCTTTCATTTAAGTACAAATAAGTTTTAAAATTTGAAAATCATGTGATGGGAGTATGCTCTCTACAGTGACTGGTTCAGGTCAAGTCACTATTCGATACATTTGTGGATTAGTTGTTTAGTACGTAAGATTTCAGAAAATGGTGAAAAATGTCAATCACTGTTTCTCAGAGCCCAAGGTGACGTCTACAACAGTCCACAACTTAAAGATATTCAGTTTACAGTCTTAGAAAAACTAAAGAAACCAGAAAATATTCACATTTAAGAAGCTGGGAATCTGAGAATTAGAATTTTTCTCTTAAAATATGACTAAAAACGATTAAAACGATTAATTTAGTTGGCAACCAATCAATTAATTGACTAAATGTTGCAGCTTTAGGTCACTGATTTAGAAATATTACTGTGGTCCAGAATTGTACTGATTTCTGTATCTGTGTTTTGATTAAATGTTTCTATTAGTTCACCTTGACATAATTTCCTCAGTTTTGTGTCTGAAAGGTCACAGAGGCAGTCGACAGTGCTCCGGGGTCTTGACTACATTGTGCTGCCTTGCGGTGAGGTGTTCTGTAAATACCGCAATCCAATCTGACAACATAATTTTCATCTGACATCAAGATGTCTGCAGGCTCTCGGCCCTTCACACCTCCACCTAATGAAGTAACTCACAGATCCACCTAAATCTGGGTCATGTGGAGAAATCGCATGTCTTCAAACCTCTTGAATAATCACACAGTAGCTGGAGTAGCGCTCATGAAAACGCATTCTGTCGTGAAAAACAAGAAACATTGGCTTAGATGAGCAGAAAGGTCAAACGGTAACTGAAATCTTGTAAACCAAGACCTCTGTCATTTTTATCTACGGAGTGAGATTCATTCATTCTTTTATTTCTACATTTATTCATTCATGCAACATTTTTAGAATTACAGCGTACACCGGGCAGAAAGCAGCAAGTGAGTTGGAGCCTCGAGAAAAGGGGAAATTCTTACTGCAAAAAAACTGGATTTGGACGTAATTCAGTTTGGAGCTTATAGGGAATGGTATTAAGTGTTGTAGCTGTATAGAGAAGAGAAAATTAAAGGGATAAGTCACTGATTTTAACGTCATTTGGCAGTGTTTCTTTTCCCCGCAAGGTTAAACAAAAGTGACGAAATACAGATAACCATATTTAAGCCCTGGGCAGATAGAAAGCATCGGACCCAAGTGTCAACAAATGCATCTATTGTTCTCAGTGGCTCCAGGATAACCTGAGGCGTTAGTGCTTCCCCTGATGCTTCCTGCCCAGGGTTTTTAAGGGTAAATTAGCACTGAATTTAAGCAGGTGTTTTCCATCAGCTGTCAAAAGGCAAAAAAAAAACACCTTGACATATGATTGGGGCGTGGTGAGAGGTGCAACATGCGGGAAAGTTTCGACGCCTACAGAGCAGGGCAGCAGCGGTTTTCTGTGATTCAGTGTTGATTCACCACTTACAGCTGTTTGGTAATGAGCAACACTGCAGGGTGGATTCTGTCTGTGTTTTCTAGTTGATTATTTTAGCTTGGCACAATAAAAGACACACGACTTTGCAGCTTAACAATAATTTGTAGGTCAAGGTACGTGCTTTAGAGCAGGTCAGTGTTTGTTTATCTTAAGACCCTAATGAACCATGATTTCTAATTAGAAGAGACAGCCATGTCTGGGTGTTAATAAATGAGAATATAGGGTCTAACCCTGCAAATGAATAACTCTGGATAGAGGATTATTAACTGAGATGGAAGCCAAATTACGTCCCAGCTGATTCGCTTAAAATTTCAACACAGGTCTATTTTATACTATATCCCTTAAAACAGCAATTTGCTATTTAAATTACGACTCAATTAACTGCACCAGCTATTTCCAACCATGTCTTGAGACGAATATAAGTTAACCCTTGTTCAAAACAACAAGTGACAAAAGCATGACCCTCTATTGTAGCTAGCTAGTTCATTTTAAGTTGATGTTAATAGCATTTTTATCATGATCAAATCCAAACACGACAACTTCCATCTTCACCCTGAGATGTAGCTCAGCTCATTCTCAAGTGTCAGCCAGTGATACTGTTTTCCTTGCTGTGTGCTCTGAGCGGACTGAGAGAAAGTGGCCTATGCGGTGGAGCTGTGAAGTGGTGTATGTAGATTTCTTGGGACTGATGGGCTGGTCGTGGAGGGAAGAATCTTGAATTATGGATTTCCTCTGTAGTCTTAGCATATTCCAAGAGTTTGAGCAGTTTAGGGACCTGGCGCTGAAAGAAAGTTAGCATTTAAATTTAAAACATAGGTAGGTGGCTGGCAGTTGGATTGGCAAGGTCCTTTGGGAATTGCACATCCTCGTCACTTAAACGCCCCTGCAGGGGAACAATGATTACCAAATCACCAATGAGGCTAAAATGAAAGCAATGCATGAATGTTTTTTCAATGAAATTTAATAGTTTAAACCCTCTTCTGCATGATTTACGATGGGCACCGTGTTTTCTGCACCCCGTTTTAACATTAGAAATTCAAGATACTGTACATGTATGATCTCATGTGTGTTGGCTCCATAGTGGTGAAACCTACACAGCTGCCTCTTAAACCTGATTGTGGGGCCTCAATAATAGGATCTGAACCACTCCATTAGGTTCCTTTTGCCCCATCAGACCATAAAATGTAGCAGTATCCATTATTGGCAGTGAGCAGTAGTAGATAGTAAAACATTGACCGGGGTCATTATTTTTCATAATAATACACCTCCATCATTGCCAATATCCTAACTGTTGTTTCGGCAATGAAGGCACAATCTCATTTTAGGAATATTTATAAGAATTACATTCAAGATTCAAAGATGTATTTTGTCACCTACTCATATTTCTCTGTAAAGGTTAATACAATAGTAAAAATAATAATAATTAGAATAGAGTCTGCTTAGGAACTTTGACCGCACATCTCAGTTTGATGCCTCCTTGTATTTCACATCTCTGACAGCAAATTCTGAGCCGCAAGCAGCAGCACGTCGGCCCAAAGCAGCACGGATGGATCCATCATCCCATGGTTTCAGGTTCGTAAATGACCGTGCAGTCGCCATGGGGATGATATCATTTGTCAGCAAACTCACCGCTGTTGTCAGAGCTAGATTGGAACATATCCCAGTCAGTGTTATTCAGCACATCCAGCAGTGTAGCCTCTTATAAGGCCGTGCAACACCTGACCACTCTTGTCACCACAGCTTCCCGTATCATCCTCTGTTTATATTCCCGTATGGGGAAGATGACGGCGTGATCTGACATCCTGAAAGTCAGGAGAGAATTAGCAGAAGCCTTTTAAAGGTTTGCCTTGCCTCCAGCTGAACACTGGCTCGTCCATGTCAATGTTTTTTGTCCGCACTCCCATTGTTATTGTTATTGCCATGGTGAGCAAATCACAGGATCTCTGTGAGACACTCGATCATATGCAATGTTCACAAGTCCGCTGCGGTCAAATCTAATTCTTGCCAAGGACTAGTAGATAAAGAAGTAAAAAACAACCACAGTCCTCATAGTGCAGCCACAATGGCTGCATAAGAAATGTTTTTTAAATATCAGTTATGCTTCTTTAGAGATTCATGCACATACTTGTACTTGTTTGTACTAGTTATCTTGATTTCAGGGTGTCAAATAGTCAGATTTATCTTTACCGTATCTAATAAGGTGTAAAAATTTAAATATTTATAAATGGATGGGTGTAAGGGGTTCAAAAAGACTTTATGTTGTCTCAAAGCAACAATATGCAGATGATTGTTAATAGATATTCTTTTAATTTATTTATACATTTTATTTATTTTAAAAAATACTTTTTCACCAAATAAAACACCTTTTTCTTTATTTCTTTACTGAAAATGTGGTTGAATTCATATTCAACTTATCTTTTGAATCTTGCTTATTATTATTATTATTATTATTATTATTATTAAGGCTGTATCCAGTAATCTCCTGTATTCTTAGTTTATTGACTATCTTTTATCTGTTTTGAGCCCATTTTTTATTGCTGATTTTGCTGCACTGTAAAATGTAAATGTCACTGTGACTTTGCTTTCCGTCGTGTTAGCATTAAGTCCTCTTGCAACTAACAAAGTACCTGGCAATGTGAATTCATGACCCTGCATATGAACTGTTTCAAGAGGACAGAGTAATTAATACATGACTGCATGAGTTACATACAGATGGACCGTAATTAGCCTTACATTCTGACATGTTACACCACTTAAAATAGTAATATTTAGACACTGGAATGCCAATTATGGCATTGCAGCCCACGCTTGTATGCCTGACATATGACATTTCTGAACCAATGCAATGAGTCTGTGTTACAAATGGGCATAGGCAAAAATTTAATTTCCAGTGTTGTGAAATGGATGGGAGGAAAAAAATCGATGGAGAAAATGTGAGGAAGAAAAAGTGCAGAGAAGGAAAATTCAAATAAAGTGAAAAAAGTTCTGGCACATCAATCCTCTCGGCCAGCTGTCGGAGGTGACATTTCATTAGTACATTTTGTCAATAGAGAAATCGTCTGAAGAGAAAGCGGTTGGGTACGAGTAACAAGGAAGGACAGGGACACATGGAGGAAGAGAAAGCTCATGAAGACGAGGAAAAGAGCACAGTCCTTTTTCATTAGACACATCCTGCAGCCACTGGAAATTACGGACACTGTGACTATAGGCGCGATGAGAGAGAAGGTGGGTGTCCCTCTTCCATTTTAAGTCTCTATCAATCATCTACCCTTTGCTTTTCACCCCCTGCCGATGTGGTATCGCCGGCCCACGTGTCTCTCTGCCTGTTCAGGGTCCAAGAAAGTTGTTGTTCATCTTTTCCTCCACCAGCCAAGTGGCAGATACATTTGAAGGAAAATCACCGGCATAACGACTCCTGCCATTCCCCATAACGTCCTCATCCATCAATTAAGAGGTTTCCAGTAAGTGGGAGATGGATATGGCAGAATAAGGCCATACTTTTTGATGACTATAGCACAGGAGGAATCAAGGGCCCCACTGTTACTCCTGTTTAGGCCCATAATCACAGCAGTGACTGCAGCCAGTTTGAAGCAAGAAAGGTATTGTCAAGCACAAGACTCAGACAGCTCACACCAACAAAGCTTGAAAGCAAATGATTCTAAGGTTTGAGTGCAATGTGTTGGCTTTTTCCTCCAAATGTCAAATGCTGACAAGTGACATTCAAAGACCAAATACTGTATGAATGAGGTTTAACCTTGTCAATTCCTGTAAATCTTTCAGTCTACTTGTTTTTATATGTCATAAATAACATTGATTTCCTTTTCTTATTTCTTTAGTCATGAGACATAAGTCGTGACTCTATGGTGAATCTGAAATAACTCCCTTGTTCACTTGACTCAATCATTTTGTGTCATCACTCACAGTTGACAGTGATGCATACATACAGGTTTTTTGTTCTGTTGTGGGAATATTTGAGGCTGCTATATGGTGCTATGTTTAAACTTTAAACTTTTAAACTCTAAACTTTTGACATTTAAACCAATATTCATTTATTTTCTGGCCACTTGGGGGCAGCACAACAAGGTTTAATATTGTAAGTCAATGCACAACACCGTTTCTATCAAGTTAATATGGCTAATGTGTTAGCAAACAGGTGTCTACACATCCAGCAGACACAAAGCAACATTCATTTGGAGTCGTAATTCTGATCTACTAATGTAAGTCCAATATTCACTCTCCTTTAAAGGGGACCTATTATGCTTTTCCTTATTTTCATTCATATATATAACGTCACAATGTTGGATGTTCATGTTAAATAATGAGGTAAACGTATGTGGAAATAATCCCTGTTAGCAAAAAACACACTGGCTTCAGACTGCTCTGAATGTTCGGTTTCCAACGTTTTTTTTCTCTTTTCAGCCCGAGCTGACGTCAGTTTACTGCTCTGCTCTGCTAACATTATGGCATTTTTCCATTGTTTTGGGTGTTATCACACTGAGCCATGACTCCATTACACAGCAGGGCAAAATAAAATAAGTTGTTTACCTGCTGGAGGTGTGCTGGTCGTTTGCAGCTCTTCATCAGACATCATCATCACTGTGGCTGTTTCAGCTTGTACTATTCCTCCCTGCATTATTTCTAACTGATCCACTGAACAAATAGCTCAGAATATCTCCATATCTTGTTTGGACCAGTTTTTAGCACAGCTAACGAAGCTCCGCTAATTCAGTGAGGAATACGTTTCACTTCCTGTAAATTCTTCACAATAAAAGTCTCCCATTCTTTAGTCGCTTAATAAACTTTTAATTTGAAGCAGCAAAGCAGGAAATGTTGAGTTTGCATCGGCGGTAACTTAACACGACTCTGATACGTGCTGCCCCTCGGCAGCTTCCGGAAAGCTGGCCAATCAGAAAAACGCTAAAACGCTCTGTGGAGCTGTGAATGATCGTTCTCGGTGGGTTTGTCAGTATAAGCTACGACTTTCACATCACTCACAGTAAACTGATCAATTTTTAATCTAAAAATATTCGTAAAAAAATTAGCTTTAAAATAAATGGTGGTAGTTTTGCACTAGATAGTAAAAAGGGAGTCATTTTGGACACATCCTGTGAAATCATTTATAAAGTATAGTTGATTAACCAAAAATTAATCAGCAACTATTTGAATGCTCAATTAATCATTTATCAAGCAAAAATGCCAATATTCGCTTGTTCCAGCTTCTTAAATATAATGACTTGCTGCTTTTAATATTGTAAAGTGAATATCTTTAGGCTGTGTAATGTTGGTCGGGCAACACAAGCAAACTGAAGACATCGCTTTGGGCTCTGTGGACTTGTGATGTTTTATCACCAATTTCTTTTATATTGAACAAATAATACATTTAAAGATGAATTGATGACAATAATCTTTGGCTGCAGCCCCAGACCGGTGTGCCATTTGACCTTGTGTACAATTTTAGTAACGGAAGGCTTTATATGCTGTAGGATATTTTTACCACTTCAATACATTTGCATTAAAAAGAGTCATTGTGACTGCAAATTGAGTCCTCACTCAATAAATGAAACAAGGCTCACAGTAGTTTCCTAATCTTTCATCATCTATGCAGTTTAATATTACTGACTGTAATACTCTGAATGACTCCATCTTTCACACATTTATAACCATCCAGATATGTAAATAGCAGCGACAACCTGCCAGATTCCACTTCCAAGTGTTCCAACCCTTCACAGCCCACTTAGCCCATATTCCCCCAGCACTTCAGCACAGCCTTTGCTGTTACTAGTTCAACAGCGATCCATTGGGCTTCCCGTTGACTGCTCCTAAACTGCCTGCGCTTACAAGCTTGCAAGTTGCACATCATAAGGCAGCAAAAGGGGAGAAGTCGTCAGTTTTCAGCCTTTTCAAGTGCAGAGCGGAATACCTTGAGGCTCCCACCGTGTGAGACGGCATTTCCAGATCGAGACATTCCTCCTCAATCCTCGCCTTTCATGTTGGTCCAAGATGTTTTTTTTTTTTCTCTTCTTGTTTGCCCATCATGCTCTGTGGAGTCTGCATCATGCTGGGACACATAGCATAGCAGATAGCAAAAAGTCAAAATAAAACAAAAAAGCTGTGTCGAAAAGCTTTAGTTTAGTTGTTTAAGGTTTGGGGCTGGAGGGAGGGGGCTGAGTACAGAGTCTGCAGATAATTAGACCTTTTGGGGTAAACAAACACAGCACTCTACTGTTTAGGAGCAATTGCTGCTGTCTGTTATGTTAATTTGAATCACTTGACAGTAGATAAATAATAATTAAGTGGTGATAATCGGGATGAGTGTGCAAGATTTGTGTCGTCCCAGAAGGACCCTCACCTCTGAGTATCTAGGACCACTCAATGCTCTTGAGTTACATGTTTGTTGCTCCTTCATAGACACTGATTGGTTTCCATATTGTTGAGAAAAAAAACAAAGCATGAACAACAAGTATGTGTAAGATTTCAAGTTGTCATTAAATTAATACATCACCGTGTTGAGTTGTTCACAAACAATTAATTTGACAGATGAAAAGAGAACAAGATAAAAAGAGAATGGCTTCAATTATTAATATTGTGAATTGTTAGATTGCTGAAGTCTCAACACATTATTTAATGGCAACATTAAATAAGAAAGAGCTGTCAGGTCTTTTTATGGCACTGCTTCGGTACATCCATAGTAAAAGCATGAATCCCTTTCAACTGAAAAAATAAACCAACTGAAGGTGTGTTGCTATTTTCATATTGTTGATGAAATTTGTCAGGAAAGGGTTTCCATTTCAGTAATATAACATGCTGTATTTTTTCCAATATACTGAAATGTGACTCTTTTAACAAGTCAAGAGAAATCTGCTTGAGGATCGTCACTGCTCTACAAAACAGCCTCAATATTAGGGTTTACTTTGCATATTGACTGCAGAGCCTTGATGGCCAAGTAATCTCTCCAAATCCCTAGATGTGGTCCACCCTCACTGACAGAAAGACTGGGCAATGTGGGATTTTTAGCAGTCAGTGTGGCACTTTTTTGGGGTCATAAATCTTAATAGAATTCACAGGATTTTTGTTAGCTATTTATATAAAATGAGTTAGAAATACTCTTTGTTTTGTTATCACATTAGTGTTGATTATACAGAGGGTTCCCCACGCTGTATTTTTTTGTAAGAAGTCCGAAGAATGGCCTGACAGAGCCCATTTTTGGACTGTGAAAAAAAAGCAGCTTGTGTTGAGTAATTATCATGGCACTAAGCCCATAATGAGATGACAGTGACCTTCCAAAATACACTGAGGAGAAACATGTACACATTTGAGAGGAGCTGTTTTAGAAGTCTCCAAACCCTTAGTAGTATTTGATCCAACCCCCATCTCCCAAAGAATGATGTTCATATACAGCCAATATGCATTAACAAATACATTTTGTAAGAAACATAAAGTAGCCTGGATTATGTTTTTTTTTAAATCAACATAATGAGGAAACTTTTATACTGGCTGCATCTATAAACTGTCCCCTGTGGAAAATGCAAAACCCCCCAAAAAAGTTCATACTGACCATATCTGTAAAATGTTCACTGTCAATATATTTCAATAGTTTTTCCTGCAATATCTGCTCAAATATAGGTGTATTTAGGCAATTGCACTCAGTTAAAGAGAAACTTGCAGTGTCTCACTACCCTCTCTGGTTGAAAATTTCACTCCCAAGTTGTGATCAGACGTTTACTCTGTTGCACCTGTAACCACACTCAACAGAGGCCTGGAGTACACCTATATATCACTTCAGCAAGGTGAGAAACCACTGGAGCTAAGCAGGTTGCTTTGACATTTTCTATTTTTAACCAAAACCACAATCTTTCCCTAACCTTAACAAAGTGTTTTGGGAGTCTAAACAACAACACTATCCACCCCCAGCCTCCCTAGATTGAAAACACACAGTGCCAGTGAACATACTCCAGGCAGCAATAACGTGTCCTTTGAGATTTGTTTGGCAGGGCAAATTAGTGGTATATAAATGTGTTTTTTTTTTTTGGGATGGATCGGTTTGCTCAAACTCTTCTTTGCCCTCTCAAACTGGCATTCTATCAGTTGGGCACCAAACACCTTTGTTGTTGTTGTTATTGTTACAAGATTATCCAAGCGCCCAGCATCCAATAAGCTAGATTCCTATTGCATCAGCTGTGTCTGCCATCTCATTTTGATCATTGATATACATGTCACAGTCCATTATAGCAATTTACCGAGTTCTTGATGATGCATGTGTGATTGCAGCCACTCGGTGCTCAGTGAAGTCGTTTGTGTCACAACCTGACATGAACAGATTTAGATTAACTTCGCCTCACAAACTCACTCCATTTATGCCCCCGGTCCCTCTGCAGAGAACTTTCGTCAATTGAATGAATAGGCAGTGTCTTTGAAACAAATGTGCACCAGGATAATGGAGGAACTGTGAAAAATGTTTCCAGAGTTTGCACATTGTGTTAAGCCACCATTTAAAGTCCCGTCAATACCTGCAGCGAAGTATTGATCTCCTGAGTCTTCTTGAAGGCCCAAAGCTTTACTGCGTATTGATAGATTATGTAGATTCACTTTGCAGTGTTTGGATGAGCTGTCTGTGCCATGATATAAGACCATGACAACAATTTCATCTATTTATGTGACTTGAGTTGTTGTGATGAATTTCAAAATAGGCTTCCGGGCTGCCATAGGGAAACTGCAAATAAATTGTGATTTTTGGAGAAGTGGCTGATGCACTGTATATGGTACAGTCCACCTCAGTCGATATATGCTTAAATTTATTGTCATAAACCAAAATATTCGTTTTGACACAAAAAGCTTTTTAGGTTACTGCAAATACTTTCTCAGTTTCCTTTAAGTAATGCAGGTGTTGATGCTTCTTTGCGGGTGAAAACAGGATTAGGGAGTAAAGTAAATTGCACTGTCACTTTGTGATGGGTACTGAGGCTGTATTTCCCTGTGACACTACTGCTACACAGACTGACTTAAACACAGATGACAAGGTGTTGCTATGGAGACCTTAGCGAGGAACCTGCAGCAGCCTATCCATGGACAGTTTATGCAAACACAAAGATGAGTGTATGTATAGCACTGTTTTGTGGAAAACATCAAAGGCATCCAGGTTAAACACTGTCTCAGCAACATTGGTTATGTTAATTAAAACAAAGGAACAGCATGACAAAATCGTGATGTTGTTTATGAAATAAAGACTAACAAAATTGAATGATTCACAGATGATCATAGACAGTGCACATGATGAATAGCTTTAAATGTGAAGTAACTGAGTCAAAATTACACAGATAAATACAGTCATAAATAAAGTCATTTAATGGTATGTATCTAGAGATCTGATAACGGTTATTTATGTTAGTTCAGTTCAGTTTGGGGGGGGGGGGGTGCGGTTCCTCCTGATTAATTGTCCGAATGATGTACAATCTAATCTTGCTTTAATCTTGCTTTCCTTTCAGAGCAGAATTGCCAACTCTGAATGTAACGCTACATTTCTCTCTTTTCTCAGTATTTTAGAGAATGCAGCCTTGTTTGAATAAAACTTTGTTGGAATTGTCATGTTGTGGCCATGTGTCGCCATGGCCACATCAACTTGTTAAACTACTACTGCATTAGAGCGGTTTCAGTTAACTTGCATTGGAGTTTGAAGCCATTGTTTAAACAAATATGTTGTTGTCAAGTCAAGAGCACATTTAAAACTCAATTGTAACCCCAATTTGGCCGTGATTGGTTTTCAAGATTGCGGAGAGTTCACAATGGTCCTTGGAAAAAGGGCTGTGGGCAGCCGGCAAATGTTATCTTATAGTTTGTGTCATTTAAGAATTTCAAAAGCTTACCCTCCGACAGTCGGACCAGTCATAAATATAGCAATCATGTTTGATTTTCATGACTGAGAATCTGAATGTGTTCCTGTAGTTTGAGCTGATTAGTGACAATCTGAGCAGTTTGCCTGTGTTGGTAATCTGCAAAAACATTTCAAGCAGATTTTTTTTCATGGTGAGTTGGCATTCTAAGAAATTCTTCTAGCTTGCTCACCGCTTCAGGTGTACTGCAGCAAGTGGTAGTTTGTGACAAGTAATCATGACCCATATAAAAACATAGTTTCTGTTTTCATTTCTCTTTGTTGGTAAAATGACCTAAAAATTGAATAATTCTGAGAACTATGCAAATAGGCAAAGCAAATGACCATTATGATTATGCATCATTGAAATTCAGATGAAAAAGATGAAGCCCCTATTTTGTAACATCCATCAATATGGTAATTTTAACATTTACTCCCCCTGTTCTCCATTTCTTGGTTCTGTACTTTCCACTCTCTGAGACTTGAAAGCACTGCAGCTGCTTGAAAGCACACAGGCATGAACCACACACATACGCTGTACACGCAAACACACACTGCAGCAGCATTAGAATTATTCTATTTATGTAAAGTCGCCTTTTTCCTCCTTACCTACTTATTCTGATATTAACATTCCAAAATATTAATCACCAAATTATCTTTGGCATGAAGTTTCATTTAATTTGCTCGAGGCTCTCAGATCTCTAGACAAAAGAATGTTTTTTTGTTTTGTTTTTTTTTAAGAAAAAATGCCCAATCCATTAACAGAGGCATCCTTTTTAAAGCATTTTGTCATTTAAAGTGAACTAAAGAGACTTTGAGAGTTTGAAGATGAATGTGTCCACAAATCAGGGGCTGGAGCCAAATGTCAGCTTATTTAAATGATAGTTCAGCCAGCAGGAACAATGGGTGTGGCCAAGACACATATATCCATTTCCTAGAGGGGTAAATGTGTTAACTGAGTAAATAACAGAATAGTCATATAACTTAACATGTGATGCTATTACACTGTTGCACAATCTGGAGTTGATATGATTTACCTTTGTAGCAATGTACACAGTTTAAGTTCTTTTTCATAAGCATTATTGTTATTTTGTATACACCCTGTATGTGTATAAGGATATCCATTCAAGGAGATGTGGAGTCACTTTGAGTCATGGAGAGAGCTTAAGTTTATGCTTCCAGGAACCAAATCAGTAATTTCTTGGTTTTCATCTAAATAAAAGGTGATGGTGAGGTGGAGTGCTGCTGGGAAAATTGTTGCAGTGCTTTCTGCATCGACAACACGCGGTTAGGTTTCTCCTCCTCAGCCTGACTAAAAATACAGCTGAATTGCAACCAGGGAAGGTCAGTATGGATTATGGAGCACTGCGCTCCCCGTGGAAAAGAGTTGTTTGTTGTCCGTCCCAATGTCAGATCGAGAATCAGGAGGGAAAGTGCCTCACTCAGCAGGTCCAGACTTCCTGTCAATGATAATCCGATGGAATGGCTGATCTGGGCCGGATGGAACGAGGCCAGCGAGGAAGAGACAAGCCGGAGAATCTGGATGAAGCTTGTATAGTGCTCAGACTGATGAAGCAAGGAGAAGAAATCGATTGTTTATACAGATTGTATGCAGGATATGGCTGTTTATAAAGAATTTCAAAATAAGGCAGTTAAACAGTAGAACATTTATTCAACTGAGAGTACATGTAGAGCTTTAATTAGGCCTCTGAGTGAAGTGATGGTAGGATTTCTCTGTGCTTTATAAGATAACATAGATATGCCCTTTCAGTCAGTTCAGGAAAGTAACACTTATTCACTGAAGGACATGAGCACATCACAGCTCTTGTGTGAAGTCTATTACCTATTGCGCTTTGTGGATCACCTGGGGAACCCCAGCTTTAAAATAATTTAAACATCCCCTCAATTTGGTTGTAGGCCAAGCAGAGGTGTAGCAGAGTTATAATGAGTTGCCTGAATTTGGGGGAAAAGGGAAGACTATTCATTACAGGATGTAAAAAACAAAAAACAAAAAGGAGCTTAGCAGAGATGGAGGTCACATCTGCATTTGCTGACAGGACACTCAGGGCCATTACATCCAGATGGTGAAATCTCATGGAGGACCAATTGCTGGAGCTGCAGGGTAAATCTTCTCCACCAATATGCTTTTCAACAGTGTCCAAGATTTATCCATGTGTTTTGTGGAATTAGCACAAACAACACCTGGCAGCTTCACACTCTTTGCTTTAACTGCACCCATGCAAATGCACTTCAGAGTGCTGCCAGCGACTGGTGACTATGTCCTTTCCACACCCTGTGCAGCAGTGCACAACTGGGTGTGGTCACAAATACAACCAGACCTAGATTTTTTTTTTTTTTTCATGGGTGTGCTTAAGAGGTTCAACAGACCTTTCAATCCATAGTGGTCAGTGCAGCAACATAGTGATTATTTTCATTATTTTCAGCCCTCTGAGCTCAGCTCTGAGCCTGAGCTCAGGTGGCTGATGATGAGTAGCTGATCTCATAGCCAAAACACTGAGGTTCAGGTAGACTTTGCACCATGGAAAGAGCTCTCAAGCCACAATGGGATGAGTTGTGCTTCCAGTACCCCTCTTTCAGGAAACTAGGTTAGTATTCATAGATTATCACAAAATGAGGCTCAGAAAATTCACTGTGTTGATGCTGAGGACGGAGGCTCATATAATTATGCCGAATCTGAGGAGTACAAGTGAGTCATTGAATAAATGATGTGCTGAACACTCATCGCTCAACCAAATGAACACACACATACACTAAAGTCACCTCGTTTTTGAAGCTCATTGCTCATCTTCGTCCCTATGTCAAATTGTTTGACTTCTCATCATGAGAAAGCATTAATGTCCTACGTTAAAGACAATGAAGGTGACGCCGCCCATTTGTGTGATTTGGCCACTTAAGCAGCTGCAACCTATTTCCTTGCGGGGGAACGAGAGAGGGTGTGATCGCGTCCTTGACTAATGCTAATGCGTGATTGATTGATGCATTAAGTAGAAATCTATAAGTAAGCCTGATGAAAATGAAAGAGAATGATGTGTCTCGTGTTTTTTTTTTTTTTGTACTATAATAATTCATAGCACAGCCACTTGTGTTGCTGATGTTTGTGAGCAGAATTGTAAATGAGGTTTACAGCAACCCCGGTCATAATACAACCATAGAGCAGAATAAAGCACCAGGAATGGCTGGTTACCTAATGTCCAGGGCAAATGTCCCACTCTGCGTATGTGCTTCATCTTCTCTGCATCGAGTAAACAGCTTCAGCAATGTGATTCATGCAAGTGTGCTAGTGTGTTGCACCAGATGTCAAATGAGACATGAGCTGTGTCCAAATTTGTTCATTCTCTCAATTCCCACAATCCTCTTAGACTCCGTCGTGCTGTAAATTCTGTTGTCATAGAATTGCAAATTGACTTACTGTTTTAATTACTGTATCTGGGTTGTATTTGCCTTAAATCACTGTTCACTTTTTATACCACTGATGAGTTTTAAGTGAATTGGAGGTTAATTAAATCTCTGAATATGAAAATGCTTCATAAAATAATAAATGTAGCTCAGTTGAGGCAACAAATGAATTAATCACAATGCCCTGCTTCTTACTTCAGGATATAATGGTTATTCCCATAAAGCAATGGTAAAATTAAAACCACTGAAAAGTGTGATTAGTCTAAACTAAATGTTCAGTCTATTATCCCTAGGAATTAGGTCAATATTGGGTGATTTATGTCCAGTACCGACTTTCAGTGGCAATGCAGGAAGTAGTGTGCTCTGAACATACGGTAAGGGTGGAAAGGTTGGGGAGGTGTCTGGCTGTTTTGCGCGTCTGACTTTCATGCAGAAGACTGGAGATCATTCTGTCACAGAACTGCATTAACGTCCACCTGTTTGGTTGTAGTTGTCTAAACCATAACCATAGTTTATTTGTAATTCCACAACCTTTTCTTAACCTTAACCCTAATGTAGTTGCCACGGGTAGATACTACAGAAAGCCAGAATCTTTAAAAATCTAACAAATATATAGTCACCTGCAATATTGATGTTCTTGTCTGGCAATAGGGTTGAAACAATTGTTGATTAATTGATTAATCAAGCAAAAGTAAATTTATCAAAGACAGTTTTTTTGGTAATCAGTTATATTTAAAGGTAGTTTATCAAGTGTAAATTGCAAATATTTGACATTTATAGTTTTGTGAAAATCCAACAAACTAGCTATAGTCAGACATCACTTATTGCTCTTTTAAGTCTTAAGTCTTTTACTTAAGTAATAAGCATTAGATTTCACATTTGACTTGAAAATGAATTTAGTGCAGTTAAAGTGATCATTTGGCCCTCCTGGCTTATTTATTAGAAATATGGGATGTGAAATATAAAAACAGTCACAGTAAGTCTCATTGATATTAGCTAAAATTGGAATGTGCAAGGCTAATTGACACATTTGTTCTGTTTTGAATATATTGGAATTTAGATTTCTTTTCACTATATTTATACTGTATGTGTCAACTCTGTTTAGCAAATTCTAAAGAAGGTGTAAAGCATCATGGGAGACTGAACAATAAAACGACAGAGTCTTCACTACAGCTTAATATGAAAACAAATTCAACCATAGCATTCTGTGGTTTTATTGCTGTTATGACATCTGTTTCTACACTATACATAGTGATTGTTCCCAATGACATCAAATGAAAGCCTCAGAAATCCACTGGTAACACTTAGTTCAGTTGTCTATGACTCTCACAGCCCTGTGGGTTTGACGCCATTGAAGTACTGCTCTGTAACATCACTGCCATCCATGATGGCAAAGAGGTCCAACATTATGACAGCGAGCCTAACTTCACAGGACAGCCTTTACGATATTGCCCTTCACCTCTGATGAGTATTGAAATTACACCGACCCATGACGACCAATCCTTTATGTCTGTTGTAATCATGCGTTCGCATTTCCTCAGGTGGCAGCTTTAATTGTAGACCAAGAAAAAACCTGTGAAAGGACAAAAGTTGAATCATTTCCAGAGAGTAGGCAATTAATTATGATGTGCTGTAATTGCAGATCTTTGGGGCTGGCCAATTATCAGATTGAAGTGAAAGCTGGCAGCCCCGGTCCTCTGTGTTTTGGAAATAACTGACACTACTAACTGCTAGATTGCCACTGCTGCGACTCAGTCAGATCAGATCAAATCATATTTACCATAAATAGAGCCGGGGTCATGAGGAGGTATGAGGTTGGAAATGAACACATGGCATGTCGGAACATTTCAGGTAATTATGTGTGATGATAATTTCAACAGTTTATTTCATGTAGTTTGAGTTCACTTTAAATCATTTTTACTGAATGAATGCATGAAAAAGTTCAGAGTTTCAACTTTTGGAACTGAGATGGGTATCAGATATATTTTTTGTGTCCCATTATCCTATAAAATTTTGCAGAGAAGAAAGTAATATTACTAATTCTTCCAAATTTGAATAAACTTTATTTTAAACATTTATGTTTTAGCCTTATGCTAAAATCATTTAAATTCATTTTTTCACCTCAATCTACATTCATTACCCCATAATGACAAAGTGAGTAAAAAAGGAAAAACTGAAATATCACATTGACATAAGTATTCAGACCCTTTACTCAGTACTTAGTTGAAGCACCTTTGGCAGTGATTACGGCCTCGAGTCTTCTTGGATATGACGCGACAAGCTTTGCACACCTGGATTTGGGGATTTTCTGCCGTTCTTTTATGCAGATCCTCTCAAGCTCTGTCAGGTTGGATCGTCGGTAGACAGCCATTTTCAGGTCTCTCCAGAGATGTTCGATTGGGTTCAAGTCAGGGCTCTGGCTGGGCCGCTCGAGGACATTCACAGAGTTGTCCCTAAGCAACTCCTGCATTGTCTTGGCTGTGTGTTTAGGGTCATTGTCCTGTTGGAAGGTAAACCTTTGGCCCAGTCTGAGGTCCTGAGCGCTCTGGACCAGGTTTTCATTAAGGATATCTCTGTACTTTGCTCCGTTCAGCTTTCCGTCAACCCTGACCAGTCCCCCAGTCCCTGCCACTGAAAGACACCCCTACAGCATGATGCTGCCACCACCATCTTTCACCGTTGGGATGGTATTGGGCAGGTGATGAGTGCTGCCTGGTTTCCTCCAGACATGACGTTTAGAATTGAGGCCTATGGTCTAATCTTGGTGTCATTAGACCAGAGAAGTGAAGAAGAGAGTTTTTTCGCAAACTTCAAGCAGGCTTTCACTGAGGAGAGGCTTCCGTCTGCCCACTCTGCCATAAAGCCCAGATCAGTGGAGTGTTGCAGTGATGGTTGTCCTTCTGGAAGTTTCTCCCATCTCCACACAGGATCTCTGGAGCTCAGCCAGAGTGACCATCGGGTTCTTGGTCACCTCTCTTGCCAAGCCCCTTCTCCCTGATTGCTCAGTTTGGCCGGGCGGCCAGCTCTAGGAAGAGTCCTTGTTGCAAACTTCTTGCGTTTAAGAATTATGGAGGCAACCCTCTATGCAGCAGAAATTATTTTGTAGCCTTCCCCAGATCTGTACTTCGACACAATCCTCTCTCTGAGCTCTGCAGGCAGTTCCCTCAAACTCATGGCTTGATTTTTGCTCTGATATGCATTGTCAGCTGTGAGACCTTATAGACAGGTGTGTGCCTTTCCAAATCATGTCCAATCAGTTGGATTTACCACAGGTGGACTCCAATCAAGGTGTAGAAACATCTCAAACATGATCATCAGAAATGGAAAGCAACTGAGCTAAATTTCAAGTGTCATAGCAAAGGTTCTGAATACGTGTCAATGTCAATGTGATATTTAAGTTTAAGTAGACAATTTTAGCATAAGGTTACAACATAATAAAATGTGAAAAAAAGTGAAGGGGTCTGAATACTTTCTCAATGGGGTCTGAATACTTTCTCAATGCAAATATGTAGAAATAAAACATAATAACCAATAAAATTAACAATGAAAATATGCAACAGACTCTCAATAAGCAACATAAATAAACATTTTATGTCCAAAAAGAAGTAGGAAGAAGCAACATGCTTCTCTAGTCCTACCCCTATTATATATTAATCAATCAACTTAAAGATTCACATAGTCCAACTATCCGCCTCAGTGTCCATCATACACAACTGTTTTTTAGATGTTTTTTTTTTTAAGTTTGAAATCCATTGGCACAATCTTGAACAAAGATCTTTGGAATGAGGACTAAGATATACACTCATCAAGCACTTTATTAGGAAAATCTGTTCAATCTAATGCAATCTAATACAACAGCTCTGCCATAAATTCTAATTTTACGAAGCTCATGTATAGGGTGGACAAAATATTAGGAACACTTTTCAATATAATGCAGTCCAGTACACCACCACCACTGACTACAACCTCAATGATAAACAAAAAGTAGAATAATCACCTTTCTGACAACGTCAACAAAAACTGAAAATGTATAACCTTCATAAAAGTAGAATTTATGGTATATAACATATATAAATATATATAACATATAATATATGCAAATATCTCATTGAGAGGTCTTTGAACTGTATTCACAGAACATTTGAGCACAGCTTCATGCTGGGCTTTGACTGCCGTTCACCCCCACACTTCCCAATTAGGGTACAATTCCTTTGTGCATCTCATCTGTTTTCATTTAACTATGCATAAGCCTTATCATCCCCCCTGTGACCTGACTTGGGGTCCCGCTCACACCATCCATAATGGGAATCAATTGTCCTGAGTCACTAAACAATTACTGCCACCTATTTAAAAATTCTTATGTCTTCAAGAAAAAAAAAGGGGGGCTGCCTTAGTCGGCTGATTAATTTGCCGTTTGTCTTGGAATTCCTATCGAATGCATTAGTTAACACACACAGATCCCTTATGGGGGTCATCGCACAATCAAACACTGCCACGGGCCCTCCTGTCCTTTACCGTTCCTAGTGGACACACATCAGTGACAGGGTGATGAGAGGGAGGGATGACTGCCCTTTATTCTACATCTTTGTGACCTTTTTAAAATTTGGAAATAGTGCTCTGGGCTTTCAGTTGCCAAAGATGGACCCGTGACGCTGAGAAATGAGATGGTCTGAAAAAGAATTATACAGCACTTAAAAGAAAGGCCTTGGTAGTGTATTTGGCCAAAGAGATGATGGATAAGATTAAACTGCTCAGAAAACAAACCACACTGTGATGAAAAAAAAAAAAAAACCTTTTAAAGATGTGGCTAACTTGTTATTAACATGGTCACTGCCCAATATTTGATTTGACCCTGTGCACTGTGGCTGTAAACACACCATCACTAGCTAATCTCAATGCTGATGTTCCATTTCAGTGATGGAAACCATGCTCCCCTGGCGGCTCACTTAAACACACTTGCCCTTTCAGCCCCACTTACCTAATAGCTGTCGGCACATTGATCAACCCCCATGCTGTCTGTCACCTCCCGTGTGCCAACCCCAAGCACTGATGAGCTCGGACAGACAGCGTCTCTTGCGTGGCATTCCTCGCAAGGTGCCGAGACCCGTGACCTTTACAAGTTTGGACCACAATTTACGGAAGATTAGCTGAGTCCAACATGTAAATTATCCGGAGAAAGGGCAGTAGGATCAATTCCTCTTTAGTTTAGATATTATTGTGTCGTCTGGGAGGAGAAGCGGTGGGACAGAACAGAAAATAATTACAAAGATTTAAAAACAAAATGAGGAAGGAAATAAGCAAAGCTGAGATAGAGAGATATGACCTTTTTAGTTCGAAATACAAAATGTTGAGGTCCTTTAAGATCTGTGCTCTTGCACACATATAAGCTATGGCTCTATATATTTTTGTTTTTGTAAGCTTCATCTCATCCATTTCTGTCAGTTAAATATGCAACTATCAGCTTAGAAATGGTTTCATATCTACATATGCTCTCCACCTGCATCATGTCAACTCCATAATAATACATGTCTTGCTAAAGACGTCGACCTTTGCCACAAGATGTCCTTTAAAGAGCTGTCATTTACATCCATAATCACAGTGTTCTCCTCTCACTGGGCCTTGCTCTTTAAATTCTCCGGTTAGGTCTGGATATCAAGCATTGATATGCTCTCCCTGATGGCACAATACTTTTTAAACCAATTAGGTGGCCCTGCCTCCCAAGACATCACCATTGACAAGTAGCCAATGCAATTTCCATAACAGAGCGACTGGCACCCTCAAGGCCAGTCCCACTGCATTCAGGAAGGTGCTGCCATGCATCTTAGCGTTGTTCTCAATTTACCAATTTGGAAAGTCACATCATCAACAAGCCAAAGACTTAAATGTCTCAAAAGATTAGAGTCAGCAAAGTTTTAAACTTTAATTGCCAGCCTGCAATAATGCCATCAGTATAACTCATGACTGGCTTGATGCGTATTACTCTACCAGTGGTGTTTTTCTCAAGGACAATTACTAGTTTTTCCTTCCTCATCCAGCGTCTGAGAACACTGTGACCCCATATTAAAGCAACGCAGTGAATCAGCTTTATTGGATTACCTCCCAACCTTGACCCCGCCTGTCTGGGGAGGAGGAGACCATCTCAATGTGGGAACTCATCTCCCACTAAACTGCTTCAACCTGACTCCATGCTCCAGCACTGTATTAGATACTTTGGACTCTCAAGGGTTGTTTATGTTGACCTCTGATCAGGCTAAGTTGAGATAAGAGATGTGAAAAACCTCCAAATGAGAGGACATGGAAGAATTATTATACAGCAGACACATATTTAATCATTAGAGAGGATTAGCCATTGATGCTAGTCACTATTTGCAGGCTGTTTTATATATGGATGTATTGATGTTTTAAGCTTGTCTGTGTGTCTTGAAGCTTTTAGGCATTTTTTTTGTCTTTTTAATTAAGATGATTAGAAATATTATGTCAAAAATATCACAAAGCAATGATCCCTTAATGGTTTGCAAGACTAATCTTAGGGGTCATGAGATGATTAACAAGATAAGAATGGAGAAAAAAGTATTTGTGCAACAGAAAATTGATTATTCTTCAAACTTTTTCCCCAGTCTTTGTTTTTTTTTCTTTTTCCTTATATTTTTAACCCTTCAAGCCTCTGAAATAATTCTATTTTAACAATCTGCAAAATGAAAAACACTCTTCTGTTGAAAAGTTTCAACATTAGTAGACAACATGTGATGAAGGGTTGCAAGTAGGCCTTGCTTCATCTTAAAACCTCTTTTATATCTGCGCTTCACATGTGTGTGATGAATACCCCTCACATCCTGCATTCAACAAATCCTCCAAATTAAATGTGCACTCCAGAATGACACATAGGTGCATTTTCTAATCTGCCACAGCTATCAGCAGTAATCAGCAGGACATCATTTATCTGTGCTCTCCAAAACTGTTACAAATCGTATGATATGACAACGCTATGGTTAAGGTCTTGTTAGGTTTAGGCACAAAAACCACATGGTTAGGTTTAGGAAAAGATCAAATTATCACTTTGTTAAGGTTAGAGAAAGATAGTGTGGGTTTAAGTTACTACTTCCTTAAAGTTAGGCAACCTTCGTCGTCATTGGCAACAATAACAAACATGGTGTTGAGGTTAGGGGACGATTGTAGTTATAGTTTGCACAAAACCAGTCTCTCTGCGTTCCTTTGGAGCATCAGTTGTAAACATCTTCAGGAATTAGCAGAGCATGTCTGCTACATACAAAACAACTGGAAAGGTTTGAAGAGAAACAAATCTACCATGGCGCCGATGCTGCTTTTTCTGCCGTGATCTTAACATCAACAATTATAGCTCGATTGATACATCTGCAGTGAGCTAATATTGGATAACATGTCTGCCTGGGCGACTGAGTGTCACCATGTTTAGTTATAGTTTTGTTGTGCAAAATCAGTCAAGCTATTCCACTGTTGGTCACTGTTGGGATGCCCCTAGAGGATATATTTTTAATTTTCCATGAGTACAAAAATGTAGGAAAATCTATAAACAATGCAGCTTTATATGCAGCCACTCATATGTATATCACAAGTCTATGCAGCCACATGCTACAAAGGTTGGGAAATACTGCTTGAAAGCAACAAAGATAGAAAACAGGCTTTATATTGTACTATAGATCCCCTAGCTGGTAAATGCCCTGTGCACAGTACAGATACAGATACAGTTGCTTATGGAAAGAGTATTTTGTAGTGTAGGCTGAAAGGTTCATGATGGTTCAGCTTCCAGGCTTTGTCAGATAGTTCTTTAACACTGAAAAGGTGATAGGTGTTCAAAAAGACACTTACAGTTGTATTAATACATGTTTGTCCCATTTGGTGTGAGTGTTGTGAAACAAATAAAAAATAATAAAAAGTTGGTCACAAATAAAAACTTTATTTACCAGTCATGTACTTGTTGCAGCATTTAAATCCAATTTTAATCACATTTCCAGAGTAAGAACTATAACAGCACAACTTAAACATTAGCATATTTATTGACGAATAGAATATCAGCAGAGGGAACACTCACATACATGCAGAACTTAAGTTTTTTTTTTTTTTTTTTTCCAGAACATAGTTCAACTTTGAAAAGGTCTTTAAGTGACAATGCAAGTGAAAATCCAGCACACACATCTGACAGAGTTGTCCCTTTTGTCATGAATTGTCATTAAATGTCATGACTCAAACATGCCTTTGCTTCTCCATGGTCACCGCTGCCCTTTAGAAAGCCTGCAACACGTTGCATTCACAGGCTCAGACCACCACATGAATAGATGTCAAGAGATGTTATCACAAACATTTCAACCTTTTTGAAGTATCAAAAGCCTGTCTGAACATGCAGCTGAATTACTTAAGCCTGCCAGGACCCCACTGATGTCCTTGATGGGATGTGATATCCATGTAATCAATCCCGAATGGATGCCTCATGCTCCAAACGCTCCCTGCATTATAATTTCTATAGATATATAATCAGGGTGACACAGAACGTGGGACAAAAGGAGAGATGAATGTGCAGCATTTGAAATTTTACATGCTTTGTCCCTTTCAAACATCTGCTTTGTGATAAAAGCCTGTCTTATCAGTGGTGGTTGCTGTGATAGCAGGGTGCTATGTTAAATCGGTCTATTGGTAAAACACTAAAGGGACTTTTAAGGCAGCTTTTCCATGACTGTTGTGAAAGAAGCATAATTTAAAGGTGCAGAAAGAGGTATACCATAAGCCAGTGGTGATAAAAAGAACAGAAAAAAGCAGAAAAACGGTTGCCTCCTATTGAAGATTAAATTGGGATTAATGAAATCAGAAATGTTCTTATGTCCATTATGTTCAGAATGTTCCAATTTCAAAAAAGCACAAAAATCCGTGGCACACAAACATTTAGTTGATCCTGAGACAACCATACAAAAACCATCAAAACAGACATTTTGCATTCACATAATCACTGAAAAAGAGCCTCACTTTAACAGTGGTCAGGGCATGTCGCTTTTGCAATTGACACAAAACCAAAAAACCTCAATTGAAAATCATTTCAAAACAGCAGGAGAGCGTTGTAACAGACTTCCAAGGCGGCAGCAGCGGCAAGAGCTGCTGCATCCACAATCTAAGGCTCTTCAATTGAGTCTCTCTAGTCACGTAAGGTGCGTGGGCGAGTGAAGGCTCTGGTTTCTATGTCTTTGCCGGCCTGTCGGTTTCATCAGCGGGTGCACCGCTCTGTTACTCGACATCCTCCTCCAGAGAAGACACCTGCTGTTTTCATCTTGAAATCTCATGTCGGTCTGTGATCAATCACTCCCTGTCAAGAGAAAGCAATATTGATCCATAGCAGGAGTGTTTGGCTGTTCTGAGTGTGTCGGTTGCACCGCAGCCTACAGTACTGGAGTTGTTCATCGTTTGCATGTGGCTTTCCTGTATCAATAACAGCACAAATACCAGAAATTGTCAGGATTAAGAAGCGAAAGCACCTCTCTGTGTAGTTACCTTTAACACATCAGCAACGCTCTCCCCTATATCTCTTTTGTAAAGATAGAAAAATGTTTGATTTCTGGTAACAGCATGCTTCAGATGTGCCACAAGAAAGACAGTAAGTGAGGACAGCCCTTAAAGTGGTTGACTTTCCTAGCTAATGGTGCTGTCAGTGGCTAATCACACTGTCATCTACCATTACCGTTAAGGCGTCCATCTTTTCTCTGTATTCTGCTTCTCTGAACTTTAAAGCACTTGAATTCTTAGATGGACACTATTACACAAACCTTAGAGCCCCATTCTTTTTAAAAGTCTCCCTCGAGAAAACTTCACTACATTTGAATACATCTTTGCAGGTTATATCTATTCTTTAAAATGTAGTTATTTGGGTATTTTGTGGTATTTTTTCTTCTCAGGGCTGTGCAGGCACTCTGTGTGTCAGTTAATATTTAGGTTTTAGATTTTATATAAATTATGCTGCTATTAGCCCCTGTAGGAAAATGTGTCCTGTGCATTTGACCTATTCTAACTATGTAGAAGCAGTGTGCAATGACAGTCCAGTGCCTGGAGAGCAACTCCAGTTCTGAGGCTAGTCTCTTAGTCAAGGGCAAAGACCTTACATGCATGTCTTTAAGGTGGAAAGACACCCACACAGATACGCGGAGAACATGCAGAGGCCCCAGTTGGTTCCAGTGAACCGTGGACCTGGAGGCAATGTGTAAACCAACAAGGCACCGTGTCTCCTGACATATATGCAAATAAATGAGGATAAGAAGGATGTAGTAATAGTCTCCTGTGGGCGGTTATGGTGTCATCACAGTTGACAATAAGCATTTTCATTAGTGATCTGTGTACATGTGTGTGAGAGAGAGTGAGAAATAAAGTGAGAGAGACAATATGCATGCAATGATTTTTTTTTCATTACAGACTAAACTGTCTTTTATTTATATTCTATAGAAATAAATCAGGGAAAAAAGTCCAAGGCGATGTCTTCAAATTGCTTGATTTGTCCAACCAACAGTCCAAAACCTAAAGATTTTTAAATTATAATGATATCAAACAGAGAAAAGAAGGAAATCTTCACCATCATCATCAAGAAGCTGGAACTAGCAAAATCCATGAGAGTTTGTACAGACATTCATGTTCCCCAGAGGATAAGCCTACTGGCTGTGGTGATCCTCTGACCTCTTGCACCACCATGAGGTTCACATTTTTGCTTTTTTGTGAAATATTTTGTCAACTACTGGAAGGATTACCATGAAATTTGGTACAGACATTCATTCATGTCACCCCCAGGACAAATATAATAACTTTGGTGATCTCTTAATTTTCATTAATGGCGCCAAGATCAGTTGGAAAGTTAAATTTGTCCAACACTTTGGTTTGTGACCAAATACTTGCAAACAAATGACATTCCCACCAGTATTGTATGTGATTAGTGTTAATTATGTTAGCATGCTAACACATCAAACTAAGATGGAGAACATGGTAAACATTTTACCTGCTGTGTTAGCATGCTGACATTAGCATTTAGCTCAAAGCCCCACTGGGCCTGAGTACAGCATCACAGAGCTGCTAGCATAGTTGTAGACTCTTAGTCTCATTGCTTAAAAAACAACTTAATTATCAAAATTGTTGATACATTTTTTTACTGACTAATCATTTCAACACTGTGTTTCTGTGCATGTGTGTGAGCATTATAATTTTATATAGGTGCCCTGTACACACCTAATTGAAAATGGCCCACAATGTATTTTGAAACCTTGTCTTGTGGTCTTGTGATACAACTTAATCAACATATGAGTGTTTCATTTTAAAGGGGACCTATTATGCTTTTCCTTATTTTCAGTCATGTATATAATGTCACAATGTCAGATGTTCGTGTTAAAAGTGTCCGACGTGTTAAATAATGAGGTAAACGTATAGAGAAGTAATCCCTATGAGCAAAAAGCACTGGCTTCAAACCACTCTGAATGCTCGGTTTCCAACGTCTTTTTTCTCCTTTCAGTCCAAGCTGACATCGGCTCATGATGGATTTCTTTATATGGTCATCTGCTCCACGCACAGCACACGAGTTTACTGCTCTGCTCCACTAACATTATGGCATTTTTCCATTGTTTTGGGAGTAGTCACACTGAGCCATGACTCCATTACATAGCACGGCAAAGTAGTAGTAATTAAGTAGTTTACCTGTTGGAGGTGTGCTGGTTGTCTGCAGCTCTTCATCAAACATCATCATCACTGTGGCTGTTTCTGCATGTACTATTCCTCCTGATCTGCTGAACAAAGAGCTCCAAATATCTCCATATGTTGTTGTTTCGACCGGTTTTTAGCGCCGCTGATGAAGCTTTACTAATTCAGTGAGGAGCACGTTTCTTTTTCTGTAAGTTCGTCACAATAGAAGTTATTTAGTCATTTAAAAGCTTTTTAATTTGAAGCAGTAAAGCAGGAAATGTTGGGTTTGCATCGGCGGCAATTTAACACAACTCTCCAGAAAGCTGGCTAATCAGAAGAGATTGGGCTCATCGGGAGGGGGGCCTTAAAGAGACCGGAGCTAAGACTGTCTGTTAGAGACAGAGGCTGATGCATAAAGGGCCAGTATAAGATAAATTAGGAGTTTTTTGAACTGTGAATCATGCAAAGCTACTCTAGTGGAGTCCAAAAAAAAAAAACATTTAGAGCTGGAAATTAGCACATTAATTCTTTTTACTTCAGCTACAACTGATAAAATGCTTTAATGTAACAATTTGCCAGCTCTTTAACAGTCTACCTTTCCCTTTAGGATACTGCAGACATTTTTCTCGGCTCTAATGCTTTCTAACAGTGATTGATGCATTGCTGTTAGAAACAGCCCATCCCCCAAAGAAAAACAACAGTATAGGTCGAAAATTCAGCCAGCTAAAACAATTTGTTACGTTTGAGTGACGGACACCATCTAGCAGCCGTAGTAATTATGACCTGGAGAAGTGACGCAGTTCTGATGATGTCAACATAAAGTGACAGATGGTAAAAAGTGGACTTAGCTGCAGGAGACCACTGTTCACTTCCTGTTTCCAACTGCGAGTGTCATGTATGTTTCCAACCACGAGTCTGGACAGTTTTTTTTAAAAAACGTAACTACGATTAGGTCGTGGTGTTTACTGTTGCCATGACAACGAAGTTGCCTAACTTTAAGGAAGCAGTAACTTAAACCCACACCATGTTTCAGTTGGTAATTTTAACCCAAATCATGATTTTCCTAACCCTAACCAAGTGGTTTTTGTGCCTAAACCTAACCAGACCTTAACCACAGCGTCACACCATAAAACATCTTTTTTTTTTGTTAACAGTGATTTGTAACAGTGTTGGATAGCACCAATAGAGGCAGCATATTAGAAAATGCTCCCATGGGTCATTCTGGAGTGCATGGTACAAGCTACCTATGTGGTTGTTTAATTATGAGGACGTGTTGGTTAGAAACTAAATTGCATCCTCCATTAGTTAAATCAGATCAACTAAAGCCACTTTTTGAGGGACTGTATGTCAGAATTATTTGCCCCTTGTATGCTACATCAAAGCAGCTCGTAAATAGATTCCTCCCCCAAATCCATGCAAATCAAACATGGCGGTTGTTGTTTGTCAGTGTGCCGGCGTTTGTGTGCTCTTATTAATCTCTGTAATTTCAACAGACATAAGTGGGGATGCTATCGTTTTTGTGTCACAGGCTGAGAGCTGGAACATTGGCTTATTGGTTATGGTTGAATTATTCATTTGAACCACAGGATTGCTGCTTGGCTATGTGGTCCATGTCAATGACTGTCTGGGGGTTGATGGGCCGAGTGCTGGGAATGGTGCGATGATGGGAGAGTGAAAATGATCCATGCTCTCTCCACTAACTTTTCTTCATCAGCAGAAATGCTACACTTGTTTTTTTGCCAGCACAATGGATCTTGGCCCCGTTCCAGTATTGCTTTTTTCATCACCGACCACATTGCACAATAAAACATTTTCAACATGCTCAGATATCTGCTGATGAATTGATCTCTACCGCTGCAGCAACATAGTAGTATGTCATGATGATGCATCTTTTGGTGGAATTGATCATTTCAAACTGCTAAGGCTGCTGCAATTTATGCCAACCGCTTGACAGTAGCATATATCCAAAGGTCTTCTTTTCACAGGAAAAGTTCCAGACAAGGTGAAACTGTCATTGTCTTCAAGATGAAACTTTGATAATGCTGGTTTCTTTTATTTCCACAGCCAATATGCTAATACGGAGTCTTGGGATAAAAAAATAAGTCAAAATCAATTGTAAATTTTAATAACTTGATAATAAATGGACTTAAGAACAGATTCTCTGCAGCACATTTCCAGAAAGTAAGTGGTTGAGCAGTTCATGAAGGAATAGACTGAAGTGAAGATGTCTTGCTTGGGCAGAAGAAAAGGTTTTCTAGAGCTGTAACAATTAGTTGATTCAGAAAATTAATAATTTGATAATAGATAATTGTTTCACCATTTCACCAAATCCATTCGTTTTTTTTATAAAATTTATAAACCATCATTAGAAAGTGGCACCAAATATTTTGGCTAAGTCTATTCTTTTAGCCTATTTGTTGTATATTTGTGCACAGCCAATTCTGTAATGGACGTCTACAGCAATGGCAGACATGTTCGGCACCATGAAGAGAGTTGACATGGAACTTTAATTCCATATGTTGATCAAACTGAAGGATTGCTGGGCTCTTAAGCCCCTCGATGATAATGCCAAATAAAATGTAATAGCCCTAGAGCCTATGATTCATGTCTTGATCCCTGCAGCTACATTAAACAAGCATTGATCGTCCCCAACGCCCACCCTAATCCTAATGCAAAAAATAAATACCATGTAAGTTCCCCCAGCAGATATTCCTCCGCTTTCTCTCAGAGACCGTGCCAAGTGTGTGCAATCAATATATGCTTTTGGGTGTAAAATAACCTTTTGATGACCGGTGAGGAAATGCAAGCCATTCAGACCGTTTCTCACACACCGTTATTGATTTCCCCATCTGTGTGTTTTTTTTTTTCCCCCTCACTCCTCACTCCAACATGCCGCCATGGTCTCCTCTTTATTCTGGCGTTCAGTGGAAATCTTCTGTATTTACAGCACATGTGGAGCTGTGAGTTTAACTGCACATGTGGTTTTGAGTGTAGGCACGGGGGTGGCGAGTCCTGCTCCACCCCTTCTCTTTGCCTCAGTGGTTTTTTGGCCGCGGTTCACTTCCCCTCTGCGGTGAGGGGAAATCTGTCCTGCTGTGCTTACTCAGCTGAGCAACCATCGCTACAGTCCACTTAGTCATTTCTTTTCCTATTCAACGCTTTTCCAGAAAGGTTGCTTTGTTTAGGTAAGTAGTGGGGAATATGCAGCTGTAGCTTATTTGTTTGTTAAACAGATTTCAAACTGAGAAAATGGCAAAAGCATTATTTAGGTAAGGGGGAAGTTGGATATGAGAAAATCCTTTTGATGAATGCAAATGAAGGTGATTGCACCTGTGTGAAAATTAAATCAAATTAGGTAGAGAGTATTGGTCATGATCATTGAATGAACAATATATAGTATTTCAAATGAACTAATCTTAACATCTTTTGTAACATCTATTTTCACCTCCCTAAGCTTTAAGCAATTCAGTAGTACCCTATATTCCTGTTTACATAATAAAATGATTCAAAAAATACATCTGCATGTGATTTCACTGCCACACATCCAGTTTCTGTTTTTATATAATTTCCCAGTGTGCAAGGCAACAACCCACTTAATGCATCTTAGGGATAAAGATGGTTTACATTCTCTAAAATAAAATCTGGACTCATTTTTTGGACTGCATGTTTTTATCTCCATCTGAAATTCCCCTACGATGACCCCCTGCATCCAAATATCTGAACCCACAGACCCTTGGTTCTTCAGTATATTTAATGAAATATGGTAATAAATCTCCCTTTTCCACCAGAGTAAGCAGCCTCACTGCAGACTCAGCTTTCTTAGTGGACTTTGGCGCCGGCCAAATAAGATTTGTGCCCTACATAGTGGGCATTTACTTTGTCTGACGGCTTATTACCGTGCTCGTGTTGCAGCATAATCTACAATGGGATGGAAGGCTAAGACTAATTTGCTAGGTCATTAGGTTAAGGGTAAAGTTATCACAGGGGACGGGAGACTATTGCAGATAAGCCAGTGAAAAATACAGATGACATAGACTGAGCGGGGGAAATTAAGTATTAGGGAGATGATTTTACTATAAGAGGAAAATAAAGGCAATTTTGTATTGCAATTTTAGATATTCAGACATTATGTTATTAATTTTGTGTGCTTGCACATAGAAGTACAGGATCTTATAATAAAAATGCAGCCCCTTTTGAAATTACCACAGAGACCCTTCATTCCATAAGATTTCTTTCTCTGGACTGAAGTAAAAGAAGTGAAGTCACATTTTGACCACACCATATAGGACTTAAAGAATGCCACTGACTTCATTAGATAATTTCTCAGCTCTAGTATTACAACCACCAGATGTGGAGTCTCTTTGGGGTCCTAGGATGCCCCACACTATGTTTACATTTAGAGTGTTTTTGTGTGAGACCCTGTCAGAGATGTCTGAGGTAGAGGTTATCCATGGGATGATAGGTCAAAGGTGACATATCCTATGTTTAGGCTTCTCACACAATGTTGGATAGGATCCAGATGTTCTCTCTTTAAGGTTCAAAACAACAGCCTATATAATGAGACTTTGGTCATTGTCAGTCAGAGAAACGTTTGGCTGAGTTCTCTCCGAGCAGATCCGGATGCTTGTATCGATACTGTGCTTTTCTGTATAATAAACCTTTATTATATACCTAAGCCGGTGTCAGCGGAGATTCCTTTCATCATCATCACATCACCACATTGAAATATACCACAGAACTTGGCGTCACGAAGTACGGACGTGTTGTGACCTGCGGCGTGCCTGGCGACCTCAGCGGACTTGCTCCCGTTTCAAGGCGACGCAAAAAAGGGTGAGCATTCTCACATATTGGAGCGCTGGTTTGTGCGTTGAGGCTGTTGTGTGCTTGCTGCGGGCGCACCGTGAAGAGCGTGTGTGTGTGCTGCTGTGTTGGTGTTGGAGTGATACTCCGTTCTAAATTTAGCCTTTTTGCGTTGTGTTTAACGCAAAAGGGGGGAGTGTGATAGGGTAAAATAGAGTAAAAAAGAGAAATAGGGAAAAAGAAGTAAAGAAGTATAAAGTGCACAAAAGAGGAAAGAAAAAAGAGAGAATAAAAGAGAAAAGGAAAAGAGTAAAATAGAGAATACAAGTAGAAGTAAAATAAGAGGATAAAGCAAAAAGGGAAAGAAATAAAGGAATAAATGAAGTGAAATGCCAAATTAAAGTCAATTATAGAATAGCCTAATTAGTAACAAGTCGGTGAGCTAAAAAACTGTGCAAGATTAATGAAGATGGGCCCTCAACTTCTTAACGGTAAGACATGTGTAAATTAGACTCCGCGTGAAAGTTGGCTTTAAGGGATAGTCGGATTGCTTATGAATTAAAATAGGGAAAAGGAAGCCGCAGATTTGGATTAAAGCCCTCAAGGGAGGCGGTTTTAGACGGGCCAAAATCCTGGGGAATCACTAGGTGAATTTTCAGGTCAGTTCAAGGAACTGGGGGAGTATATTGAAAATCAATTGTATGTTCTTACTAGTTGACGAACTGTCGGAAGCCTCTCATTGAACAATGTACTCCTCATAAGGTAGCATAAATTAAAAAGGAAAAAAGGGAAAAAGGAGCGGCAAAAAAAAAAGCATATGCTAAAGATCTAAAAAGTGTGAATGAGACGTCTTTGAGAACTTGAGAGTGAATATTGGTTGTGTTTTTGGGATAATGTTGAATGTGTTGTGCGGTTTGTGAGTTTTGCTCTGTGTGATGGTTGCGTGAGTGGTCTGTCTGTACGTAGAGCTGGTCTCTGCTATTGAGTGTGTGGGTCCCTGGGGCATTGTCTCTGTGTTTTCTTGTGAATGAAAAGCTGCGAGTGGTTCATGTGATTTATGTGATAATTGAGATCGAGAATAAGAAATTTAGAAAAATAGGGAAAAGTATTCTGTTTTTAGTGTTAAAAGTTATGAGTCTTTTAAGGGACATTTGATTTGGTTAAAATTTATGAGCCCTAAAAAGGACGTTTTTGATTTGGTAGAGGAATAAAAAGATTGGTAGGAATGTTGCATGTCTATATATATATATACATGTAGAGACTTTGTGAAGCAATTTAAGAACATTAAGTGATATAATTATAGCCATCAATTCTAAATTAATAAAATTTAAGAGGATAATAGAGTAAAATAGATTAGAATTGTAGGTTGCTGATGAGTGATATGCTGTTGAAATTTGGTGAAGTAAAACATATGGATTTGATTTCGTGTGCTTGAAGTTTGAGTAGGTTTTAAAACTCTTTTCTGTTTCTCACTTTGTTCTCCTATGCTGTGTGAGAGCCGAGGGGGAAGGAAAAAAGGGGGGAGCACACGCAGACGAAGGGGAGCTGGCCATTACGTCACATGGACTGAGGGCTGCTGAGGACAACTTGGGCAGCTTCCGAAGTCTCACAAAGGCCAGTACAGTTTTATCCACAAACTCTTCTATCAAACACTTGCTTTAAGTACTGTATGTTTGTGTAAACTCATTTGTAGTTATTATTGCTGATATACACTTGGCTTGTTTTCATCTATTTTTCTTGGGGTTAATATAGTACATTATCTGTTTATGCATTTATGAGTTATACCTGCTGCAGTTACTTGAAGTGAAGCTTGGCAACGGACTGATCTGTTGATGTAGTGCATTGGTGATTGGAGCATTGGTGTTGTTGGTCTGCTATTGGAGTAGTAAATTGTTGATTTCTTTGAAGCTGATAATTTAACTTCACTCTTCTTTGTGTTGATTGTGGTAAAATAGCTGTGTGTAATCAAATAAATGAGTAGTGAATAATTAGACGAGTGAGTAAACAGATAATCTGATTAATTGATTTATTAATTGAGTGATTGACTGGTTAATTGATCAATTAATTTAAAATAAACACATAAAAACGAAATAAATAAATAAATAAAAATAGGAGAGAGAGAGAAAATTAAATTTGAACAGTTTTGAGTAATTTAAAGTTTGGTTATTTGTTTAATTTGAATTAGGGATAGAAAATTGTCAGGATGCCAAAAAAGTGCGTTAAGATTCCAAATCTAAAAGTAACTCCTGTTGATATAGTTCAAGAGAATAATCCTTTAATTAAAGGTATTGCAAAAATGTCAGAGAAATGGCATAAGCGCTGGCCCGACATTGAGCAACCATGGCCATTGGAGGGAACCCTTAACCCTGATGTAATTCAAGTAATGCGGGTGCTTGTCTCCACCTACAAAGTAGATCAAAAGAAAGGTAAAAAGGGTAAACAACGTAAAGAAAAGAGACAAACTGAGTTGGGTATCCTTCAATTATTTGAAAATGAGGGACAGAAACGGTCAAAAGATGCGAAGGAGCGGAATAATAGAAGCGCGGAAATGATTCGGAAAAATGCGAAAAAAGTAGAAAAATTAATGACGGAAATCAATGCACCTTTTTCACACACGGATCCAGTCAAGAATCCCCCACCTTATGAGAAGGAGATGAAATTTGAGCAAGTCTATCCCCAACTCCCGATAATTGATCATGGAGGTAGATATTCCATTCGGGATGAAGAGGACCAAATTATAGAAACAGGAAGAGCGCAGACAACTATAAGGATGTATCCAAGCACTAAAGGAAAAAAGAAAGTGGTCCAGTTGAGAACTGAGGGCGCATTCAGGAGCAAGAGGATGGACTCCGAAGATGAGGATCAGAGTGATCCAAAGGGGGCCATGGGCGGATATCACCCTATAGTCAGACAGATACTGGCCAAGGCGGAAAGAAGAGGAGATAAAATATCCACAGAAGAGGATTCAGAAGACGACAGCTCTAACGAGAGTGATGATGGGGTCAGTGATGAAGAGTCGGATAAAGAAGGCCCTTCCACGTTCGGAGGATTTCTTCCTGTAGCATCCAGTACAGGAAAGAAAGAAGATAAACAGAAGATTTTAAGAGAGATCGATAGAAGTATTGATCAATGTCTATCACGTCTGAATGAGGCTATTGGACCAGAGAAAATAAGGCAATTGGAGACTGAATTGGAAGAATTGCAAATGAAGAAGAAGAAGACGCAGAAAGAAATTTCTCAGAAGGAGGAGTCGAGATATGAACTGCGTCCAAGAAAAAAGAAGTCATCTAAGACGATGCTGCCAGTGGTTGTTCGAGGACAGGGTCTAGAGTACAGGCCTTGGCAGAACACGGACATGTCAGATATAATGGAGAAGTTACCAATTCTTCAAGATGGAGCACATCCTTGGACATCAAAGATGGATGAGCTCATGATGGGAACACAATTTGCCATGGGAGATATCAAGAGACTGTTGGCTAATCTCCTTGGGGTTCCAGCTATGGAGGAGATTCTGCAGAGAGCTGCTCTTATTCGTTATGTGGGAACTGCTGTGAATGATGCAGAGTTGTTTTCAGCTAATCGAGCTCGAGTTTGGAGAGCGTTGAAGGATACATTTCCAACAAATGTACATCCGGATAACGTTATCATTGAGCCACTGGGACAAGAGGAAAATCCGAGGGCATATGTGTCAAGAGCGTTTCAAAAATGGAGAAATGTCACAGGAAACGATCCGGACTTGAACCAGATGGAACAATCAATCCTGCGAGCTAAAATACAGACGGGATTGCCTCAACCAGTAAGAAGTAGACTGGCCGAGGTGGTTGGACTGGGAAGCATGGCGAAGAGTGTTTATACCGATCATATAGCCCATCAGGTGGAGCTACAAAGGAAAAAGGAAAAAGATCAGAAAGAGCAAGATCAAGAGGTCCTATGCGTGAGCTAGTAGTGGACTATGTTGATATGATAAAACCAGTTGAGGGGAAGAGATACATGTTGGTCGTTGTGGACAGATTTTCACGTTGGCCTGAGGCTTGTCCAACCAAGCGAAAGGATGCTCAGTCAGTTGCCAAGTTTTTGTGCAGAGAAGTCATAAGCAGGTGGGGACTTCCGGATCGGATATCCTCAGATAACGGGAAAGAGTTTGTGGATAAGACCGTGAGATTGATTTTGCAAAAACTGGGAATTAAACAACGTCTCGGTGCTGTTTATCATCCGCAGAGTCAGGGGATTTGCGAGAAAATGAATGGTATTTTGAAAAATCGCATTGTGAAAATTTGCCAACACACGGGTCTAAACTGGGTAGCAGCGCTTCCATTAGCATTAATGGTGTGTCGTTCTAGTGAGTTGCGTGATTTGCATATGACACCTCATGAGTTGCTTACAGGGAGACGAATGCCAACTCCTTGTTTGCGAACAAGTGGAAAAGGTCCAAGTTTGTTTCTTTTGGAGGATGAAATGTGAGCCTATGTTACATATATGGCTAATTTCCATAAAAGATTATCCATATATGTTTCTGACAGGCAAAGAAAAGAGGAGGTGCAGGAGAGGCTTGATGAGCAAAGGAGGGACACAGTGCAACCTGGAGACAAAGTGTTCGTGAAGGTATTTAGAAGGAAGTGGTACAACGAACGCCGGGAAGGGCCATTTGAAGTTGTTCGTAGTACTGGGACTGCGGTCCAGGTTAAAGGGTCTCCAACGTGGTATCATTTGTCGCATTGTGTCAAAGCGCCAAGAGAGGAGGTGCCACGCTCACAGAGTCAAGATGTTGAAGGCTCAAGAGAGCCGGGAGAACAGGCATCAGAAGAAATGCATGAAGATCACCAGAATCAAAATCCGGAGGGGGAGATTGTCAATGATATGGATGGTTTTGATGATTCTGTGCACATTACTGATGGTGCCAGAACTGACCTTGCAGTTAACGGACAGGAAAGAGGGTTTGGTGACATTGACTTCCAACACGTCCCTGAAACAACGGAACCTGTTTCAGTGGAGTGCGAGACGTCAAAGGTCGCAAAGGGCTTTAACTCTGTTTCAGGAGAGGTTGGAGATGCAGTTGGACGAAGGGGTCCAAGACCTGTCCGGAGGAGAGTTGAACCAAAACGCTACGAAGACTAGAGTCGAAGTGACTCTGGGAAAATCGGTTCGCCTCCCATGTCAGTGTACAGGAGAGAATAGTAGCACAGGGAAATTAAGAGTTCAGTGGGAAGATAATTATGGCAGGATCCTGGATTTGTTAAACACATCAACATTGAGAAAGTATGTGTTACTCAATGATAAGAGGAGAGTAAAGATTGAAGGCGATTGCAGTCTTTATTTATACAGGGTCCAGCAGGAAGATCAAGGTGTATATAGATGCTCTTTTTATGATTCGCAGGTTGAGAGTGAGGGTTCAGAATTAGAACTTAAGGTAAAAATAGTGACTCTAATGATAATCGGTGAAAACAAAACTATGGGACTTCAAGTCGTTGATGAAGCTAAAGAATTGATAACGATGGTAACTACGATCCAGCCGAAAGCTGTAACAATGGAACAGAAAATTAATCTTTCAGCGTTAAAAGAAGCTGAAAGTATGGATGTGTCTCATTTGTCTAAAACGCCATCTCAGGTTGTTCCGACATCCAGCCCATCGAAGGATGAAGTTAGAGTTAAGCTAGGAGGATCACTTTATCTTCCTTGTAAGTGTGGGAGATGGAATGTTGGTGGCACTAGTCCTCCTAAGTGGAAAAACAGTCGAGGTGAAGATGTGCAGCTATCAGGACCTGAAGTTGACACTGTGCCTCGTAGTCAGAGGAAGTACATTCTGTATAATGACTTGAGATGGATAAGAGTTGCGGGTGATTGTTCACTTTTTGTGCGAAATGTAACATGGGAAGATCAAGGGGAATATACCTGTATTTATTTGGAACCAGAGTTTAAATTTGTTCCAATTCAAAATTATTGGATAGAGGGATGTGTCATTCGTAAGGTGATGCTTAGGATAAAAGATCTAAGGCCTAGCAAAACCCTTACGAGTGCTAAAAAGGTTCAAGAACAATTAACTATAGCGAGCGCTCCGAGGGAAAACAGTACTCGGACAAAGTTTATTACTTTGCCCCCAAAGACGACTAAGAGTGTTAATACATCGACTCAGGTGACTACTTTTGCAGTGACGTTAAAAGGGATGAATGTTACAGCGGTGACAACATCCTCAACGGTTACAAGTTTGCTAAATGTAACCCAGAAGCCTACGTTAAAAGTAGAGCTTGGGGTGAACAGTAGCAAGGAAATTCTTGGAGCTGAGGAACAGATGGTGAAGGAAAATGAGGTTAATTCATCTATCACAGCCCAGAAGACTAATTTGGATGTGGCGGAGGAGTTTATTGATGTTGATAGAACTCCTGATGAGATGGTTGATCAGTACCGCGCCTTAAAGAAGAGGGAAGCTACATGGAAAGCCTATGGGTTTGACTCTTCAGTGTTAGAAATTGCAGATTCATGGGCAGGAAGAAATTTGTGGTTTCAGCAGGTGACTCATTCTGTGAGGTCCGTTAGAAAGTTGAATTGTCCATGTGTTGTGAAAATTCCATCACCAGGCACTTGGCCTTCAATTTTAGAGACGGTGCCTCAGCCTTTAACTGTTATATGTCAATCGTATGCTTTATCGTGGCTCTTGTATCAACAGCAAGCAGCGATGGATAAAGTGTTGTCTTTGTCAAAGCATTTGTTTAGGCCTAGACTTAATTGTACTTGGTTAGAGCAGCTGCCTTATGTGAATTTGCTTGATCAACAGGAAAACATGTTAACAGCAGTGCCTGATTCAATGGAGGTGACATCTGTTAGGGCAGCTGGTTGTTTTTGTTCAAACAAAACCTATGATGGACCGGGTATGTTCATGGGCGTATCTGATTGTGGTGATTATTTGATGTCTTTAGATAGTCGTGAACGTAAGGGTAATGATAAACTATATGAAGTGACCTTCTATATACCGCATCGCAAGCAGCATAAAACTGTGATGGTGAAAGATCAGCTTTTGCCTGCAAATGTAACCATAGGGAATTTTAAAGATATTTGGTGGGTTTGCGGTGACAAGGCATATATCTTTTTACCGTATGGTTGGACAGGGTGTTGCTATATGGCGACATTGAAACTCCCATATGAGGTTTTTTCCATTCAGAGGGGAGAAAGACCGGCTGAGAATCAATCTAATGCTCTCTCTGAACATAGGAAGAAAAGGGAGTTAGCACAATTTCACAATTTGGAGTCCTATCATTGGAGGATAAGTCTAGGAGAGAAGTGGGGTATAGGATTATTTCCATGGTATGGTGTGACATTTTTAGCGGATCACATTGATAACATCACTTACACTTTGCAGGGATTCGCTAATGAGACCATAAGGGGGTTTGAATATTTGTCTAACACTCAGAGAAGCCATAGACTGACGTTGTTGAAGCATGATATGGCTCTCGATTACATTTTGGCCAAACAAGGTGGCCTATGTGTAGCTTTGAATTTAACTGGAGATGCTTGTTACACTTTAATCCCAGATACTTCCGATAATATAACTAGTGTTATAGATGCATTGAAGCACATAAGGGATGCGTTTGGTCCATCAGAAGGAGCAGGATGGTCTGCAAATGCTTGGTTGCAGGAGAAATTAGGGCCAGTAGGAGCAGTGTTGGTCCAAATTTTAGTGGCAGCTCTCCTATCCTTATGTGTGATGTTTTGCTTTTGTACACTTTTGTTGACCTTTGCGAAGGCTATGATATTGAGATGGGTTGGTGTGGTAATGCCTGGAGATCAATCTCAGATGCCATTATTGCAGATGGCTACCACAGAGGACGATGAAGATGAGGAGTTAGAAGTGGAACTGGTGGAGAAATATCCATTTTGAAAATTTAACTTCATTATGATTTGAACATTTATTCTATTATGGGGTAGTCATTTAGTAGTTTACTTTAGAGAGTGGTGAAATTAAGGGGGAAAATGTGATTTGTAATCTGAATTGTAATCTGAATTAACATGATAGTGCGAATTTACATTTATAATCCGCATGATTTTAATTTGGGTCTGTTATTTTTGAAAAAGATATTGGTTGTTTTTCTCTTGTCTTTTCTTGCAGAAGAGATTGGGGGAAAGATGAGCTGAAGGGGTTTATTCAACACTCAAAAATGGACAATACTGATGGACAATAAGAATGGACTGAAGGACACTGAACGAGGACATTGCGATAATATGTCCTGATCCAATACATCATCGATACCGCATGAAGAACTGACACTGCAAAGGAGCTGCAGTGTGACACATTTTTATGTTTTTCTCACACACACATATATATATATTCGTATGTTAGTGATGATTTTAGTAACATGTAATAGTTGATCTAGTCAGTGCATAAGTAATATTCACAGTATATAATACTCTTTGTGTTAATTACAAGTGATGTTTTTAATGTGGAGTGGATATGCATTGGGACCTCAGGTGTTTTTTCGCTTTTTATTTCTTAGGGATATAGGGATTAGGCAGGGATAGGTCCATTGGAAGGTGCGATGGGTCGACTAGCCGGAAGTTGGACATTTTTATTTTATTTTCTGGGGGTTCTTATGTGTTGACTCAAATCATATCTTTACACCATTTGTTAAAATTCCTCTTTTTAATTGCTTTGGAGTGCCATATGTGATCGCCTACGATAGAGGGGTCGTGAGAGAATTTTCCTGCCTAGATTGTTGGATGGTAATTTTAAGAAAGAAAGTTGCCGGGTAGGTTTTTCGCTCTCACACTTCAAAGGTTGTTTTTGTTAAGTATCTTTGAGAGGAATTGTTATCTTTGTTAAAATTGTAAAGGTGTGTATTTCTCAGTTTCGAGACTTCTGTTTAGTCTCGAAGGGGGGAAATATGAAGTCACATTTTGACCACACCATATAGGACTTAAAGAATGCCACTGACTTCATTAGATAATTTCTCAGCTCTAGTATTACAACCACCAGATGTGGAGTCTCTTTGGGGTCCTAGGATGCCCCACACTATGTTTACATTTAGAGTGTTTTTGTGTGAGACCCTGTCAGAGATGTCTGAGGTAGAGGTTATCCATGGGATGATAGGTCAAAGGTGACATATCCTATGTTTAGGCTTCTCACACAATGTTGGATAGGATCCAGATGTTCTCTCTTTAAGGTTCAAAACAACAGCCTATATAATGAGACTTTGGTCATTGTCAGTCAGAGAAACGTTTGGCTGAGTTCTCTCCGAGCAGATCCGGATGCTTGTATCGATACTGTGCTTTTCTGTATAATAAACCTTTATTATATACCTAAGCCGGTGTCAGCGGAGATTCCTTTCATCATCATCACATCACCACATTGAAATATACCACAGAAGAAAAATAGGAAAGAGTAACTATTTATTCATAAACAACTGCCGAATAAACCTGCAGGTAAATTAATCAATTCATTCATCACTTGAGTGTGTTGGTGTACATGTTCCTGGGCTCCATTGTTCATGTTAGAGTCAATATTAGCTATTTATTGTACATGTGTGGAGTGCATGGACCTTTGTTTAAAATAGTCAATGGAAATCTTGTGCTCCATGTTAAGTGGTTTGGTTATAGCCGGTGTAATAATGTATTCAGATGCCGGTTTTATCAATTTCTGGTCATTTGAGAATGCTTTTTGAAGTGTGTTTGTGAGACGGGATATTATAGCTCATGTACCTGAGAGCCTGTGCCGTACATGGCTACGTGTCTAGGATTCTTTTAGCACGTCGGCAGGGAGCTTGGCTCCCATCTCTTGGCGGAGCTGTCCCTGCAGCAGCTGCTCCAAGACATCGTCATCACTCTCCCCATAACGAGCCCAGGGTGAGATGGGAAGGTTGGGCGGTAGGGGTGGGGAGTGCCACTCGGTGTTGAGGGAAAAAGCCTGCAGTGACACAAGCTGTCTGCATGGACACGTGTGAGCACCACACTCGCTGAGACTCCTCAGGTGACCCGCTGAAGTGTGCTCATTTATTGAGTTTCATAAAGTCTTAACTTTAAAACACTTAATATATATCTATCTATCTATTTATCTTTTCATATAGTTAAATGTCATGCAAATCTAATATACTGTACTGATGATTTCAGTGTCAGTGAGGAAATACAAGTGCAATTAATAAACCTTTAACCGTGTTTGACAATTTTGCCAAAGCACATCATAATTTCATGCCCTCTCGCCTCAAATCACTTCATAGCATGTGATGACACCTAATCACCCGCAATTGTTGTTAATCAGTGTAAAGATCCCTACAATTTCTTTATCGTGACTGGCTTTTTTCCCCCTCTTCTTCTTTTTCTTAGGGTCCAAGAACCTGGACAGAGAAAAAGGCAATTACGCTAATGCAGCATGGGTGTCATAAGGTTGTAGATATTTCAAGAGCAGAGCAATTTACCACTTGGAAAAAGAGGAGAGGGCTTGCATAAAAAATTCCACTCTCTCCCAGATTTATTATGCTTTTAGTTGTGTTATATGTGATACAATTAGCGGTAGGTGCCAATAAGGCTCGCAGCTCAAGGACGTGGTCATCGCCTGGCCATCTGTCATTAATTGCATTCTCCTGTTATGCGGCAGGCAGGCTGGTGAGCGGGCAGGCCCAAGGGGAAGAGTTGAGCTGTGTGTCACAAGGCACATCACACCACAGGTGTTGAACATTTATGTCACTGTGGATCTCTGCTTTAGTGTATAAAAAATAGGACAGTGTCCTAGAAACAGTTTAAAGTTAAGAAGTGAGATCTGAATGTTCTTCTGTTTGTAGTGTAAGTGTTGAGCAGAGTTTTGAGGAATTTTATTGCTGGACTTTGAGAATGTGCAGAGCTGATTTCTTATCAATATAAATGGCTGTTTTATTTGTATAAGAATAAATTAATAAAGCTTTTGAAAAACACTGTCACGTGGAAGCAAAAGCCTGTTCGGTTTAGAGATGCGACATTGTCACAGCAGCCCATTACAGCCTTATCAACTCATTTAGCTGTGTCATCTTCATTAAGAAGCAAATGGGTGTAGAACTGCAGAGGGCAGCAATGATATGCACAAGGAAGGCCCCCCGAGTGCCATGTTATCTGTGAAAAGGGAGGGGGAGACGTGACTGCAAATTTTCCCATTCTGCTCGCACACAGCAGCAGTGCGTATGACTTATGTATGTGGAGCAGCCAAGTTGGCTCTTAATCTACTCCTTTTAATCAAGAATCTGGGTCTACCTTGCTTTATGGGTTTCAATTTATGGGCTTTACATTAGCATATAGTCTGATGTCTGAGTGAAAACAGGAGACCACAACACCCAGAGAATACAAAGCGGCTGATCTTATTTTGTTACCGCTGAAGTAAATGACATGTTTCTTTTCATTTCCGGAGAATGCCACTGATATTGGTGTTCCTAGTGCGTTTTAACAGCTTGTTTCTATGCCCCAGCGGCATGACAGTAACACCCTTTATCAAGAGCTGTTAAGGTGCACTGTGAAAATTTAAAAGCAGGCGTGAAAAGCTTCCTATAGGTCAAATAAACCCAGTGTCAGGATGATGTGGTCCACTCTGTACAATCTTTTATGTGAAAAATGAGTACATTAAGAAATGTAAGCATTAGGGCATTATTTGCATAAATACATAAATTGCCACATAATTTTTTTTTTCCACTTCAAGAATTTATCAATTAGCTCCTGTGTTTTCCATCCTGCAGTAATAATTCAGGTGGAAAATCTGCAAAATAATGAAGCATAACTGAAACATAACTACATGTAAAAGAAAATGTAAGAAATAAAAAGTAGCTGCTAATGATTGCAGTGTATGAACATCTTGTATTAGACTGGAGTCCACACCCTCAAATAGTGTGTCACTGATGTTTGCAAGCTTAATGGGATTTGATCTAAATTTAGAGGGATCAGGTCTCGCTTGTATTTAAAATTTGGATTGCAGATACCTGGGCAAATTACTGCTTTGCGTAGCTTACTGACAATGTGTCATGACAAGTAAGACTCAATGCTGCCAAGAAGGACGTGAAACATGGGGTCTATTTTGGGGGAAAGAGGAGGGGAACTGCACCATGCCCCCCTTCTCATCAGAGATAGTGAGTAAAAGCAAGATGGCACCCCGTGGCGTTGTTGAAGGACAGGTGGGGAGATGAGTTCCTGACACACTTTGGCATGTGTGCGCAAAATTGCCCGCCATGTCAGGGCTTGACAGCGTTCATTTTTTCGGTGAGAGTTGGACTTGACAGGTTGGCAGAGATGCAAATGATCATTTCCTGCTCCTTTTTTTGGTTCCATGAAAGCCAAAGGTAAGACTGGATGTCTGGCCCATCTTTGGGTGGGTTGATGGACTTGTGATTGACAGATTTTTATGACTGAACTGGCAGAGTACATGCAAACAAATAGACAAGGGCAAAGTCAACACGTTTGAAATCTTGTATTTGGCCAGCATCAAGCAGAAAAAGCTAGTGTTTGCATCTCAGCATGTGCAATAGAACATAAAGTTAAACAGCATTGAAACTGTAGTATGAAAAAATACAGAATTTACCTCAATCTTCTAATTATGAATTAATTCAATAAATGTGCAAGTCGGTTCATCTGAGACATCTTGAGATTTGTAAATATTTTGAAAGTATTTGTTAAAGGGGGTGCAGAAGAATAGGCACAGAAAGGGCTCGCTGATGGGCTGGGGAATAGCAGGCTGGGATACACCATCTGGCCTATTCTGCATATTCTTTCCATTTGAATTGCAGATCGGAGGTAGACGGAAATTTTGGAATCTGAGCGGGGGCAGACTTCACAGGGAAACGACCAAAGTAGAAACTGTTTGAAGGCCATCGTTTTAGTGAACAATAATGACTACAAAGTAGGGCTGGGTAATATATCGATATTATATTGATATCGTGATATGAGACTAGATATCGTCTTAGATTTTGGATATCGTAATTTTGTGATATGGCGTAAGTGTTGTCTTTTCCTGGTTTCTATTATTTGCCTTTACCCACTTAGTCATTATATCCACATTACTGATTATTTATCAAAAACCTCATTGTGTAAATATTTTGTGAAAGCACCAATAGTCATCCCTACAATACTGTTGCATTAGCGATATCGAGATATTTGGTTCAAAATATTGGGATATTTGATTTTGTCCATATCGCCCAGCCCTACTACAAAGATTAAATTAAGAAAATGCAACTTTTGTTTGCTCATTTTGAAATACATGCATTTACTTGCCTCAATGCGCTGGAGCAAATGCAAAGAGTGGTCAGTACAGAGAGCGTGTATACACACTGTGGTAGTGACCTGCCTCTAAATCTCATGAAATTGGAAGGATATTCATTTCCAGATGTACAACAATTCATCCATTGTAGGGATTAAACAAGCATGATGCAGCATGTTATTTGGTGAGGTTTACAGGTGTTGGTAGGTGTCTTTTGGACTTACAGAACCAAGCTAGCTGTTTCCCCCTGTTTCCAGTGTTTATGCTAAGCTAATTGCCTACTGCTCTAGCTCCATACCCAACCCAGAGACATGAGCATTGTTTTGATCTTTTCATCTTACTCTGAACAAGAAACCAAATAAGAATGTTTCCCAAAATGTCAAACTATTCCTTTAAGCATTCACTTTTTCTTGTTAATTTTTCCCTTTTTTAGATTATGATAAAAACACGATTTAATTTCTCATATTATGTCTGGATAGTCCTGCTTAATACAAAGACAGATTTTTGGTTTGTCAAAATGAGCTTGACTCAAAGTCCACTTGCTAGCTTTTTCCTGAGCTTTCAACAGCATCTTGTTCTCTTCCTCATGGAGTTGAGTTGGGGGAGATCATATTGTCATATCAAAGATCATTCTGTCAAATTACCATTTCCAAGGTCACGGTTTTTGGTTGCTTTTGCAGATACGTATGAATTTACAGCAAAATCTCTTGATGATCTTCAATGCAAGTGCTAGTATAGAGTTTTAGCAGCCTCAAGTTTGTCCACCTCATTTCTGTGGTTAGATACATTTCCACACCTCTCTCTCTCTAATAATTACAGCTATTCCATTCCCAAGGATTGTAGTTTCACATATATGAGATGTGTGTGGACCCAAACACCCCTGTCATAGATAATTTCAAGGACTTTGTTTTACTTAACACTTTAAAAATGTCGGCCATAATGTGCAACTGGTCAATGTTTATGAACAACCATAAAAGCAAACTTACTGTAGCGTCACAACCAAGCTATTATGCGATAAAAGTTAATGTCCATGAAGAGAGGAGAAGAGAGGAGAGGACAATGCAATCATTAAAGAGGAAATTACTGCTGTGTCACTCAAATGAATGCCGTGCATAATAACAGCATTGTCGGTTTTAGTGGAATGGTAAATGCAGCAAAAAAAAAAAAAAAAAAGTTTAAACACGAGCTGACAAAATGGCAAAATAGCTGTTTTTATATGAGCAGAAAAGGGAGACAGTAATGGGATTTGGTACAAAAGACAAACCAGAAGTACATATTGTGATTTCTCAAAAGTACAACATTTAATAACACCCCAAGGCATCGAAAAACAGATCTGTGGAGTAGTTTTGAGAGGGAGCCAGAATATATGAAACTCAAAACTTGGCCACTGACTCAGAGCAGACATAGGAAAAATCAATAGAAGCAGATGCCCTATTTTCCCTTTGTCTTGAAAACAGATATATAAAAAAAGTCCTATCCTCAAAGGTTAATGCCTGTTCTCTCAGCCCATGTAGGAGCACTTGAGCCTAGGGACACAAGGTCTGATGGAAACGCAAACTGGGATGGAGTGCACATGGTCAGGAACATCTCTGGCATTTCATCCTCCCCTGGAAGTGATGCAACGTTGCCCTGACATTACTCAGCCCTGAGAAGATGAATCAGGTGCAGACGGAGCCCGAGCCACAATGCAGCATCCTGGTATTTGAGGCCATAAAAAATGCCAGTATATTGAGGATGGCCACTGGATTTAGATCACGATTGATTAATGAAAACACATTAAAAACACTATAAAAATGAATTTGAATGCTTTAACTGGGGTGAAGTGAAGACAGCTAGGATCAAAGTTCATTCCTGATTCCTTAATCTGTCTCCAACAGGTTAATTTATAAAACACTTTCAGTCTTCAAAAGCATTATTCAGCGCTAAATGCAGAACACTGAGATAATGGAAAATTCCTGGTGGGTCACAGAATATAAATCTTTTCTTGCCCTTGACCTAAAAGCTTTACTGTATTTTAAGTTGCATGGTTTGAGAGGCTGAAGTAATGAGAGATATTATCTGAATGACTTTTATTAGGTTCCAAGTGGGTTATGGGCACTTGATGTGGGTGGCTTTCAAGAGGCAACTGTGAAGATGTAGTGCAGCTGTACGCATCAGGTATCAATGTAACTGTTTCTTTACCTCGGTTCAAGGTCCCGGCCAACGTACGCCTTCGTGTCAACAGTAACTTCATCAAAAGAGCTTTGCATAACATATTTGTTTGCAGATTACATAAAGCGCATCCCACGCTTCCCAACGGCAGCTCCAGACCACCTACTTGTTAACAAATGCTTTGGGGAACTATGCTTTTAAAAGAGCAATTATTAGGCACCTTCAACGTGCAGGAAATAATTATCTCTTAGGTATTTTAGGCCATTAACACGTCATATTTTGGACTTTGATTGCGTGAGCTGAAGAAAGGACTTACTGCAGACAAAGGCAGAGGAGCAAGCTGACCTCAGAAAAGGACACACAGCCGTGTGCCACAGACAGCAGATTATACTTTATCACATTTAAAAGACCGGGACCTTGAAATAATGCACCTTTAATATAATTACCCGCCAATAGCACAGGTAGGGAAAAAACACACACATCTTTTGAGTGTCACCTCATATCTGGCCTGACCCTCAGTGAGTCACTTAGAATTTCTGCTGGCGTAAAATCTTTTGTCCTCTTAAACCTGATTTTCGTTTTGAATTGGAGACCTAAGGTGAGCCAAAGGCTTTTAATCCAAGACCACAAAGTTTAATTAAGTTTTTTTTCTTATCAGTATTTTTTGATAAGGTGTGTAAAATTGGTTCAAAAGGTATATTGATAAAAGTAGTAGAACTGATAATGTAGCTTATTTCTCAATTCTCAACCCTTCTTCAGAAGACCGAAAATCATGAAAATCAAGAATTAAAAAAGTGATGTGTATTGGAAAAGCCATATTTTTAGTCATGAAAAGAAAATGAAAGAAACTTGCATAATATTTTGATTGTAGACAGTGCCTCTATTTGCACAAAAACAAAATAGTTTCATTAACAATAAAGTCCCTAGCAGGATAATGAAATTGCAATTTCATTTCACCTCATTCATTTGGCCTGGCATTGAGTTCATGTTAGCTGAATTCTTGTTGGGAGGGAAATTTAATTTGTTTTGTTTTGCCCTCAGCAGCGACTGATGTGTGGTCTGTCCCGCCTACATCATTTACAGTTGACATGGAAGCTGCAGTAGCGCTTGCTTGGACATCTTACAGTAACTTAGGGTTTTTCATATCAATCAAAGAAATACGCCGATTTAAGTTTGTTGTTTCTGTAAGTCAACCTACAGCAATTTATACAGCTGCATCAGTCTCATCCATGCCTGATGCCATTTTTCTGTCGCAATTCGTCTTGAATGTGGCTAGCTAGCAATATAGGAAGATGATTCTTAATCCTGCCTACTAAGCTCTGATTGCTCAATGGTTTCCCCATCCAAAGAAAACACCCATCAGTGAGCACAGCAGGCCTATGTAATAGGCAAACAAATCTGACGTATGGACAGTTATTTAGAGGTTTTTAACCAGGCAACAAAGTCGCACTCACATACTGATTGTCCAACACTTACTGTTTTTTGTGCAGTAGCACCAATATATACAGCAGAACATACTGATTGATCAATAGGATGGCACATTCCAAAGTTGCATTAATCATCTCAGAATCATATATTTTGATATTTCTGTTGCACCTCAGACCACGCCCTGTATCTCAGATGGGTGTAGCCAGAAATTTGCTTTGTTGCACCTGTAACCACACCCAAGCCTGATGTCACGATGTACTGATACACTCAAGAGTACACCTCTACATCAAGATGATCAATAGTTAAGGCTTTCACTACATCAAATTCCTTTTTTTATACTATTTGTGGCTGACATTTTTTTTGCATTTGCATAAATGTCTTGCTAAATAGTAGTTTCCTTTTTTTATTTTTGGTGCAGTCTGCCTTTTACTACAGGGGATTCAAATTACTTACCTGAACACAAGGGGTTCACAAGAAACAACGTATGTACAGTACATCCTAGATGTACATACATTGTGAGGTCAGTATTATCATGTAGAACAGCATTGTTGACAGTCTTCTTTAGTCTTTTTTTATCAAAACACCATGATTCCTTTCAGCCCACAGTTGGTTTGGGTGCGCTGTTACACAAGTTGCTCTTCTTCTGTTCCAAGGTGAAGCTGCCAAGCTTCATGTATAAGCTATTGCTATTCTTGTTGGGGTCAGCTGGATGTGTTTGCCCAGCCAGATTATAACTTGATTGGCTCTGTTGGTAATGATCTGCATTAGGTCCATTATTGGAAACTATAAAACTCAGCAGAGAATGGACTCTGGAATCTTGTTAATATCAATTTCCTTAATGTTAAAAGCACTGAGGTAGATATCTAAAGGGCGATGTAGCGGAGATACAGAGGGGTAAGGGGAAAGAGATGTTCTGATGCACTGCAGCAAAGCGAATGCGTATCTAATCTGATACCTAGCACTCCTGGCTAATGTCCTGATAGGGCATAAGTGGATCATTTCTGCCCTTAGAAAATTTTCCCTGGTGCAGCTTGAAAGAAAGACTGAAAAATCCTTGTGCCTTTTCACTGAACTGTGCCCCCTGTTCTCTTACTGTTCATGTAATATTTTCTCTGTCTCCAGCCTTATTGATTTTGGATTACAGTCGCTTTATGTTTCCCTGCATTCCGTGCTTTGGTACAGTGAGATACAGTACCTCACAATCCTGCCTAGTGTAGGTTTCCAGTTCATCAAGCCCAAGGGCTGTTTATAGTCCTCTGATGCATTGGTTCAAATGTCAACACAAATTCCTCAACGCTACACTGTTCAGCAGTGTATATGAAGTGTATTTGACTGAATTCTGTGTTCAGGTTGATGCAGGAGGTAGGAGGAGCACCAGCATCCATCACATCTTTGCTTTGTCATGGCAGAAAGGAGGATACGTTGCTGGGTGGAGGTTACCCTGCTTGCCAGCAGTGGCGTAAACGTTTCCAGTTGCACTGTAATAATGTGCCTCTTTTATACTGTACAAGATTGTAAAAAAACGAATCACTCTCTATTTATAGAATTATAGAATCTTAGCTGTGCTGTGAAGGTTAAAGAATACTCACCAACTTATTCTCCTCATGAAACTGCTTTGACTTTGGAGCGAAGCTGGAGTGAATGCTTCATCAAGAGAGTGACTCACCTCTTAATGTATGCTTTCATATGTAAATGTTTGACCAATAGATCATTTAGGAAACCACTCCTTTTAGTATTCACCGGACTAATCACATATAGGAGGCGAGAGCTCGAGCCAACAATGCGGCGATGCTGCAAGTCAACAATTACCCAACGGATGCTGGAAATGACAGGGTAGACGTCAGCCGTTCCCGTGTCCCCACTCGCCACGATTGATGGGTTCATTTATCTCTCCCTGGCCTGTCTTCTGCCTTTTCGCCCCTCTATTGCTATGAAAATGAATAGCCCCCGTAAAATGGAGAAATCATGCCCTGAAAAAAAACAGTCTTTACAATACCACAGAGGCATATTTATTTCATCTTAAAGGGGAGGTTTGAGGTCACCCTCCAGTCCTTCCCCAGTGACATTTTCCGACTTGACATTCTGTGACATTTCCAGTTAAATATTGCTGATATTCCTGCAGTGGAATTAAAAGCATGTCTAAAAGGGACACCAGCATTAAAGCTCTTTCTCTCCCTCTCTATCTTCCTCCCTCCCTCACTTCCTCCTTCCATCTCTGTCTCTTCATCCTGAACACTCTGTTTCCCTCCTCTTCATGCAGCAACACAGGCTTACATGCACTACCTACTAAGTGCGGTTGACTTGCATCTCCAGGTATTAGAAGAAGTCTTTTTAATCCAAAAGGATTACCAAAAATTCTATCACCCAGAATATGCAGGAGACAGACAAAATGTGTGACTGGAAAAAGCTTATGATGCTATTTTGAGCAAAAACTCAAAGATTAAGATGCAGTAACATTCCCAGAAGCGCACATGCAAGAGACCAAATGACCTTAACAAGTGTCATGGCTATAAAAATGTAATAATGGGTTGAATGAAGAATCTGAAAAGTCTTCATTCACTCAATATTCTGTATCCTATATAGTTTCTATGAATTTATTTTAAACAAGCCTACAAAATGTTTCAGGCACAAATATGAACTAAATTCATGCGCACAATTTATATTTTCGCATCACTTGAGCCAGTTGCTCAAGCTCTACGTAAATTCAAACTTAAGTTATAACTGAAGTGGAGATTCAGCCTAAATTAAAACACCACACATTGAGAAGATGTAACTAATGTATTGTTACTATTTACACCAACTGACTGTGAGGTATAATTGTTGCGTAGCTAACTGAACTAGCTAGCTTAACTGAAAAAATACTAATGTTAGCTTAATAGTATTTAAATTGAAGAGTAAAAGATGGAATATGAAAAATGTTCAGCATATCTGACCTGACACTTGATTGAAATGCTGTTTAATAATGACAGTTTCACAAAATTAACATTACATTCCTTAAATTTCAAGACATTATGCCATAACAACTGACTAAATGATCAAACAACATCTAGGCTAGCATACATGATATTTACGTCTCACTCTAAACTACATACATCAGACTAGCACATCCAGGAACTTTGGCTTGCAACACGTCCCCGCCCCATTTTGGGGGAAAACAAATGACACTCGCCATAGACTTTAATGTAAAATAGCAGTGCAAAACAAAACCAACAGAAAACCACCAGAATTCAATTAGTTTATAAATGACCCAAAGACACTATGTCAAGTAAATATATGTCCATTCTGCCTGCCATAGAATGCACAAGATACATTGAAAAGATTCATTTGATCCATATTCAGTCATGTTCCTTCAGTCTCCCAGCATCAAGCTGGTGCAATAACTCCACTCAATGGCCAGAGGTGTCCTACCTCGACATCTATTTTTACCTTATTGAGTCTCCTGGTAAGCAAATTACTAGTGAAATAATTTACTTTTCAGTCCTGCTCTACAAATAGTATGCTAGCTAGCAATAGCACTGTGCTCTGACAGCTGACCTAGTTACGTTATAGCCTAACATTATACATTAGCCTGGTCGGTTTAGCCTGAGCCCCAACCCTACAAAGAACTCAGGCTCCACTGCAATCTATTCTTTATATAATGTAGGTTACAGGAGGCTATGAATTTTTATACAATTATTAGTTACCTTGATTCTGCAAAGCGGATGAGCGCACACAGCCTCGCTGCCACTGTCCTGCCCTTGCAATATGTGATGTGGCTGACAAGCATTTGCGCTACTAACATTTGCCACGGCTGTTTATATTAAATCCATGGAAGTAAAAATGGTTTGTCTTTGCGCTCCTAAAATAAGCTAAGCTAAGCTTACAAATGAGTGATGCAGCCGCCAACACACGAGCACAGGATAGCCTGTCCTACCTTAGTGGCCAGAAGACCTCTCATTAGTTCACTCTTCTGCTTTCTTGTCAATAATCCCATCCCAACTGTGTCCAAAGTCATTAGAATGTCCCTTTTATTTTCATCAATGCCCACTTTCACTTTCTGATACATATAGCTTGGAGCCATAAAGCCCTTTAGACAGTGGGCCAAGGCCATGTATCTGCTTTAGTTTTAGAAAATAATGATCCCCATTGAGGGAGGACCTGGATTTCTAAAGTTGTAAAGATTATTTTTTTCTTAACCCGATTCTGTTTGTTGCCACTCGAAATTCTTGAACATTTTTCCAAAATCATAGTTAAAAGTTTGTTAAATTTGCAGGCAAACGCTGCAGGCTACTATATCAGTCGAACCAATGGCACACTAAGATACTGGCAACCGACTACTGGAAGCAGGTGTGGTGCCCGCTTGGATGTGTAGAAGTCACTGGTGTGTGACCTTAGAGACTGTGTCCGAGGTTTCCTCACCATCCTCTGTCTATGTAAGATGTAGATCACCTATTCTGCCCCAGCACCTATGGGGAAAAGTAGCAGGTGTGTAAAAATCTTGTGATTTTAATTGTGTGTGTGTGTCAATTGAATAGATAATCTGAGATGAAATGGAGTCAACAGCCTAGGTCTTTTCCCTGGCTGTTTTTAATGGTTGTAGTTTTAATATTACTAAGCACTTCATGGACACTGGACTTAAGAAGTAAATGTGAATGAGTGAGGGGCTTAATTATGTTGTGATTCTCTTCATCTCAGCTGTCCACTGCAGCTAGGTGTGCACCTGCCTCTCTCCTGTGACAGAATCAGGTGGGTGAGAATGCAGTGATGTGATTTATCAAATAGATGACCTTCTCAATCCTTCAAATTGAGCTATTTAACTTCTTAAGCCCGAGAGCCCCCGTCAGCGGGGGGAGGGCTGCCCACGCGTAAGCAAATGCGTCACAGGGCATCTAAACACAGAATGGAATAGCAAGCTTGTGCCATAACAGAGTTACACACAATAAACGTTGGTTCTCAAAAATGTAATGTGTGAAATATCATTGTGACTTCCTCCTAATTTCCATTCTTTCTTTTCATCAACAGATTCACAGTTCAAGATTCACTGGTGAAAGTCAAGAACCACATTCACATTTGAATTAAAAGTGCCTTTTCACTTTTATTCTGGGCTTGTTTTTATCTTTGTAATGCTGGTAAAATGGCTGTAGCAGTCCCAGTGATACCCAGTGTTAGCTGGTATAGAAGTAGGTACCTGGGTTTCTAGATTGAATCTTTGCACTGCCTCTTCAGCGACAACACTCTCCCTGGTATCAAGGTCTCTCCATAGAAACACTGAATTAATACATTTTTTCCATTCTGTGTCTGTAAAGGGGGTTATAGGACCATTCTACTACATGCATACAGCACTCCATTTCTGCGATGTTTGCTAGCAAACATGGATAGGTACAAGAGTAGTCTAGTGTGTGGCTCATTTTTATGACGTTGTGCTCATCATTTTGACAAATTTCCAACCCTTGCGCTGAAGCTAGCAGGCATTGCTGCTGGCATAAGACTGAATCAGACTTCAGAGGATTCACGTATGACATCTAATAAGTGCTACATCAAATAATAATACAGTACCCATCAAAAGTTTGGACACACTTGAATGAGAAAGTGTGTCCAAACTTTTGACTGGTGCTGTATATCAAAGAAAAGACCATGTAGTGAGTAGCAATGAGCCCTTAAGTGAGTCTAAAGTTATTTTTACATTAGAGTGCTTTTAACCGTCCGGTTTATCTAGCATGTTGCTGCTTTGTTAGCTTGAATGTAACTCCATAGCTCATAACCTGTATTTACACTACATGAAGTTGTTAAAATTGCTGTAATTAACACTACAAAAGTTTGGGTACTGGCAGTTAAGTTGAACAATATTTAACCCCTGAAAACTGTAATCTTTGAAAGTTATGCTACAGCTAGTGATGCCACAGTGACTTCCTGTTTCCATCGTTGATTGCTTTTGATTGGACGGTACTAGATATGTTTCCCAGCAATTTTCACATTACTGAAGTCTTTACTTACTAGGACATTTCCTAAGTTTTGATAGTGAAATCCAATTTGGTAAATCACTAGTTCGAAACGCTTTAAAAGTGCACACTAATCAGTGCTGACAAACACTCACTGAGAGTTGAAGCAGTAGGATCTCTGTTCTTAGTGGCAATGTTTTTGCATACAAGGCCCTTTAAGTGTTTCCTATTGATTCATTAGACCATTAGGCCCCCATACACCACAGAATCCCTAAAAGCTATTACTGACATACTATCAACTGTCATTAATTTAGTTTAACAAAGCACCTTTTTAGTTTAGTCATGATTCACATCTTGTCCCACATCAGCGTGACGTGAGCATGAACCACTGCTCCCATTGTTGTGGAATGAAATATGTATGTCATAACACAGAAATATATAAATAATATGTTTAAGAAGCACACGGCAGCCAAGGAGAAGGAAAAGGACCACTCTACATAGTTCATCATTGTTTGGATTGGGAATATGAATGTTTATAAAAAATCTAATAACTGTTATTTCTTTACGGCCCTGTATTTAAAGTCAAGTTACAGATCTTTTACTCTACCAGGAAGCCACATTTAAACTTTTACATCTGACATTAATAGAGCTGCTCACAATGATGTTTGCATATATATTAATCAGAGTTAAAGTGAACTGTCAAATCCAAGTAATAATGGAAATGTGAAAAAAAATGGAATAAAATATAAAAATGTAAATTATGCTTGAATTTTGTGACTGTTTTATATATATATATATATATTTTCCTTCTTCTGAACTTGCATTAATTGATTTTGGCCACATGGGGGCAGCAAAAACAAGCTGTAAGCACAACATTGACATACTATCACCTTGTAAAGTTGATATGGTGAACATGTTAGCAAACAATTACGTATTTGCATATACAGGAATCAAACAGTGAAGTTGTGGGCCATAAAACCAAAACAACCAGCTGAAAGATGCTAAAATGGAACCACAAGTGACCGATTTCACATTGCACACAGTCATCTGTCCCAGTGTCTGACTTTTTGGGTATTTGAGCAGTTACAGTACCTGAAAAGTTTACACTAATGTGCAGTTGGAATTTGCTTTCTTCCAGGTTGTGACTTGACCTTTTCCAGTTTTTTTGTCAGTATCCTCTTTTTGTCCTCGGTGACAGAGCCAGGCTCGGACTGATTCATGTGCCACATCTCCACTCCCCACACATCATCCACACTCATCACAGAGAATCTCTCTTTAAATAATCCATGATAAATATGGTACTACACCCACCTATAAATCTCATGTCATTACAGGCCTCAGGATTTCATTTTCTACTTCCATTGCCAGCAAGATAATGATCAGTGTCTAGGGTCACTGAGTAAAACCATAAATGTACGCAAAAGTAACTTTTGTCAATGGCCAAATTTTCACTTTGTAAGACTGCCATTCAAGTCTGCAGCGTCAAGCATTTTAACATTTGGACGCAACCACAGAATCAGATCTGCAGTAATTGATTGTAATCAAAATGGAAAGTAAGCCTGAGCCATCTCGCTAATGGATTTAATAGTTTATTTGACTGGAGAGGTGAATCAATCTTAAAATATTGACCATAGGATCCTGAAGGATTAAGGATGGGCCAAGGGGTCGCAGGGCACACCAGTGTGTTTGCTGCGAGAAGGTTAGTGCTTGGATAAAGTCCTGGGTTCTAAGCAGTTTAGCATATTGAATGGAAATTAACCTTTCTCTGAGGAAGAGCCCAAGACAAGCAAATCCTCTTTCATTTGTTAATTCATTCATTAGTCCAGGAATGACAGGACTGCTAAAGGCACTCACATGCTCAGTTTGCTTAAGTTTCCCAGAGAAAAAAATCTTACAGGGAACTGTTTACCACTTTCTGCCAGCAGGAAATTAATATTGGATAGATTTCATTTTGAAATGCAAACATGAAAAATTAGTGTTTATAGCGCCATTATGACTGAATGAAGGGCTGGCCAACAGCATTATGCGTGCTTTCTCCATCACCAGGTTCCACTGTGAATATTTCCTTGAGGATAATGCAGGATCAAGCGCTCATGATATTGACATTGTAAGAATGGTGGTGATGGAGGATCTCAGTGGTTTGTAGCCCTCAATGGAGCACAAACAATACCTTCTCTTGCATCCAGTGTCAGAATTTTCTCAGTAAATGGAGATAAACCACCAACCTATCTATTTACGTGCTGATGATGTTGGCACCTGACCATGCAATCAACACAGAGCACTTGCCTCAGTTTGCAAAATTAGAAGTGAAATTTTGATTGTGCCATTAAAGAGGGCCCTCATTATGACTTGGCAAGGACAATTTGCATGCTCTATTCCACAGAATCTGAATGAGGCTCCAATCAATTATACTCATTATCCAGGCAACTGATTGGTATGTGGTCAGATGCGTGCCCTCCCGAGGTACTGCCGTGGTAACCGGGCAGGCTAACAACACACACGCATGAAACAAACATAACTTCAGCAGCTGGCCCTTCCCTCACATGTGGGCAAACATGCTCTCCCCCACCACCACACACACAAGACCGAAACAATGCATGTGTAGCCTAATGTGCGATAATGCTGCCATACCAAATTAATTAGCCATTTAAAGCTTTTGAAGTTGTGTGTCTTTGTTTTGTTGTTTCTCACCCCCAGAAACGTGTGTGTAAATGTGTTGAATCACCCAGGGCTCATGTGCATACTTAAAGTGATGAGGACAAATGTGCACCCTTCATTAACACCTCTTTAGATCTTGAATTGATACAAGAAACTGTAGAATATGGTATCATTATCATGATATAAATTGCGGTATTGATATATATGAAGATATAGAACATGGTAAATGGAAAATGTATGCAAACAATCAAAAACACAACATGAATCTTACCCGGTTGATGAGTCCAATTGTATCCTAATTTCCAATGCTCTTACTGTTATTGTAATGGTTTTTGATGGTTCTATATGTATGCAAAACGATTTTGTAATGTGATGCACCTGACAAGGCAATATTAAAACAAGTAGATGACAGTGTTGTGAATTCTTTAGGGTATATGAATGTATGCAAAAATCTCTTTAACTATGAAAACTGATGTTCAAAGTAATGAACTGTGTTCCAATATTGTGCATTACATGAGACCAAAGTCTTTATACTGTATGTCCAAAAGAAAAAAACAATAAATCTACCTAACTCTAACTTTGTTACGCCAGTTTCAGACTAAATTTGCAAGAACAAATAGTTTGCACAAGGTAGTGTGCAGAATAATACAAACTAGGAAGCTATGCATCATTTTCTGCCATGCTTGACATTTTTTCACTGATGTCCCAGTAGGACCAGTTGTGCTCTACAATTGCACAATGTCGAACTTGTGCTTGAACGTGATGAGCTGATAAATCATATCGAATTACAGTTGTCCAGAGAATTTAATGTGTTGTCTTTCGATGTAGTCATGTCTTCAAATGTGATATTGTATAATTGTCAATGTTTTTCAGTGAGCTTATCAGGGAATCTCTTAACAATGATGTACTATAACTGCTGGCAGACAAAAAGGCTGCTCCTGCCTACACACTGAATCTGTATTGTAGATGAGAAAAGCCTCTCCCACCACCTAAGTTTAAATATTAATATTAACGTAAGCGACCTGTGTCTGTCTGAGTTTTTGTAGCTTCAGAGGAATCCCCTAGTGAGTCCCCTCTAACAGCCAGGAGAAGTGCTTGCAAACATAGTGCCCACCGACACTTTGCCAACTTGAGGAATGCCTTGGCAGTTATTAGATAAGGTTTCCTTGGCCTTGTGGTAGCCTAACCAGACTGCTTCCCTGCCACTGGCTCAGATAGGCTGCAGGGCAATGCTAGCTCTCATGAGTATCTCCAAGATCATGCTGTTATTGGCAGGTTAAATGACTGGACAAGAGCCAAATGCACGATGGCCCACTACAAATCAGCTCGCCCCTCTGGCAAATATGCTTCTGAAAAGAGACACAGTCAGAGATGGAGGCTGCATTTCAGTGTTTGCGGAAAAAAAAATGGTGGCCTCAGTAATCAATGCTGGATTAACCTCTCATCAGAGAGATATTTGCAGCCTCAATTTAAGCTACCGCCCCTCATGTTTTGTGCATTAAACCACAAATACCATGATTGCTTTGCCTATTTGCGCTCGTCTATAGAGAGTTGTTCTTGTTGACAGAGCTATTAGTCTGAGAGATACCACAAAATTCATCATAGTCACCCTGCGGTTGTTTCACAAATTTATCATTTCATTACTTTTCCACACAGGGTGGCGGCGGGGGGGGGAGGGAGCTAGCGGAGACACCGTGTTTGTGATAACATCAAATTCCCTGAAGAAAACAAAACACAGTGGTGCTGTTAGGCTGTTAGGGTGTGGCGTTGGAATAAAATCTCCAGTTATCGTCAAAAAAAAGGCAGGAATTAATATGTAAATTCATGAGTGCTTGATTAGACCTAAAAAGGTTTTCATTATATCTTGATCAGAAAGCCATTTATCTCAAGGCTCTCAATAAGTCTGGCCCCCTAATCTGTCAGACAGATAATTAATATCTGCTTATTGAGTAAATGAAAGTCATTATCTTGATTTCCTTCAGATAATTTATCTGTTTGTGCTTCACAGTGAGGACATTTTATGGTGTGGGCCACTTTACCTCAGCAGGTATTGATTAGAGTCTTAATATATGCTCTCTGGCTTTTTTGACATAATCAGCTGTAAGGTCAAGGTGCTCTCTATCAATGAAAACAAACTACACAAGCATTAAAACAATATATTAAAACCATTAAGATTTGTACAGATTCAACACAAAGTCCTGGCAGTCTGAAGCTATTTCTTCTCTTCTTGTGAACATGCATCAAAATCAAAATGCTCCTCTTTTCTTCTATTACAATGGCCCCACATCACTACAAAGCCCACTCTCAAATGTAGATCACAACTCACAGCACACATCAGGATGAGAAACCATGGCAACCTACATACATACATTGATTGTTACATTCAGTGACTACATACGGGCAGTTAATAATTAGTTTGCTGCATTAACACAGACACAAAAAAAGGGGGCTGTAATTTGGAAATGTGTTTTTAAATAATGTCGTAATTACTGATTTTCACATTTCACATTTGCATAATAAATGCAGCTATGCCCAACTGGTATTTCGGAGCTCTCACACTCTAAATGTCACACTGATGTGCATGAATGGTCACTGATTCAAATCATTTTGGACAACTTCAAAGCTAATATTGATGGAAACACTGTATGAAAATTTAATTGGTCTCTGCTCTTATATAGAAATCAACTGAATTATTGACAGTCTTTTTTCTTTTCTTTCTACAGGAAATGTTTAGAATATCGAAAGAGATCCGATCCTTTGTGGCTTCAAATTTAAAGCATGTCACGGCAATTGCACAGATAGGTGCCTTCAAATGGCAGCAAGAGGTAATTTTTGGGGGAAATTTGGAATCATCTCAAATTAGAAATTCAAAAGGTACAAATGAGGTAAAACATCTTATGTTAGTATGCCCGTCTTCTCTCACTGCCTTTTTTTTTGGCAGTTCTGCAGCATCTCAAAGAGGAGAATGGTTATTCATGTCAGTCTCAGCTCTGATTTAGTCCAAAAACGGGATATCCCTACACAAAACATTGCCTAGGATAGCTTAAATGTGCAACACTGTGTCTCTTTAACATACATTTCTTCCCCTCATCTTACTTGGGGGATTTGCCTCTGCCAAGCAGATCAGCAGCGACTCTGTATCCTCGTCCTGCTGTGAGCCCTCAGGGGTGAGTGAAGTCTGTGGTGCTTATCGCCCAGGTGGACATCCAGCCAAAGAGGCTGCCTCGGCCCGGGCCTGGCACCCCTGCTGGCAAGCCTCTGGCCGGGTGCCTTGGCTCGGCTGCTCCCTGTCGTCTGTCTCGGTGGGTGGGCCGCGGTCGGTGCTCGCTGACGGGGGTTGCCCCTCTGCCCAGCGGAGGTAGGGGTGGAAATAAAAGCAGTATGGCTTCTCATCTAATGGGCCGAGGCATTATCATGACATTGTGCAATTGATGGTGTTGCTCACACTTGTGTCCAAAGGCAAGCAAACATACAGTTGGTGGCTGGCAGGGTTGTGTGGGATGTTCACGCCTCAGGTTTAAATTTAGACCCGCTGTACAGTAGTAGCCATTGTTGCTGTCCTCCTTCCTATACTGTATCCGCCCTACATTAATGTCGCAGACAATTCTTTGCTGAATGTTAGAACCAAACCAGTACACTGCCAATCAAAACTCAAGTGTTCAAAATTAACTTGCTGCCAGACCAGTTCGTCTAATTTACAATCATTTAAAGGGGATGTGAACTTGATTTTATTTTAGTGCAGGAGGATCAATCACAAACCACCATGTAAAAATACTTCTACAATGGCTACACGGAAGGTTGAGGTTGATACTGTACTAGCTTAAATAGTATGTTTACAGATTGCTTACTTCAGCTTTTTTTTAAAAGAATAGTTTGACATTTGGGAAATACTCTTACGGTTGATAACACTCTCATGTCTGTGGACTATGAAGCTAGAGCCAGGAGGGGATTAGCTTAGCTTAGCAAAAACAGTGAACTGGGCGGAAACAGCCAGTCTGGCTCTCTTTTCAAAGTTCAGCGGTACACCTGCCAGCACCCCTGAAGCTTAATAATTAGCACAAAGCTCCATGTTTAATGTGTCTTGGCAAAAAACAGCTGGACACAGTGGCTTTCCAGAGTCTTGTTGGATAGGCTACACAGAAGAGCTGGATAAACTGCTGTTTGTCAAGACATAGTTACATCATGTAACTCCCCCTAAAACTACAAGTTGTTTTTACATTTCCGTTGTGTATGTTTTAAACAAACAAGACTCAACATATAAATTTGCTAGCTTTAGAGGGGAAGGTTATTTTTTAACTTTGAAAAAAGCCAAGCTACCTGATTTTCCCTGTTTCAAAGCTAAGCTAACCACCTTCTGGCTACAGCACTATACTTAACGTATAGACAGGTATGGAAATTCTCATCTAACTCATAGAAAGAAAGTGAATTAGCAAATATCCCAAAATGCCGAACTAGCTGTTTGAAAAATGCCAAGGAAATAATAGTACCCACTAGTACAACTCAAGTCTATGAATGATAAATCTGCCCAGAGTGAAAAGGCAAAGCTAAACCAGTCCAGGCGCATTTTCTGTCACTTTACCATCTCTGTCCTGTCTGCAGAAGTCAAAACCTAAAAGATAACACAGATTCCCAATACTTCTGTCTTTGCGTCTGAAAAGAGGCAGTCAAGCTGAGAGAGAAGGGGAGATAGATGAAAAAGCTAAGGAGAGAGGCCTATGTCTCTTTACAAAGCAGATGCCTGTCTAATGTTGAGGAGCTGCGTGATATTCAGGATCTCCTCTGTCCTGCCTGCCAGGACCCTCAGGGATGGAGAGCTGGTGACAGTTAGTGGTGGTGGGCAACACTTGCTAGATACTGACAGGAAGCTTTATCCCGACATCTCTGTCACTCACCCGCATAAGACCTTCCCTCTCCGTTCGGAGAGCTGTCATGCCACGGTTTGCCGTTCAACTCCTCTGCACCCCACCGCCGCCTCCCCTTTGTTACGTAACCTGCCACCCCTATCACAAAGACCCATCACAAACCAAAGGCCTTACACACACACACACACACATATACAAACACACATCCGAGGAACCAGAGCTGGAATGAGGATCTGACTGTTGTGAATGCGTGCAGTAAAATGCACTATAGAATATGTGGGTGAATGAGGTCCATTGCGATGATAATACTGATCATACAGTGCTGGAGTCCAAAGCAATTTCCTCCTCTCTCCCCAGCACCTCCGCCTCTGTATCGGACAGAACATCCTGAGACGGCGGAGATTGGTGGCCAGGATGCTGAATTTTTCATGAGGCAGGAAAGGTTAGATAAGATCCTCTCACGTACTGGAGATAGTGCACTTACAGATCTGTCTTTGAGGCCGAATGGTAAAAAATAAATTTGAATGGCTCACATTTTGAATGTGACCCCCCCCACCAGCTAAAAGAACATTCAGAGGCGACATGTTTCTGAGCTTAGAAGTGACAAAACAGGTATTGAAGTGGCAGATTTAAGACTAAATGTTTTCTACCCGTTGTGGTGGCTTGTATTGTGCTGCTTCAACAAGCTAATGACTCATGAAAATGATGAATTTAGCTCAAATAAAAATATTGTCTTCATTCAATTTGCAGATATGTAATGTCTTACATCCTAAATACTGCAAGTCACTCAATCATAGTGAATGTTATTTGCAAGGAGCTGGGAATAAACCATTACATCAAGGAAATAGATTACAAAACTGCTTCTGCGATTGCTTTTTTTTTTCCAAGTCAAATTTAAAAGTTTTGCTTTCCCTTCACCTGCAAACTGTTGCTCGACAATTACAACAGTTGTATAGCATAAAGGAAATGTGCCTTTGAATTTATAAAATACATAAAATATCCACTTGGAGGGGGGAAAGACTCTGATTGTTAATTGTGAATAATTTTTCATTTTCACAAAAGTGAAACCACGAAAGAAATAATAAGGCAAAACTGACAGTGTGATTGTGTGAATAATACCATTGTTCAAGCAAAAGAAGGTCCTTGATATAAAAAAAAAAACTGAATTTTTATTTAAACTGTTGCCAAAATTTAGGATTTTATTTGTTTTAAAGATCATTTCCTGTAATATTCATTTAATTTAATTATTATATTATATTATTATATTATTATACATATTATATTTACTGTATTAAGAAATGTTTCATTGTTTGTTAACTATGTGCAGAGGTTCCTGTGTTTCACCATGTTTGTTGATCGAGAAATGTCTTCCCCAGGATGAGACTTGTGTTTTACCCAAGATGGTTTGTAGGGGAGAAAAGATTACAGGCTAAGAAACATCCACAGAGCAACACAGGGAGAAATACAACACAAAGATGGGAGTTGGGGTGGAGGGAAGGGTTGATGGTAGGCCTGGTAAATGCTCCCCTGGGCTTTCTCCAGGCAGATACATCTACAAATATTTCCATAATCACCGAAAAGCCCAGTGACTACCAGGCTCAAAGCCCAGATGTAGCAGACAACATGTTTGAGCTTTTAGGCGTAAAGGTCAGTAGCTGCTCCTCAAACATGTATAAAAAGCCACGCTGCCATTTCCAGTCGTACTCTAAACCACAAGTTGCAGTCTTCCTTGGCAGGAACGAGCTTCTTTCTTTTTACAAGATAACATTAGAAGGCCAGAGGAGTGTGAATTGCGTTTTTCACAGAAATGTCCTGGCAGGGTATAGATCTGTTTTTACTTGGGAGATATTTGATGCTATTTGCCAAGTGTGTTTTGGCCCAAATCATTTAAGATTCTGTGTGTGTGTGTGTGTGTGCATGTGTCCAACATAATTATCTCATATATGAATGTTTCTGGTCATAGTCAGCCATCTCTTTTTCTTTCAGGCATACAGTAGCCCACCTCATCAGCTCAATCTCAGCTCAACCTCTTACTGCCTCACTGGCGGTCCTTCAATTGAGGACATGTTTTGACATGCAGGTCAGCACTAAATTAAGCTTGCATGACACTAGCAATAATCAAGAAATGGCATTCCTTTTGTGTTAAACCCTGCTTGTTGAGCTGACCATTAACTGGCTATGACTCACCACTTATTTGGTGGCTGCAGTGACGTGTGCCAACTCTTTTGCAAATAATGATTAAAGGACTTTTATTGGAGTGAGCTTTTCATGTTGTGGGATAAAAATGACCTTTGAGTGCTTTTCAGAGATGAAGAGTTGTCAAAGCATAATGTGGGAGGGTGAGTTGATGGGTATGTAATTTATGGGGACGCTATGATTTCTTTTTTTTTCTCACATTAGTGGAAGCAAAAAAAAAAGTCAGTAAATTCTAAAGTTTATCAAAGCAAGATATTTGTTTTCTCAGAGCCCATTGATAAGCAAAAAATTGTTGCATTTTTAATAATTTTCTTAAACAATTCAGGATTATGTGGGGGAAAAAAATCTTGTTCGTGTCAGTTCACTCCACAGAGTGTAACCTAAGCTCATTTTATCATATTAGGGATCCCTTTGATAATGGCTCAAACTGCCAAATCAAGGGGTGGTAAATATTTCAGAAGTGCAGGTATTCACCTCCTCTGACCACTCAAGGACATATTTGGTATAAGCAGACAGGCAAGCTGGGCCAAGAGACCACGTGACGTGTTTGATGACCTCTACAAACGTGCTTTGATAAATATGTATGTGTTAGTAATGTTTTGTGCAGTCGGGCAAGGTTACTGTACAAAGGTGAGCGTTTGTGAATCCAGAACGGACACAGGTCATGTTGTCACATGCAGCGATTAGACAGCATGAGCATATTGAGCACGAAAAATCATTCTCGACTGTGGAAGTGTCTCGTAATAGCTTTTTACAGGAGCCTTCAAACGCATCTGACTGTATTCTTCAGCGGATTTTTGTAGCGGTCATGGAGACTACTCACTTGTCATCATGGAAGTTGTCAGCTGGACTGTTGACCAACTGTTATCATGTCAGTGTTACAAGTGAGCAAACTCCATCCACCAAAGACCAAGAGATGTGGTTGAAACTCCGAAAGAGGCCAGAAAGTGGACCTTCAGTTAAGATTATTTCTTGTTAAACCAAATAGATTTGAAAAGGATTCAGATTCAATACTGAATTCGGATGCAATAAAATTGATCAAATCTTAACCAGATATCTTTCCCGCAGAAAATGGTGACACATAATATCCGATATAATTGTGACATAATTGGTTTCCACCCTTTCTTGTAACATCATATCATAGTTTTGTTGCGACACTGATCAACAGTGTGATGATGTCACTGGTGTGACATCACTCCACTCTTTCCTACTTGAATCAACTGTACACTAAAAGAAAGTGCAAATGCCATGCATAATTTATGTTTCCTACTGGATGTCTAAACGTGTCACCTTAAAATAACATCATGAAATTTATTTAATGGGTATTATATTCTTTATTTTTTAAATACATTGTAATTTTTTTACAGTATATGTGGTCAGAAGAGTCCCTCTTTCAATCACTTTGGTGATACATGGCCTTCTCAAGTCCCAAGGGGGTAATCATTACATTTCCCAGTGATGATTGCTTGGCTAAGCAGTTTTAATACACAAATCAATTTTGCATTACCCCCTTCTGGCTGTGAGTGCTCATAGTGTGAGAGCCATGAAAAATTGATGGGCCTTAGCATGCACATTGCAACCCCAGTGAATCTTAAATCTGGCCGGGGCCTTTTTTTTTTTTTTTTTTTTTTAACAAGACAATGTCAAAGGGGTGGGTTGACTGTTTGATTTGCTTGTAAAACTGTTGTTCTTCTTTTAGACTTGGGTTGAAAAGAGAGGCAGCTGCTCCAGTGGAGAAACAATGTTAGGAGACACAGCATTAGAAAAGATGATGTTTGAGGGATGTGAGGAAAAACACAGAAAGCAAAAAAGTTTTTTGGTTACCCCAAATGACACACACTCGCACGCACACAGACAATATAACCGAAAATTCTTTTCACTTCTCTATATTAAAATGTCTTGAATATAATGACCAATATCTTAAAGAGCATTTGTTTTTGCCACGGCAATTATATTGTGTCATTTGGCGAGCCGCTCTGTATTTGACCAGCTGATGACTTGACTGCTGAAAGAAATTATAGTGCCCATAATTAGCTTTCACTATGAAATGAAGCTATCATGGGAGAGAATGAGGAAATTTCACACTTTGGAAATTAGATTTTGCAAGGTGCTGTGTCGATGTCCTTGAGTATAGGCACATCAAAAGCCTTTTTGTTCCACTCGCACACAGTCCTTTATTTGACAAATACAGACAAAAATCTGCAAGGAACAGCAAATTGAACAGCAAAGAGGCGTTTTGAGGATGTAACTGCCACATTTGTTATGTTGTTAATTATTTCTTTCAGTCCTAGAATACAGGAGATCTCATCTATTCCCTGCAGTTGAAGTTTGCAGTGTTGGTAATCACAATTAAGTCAAGCATGGCTTTGACATTTTATTATGTGAAATTTTCCAGTGTTATGTCAACTTTAAAATTAACAATAACATTTTAAATGTTAATGACACTTTTGTCTCTTACTGTCTGTCCACCAGTGTTCAGATACTACATCCACTTTACCAAGCCTATAGAACAGTTTCCATCTGTGGCCACAGCACAGGCTAAACACCTATCAGTCCTGGGCACGTCTGTTTGTGCCAGCCCACCCTCCTCTCCTAAATGCTCAGCTCCAGTGTTGGACAGCAACAATACCACTCTCCCATGGTCCGGTTCCATCCCTTCTGGTGGTGATCTGATTTTATCTACATGTCCCCTGGAATTGAAGAAGAAGGAGTGGCCCACCCTAGGAGGAAGACTAAAAGCCTGTGCCTGTTCCGCTCCCTGTGCGTCTGAACCGTGGGCTTTGGTGAGGAATGGCAATAGCCATGATAAATCATCCGTAGCTCTTTAGCTAAGCAACAGATACCAAGCCCTTTGGGAGGTAGCTGATCCACCATCCCCAGTGCACCCACTGGTAGATATTCCTCCCCTTGATGCTGCTGCCCCTAGTTTGCCTGGTGACTCCACTACTACTATTGGCCATAGGTCAACTCTGCTGCCTGCTGTCCCTTGTGTTGGAGGTGCTGCTAATCAATGAGAGTGGGCCTACTCTACTCGGGAAACAGCTTGGCTTGGCCTGCCACTCAGCAACCATCCTCCACTTGTGCCCAGCCTCTCAACTGTCAAACCCAGCATGCCCATGACAGGAACTGGCACATCTCTGCCATTGTTGTCAGGTCGTCTATGGTCTGCCACGTGTTGCTCTCCAAAACACAAACTTTCTGTCACCAAGGTGCCTGTGTTAAGGACATTAGCATCCACGCTACACATCACCTTCAGCAACATAGTACTGCATCCACCGTGATTATTCATGCTGGAATAAATGACCAGAAACTCTAGTCTGACTTCATTGCCTTAATTAACACTCTGCTAGAATCTGGAAAACAGTGTGTTGTTTCCGGTCCACTACCGCCCCCTTGTTTTGGAGATGTAAAATTCAGCCATGTTCGCCAGCTACACATCTGGCTGAAAAGATACTGTAGCAGCAGGGACATCCCCTTTGTGGATAATTTTACTTCACTCCTGAACTGAACTGAGCTTTTTAAGTGTGATGGTCGCCACCCGAACCACAATGGCTCTCGTCTTCTATCCTGGAACACTGAACTGGCCCTGTGCTTGTACGAAGGCTCATCACATTGCTCTTCCTCTTACTGAGAAACAACAGGCTTGGTACTGTCAAACTCACAACTACCTCCATCACAGTATCCTTTTGGTAACGTATCCAGTGTAAATACATATACAGATTAGGAGCTGTCTATCCCAACACTATCTAATGTAAAGGGTATTTTGACTGAGGGTGCCAGGTCTGCCCAAACTGCTAGCTCCCTATCTAATAAGACCTATACCCTAGATAAAGTCATCTCCCCCTACCTCACTTCACATAATCGTGTTGTTGCAGCAATATCAGTCATTATTACCCCCAGGATATCATTTACAAAATGCAAAACAAAAGCTGTTAGGAATTAACTACAGTCCCTCTCCACCCCTTACCATAAAATCAACCATCCCGGCCACACACCATCAGGCTACATTATTTAAGCTGTGCATTTTTAATGTAAGATCACTCACCAACAAAACTTTTATCCTAAATGATTTTTATCACTTCCAGAGATCTTTGAATTTATGTTTTTAACTGAGACATGGTTGAAGCCAAATGATTACAGCCAGCTTGCTGAACTATGTCCTCCAGAATATGAAAGTTTTAGCTTGCCTAGACCCAGTGGCCGTGGTGGCGAACTTGCTGCTGTATATAAAAAGTGCTCTAAATGTATTCAGCTATCAGTTGTCAATAATTTCATAAGCTCTGGGGTACTTTTATTCAAATTTTGCAGATCCTGTCATTTGTGCTGTTATTTACCATCCTCCGAAGCCCAAGTCCACAAACACAAAAGAAATTACTGTTTGCAAAAGGTTACTAGACACCGAAACCCAGCGTAAATTCTCTGAGCTGGTTACTGTATCCAATCTACCTGATATAAACAACCCAGTAAATTAAATGGTCGATATTTTCAATAGCAACCTGACTAGTATTTTATATACTATTGTCATATATGCTGATAACATCAATCAACCTAGAAAAAATATTGTAAACATGTTGAAATTCACCACTATTACTGATCAGGAACTATATAAGCTTGTGAAAGTAAGTTTTCCATGTGCTGTTTTGACCCAGTCCCCACTACATTTTTTAAGAATTGTTTCAACTGTATGCTTCACTATGTCAGAAAGCTCATTAACATGTGTCTTGAAACTGGAGGTTTTCCTGAATCCTTCAAAATTGCAGCTATAAAACCCCTGCTGAAAAAACCAAACCTACATATAATTGCAGCTTTTGATACAGTTGGTCACAATATTCTTATTGAGCACCTTGAGAACTGGGTTGGCCTCTCTGGGTTTTAAATTGGTTCCACTCTTACATATCGGGGAGAACGTTTTTTTGTCACTATGGGAGATCATGTATCAAGGAAATATGAGTTACCTTTTGGTGTTGCTCAGGGAAGCTGCCTTGGTCCTCTGTTTCTTTGTTGTACATGCTTCTTTTAGGTGATATTATCAGAGAACATAAGCTTAATTTCCATAGCTATGCTGATGACTATATTTTGTCGGACTGAAGTGATGACCAAACCCTTTGCCATTTAACAACTGGTTTTGCTGCAGTAAACAAGTGGATTAAAATGAAATTAAATGGTGAAAAAAAATTAAATTTTATTCGTTGGTCCACAAAGAAAAAGAAAGCTAGTACTCGCCAAACTTGGCAGTTTGGCCCCGCAGGTGAAATCAGAAGTCACGAGTCTGGGCATTATCCTATCCTAATTTGAAGTCTCACATAAAGAGGGTGACCAAAGCAGCTTTCTTTCATTTAAGAAATATTGCAAAGGTATAGCCGTTCCTATCCTAACAAGATTTCGGAAAACTTGTTCATGCATTCATTTCAAGTAGATTAGACTACTTTAATGCTCTTTTCACCAGTCTTCCAATACAATCCATTGATACACTACAATTAATTCAGAACTCTGCTGCCAGGCTTTTAACTAGAACAAGAAAGAGAGAGCATATCACCCCAGTTTTAGCTAACCTCCACTGACTCCCAGTGACTTTTAGGATTGATTTTAAAGTTCTTCTACTTGTTTATATGGCTCTTAATGGTTTGGGACCAGCCTACATTACTAATTATTTGTTGTTTTATAAAAATTCTTCACGGCATCTTAGATCCTCTGCTGCCAGTTTTTTAAATACAAACTATTACACAAATAAGAAAATCAGCCGCTCAGCCTTTTTCAAACTATGGATCAAAACTATGGAATTCTCTACCCATACGAACATCTGTGAACATTTTTAAACAACAATTTAAAACTTATTTATCTAACATTGCTTTTAACTAACTGTCACTCTTCCTTTGTTCTGTTCTTATCTTTTACATATTCTATTATTCTTATGCCTTCCTTTGTTTTATTTCTATCTTTCACATATTCTATTGTTCTTAGCATGCCTGTTCTTGTTATTTGCTGCTTCTTTTGTTTGTTATTCATTTGATTGCTTGGTTTTAACACGCATTATCACATATTTGCACTTGTTTTTATTTGCCCGTTTTTATTTATTCTCTCTCTAAAGTTTTATTATTATTATTAGACAGAAGACAAGTGTTAATGTTATAACAAAAGTGTGCAGTAAATCAAAATATATATTTAAACTTAAAGTGTAAAAAGGGTGTTTTTGAATGTGTACATCCCTCAATATTATCAAAACTACAGATTAAGAAAAATGACAATATCTACATGATTGTCTCTTCACAGTGGAAATGTCAGGACATGTCTATGAAAGGAGATGGCATATGTACAGAAAATGTAGAATATGTAGAGATAAGAAAACTGTAAATGTTGCATAGTTTCATCCAGTATAGCTCATACAGACAGTGCAGGCAAACTGATTTCATGCCATCTTCCGTACAGGGCTAAGGTTGGGGCCGTTTCGTCAGGATGAAATGTACAATTTGACATACTAACATGCTGACTTTCATATTCTCAAGTCTATAGGTCAATTTGCAACCATATACCATTCTGAAAAAGGTCTTTGGTGGTAGAATTCAACAGTCGAGGATTGTGGTGTGCACAAATCTAAATCTGTTATACCTGACTCCAAAAACAGGATGCTGTTTCTCTATGGAGAAGGGGGTTTGTTGCCATGACAATAGTAATGTCACTTCAATGGCAGAGATGGTAAGATGGCGGGTGTGTTGCATTTCATATGCAGGTGCTATGCACAGAGGAGAAGTGATACAGATAATGGAATCAATTTCCTGTGATTTCTGAAGCAGAGAGCTTGCTGAGAAATAATAAAGGAATTAAATGAGCTAGCGCTAAACATCGTCCACCGGTTACTGACGGCTATTTGACTTCAGATTGCTACTGAAAAAAGCCAGACTTTGCTTCCTTTCATTATTCGCCATGATTCCATATAAGCTCACTTTTTACCTTATGAACAAAATGCACAGGTTGCTTCAAGCATGTCTTTTTGGCCATATTTGAAAAAAAAAAGGGTAAAGGGTACATGAAGCTGAAAGCTAAAATAAAGATCCGTAATTGACTCCACAACAGTGATAATGTTTCCCATTTAACACATGGCCGAATTGCAGGTCTTATTATTGCACATACAGTAGCAAGTAATCTGATCAGTTTCTACTTGCTGCTGTATTTGGCTATCTGATAGTTTGTTGCAGGTCAATGACAACGATTTTTTCTTACCATCTGCCTGCTCAATACTAACATGCTTATCTTGTACTTTTGCCCTGTCTGGCCTTGTGAGCAGCAGTGTCCCCAGAAAAACAAGCATCTGTCACAGATTCAAATTTTGATGGAAAAAATATATTCTTTGTTGTACGCACTTTTTTTATTGGATCTGCTGTCAGCTCTGAGAGGTCAAACCATGATGTGTAGAAAAACTGACAACAACAAAATTAACTTGAAATCTGTAAACTCAGAATATTTTGGATGCTGTCAAAGCAGATGAAATACATACTTAGTATTTTAAACTTGTGCATGTGCAAATTTTGAGAAGTTACATCTCCATGAATTTATACAGTATTTGTGCTAAATTGCATACAAGCACCCACTTAGCCGGTGAGCACGGTGGATCATTTAAGAGCTTCTCCATGTTCACCAAGAAGGAGCGTGAATAGGTGACCAGAAGCATGACTCCAAATGAGCGCTAATGTTGCTTTGTCTGCTGGATGCATAAATATGCTGCTAATGCTGCTTTAAAGACAGATTTTGAGACATTTAGATGTGGATGGTATAAAAGGTAAGTATCGGAAAAAATGCCCTTAACATTTTACATATTCAGTGCACGTTTTAGATGATAAATCATAAAGTCCTTTTTGTAAACATGAGCATTCATCCTCATTTGTCTGGTGTAATGTGCTTTGTCCTCAAACATTATTGCCTCATTCAGAAAAAAGAATCAAACATGGCCTTCAGAGCGACAGAACGAATTTAACAATTTTTTCATTAACTACTCCTACATTTTAGTTCCGTTCTTGTTTATACTTCTTCAGCTTTTCCAGTAATTGAATTAACTGTGTTGCAATACACTGAAACTGTAGTCTGTAGTGTTTTCTTGTCTCTAACGCATTTCAATTATGTTTGTGGTATCTGGAAATAGCTGAGTGAAAACTATCCGCTTCCTCCTCCTCTCAGACTGAATCCTGCAAAGACCAATTCTGAGGCTGCAATAAATTTAGCTGGCCATTATTAAACACTGACTCATTTGGCTGCAAGGTGGCTCAGTCTCCCATTGCTGGACAGTCCCATTGATTGGACAGTCCTCTGAACATAATTTTAGATGTGTTGAAAGGGACATTATCTGTCTGTGCAAGCTGTTCTGGGGAATATTGGTCCTCTACATCAACTCAAAGAGGCTGGGCAGCCAAGCAATTCTCTCACAGTCTGCTCTGTGACAGTGAGCCGTATTACAGCAACTTAATATATGACGGTTGTTATGTTTACTGCATAGCCACACGTGTCACTTCAAGGTGTGATTAGTGTGACAATTAAGCAAATGACACTATTGTATGTAAAATATTTGCTTCACCATCTTTTTTCTGTTTTGGTGCATGAATGACCTAAATTACTTTTTACTAGTATTGAGGGATTACAATTATTGTATGCTTGAAAAGTGTATTTTGTGTTAATTGAATATCCATAAGGTTTTGTGTTCACTACATCAGTCAGATATATTGAATGTACAGAAATCCATGTTATATGCCTGCCAACAGAAGAGGCTTATAGTGTGCTTCATAGCATCACCTCAGTCAGTAAGCCAAGGATCATCTTCCACATCATCATACTTTATATAAGGGACTATATTGTATGGTATGAAATTTCCATTCACAGCCAGCACACTTGAATATGATTGACAAATCAAAGAGGCAAATTGTATGTGCTTTAAATAAGCTTCTATGTTAGATGACATTTATCTTAAGTGAAAAATGAAAATAAATGTATTTACAACGAGAAGAGTGAGGAACACATCGGGAATTAAGATAATACTTCTTCTTTATAGAAGATACTACTTCTTTATTCTTTATTTGGATCCATATCAGCTTCCGTAAAGCGGTTGCTAGTCACAGAACAGAAAACAAAGGAAAGAAAATAAAAATGACCCAAAAAGGATCTAAAACTAAGTCAGTCAGTTAGTAAGTCCCTGTAACAGTTTTTCTTGCTGTTTAGTCCAGTAGTGAGGTGTCTAATACCTGTAATCTGTTGTCTTAGTTATTTACTTTTAACTCTATTTTGGCTATTTAAATAGAAAGGCCTGAATGAAAACACAGGTACGCTAATAACTTATGAAGTTGCTATTGTGAACATGTTAGCAATCAGTTGCCTGAATATCCAACAAGCAAAATTTCTGTTCATTTGAGTTTGTGTTTCTGGTCACCTGATGAATGCAAATCCAATATTTACTCTTGTTGTAGCTCTGTTTGGGTCTCCACCATCTTCTGAGGGAAGCTGCTAAATACTCAGTGGGTGTATCAGAGCTTTTTTGCTAAAAACAGCTGCCTGCTGTGGTTGGAAGCGACACTAATGAGAGTGATGAGAGTGAACCAAACCAAGAAAGAGCTGAAAGACGCTCCGTAGAGCTTAGAGAGGGAACTGCCAAGTGGGGTGATAATTTTCTTTTGGTTTGTCACAACGAATAACCTCTTTCACATTACACAGAGTCATTAGGTCCATTAAAATATTGATTAGTGCAGCTTTAAGAACAGACTGCTACTGTAGATACTATGTTACTGAACCAGCATCTAATAATTACTTCCTGGATTTCTTTAAATGTTCATATTGTACATTTAACTAATCATTGACCATAACTATAGTATAACAATGCACCATTTTACCTATAGGTAATGTAAAGGTAATCCTGATTAATGATGCAGTATGATGCACTATACTTTAGTAAAGGGGACACACAAATATTAACTAATATGAAGGAAGGTAATGATTAATCATTGGTTATGGGCCATTTAGCAGCTGATTCAGAGCTAATCAGTAACAGTTAATTAAAAAATGTTCAGTGTGCAGATTCACATATGTAGGAACTAATTATTAGATATTGGTTCAGTAACATAGTATGTAGAAGTCTGTTATCCAGTTACTTAGTATATTTCTTGATTTGCAAAGTACTTTTTAACTATTCATTAATAAACTGTTCCTGATCTATTCCTGATCAGTTCCTGTTCATGCTTTGGTAACTACTAAAGATTCTGTATACATTTATTATAAAGGGTTATCTGATTGTATTTAATGTATCCTTTCTATGAAATGATCCTTGGAACATTTTAGAAACATTTACCATGAAGTCAGTGAGAGGGATAATGTTGCTCTTGTGTGTATGCGTTGTACATGTGTGTGTCTGTCTGAAAAGGGGAAGGGGAAAAATGGTGAAGGAGAATAGGAGAGATGTGAGTGGCCCATCTATGAAAGCGCCATTAAATTGTCAGTTATGATGGATGTTCCGCCTTTTCTGCATTAACTGGTACATTAGAAGTCATTAATTCTTCAGGATGTGCACTGGAGATCAGAGCCTCCCAGGGGGGTCTCACTGCCTTGATAAAGCAGTGGGGAGAGAGAGAAACAGAGAGAGGAGGATGGAGGGAGAGATAAAGAGGGTGGAGTGCACTATCTGAAAGAAGAGAAAGGGAGAGAGATCATTGCAGTGAGATGACCGTTTTTGGTTGTTTCAGTGGCCTTCGGCAGAGAGACTAATGCGAGAGTGACTCCTTCACAGCCTGTTGTGAACATCTGAGAAGCAGCCTTTTGTTCTGTCAAGAAGGAGAAGAAGACACAATTAACACTGTTTACAGCACTTCTCTTCCAACAATAGATAAGCTGCAGCTGGAATATGCTTTTAAGATCTCATGGTAATCTCGTCCTCACTTTTCACCCTGTTAGCTGCACCTACAAAAGGTCACAAAGGTGGAAAACAGCTTTGTATTTTTTTCATAAAAATTACGCACCAATTTGCTCAGTGATTTTTTTAAAAATTATTATCATAAGGCAATACGTCTCCTGAAAAAAGTAGCTCACTTAGTTTTTTTCAAAAACATTAAAGGTGGATGTAGCGGAATTGGTGGAGTCACTTCCCTCCTAACGTCCTTTGTAAACTGTCAAACCAGAAAACAACATTTCACTGCCAATTAAACAACAATTACTGGACATGGTGCACCTTGATGGGTGACGGAATTGAAAGGAATTGCTCACAACATCGCTAATGTGTCTATTCTAACCTTGAAAAGCTCAAACATCACAAAAAGCAATAACAAGAAGCAAACTAGTAGGGGGGGGGGTTGCTGTTTCTCTTGCCCACCTTTGTGAACAAACTGCAAACTAAATAACACCCGCAGGATTTGAAATTGTTCCATGGCTCCTTGAGATTTTATCTTTTTGACCTGCTTTGTACAAGGGCAACCCCACCATCTGTTGTGTTTAAATGCTGTAAATATGTTCAATTGAGGGTCAACAGGGACAAATAGGGGAAGTTAGCGCCTCATGCCGAGCTGAAACAAAGCTCCCATCAGTGTCCTGCAATCCCCCAGTCCTGTTCCAGTTGACCATAGCCACCGCCAGGTATTTATCATGCTGTGACAGGAGGTCAGAGACAAGTCGTGCAACTATTGTTACCATCCTCTGTATGCTGTCAAACTTTCTGGGCTGAAACCACAGTTACTTCTTCCCTTGCTTTTTGATTAATGTGCTCTCTCATCCTAAAAAAAGAAGAAGAAGAAAAAAAGGCTGAGTAAAAATTGCTCAGAAGTTGGACAAGACTTCTTAACTACAAGTATGTGTGAAAGTTCAGGAATATCAAATTTAAAACACTTAAATGTCACACAAGCAATTCACAAAATGTTTTTCGGCCATCCTGCCTTCACCAGGGTGGTGTCTGAGCCTGTTTCCGGCTTCCTTATACACAATCCATCGATCAGTCATGTGATGTATGAATCAAAGTATTCAAATCAACATTACCATCGTTGCTTTAAAGTAGTTTTCATAGCATACAATATTTACACCTGGTCATAACAGGAATTGACAAGAAATTCAAAACAAACCAATTTTTCAAAAAGACTATTTCATCTTAATCCATCAATGTGCAAAGAGGTTGAATCTCCATTTTCCAGTACAAAATAGCAATTCTCTATTCTATATTCTAATCCAGCAGCCTCTACAAAAACAGCCTCAAGTTCCTAATTTAATCCTCTGTGGTTTAAAGTCCCCAATTCAGAAATCCAAAATGCCATTCTCTTAAGAAACAACTTCTCTAAAGCTCCCTCTCTCTTCGACAAAGATACCCCATTTACTTCAGGGAAGAGACCGGATGATTCATATCACTGACATGTTCTGCTTCTGGATACATTTGTTTGTTTTTCTTTCTTTTTTTTCATTGTACAGTAAATTTATGTTCTGCTTCTGTTCTTTGCTCTGGTTCTGCTGTTTTTCTTTCCCAAGTGGACATATTAACAGATAAATCATTCCCATTTGTGTCACACAAAATCTCTTTTCTCACTTGAGTTTTTCTTTTTCTACACTTAATAATCCAAAAATTGAGTCATTCTCTTAAGAAAAAATTATCTGGTTCCAGATTCTTAAATATAAATGTTTTCTGGTTTATTTAGTCTTCTGTGATAACAAACTGAATATTTTTGGGTCGTGGACTGTTAGTCGGGACAAAACATTTGAGAAAATAATCCAGAATCAATTGAGAATGGAGAAAATAATCAACAGATTACAGTAATTGCAAATGAAATAAGTCGTTAGCCTATTTGTTTTTTTGTACTGTTACATTGGGCCTCATTCACTAATATGTGCGTAGAAATGTTCTTACTTTGCGCAAAATTACCGTTGGATTCATGACATGACATTACCAGCATGAGTATGTTAGTGAATCATAATCATAATTATTCTAAATTGACAGGCGTGTGCCCGCTATCGGTAGTTGGCATTCTACCGCACCCCCATTTCTCTATATAAGGAATGATGGAAGGATGAATCCCAGATTTGTGCTTAAAACGTGATTTGTGTGTACGCGCTGTTTGTGAAATAGGCTCATTGAGTGTAAGCATTCTCAAAGTCAGAAACTGAGTCTTGTCAATATTAGAATAAATAATTAAAGCAAATTGAAATTTCATCAGCCATTTGTACAAAATTAAAATTAAGATAATCTTTCCATTATTCAAATAAATGCAAACTGCAAGATATATTTCCATTTTATTTCTATTTGAGATGAAATTATTCAAATTTAAATGATGTTTCCATTTTCACTCTAATGTATAGGTACAGTAACACATTTTCTGCCAATTGAAAATGTCAAGTCTGTTTCACATTCAATTTCATCACAGTAATGAAAGTGTTATACTTTGCATTTCAATTTGATTGAGTAAATCTAATATTGGCAGTGTTTGAAATGTGATACAGTATGATTATTAAAAATGGATGTTTGATTGATTAATGAGAAAAATAGCAGCGACATGAAGACCAAAGATGTTTCAGTCCAAAGCTCAATCTTCTTTTTTGACCTGAGAAGATCCAACTTGGTTCAAAACATTTTCTCTTAGCATTTAAATACATTCATGTTATTATATCAGAGTCTGTGTGCAGGAACTACTTTTCTTGTCAAATGTTCCAATAGCCTAGCACCTACAAGCGATGCACGAATAATTGCGCTCTTTTCTCATTGCCATGGAAATTACCAATAAAGCCCCTAGTTCATAAATAGTGTGCGGATTCAGACAATGATGTCCAGTCACCATCGCTCATTTTCACCAGTGATAACTCACTCACTCAGTCACACTTTTACTTTTGCTCTCATCAGCAGGAAGCCATATGGTCGACAGCTGAATCTTCCCACCTATTAAAATGTGTCAGAAATATTTCATATATGTTACACAAGCAGAATAAAAACATATCTTCTGAACCGAGTTTGACTGCACAAGACATGTAGATCTTTTCCCCATCCCTCCCTGCCATATCCAATCTGTCATATCCACGATGTGGTAGCAGCATCGAGCAGTAAGAGGAGAGCAAAGCCCTACAAGTGATTTTGTGTGTGTGTGTTTTTCTTTTATGGTTCTTGTCTGATGATGATCATGGCTGACCCTGGGGGCGTTAAGCGTGCCGAACCTTCACTCCATTACTCCACTTCAACGCAGCCCACACATTTCAAGCGCAGAGTTGAATGGAGAGGGGCTCTCTAAGCACTAAACCTTCCACTGAGCTGGCTGACCTGTGGCAGATTTCTCTCATCTCCCAAGGCCTTCCTGGAATACACACTGGGCCTGACTAATTACTCTTAAAAACAAGTGGGATGTGGGTGGTTTGTAATTGGCAAGTGTCAGCATCCAGTGAAAGATCACTCGTCTTGAGGGCATGTGTGTCTGAGCCTCCCATTCATGTAGTCTCCACAGCCTGCTGATTTATGCTGCTGCGCTTCCCCACTGTTTTATTCTGCACGCTGTGAAATTGTTTAAATCCAGGATTTTGTTTGTAATGATGAAAAAAATAATCCAGAGATTCAGCTACAGAAATCTTTTTACACAAATAAGCACATTTTTAATTACAATTACAGCCTGTGTCGCACCCATGAATCACACCGGACTCAGGATGAACATATTTCTTAAAGAAAAAGGAGGATGGTTTTATTCTCAAAGAATAAATGAAAACAAAACAGTGCTGTTCTTCAGTAGCTTTGCTCTGGTTGTAACTGCCAACTGAAGAACGCATCGCAAGCTTATATACCCACAGTTGCTCTCGTGCTTTTACTCAAATCAGAAATGCATTAAATTGAATGGGGGGGGGGGGGGGGGGGGGTATCTATAAAGATACTAAATGAATTGAATGCCACACCTGCTACAAACATGTATTCAGATGCTACACACAGGCAGAAAAAAGGAGAAAGAGGAAATGCTTTTGCAGTTGTTTGAACTTGTAGCTGCAAATTGGCCCGGCAGCGTGCCCGAGCAACATGGAAAACGAGCTCAACATTGAGCCGCGGTGTGATCTGGAAGTGAGTGGGTGGGATGCCATACATTGCAAGTGGCATATCCACTGACAGGAGGCAGCGAGAATAGGGCCACTCTGTTTCCAATTAGCATTCAGCAGTAGCCACATAGCTAGTAATTAGATTGCCCCATGTTAGGGAAAACTGGATTTTTCTTTTTGTAAAATGATAATTATTTTCTGAATCAGAAAGTGATGCATCCACCTGAATATATTTTAGTTGGAGATGGCGTTCCTGCTCAGTAATTCAACAACACAGCTCCTTTGGGAGCTGCTTTGTTTGCTCTGGAAGTTGTTTTACTTGGTATGACAAGGAGTGGTATCGACATTCACTGAAACCTGCTGCCTGAGAATGTGGGACACCGTAGAAAATGCAAAATCTGTTTCCCCGCCGCACAGTGACGCAGGAGCCGAGGCCTGTGGTTTCAGTCAGCGTTTGGTTCATCACTCTCAATAAAGGCGTGCGTCCGATACCCTTTTTCTGGGGAGGTGTAATTACAGAGCATTCAGGGTGATTATGCAAGGGCACAAGATGGCAGGCAAATAATAAAGGAGATTTCACATTCTAGCTGTCACATGTCATGCTGCTGAATGACAAAGGAAAACATAAAAAGAAGGAGAACTACGCTTTGAAAAGATGAGATACGCCAAGTACATCAAGAGCGACCTTAAACTTTTAAAGGAAAAGATATTGGAAATGGAATTATGAACTGTCGCGGGCTAAAGTAGTAAGTCATTTCCTTTTCCCCCATGGCCATTCATGGCCTTTGCAGTGACTCTAATATTAGAAAATATTACTGCCAGAATTATTTTTTGACATTCAAATGTTATTGCTTCCACCACAATGTGTGTGTTGCTGCTCCCTTGTTCATTTGGATAGTTGACAAGTGTGACAGATAGAAAAAGAAAAGCCTTGCTGTGTTTTCTGTTGTTGTTTTTAGCCAGTAACCCTGCACTGTCCTATTGGCCTAACTCTCTGCAGCTTCTTGGACAGACCATAAATGTATCAATAATTGAGTGTCTCACTAAAAAGGGTGGGGCGTGGGGGCATTAAAAATTTTATGGCTTGTCATTATGCCCTCTTCTAACCCCATCACACCTCACCTCCCACTTTTTTTTTGCTCTTTTTCCTTCAGCAATGTCTCTCTTCCTCTCCAGCAGGAAGTGCCGCAATATATTCCCATCAGCTGCTGAAAATCCACAAGGAAGCAATGTGCACAAAAGAAAGTTGACTTTAGAGTGTTGTGATAAGATGTTGATATCGATATAGCATCTTTGCAGAGTTTGATTTTTATCATCTAATTTAAATATGGAGTTTGCATTGTCTCCATGTGTCTGTGTGGGTTTCCTCCAGTGGTGGAAGAAGTACTCAGGTACTTTACTTAAGTAAAAGCAGCGATGTCACAATGTAAAAACAATTACAAGTGAAAATCCTACATTTAAAATCTGACTAAAAGTATTATCAGTAACATGTATTTAAAGTATCAAAAGTAAAAGTGTTCATTATGAAGAAAAATGGTTCCTTTAAAACATTTTTTTATTAAAATAGGTTTTTAAAAAGCCTGTCAGTACAATAAGTATATTATTAAGATATTTCAACATGTTTTTAATGTAAATCAACTTTTAAAATGTTGTAGAAATTAGTATCTCTATCTTGAAACAAGAAAAAAGGTTGCTGCACTAGAATTATGGAACATGAAACTTGATTTTGGAAAATATTTTTGCAGTTGATTTGCATTGCAAACAGGCGGCGGCAGATTCTTTTTGTACCTTTTTGTTCAGAAAGTAAGGTGTAAGAACTTAATTACAGAATGAAATGACAGGACATTTTGTGCACTGAGTGATGCGTCGTATATTAGAGGCTGCAGAGTATAAGCAGGTATAGATAAGGGATGGCTGGATAGAAAATTCAAACAGGCAGTAAATGCAACGTAAAGTTAGATTTTATATGTGACTAAGCGATAAGTAGGTTAAAACCTGAACAAAAACATCACATAAGTTGGTCAGTAGTTATGACCTACTTACATAATCAAAGGCAAATAAACCTCTTTTTATATGTTTCCAAAAGCCTACTTTAACACGGCTTCATAATACATACAAATACAGTAAATGAAGCAAATTGGGATCAGAAGTGTTCATGTAGCTGGAGTAATTATGTAAATACTTGAGTGCTGGTACATCAACAAGTCAAGCGTGAGTAATACAATGTTGTGTCTAGACACAGCATTTAGATTTTTTTTCTCCTTTATTTTTTTAAGGGGGGTGGGATTGGTTGGTCAGACAATCAATAATTTATAGTTGTTTTTCCATTTTCTCTCTCTCTCTTTTTTTTTTTTTTTTAATGCAGGGTTTCCAAGCTGGCAAATAAGCAGCGCCAAAAGTCTTTCTGCACGTGTCATCATCATTGTGTTAGGCAATGAAGGTGTGAAAACACCTTGCTGTGAAAACACACAGCCATGACTCACTCCCATGTTGTCCACGCTGCTGAAATTAGGTTGCGAATCGTTGTTCTTCTGTCATAATTTGTTATTTGAACAAAATGTTCCCGCACATACTCAGATCACTGAGTTTCCTCCTCTTTTGAGTTGTTTGAGGCGTAACAGAGCGGCTCGTGGCCAGTCCCTTCCCGCTGACCTGTCTTGACAGGAGGCCATTTTGTTTCTCTTGGTATGTGTCAACTTCTTCTATTTTTTTGCACTTCACGCTTTTCTCTGTGTGTATGCTGTGACATGGTGGTCCTTGCATGTTCACTGGAGCATAAAATTCTGTCGTTACAGACAGCAGGACTCTGGTACAGTACCTGGTGTTTGACAGCCTCTCACACTGTCTCTGCATTTGATGACAGTGCTTTCGTGCCAGCCGCTGGTTTTTGGTATTTCACCACACATACAGATTGTGACTGTGCGCCTCTTAGCAGAAACCCCCCCCAGGAAAACTGTCAAATGTGCAGTTTGTAAGGTGAGACTTGCAAACTCTCCTGCAACTCTCAGATTGTGTATACTTTGGTGGTGGCCATGTACATATTTGGAGGTGGAGGATTCTTGTGTATTTATCTCTTCACACCTGCAGAGACTTTTGTTTTAAACTGTGGGGGCGTCGCCTCCCTGGGCTCGCACTGCAGTCGCAGTTACCTCCAGAAACAACCCTGGTAGTGAGTCAGTGGGTCAGGGGGATTCACCCAGCAGCCTGTCATGCCACAGCTTCCAATTACTTGTCTTGCACCCACCCAACCTTCCTCTCATGAAGCTTTGTTTTATCACCACCATTCCCTGAAACATATCTCAGCTACACCAAACCTGTCAGTGGAAGGGTTTTTAGGAAAGCAAGCCCACTTTGCCCTTCCTCTTTCTCTCCTATTTCTTTCCTCCCCCTCTGCCTCATTCCCAGAATCCTCCCCTCTTCGTACACTGCCTGTGTGTTATCCTTCTGTTCTAATGAGAGGCAGGGATCAGCAAGGCAGACCCCTGCAGTTTGACAGAGCTACCTGTTGTGCCTCCACATTTCTTTCTCCATAGCTCGCTCGCTCTCTCTTTTCCTCTCACACACACACTCTCTCTCTCTCTTTCTCTGTCTGTCTCGCTCTCTCTCCCTAAACACCAGAGCTGTCGACTCCTGGCAGTTTGATTCTAAACTGTTCCCCCGTGTCGGGAGTAGCTGCCATGACAGAGAATAAAACGAGTGAAATGTAGAGTTTGTAGTGAACAATGTGAAGATTGGCTTCCTCTCTATGTGGTGTGTGGAAGGCCAGAGTAGGTTTTCTTTTTTTTTTTCTATTCAGTCTTAGAGGGATTCTTTGTATTTTGTGGATTTCGGTGACAGAAATAGTTCAAGATTTCCAGAAATACACTTCTTTGCTTTCTTTCCAAGAGTAAGTTTAGAGCAGTGGTTCCCAACCTTTTTGGCCTGTGACCCTATAAAATAAAGCAAAGTCTACCTGGGCCCCCTCCTCACAGGTTGCATTGTCTACCAGTTAGGTTACTGATAATTGTCTTGATTCATCGGTTAATCATTTTGTCCATAAAATGTCAGAAAATAGTGAAAAATATCTGTTAAAGTTCCCCACAGTCCAAGGTTACATCTTCAAATGTCTGGTTCTGTCTGACTAACAGCCCAAAACCCAAAGACAGTCAGTTTATCATCATGTTAGACAAAGAAAAGCAATAAATCATATTTGAGAAGCTGAAATTGGCTTATTTGTTTCATTTTTGCTTAAAAAATGACTAAAACAATTATTCAATTATCAAAATAATGTAGTTGCTGATTAATCTTTTGTCGATGGAGCTGCAGCTCTTGCAGCTCTATAAATAGGACTTATTTTGTTTTATTTGAATAATTTTTAGAGGCTTTAGGAGGTAAAATACAGAAATCCACAAGAAATAAAGCAAAAACTAGAAGAGAAATCACAATTTTCTGTCAGAAATATGTTGTTTTTTTCTGTATCCTATGCTGTCCTATCATCTTGTGTTTAGAGGATTGATATCGCTGTCATGTCTAAGTACAGAGCTGGAGGTGATAGAACTACTGTAGCTTAGCATGCAGACTAGAAGCAGTGGCAAACAGCTAGTAGGTCAACTACTGACAACTTCAAAACTCACTAATTAACCTGTTGAATCTTGTTTGTTTATCTGTACATGAAGAAAAATGTAAAATATATGTTAAATGGTGTAAGGGGAGTTGCGTATTGGGTATAGTGCAGGTAACACAGGTTTTAGTAAAAATAGTGTTGTATCAAACCTGGCAAGACTCTAAGAAGCCAATAAATAGCTCCAGCATATACACGTAAGTCCCACTAAAAACCACAAACTGTCATCTTTACATTTCTCTTTCTGTACAGGTCAAATGAACAAGATGCAGCTTGTTAAAAAGTCCCCTTTATAGTTGTTGCTAGGTGTATTTGTCACTTCTACCTGCTTCCGGTTTTCATGCTAAGCTAGGCTAATCACATCTTGACTCCAGCTCCTTACTTAACGCACAGACAAGAGGTTGGTATCAGTTTTCTCATCTCAATTTCAGAAGAAAAATAAGCATATGTTCCTTATATTATATAATATATTCTTATATTCCCAGCAGGAAGGGTCAACAAATGCATCCTCGGTTACATGCTGGAGCCATTTCTTGACGAACAACAACTTGTTTTTCTTGCCAGTACTTCTGTACAGTAGTAGTAGGTTATAGTGTGGGTTGCCAGATACTTGGGTTAGGTGAACACAGGTATTGGTATCAGTAGAGGAACAACGCTACCAAACCTGGCAACCTCACTATGATGACAACACTTTAGGATACAGCACACAGTTATTTAACTCCTATGTTGTCCTTTCTGTTGAAAAAAGACAGAAAAGCGATACAAAGTGTTAAAGTGAGAGGTGTTGGTAGGTGTATTTTTAGGCTAGGCTAGCTGTTTCCATCTACTTCCTGCCTTCATGCTAACCCAGGATAAACACTTCTCTCTCCAGCTCCATATATAACATATGAGACATGTGACATCAGATTGTTATTGATCCTCTCATCTCACTCTCTATGAAAGCAAAAAATGGTATTTCCCAACATGTTGAACTATCCCTATAAGTGTATTAGCAGGTAGCATTAACAAAATGTACCCCAGTTGCATAGTTGAAAGAGGAGAAAAAATTGCTGGCAGCAAACAGACCATAGGTGGTATGTTGCCTAAATTTTGCCTGTTGGATCTGTCTTGTGTGAAATTCAGAAATGTCAACTGTGTAGTGAGAATTCTTAAAGTAGCATGAAACGCAAACAAACTGCAGGATAACTCCCACCCCCACTGCCTCAACACTTTCACTCACACATCACTGAGATTACAATCCACTCGGCAAACTGTGTCACACGTGCACAATTGTGCTTTAAGTCATGCAGGTATAGCCAAGAAAAAAGAAAAAACCCTAGTTTTAACTTCTGCTTTTTTTTTTAATAGCGGTTTTAGCCTTACTAACAGTTACCATGGCAGCCGTGTAATGAGTGACAGCAAGAGCTTTTGAGCAACCACCAGCATGGTTCACTATTTCAGTCTATTAATGTAGATCTATCTGAGGTGAAATAATGGACACACAGTCATACAGTAGATTTATGAGGGAAGTGCTGAGCCTCTTTTGAATAGTTGTAAACTTTAACTGTCTTTCATACACTGTACAATCTAGTTATTACATTTATGACAATATCCTAAAATAAGACAGCAGAGGCGTAAATGGTGGCACAACTGCACAGCAACATGTTTTACCAAATTGCGCTCAGTGGTGCCCCTGGCAAGTTCTTTTTTTGAGATATTTTCACAAAAAATAGTTTTCTTTCAATCAAAAGGCTTCTAATTTGATTCCGAATGAACAAAATAAGAGCTGTGAGATTTAATTAGACTCATGAAATTGATTTCAACTCAAAGTGAAATGGCACTTTGTCCTTTATGGAACTGGATTTATTTATTCTCTCTTCTTTTTCTGTTGCTTAGTTTTGGGATTTACAAAATGGAAAAAAAAAAGAGGAAGAGGAGACAGAGAGACAGTGAGAAAGAAAGACTGACTTCTCAAGCTCCCACTGTTCAACTCACACACCACTGTCAAGTAGGTCAATGCGACAGGCTTGACTGATTTCTCCTCTGTAGTGTTTTTGTTCGGGCTCTCGCTGAGTAGGTGTCATGGTGGATTCACCTGTTTGATAAAGCTTACACAAATTCAGAGTGAACTGCATGTCTGATCTTGTGTGGAGAGACCTCTGCAGCTTGTTTGGCCAATGTATTCGGTTATTCATTTTCCTAGAAAAACAAATCACAAAAAAAAAAACTTTAAACACCATAATGAAGTTCATCTAAAGTTCATCAAATGCCACGGGACATGTGATGATCTTTAAGCTTGGATGCTTTTTTTAGGGATAGATAATCTCCATGGGGACCAGCTGAGCCATTCTTACAGAAGTCATCTTCTCTCACGATTGTACATTTTGCAAAAACGTTGAGTATAATGACTTGTACCCTCCACTTCACGGGCCCTCTTCCTGCACACTCGGCTGCTTCAAAAGGACCACATCTGATTCATAATAGACCTCATTAGACTTGTATTGAATAAGCTCTAAGCCGGCGTAACTTAGCCTCACTGTTAGCTGCTTTCTGCCTCTGTGTGTATGTTCCATTAAAGAATTAAAGATGAATTGCCAAATTTCTCTGGTTAAAAGCATTGATTAATTACAGTGAGAATCACTGGTGGATCCAGAAGATTAATGTCGTGAGATTCGCCCCTTTAGATAGCTATTGATTTTGATTTGCTCAAAAATACCTGTCTTCTGCTCCCAAGAGGACAGAGGCTGTATAAAGCACGAGTAATGTACCACCCAGCTGTAAATTACATTTTGTAAGGCAAAGCTTAAAATATGGAGCGTTGTGAATTAAGATTCACTTAATTGGGCAGCAAGCGGTTGTACCAAAAGAGGTTACCAATGGCAACAAAGGATCAAATACTAGTAAGCAGAGTCAGATTAAATGAAGCCTTTGTTACCTTCTTGAATCAAGACACTGTCTAGTTTCTACAACATTCAGTCAAGTCTGTCCCCTTTATAGGTTCATCTTATGTTGTATGCCTACGAATGATGCACAGTACACAGTAGCACAGGCAAAGAAGAAGACAATTGTCTTTTTGTGGTTGTCACATTTTTACTGTTCAGTCTCAGTCACAACAAATCAGAGCGACTGAAGCATTCCGTCTGTTGGAGACAGTGGTTTCTTTATTATTTGTGCGCTGCTGGGAGGTAGACTTCCAAACATGGGATTATGCCCATTGTGATCTGCCTAAGCACAACGTATTAGACATATTTTCATGAAATCGCATGAAAGCCACTTTGAAACGTAGGATGCTTCTGATATGCCTGTGTCAGGGGAACAGGCGTCATATCTGGGAGCGCGTGATCTCAGATTCAATTATGGTTCCAAAAAATCCCAGATTGTAGTGCTTTGAAATGGAAAGGGAGTAATTCACAAGACCTATGTGTGATCTGCAAAAAAGAGTTGTATCAAACGGATTTGGGATGCCAGTCTCTGTAGAATATTCATCCATTTTTTTTTTCCCACTGCAAGAGCAGGTATAGTTAACATTGCATGAGAATGGGGGATAGATATGAGAGCATACATGAGACTGTGTCGATGGAAAATTGCAAATACACATCTGCTCCGAGTGTAAAATCAGAGGAAAAGCTTGTATTTGGGGGCCTATGTGCTCAACATGACTGAGATAGACTGGGCGGCTAAGAGTCTCACAAATATCTTCTTTTTTTTCTGTCTTTCCTCTTAGATTTCTGTCGCAGTGCTTGAATATAATCCTATATAATAGAAAAGTGCCTCTACCTTTCTTTCCATGGCTCTGACTTAACTGTAAGTTTCAAGTCAATGTCTGCGAGACCCACCATCCCAAACCTGTTGAACTCAATCAATGGAGCTAAGATGGACCATTGGTTGCAGGTCACGTAAGCTATGTTGGGGGAATGTTTGTCTCAGTGATTGAACTGTCCCCTGGGTCTACGTTAATTGAGCTCCCTGTAATCACACGCAGGCACATATGATCAGTGTCTGCAGCTCTGGAAAAGGTGGCTGAGATTATCCGCTCGCCCGGTTGTTCCATTTTGAGACTGAAATCGAAATAGATTTTTTTTTTTCTGTCTTCTTTCACATTGTGATGGACACCTAAAGATCTCTGACTCGCTAATCTCTTCATAAACATGTGCTGTATGACGAACCCCTGAAACTATATGATAGAAAGTCTTCAGTGGAAGTGTTTCAATAGCCTTGCTAGCAGTATGGCTTTATGGGTGGCAAAAATCTCAAAAACTACAGGATGGATTACCATGAAATTTTGTGCAGACATTCATGGTCCCCACAGGATGAATCCTAATGACTTTAGTGGAATGATTGGCACACATTTTTGTGCAGACATTCCTGGTTTCCAGATTATTAATCTTAATGACTTTGGTGATCCTGTGTACGTTTACATCTATGTAAATGTACACCACTGAACATTTATGAGGTGGGGTCATACAGCCTTGGGATAAGCGCCAAATTTTCATTCAAGCTGAAACATTTCCTGCTGGCACAGACTTGTCTCAATTCATGCCTCCCATGGCAAATTTGTGTTGGTTTACATTGACTTCACAATGCATCTAAAAGTCGCTTTGTGTAAAATAAATTTATATCTTTTATATCTTTTGAAGCCCAACTGAAATTAAATGGTGTTTTGCTGCTGCAGCATATGAAAACAAACATTTCTGATATTGCCCCAAAGACCTTTTTTCTTTATTTTGATCATAAAAAACACTATTTACAATATATTTAAAAACACTATTTTTGAATTTCCACTTTATGTGAATGAAGGGATATAAAGATAGCAGGTATTCTCAACAAGACCTTGGACCAAAGTACTTCTAAACGAGTGAGCAAGTCCTCTTTGTCCTCCATGGATGTATTTCCAATCACATCACAATAAATCTCTCTGCAATAATAAATGAGATACATGCTCAATTCATCTCCCCCAGTAAAGCTGGGCTGTCTAATTTGTACAAATATTTCTTTGGGTGGAAGCAATTAACTGTAGTGATGCACTAATGTGACACCGCAGAGCTGAATCATACCTCAAATGGTGAACCAAAATAGGATCCAACGTGTTTCTCTTTAGTTAAATTCATTAGGGCGGAGAAGCCATTATCTCAGCAAACTGCCACGGCTGAATAATTAATCATCCCATCACTTGTTTGTTTGACCCGAATGTACAACATTTATCTTTCACTCTTTGCCTCCTAATGAAATCCTTTCTTTAATTTGAGAAAAATGTTGGCTCTTCGTGTTTTGTCCAACAAAGTCCTCGCTGACTCTTGATTAGACTAATGCATAATAAATTGCAATTATGTGGCTCCTTTGGAACGCAAGGTCAGGAACACTTTGAGATATATGAAGAGGCCCCTTTTGATTCCTGAGATGTGACCACACAACTCTTTGTCCAAAACATCGTCAGCTTTGCACATTTCTAGTTAATCTGTGATTTTAATGTTGTGCGTGACCTTGCTCGTAAGGTGCAGTGGCGTAATTAGTACTTGGATGCTGACCACAAGGGACACGATACTCAGATATTTCGTCAGCTTGATTGTTGTCTTGCACGGTGTCAAAGTGAATGGTACATGCGAGAGCCCATGGCCAGCTGTTTAAAGCTCCTATGAGGATAATAACAGTCACATGAAGTGGCACTGTTATTCTATTTCTCAATAAACATCATATCCGCTTTGTAGGGTGAAAACATTTCAATTTAATTCCTGGGGAGGATCACAAGTTCATATGAGGCCTTTACGCAACTGTGGCATGAACCTTTCAGAACTACTTGGATAAATCTGTGCCTCTCATATTAGAAACAAAATGCTATTTTTTTTTTGTTCGTTTTTGAAAAGCTGACATTTTGGACCTACAGTAGAAGGCTTTTTATGTGGCAATAACCAAAACACCACAACAATGGCAGGTGACGGTGGAAATAGATTTCAGCTGACAATAACCACAACTAATCATGCATGTACCCACAGTACAATGGAGTTTCATGCTTTCAAGCCATAAAAAAAAAGAAAAACACCCTCTGTGCTCTGATATGTCCCTGATTTTCCTGGATTGATTTTTTTACTGTAATTGATTAGTGAGTCAAATGATACAAGGACAGACTGTGCAGTATGTGGCAGGTAAACACTGGTTTTGAAAGCGCAGGTTGCAAATTGACCTGTGTTTCTGTTAGCCAGGCTGGCAGTTTCAAACAAACTGTTTTTCAAAGGATTGCGCTATTCATTAGTGTAGTGGAAAATAACAGTTTATGGAGCTTTAAAAAAAAAAAGCAGTAATCTGAAATAAATTAGCTCATGACTAACTTTCCATTGCTCAAAGATTGACCCTTGTGTGTTCAGTGTTAAGTGCACTATGATGCTCTTGATGAAGCTGTGTCATCAATTAAGACGCAATGCACTAAAGCATCGCATTCTAATGGTGTTATAATGAGCACGCATTACAGAAAACTACTGGAGACACAAAAGAAAGTATACGGCTGATCAGCAAGCTAATCAAAGAGCTGATTTCCTCAAAATTCAGTGTATTTCTTGTGTAAAGACTTGTGCCAGAGGCTGAAAGCAAAGACAATTGGCTTTCAATCAGACAAGAGCACAGAAACTCCCTCTTCTTCTCAGACATTTGGATTTAAAAGGGAGCCAAAGATCAAATTGCACTTAAGAGACAAAGTGTGAGCAGTCTAGAGCCACTGTTTAATGATGCCCTTTGTTTGTTTTCTGGGAAATTCACTTTCTAATCTCCTGGACTCTGTGAAGGCTTGCCAGGGAGTGGTGCCACATAAAACCCCTTGATTTCTTATTTTATCTGTGGACAACCAAATCGATCGTCGTCTCCCCTGCACCTGCTCCCCCCCCCCCCCTCCTCCCCCTTCCCCTGCACCCCAAAGAGACAGGCCCACGCTGTCCATCCTGCTCTCCAATCAGACTATTTAGAGCAGGCTATTTCAGGGGAGAATGAGGCACTGGGTGGTCAAGCGCTCCTCAGAGTCTCCCAGAGACAAGTGTGTGTAAAAAAAAAACATTGAAATTTCCCAGGATCTTGACACATCTAATTGAGATTTCATGCCCTATTTTCTCAGAGATCCGAAACCTCGCTCTGTTCTACCGCAAGCAGTATTTCCCCAAGGATCAAGATGAAAGAAATTGTTTTCAGGTTTTATTTGGTTTTTGTTGCTTTAAGGGCTTTTTTTTTCTTTAAATCACGCTAGAGCAGCTTTTCAATAAAAGTGCCCTTTTTTTTTTTTTGTTCAGTAGATAAAGTGACTGCAGCTGATTAGGTTTGTTTGAAAGGTAGTGAACAAAAATGAATTCCAATAAACTTTCTGTTTCTTTCATCAGAATAATTCATTTGACTGCATGCATTGATTTGTCAAGGTTTTGTCGCAAAAAAAAAAAAAAAAAAGTAATTTTTTTCACAGCTGCTCTCATCCTCATTCTTTTTTATTCTCCTGACCATCACAGAAAGCCTTCAGCTGTTCTTGGCTGTCAGTCAAAATATTTGACAAGGGGCTTCAAAAGTGATAATGCTTCTTTCAGTCTTCTTGACCTTGAATATTAGATCTAAGGACATCTATCATATTCTAAAAATCCCATTGTCTATATCTGTCTCCAAGGTCTGGTTAGGAATTGGTCAAAAATTTAATTTGTACCATAAGTGCTCTTTAATTTCCTTTTGAATGGAATAAATACACAAGACAAAAACCCAATTTGCTTGCAAGTAAACCCAAAAGTAGTCTTCCTTTTGGCATGAGAGCATGTAAAAGCATTTAACACACATATATCCTTCAAATTGATTCATAATTCATTCTCAATAAAGCCCATTTATCCATATCTCATATTGAACAGTCCAATATCAAATTGTCTAAGTGTACCATGTGCTACTATGTTACACTGTCATTTTTGTCTCTAAGGTGCTCTTGCAATGACATCACCCAGTCTTGCATTACATAGCCCTAACAGTCACAGTGGGAGCTCTGCTTCCCAGCAGGATCCATATTGGATGGTCTCCAATCAATGACATCATGCACAAGCATCACCCTCAAATACCATGGGGAAATACACAAAAAGGGGCAGTGATCTCAGCTCCCTAAGGCTTTTATCTCCTAAAGCAGGTGACATGACAGCAAGACATTAGCATCAAAAGAGGCACGAGCAAAGACATTAAGTGATCGTGTTCTTCTGGGTTTGATGTGTTTTTTTTGTTTGCTCTTTTTTTTATGTTCATTCACACCTTTAATGCTTAAGGTGTCAAAGAACCTCAACTAAGGTGCTGAAGGCCGTGTTAGGCAACCTGTGAACTCATGAACCATGATCATGAAGTACAGTATGGCTCAAAGTAGAGCATACATGAAAACATGAACTTTCACAAAGCTAGCATAGCTAGTGAGTGCTTCTATTAAAGTACAGAAAGATATATGTATTTTTTGTTCATATACTAGGATTTATGTACAGTCTCCATTTTGAATAGCAATTTTGTGAAACCCCTCATAATTGGAGCCCTAATGCTTCTTCTGTGATGCATGAAAAGGGAACGCAACTGTTTTTGTTTTTTGTTTTTTAATAATTCACAATCCTCCATTTTTCATATAACTAATGACAATCAAATCAACATGTATGATGTTGCATTGTTCTCACTGAAAGCTGGAAATCACAGATAATCCTAGAATATCACAATAGAGTTCATATTTTAGCTTTGCCACACAGGTGCGTAGAAGAATTTGAACCTCATTTGGGTACAAGAAATCAGATTTTACATCCCAGTTACATTACAAATTCAAGGATTACGTTGCTACGGTCTGGTTTTAGAAGGAAGGGTTTGTCCACAATATCCAGATTGTACTAAATAAGCCAGGAGTGCAACATGTAAGCTCTCAAAAAATGTCCCTCTCATTTTCAGAAACCATTATGCTTAGACATGTTTCAGCTAAGCCATAGTTTGACCCCCAAGAGAACATAATTCTTGACATGAAAATCTGTAATGTCTAATTTCCAGTTTCCTCTCCGCACCTCTTCCTGGTCAAAGCAATCCTTTGGCTAGCAAAGAAACGGACACTTTTACAGAGAAATTTTACAGCAGTTTTGCTTATTACCCTTTTTTTTTTTTGCTGTCTTTCAGGAGGCGCTTCTCAACATATCTTTTGTCCAGCCCCAGCAGGGAACATTAATAATCACCTCAATGCAACACTGAGACCATTGTTACACAAGTGGCTCCAGTCAAGGGAGCGTTAATGTCTCAAAGGAACCACTATTGGCATCTTAGTCCTTCTGCAAGAATCTATACGGAGACAAAAATGCCTGTGTCTGATAAAATGCTGTCCCATCAGCCTTGCAGGTTGCCAGTAAGTGTGCGAGGAGGTCAAGAGCACTCACCCTTGACATTTAATAGCAGGAGGTGGGACCCGATGGATCAGTCATACAGGTTATCAATGAGCAGAGAGAAGATGACAGGATCCAAATGGAGAGAGGCTTGGGAATATTTTTATGACTTGCAACAGGTCAGTACTTGGGCAGTGACTTTGCCCAGCAGGGGGTGCTGGGTTTTTTTTTTTGTTGTTGTTGTTTTGTTTTTTGCCTCACCAGTTAATCATGTGGTCTTCTCTGACAGACAGCATACGCATTTTTATCAATAAAATACATTTTTCATTTTACATAGTTTGTAGTCATTCATTTTCATTCAGGGTTTTCTGCAGGCTGCCATTTGGATGTCCCCTTAAAGATTACCTACAGATCACAAGAGGCACACGTCTGTCATATTTTGTTATATATATTTGTAACACTGAGGCTGAAAACAGCACCTCATACTATGCCGAGTGTCTAATTACTAAAAAACACTCCTAGCCCGTACTTCTCCAAAAGGTCTCAGGCTTTGGTGCTTCACATTACAGCTACTGGATTAAGTTAATGACCCGGCATTGACCTGCATTCCCTCCAAGGCGGTGTACATATTACATATTTGTTCATATTTGTGGCCCTGAAATATAGACGGCTATATGATCCCCAGTCAGGTTTGGATACTAGCACTTTCTCTCCATTAGAGTTATATTGTTTTACAGTAAAGTGTCCCACAATAATCCTTTTTTTCCCACCTTTTAGCCCACAGCCAGTAAGTACAGCATAACATATAATCCTCGATGAATATTGGGTCCTTGTATCTAAAATCCCTTTGCATTATTGACCTTTACCTTGGGTGAAATTATAATACTATTGTCCAAACCAGATCAAATGTACCCAGTTCTTGCACTGAGTTTTCATGTTTTTTTACTACTATTACTACTACTAAGTAATGTTCCAATGTATGTTTTTTTTCCAAGCATTAGATATATCATTCTTCTTTTTCTGTTTTCAAAGATATGCCTTTAAGGCCACGCCCCTCAGACAGGCCATCATGGGTGTGGTCAGGAAACTGTTTGCCACACCAAACAGGCTCCAGGTGAATATTAGAAAGGGAAGTTCATCTCATGTGAGCACACACACACACACACAAAGAATGGGTTTAACCTTACAAAACAAAGGCTGCATCAAAGACCATTGCTGCTGTTGGTGAGACAGGGAGGAAATGGCTAAAAGCTGCAGGTTGAATATTTTAGGGGGGAGCAGCAATGTGCTAACCATGCTATTGTCATTTCCACAGGAAAAGGAAGAAGAAGAGGAAGAAGGCAGTGAACTGTTGTTTGTTAGGTTCATCATTGTGAAGAGTATTTAACCCTCCTGAACCTGCTAAATCACTTTTCATTTCATTCATGTGTGCCGTGTTCATATGATGCATTCTAGTTGTTACTAAAAGTTAGCAGTGTTGGATTTCCTCTACTCCCAATTTTATTTTACCAGCCAGAGGGTGCTTGTAACTGGCAAAGTCAAATATGTCCGTTCTCCCACACTGTGTTGTGCTTCTTTGTCTACCAAGATGTTTTTTTTTTTTTTAACTGCTCCATGGGTATGGTGTAGCTGGCCAGGAGCATGCTGTGAGGGCCTGACAGGAAGATGGTGCTGGACCAAAGCTACAGGAGGCTGGTAAAGTTTTCTAATGATTGTTGCCTTGGCTGCCATGCAAGGAAATCTCCGGAAACGCATAATATTTAATATGCAAGTGTTCAGAGAGTTTTGGATTTGTTCAACGCCAGGCCAGAATTATTGATTGCTAGGCTGTGTGTTACTATGTCTCTGGGTATTTAACTTAATGTAAGTCAGGCTTTAAGAAGCAGCGCAGCAGTACCTGAAGTGAAACAGTTGATTTGTCAGTTTGTTGAGATGACAAGAAGAAAAAAAAATTAGCTTAGCAGCCCCTTTTTATTATGTGTTAATTTGCTGCCTCTGTAGTTTTCATGTCCAATTGTGTTGATGGAAACAAGGCAGACAGAAAGTACTGGTGCCCTTCCATTTTCCTGATTTATCCTGATTTATTGACCCTTCCTTGTGCCTGATCTTTTAAATATAATCTACCTACTGAGTAAGTCTTCCTGACATTCTTTTGAGACACACTTTCACAAATCACCATTAAAAATAGGGGCAATGGGTCCATGTTCTCTTTCATTTTAAGAATTCTCATATGCTATCTAAATGCTAATGATCTAATTGATATTTGTGGGCATGAATAACTTCCCCAAAGCCAGAAACCGGAGCATTGAGACTTAAACATGTGCTGTCATCAAGATGTAAAGCCTGGAAATACCTTTTTAGAAGACTGATTTCGATTTCTTTTTTCTTTCTTTTTTTTTTAACTTTAAAATGTTTGAGTCTTGTCATGCTAATGTTAGGTAGTCTGATCAGTTCTGAGCCAGAAAATTGGACCTACATCAAACAGTCAGTTTTCAGTGGAGCTGTGCCCTGACATTACATCCCAGAAACTCTTTTTCTGATAATGTGTGTAATCAGTCGCTACATATTCTTGTGGACCGTACACCTACGGTATATTGGATACTGCACCATTTTGGCAGTTTCAATGAGAAAAACAGAAAAACAGAATTAATGTACTGTATTGTTTTGTACTAACAGGAAATGACTCATTACCTTGTCCCGGCAGACGTCACTCATGCTTTGGCATCAAAATTCTTACAGCATTTTCAAATTTCAAAACATCACACATACACAAATCAGCATTCCCAGGGATTTATTAGCTTTTTTTTTTTTTTTTTTTAAAGATTTTCCACTGAACACCACTGTCAGACATTCAGCTGTGAGGTGCTTTTTGTTTTTTGAAGTCCAGATTCAAAAGCAAATCCAGTTGTGACTCACACCTTCAGATATTCTATCGCTTAGATAGCTCCTCCATTTTCTTCGTGGAGTAAAGGTGCCCATCCAAGCATTTGAAATTGTATGTATTTAGTACCCACACTGGCATTTTTAAGTAAAGCCTACTTTGTAATTTGTCTCTACAAATGTACGACACACTCAACACAGGGATGGTAGTGTACAACCTGCAAGAACTGAGACCAAGCTACAAATTGTGATTCATGAAATTCAGTGACATTTTGTTAAATGTTTGAATTCCTGATCCATATTTCTAATATATGTTGTTTAAAAGCTGAACAATATACAACATCTTAGTGGTACTGAAAATGGAAACACTTTTCTCGTTGTTTATGAAAAATGACAATACGCTTGTACATAATTTTTGGTTTATTGAAATAACATCTCATGTTTGTTTTCAGATCATTTGCATATCACATACAGCACAGTATGTTGTCCAACAGATTTCAATGCAGCACTTGGCAACACATCTTTTGAAGTGTTTGCCTTCAGTGATAAATCGGGTGTATTATAAAGGAAGTTATCATTAGATATTATAGATTTTCATGACAAGTTAGTGGCCAGGGATTGTTTCCATGCTTTTCATTGCTTCTAATTTGCTGTCAGTGGGCCAAAGGTGAACATGGATTATTCCAAAACTTTCTCCAGCACACTGTTTATTTTATTTTAGGGTGTAAAACAAGATTATGCAATATAATTATTTTAGAAGTTTTTTTTTTTTTATTCTTGAGGTTGGCTTCTCTGTTTGTTTGTACATCCTTAGATATCCTGCTGTACAGATTTCTTTAGCTATGTCTAGGTATAAAATAAAATGAAAACAAAATGTATTGAGGCTGCTTTTAATAGAATAGTATCAAGAAGTTTTCCATTGTCTGTAAGATATGATTGAATGTATATTAAAATAGTTAATGACAAAGATTTTGCATGCTTAGCTCTATACTCCATTCACTAAATGATTGTATGGATTTAAAAAAACACCCGTCCTATATGAGGAAAGTGTGTTTGAATAGCATGAGAAGTATTGAGAAAAGCATGCATTAAAACATACATGTATACATGGCAAATATCCTGTTGTATTTTCACTGATACGTGCCCTATTGTGTTGAATATTTTCTGCAGTAAGCTTATGAATGAAAAATCCCTTTATAGCCTTTTGCCAGTGCTACTGTATATGCCTGTATGTCTTGGTCTCCCTTTCACTTGTATCCATGCGAGCCTAACTGTTGCTCCACCCTCTGAAAGTCGACAAAAAGATGTGCATGGGATAAGGCTGCTGCCACTCCTGGTGTAAAGCTCTATAAATGTGCTTTATATTGGTGCCTCCTGCTCAGATTGATCTAATATTACTGCTAGTAAAGCTTCAAAAACGCTTTCCATTGTTTAAAATATGTCAAGGGAGCCCAAATTAACGCCCACCTTTGTTTCTAGCCTGTAGGTCGAGTACTGAAGGCTGACCATTGACTGAGGCAGACAGCGGGAAGCATGTAGGCTGCTGTCACAGCTACTGTACCGGGGAAGTGCGCTGTCCGTGGTGCTGAAACCTGCTGAATGCGGGGCTTTGCTTTATGCACCGATACAAACACTGGTTTTGCAGCAAAATCAAGCGCTGATTTGAGGTATCTTGTTCTGACAAATAATGATGTGAGAGCGCCGAAATGGTGCAGACAGTGAGGGGGCATGATGTAGCAAAAAAAAAAAAAAAGGATGATGATGAGAAGGGTAGGTCCTTTAGGAGAATGTTTCCGAGTTTTATTGTCTCATCTAAGGGCAGCGGGAACAAAACAGCGATTCCCACCACGTGAAAGCACCACACAAAGATTTTAAAAAATGACTTTAATAGAGCCAGTTTTCTTCTTTCTTGGATGACGGTGACAGTGTGGTGATTGCACAGCGATGTGGCGTAAAACACATTTGTGAGCGGGGGGGAAAAAACGGTATACTCTCAAGCGTATGGTGTTATTCCCGCCTGCTGCACTGTGCATGTCTCGGCAAGGACATGTTTGACTTCAAATGCCATATTTAGGGAGGGGGGGGGGGGGGGTGCTTGATCGCTTTGAGTGACTGGGGCGAGGACGAATGGCATCTTGTGATTTGGAAAGACGGTTGAGCCCAACGAGGACCGAGTAAGAGCCAATAGTATTGAAGAGCTTCTGTGTGCATAAGCGGTGGATGGAGCTACTCTGGGTATACTTCCGCGTCCAATGCGTGTTCATGTGTAGGTTGAATGGATGAAACGGAGAGAGCGGAGAGGTATAGGCATGCTGTGATACGGCCCTATATATTTGCCGGCAGGACTATCTTCCTTTTAAAGACAACCTCCTCCTTGCATTGGTTTCCACTCAGTGATGTCGCGTATTTGTGTGGCGCACCTGTAAAGAGCGAGACAGGCAGAAGCCAGCTTTTTTAATTATTTGATTCCTTTTATTTCTTCTGTTCTTTTTTCCTTTTGTTTCATGCATTTGCTGAAAGGAAATCATTTCTGTGTTTTAATTTAATAAATATTTCATTTCCTCATTTTATCTTGTTTGTGTTGGCTTTTATGTTTCCAAGTTTGAACTAAGAGAGCGGAATTCATCATTTTACAAGCTATTGGCCAGGTGTTTCATTCAGAGATTGTTTGCCTAAGGACGTCCATAACTTTCATTTATAGAAACGGTAAGACATTTTTTACACATTTGCTCATTCACCTGAAACATTTCAAGTCGATTTTTTAAAAAAAAACTCTATGTCAGTTCTTTAAAGACAGTAAGTAGAGCAGATCACGCATTTACTGTCGTCTCAGGCTATCTTTATTGCATGTAAACGCGATGGGAAACTCACCATGATGCATTCATGTTTCCATTGACGGGTCTGAATTGCGGTGCCTTGGCATATCATACACTTACTCGACAGGATAAGTAGGCGATCTCCGCACATGTGCTCATTTCAAAATGATCCAAGGTTTCAGACATGCACGAACGCATGAATTGCTGTAGTGTGTAGAAATATAGGCCTTGGCAGAGTGCTGAAACGTGGGATCCGCATAGTAGCCGGTTATTTTACTGTATCTGATGTTATGTTGCTCATATTAGACTAATGGCACTGTTTTATATGTGGGATTTCACATGAATAGTTGTAATAATGGCGGCAGCAGGCAATCTGACCAATTTTGATTTTCAGTCTGATCTCTTGATCAATATGGAAACTTGCAATTTATTTAGTATACACATTTAGCCTATACAAAGCATGCCAAAATACAGATGTGATTTTAAAAAAAACTTAATGGTTAGCTATTCCACCAGTTTAAGTGTAAAACAGCATATAGGGCCGAATATTCTGTGCAATTATAAAAAAGCTAAATAGGTTACAGTAAGTGTAAGTGTGTTAAGCTACTTGGAGTTGCTGGATGATATTTTCTAAGTTCTGCTGTCACAGGCATATTTGTATGCTATTTCTGAATTTCCATGCAGCTCTTAATTTTAAAGTGTAGGCAAGCCCGTTTCAAACAATTCATATTCTTAAAAAAAAAAAAAAAAAAAAGACAATGGATTTGGATCCCAACCCTATTCCTGCCAAAGGCCACTTATCAGCACTCCTGTTTGATTGAGGCTTCGTTTTGCCTTTTATACCTATAGGCTATGACATGTCTGTCCTGTGGGCGCAGACGGGACAGCGACATCTAACATAGAAACAGCAATACTTATCGTAATTGGAGTGGATCGAATTAAACTATCCCTTATTTTGCCAGGGGCGTCTTGAATACCTTAGAGACCCTGGCGGCCCTTGGTTGCTGCATTGAAAAAGCTATTTCATTGTGGTTTTCCTTTTGTATGACATTTGCTGGACATGGAATTCAGGTTAGGCAGCATGAAGCAAATGTGCACCTGCAGCAAATCAATTAGTTAATAGTCTGTTTCCGGGGTAGAGACGGGGTCTCCTCTGATTGGCGGAGGGTCTGATTAGGGTGGCCGCGTTCCCGCCACCGCCCCCTATTCTACCTAAAGACTGCAACTGAAAGTTTGATGTCTGCAGACTTTACATCAATAAATACCCGCGACGCCGATTGAACACCTCAAGGTAAGACCTCACAAAGGAGTAGTGTGAAAAATATGACCTGCCAAAATCAACTGTGCAGAAAACGTACAGGCGAAAAATCCATTTAACGTGATACGTAGCTAGCAAGACCAAACCGACGCTGATGCAGCGAGTCACGGAGTCGGACATGTTGCCGCAGAATCAAAAGCTCCTGTTTTAACGTGTCTAAATGTTGTTACCTAACGTTAAGCTAGCCGAATTGACTATTGAAAGCACACAGCCAAATTTCAGTGCTAGCTAACACACAAAGACTTCCCGTTACTGACGAAAATTGAACCCCGGTTTTTGTGCCGCAGGCCGCACAAAACTACCTGACTCGCCGCGGCAGAACTGAGTAAAACTTGCAGTTAGCTTTCGGCTAAACAACCGCGCCGCGTGCTGGTTAACTTTGATTAAGACTAGCATAAAAAGTTGCACTTTCAAAGTTGGGTTTAAATGGTAGCCATACATTCTGCCCACTTAGCATTTGCTAACACGTGTCTGTGAGAATTTACTTAATGTTTTTTTTAGACTAATTTCATGAAGCCAGTTTCAGGCACAGGTGTCACAGACTAACCAATTAAACCCAGCAGCTCTTGCTCTCCCCTGCTCCACTTTGCAGAGTAATCTGATTAGAAACGCCTCGCCCAAAGACACGTGGTTTCCACAGCTACCTTGTACCTTTTTAACTTAACCGTGACTTTTTTTTTAAAACATATTTACAACAGTGCATGTGTAGAAAAGCCAATAGCAGGTCTGCTTTTTTTGCAGCAACACGATTTACCCTAAACATTTATTTATTTCTCATACTTTGCAGAAACCTCTTTTTATCAGCTCTTGAAATTAAACTACAAAATTAGCAGAATATTTATTTAGTGTGGGAATTTATTCATGTACACACAGTGGCCGCTCTTTAAGCAGTGCATCTGACCTTTTTTCCATTCAGTACATGAAACAGTTAAGTATTTCCTTAGCGGTGGTGTTGGATTAATGATAACAGTCCTGATTTATTGCCTAATAGCAGGGCAAGTGATGGCATTACTTACACTAAAAGGTGTTTCACTCTCTACTTGTAAATGGTCAGAAAGCATTGGCATTTGGGTTAATGCAAATACAAGGAAAAGAACAGGTGTTATATTAGTGACACTGTTCATTGTAGTTTTTAAGGACAATTACTAGACTAATACGTGGCATTAACGTAGTAAGACTTGTTCTAGTTTGTATTTTTTGTGCTTATTGTTGTAGTTTCTGGCCTTGAATATTGAGCAGGTGAATGTGTTGAAGCCACAGGCATCTGAGTTATAGTTGGCAGTCTGTGGTGAGTAATCTTTAGTTGGTAGGTCATGAAAAAATTACATGTCGTCCAGCCAGCAGCTAAGAGCCTGACCAGTTAATTTAGCAGGAGGCTGCCAACACACAGGACATCTGTGGTCTTGTGGGTACAGGGGGACAGCCCAGCAAAAAAGGAAAAGGGGGGTGTTTACTGAAGTGATGCACACTCTACCTTTCTATAAGCAGAGATCCCTGCTATCTCGTTATTCAAAGTCATTTTCAAGCAGGACATTTGCAAAATCATCCTGAAATATTGATTTGACACTAAGCGACAAGTGAGAAACCTTTTAAGATTGAAGTATAATAAATGCAACATTTGTTATTAGTAGTTAGCTTTACCATTTTTTGTCTTATAATTCGCCCGATGAACTCCTTATGCTATAGAAAATATCTTTCTATGGAGTAAAGAATTAATATTTTTGATTGTAAAATGTTTGAATCAGGCACAATTTTACGTGGTTCTTGGTATTTGTGGTTTTAACAGAGTACTCTTAAGAATTGCAGATCTTTGCAACATGGTCCTATATTCTCTCAATATATCTGCTGCTGCTTTTTGGCATTTTCTTCCTCAGTGTTCATGCAACTTCCACAATTCCAGCAGCCTCTGTGCTCCTGAGAGGGACGAGAGATGAGAGCGGTTGTCTTTATGTATTATTGAGCCCCCCACGTTAGCTTTCTAAATAAAGGCTGATGACAGAGTGACCAAAATGCAGGGCAGTGAGTGAACTTCCAAAGGCCACATCACTGTGCTCTGTACAGCAATGTGTGCCACTGTCAGAACTGGGTTAGTATACAGTGTGTGGCTTTAGAGAAAAAAGGCAGTTTTGGCCCCTTTGTCCTCCTTAAATACCATCCCATCCCCCTTTCCTCTTTGTGGCCTCTCCTCTACTCCCCCTCTCTGCATTTGATCTAGTCTGAGATCGGTGGATGGCGCACAGGACTGTTTCCGTTCTGTCCTCCTTGTCTGTCGGCCACAGGGTGGCCCTCCCTCTGCATGTGTGGGTCATTACTGGAGGACAGCAATGCAGTGTCCTTGAACCCTGTCACTGCATCGCAGCAGCTTGTATAGATTGCCACATCTCGTGCTCTGTACAGCTGTTATGTGGTGAGTGTTGATTTGTGTAGTTAATTTTTTTTGGCTTTTTTTTAGTGTCTAGGCCTATGACAAGGAAGACCCGAGGTAGTGTAAATATGCCTAGTGGTGTCTAAACATTTCAGCCTTTTTTTTTCCTCATTGTAAATGACTGGATTGGACCTCCATAGTTAGCAGCTGTACTATGTCAAAACCCACATTTTAGTTAAGTCTCAACTGCTAAATTGACAAATTCAAAGTAAGAGTTTCGCTTTAACATCAGATTTTTTTAGCCTTTTTATAATATGACTTGAGTAGCTTTTAATATAATAGCAGATAAAGTATCTGAAAATGACTGACTGCTATATGAGCACAGGTTTCAGTTTGACCTTCATTTTATTTAGAGTTGCATTACAAGTAATTTTTTAGAATCAATACATTTGGCCACAGATTGCTCTCAATAAGCATTAATCAAACATATATTCATATCTAATAGTGTTGGTATTTTAAACTGTAGTAAGAACATGCAGTTAATTTTCATTACTACCGGCACAGATGTTATTAAAAATCATGAAATAAAAGAAAATGGTGGTGACAGAGCGGAAAATACGAAGAATATTATTTTTCACAAGCAATGACATGTTGTTTTTACATTGGTTCTCTAACAGCAGCAAGCCAGAAAGAATGAAAATGCCTCTGGTCAAAATTTCAGAATAAGTCAATATTGATGAACATGTGTTGCAGTCTCTGGAGCAATACAGAACTACCCAACTGAATTTTATTTCAGGCGGACTCTGTATGCCCCCCCCCCCCCCTTTTTTTTTTCCTACAAACATTGCTGGATTATTCTTTTTTTTTTTTTTTTTTTCTCTCCCCCCAAAAGTGTTGGTGAGAAATCAAGCACTTCTACTTTGGAGGAAGACTGAAAATTATAACTCAGAATTGCATCACTTTTCACTATTATTCTGACAGATCTGGCTGACATGAGGGAGCTGCAGCATGACTAATCTACTCTCAACCCTAACCACTGTAGCTTGGCAACTTCAGGCCAAACTTCATCGAAAGTATTGAGATCAAGAGTGTATGTACATGTATGATGATGCCTTGTTTCTTGTTTGTCAACAAAACTGATGAGAAATGAGCAAAACATGCTGAAACAGTTTTTTTGAGGTGTGAGCAACACAATGTCCAAGAGACAGGAGTCATCCTGCCAGCATGTGATCCACATTACATGCATAACAGTGTTTCCATGCTGTCGGCAAAATTATGATTCAAATATAGTTACAGCATTCAGGTAGAAATAAAGGTAGTAAGAACGTCCAATTTTAAAACCACCATGGACACCTACATGAAAAGCCCAATTATTTTTTTCCCAGTTAAGATGCTCATGTTGGGGTGATGCTGACACCCATAAAGATGACGGCACTAAAAAAGTTAATTTGACAGTTTTTGTACCAAAGTGCTGCCACAGCAGTACGCCTGTTTACCTCGTCAGGGCACAAGTAGCTTGGACCTTTTTTTTTTTCTTTTTTTTTAACAGCGTTGTATGTTCTAGCAGTTGGCTTTGCTTTGTACACGTCGGTGTGTGGGTAGACTAGTCACATCTGTGTTTTCAGCTGGGATATTTTGAACTGTTACTTGTGGGCTTTTAGTTTTTCAAGGACAGACCGTGCATGTCAGTGTGTGCACTCTGGAGTTCTTCACTCTGCAGCTTGTCACGCATACTTGGTCAATTTAATCCTCTGAGGAGCTAGTAGCAGAGATTCGTGCCTCCTCACTTAAGTGCTCAGTGTCACATCAGTACATGCTGATCTCACTGCTGGCATCAGACTCAAGTTAAAGAAGTTATACACTTAGTCAGATCTATAAACTGTTTTTTTTTTTCCCCAAATGTTTGAAAAAATCTTTATTGTACTGCATTTCCCCTCATCAATCTAATGTTTGTCAAAAAATACTTTCTGTTGCAGTATTTGAATCTTTGTTTTGATCCAATCAAAGATATTGGCTTGGAAATGGCAGTATAGTGTTTTTTATTTATTTATTTATTTTTATCTCTGAAATGTCCAGGCTGACTGAAGATGACAGATGCCTAAAAGGCCTTTACAACCAAATCTAATCTAACCAGTTTGTGAAGTATTTCTGTCATTGCTTTAAAGACAACTCGGTGTGCTAATACAAAAAAAGATGGGGGGGGGGGGGGGGATGAAAACCACTATTTAATGGTGCAGGTTTACAGATATGAGTCATTGTTGTGCGTTAGTGCTAATCTAATCCGGAGTTTGGTGTATTTAACTTTGTGCTCTTTTATAGCTCAAATTGTTCAAAGGAAACAAAACTATTTTTTCCACTTAATGTTTCTGAACTAGAGTAGATTGCTTGATGGCCTTTACTGAAGCTGCCGTTAATTGAAAACAGAATGACAGTCTCAGTATCCTCAAGTGGCAGTTGTGACTTAAATACATCATTTGGATTGATTTAATTTCAAGCTAAAGGAGCTTTGGTATTCTTGGTTGTAGGCTATATTTGTCAGATGTCTTTCCTTAAGTCCATGTGCATCAGGTCAGTTTTTTTTTAACATGGGAATAGGATATGGATCATGGTATGAAATGTTACCAGGCTGTGATTGATTCCATATGAGTTGATTTACAGCTGTTCTTTAGAGTTTGATCAGCTGTGAAATCTTGCTTCCAAACACCCACTCAGATCACTTTTCTACGCAGTTAATTAGCACAATCAGCGAGCTGCTAAAATGCAGCCAGCACCACCAGCATCAGAGGTTGGAAGCTGACACACGGCTAAGGCACAGAACTAAAGTATAGTGGACCACATGCATGTGAATATGTGACAATGTTTTGTCATTAGTTTTGAATGTCCCTTTTTGCACATTGTCATAGTGAGAATATAGCTACCTTTAGGCCTGTGTGTAAAGCCAAAAGCATTAACCTTATCTGAATTGGGAATCTCTGTATTCATAGTAACACTGCGTGCGGAGGCTTTTTTTTTCCCCCCCTTGTGAGAAGGCAGTGGGATCTGAGAGTACTAATAACTAAACATGCTACACTTTAATGAGTCCTAAAAGGAGGCCTGCTCAGTGGGGTAAAATTGTGGAGGTGGATGGGTTTATCTTAGCAATGATGGGAAAACAAAAAAAGAACCTCGTGGTCCTTATCTGGGGCTGGTTTCTGACGAAAGCTGTGAGGCAAGGCCTCTAGGGGAACAAGATGCTCCGCACTCAAATGCCTGCACTAAAAGGAGGCTGCTGGCTGGCTGCACACAGTGAAAGCCTTGACTGAAATTTTTGGGGAGAGGCGTCTTGCCAAGCTTCCTCTTCCAAGTGTTTATCTAATGAAATATTTCTGCCTTGTGGCACTATCTCAAGCGGGACAATAGCCAATGTTTGTGCTTTGTACTTAGAATAAAAGGTGAAACATATGAAATGGAGATTGAAGCAAGTCATTTTCTTCATCAACAATATGTTCTCTTGCCTCTGTTACCATGCACGTGGGGGAGGCTGCTCGTGGAGCCTATAACTGCTCAGAATTGTGATTTTTGACAAATTTTGGCTTAATATCACTGAGGTTTTTTTGTCCTTGTGACCTTTCTGTCATGTAAGCAAAACTAAAAAAGTTGACATGCGAAAGCAGTCCTGATATTTTGCAGTCACCAACTGGTTTCATACTTTGCGACAAATAACAGATGGGAAGAGCAGCAGGAGGGTGAGATTGACCTGTGAAGTTCAAGTCCCCCGTCCTTTCGCGACTGGACTGCTTGTGAGTGTATTTGGTGTTGATGTTGACTGTACTTGCTTGTACTTCTGAAAAAAAACTGATGGTATGGAGGCGCAATTGTGGGCCCAAACAATTAATATCAAGACTAATGCCTGCAGGGGAAACTCTTGTGTATTGACTAAAATCAGTTGTATGGCAATAATTCAGTGTTGTCATGTGGGATCATATCATGCCTATTCTTGTCTGATGTAATGCATAGCATGCGAACACACTGTAGAACCATATTTATGTATTCACATTTCTCAGATTGGTTCTCGGAAAGCAAAAACAATAGTTATGAAATGTAGCATACTAGTACACTGTTTATTATAAGATACGCTGCTGTAGACTGTGTGAGGTGAACAGGTTAACGTGCAAGTCCATACACCACATATTACTATGTCAACATTCTCTGTATTGATCAGGTTTTACACAACCTTAGTAACCAAAGGTTACAGCTTACAGTGGGGATGTTTATGATTAATTTATGATCCTTGGACATAAGTTCCCATGGTTGTTGCAGAGCTTTCCATAGGTGCCGGCTGCTGGCCAAACAGCAGACTACTCGTTTAAGTCCAGCCGGCTACTTTATTATATTAATTTTTGATTCTAATAAAATATTAACGAATTGTGTTTCGCTGTGTGTACACTTAGGACCACTAAAAACTCCACAAAAAACAATGCAAGCATGAAGATAGAGAAACATGCCTGTCTGTATCAGTCTTGGCCCCACATGCTCTATATGAGTGTGTGTGTGTGTGTGTGCGCTCAGCTGAGAAGTCCTGCTGAGTAGAGAGCAGGGAGTTGTCTTCAGTGTTTTACAAATATTAGCAAGATAATTAATGATAAAACACTAAGAATTGCATTGATTGCACAGTCAGCAGACATCCTCATTACGCGCTACTTCGGAAAACACCAGTGGCAGCAACTTGACGATTGCGCTGCGTTTTCCATCTACACCACACAGACGTTTATGGGCTTAATGAATGAAGGAATTATCTTTATTTACATTGCGCTTTTTACAGCAGAGCATTGGAAACGCACACTAAAACAGGCAATGTTGTCAAAGTAACAAGCCTGTGTCATGAGGAAAATGTAGACTGTTTCAGCCTCACACTAAGGATGATGGTGAAGATGAAGTTGAGTTGATTCAGTACATTCACGATTTGAGTCAAGTAATTTTTGTGTTTTGTGTTTTAGTTATTTTTGGCATTGGTTTATTTTATAAATTTAATTTAAAACCATAAACAGGCTAGATAAGACATGGGATTAAAACATGTTCCCCCTTAAAAACACGAGTGCATTTATGTTTCTAGTAAAAATACATTAACCATCATTGTGGCATATCTTGATAAACCTTACAGTGAAGGTGTCAATAAATAAATAAAAAATAACTAAGGTCTAATGCCTCCTTTAATTACAAAAATTCTGATCAGTCAGGAATAGGCGTGGTTTTAAATATTAATAGGTATTTACAGACTGTGGTACATGTTTACAATCGGGTAGGCAAGCTCATAAAGATATGCAGTAATTAAGACAAGCATATATGATGGATTAGTAGCATTAGAATGTGCCAAAGGCCATGAAATTTGGGCTGTTACCAACAAAATTTTTCTCTGGGGGTGACGGGGTGGACATGCCCCCAGACCCTCCTAGCTGGCTACTCCATGTCCTTGTGGAAAGCCCTGTTTTCTATTTTTGAGAATGGTGAACAATACAGATGAAGTCATCTATCATGTTTTGTCATTTTATATCATGATGTTGATTTAGAGCTGCAATGGTTAGTCAATCAACAGAAAATTAATACAACTATTTTGATTTTTTTTTTTCTCTCTTAGCAAAAATGCCAACTATATGATGACTTCAGGTTCTCAAGTTTGAGAATTTGCTTCTTTTCCACATCTTACATTATAGTAAATGGGTATCTGAGTTTTGGATGGTTGGTTGGACAAAAGACATTTGATTGTTGAATTTTTTGATATTTTATAGAATGATTCATCAGAAAAAATAATCAGAACATTAACTGATACTCAAAATTGTTAGTTGCAGCCCTAATGTTGAATAAACTGATATAGATTTTCTTGAAAGTTGATTGAGAAACTTTTAATGGATAAAATAACCAGACATAAATATCTTTTTTTTCTAATCCAGCAAATGAAACGCTTGACAAATCAAACTACTTAATCACATCGATGCAAAATTCTTATATCAATCCTGTGTTGTCATAAAGCACAATTGCTTGAGTCCAACATTGCACACAATCGTGTTATAGAAATATTAGTGTTAGCTTTGTCACTATCAACCATATGATGGTTGACAATTTGAAATTGTTTCACTGCAGTAAAAGGTGGTGTTAATACCTTGATGTGATGGGGGGGTTTGAAAACTACACTATGTACTATGCAGCTCTTTGTTTAACCAGTTTACTGCCTCTGCTGCAGTTCTTACTATTTGTCTTGCAGTATTTAATACAGATGCTGCAAAAGTCCTTATGTAGACCGTTTTTTTTGTCAACCAGGAGTTAGGAGTAACAGAACACACCACAACTAAGATATGCTTATTGCTCATATGCCATGTGAGATTAGGGCAGCTCATTTGAATATTTGAAGCTCAGCATGTGTTAAGGCCCTTCCGGTAAAGCTCCTGGCTGGCTGGTGAAAAGAAGTCGCTAGTGACACCATGTGTATCGGAGGAATTAGCAGTGACAGCAGGGAGGTTAGCAGTTATAAGGACCACAGTTCAGAGAAATTTGCCATGCCTAGAGGCGTAGACGAGGCTTTAATGCTTACCACTGCTGTTAATTCTGGTAATATCTTGAGTGCTCTCAAAAAATGAGCTACAGAGTGCAGAAAAGCCAGATAAATTAAAAAAGGATGGTAAAAAATTATGTAAAAACAGGCAACTGTAGTAATCGTAGAAGCTTGCTTTCATTGGACCAGTTTTACCTAATGCTGTCCAGCATACTGACCAATAAACATCTTATTGGCCCTGGATAATGGACTCTGATTTTGAGTGATGCCATTATATTCTCCATTTTATCTTCCCTTTGACAATGATGTGCACTCTGGTGGGGTTATTGTCCCTTCTAGTGGAAACTAATCTGTGGTAATAGGTCGTGTGTGTTGAAGCTGTTTGTTGTATGGCTGTAGTTTTCTATTTTTGCTTGGGTTATGTTGTCATTGGGTTTTGATCTTGGTTTAGGGACATGCCACGGAAACAAATGACTCATGTATTTGCACTTGTGCACTGCAACATTAGCAGTGCAGTTCTTCTACAGCACACTCCAAAGCCTGCAGTAATAGATATATATTAATAAAAACAGAGGAACATGAATACAAGTAATTATGACCACACACCCACTTGCAAGCAATGCTTGCTTCAATGTTCAACTTGCACACAACTCACAGTAGGAGTTACAGATTGAACTATGTCATCCTCACAATTCAACCAAAACCAAACTTTGCATTTAATTAGATTCAACAGTTTCTCATGGGCTACTGTTAGTGGCAATAAATAATTATCTTTTGATTGTTTATAATATACCGTGTTGAAAATAGTTTCTGACGGCTCGTCTGACGAAATAAACAATTAACTGCAAGAAACAGAAAAGCAGAAAATCTTATCCTTAAGTTTGATCACTGCACAGAACAAAGCACAGCCAGTAAGCACGGTTATTATGAAGCGGCAAGCTATGAAATTATGCTGCTATAGTGTGTTTTTATGTGCGCTGAGGAATTTGTGCATTATGCCTTCTGATCTGCCACATATCTGCCAACACGACAGTGGGGTGAGCATATTGTCAGTGACATGGCATGTTATTGAACTGAGGATACACTGTTGTGAGGAGGTTGTTGCACAGACAAATAAAACTGACTCAACCACAGCATTGGTTGGAGTCCAGTGAGGTCCTGTCACAGCTGTAGATTCTACAGTGCATCATGGATTAAAGAGTTTATTTTGGTGTCCATAAAAACCCCACTGAGACCGCTGTTGTTGCTGGCTTGATATGCACTACGAGAGGACAAGATGGCTTCAGTCAGGTAGCGATAGCGTTGTCAATTGATGGTCCACACGTGCGTTCAGATTGGTGAAAAGAACATAACTTCCTGAAATTTTATGTCTTTAGAAAATAGTAGAACATAATGTGTAGTTGACCCATCCTTAATGCAGATTAGGCTCTTGGTCGGACTGCCTGGGGTGAAGATGTTTTACACCAGTTTGCAATGTTTTTATGGCTAAATTATGTGCTTAGTGGATGTCTTGCATCCAGACTTCCAAATACTGCAGTGCACCAAATAAGGATAGACAGAGATGCAATTTACCATATTGTTCTTGATTATTTGGAATCAAAATTTTCTAACAATTTCGTTTACAGTTATTGGAGAATGTACAATAATTAACATGGCTGTTGACAGCACATGATGATCAACACAAACCATTTGGCTTTTTACACTCTTGATTGGTGCACTATGCACTCACTAGGCAAAAACACATTTACACTCGCTACTGACAAGCTTTGTTCTGTTCACCAAGATACATGCTGATAGGCTGTCAGAGCAGAACGAAATCGAGATAAATAACACTATTAAGTGCATTGTCATTTTTAGTCAAGCTATCACAGTGGACTCTAATCACACACTCACAGTACACCTCCAGTTTTTCACACTTGGATAAACTGAGGTTGTAATTATTTTTCCTAATCGAATAAGAGTGCAGCATAGATCTACAGCTGTTTGATCTGACTGACACCGAGCCGTTTGCTGCAATGTGTCAGTTCATGCGAATTTATAGTATGTACATGATCACATGTGGAACGGCGAATTGCTGCGTCTGAAGGTGACAGCTGAGTTATGTGTTGTGACACAGTTAACAGACTGTGAAAATCAGTAAATGAAGAAATGTCTTGTTGGGGGGGGGAAAAAAATAAAAGGTGATCTTATTCAGTCAGGACAGCTGCACTGACTTTAGTCACAGATCAAAATGCCGTCAGGACAAAAAAAATACTGTTAGGACAAAAGTCTTCTACTGAAATGTGCAAAGAGCGTAGGAGAGAAATGTCAGAGGGAGGATGTGTGAAAGCTCCAATATGCAGTTAAACACATGTAAATATGTTTATTTACATGTGCGTATGGACCACAGTGTGAGAGCACAGGACAGTCTTTTTGCGGTGGCTGAGAAATTCAAGATGGCATAAAGAATTCAATGTTTTTTCATCCTGGCTTTTTAAAAAAAAAAAAAAGTTTCATAGAGTGCTTCTTTAAGTAAAATTTAAATGTTTTTAATTCATACAACATCTCTGTGGTTGAGTAAGGTGAAACACTAAAAATTGCAAGTTGACCGTGGTTTGAAATTCTCTCCACTGAGAAATATTGATCATGTATCAGGTTATACCTTTTATCTGACAATTGCAATGCTGTTTTCATGACAAAGAAGAAGAAATCATTTGCATTTGTGTCATGGCTGTTGACATTTTCACTGGATATGAAAAAAACAAAGAGCAACTTCATACATTTTCAAGAAGATTGCAGCCTTAAAATTGTCTGTGTATAGATCTTTATTATATCTGAAACATATCAACATACAATGCAAATGAAACAAACATAATATCCATATAGGAAAAGTAGAGAGAGGTGCTTGTCTTGGGGCACAGTCTGAGAAATGTGGGTGGGGAAAAATAAAAACCCCACATTCTTTAGTTTTTGTGGAACATGCGCAATTGTGCAGTAATATTTATACTGCACCTGCCTTTTTGTTTTGCCTGACAAGTTGAATATGGTGGTGTTGCCGTAATGGATATTATATTATACAGGTTAAACACAACAAGATCCGCGTGCAGTGTTTTCTCCAGGAAAATGGTTAGCAGAGGTGGTGAGTGCATAAAAAATTTCTTCTGACGTTAAGGTGGTAAAATCCTTTTGAAGTGGGCAATTAAAATCAGTACATTTTCTCTAAGGAATCTGATCAATTTTGTACATTTCTATTTTGAAGCCAGTATAACTAATGTGCTTTAATTGTTTGAGTAGTAATGCAAACATGGTGGTTGTTTTGGTTGTGGTGAGCGATTATAGTGAGATTTCCTCACAAATTGCCATGGTTTGCTCTAGAGCATATGTGTGAAACTCGAGGCCCGCGGGCCTAATCCGGCACGGCACCTTCTTTTATGTGGCCTGCGAGAGTTTGCAAAGAATATAATTTGCGCAACGTGTGTTGGTATGTACGTGTATAAATCTGTGGGTATAGGTCATCCCAGGTGTTACCAGCTCTAAACTGAACTTGATTTTGAGTCTAAAATCTGTGAGAATGTTTATATCATACATACTTAATAGGTGGACTGTGGTCCGGATCCGGGCGAATAACAATTTAACCCGGACTTGGAACAAAATTTAACTGCAACCTCACCCGGACCGCTTTTGAGAGACGCATCGCTATCATGTCACCTCAGCTGCCACTAGTCCGGTTGGTCAAATAAAATGTCTTGTTCAAAACTAGCCAATACAAAAAAGACAGTGAAAAACACTGGACTGAGAAATATGTGTTCATCTTGCCTGAGGGAAGTATGAGGCCATTGTGCTTGAATTGCAATCAAACAGTGGCCATAATGAAGAGTGGGTATGTAAAACACCACCATGACAAAAAAAAAATTGTATAATACTTCTACACTTGAATGTCTGCTTGCCATTATTCTAGAGTTCTGCTTTCAGGGCTAGTTATTAAGTTATTACTAAAACCAATAATAATCCAATGCAGAGGCAATTATGTAATATGATAATAAGTAGATACATTTATATAGCCTTATATTCACAACCAGCCCTTTTTAGGGCAATCATAATGCTGATGTGGCCCGGGATGAAATTGAGTTTGACACCCCTACTCTAGAGTATATCAGTATAATTTCATAGATATTGACCTGCTGTGGCTTTTTTTACACTATTGATATGTCAGCTATAAGCTAGTTTTGATTTTCTTGACTAATGCTTAACATTTGCTACACTGTTTATTGGTCAACTCCTGCTTCTCATCTCACTTTGACTTGAACCAGTTGTCAGTGGTTTGTTTTAAAAAGTATGGCTGTGTTTAAGAATTGTGGATGTTTGAGGGTTTGTAGATTTAGTGGTCTGTGTGTTTGCTAAAGACTGGTTAACAAATGCAGACTGTGTCAGCGTAACATGAGCATCAGCTCTATTGCTGGATGTGAGCAATGTGAGCAGACCAATTGATTGTGCTTTCCAATTTCAGTGAGCATCTTTGTGCAGCACTCCCATCCATTTTACTAATTGCCATTCCTCATGCTTATCGTCCCTGTTGCTGTGGCCAGGTTTCTCTCTCTTGACTGAACACCACACTTCTTGGTTCTGCTGTTAGCTTCTTACTGAAGATGAATTGTGACTAAGTGAAACATTGCCTTTTGCTTCCCCTGGTTTAAGCCAATGTGCATGGGCAGCCAGTTCAAAAAAATATAGCCTCCTTCTCTTTCCCCCAACAATTACATGTGATCTCCTCTGACTGTTGCTTTTGTTTTTGTTGATCTAACATGAAGTACTTTTTGTGTCCACATTTTCAGACGGCAACTCCAAACTAACATGGCAGTCAGACTGTGCGATGTGGCTTCTCTGCTTAGAAGTGGTTCGTGGGCGCCTGAGCCTTGGACTGGGGTCTGTGGCACTTCTTTTTTTTTTTTTTTGAAATCATTTGGCCAGAAGGCCTGCTTTTTGTCTCAGTGCTCAGGCCATACCAATGACATTAGCTCTCAGTCATAACGTTCAAGTCAAATTAATCACATGCTCAATTTGGAACTCAGGCACTTTTGGATTTTGTGTATGAAAAGCTCCCAAGTTGGTAAATGTTTGACTGTATTGGTATGGTCTAAACCTGTGTGCTACTCTGATGTTTATATCATAGAATATTTTTTGTAAATTGTGGCTCTATGGCCCCTGTGCACAAATTAGTCAAAATGTGATTGCTTATGAATAACATGCATAGTGGTGTGACTGCACTGATCTGCTTTCTGTACATGGCGAATCTGTTAACAAAGGATGACTCTTCATACATTAACTTGTTGCCGCTTGCCTAACATGTAGGATTTTGCATACAAACTGATTACCACATTGCTCAAGGTCTGTTGTCCGATGATGGCTGCAGTTTGGTGCTGCTTTAGGCCGTGCATATCTAGTCGATTTGCCGAATGAAATGTTTTACTTTGGTTGCCACTTCTAACTTTCAAAAATATGCTTAAACATGCCACTTACCAACTTAATTGTTGCTTTATCAATTGTTGAGATTCTGACAGATTAATAGACTGTCATTGAGAAAGTAATTCTCAGTAGAAATTCGCATGTTTGCCCAGAAAAAAAAGCTAACGTCATGTGTAACAGAGAGGGAATTCAATGTGAAGCCTTTTTTTTTTTTTTTTTTTTTTTTTTTTCTTCGACTGTTTTCTTTCTTCATCTGCTGTAGCAATGTAAGATTTAACATTTTCTATTTGGCCAGATATTTATGCCAAAGGCACAAATTTACATTATGGAAAACCCTACTCCACCCACGTCTGAGGTGGATAATATTGACCGCATCATTGCTTTTACTTTTTTAATAGATTAAATGACCTATAATGTAGGAGGTATTGCACAATTAAATGTGCAGTAAAAAAAGCATAACTTTTTTCCCCTGACAGTCATCACTTTTGACATGAATGTTTCCTGCAACTTAATAGGATAAATACAACAAAAAACATAAATAATACATAGAACATAAGACCTGATAAGACAGTGTATAATAAAAACTATAAAAGTGACAAAAGAGGGATAGAAACTTGACACTTGATTTACTATTAAAAAAAAAAAAAAAATCCTGTAAAAGTAAGTTTTTGAGATGTAATTTTAAAAGAAGGCACTGAGTTTGCTAACAAGTTCTTCAGGTAGGGAGTTCACAGCTGCGGGGCTCTAGTGGAAAACGCCTGGTTTCCTTTTGTAAGGAGGCGGTCTGTGGGAACAGTTAGAGGGTCCTACCTGAGGAGCACAGGCAGCGCAGGCTCATAGGGCACAAGTATCTATGATACAGGTAGGAGCAAGGCCATGTAGGGCTTTAAAAGTAATTAGTCAAAGTTTAAAATCAATTCTGTACCTAACAGGTAGCCAGTGTAGTGTTGCAAAGATGGGAGTGATATGGTCTGGGAGTAACTTAGTGTTGATTTTGTGTTGAAAGAAATTTTAATTTAACTAAAAAATTACTGATAGTTTAAATGCCAACAAAACAATGTTTTAATGTGTGAAGAGCGTCCTTTTTTTTAACTCTGTTGCAATTTGATGCTTTTGATTATTTTGGCATGTGGTTTTGACTTAATTTTTTTTTTGTCTCTTTAGCAGGTAATTGCTGCCATGGAAACACAGCTGTCCAATGGGCCAACTTGCAACAACACAAGCAACGGTCCTTCAACAATCTCAAACAACTGCTCTTCACCTGTAGAGTCAGGGAGCATAGAGGACAGTAAAACTAACTTGATAGTCAACTATCTGCCTCAGAACATGACCCAAGAGGAGCTGAAGAGTTTGTTTGGAAGCATCGGAGAAATTGAGTCCTGTAAACTAGTTCGAGACAAAATAACAGGTAACACATCTGTTAGTATTGCTATGGCTGTTTAATGGTTTGGGCCCAACAGATACTCTGATTTCTGAATTTATTGGCATCTATTATGTGCATACATTTTTTTCGAAATTTCAAGAAGTAAAATTAGATGAAGCAATAAAACATTACATCTTTTAACATTAAACTTAAGCTCAGATAATGTATCAGTTGGGCCCTACTGGCAGTGTGTCCATGCAGTCCCTGTCATAAGCTTTTCTGTTTATGCATGCACAGCATATGATTTCCACTTTGTATATTTGACATCCAGCATCATAAATTATGGACCTTCTTTACCCCCAATAAATGCGTAGGCCTGCATTTTGAAAGGCAGCCAATCATTCTGCATCTCATTAATACTGGAGAATACTGGACTCCGTCTTTACATTGTGCAGATTATAAATCCTACCAAGCAGCAAAGTAAGGACTTTAATTGCCATATATACTATTTTAATAGGTAGGATGATACTAGTGCCACTAGCAAAATGGCAATTCTAAAATGAAATTGAAACATATGAAATATATGGCTTCCTGCTCGGAGGGTGTTTCCTTGGTTCTTTACTACAGAGTTGCAAGAATTTAAAGGGTCATAAAATTGGACAGTTACATTCCTTATGTTTGGGCAGGTATAAGACTTGCAAATGCAAAATTATTTTAATGGGAGTGCAGAGCTACTCGCTGACTTGGTCTTCGTGTCACGAGCAGTTAGATAATGGCTGAGGCTGCCGGATTCTTGCTGCTTGCAGTATTGGTCAAGGTTACCTTGACCTTCTTCCATCTGCTTCTTATAACACAGTCCGATGGTCAGGCACACGAGCCTCTCTGGCCTTTTTAAGGATGTATACACACATCTGTTTCACTTGCATTTGATGCTGAAACATAAACAGTTTTAGTTGAGTGAACAGATCTTTTCATTGAAATGAGGCTTGAGGCCAGGGGGGGCTCTTACTGAGAAGCACTAACACTTTTTTATGAAAAACAATAATTATCCATTATTGTTGTTCTGAGACTCCTAGGTAGTCACCTTCATTAAATTAACATGGAAGATGTGCACCCAGCCACATCTCTTTTAAATATTCATAAGGTTTAATATTTTACAATGCTTATGTATAGCTGACCAGCTCTTCTATTATAAGGGCATTTACAATAACAAACTTGTAAAGTTAAGTGCTCTGAATGCGCTCATATTTCATGTCACGGAAAACAAATGGCCACAAGAGGTAGACCACAAGCAGAGGGTGGTGTGTTTGTGTGGATGGAAGAAGCGGGGGCTCTCATAATGTATTTTCTGAATTTAGACTTTTGGCATGCAGTGATGATGAAAATTGTCAAGTGTTTAGTCTTGCATGGAATAAATGCCCTTGTGTAGCCATGCATACAAGAAATGCATTTGATTGTTAATGTGTGAAATGGGTTGAGCTGAATGACAAGTGATCCTCGTTTAAAATCACTGTTGAGCACAGTCTGCTTGGGTGATTGAACATAAACATGCTTGATAGGTTGCATATTTAGTGGAACAAGTGTGAACATAGCACTCCAAGTAATTTAAGTGCAAGGAACAAAATGAAATGAGTTGTTTGAAATCAGCCTGCCCTTGACTGAAAAGGACTTGAGGCGATAGGAGAAGCCCCCATGAAGTGGGGCAGTACAAATGTATATTCAAATACTGGCAAATAACTGAACAGTTGTGTGGTTTTGAGCAAGAAAACATTTTTCTGTAACTCCTCTGACATCTACAGTTTGATCTTGTAGATGACAAAAAAAAGCAATAGATGCAGACTTCAGTAGTCTGAATCACCTGCACAAATGTGGTGTCATCTTAATGTCACATTAAAATATCAGTAATGTGGAAGTCTGATAGATGTCCAAGTAATATTTTTGTCCACATGCAGTGCTGCAGTGGTGAACAGAAGCATACAGTTACAGTAACTTACTTGGACAACTGTTTGCAGTCTTACTTTTTAGGGGTCTAAGTGGTCCTCTGGTTGTCAACCTCGAACAGGAAAAGTCGGAATATTTTAAAAATTATTTTCTAAATGTTAGTTAATAACGTGATGTTGACGGAATGAAAAGGTGGAACTCAACTGCGAGGGTAGTGCAGCACCTGGACAGTCTCACACTCGAGTTATCTTGTAGTTAATCTTAAAAAAAAAAAAAAAAAAAAGGCAGCATTTGGGTGCATTTTTTGATTTAATGACTCAATAATTACCTTTTTGTGAGATAAACATGAAGTATATTGTGAATACTTATGTCATCACTCAGACTGACTTTAGCGGAGCGGGGCAGCAAACTCCTGCAGTAACAAACGAGACCTGCTGAACAACGCGCACTGCAAAGAAAACAACTCGGTGCTCAGTCTGTTTCACTTTGCGCGTCTTGGACAAAGATGGCTTTCCACGGGGCTAACGGTGCAGCAGAGAGGCTGCTCCCCACTGCTGGAGACATAACATTAATAACACACCAGTGTTACTGCAGAGCGAACACACCAACTTGTTTTTTTACAAAAGTCATTTAACCAGTGATGTTGGTCAGTAAATGACACTTTCATTTTGTTATTCTCATACAGGCCAAGGACTTGTAACATGCTTTCAAATTAATTAATTCATGCAGTTAACTTTTTTAAAATCAAAAAGCTGCGGACCATTTATAACTACCAGTTATGTTTTTATATAGCATTTCAGTGGACTAAGGACACCAGTGAATGGTTTGGCACACGGTGTACTGGAGTAGTAGACTTAAAATGGTGCCCCTTTTTCTATTCATTCAATCGAGAATTGGTTTTGAATGGAGTCATACACCAAGAATCGGAATCGAATCAGGATATTCCCAAAGATTGACACCCCTACTGCATGGAGAGAATAGCAGATAAGATCTCAGTTTAACCCCCAAGTCACTTTCCCCTTAGCATGTTTTTAGTGCCCACAGCCATTAAAATTCCGACTTCACGCCACAGTGTGCGACCACACATTAGCGTCTTACTTTTCAAGCAAAGGGGTGTCTTCTACGAATATTGTTTGCAGCAACACTAACAAGGAATGTTCCCATGTTAACCATACTTGGTATGGTGTTTGTCAGTAGTTGACTTGCTCCGCTTGCTCTGTCTTGACTGGTGTTTAAGTCCACCAGTGGCATTGCAGTCATGTTAATCTTGTACTTGAGAGATGTAAAGTTGTACACATCTGTTAAAACTCGTCTTACTTGTGAATTTCTAGCATACATCTGCATGTACACCTTAAATACAAGCAAGTAATGTAGAGTATAGAATTACAGTCTGTTTGTTTTCAGAATGGGAGGTTCTGTGAGAATGGATTAGGTCTGACAGTTGCAGCAGCATCTTAAGTGAAACAAAGTGTGTAGATGAGGTCTGTTCACGGCACACTTCCAAGATCTCTTAGCATCAGTGTTGATCTGATTTGGAGTAATTAAAACAAATTGCATAAAAACAAATTGCCTTTTTATTAAAGAAATACAAATGTAGCCAGCTGGAAAGAGTGAGTTCTTAGCTGTCAGGTTGGCAGCAGATACTTGTCATACCGGGCACTAAAATGAAGGCAAATTTCTTCTTAGGTAAATGTATAAACAGCTCTGACGTAAACAAATTGAAGCTTGTGTTTGGCAAACAGATAACAGGTTTATAGTTCCAGTGCTTGCTCTGACAGAGTTGGTAAAGTTAGTGTATGTATCATGATGTGGTAATTGAGCCCTGGTTAGCAATAGTTTTTATGTAGGTATTGACAGTATATAGTAGGGTTGGGTGATGTCCACCGAATTGGCATATGACGATGTCCACAGTGAAACATTGCAATGGACAATATTGTTGTTTGGGGGGAGTGGGGTCGTCTTATGGGCTACTTCTATAAAGGTACTATAATTTTATTTTTTTTATACTTTGTTTTATACTTTTTATATGTATGCTGGATACGTAAATTGTTTTGAGTTCCAGAGACTATCATTAGTATCTAAAAGCATTAGTGTAGTCCTATTTAATTTATTTAACCAGGCCTGTTTAAATAATTTAGAATTTTGTTTCTGTATAATTCGTTTGTTCGTTGAGGATCTTGTATAATTCGTTGAAGATGGAAGTTTTTTTTTTTTTTGCACAGCAAAATCTTGACCGTTAACTGTTTAACAAACTCTTTGAATATAAAATGGAAATCTCAAGTTTTAGCATATTAAGTGTGCTCTTGTTCTGTTTTTCCTAAATCTGGAAGAACTTTTTATTTCGACTTATATAAACATTTTATTTGACTTTCATGACTATTACCTAATCAGGAAAAAAGTAACAAATTATTTGGAGTCACTGAAGTCCAGCCAGATAATTGGCCTAAGCTGGGGCTGCTTCAAAAGCAGGGCGAAATATTAGGATTTTAAGTTTCCTCTAGTCATTACAATATTAATTAACTGATTATATTTTTCTAAACAATATTCTCAGTTAAATGTGCAGGGTGAGACATGGTGGAAAAAAAGGTTAATAATATAATGAATTATTTGTTTCAGACAGGTGTAGCACTTTGCTTCATGTTTGGTAGACCCAGTAGTGCAACGTTTACCTTTTTTCTTTTTTAAAAATTTCGGTTTATAGAGAACGGGAGCACAAGAGTTTGCGATACAAATAAAGACTCACCACCTGATTTACTAAGGCAGGTGCAAACCGGGTAGATTTAAAAAATAACTTTTATGTTTGCTCCTAAGTTAAAACATGCTTTCACTGGGTGGTAAATAGTGATTAAATAAGCTGTTTTTCCTTTATTAAATCAGGCGCAAGGAACTATTATAATAATTAGAATAAACATTCTTCATTTTCACCCTCTGGCTGGCACTCCTTAAAATACATATCCATCAGTTCTAAGCCATTAAATGTTTGCACCCTGGTGTCCACCTTCAGTTGCACTTGCAAATTGAATATGCACATCATTGACAAATCAGAATTACTTTTTTTTTTAAGCATGCACTGCCATTATCACTACGGCAAACCTTTAGTAAATCAGGGTCAATGTTATGCCTCCAGAAGTACTAAATAAGTAATACTAAATAAGTAATAAATACATTTTTCTATGTTATAGCAGAGACACTGGAATTATGTTTTTGTCTTTTTGTAATTCCAGTGTATGTGGGTATTGTCAGTCTCTGCTTGGTGTAATTTACTATGTGGCATGCAGATTTGATCCGGGCTGGCAATATCAAATTGGTGTGTGTGGGGCAGGGTGCGGCCCAGTCTTAGTGTGGACCGGCAAGGGGGGGGGGGCTTTTCAATCACAATGTTACGATGGTAGAGGGCTCAGTGGTGGTTGACTTTAATTATAATGGTTTATTTAAAATTGCTATTGAGGAACTTTGTAAACGGGCCTCTAGAACTGTGTTTGCTTTACTGTGCAAGTGTAGGAAGTTTGATTTACCAGTACATGTAAGACTAGAGCTTTTTAATGGGCTTGTGACACCAGTTATGTTGCATGTGAAGTATGGGGGGTTTGAGAAGACAGCCATTTTAGAGAGGTTACATCTGAAACTCCTCAAGTATACATCAAAAATTAAAATGTCAGCTTGTAGTAATATGATATATTGGGAGTAAGGAAGATACCCACTATGTATTGGTATTAAAAAGAGAATTATTGGTTACTGGGGGACTTTGTTGAAGGAAACAAAGCTCAGCCAGGCAATGTATAATTGTTTAACTTTATCACAGGGAACGTATGCATCACCATGGATTACATCTGTTCAGCAGATATTAGTTGAATGTGGTTTCTCTACGTCTGGTTGGATCAGAGGCGTAATCATATCAAATGGTTGAAGCTAGCAGTTGAGCAGAGGTTAAAATCAATTTTCATGATCGTGATTTTTTTTATATTGTAAATTTTAAAGAGGAATTTAAAATGTTTGAAAAGTATCTATTTTGGGCCAACAGGAGGTATGGCCAGGCTATTTGTAATGTCTGAGTTTCTAATAGCAGAATTCCTAAAATAACAGGAGGATACAAAGGTCTAGAAAGGAATAAAAGGTTATTTATGTAATGACCACTGTCTGGGGGATGAGTATCATGTTTTGTTTGAATGTAAAAACACAGGCATCGTTGAGAATAGAAAGAAATATCTGCCAAAATATTTTGTAAACCATCGGTCTGTTTAAATTTATATTATTGCAGATAAACAAAGGATAGTATGTAAACTAGGTAATGTAATGTTCTGTCTCTCTGTGCTAAAGATCTATTCTGGTTGTTTACTTTTGTACTGCTGTTTTGTTTTACGTTTATACTCCACACCACAAGGTGTAATCTAGAGTAAATAAAATCTGAATCTGTCAGCCATCGGCCCAACCCTAGTATATACATGTTGCAGATTTATAATGAATTGATAACAGCATTTCCCATCAATAATTAATCAGCATTCTATCAGGAATTACGCAGTTAAACTAGTATTTTTATGTATTTTTTTCACTGGTAAATTCTTGAATTGGGACGGGAAAAACTGACTTTAAACTCAGTTGGGGGAAAATTAGGCCTTTAATGTTATTCAAAGCCTCCAAGTCATTTCTCAGGCATGATGCTCTGATTTCAATTTCAGCACTACATAAAACCCTATTCCCTCCAGACTGTGTTGCTTTTGTCTCTCTCTTGGCCCTGTGGCAATGGATTTAAGCCAGCCTACATCTGTGTACTGGTGCTACATCAGATGTTAAGTAATCACCAGAGAGATGCATGCTTCCTCTTTGCTTTAAATGTTCTCGCCTTGGCTGCTGCTGCTGCTTAGTCTTTGTGTCATTTTCCTCCCACTGTGGGCAGCACTCATCTTCTGCTGAAAGCTGGGTGCAGTCCTCTCTTTTTGAAAGAGCATCCCAGCATGTCTCCTCTACTCCTTAATGACAGCTGAAAGTTATTCCTTATAGCGACATGTTTAAGGACTCCCAGTAACAATGAACGTTCTGTACCAGATATTGAGACATTCCATAGGAAGACATCCCTATGGAAGATATGTAGCATGCCGACATACAGCAGGCACGGTAGAACACAGTGTGGCAGGCAATTTGCCCTACAGGCTTAAGTAAAAGTGTCATATCACCAGCTCATTTCAAAGGCTCGCCATCTTTCTCCTGGCTATAACAGTCCCTGAGATGCAAGGTGAAATTAAGTTTATGAACTTCACTTGATTGCAGCAGAACAACCCATGAGAGCAATGACTCATAGTGGTAAGCCAGATAAGCCAGTATGGATGCATATAGGGCGTTCAGATTTACAGTAAAGCTGAGTTGATACCAGTGCTGCCAGCAAAATTTGACAGTTGTGTGTCTGTCTGTATTTTCCTTGCTAATTCAGCAGTGTTCCCTATTTTACTCCATATTAACTTCATGAAATTATTTTAACAATCTAATGTACAAATTAGATGACAACATTACAATCTAAGAAAAAAGCAATTTGATTTTAGAGTCTAATAAAGATGTCTGTCAGTTTGGTAATGATGTAAGTAGTGAAAAAATAGTAGTAAAAAAAAGCCCGTTATAATCTCTGAGCCTAAATTGACATATTCAAATTATGTAGTTTGTCTGAGAGTCTGAAGCCAAAATATATCCAGTCATTTATAACAAAAAATGCAAATATTCATTCTTTTCTTGAAATGCCTGAACTGATAAATCAGTAATCAAAATAGTTGCTGATTAATTTTCTAATAATCTAAAATCAAATAATTGACTAATCATTTCAGCTCCAGATGTAAGCTGAACAAGTGTGGACATCACAGATGCTCGTGTTGCAATGCAGAGCGATGTCTCTTCTTAATCTCTGAATCCATCTTGTGCTTATATGTAACAGTGGGGTAAATTCAAATATTAACTGCATCTGATCTTGTATAAAGTTTTTAGATAAAATTCAAGTTGCTTATGTACTGTATTAATTTTCTAAAGCTGCTTGAGCTGGTGAACTTGACCGGCAGTGGAATTGCGGAGAGACCGAGCAGTGTGGGTGGAGGAAATTGAATTGCCTCTGTGCACATAAAGAGTGGGTGTCAATCTATTGTACATTTTAGAGATAAACTGTAGAGGGAGGGGAGCACATTGAGCCTCAGCTACTGCACTGTGTCAGAGATGAGTTGGTGTGAAAGCAGAGCAATTGCCTGTCGTTTTTAATTTAAGACGCGTTTGTCAAAGAGTTGGTTTTAGAATTTACTATAGGTTGTAAGCCAAATAGATGTTTATTTGGAATGTGTTTGTGACCTCCTGTGTTCTTTGCATTCTGCCAGATAAGAAATGAAGACTGACTGTTCATCTATGTATCCTTGTAGTACTAAATGACACTCTTTTGTTGAGTAAAATTGCATTGGTGTCATCTACCGATGATTTTGTAAAAGCCAGTTTTGCACATATATGTAGAAATACATTGCAGGGGTTTGTATTCAGCAGTACGTGTGACATTGGATGTATTTTCTGGTCTTGTGATTGCAGGGCAGAGCCTAGGCTACGGATTTGTGAATTATGTGGACCCGAAGGATGCAGAAAAAGCCATCAATACCTTAAATGGCTTGAGACTTCAGACCAAAACCATCAAGGTAAGATGTCATGCAGAGAAAATATATTTTTATTGCTAACTTGCATTGACATGTTCATTTTTTTTTTCTCATTTCCACTAAGAAACCTAAACAGACACAAGATCAGTCATATTCACCTCCCCGAAACTGGTTACCATTCATGACCAGTTGTAAAAATCCAAGATATGCAGTTGGTGTCTAGATCTCTGGGTTGGAGTCGAAGCATAATGAGGCTGGAGAAATGTGGGGTGGAAAGGGAGCCTATTGTTAATCTGGGCACAGGCAGCTTTGCCTGGGCCTCAAGTAGAGCAGAACTGTTTCTATGGTTGCATGTGCTGTAGCACTGCTGTATGCCTTTACAGGGAGGTGGCTTCCATTAGCATTCATCAGGCAATGTAGCACTCAATGTGCTGGTGGAAAAACTCATTTGCTTCATAGTGTTGCAGGATTTGTGGATGGTGGAGCCAGATTATTAGATGTGATATTTTTTTTTCCACGGTGGCCTTAAAAGGAGTTAGCCAGATCCCTTTTCCCATGGGGCAGAGGGGTATTAGGGAAAATGTCTGTGGGCAAAAACATATTTCGCAATAGAAAATTCATGTTTGAATAGCACCAAATTTATGAGCTGCACACTTATTATATTATTTTTTTAATGTATTTTACATTTATATATTACACTTGCCGGTCACTTTATTAGGTACACCTGTTCAACTGCTCATTAAAGCAAATATCTATCCAGCCAATCAAATAGCAGCAAATCAATGCATTTAGGCATGTAGACATGGTCAAGACTATCTACTGAAGTTCAAACTAAGCATCAGAATGGGGAAGAAAGGTGATTTAAGTGACTTTGGATGTGGCATTGTTGTTGGTGCCAGATGGGCTGGTCTATTTCAGAAACTGCTGATCTACTAGGATTTTCACACACAACCATCTCTAGGATTTACAGAGAATTGTCCGAAAATTAGAAAATATCCAGTGAGCGGCAGTTCTCTGGGCGAAAACGCCTTGTTGATGGCAGAGATCAGAGGAGAATGGCCAGACCGGTTCGAGCTGATAGAAACAGTAACTCGTTACAACCGAGGTGTTCAGAAGAGCATCTCTTAATGCACAACACGTTGAACCATGAATGGGCTACAGCAGCAGAAGACCACACCGGGTGCCACCCCTGACAGCTAAGAACAGGAAACTGAGGCTACAGTTGTAAAAGGCTCCCTAAAGGCAAAAGGGGCATCCAGCCAGGTACTTAGCAAGGTGTACCTAATAAAGTGGCCAGTGAGTGTATATTGACAGTGGAAGATGTGGCGTGTTATGAGCCCTGCCTCTTCATCTCCATGAATCAAATGGAACACATCTTTTTCTTGTTTACCTCCCCTTCCTCAGCTCATACCTCTGAAAGTAGAACATCAGAACGCTTTTCTTATATATGGCACATCCAAAATTCTCTAGCTGCTCTGTCAGAAGTGCAAATAAACCCCGGTGAGGTAGAGGAATATACTTTGCAAATATTAGCATCAAATGAAGTGTGAAGGTGAGACTGGGAGGGAGGCAGGGATGAGAAGCGGTGAGGGAGTTGCTTTGCTGTGGGCAGGGAGCTTAGCTTTCACGTTCACTTTGTCAGCCTTCCTTCAGAGCAGGAATAAAGGGAGTTTTTGAGGTGGGGCGACCAAGTGGAGTTCTTATCAATTTGAGAGCACAAAAGGGAATCTTTTCTGAAGGTTTAATTAGTGAGTGAAGTGTTTTTTTTTTTTTTGTTTTTTTTTTTTATACCATCAGTGCAGAGAGGGTCTTGGTATAGGACCGTTTAACACATCTGACACTGTAATTAAGCACAGATGTGGTGGTGGTCATGTAATTGACAGTCGAGTCACAAGAACCTGCAGCCACCAAATGAAGGGAATCTCAAGATACAGCAGACTCTGCACTATCCCCCCCCCCCCCCTCATTTAGTCCTCCACAACACCATCCTCAATCCATTCTTGCACATCAGCTCCAAAACTTAGGCTATACTGTACGGGCCCCTTCATGTTATTGTATAAATGTCTACATGAGTGAAAATGGGATGGTACACTGAGAAAAATGAATTTATGACCACTGAGGGGTGTAATGATGTATTGATCCACAGGACCTGGTAGATGAGTTTCTGCCCCCCCCCCTCTGTTTTCTATTACTCGACTGTGTTTATGAACAAATGTTGATTTATGCTGCATATTTATTAACACAAGTGCTGGGGGTCTACAAACTGTAGAGACGGCATTGGGCAAGATTAGTTTTAAAAGGCAGCCACACTCTGTTGTCTGTCCGTGTATGTAGGAATTTTCATGAAATGTTGGATTTATTTTTAAATGAGAGCTGTCTAGACAGGCCCGATGGTCCATCCCTCTCTGTCAGATTTCCATCTGATGTGATGGACAGAAAATGTGCCAGTTTAACTTTTTCTGGGCAGACTGATTTGTCACTGTCAATTTAGCCGATAAGAGTAATTCTTCAAGTTGCACTCGGCGAAGAAAAATTGAGTGACAAACACAGACCGTGGAGCAGACAAATTATTGCAGTACATCATCCCATTGTTGTGGTAACTATTATAAAAACAAACCAAAAAAGGAGGAAACTTGGCATAGCATTGAGACGCTTGGAGGTTTTCTTACAGCCGTAAATTAATTCTGTTGTATAAAAATACAACAGAATTAAAATGTGTTTATATTGGTGTTTTTCTCATTTCAGTATTTACAAAACGATTGAACAACTCCAACAAAAATCAACCCAAAGTTCAGCTTATTTTCTGGCAGATCATTGTGGCTTCTTCCTTAAGGGGCTGTTCGGACAGAGAGGAGGAAGCACATTTTAGTTTTTTCTGTATCTGAGTGAATTAAGCAGCTGTGGAGTGCCTTACAGTCTGTTTATTAGTCACAAACAGCCAATGGCAGCAGAAATGTTTGCTTTAGCAGCCATTGACTGTGTGTAGAGTGTCTGCGTGTGTGATACAACTCACACCGATCTTAATTCTTACCAAAAACTCCATTTGTTTATCTTATTTTCTCCAGACTTTCTCCTTTTCCTCTCGACTGTACATTCATAGAGCTCCACAGCTTTGGGAAAAGCAAAAACTTTTGAAGTTGAAATATTTTAAAATCGGGAAGACTATTTGCCTCCATTCATGCCACATGTATGTTAATGTTTGCAAACTGAAATGCCTTAGTTTTCTTACAAGTAATAACATAGGCTTTTATTTCAGCAAATACATCTTGCTCTAACAGGAGCTGCCAGTGCTTGTATTGAAATTAGCAATAGTTTGTCCATCCTAGGAAAAAAAAGTGTAACAAAACTGAGTTTAAAATGGATTACACTGTATCATAAACTGAAAGTACTGTATGACACAAATGTTTAAACTAAGGGACCATTTTTTGCGTTGGCCATTAGATGGGATTGCATTAGCAATTAGCACGACGTGAATATATTTCAAATGAGCTCAGATTAAATTAAACTTAGTGTTTGCATTCTCTCTGCTAGAAATGGGTCAGCACATGTGCTCTACTCCTCGTGTTAGTTTGAACAAAAAGGTGATGAATAGCCTACCCTGATCTTGGGCAATTTGTTATAGAGGTGTGTGTGTGTGTGTGTGTGTGTGTGTGTGCGCGCAGCACTGCGTGTGATAAAAGTGTAATAGACTAGTATGCCGGTGGTCACGTGAACTGTCTCTGCCTGTAGGTTTCCTATGCGCGTCCAAGCTCCGCCTCCATCAGAGATGCAAATTTGTACGTCAGTGGCCTGCCAAAAACTATGACTCAGAAAGAACTGGAGCAGCTCTTCTCTCAGTATGGACGCATCATTACCTCACGCATTCTGGTGGACCAGGTGACTGGTGAGTGGGACATGACAGCTGTCACACGGTTTTTCTTTCTCCCCCCCTCTTTTTGTTCCTTTTTCTTACACTACCCCTTACCTCCCTCTATTCCCCCCCTAACAAAATGACACAGCCAGGCCTGAGAAATACATCAGAGGTGGTGGTGTGAGATCCCAAAAATGCAATTTTCCACTAGAGGTGTTCATAAATATGCATAGATGGATAGAATATGAAATGGGTGTAAAGTAGCAGGACTCAATGCTTCATAATTTCTTTTCCCCCTCCAATCTCCCTTCTGCCTGCACTTACCTTCTCTTGCTCTCTCCCCCTTTCTCTTCCCATCCCTGAGGTGTACATGCAATGCCTGTTTCATGGCAAGAAATGAAATGCATTTAGAGCCGTTATATCCTCTATTTCTCAACTGTCATGTGGAAGCAGAGCCCTTATGAAACACTAATAAACAGAATCTTTCACTGAGACATTTCCCAGTGGTTCTATCCCTGTGTGTTGCTGAAACTTATATTCCTTCAGGCACGCATTATGGGAATAGTTGTCTTTAGTTTTCAAACACACAGGGCCATTTGTTCTGGGAGAATTCACTTTCAGTTTTACTTTATTACTGGATCCAACTGTAAATAAAGGGGAAACCCAATCACCAAAATCTTGCACACAAATTGACATTTTAAGACAGTCAAAACTAGATGGACACAGACACTAAGTTTTGTTTTCAGAAGCTTTTAATACAGTGGCCCCTATGGACAAAATGGATACAAGAATTAAAGCACGAACAATACAGAAATGCACTCCAGATCAAATACTGAAACAAAAACCAAAAGCAAATGGACAAAGAAATGCTTTCTAAAACAACAGTAGAATAACAGTGATAGACCTTTTTTTTTTTTTTTTTTTTTTTTAAACATTGGAAAAGGCCAAACACACTGCAGCTCAAGGCTCATTGTCAGGCAGCAGGAAGACAAGACCATAAAGAGTGAGATTACCCAAGAGGGCAATAAGAGGTAAATAAGTTAAAGGAGCAGTGTTCATTTCAACTTATAAAATCTGTTGGCTTTTAATAAATGGCAACAAGCAAGCAGCTTGTGAACTATGGCTACCCAGGTAGCTAAAAAGTAATATAGAAGTATTGTTAATGCCAACTTAAATCAATATCACCTCACCATGGAACTACTAGCAGCAGCTAATTTAATGCTACCTTTCTAACTGTGTAAAGTTTGAATTAATAAGTAAAGTTTGAATTTCTAATTGTTTTTATTACTGCAGTGTGCCACAAAAGGTGGGACAAATTAAACATAGATACAACAAAACAAAGAACATTATTAAAACCAGGACAGATGCACAGTATGTTGGTGGGAGAAACTCACAAATATACGTGTGGAGGTGTGATATGTGCATGTATGTGTGGCCATGGGAATGTACGGGTATGTGTGAGGAAGGGATGAGAGGAAAGTGGAGAAGAAAGAGGGAGAGAAAAAGGAAAATATGTGAATGCATGCATACACACAATCATTTATAATTGGTAGCATTTTTACAGTGATGTTTAAACATAGTTAACTTTATTTTTACCTCTTATTGCCCTCGTGGGACGCCTCTGCTCGTCACAATCGTCATGTTTTTTCCTGCTGCTTTCTAATGACCCTTGATGGGAAAGCTTCAGTATCTTTGCTGATGTTCAGTCAAAACAAGTCTAATGTTCACCCATGTTCCCCATTTTTATGTTCTTGCTACACATTTTTCTTGATTTGAAGTGGGTCTCTAATATTTATGCTTCTGCCTTTTTTATGTACATCAATTTTGGCAATATTTCTCGGTGTGCGTCACATTTTCTTAGTGTCTTGGTTTTGTTCTTGTTTGCATGTATGCTTGAGGACACAGAATTTGCTCTATTTCTGCATAAATATGACCTAAAATGTGACCAGATTTTCATGCAAGTCCTAAAACTAGACATCAATTAAGCAAATGAGACAAAAACCTTACACTTATTCGTTTATTTGAGGAAAATTATCCAATGTTGCATATTTGTGTGAAAAGCATGTGAGCCTCTAGTTTATTTGAAGGGGAAATCAGAGTCAGGTGTTTCAGTCAATTGGATAACAATCAGGCGTGAGTCTGGGAGGCCCTGCATTATTTAAAGAAGAGAAATCTGGGTCTTCACTATCAAAGTCTGAGGTTTGCAGTGTCGTGGCTCAAACAAAGGAGATTCCTGAGGACCTTAGAAGAATTGTTGGTGCTCACCAGGCTGGAAAGGGTTACAAAACCATTTCTAAGGAGTCGACTGTCAGGCACGTTGTGTACAAATGGAGGACATTCAACACCATTGTTACCCTCCCCCAGGAGTTATCGACCAGCAAAGATCACACCAAGAGCAAGGCATATAATAGTCCGGGAGGTCACTAGGGACCCCAGGGTAACATCTAGGAAACTCAAGGCCTCTCTTGCAGTGGCTACAGTCAATGTCCATGAGTCCACCATCAGGAGAACATTGAACATCAACAGTGTGCATGGCATAGTTGCAAGGAGAAAGCCAATCTGTCCAAAAAGAACATTGCTGCCCATCTACGGTTTGCTCAAGATCACGTGAATAAGCCAGAAGGCGATTGGAAAAATGTTCTGTGGACGGATGAGACCCAAATCAAACTTTTTGGCTTGAATGAGAAGCGTTATTTGGCAACGTGCAAACACTGCATTCCAGCATAAGAACCTTTTATCCCATCGGTGAAACATGTTGGTGGCATTATCATGGTTTGGGCCTGCTTTGCTGCCTCTGGACCAGGACGGCTTGCAATCATTGATGGAACAATGAATTCGGAGTTGTACCAGCAAATTCTACAGGAAAATGTCAAGGTATCCGTCCGTGAACTGAAGCTCAACAGAAAGTGGGTCATCCAGCAAGACAGCAACCCTAAACACAGAAGTCGTTCAACCAAAGAATGGTTAAAGCAGAAGAAAGTTAATGTTTTGGAATGGCCAAGTCAGAGTCCTGACCTTAATCCTATAGAAATGCTGTGGAAGGACCTAAAGCTGGCAGTTCATTCAAGGAAGCCCACCCACATCCCTGAGTTGAGACTGTTCTGTAAGGAGGAATGGGCTGAAATTCCTCCAAGACGATGTGCAGGGCTGATGAACAGTTACAGGAAACGTTTAGTTGAAATTATTGCTGCAAAAGGGGGTCACACCAGTTACTGAAAGCAAGGGTTCACATACTTATGGCTCACACAAATGTAAGATTGGATAATTTTCCTCAATAAATAAGTTGAATGTTTTTGAAATCTGTATACTTGCCCAAATGAACTGTTTTTGCACTCCTAAGTTACTGTTTGTCAGTGAAGTTGACCCTGCAGATCAGGAGTGAGTGTTTGTACAGCTGTTAGCAGAAACTCCACATATGACTAAACCTTTTGTTCATGGACTCTCTTCAGGCGTTTCCAGAGGGGTTGGCTTCATTCGTTTTGACCGGCGAGTTGAGGCTGAGGAGGCCATCAAGGGTCTGAACTGTCAGAAGCCGCCTGGTGCCACAGAACCAATTACAGTCAAGTTTGCGAACAACCCGAGCCAGAAGACCAGCCAGGCACTGCTGTCCCAGCTGTATCAGTCACCCAATCGAAGGTACCCAGGACCCCTCGCACAGCAGGCACAACGCTTCAGGTAAAAGGGGCACACCAAAAAAAAAAAACTGATTAGAGTTAATACTGCTAGTGATGTTGAATCTATTGACCCTTTGAGGCTTTTGAAATTAGCATTTAAATTGTTTCACAGCAGTATTATGAAAATATTCTGTGTTGGAGCTCATCAATACTCTGGACAGAATAATTCATCCCCATATTCACATTTTCAACTTTGCTGTGTTCCTCCTGTTGCAGACGTAGGCCTACCGCACAATTCGGTTTGAGCAGATTTTGACAAATATGGAAATGAGATGAGCAATACTCTGATTCAATCAGTGGTTTGAGGGTTTTTTTTGACATAAGCCTAAGTTAGTGGCCATAAATCTGGAAATGAATCCATAAATGAATGAGCTTTTCAGTCCACTGATTGACCTTGGTGGTATGCAAATGTTTTATTTTTTTTTTAAATCACCATTTCTGGAAATCTGATTTTCATATAATAAGCTATGAGAGCCTTGCCGCTGTATTTCTAGCCTAATCTAACAAGTTCAGTCAACTAGTTAATAAGGACCTGGTAGTTGTGGGAATTGTGAGTAGAACAACTCACTTTAATTATTGTATCAGAGCTATTACTCATCTCTGTCATCCTGTCAAAAGGTATTCATCAGCCTCACGAAAAGCATTCAGCATTCATATTGAAATTAACATGTATGTGTGATCTTATTTTTTAGGTTGGACAATCTGCTGAACATGGCCTATGGAGTCAAAAGGTAAACTGATTTTCTTTTCTAGATTTCATAGTCTGCTTTAATTGATCCTGTGGGAAATTCAAACCTAACATGAGGGAGCTGATGGAACACATTTTTTCCCTCCTTGTTTATTTCCTGCATGAGCTCTTGGCAACATTGCATTAGGTAGTTAACACTGCATAAGGTAGCACTGATTCAATATGTGGTTGTTGATTAAAGAAAAATGCTTGTGTGTGTGTGCGCCCCACCACATACACAATGTACAAACAAATATATACATGATCCAAATGGTGCGAGTGCATCAGGCTGTTTATCTTAACAGTAAGTGATGATGTAAATATTTAGCGTGTGTGCAGGATGCAGAATCCGTGTGTTTTGTATGTAGGGAACATGCTCCTCAGACCAGTGATGGGTGTCACTGAAGACTACCTGCTCCTCCTTGGCCAATAGCTTTTCAATGCTACAGCTTACTGATGCTGGATTCTTTGATGGCTGATGTTGATTTTTGGGAATAAAACATTTCTGCTCATATACATGTATAAACAGACTCAGTTTAAGCAGGAAGCCCTTCCTATAGTGTTTCAATTTAAGTGATGGGGCAACTAAATCCAGCTTTTCATGCAAGTTCAACTGAAAATAATGTCAAATTTATGATGTCAGTCCAAAACTGTGGTCCTAGATCGCATTGTGAAACATGTCCCCAGACAGCTGATCTGGAGCTTTGGTGACCAAAGACAGCCTGGGGCAAAATTCTGATGGTCTCAGAACTTCAGGACCAAATTTTCACAATTTGACTGCTACTAACGACCCATGTTTACAAACCAACTAATCAGAATACAACATGAAATGATGCAGAATACACTGGTCGGCGTGACATGTTTTGACCGTGCATTCATTGCACAATCTGACATGCCTTAAATTAATACCATGCAGTCTGATGCAGATTGCCACCAATATTTTATTAGACCCATCTTGCACTTGTTTATTTTGACATACGGTACGCCTACAGTCATTGTTGTCGCACAGTTTAAAGTCTCCTTTAGTCAAATCAAGTGCGTTTCTTCCACATTTGGGCTCATTTTAGTGCAGAATTCCTTGCACAACTTTAAAAAATAAATAAATAAACTTGATTTTAAATTCACATTGAGGCGTCTGTCCTCTACATTTTACCCATCATTACTACTTATGACAAATAACATGCAGGAACAGTACATGATGCCAAACAAGGCTCCAGTTAGCTCAAATATGGTTAAAATGTAGAACACTTTTTGTGATGAAAATTGGTTAACTGCTTTAATAAATATACTGTATGTAACTGAGTATTTTGCAGTTGCACAGTAAATTGATGGTCAGACATGGCACATTGTCTGCTCAGCTGCAGAGTGTTAGAAGCAGTGTATCCTGAAGTGCACTGCTGGACAAAGTGTGCAATAATGACACTTTGTAAATTACCTCAATAAATTTTTTACATGGCTGCCAGCGTGTATGATGAAGTTGTATATGAGTGGCTGTGATGATGGCCCTCTGTTATATTGGCCAGGCTGTACAACATACACTTGAATGTAGTACAGTACAGTGCCACGAGTAAAACTTAAGCAAGTTTAGTCATTTGTGCTTCACTTAATTTACCTGTAATTTTTAACGTGTTCTTCCTTTAAAAAAAAACAAAAACAAAAGGTTTCTGAATAAAGTAAGGCTTCTGACATTGATGCAGTAAGATGCTTTAATCTCAACATAATGTCACAACATGTCTAGATTAAAGCATTGTCTACACTGCTTGTCTACATAACAAAGGACAGAATTTTACAGTCTCTTACTTGCTATTGCACAAAATTGCATACATGTATTTTGAGCTCCATGCTCTTACCTTGATCTATTATGGACAGTGCTGTCCTGTTTTAAACTTTGTTGCATCAGATGTCTTTCAGGATTCTCCAGGATACCAGTTTGTCTAAGTTCAGTTTTATAAGAATGTCTTCCTCGAGTATGATTGAAGTCCAGTCCTGTGAAAGCTCAAAGGCCCATCACTGGCGACAATAGACTTGTGATTTCTTTTCTGCCCTGCTCGTTGGCTGACGTCTTCGTTGCCAAATCTCTCTCTGGGTCCTTGATGCTGGGAGCACACCTGTCATGGTGGATGTTCCCTGAGAGGCCAACTGGAGCAGCTAATCTTACGTGACACCTGCTGCAATAATTCATAGCCCTTCCATGCACTTTGAATTTTGTTTCTTCAAACTGTAAAACCACATTTACCAAAGGCCAGGGCCTTTGCATGCTTTTTATTCCACTATTGGCACAAACTCCAAATTTAATGCCACTTTATTTCCCATTATAATTTCAATTTTTCAGTTTTTGAGTAAACTGTCGTATATAAATTGTCCATTCTGGAAACCTGGTAGGCACATGAGGATTTCAAGAAGCAGCTACAATATTTAAGGGAAGTATGGAAAGTTGTATTTATAATCTGTAGCTCAGATAACTGTGCAAGCATGTTGACTTGTACTGCTCTGTTTGCTGCAGTCAGGATGCCTTAACTGATTATTGTAAAGGCTGACTCCGTAACTTATTGTCCAGCTGCAGAAAAAATATGTATACTTGTCAAAGAATATCTTGATCATCTAATGATTTATGAAAGATTCTGAAGTAAAAAGGTTTTAACACTTTTCACTCTAAGTGTTAAAACCTTGCTGTAAACATGGCTCAGAATGAAGCACAGTTGCTGATGATCCCTCATCAAAATCTGTTAGGCTTGTTGACACAATATCTTGTCTTTATAAAAAGGCCCATTTTGTCCTCATTTTGGCTCTTGCCTTGAACCATGTTACTTTTTGTATTTTACAGCAGGTTCTCCCCTATGGCCATTGACGGGGTGACCAGCTTGGCTGGCATCAACATCCCAGGGCACGCAGGCACTGGCTGGTGTATCTTTGTCTACAATCTGGCTCCAGACGCAGATGAAAGCATCCTTTGGCAGATGTTTGGGCCATTTGGTGCTGTCACAAACGTCAAGGTTATTCGCGACTTCAACACAAACAAGTGCAAAGGATTTGGTTTTGTCACCATGACTAACTACGACGAGGCAGCCGTGGCCATCGCCAGCTTGAATGGATACCGCCTTGGGGACAGAGTGCTGCAAGTCTCATTCAAAACCAACAAAACACACAAAGCCTAATACCCACTGAGATTGTTTCTAGAAAACTCAGCAGAAAATGGAAACAGAAAATGGAAGCGTATCGACCGTAACTTTCTACATTAGTAAACAGCTTTGTAAATTAGTGTTATGAAGAAAAACAATATTTAGCGTCCAACAATGTGATTTCTTTTTTTTTGTTTTTTGTTTTTTTCATTGCTACGCTTTGAATCTTCTCAATATACTTTAAAAATGGGGAAAAAATACTGCAGGTTTTAATGCCTGTGATGTTGAATTCTTTTGCTGTCTTACAGATGGACCCTCTAAAACATTACTATAGGTTTTGTCATTTTGTTGCGCACCTGCTTTGAAACAGTAAGTCTTGTAAGGTTATGTGTAGTGATTTTCTTTGTATTTTTCTGTGTCCTGATTTGCCTTAGGTGCGTTATGCCTTCAGTGGTTAGCAAGTACTTACTTTGAACTATTTGCAGTTCTGTTGATTTTGTAAGTATTCCGTTTATTGTAATATGAGTTGGTTATTGGTTGGCTGCATAATGTTGCTTATTGTAAACTTAATGGATAAAAGACAAAAAAAAAAATTCTTAAAGCAGTACCTTGCCAAAGAGCTAAGAACCTCTTTGATGTGGGTTTAAAAAGCATCTATTTTTATAAAAAGAAAAATTTGGAGAAACTTTTTACTGGACCTGGAACAAAATATTTTGACTTGGATACTTTGAGAAATATCTTCATATGACACCTTGTGAGCTTTTGAACTTTACAAGAAAGTTTGCAGTGGTTGAAATTTCTGGAGAGATTTATGATGTAAAAGATACCTTTTGAGATCTTTGTATTATCTTTAGATTATAGAATCAATGGCAGTGCTGGTTTCATTTGTAAAATCATCTGTGGGTGCCCCCCGTCATCCTGGTTATGACTAGCAGCTCGCTTTCCGACTTAATTTGGAAACGGACAAAAATACAACTTATTCGCAAAAGTGCATGCAAAATTATAACACGGAGATATCTTAAAAGGTAAATGGGGGATAAAAATCAGTTCTTCCTAAAGGATTCCCTTCAGACGGAGCCCATGGTGTTTTGTGGTGTACCTACGATATATCATTAGACTAATTGTCTTAATATCAACCAATAAGGGTTTTTACATACTTTGTATGAAAGATTGAGGACAAGCCAGTGAAGGCAGCAGCTTAAGAAAACTAGTCTGAAGAAAGAACGGATTACTCCTGAGCTTTGAGCTATGTAAATAAGTCCTTTTTTATGTTGGGTATTTGGCAAATTTCTTTTGGTTCTAGTTTGGACTTCACTGGAAAGTGTGATATTATATATATCGTTTTCTTTTTTCTTTAATGGAGTATGTAAGGTATTTTCATTTAGGATATTAACCTTTTTAATTTCAGTTTCCCTTCAGTTGAAATACTTTGATTTGTTGTCCTATGGACTAGCATTACAGTGCATCAAATTTGTTGGTTGTTTGGTCTGTAGATAGTCTTGCTTCGTAAAAAAAAAAAAAGGTATTAAACTATAGACATTTGTTTTGTTTTTTTTATATATAAACATTATAGATATATATTTATGTGGTAAAGAATGGATATAAACCACAGTTTTGAACTATTTGATTTTTTTTTTTCATACTCATATATATACGTAATGCATATAACCTGTCTTTAAAATCGTAAAAAGGTGTATATTGCTTTATTCACTTTGGGGGAAGGTCAGTGAAGCAGTTCCATTAACAATAGCAAAATTGGTTGCGAGAGTTTGACGAACATCATCTTACTCATCTTTAACAACAAATGGAGGCCGGTCAGGCCTTAGATGCACTGAATACTGCACCTGCATCCTGCTTGGTACTTAAACCAATTACTAGTCATGCTTCCCCTTAAAATGAGCAGTGTGCTATGCATTATATAATTATCTTTGCAACTGCTTTTTCTTGTTTATCTATTCCTTCTTTGTGTTACTTGTAAAAGTTAAACTTTAAGTCTAGATGAGTTGTGATACTTGCTGCTGTGGGGTGGGGACTACATTTTTCATGCCTGACCTGCCATTATTGAAAATTTTTCTTTTTGTAACTTCCTCATGATGATTTGGTCTTGACAAATTGTGCTGATGGTCCGGCATGAAAATATGTTCCCTCCCACCCCTCTTATCTGAATTCTTAATGTGAGAATGATTATTTATTTGAAGTTGTATAGTCTGACTTGGTTCACAGCATTTTTGGAATAGATTATCTTCTGTTGAGTATTTAAAAGGATGTACATGTTCTTTACTTTGTGTTTGGATACTTTGGATTTTTTCCATGTTCAGTACATCAATAAATAAGTTGAAGGGCAATGCAGCTTTGTGAATGGATCTTATCATTCCTTTTTTCCTGTTTGGAAAAAAAATGTTTCTGCCAATTTAACATGTAAAAAATGTCAATTCAAAAATTTCCACACCATTCTGTCTTGTTTAAAATTTAAATTGTTGAACCTTATCACCTTATTCCTCCGGTCTCTTTAAATCTTATTAATTTTAAAGTTGGCCAGGGAAAACTGTATATCTGGATTTTTGTAAAGTTTTTTTTCCAGTGCTTTTTAAATATTTACTAGTTACTGCAGTTCACTAATAGTGGAGGGGAAAAAATCTGCCTCTAATTCCAGTGAATCCTGAGCAGCATGAACAAATAAATTCATCTGCTGAACTTTGCTCTTCAAAATCTACAAAATGCATAATTTGAAGGAATAGCTTGACATTTTGGGAAATGAACTTTCTTGCGGAGTTTGATGAAAAGATACCAGTCATGTCTGTCCGCTAAGTCATGTCAGCAGCTCTTTAGCTTACGTTAGCATAAACACTGGAAGCAGGGGGGAAATGGCTAGTCTGTTTACAAGTGCACCTAAAGCTCGCTGGACCCTTGTCACTGTGACATTGCCAGGTAACCAGCGGAGACTCCAGGAAGTTGCTGCGCCTGGCCAAAAAATAGTCTGGCACATAAAACCCTGACACTGTATCTTGTCATTTTTACACTTGCTGTATAAATGTGTACAGTATGAATTAAACGAATGAGAGAATGTGCTCATTAGTGAGATTTAGAGGTGCTGAAAGGAAGATTTTACTTTTGGAAAGAGCCAGCCTAGCTGTTTCCCTGTTACTTGTCTTTGTGCTAAGCTAACTGTCTCCTGGCTGTAGCTTCATATTTACTGTACAGACATGAGTGGTATCCTCTCATCTTTCTCCCGGCAAGAAAGCAAATGTATTTCCCAAAATGTCAAAATGTAACTTTAATGTGACCTGATTCAATACACGCTCATCAGGGACATTTCATCTTTTGTCTTTGTGAATTTATGACATTATCTCATGCTTTTGTTTCAAAATAGCTCTAAGAACACCATGTTTTTGTTCTAGCAATGAATGCTACACTTGTCAATTGCTACTGAGATGAAGTGTAGAGTTGAATCTCACTTTAAATTGCAGCTACCATCTTTTTTTTTTTTTTTTACCCTTTTCATTGCACAACAGAATAAAGTTAAAGGAAGGACAAATACACAGTTTAAATGCACATCATTTTAAAGCCTTCAAAATCAAATGTCTGCAAAAATGATCTATTTTCAAGTTACCTCAACAGATAATTGAGGCAGAGTTCAGGTGCTGGCTTGAATGTGCTGTCACAAAGAGCAGCACAAGGCTTGAAGGAAGAAGCCTGATATAGAGTATTGATTTTTTTTTTCTCTTTTTTTTTTCCCCCTTTTTTTTTTTTTTTTTTTATCTCATGCTCCACTTGAGGCCGACAGCATCGCTGAAGATGAAATGGCCTGCTTTGAAGTGTGCTTCCCTACCGCGCAGCCACCTCACACTGCCTGACTGTCATTTTTGGGGCATTGCAAGGACGCAGATGGCAGCCACTGAAGTAACCACGTCGGCCTTTTTGTAAAGGAAAAGCTTCTCTAAAGTACTCACTGTTTGGAGAGGAAAAAAAGTTCCAGCCCAATGCGCAGATTAATGAAAACAATATTTACGGCACGCTCAATTATCTAGTCATTCTAGCACTCTGTGTGGCTAGCGGAAGATAAGGAGGCTAATCTGTGCGCTGCTTAAAAAGCTTTCAGTCTCTACGATATTTACTGTTCCATTAGCCTACATGTTAGAACATAAGTAATCTTTCCTGACAGCAGTTTTTAGTTTGAAAGGAGTCATTTATGCAGTTTAAAAGCATCCCTTTTGTCAATATTAAGATTGCATGGCACATGTCGAGTTTGCTGTGCTTTACTGGAAACAGATATTGATGTGAGGAGCTTTGAGCTGAGTGACGGCGTGTTTGGTTCTTATCTTGTTTGAGGCTCTTCTCCCAGCTGAAACTGGTCTTATCATGGCAGACGTGATTGGGCATCTTCCAACTATATGTTGTGATTACATGCCGTTTAAAAAAACAAGATTAGGCACGAGGCTTTAGTAGTTAATGGCCATCGCAGTTGATGTCATATCCTTCTTATTTGATGTAAAGAACACATTTTTAGTCTGTGGGTCTCAACTAGCAGCACACTGAATCATCAGTATTCTTGACTGATGCTTGAAAATTACTGCTTTGGACAAGCAGTCATTCAGATCACAAGATGAAGTACAAGGACAAAAATGAGCTTTTAACTCTGAAGAGTATACCATTTTATCCTGAGTGACGTCTCAATGCCTGTAATGCAAAAGGCCAAAATATTACATTTTGTATTTTGATGGAAAGTGCCATTGGCAAAACTAAAGGGAGAAAAAGTCATTACCTTGCTGTGGTACCATCTTGTCTGTCTGAGGCAGTGGGTCCCAACCTTTTTTTTCAGCCCGTCAGATGAATTTCATCAACGGTACCCTTCATGTTTTAAATGTGTTCATTTGAATTGATTTTTACGTTAACAGGATTCAGCCCCCTGCTTTATTATTGTGAGTTGAGCGCGTCGTATCATATTTTTCATACAATTGAACTGCCAATGTTTGTCGTTTTGGTCAAACTTGCACTTTCACTACTTTGAGTGGCAGAAGCTGCATGAACCATTTTATTCATTACTTTCATGTAGCTAACAATTTCAACCATTTAGCCAACTATTTCAGCTTATTAGTTACAGTACGTTTAGCTAGTTATTTTAACTGTTTATCCGTTATCTACCTATTTCAATCATTTCCATACTATTTAACTGCTACTAGTTATTTCTTTCTCATTGTTTTTAGCCAACTATTTCAATCATTTATTCATTACTTTTAGCCAACTATTTCAACTTTCCTTCTGGCAAGAGCAGAAGTACCCCCAGTTGGGAATAACCTGTCTAAGGAGTAGTACAATGTGGTTTATGCTGTCTGTGCTATTTTGATTCAGCTTTTTTGCACTTTAGTACTACTGGTTGGATTTTCTAGTGTATGAAAAACCTTTATCCTGGATGCCCATGATGTACAGTAGCTGTAAATTGATGTAGCTTTTACCTGGAGTTTCTGCTTGGCCAATTGTGGAGATTTGAGCTCCCTTTCTCTCTACCCTACCCTACATTTCATTCTGTGTTAATGAAGAAAAGGGTCACACAGATGGTCCCTCCATTATCATGCCACCCATTTGCTACTCACCATCATAACCCCCTTGCACCCGTGAAACCTAACATACTGTAGCATGGTATGTAATGGCCCAGAAGATATATAAAACATGCTTGTACACTTAGTCCAGAGCTGCTGATGTCAGCAGATGCATGTAAACACATTTGCATATATGGTCTGTCTGCCGCTGTGATTTATAGCCCACCTGCTTTTCTATTACGCCCATTTATAATTTGCACCTACCCTCCTGTTCAGATTCAGCAACATAACTGAGACACAAAGGCCTGTTTCATCTCATGGTTTTCTCTTGTTGTATATGTTGAGGGCTTGTGTCCTTGTGCTGATAGATGGGATAATAGGAGTTGGTTAGTGACAGGATGTCTGTACTTTTGAGAACAAAAGCAACATATCTGTAGAAGTTAATGCACCGGCAGTCTGCACGCAGTACCTACAAATTTCATGCAAAGGTTACTGCTATAAAATTGGTATGTTTTAAAGTTCTGATGTAAATGCTAAGATTTATAGACTAACAGGGACTGTGGCATACGGTAGTGTAGGTTAAACACAAAAGTATTAAAACTAAAGTATTTTAGAATCAAAATATTGAATATGTGACAACTTGCATGGCATCAGTTAAAATTTGATTTTTTTTCTTCTTGTCCCATCATAAAATGTCTGTTTTTTACTCCAATTCCACTTACTCCAAGACCATGTTCTTTGTCAAGTTGGACAGGTTGTCATATTGTGTCGTGGTAGATTTATTGGCTGTCAAAGTTTCTGATTCTAGTGTTTAATATGCCAATGCAGTTTTCTGAAAGGTGTTTTTTTTTTTTTTAAACTAAAGTTGTTGATTTCGATGGCCCATCTGAAAACATGAGGACACTATTACCTGCTGCCACTCAAATATGCTTAAAGTCTTTTTTTCCTCATTTATCTGTATGAAGAGTCAATTTTGTCTCAAAACATACATTTCTTAATGTAATAAAGAATAAATTTAAACAGGTCAAGTGTTGCAAGTCTTTTGCTTTTTCCATCAAACAAAAATGGAATAGTAAAAGTCATCAGTGACACATCAGTCATGCCCATGATGGTTCATTTGAGAAAACTTTAATTACTAAAACATTTGCCCATTCTTTGTCTGAAAATACAATTAGTTGGAGATATCGCACAACACTTTGGGTAAAAAAAAAATTTTGGACAGATTTGGGCACAACAACAGCCCTGCTAGACTGTTCAGGTTGCATTTTATATGAGTTAGCCTGGGACTGTGTAATTTATCTCACTCTCTACTGATTTACAGTTGTTCGTAGAGTATTTGTCTTCTGTAGAACATTGTCTTTCATCCACCAATGAAGCACTCTTGAACATTTTAAATGAAAAGGCCTTTAAGCTGATTGGGGTGGAGTGGATGAATAGTGGTCCTTTATGTGACTTGTATATGATCCTTTTAATGGCACAGTGTCACGGATAATTTACAGGTAAATTCACAAGTACCTTCTCTCTATGTGGGATTCTTCCATTAAGCACGTCCTGAAATATCCTTTTTAACAAGCCGTTACAAAGGGCTAGACATGTTGCACCTGTCTATTTAAGAGGATAAGTGGTGATCAGTGGTCCTTGTTGATTGCACACAAATCCAAATGAGTCAATTGCAAAGTTGAAAACAGTGAAATGGAATTGAAGCAGCATTTTTGACCGGCTTGAAATTAATTAAATGTTGAAGGTCAAAGGAAATAAGACCTTTTTTTAAAAACACTTCATGCAGAAATGTCCCTCCCTCCTTGCTACAACTGACAGAAATGCCATGTGGCTTACATAGTGTAATTTACAATGCTGAATGTGTCTTTTTTGCATCATATTTCCATTTGTCAGACATCAAAGGCTTTGGCTCAATATAGGACCTTGTTCTGCTGTCTTCCTATTTCTCGCTGTCCACGGTCAAACATGTTCAGTGATTGGATTTAAGTTCTTACATCACAAATGGTTGAGGCTTTGCTTCCTCCAGCCCTGTCAGATCAGCACTGACTTCCATCAACAAGGCATCATCTATCTTCCCTAACGACTCTTAACAGGGCTCCATGTTATTCTCCCTATGAGGCCTTGGCACCTTCATTCCATAATGAGGCAGCGAAGAAAAGGGGTGCAGATTAGAATAACAGCCTTAACTAATCCATAACAGGCCGATGAGGCGCCACGTTTGGGGAAACCGTGTCATTTCTCATTTTGCAGTGCCATGGCAGAATCTCTCCTCTCTCTCAACCCCCCACGCAAAACAAGCCCCAAGAATAGCGGCTGTGGCAAGCCGCCGGCACAAGGACGGCAATCAACAAAACATAGCTTCTTCCCCTGTCTCTCTCTCCTGTTTCTCAGCTCCCGCCAATAGTCTGAGGAGAACAGAAAGGAAATCCATGCCTCTGACTGTTGACTTTGGAAATCAAAGATGAGTTTCAGCTCGGAGGAAACTACTGAGGACTCCAGCCCTCGTCTCAGGGACAGAGCCTGTTCTGCTAGTGATTGCTATTGATAAGCCTTCTTTTTTAGTGATGGGCAAACAAGGCTTTTTTTTGAAGCAGCAAGGCTTTTCAGCCAATAGTTTTTGAAAATGGGTTCATTTCTCCAGGCTGCGAGTGTTCACTAGGGGCCCCTGCTGGACAAAATGATTTACAGCAGACAAGTGTATTATAAATCAAGTTAACCAATTAAGTTGAGAGATTAAACTACTGGTGTAACAAAAAAGTATTTTAAAAAGTATCTTTAACTGTTAATGGCTAACATCAACAGATTTTTTTCTCTAAAAAGAACTTTGTGGTGGTATAGAAATATCATTTGTGACTTCCTGCTTAACTTCCCCATGGCGAAGTGGTCACACTGCTCAAAAAAAGAGTTTACAGATTATGAGTTTTCAAACCCTGACAGTCCTGTAGTTTATAAAATATTTAAAGGCTCTGAAAACCAATTTCTCAGCTTCTTACTGTGAGCAATGGGGTCCTACTTGAACAGACAATTATGTGCCATAGTACTCCTCTCCCTTGTCTGAAGTAGAAAAAGGTGATGTTGCATACCTTCTCGCACCAATCATAGTTGATCGTTAGAGGAACGTTGTTATCATGGTTACAATAAAAAAAAAGACAATGCTGACTTGCTTTTGTAAAAGGGAAACAAACAGTGATCTCCTGTGTTAAAGTCTGATGTTTTGTTGAACAATCAATCTACCCCAACCTCCTCCCAACTTTTTCGCTCTATATTAACATCACCTTATTTCTTCCTTTGCTTCTCCATCATAATTATGGCCACTAGAGGGCTTTGTCACTTTAACGTAATGTCATTTTGAGCAATAACTTATTCTGGCATTTTTCTGGGGAGGACAGTTTCTGAACAGGACAGGACCCAAAATAGATCCTTGAGGAACTCCTTTGTGCTAACATTTTACATTGAGATCAGTTAAACAGATAATCATGACACCATCTGCAACTGAATTAAAGCAAGTAGATGAAAGACTTTTTAGTAGAATACTTTTGAACGGTGTCAGTGAAGACAACAGGGAAGCAGGTGGACGCAAAGCTTTCTTTACTACACTACAAGCATAAAGCAGCTGCTGTGGTTGTTGTACAAATGGAATTCTGCAAATTATTCTATCAACTTTTGAGGTACCATTTTTATCCTCACTTACATAACATGGTACTGACATCAGTGTAACAATACCAGACATATTGTTAGCTAGAATAAAAAACAGACTGTACTGTCATGCTTTTCTCCTTTATTATGATGTTGTCACACCTGTGACTGTAATAGACTTGTAATATCCCCAAGAAATGGCAACAGGCTCAGGAAAGGAGAATCCCACTCCTGTTGTGCAGCAGCTGTAGCTACTGTAGATTTCACATGAGTGTCAGGTTCTCTCATCACAGCAACACAGTCTGAGAAGCTGCTGCAGTTCTGGCCACTTTCTACCACTTCCACAGTACTGCAGGCAATGATATGAATGACAGTGGGGGCGATGTGGAGCACCTTCTTCTACTTACTTATGTCAGGTTTAGTACTGTAATTTCATTTCTCTTCCCTAAGACTTTGTGGTGCACGATCGTAACAGTAGTAGTGTTTTTCTAGCATCAGTGGTTGAACAATATTAAAATTGCAATTTTATCAGCTAAGGTTGTAATGTCATGTAAATACTTCCCTTCGATGACAGTTTTATTCTTTTGCTCGCACGTCGTCTAATGTGCTTCTGTAAAATGTCATTTTGGGTGTGAAACAAAGAGACTGTATGAGGACAGAAGCTTGGTGGACATACTTGACAGATTGCAACACCCCAATGTGTCTGTTGATATATGCATGAGGCCTTGATGAAAGCTCAGCATTAGTGTCTCTTTGTCAGTCAGTTTGTGTGTGCTGCACATCTGGATGCATTTTGCATGGCTGTGATACGTCCATACATTTATGTGATGTGTGTTCTGCACAGCCGTGTTTACATGTGTGCTGGGCGGAGGGTGAAGTTGCTGCTGGCTGCTTCGCCAGCGTCTGTTCTTGCTGTAATAAGGTCTGATTTAAGGTTGACCAGAGCACACCAGGAATAGTGCCTCGTCCCTCATTTCCTCTGCTGCCAGTGGAGATGAGATCTCTTCACAATATTTACAGGGAATAATGATGTTTGATTTGACTCTCTTCTGGGTGTGTCTCTGCGAGGGCTATTTTCACCCACTGCTGCCACTGAGAGAGAAAACAGACAGAAGCTATGTCCACACAAAAAAAAAAAAAAAAAAAAAAAAAACTCAGATCATTGTTTATGGATGATGCTAGGTCGGTGTATTTCCGAGTCTGGCCTTCAGAATGAAGAGCTGCTGTGTTGCGCTGTTGGTAGCGTGACTCACACTCAGTTTCTTAGCTTATTGCATTTCACTGAGATGCTCCTGACCAACTGAGGTCAGATTTAGTGCGACGATGCTGCATTTGAAATGCTCAACATGAGAAAGAAGTGTTGTTCCAACAGTAATAAAAGCATAATCATCCCTGTGAATATTTAAAAATAGATATTTTTTGATTGATTCAGTGAGTTTTTGCTTTATTGTGAACGTTATTTTGACTGAAGTGAAAAGTAGATTTAGATGTTTATTTACTAAAACATCACTACTGATTATATTTTAACATGAACCAAAAGAAAACACTACATCAAAATGTCCATTCTGATTGGATTTTATTATGTGTAGCTAAAGTATGGCTTGGGAATCCTCTGGGATTGTGGGTTGTATTTACCCACCTTGAGTTTCCTCAGCAGCTCAGCTCGACTGCTACTGACATCCCGGCTACAGAAACGCACTGTAGTATTTACCTCATTACAGTCTGCACTCTCTCTGAGGAGCAGAGTCATTTGCATGGCTGCTTGTCAAACCATGTTAATATTGACAAAGATTTGCACCCATTTTAATCATGCCACGTAAAAGGTATACAAAGTTGTTTACGACTGCTCCACCGCTGAGCAATAGGCACATTCTGTACTGCAGTGCACATTAAAAAAGATTGCACTTTGTTCCGAGCAGCAATTGCAAATCACAAACGTCAGAGAGGTAGAGGAAAAATAGATGACTGCAATGGCAGTTTGAGTCTAACGAAAATGCATTTACATATTAAACCACACAGCAGCATGTGGAGCGAGGCTCTGTTTGAATTGCATGCTCCAGCCTGCCTTCCCTCAGTATAAGGAGTAGCAGGGGCCTCGCTGCTGTGACTGCAGTACCGTAAATTTGAAGTTGTTTACGGATGCTGCCATCTTGGTGCGCTCCGGGAGGGAAACTTGGAGCGGGGCCATTTACCGGCAGCTTGATGAGAGTGCAGTGAGGCGAGTTAATTAATACAACATCCCTGGGCCCACAGGCTAGGCTGCAAAGCTAACCCAGGAGGGAGTAAGAGATAGAGAGAGGAAGACAGAGAAAGGGACAGAAGAAAGGACAAATCATGAGAGGAATCATAGTTATATACAGAGAGGATAAAAACTGGAGAGTTATGCTACAGTACCTGCTAGGAATGGGAGACACAAGGAAACTACACACAATGAAATCACACAGCGAAGACGTACTTATCTGGCTGAATTAGCCTCATGTACAGTTTGATAAAACCCTAATGCTGGGATCAGACTACACTATATTTTTGAGAATGTATATTTTTCAGATTAGGTCATCATAGAGGCGAAAATTCTTCCTGTGACATTCCTGTGACTCGGGGGCCGAACGTGTGTGACCTGACACCACCAACATGAAATGTTAATTCATGTGATCATGGTTTGATGAATGAAAGTGAACCTGTCACTCAGCGTTAAAGGTGGGCTCTGTTTTTTTTTCTTCCTAGTCAGTTGAAAGATGGTGATGGATGATTCATTTGGTATAATGGTTCAACAAAATGAAATAAAACAAACAAATACATCAAGTTTACTCTATGATACTTTGGGCCAAGTTGCCAAAAATAAGGGACAAGAAATCAGACATAGTCTTTTGGGTAGAACGCCATCAGGCTGCATCGGTTGTCCTCCCCTACGACGCAATACACAGGATAAAATAAGCATTAGAGGTGTTCGGTACGTGTATTTGTTCCGAACCATTCAGTACAAGATGTTCAGTTCGATATGTGACTTTCCATGGTTAGGTATGCTCCGTGACCCAAACAATTACTGTCAAAATAGTTTAATAATCCATGTACTATGACGTGCGGAACAATTATTCTACAGTGCGAGTTTCACCCGGAACGTTTTGGCAGCGCACCACTTAGCTGTAGCATGCTCATGGATGTATGCTAAGAGCTGGATACGCCGCTGCTGCCGCCACTCAGCCTTGCAGCCAATTTTTCCCAGTGGTCACTGTATTGCAGCAAAAATTCCACCTGCAGCCCAAAAAGCATTTTCCCCATAGTCCACCATTGTAAAAGAGACGTCTGTAAAACTGTTGACAAGACACCTCAAATTGCATTGCATTGGTCAATTACGACTCTTTCTATTATGAATTATTGATCCATGGAGGTTTTATATTTGTAAAACTTTCCTTGAGCCGAGAAAAGCAATTTAAAAATCTGTGAAATCACCACAATGTAAACTCTGTGGGCTGGGTGTGAACTTGCGGGTGGGGCCAGTGGGAGAAACACTACTGCGTATATTCAGTGGGCCGCATATCCCCGGAAGTAAACCTGGAAACTAGAAACTTTTTTGGTGTAAAGCGCCAGGCAAGCAAATCTCATTGGACTGAATAGGTGCCATTTTTGGTCTGGTATCCAGCTCTTATAATCCATGAGCCAAGGCAGCCTGGTTACCCTGGTTACCCTGTAGTGTCGCTGCCGTCAGAATGACAAACGAGAGACCCATAACACTGACAGAGTGCAACACTGTTATTAAAATATGCTCCGTTATCTCCGTAGTGAAACGATACCCCGTCTCCCCGTCCCCCTCCCCTCTCTGTGACGGTCGGGTTTTCACTCCGCCTTTGAGTGAAGCCGTTCAGAACAAACACATTAACTTTCTGACGTGGTCAGACAGCACATTGTAAGAACCAATTCTGAGAGAGAAAAATGTAGGTAAAAAGTATGAAAGTAAAAGTAGTGGTTTGGTCCCTCTGACTGATTTATTATTATATATGACATCATTAGATTATTAATACTGAAGCATCAGTGTGTAAGCAGCATGTTACTGTTGTAGCTGCTGGAGGTGGAGCTAGTTTGAACTACTTTATAGACCGAGGGATGTGCAGAGGATGTTAGAGGGACAGGGGCCCAAATTCATGAAAGGCGATTTTTGCAAATAATAAATATATGACTGGAATGACTACTTTTGCGACATTGTTAAAGGGATATTAAGGCTTGGAAGACATTGTGCATTTAAGCCACAATTCTAAAAAGCGACACATAAGATTTAGATAAGGTGTATTAGACACTGGTTTAATTTTTAAGATAAAGATTTTAACAGTTAACATTCCTTCATCTGTTCCCTCCCTCCCTCCGAAAATACTGAAAAAATACGGAAAAAAGTGCTTGAACTTAACTATTTGCCTATATAATGACATTTAGCAAACAGTTAACATTCAACATTCATGTAAATGTAGCTGCATTCACTGTCCTTATACACATATTCACCTGTTGAGCAAACATAACACATGAAATACAAAGAAAGGAAATGTATGCTTACTGTAGTAATCTTATTAGGCGTTACTTTGTCTGACATTAATAACACAAACACAGTGACAACATCCCTGCAGACTATAGTTAATGCAGATCAATTTGACGCTAGAAACTCAGATTAATTTAGCTAACATTGAACGCACCTCGTTGGCTGCTTGTTACAGAAGGGAGGAAAACCTATTTCTTAATTGTATCATACATTGTTATCTTGAGTTCTGTCAACTACAGTCACTTTACCTCGCAGTAATTGCAAACACTATTAACATTAATATATACTAATATAAATTCTCTGTCGGCTACACTCAGAAACAAGATATCGGTACTGAGTATATTGTTGTGTCTTGCTGAATGTAGCAGGAAGAACAGGAATTTGATTTATTTATGAAAAAAAAAACAGAAAAAGGGTGTTTTCTCTCTAGGAGGCCAAACGGCACTGCAGCGCAACTAAATTGCCTCAGTAATAGTTACGGTCAATGAGCCATTGTTGGATGTTTACAGTGTTTCAGAACAAAAGACCAATATGCTATGTTATCTTCTACCTTTCTTTTTTTTCTGCTGTACCGAAAACATACCGAATCATGAATTTGTCTGTACCGTTACACCCCTAATAATCAACATTGATCAGAAACATGGATTCAGTTGAGGTATGTCTCACTATGTTTTCTGTGAAGTCACACTTCAGCAGCTTCAACACTGACTGACTGATACAGGACATCCCTGGCATTTACTCAGCTAGACAGTGTAGAAAATTTTAGATTTTGATGTTTTACACTCTATTAAAAATGCATCTGCTACAATTCTACTCGAACTTGCTCCTACTGGAATAACTGGATACCACCGCTGAATGTAGAGTGAAAAGGAAACTGACAGTAAAAGTGCGCACCTGTGAGAGAGGCCTTTCGAAAAAAAACCCAAAGAAGCCCGAGTAGCGCCGCCCATCCCACTCCAACATAAACTTGAAACAAATGGATCCATTGGCCTCAATGACCTCTTAAACAAAGTAGAAAAGGAGCCACTTTGGTTTCCCTTCCACTGCAACCGATTTTGGTAAACTGTGAGCTAAGATGTTTTCACCCGTGGCATGCAGTTGTTGCTTCCCCTTAACTTTGCCTCAGTGAGAAAACTCTTGTCTGTTGCACTCCATCAAACGAGAGAAAAACTTGCCTGGAGATAGAGGAGTCCGTAGGGAGGTCCTCGCCTCCTCCTCTCACTCTTTCTCTCTCCTTCTGTATCCATTTATTTTAGCTGCCAAAAAACATCTTTGGGACCAGGGTTGTCAAACAACACTTTTTTTTTTTTTGTTCCCCAGCTGAGGTGCAGTCTATGGGAGGATAAAAAGCAAATAACAATCCGCAAACTCAGCTTTCTAAGAGTACTATTTATTATAATACATGACAATGTATGTAGACTATGGAATGAATACACATCTTGAAGAATAGCTCAGACTGGCCAGTGCTCTCCTACGCCGAACAATGACACCATTTTTTAATAATAAGCTCCCCCATTCATTGACTAAGTTTATCACATTTGCAAATCAGCCAAATGACGGCAGCAAAATAGTGTAAATAGTATGCCTGCCAGTCTACACAAAAGAGATGGGGCTATAAATACCCTGAATAAATCCTCCTAATCAGAGCGCAGGAGAAGCATGAGTTGTGTTGATATAGGAAACTAGTGGCTGAATCCTATTTTAAATGCTTTCGCCAGCTTTTCCTTTTGGTTAGTGTTTAGAATTCACTCGATAATTACCATATTAAAATGCATGTAGGAGTCTGTGCAGTTGTGGTAGGAAAAGATAAGGTTGCAAGAGTAGGGAGGGGGGGGGGGGGGGGAAGTCCACCGGAAGCCTATCAGTCAGTTGTGAATTGCTTTATAATTACCGAGATGCACAGACATAATTTCCTTCTAAAAATAATGCAAAGTTTCATTTCCCTCCCCTCCCTTAATACGGTTGTGTGGGGGGAAACTCTCTCCCACTTTTTCTCTCCCGAATGCATTAACTTAACCTCTTCCTGTATTAGTCGGTGTGGTGCCGTGTTAAGCACAGTGTAGCCTAGTTTCTGCACAGCGTGAATGTCGCTGCCTCCCTGTTTTGGGAACGGAGAAGAATCCAAATTCTGACACATTGGGGTTGTATTCATGAATATGACATACTGTCTGGCTAAAGTTCTTTTTTAACTTGTTGGAATTTTATTTGCATAGATATTTCATAAGTTTTAATCATTTGTGTATGCCAACACAAAATTAAATGAATTTATTCTGTGTACAGACAAAGTTTCCCCTTTTTTCCCCTTTTTTTGTGGCCTGAATTAGACTAAACCTGCTGACAGTTTAATAGGTTTCATGATGGAGGTTTGGTTATTAAAGTTTGGGTGATTTTTGGATTTTCAGGCCAAAGGATGGGTGGGTGTTTTCTAAAATTCTCAGGGAATGGTGTGTCTGCCCTATTTATAGTAACTGCTATTGAAAATTGGAGCAGAAGACACAACACAGAGGGGTTATTAATGTTTTTGGTAACCTTTTGTTGGCTTTTTTTTTTTTTTTTTGGTATTATTTTGCAACATAAAAACAGCATTGCTTCATAATTCAGAAATGACAAAGAAGGGCAACTTTTGGGTCGGTTCCCACATTGTACATGTTTTAAAGGTGCACTCTGCCAATTTTACACATGAAGGTCAGTTTGTCATGGAGAGTACTTGTCAAACAGTGAAGAAAGTTATATGATTTCTATAATATATAGACACGATAATGTAGAAAGTAACCCTGATGATGTCATCAGGGCCATCTTGGCTTGGGCCTGGGGACTACAAATTTTGGGGAGAAAAGCTAAGTTACAGACTTCTTGTTTGACGAATGGTGGAGTAGGTCGCCTAATGGGAGAGCTATGTTGAAATCATGTCTAAATTCAAAATATATACGTGCTTCATTACAACAGTTCACCTGTGCAAAGGCTAATAAATATGGAAAAGTCTTCTGAAAATACTCAAGATGACGGAACGCAAGCTAGCCAAAATGAACAGCATGCTACTAGCAACGCACCACTAACCCTGGCGGACATGGAAAAACTTCTCAAGTCAATGGAGGACTGCATTATAGCTTTCATGGAGGTATTCCTGAAAGAAACGTTTGGTACAGAGGCCTTTCCTACTCCTCCAGCTGTCAACAGGGCCCATAGAGTTGCCACACCCAGATCCACCACTACCAGACCAAGGAGGGTATCCTGAAGCTAGCAAGGGAGGGTCTCTCTCTTTCCACAGATCCGAAAAATACATCTACCCCAACTACAGCATTGAGGTCTCCAAGAAAAGAGCAGCATACTCCACAGTCAAGTCTCAGTTGAGAGACGCCGGATTCGGGTATACGATGTTCTTTCCTGCCAATCTCCAAGTCACCGACAAGGACAGAAAGAAATTGTTTTTTTTTCTCCCAGAGAAGTTCCCTCCTTTCATCAAAACAACCGGCCTGGCACATCTCTCATGCCGTCTGCTTCATAAAATACTGATTGAATGGAAACTACTCGGGTGCTGATGCAGCCGCATTGAATACAAAGAACCGTTATGCTCCTTGTTCTTTTTTTATGATTAGGACACTATACTCTTTATATATAGCCTAGTTTGACATACATTTCATGTGTAAAACTATACTCAGGATACAGTTTTATCACGGACCTTCATAAAACTTTTATTGTTAATTCACAAGGTACTGTTCCCTTTTATATGATAGATGCGCTCCCTATCACATATTACACGCAGACACACGCGCACCAGGGATGGATCTACCGGCATGTCATGGCAGCTGCCATCACTAAGCTGCCACCCCTAAAAAGTGCCTTTTCATCCCAGCTGCCACCCCAGTTTTGGACAATCTAATTCAAAAATATATATATAAAAAATTATGGCTGGTCAGCAATTTACAATTACAACTTATGTCCGACTGCAAGTGAATACAGCAAGAGATGAAGCCAGCTGCCGCTAGCTGTCACTGCAGCGGGCAGCAGCTCCATTTTCTCCCAGTCCCAGCAGCACACAGTGACAGCCACATTTTAGGCTAAGTGATGGACTTATGTTCAATGAAATGATGTTTAATGAAAAAAGACGTATTTGGAAAAGATTTGGAAATAAAACAATATTGATTTCTAATGCCACTTTTATATATTTCTATTCAATACTTTACTTGTGCCACAATGTTTTTGTGTAATGTTTTTGAGTTAAAATATCTTCATTTGGGGGCTTTTCCAAGCAAATATTGATATATGTGATTGTTTGCAATTAAATCAGCATGTATATTTCTGCAACCCCTTAAAGTCTCCATGCCACCCTCTTGCCACCCCGTGAATATTTCTCTAGATCCACCCCTGACGCACACACATGGGCATGCCCAAACACACACACATATGGACACGCAGACACGAACACAAGCACATGCACAAAACACACTGACAGACGAAAATAAGGAAATGTTTGCTGTACCCTATGCACACATAACACTTTTATTGCTGCTGCTGTTTTTGCTAATACCAGCCCCACAGTGTCTTTGCACAGAGTTTAATGCTAAAATCTATACTTCAAGTGCAAGTTAGGTGTTCTCTGGTAGTTAAGAGTACTGATCAAGTCCCTCGTCCCCTCCCCGGTTATTCACCTGTATTGTCATTTTGGTCAATGTCTACACCCTTGTTCTTTAACAAGCTAGGCCCAGTGATAACAATTACAATTTCATAATAGGGGGTGACTTTAACTGTGTACTCAACACCGTATCAGACAGATCATCAAACAGGGTCCAATCTCTCACCAAATCTGCCAAAGTTGTCAATGATTTCATTGCTCAGAATGGTGTTTCAGATATTTGGAGATTTAAATTTAATAACAAAAAAGTATTCTCCTTCTTCTCCAATGTCCATCATACATACACATATATCACAGTATCACAATATCAAATTATGGTGACATTTCATTTCATGTAGCGTTAACCAACTGCCGCAGACCCTCTCCCAATTGGAGACTTAACCCCCTCCTCCTAGCTTACGAACAATTGGTAACCCATGTTTCTTCTCAAATTCATTTCTTTATTGGAACCAATACCTCCCCAGAAATTTCCTACTCAACCCTTTGGAGATCCTTAAGGCCTATCTTCATGAGCAAATAATTGAATACTCCTCCAGAGCACAAAAAGCAAGAGACTCCAAATTTAATGACATCTCATGATCCATTGCAGAGATTGATAGCCACTACTCATCCACCCCATCCCCAACACTTTTTAAAGAAAGACTGCGGCTACATACACAATACAACCTACTTTCCACAGACAAAGCCACTTACTTACTCACAAAAGCTCGATTCAATGTTTATGATTCAACTGATAAGGCCAGCAAGCTTGTCAAGCCCAGTCCTCTCTGTAATAGTAACTGTAATAGTAAATAAGCAGTTGTGTGTGTCTGACTGTGGATGGTGGAGCTGTTGAATGAATTTGTGGAGTTTTTTGGTTGCAGCGGTAGCTGTTAGCAGTTAGCTCAGCTTGTTAGCCGCTGAACCGCAGCAGCAGGCAGAGCGAGCAGCCGGCGGACTTCACATTGTTGATCCCCGCAGGACTCCACTCAGATCCAGACTGTGGAGAGAAGGTTTATGGTTTGTTTGCTGTTTGACAGGCTTGGTTATCTCTGATGGAGCTGAAAGTCCAGTTTTCATGCAGTTTGTGGTCCTGGTGTTAATCACCGTCACTGTGAGAGGACATGAGTTTAAACCTCCAAACTAACAGATGTTACAGATATAGAAAGAATTCAGGCTGAAATAAAGTTATTTCTCTGCTTCTAAACAGTGAGATCCCTAAAATAATTCGGGTTTGAGGATTCTTTCATCTCTTGGATAAAACGCAGTAATTACTAATGGACAGTAATCTGAGTATGTCTCTCTTGGCAGAGGCACATGCCAGGGCTGCAATCTATCCCCTCGACTCTTCACCATCGCCATTGAAAGTTTAGCCATTGCTCTTAGACAATCCAAGGACTTTCTGGGTATAGAGTGAGGTGGCCTTATGCTGAAATTATCCCTATATGCAGACAACATTCTCTTATATGTTATAGAACCATTAAAATCCGTTCCCTCCATTCTCAGTATCCTTGTTCAGGTCAGGAAACACTCAGGCTATAAAATCATTTTCAAAAATAGTTAAATGTTTCATCTTAATCAGACAGCCACTCTAGTTCCTGCATCACGTTTTCCATTTAGAATTGTCAGCAAGGACTTTAAATATCTTGGGGTCAAGATCACACCAGCTTTTTCATCCCTCTTCACTAAGAATTTTGGCATTTTATTTGAAACATAAAAAAGACAATTCAATGAATGAACCTTCCACTATCCTTAGCTGGCTGAATTAATCTAATTAAAATGATTGTGTTACCAAAATTTCCTTCATATTACCTTCATCACCTTCATATTTTTTCATTATCCCCATATTGCAAAGGTCTAATTTCTACCCTCTACAACAATATATGCAATATCATCCTTCAGTCACTGCAAGATGTTATGAGACTTTGGGAGAATGACCCTGGAGAGGAAACGACAGATGATCAATGGGAGGCAGTGCTTGACTTAGCTTTGACTTTGACACAGCTTGATGCAACTCAAAATTGTTTTGAGAGCACATTTGACCAAGGCCAGACTGGTGAAAATTTTCCCTAATGTAGACCCTTCATGCCCTCGCTTTAAAGGTCAACCAGCTAATTATATACAGATGCTCTGGTCCTGCCACAAATTTAGCACATTTTGGGCCAACATCTTTAGCGCCTATACTAAGATGTTTCACAAAGACATCACTCCCAATCTCATATATGCTTTATTTGGATTTATCCCTGAAACCCCTCCCCTTAAAGTGAAAGCTTATGTAGTCATAGCATTTACCTCCTTGATTGCCAGACGTCTCATTCCTCTCTCCTGGGAGGAACAAGCACCTCCTAACTTCACAAGAAAGATTAGAGACACTATGCATTTTCTGAAACTTGAAAAAAATCAGATATACCCTTAAAGGCTCTTTGCAAAACTTTAGGAAGATTTGGACCCCCTTTTAAGTGTACTATTAGAGCTAACAAGTACCATTAAATGAGGATGACTAGAATACCATGAATACCAGTGTTAGAATGAGGCAGCAGAACCACCACCAGGCAGCAAAGCTGCTGGAACCCTATTGTATCTGTTAGGATTATTTTTGTTCTGTAAATTTCTTGACATTTCACATTCCAAACTTCAAAAAGAAGTCTGTCACTCTATAGTTTTCAAAATATGCAAAACCAATTAACATCTATATCTCCACAAGTCTTTATTCAAATGCTACCAAAATCGACACAGACATTCTTTGGATACAAGATATCACATGTTTCAAATGGTGTTCAGATATGTTAAACGATGAGTCTGTAGGGACATTCAGTGTCTTACTGTAATTAATACTGTATGCATTTTCTATTTGGCCAAATGTTTAATCAACCTTCAATGAAGTATTTGACAATTCACCCTAAACCAGCAGAATGATGTGATTTTTTTTCAGAATTTTATCAACAACATTTTGACTGTTGTTGTTTAAACAGACAAAAATACTCCGCTTTTGCACATGTGATGTCATTGCCTCAACTTGTGAGAAGGTGTGCGAAAACCAGGTCTCCCCAGTGGTGGGCGGGTTGCAAATTCCGCCCACTACTCAGGCACATATAATGATGCTCATTGACCTCAGGGTGATGCTGTAATAATCAAGTTTACATTTTCGCAATTATCTCAAACGGCTTGGCCTAGAGTCAATTAAATAAGCAACAAGCATCCAAATGCTCGCAAACTGCTTGGACCCCGATTATTGCCGCTTGCAGCTATATTTTTTATTTATTTTATTTCTATTTATCTATTTTCTTTCTTGCCTTTTTTTTTTCTTTTTTTTCCCCTTGTAGTTATACTTCTTCACTTATCCTTGAACATTGCACTATATTGTATGCACTCCTGTAATCCTTGGTTGGACAAACACTTCAATGGACAATAATTTTCGTGAAGATTTTGACTTAAGGGGACAAGTGGGGATGAATGGGAGGGTTGGGGTAGGTTGGGTGGTGGGGGTGGATGGATGGATGGGGTATCTTTCACAATTGTAATAATTTGAATAATGCAGCTGACCTATGTGTGTATACACTTTTATTTCCAATATATGCTGCAAACAAATGTATGGTGGGTTTAATGGAAAATCTATAAAAATTGTTAAAAAAAAGAAAGGCTGAGTTACAAACTGGGGGTGTGGAGTTTGAAGGACATGGATGTTTACCAGGTATCAAATTGCATTACATTATTGTGTTATTGGAGTTTGGATATCTCAGCCTCTGCTTCTTAGACCATTCTTGACCATTCCTTTTTTTAACCTGTGTTTTTTGAGTCCCCCAACTATGTGATGCTCTATTATTAAAGTGCTGGGGTATCCCTTTAAGGTTTACAGGAATTGTGTAGTTTACCAAAAATGGTGAGGGCTCATGTTTAGGAATAAAGGTTGAACAAAACTTATTGAAAGTATAATATGATTCAAGGATAATGTCAGTGACCAGGAAAAAGAACTGTTCTGTTAAAGGCTTGTAGCCCGTAAAAATAGTATCCTAGGAAAGGAAAGGATAGAAAAGGAAAGGTTGCAGGAGCGGGTGTGCGACGACCGGCAGGTTCTCCTCTGATGAAATATTGATGGTGCTGACTTTGATTCTGCAATAGGTACTTTTGATCCAGATCTGTCGCAGCAGAAGAGACACCCTCCCCCCATATTCTTCCTCAGGTGTATTACTGGTCTTTCGCTTTTCGAAAAATACCATCCACCCTCCACTATCTTTGATCAAATGTGTACACTTTGAAGAAGAACTTATAGAGATCAATGATCTGTGTATACAGGCAGGCGGATACTGTAGGTCAATAACTCAATATGTTGCAGTGGATGTTGGACAAGTGCCAATGACGGGGCTTTGCAGTTAGTCAGTTGTTGAATTTTATTTATCATGACTGCTGCTCGTGTAATTGATGACTGAATTAACAGAGTCTGGAAAAGTAACCGCTGACTTCTTTGCTTTTTCAGCTGAACAGCGACGGTGTCTCTTCTCCCTCTCAGCACTCATCTGAAATTTAAATCCAATACTTTCAAAGTAGAGGGGTAAAAACAAACTCTCTTTTATTTAAAGAGACAGATTTCATTCACAAAAAACCGAGGGCACTGTTCATTCTATAAATCCTGAGGCTACACTGTCAGTGTGTTCACATCTCCTGTTCAGCTTTTTGCAGATTTTCAGATCACCCCAATGCATCTTTACATGACTGCTGGTTGCTCTTCCGCCTTTTTTATTCTCTTAAGAGTCAAGTACTCTTGTCTTTTATCTGCCTACAAATCCAGTGTGTATGTGAGGTGGAGAGTATGATGTGTCCAGTGCAGCGCTGTGTTCCTTTGTAATGGAGCAAAGAGCCATCTGTCTGTCTGGCCGGCCATCCTACCGCATCCTCAGATCCTATCAGTGTGTCTCACCTGCTAATGAAAAGCTAGCAGGTACTCTGCTGCAGTCCTTAAAATGGATGACTTCCCTGCACAGTGGAGGCTGCCATGCACACTTGGTTTCCCCATCGCTCTTCGTCTTCCTTTCCACATCTCCTTCCTTTGCCTCCCTGCATCCTGCAAACACACAATTCTGGCCATTTTTTAGGCATTACACAGGTGTGTGAGATGACCACGTGAGCAAATATTAGCTGCTGTGAAACCTAGCAAGGTTATGATCTCCAGTCTTTTTTTTTTTTCCTGCCTTCCTAAATGAAATTCTGGTGTTTGTTTTCAAAACTAAATTGGCTCCTCATTGTTTACCCTATTGCTCAGAGAAATAGGGTACTTACTTTTTCTTCCTACTCCCTGGTAACCTGTATTATGTAATGCAAAAATAATGTCTCAGCCTGGCCACGCTATATGTTTGAAATGCAAAGCAGCGACGCAAAAGACGGTGCTTCATTAATAATTGCCATAATTGTATAAGTATGTGGAAACTGCTACACAAAATGGAGCAATGACTATTATCAGGTTGATAACCAATAATTACTTACAAACTCTGTGCTCATTAAGCAGCTCCTGTGGAGAAACTGAGCTCAATATAGCCCTCCAGAATCCCCTCCCCTCGCCCACCAGGCGCTCTCCGTCTCCCTCTCGTTATATCCCAGTTTCTCTCTTCTCTTTCTTTCTTCATCCCAATCTGCTTTTCATTCCATTTGTTATCCATGTTGTTCTATTTCAATCACTTTCTATCTCTTCAGTCAGGCCTCTTTGTCCCCTTCTCTTTCTCTGCCTTCCATCCTCTGTCTGTGAGTTGTGAACACCCTAATCTTTCTTCCCTCCACACATTTTCCTGCTAAATCCCAACATCCTGTTTATTTATGTACAGGGCATGCTGCTCTCTAGCTCTCCCTCCTCTCTCTGGTCTTTCTCTCCCTGAAAGATTAACCATCCCCTCTGCATCTCTTCTCATCTATCATCCTAATGGGGGCTACAAGAGGGAAAAAACAACAATTTTCAGAGGGAGAAACCGCCACAGAAGGGCACAGAAAGTGTTTGGATTGCCACTGTCGATCAAGTTCCAGTCTGTCACCGGTTTTATTTACACGGCGCTGGTGGCACAGGACCAGACCTCATCTTAACAGCTGAAATTGTCATCTGCAGTGGTACACGAACATTCTGCACAACAACATGCAAACACCTAAATAACATTTATGCTCACATTAAAGTGGCAAGCACCACAGTGGATGATGGCTGTTTTCCCATCCTCATATTACTGCTTACGAAACAGAACTTTGGCACTGAAAACAGTCATCATTAATCTGCGTTAAAGTCCTGCAATGTGCACTGATATATACTTCAAACTATGCAAAGATGGAGTGGTAGATATTAGGACAAGCAGATGGTATATATGTATAGATATGTTCAAAGTGAGATGATGAATTGATTGAGAAACATCTGTATCACCTCCCAATGGTTCATGACAGGGGAGTTTAAATTGCATCAAAAACACCATACATGAATATCTAAGATGTCTGAAATCTAATGTTTAAAAGTTGAACTGAATATCTGCTATTGCCTGGTCTTTGGTGCAATGACAATATCACCATCTGCTATGAAGAGGGCTCATTATTTCAGTTAAAAGTTGATACATAATGGCATCTTTTCTATGATTATTATATTTAAAATAAAAAAAATGCAAGGTGAACTCTATAAAACAAGTTTTAAAATGCCAATTTCTGGGTGTGTGACATACAGATAAAACAGTTCAATACCAACTTTCTATTACAAACCAAAAATTAGAAGACTTAATGATAAAAAATAAAGGCATCATCTAGCCTATAGCAGATGACTACCTCAGTTCTTGAGTTTCGATGCTTAATTGTATGTATGCCTCCATCAAATTTAGGTTTGGTGAGGAGGTTCTATGAACAAAGTAAATCCCCATTGCAAACCCTGCTACAAAGGCTACATGATTGGGTTTTATGCAAACTAGCATCAACTCCCTACACTGTTGATTTTTCTGTCCCTGTTGGTTAATTAGGGCCCGATCATGAAAAGTGACGCTGAAAGTGTGAGGAACCTATTGTTTTTGTAGAAATTATTATTATAATAATTAGGGCCCAAGCACGAAAGCGCCAGGGGCCCAACAGTCCCTGGCACTGAAAGTGCAAGGAGCCTATTGTTTTTGTAAAGATTATTATTATTATTATTATTCCCCTATGCCATTGCACACACATCAGAACTGGCGAAAATTGCAATGTTTTGTAGTGACCTGGCTCAGGCATGGCCAGCAGGCTCCATAGTGCCCCCAAATGTAGGGCCATGTTGGAATAAAGTTGCTCTGATGTTCATGAAATTCAGTGGGATCATTGCTCTCATCATTCTCGACACAGTGTTTCTGCTATAATTGTACAGGCCTGGTGGGCCACCAGGCCAACGAAAACCCCTGCCAGGCCAAAAAAAATCTTTTTTTTAATGCCAAAAATAACGCCAAATATCCACTCATTCGGAAATCATTTAGCGTTTGGGGGCCTCTCTGTGCAGCGCTGTTCTGAAACAGTCAACACAGTCAAACACAGTCAACCTCTGTGTCATTGCCTGGGAAACTCTTGGTAGCATAGCTCCTTTAAGGAATAGGGTATGTGTGTGTGTGCATAGTGAGTGTATGGTTGAGCAAGTGCGAATGGCAGAAAAGTGACGGTGAATGAGAGCGGAGCAGAGGGAAAGGTTAGCAGTAAGTTGTCAGTCTGGCAGTAAATGTACAGTACAGGCTATAGTGTGTCAGTTAAATGCTGCAGCTTCTCAAGAAGTCACAAAAAAAGTCACATCTGTTTCCTTAACGGCTAGAAAAGTGAAGGGGTTTAGCTCCAAAGTCAGCAACATTGGGTTAGCCTAACCTGATGACGCTAAACAGAGAACAAAGAAATGTGTATTTGATATGGGTATGGCTCGAGGGCGCCCTCTAGAAATTTTCAAAGTCAAAGCCCCCACCTTTAAATTTGACATAGATGTACAAAATTTGGTAGGCAGATGTAACATCTTCAGACTTAAAAAAAAAAAAGCCTCTTGGAGCCATACCCTAAATCCAACAGGAAGTCAGCCATTTTGAATTTACTGTGCTTTTTTTTTTGCAAAGTGAAACCATTGACAGGCAAACTCCACTTTGGTCAGCGTCATCTAAAGACCTTTGCAACCTTTTGAGTTTTCATGGAACGTCCTTGGTGTGGCGTTCCAGGCAATTTTGCCCAAAACGTGAAACAGGAAGTTGTTATAACTCCACTTTGCATTGTCCAATCTGCCTCATGTTTCTCATGCTCGATAAGAGTCCAAGCCTGAACACATCTACATATCAATGTTGAGTCATAGTCATAGCGCCACCTACTGACAAGAGGAAGTCAGCCTTATGTGACAAACATCATCCGATTTACATGAAATTTACATGGTGTGGTCTACACGATATACAGAAACATGACGTATAATTACTGTAGTAGTAAATCTCAAGCGCCACATGGTGGACACAGGAAGTGAGAGTTGTCTCCCACATGCAATGTCCAATATTTTTTCTTTCTGGGCCCTGGACTTTCTCTCTAACAGCCTCCTCTACTCTAAGTGGGAGAAGCCAACTGCGGGAAGCCACTGGTAACCACATGCTATCACAGCTCGGCCTTCCAGCCTCCAACCGCGACACACTTACACTCATCCACTCCACAGGGGAAGTGTTGAGCCTCGCTCGCCGACGTGAGAGCACAAACACAGAAACATTCACCCTCCACTAGATAGGCAGTGCTGTGTATACCCTCCCTCTGCCTCCCTCTCTCAGTTTCACATTTCTGTCTCTTTCTCTGCTCCTCCCATTACTGTTTTCTACTCAGTTAGTTTGTCTCTCTCCTCCTCTCTCAAAGCGCAGTTTTCCCTCAAGCGCTGTCCTGGTCTCTGTCATTTTTTGTTGCTGTTTATTTGTCTGTGTATCTTTCTCTTCCTCTTGCTTCTCTTTCCCATCCTCCTGTCAATATTAGTCTTTGTTCATCTGTGTCTCTAATTCTCTCACTCCCCTTCCTTCTATATGGCGTCAGTGTGATGCTGAAACTGATTCTACTCTACCAGTGTTTTAACATACAGTACTGTAGGTTTTGAGCTAATACTAATAATAATAGCCAATAATAATAATGATAATAATAATAATATTTTGTCATTTGCCAAAAACAGAATTGGCCTGTGTGGAAGAACCTTCCCTTAGCTTCCCAAAAACCCTTATTAAGGCACAAAGGAGCAATTTTAAAATGAGACTGTGTAACTTTTGAAAGAATAACACATTCTCCTCCTTACGAATGAAAAGTTGAATTCATAAGAAATAAAACGCAGCCTTGCTTAATTCAGCACACTCAGAGGATATGCTGCTACACCCTCACTTGGTCTGGTATGACCAGTAGCTTATGGTGGCTAATATTAGCTAAGGATGCTGACTTTTTGCCTGGGACCTGTTAGCTTTAGCCTCAGTCTTTTAGCATTATATGATATATGTAACTATTGTGCATATAGACCCTTTTACAGTCTTACCACTTTAAAGGTGACATATTACACCCCTTTTCCAGAAGTTAACAGAGTTCCCTGGGGTCCTAATAAAATGTCTCTGACATGCTTTGGTCGAAATATCACAAGAATCAAGCACCACAGCAGCCTTCTCACCCTGTCTAAACAGCCGGTTTGAGTGCCTGTTCCTTTAAATGATAATGAGCTGCTGCTCACGTCACTCCCCTCTTCTGCGGGGTGTGCCTTCGCGCTACCATGGCAACTGTTAAGCGCGAACCCCGGGAGAAACATGGCTGCTGGAGAGAAAACATAGCGGTGCAACCAGTTTGAACCAGAGTCAGACCCTGAGCAAGAAGAGACGCATCAAGGATACAACAGGATGTTTTTATGTCACTTTGACATTTCTTTTTCTATGTGGGTATGTTGGCTAAAGTCACAGGGTGTTGCTGGCTGTGGTGGCTGTTTGTGTCACGGACAACCCACTGCTAGTGATGAGTGTTTATGTGCCGGTGTTAGGTATAAAAGGACGGCGTGTTTAGAGGATTATGGAAAAATGAAAATGAGTAGCAATGTATGTTTACCAGCGTTTAAACATTATGTACTTATTAACATTAACATTATTATTAAAACATTGCATTTGGTGACCTATGTCCTTATTGGTAACAAAACATTCAAATAAATTACACCTGCAATGTTGTCACTTTTTTAATCTCTTTCCTGGCACTGGTGTATTTGTGGGAATTGTGCAATAATGCCTACAGAGCCCGAGAATGTCTGCTGCAGGGAGATACCACAGGTATGCTCCATGAATGAAACTGTAATAATGCAGTCATTATCTTTTCCACATTGCATGTCACTTACCCTTTCAAATTTACTAGGTTACAAGAAGACCACAGCAGCTTCAGAGCCAACCGTCATGCATGTTGGATCATCCTGGCCTCAAACCTGTGTGTTTGAATGTGTTCTCACTACAGAATGCATTCAACATTTATAGAGCAGACTATGGGCCTTTATGTCTAAAGGGGAATAAAACAGTAAGTATTTTATGCATATAAATTGTCAATTATTATTGTAATACAAATATGAGTAAGGAAGAAAATACAATAAATTACTGTTTCTTCTATCTTACATTGCTTACTGTTCATCTTTCATTGTTAACAGGTTACATATCAAACACTGAAAGCACACAAAACAGTTTATATTTATATATACTTATATATATTATATACTTAACAAAGATTGTTACAGCGAATACCACACAACTTTTGAAATGTATTCATGTATCAAATGCATCAAATGTCCTGATTGTTTAAAAATAGAAAAAAATTCTAATAAAAAATATTGTTAACAAAACAACTAAATTCAAGTCATCTGTTAGATTTCACAGAGGCCATACTAGAATTAAAAAAAGATGGACACACTATAAATGGGTGTCAACATTTACTGTTGTCATATCACGTACACTCAGCCATTACAGATACTTGGCTTTGTAAGCAGGTGTTGGGGCTTTCTGGGCCGGAGAATCTGAGTGGTACTGCCGCCTGTGTGGTGCCAAGGATACAGACAGACGCTCAAGGAAGGGAGGTGAGGTTCAGACCTGTCCTTGACTGAACCTCGACACGTAGCTGGCTGTCACTTCCTGCTTTTCTGGTCTTTCAAACTGGGTAAAGAGATCCTCAGGGATGGGGAGCTTCAGCACCCTTATCCACATATAGGGCAGGGTCCTGGAAAACCTTCTCAAAGATGAGGTCCAACAGTTCATCTGTGTAATCTGTAATACAAAAAAAGAAAAAGACTATGTATATTTTGTGAAATTGTCCTGTTGTTGATTTTTAGTATTTATATTGTTTTCATTATTAGGTTTATTTATTATGAAAGCCATTTAAAGACAACACTTACTTTATATGTTATTTATTTTTCACGTTGTATAATGGCTGTTTGCACATTTTTTTAATTTGTGGGATTTTCAATAAAAGCTTGTAAAATTTACAGAAGGTCGGCTCTGCTTTCACTGGCTTTGCTGTGCATTCTCCCTTCTTGGACTTTGGGAAATTGACTTTAAATAGCAGCTCACCAGATTTGTGAATGCTGTACATCCTTCCTACCAACTCAAATACCAGCCCGTGACTCCCTAAAATATTTTAGATTTCTGCTTTTTATCCTTTTACTGTGATTTAGTTTGATGTTGGTGGACTTAATAAACATTGGGGGCATCACCACCCATTCTCTCATTTTATTGTCCTGTTATTTAAGAGTGTTAAGATGGAGTTCATCTCATTCAACTAACAAACTAATACCATTAACGTTAGTGTGAATCCTTCAGCAAGTAACACCAGTAAATTACATCTATTACCTCGGCTGTTAGCCTTCGTTAGTGCTGAACGGCTAAAGAAACAAAGCACAATTACTTTTTAAATACTTACATTCATTTGTCCGCAGTTTTGTCACAGACAGTTGGTATTGATTCCTCTTTCAAGGAAAAAGTTTCATGGCCAGTCTTGTGTTGTAGCTTGGTAAAGCAGTCAGACACAAAGTGGTTAGCACACATGTACAGGTTTTTGCCAACTGTAGCTGGGATGTTGCCATCATTAATAAACTTTACCCACTCAGCTCTTCCGTCCTCTGAGGCTGGCGGCCGATGTAGTGATTTGTGCAGGTCTGTGCAGCCAACAACAGAGCAGTTCCAGCGTTTAGCCCTTAGCTTCGTCATAATGCTAGCGGGTCCGGCGCTTGCTAGAAAAACATGGCGCACCTACGCAAAGGTAGCCATGAGTGTCAAACCCATGACTCAAAAACCCAAAACAGGATTACATAGACCTCATTATTAGAAACAAAAAATAGTACAAATAAAAGATGGTAATCATCATATAAATCACTTCAAACCTTGAAATATCTCAATAAAAAAGGAACTGGTACTAAAGCTGTGAGTTATCTGGAAGACACATTCAATAACAAGTGTAACCCTAAACTGGATATACTGTACATACTGCATTCTCTCAAAATAAATGCCTTGAAAATGGTGTGTTGTTTGCAAAAATATGTAGGCTAGAGGCTGGCTGTGAAGCATCCTGTCAGTATCGTGACTGAATAGATTGGAGTTAAGTGTGAACGCGAAGGAGATGGATGTGACTGTTGCACGCCGACTCAACGCAAGCGCCCCCTTTTTTTTTTCCCTCTGAGCCCTGACGATAAAACTGGCCTCCCTTCAAAGAAGGAAGCTTAAAAACAATCTCCAAAAGAGTGAGAGCGGCACTGGGTTGTGGTGGGCGTCACCAGTCACTAGTCAATCAATCAGTCAGTCAGTCAGTCAGTCAGTCAGTCAGTCAGTCAGGCCCCACTGTCTCTCGCTCTAAAGAACAGGTACCCTGAACTAGTTTCTACAAAGCTGAGTCAGAGATTTAATGCAATATAAAGCCTCTGGGCCCTTTTAGCAATTTGGAGTCAACACACAAATACACCCACGCTCAACTGGAAAGACTTTCCATCCCTGCCCCTTCATGTGCAAATGTGCTGAATGGAGGTGTGTAAGTAAGTAGGAGTGTGTGTGTGTCTGTGTGTGCTCAGCGTGTGCTCAGTTTCCCCACTGAATCCTTCCCACAACTCCCTCTTTCCCTTTTCTGATCAGTAGCAACACATCAATGGACAGTCCGTTCAAAAACCCTGTACAGAAATCCACAGTGCTAGCTTATCTCCTCTTTTAAATAACTGTCAGATTTAAACGGCCATCTTCCAACGTGGTTCCCACCCACGCTTTTTGCGGGGTGAAGCACGCAAGTAATTTAACACATGATGATCATTCAGTAAAGTGAGACATTGTTGATACCCTACAGATTGTCGAGTCTGTTCCTTTGTGAGTGCAGGTTTTATCCAAGTCTCATACGGGAAAAGTTCTTTATGAGACGCCATCACATGGTTGCCATATGGCAAAGTTTTCTCCAGATGCCAGTCATACAATGTTGCCCTCTGCAACATTAGACAGAGTGCTTCTCTTGACACAGGCTGTGTGATTGGCAGCATTTCCAGCTGTTGGTAGAGTTACGAGCCTGGGAAGGCTTGCTGTTTTTTTTTTTCTGCTGACATCAGTGTTGGCATCTGTTGCATGATTTGAAATGTTGAATGAGGAAGAGATTAAAATGTAGAGTGGCATTGTGTTGTTTCCCGGAGATGAGCATTAACATTCCTGTTGGGGAATGTTTGCCTTCACAGATGCAAGATACTCTAAACATCATAACAATGCGAGTTGTAAGATGCTGCTGTACTAACAAAGTATCTGAAGTCAAATCATGAGTCTAATTTTATCAAAAAAACACCTTACATACATGATGTGCTGTAAACGAGTTTTGTTTTGTAGAAACCTTTATAGGAATGTCTTTCTTTAAAACCTCACCATTATTCTGCAAACCGAAGGTGAAAGCAAATAGTTAGATTTGCCATCAAATACAGCGTGTGGATGGGAACTGAAACCACATAAATAAAAAGCAGCAGTCCCTGGCCAACAGGGCCTGAGGCTATTGCATTGCTAGCAGGCAAACAGCCACCCAGCTGCCCCAGCAGGGTAGGAATATATCAGGCAGCCTATTGGATACCTGACAGCTGATTTAGCTCCCCCTTAATGAGCAGAGGGCTCTGCTGCAGAAACCCCACAATCTGTTACATAACAACATCATAGATACCGTGCACAGTAAGAAGCAGACTGCTAACGCTTGCAGAATCTTGTTAAATCAAGAGATGCTATACTCCATGTACAATGTGTTACTAATAATAGTTGAAAGTGTCTAAACATTGTGAAATTGTTGTGCGGCTATATATAAATGTAGCTCTAAGTGGACAAATTGGTATGTTACAGAAACATAATTACCATATACAATACATTCACCAACTCGAGCGCCATACTATTTAAAACATGTCTAAAAATGTTTTACTGTGTGATTCTTTTGGAAATAATACAATATCAAACAAAACTCTTAATAGCATCAAAAGTCCTTTTATTTGTGCTTATGAATAAGTAGATATTTAACATGGCAGTTACATGACTATGCATTTGATATAGTTGCTTTTTTCTTTTTGTTTGCACTATTCAATTATCTACACAGTAATTTGTATTGAGCCAGAAGTGTAGACCCTTATAAGGAATATACTGCATTGTTAAAAATACCTTAAGAATTGATTTTTAAAAATGTTTTTTTATTGTCAAAAACTTCAATGAAAAGACCAAACCAACAATGCATCAGTCAATCTCTTAATACTTTCAGACTTCAAGCTCTCAGCCCCAAAACCCACAGGTAAAAACGGTAGGCTGTAACCAACTCAAACAACCCAACTCAGAATTTTGTCAGTCGAATCAGATTTGGCTGTTCAATATGAAGACTCGACTATTTGTTTTGTTTTGTTTTTTTTAAATAGACTATCTGGCAATCAGAAAATCCATTTGCATGAGTTTCAGTGATGATTCACATAGTCAAATGTAACAGAGTCATGGGAACATATTTTTGAGCATTTAAAAATCAATAAAAAAACAGCTGCATATGGTGCAAGAATTGCGGCCTATTTGAACTGCTGACATATAATGTCGGGCTACCATGTACATTTGTCAGAATAATGAGACAGACAGCACACATGTATTTCTGCTTAAATCAAGCGTATTTTTTTAAAATTTCACTTTAAACATTAAAAACATGTAAATGAATAAACAAATGAAACAGTTTAAAATAAATTCACGGCATTGCCCGCTATGACATAACTGACATCTCTTCCTCAACAGGATAGGCCTACTTCTTTATTTCTCTTTAAACATAAAAACTAACAAAAAAACAAATCTAAAATCAGATTCTGAAACAAATCTGAAATTATTTAAGATTGGCATTACTTTTAGATGAAAACTGAAAATATTGATTACGACTGCTTGACTTAAGGAATCTCAGTCGACTGAGGGGTCTCTGACAGATGATTTGACTCATTGTCTTTCAGGGGGCAGCCCTAAAAAATGGGTCACAAATATGTAGTTTCATTTTTAAAAACCGCACAGTCATTTCCTTAAACAGCTGGGCACTGTAGTTTTTAACAAACGTTACTCAAGCAGGAGTAAATAGCGCATATGTTGGGGACTATTTTCACCTGTGGATTAATGAGTATTTACAGTGGCGGGACGGTGTATGTAGGATTGACTTTATTTAAAACTACAGTAGAAGAAATACGTCACCCTGTACAACAGTGTGGCTCGCTGATGTTTTTCTAATAGTTTCTGGACAACAGTGGAGGTCTATGGCACAGAGGAATATATGCTACTATCAGGCTTTGGCTAAACAGGCAGTATTTGTTAGGATCAATTCATTGTTGGTTTTCACTGGATTTATTGACATTAAAAATATAGAATACTGTATCACCAGACGTATCCTGCAGGAGTAAAGTAAGGCTATAATAAAGCAGCCACTATAATGAAGTATAAGGACACAGTCCTTTTATTTGTGCTTATGAATAAGCAGTTATTTGATACAGCAGTTACATCAGTGGAAATGTCATTGCAGTTGATCTAGTTGCACATTATTTATTCAATTATTTACATAGTAATCTTGTTGGGCCTTAATTGTAAACCTGTATTAAGAATACTGCAGTGTTAGGAATACTTGTGTTCACTAAATCATTCAATAAATGCTCTATTCAAATATGAACATAAAGTAGCACTGTAACAATCAATGAAAACTAAAGTGATCCAGTGAAAGTGTTACTGAAAATCAGATTCTGACCTTAGCAAGACTTGCTTGGAAGTATATATGTTCTGACAACACAGATGTCAGAGGGGACCCTCAGGACCCGAGCCTGTCACCGCAGGCTAGTCAAGAGAGAGAGAGAGGGGGGGGGGTTGGCTAAGTTAATCTAGGCTAGGCCAGTAAGGGAAGGGGTTAGAGTTCACTGTGTATGCCCCGCTGCTTTAGCACCGGCTGACAGGCCACAGGAGTCTGAAAGTCCATGATGTACTGGCATTTGCTGGGCTCCTTCACCGATCGCAAGGCTGTCTCCGTTCCGCATGTCAGTGTGACCTAGAAAAAGCACAAGAAAGAAAAGTTGAGGTGGTGAGGGGAGAAAAGTCGCTGCTCGCCTGAGTCAAGAGCCATTCCAGTTTCATCTTACAAAGGGAGCTGATTGAAGACGCTGTCCTACCTCTTTGTTTTAGTGATTTTCCGAGCACATTCAAACTTTTGTGAAGGAATGGGATTCACAACAAATGACAGAATTATGCAAAAAGTACTAGTGGAGTTTATCATTCAAACATATTCAGGTCTCTCCTCAAATAAAATGAATGTTGTGTAAATGAAGAGTTTCATCACTCCCTAGCCTGCAGTCAGAGTGTGATGCTGTGACTGCGGGACGCTGAGGCATTATGGGACATCACGGCTGTCGTCCCCACGTGTGAACAGGACACGGGAAGATGTGATTACCACTGTCATGACTTTAATAGGTGACTTTGACGCCCTCTGCAAGAGAGTGGAAGGGAAAAACAACATATTTTACTTCTAGGGGGTTTCCATAGCAACCGCTCACTAACCCTCTGGCGAACAAAGACACCTGGAGAGGGAGAGAGATGGGAACTTGACAGGTATTATTGTGCTGAAGTTTCAGGCTGGCACAACTGCTGATTTGGTGTTGTCCCGTATTTGGATTAAAATAGTCTTTTGTTATGTCACTTAGTATCTTGTTGCACAGAGATATTAAGTGGGTGTGTGCCACATGGTGAGACGAAGTGTGTTATTGATGGTTCAGTGTAGACTTGCAGGTGCAGCAGCCAAAGATCAATGATGGGTGTGATATTCAGGACTTCTCTGATCATCAAACTTGCATTTTGTTAACTCTGTTCCTTCCCTGTATAACTTGTTTTTGTTATGTACAGTATGTGGCCAAAAGCATATGGGTACCTGAACAACTACACACATATGTGATTGTTAAACGTCTCATTCCAAAATGAAAGGCATTACTCTGCTGCTTTGAACAGTCTCCACTATTCTGGGAAGGCTTTCTTTAACATTTTGGAAACTGTCTGCTGGGATTTGCTCCCATTCAGACAAAAAAAAGCATTTGTGAAGTCTTCTACTAATGTTGGACAATATGGTCTGGCTCACAGCCGGCGTTCCACTTTATTTAAAAGATGCTACAGATACAATTTCATAATGAAAATAACATTAAAGGACAATCCTTGAACATTCCTGATGAGGAACGTTTGACTTTACAGATGCAAGATACTCTAAACATCATAATCCCCCCAATATAAGACCTCTTGATGGAAGTTTCATACTTCAATACAGTTTAATTTGCTTAAAAGGTTGTGGGATATGCTGGAAAGCTCCAACATAAGCTAGTAAGAGAACCTTAAAGGACCAGTGTGTAGGATTTTGTGGCAGATTGCAACCAACTGCATACCCCTCCCCCTCACCCTCCCCTCATTAAGTGTGTAGGAGAACCTACAGTGGCCGCAAAAAACGTGAAAGACCCTCTCTAGAGCCCGTGTTTGGTTTGTCCATTCTGGGTTACTCCAGAAACATGATGGTGCAACATGGTGGGCTCTGTGGAAGAGGACCCGCTCCCTATGTAGATATAAAGGGCTCATTCTAATGTAACGAAACAATAAGAATTCTTATTTTCAGGTGTTATACACTAATTAAAACATACTTATGAATATTATGCTAGATGCCACTAAATTCTACCCACTGCACCTTTAAGTTTAGATTATTTTATGACCTTTTTAAAGGTGCTATATCAATAAAGCTATTATTTCTATTGGTCATGATATATGATATATTCACTAAAGTTGTTGAGTTCTGGCAACATGTCTGAAGGGGCACAGAAAAGGGGTATTTAGAAGATCAGACAGGTTGTAAACAAGCCAGCAGTTTAGCCAGATTATCTAAACCACTTTATTTGGTGGTAAAACTGATGGCACACAATCAGGGGAAGACTTCCAACAAGGAAGTTGGTCTGTAAACTGTGATGGATGTTAACAAAGGACAGTTTTGGTAATAATTTACTGCTTGTTTCTTGTTCTGTCTCTTCTTTTAATCGATGTCGCCACATTCCCAGATTTCAGCTATCAACTTGGTGAACACAATATTATCATATTCGCTAGAAATGATGACCAAATCTACAAAAATACAACCAACATTGTAACACACTGGAATTATCCTTTACACAATGGGAGAGGCTGGTTTACATAAAGAAGCGCTGTTGTGCTCACTCGCTGCTCACATGTAATAGTCACAGTCCTGAACTTTGAATTTAATTAATAACGGAAACAGTTCAGCTCAATATTCCCCATAGACTCTTAAGACACTGCACACTGCTTGAATTTGGATTACTTCGATATCCAGCACTGAAACAATACATCACTGGTCCCACTACTCAAGTATAAAGAGAGAAGTGTGTTCCACTGCAGAAGGAGAGCGCTCTACCCAAAGACGAGGTTCAGCCTTTCAAATGTAATGAGCGTCGACTTCTGACGAGACTTCATTTATGCCGACTGCATGCGGTTAGGGGGTCGTATCAAAGGAATTCAATTTAGTCTTTTCAAAGGGGGCCCCTGGATGGCATGACTACATACATTTGCAAACGACATTTATTGGACTACGATTTGAAGAGGGGGCCCGGCAAAGAAAATGAGATTATTAAACGTGCTACATTTTTAATTGAGCAAATTCTCACACAAAAATGTAAATGGATCTCATAAATGTGACTGAAAGAGGAGGGAATACTGGGAAAATAGAGAGCGGAAGAGTAGAAGAGAAGGCTGCAGAAGAATGCAAGCGGAGTAACATTAACCATAAAACCAATGTAGACTGACAGAGGGGAGAAAAGCCCGTCAGCTTCCCTCACTTGGGTTTGAACAAAACATCTTTTTGCCAGGCTGCTGAGCGCGCCATGAGGGCAGAACGTCTTTTACTGATTGACTGGCTAACTCCCCATTGTTGAAATTGCACATGCGCAAGATGAAGCGTGCGGGGAGCTGACTGGGTGAGAAGCCTTCAAATTGTCCTCGATGAATTGTGATGAGACGAGGTTTTTTTTTTCCTCTGAAAACAAGCAGTCTGTGGCCTTTGTAGAGCTAAAGTAACACTTAACTTTTCATTAAATACTAAAAAATCCAGCTACATCTGACTGACCTATATTTGTGAAAACAAAGAAAACTTCTAAAAAAACAATTGATGCCAAACCTGAGCTTTCTGCTATTTGGATTACACAAAGTGTGTTAGTGTTTAATGTGTGCACTTGAAAACTTATATGTACTATCCTGGTTGGTTTCTTGACAAACATTTACAGCACAGCCCCATATAGGTATTTACACCTATATTACTATAGTTATATTACTCCGTCTTTGGTATAATCAATGCAATAACATATGCAAGACCATAAATGTGCTTGAATGCCATAATGAATTAAAATCCTAATAAGGTTTGTATCGCATCTTTTTATTTAGGGTGCAAAGCGACTTCTTTTTGTTCCCTCATCCTTTGCTGTTTAATCTATCCATCTGTTTATTTGACAGTCTGTATGTACCATTTGCTCATCTTTCTGTCCGTCTATTAGTTAATTACTGTCTGCTTCTTTGTGCTCTCATATGCTGCCATTATCACAGTGTGTTTGTGTGTGTGTGTCTACATTTGCATGGATGGTCTGGTGTGTAGTACTAACCGTAGTGCTGCGTGAACCGCCTTGCCAGCAAGGTTCTCCGTTCTCATACACCATCTGACTGTACTGGGTCTTTGGTGTTTCTGCCCACATCCCCCACTTCCTGAAATTACAAAAAAAAAAAAAGAATACAATATGGTCACTTTTAATATTTTGATAAAGTAAAACAAAGTTATCTATTGGTCAGGCCAAACAAAAAACAGCAATTTCCAGATTTCTTTTATACACAGGGACAAACTGAGCATAGAAACACATTTTTTTAAACACCACTACATTGGCTTATTGAAAAAAAGCTGGCAAGATAGTTAATCTGGCAGTGCCCTCCTTTGGTTGCTGGCGCTGGTGCTCTCGCATCCCCTCTCCTCTTGAACAATGGAGGGGAAATATTAATTACCATTTTGTCAGAGTTAATTCTGTGTGCAATAACACACGAGGGAAGGAGAAGAGAAGAACATGACGCCAGTGAAGCCCATCTCAAATGAGGTTTCAAATGTGCCTGCCCAGCGCTAGCTAATTACATTCTCACCAAACATTTCAAGGGGAGTTAGGAAAACCAAAGCAAACCAGGGTGCCAGTGGACACTGTCCAACACAGCCCGCAGTACCGACAGATGCCATTTGAGTACGCTTTCCCTGGCTAACTTCCTCTGATCTTTTGTTGAACTTGAGCAGCTTCTTTGAGGCGGTGTCGGCTGCAGTCATGCTGCTGGTAAGTATTGATTTTTGTAAAACATTGTAATCCTGTTAGGGGAGGAAATCTTTCCTGCATTTGGTGCATGGTTGACTGAAGATTTCACTGAAATGTGTGTTGCTCTGATCTCTTGCCCTACATAGGCTAGTAACTATTTTCTGTCTGTATTGCTAAATATTCAAGACAGATGATAAATAATGAAACCAGTCTTTTCACTTTCAGGGAAACATACTGTACATGGTAAAAGCAAACCTGATGGTCTTCTCGTGCCCTTTTTTGTTAACAGCTTGTCAATGTGCTGTTAATCATTCTGGATAAAGAGCTACAAAAGGCTGTAAATTCAACATATTGTTCTTTTAATCTGCCTAAGTGCTTTTCTCACCAGTGCCAACCCTGTCACAAGTGCACAACACTTGATCAATGTGCCTACTTTGACCTTTCCACAGGGGATTAAAGAAGCAAGATCTGCTCTGCTCTTTGATTGCTGCTTTTAGTATTATGGAAGCTAATCTGCTATATTTCATGACCTATTATGATATTTTTTATTCATTCTGTTAATTGATCTCAATAGTATATTATGCTGATGCACTGTTAGGTTGATATTTTTCCTAAAGCTCTACATTAACTCACATTAATATGAATATGTTTATCCATAATTACTATTTGATCTTGCTGCTTTTTCCCAACAACAAACACAAGTTACTACAAATATGAAATCAAAGACACATAGAGGGATTGAATAGAATATGGGAGGTAGTATAAAAAAGTACAATTTATTCTAGTTGGTCCTATTAAGAATTACAAAAAATGTTAAATTTCTTTGCACGTTTCTTTAAGTAATGTTTTATTCTCATTTGACCTTGATAAGGGCAAACACCTCTTTGATTTCAAAAAACACTCTCCAGCTTTTATAGATACACGGCTATCTTCAGGTCCCTGAGTGTGGCTTTTCTGCCATCCATGATGTGCATGGCTTATTTAAGATGCCTGAACGGGTCAGTCAGAGGTGAATTGCTCACACAAGTGGAAGCCGGCTGGGCCCGAGCGTCTCGCCTTTTTCCTTCCAGCCTGTTTGATTGGGTTTTAGCACTCTGTTAGCACCAGGAGGCCCTCAAATGGATTGCTGTCAGGGCCGGCCGACATGGCGAGCGGAGAAAGTGACAGTGCTCCGGCTCTCGCTGCTAGTTGACCACGGATCCCTTGCGCATCACCTCCATCCTCCCGAGTTCGTCGCATCCCCCATCCCTTAGCACACACATGCACCTCATTCCCTCGCCTCACCTTCCTTCACTTCCTTCCTTAATCTCCATTCTCGCTCTGTCAGCCCTCCTGTGCCCCAGGAGGCAGCATAGGCCCTGTCAATTAGGCTTGAGTTATCACTGAGATGTGGCCAACACACTCCAGTCATTTGGACTCACAGGAGTCACAAGATGGAATCTTATTGACAGATCATTCCCCGTAATAATACCTACTTGTACTTGGTATTGGCAGGCCATTTTCTACAGTCACTCTACAGTTATCACCAGACTAGTGTACAGCTAGTTATTTACACCTCTGAAACACAACACACTGGGTCTTATTGCCTAATTTCATGGCACCAGGGTGCATAAAGATTACTATACGTTAGTCTGACCTTGTGACAGACAATATAGCACAATCCAAATGTGCAAAATGAACCCTTCGAGCACAATGACAACTTCATTTTCTCATCCAATTTATCACACTTTGGCTTTAAGTTGCAACCATCATACACATAATGCTCACATGCACTTCTAGCAGCAGAGCCAGTCTCCTTAAATTATCTGGGTTACTGTATGTATTTTCTACCACCCCTCACATGTTGGCTGATCTGCTGTGCACCTGTTTTCCGAAGCCAAGCTGGAAACCGTGTTTGCCTGCCCAACAAAACACTTCACACAATATTCAGATCACTGAAGATACCTGACTTGAATTTTCAGGAGGAGAACAAAGAAAACAGACATATTGCTGTTTTTTAGTCAAATGAAATAACACGAATGGACGTAATTGAAGCATTAAAATGTATTAACATTTGCAGTGAAAAGAAAATTGCATCTTGGCTTTTGGGCAAATCCATTTCTGACCGCATGGAGACAAGGCAGGGTCACAAATGCAGACTTCCTTTTAAAGATTGATAGAAGATATTGAACACATGCTGCTTTTGAGGCTTAAAACGTCGAGAATCTTATTTACAGATATCTGGGTTATGACTCACTCTTTGTCTGGCCTTCTCTAATGCCATAAAGTGCACCTTCCATCACAGATAAACCTGTAATAGCAGCACATCTAGCCAATGTATTATCCATACATTTACTTTGCATCCTGGGTGAGATAGCGGGCCTCTGAGAAGTCAGACGTGCCTCTAACCACACACATTAGGGACTCAATCTCATTTAATTTTCTCTCTCGATCACTGGTGTGATTTCGACTGACACTGAGTAGCAGATGGAATTGTGATTTAATTACATCCACTACCCACAAAAATACCATTAAAATAGCGGTTTCAGCTCCTTCAGAGCTAAGAACTGAAGAATCATACACATGCACTACATCTAAGTTGCATTAAATGTTTATCAGAAGTCCAATCTGCCAGTTTTGGAATTTAAGAACATATAAAATAGTTTTTGCAACTATTATGGTAAAATTGGCCTCACTGTACTTGTATTGTTTTACTGATTTTTATAATCTAATCCTCATTAAGAATAATTAGCATTAAAAAAGCTGATTAGCTTTGGTTCTTCTTCTGATAATGGCTTGAGCTGATATAAGCTCCTCTTATTTCTTTAAAACGATGCGGTCGCCAGTGATTCTGTTTTAAACTTCATTGCGGCGCTAATCCGCATGCCTCGAGTGATAAATCCCGAAGATCCACGGCTAATCTCGCTCAACACTGAGAGGAGAGTTACCCCCTCTGATATAGCCACAAATCAACCTTTCAGAAGCAATTATCATTTAGACAACTCTACTCTGGTGTTTAACAGCCCGCAGATACAAAGGGGAGAAAAAAAGAAAATCTGGGCCAAAAGTGTATTTGTGCATGCCTTGATGTGTGTGTGTGTGTGTATTTGAGACCATGGGCATTCACTGGAGATAAACTGGATGAACAAAACCACAGGGAGAAAAGAACACAATGGTGGCCCTGTTTGGTATGTCTGTGGTTTCCTCAAGTGAACTGAATATGAATTTGCTCATTTGCCTTTAGTGCTTTCTTTGTATGTTTGTAGACATTAGAACGCTGAAGCCTCATCTTACTGTGAATGTGCACTGCGTATATTATATTTACATCTTCACAAGATGCACTATTACAAGAACAGAAAGACACTTGTTTCTGCAATAAGCAATCTAGGGCTGGGTATCTCCATGCTTTTTGAGTACCACCTGAAAAGTGTCCATGAAGTTTTGCAATGCTCGCGTTGGACGCTCGGTTAGATTCTTACGCAAAAACGGAAGAGGCTTCGTTGGTGGTGGCATGTTGTTTCAGATACAAGTGAGGTAGTAAAATGCAATCCAGGAAGTGCAGTTTGAGTAATACAGCCGTGTGTCTGAAGGATTATTAGTCACCAAAAAAGTAATTTGACCAGAAAAACACAAGGTTAACAGTACAAATATGCCACTCGTGTTACAAAGTAATCTGTTTTTTTGATGGACGACCCTGCGGTTGTTTAGCTGTAGCGCTCTGCATCACAACCCCTGTTGTGCCAGTGGAGTTGTCATATTGTCTGTAATATTTGCTCACTCAAATAGTAATTTTTCAAACACTGATGTTGTTGGTAAGATGTTTGACAGATTTGTCTTTTAAAAAAAAATTTTTTTTTAAACATGTTAAAGCATTAATTTCTTCCTCAGGAAACACTGCCAAAGAGTCAATTTTATCAGAAATGCCGGATTTGAGGCTCAGTAACAAGGTTGTCAAACACTGTGTGGGAGCTCATTTCCAAAGTGGGATTGGGCAAGGTCCAATATTCAGTTTCTTTATTCAGACCTTTTGCTGTTTTCTTTTAGAGCCAGTTGTTCAGGCATTTTTAGCACAAAAATACGGTTGGAACATGTCAATAATCCTCAATGTGAGATATTAAAAGAAAATTGTTAGGTATACGTGCCATAACTCAGACACTTTTTTTCTGTCTACATTATACCCAGTCCTAGAGGTAATGTCTTTCAGTTTCTTTTAAAAAGAGCATCAACATCAAGACAAATACACTTCAAATACACTTATTTTCAGCTATGACGGCAGAGCAATGGTGCTCCTCTCATCAGATGTGCCAACTCAGCATCACATTACTTGTAAATACTTCTCTAACAACCAGCTCCCCATACTGAATCCTAACCTTGTGCATTACTAATGAGATATGCTACCTGTGTTAAGATGGTGTAAAGTCTGCGCTTATTATCGTCACCTTCCTACTGTAGCATCCACTCATTAGCTGCCACTGCAATGAATTATACCTCACAGCTACGCTTTTCACTGCTTTAACAAGGGGTCTGGAGCAGCAAGTTAGCCCCCTCACTATGCTGTTAATGCACTAATCATTTACAGCATGAGGTACGGCGCTGCACTGGCAGGTAGAGAGCAATTTGGGAACCGCTGGTTAATTTGGATGTGGTGGAGCAGCGATACAAAAAAAAAAAAAAAAGGCCCCCGCTCTCATGGCCAAGCAGTGCCAAGCATCGCTAACCTCTGCCACTCGTGTAAGGTCGCCAATCAGAGAGCGGCGTTTTGAGATGAGCCCAGGCACTGTCATTACTGTGCCAGTCACTGATGCTCCTCTCACCCTCCTACCACCCATTGTGCCCAGCACCTTCATACATAATTCATACGCATAACATGTGAAGGGCACATGCTCAGTCAGGGCCTTGCTTTCACTTCATTTCATATGACTGATATACAAAGAAGACATTTATACCTCCATCTTTTCTTTGCCAATAATAATTGTGAGGTACAGAACAGGAAAATATTATACAAAACATTGAACATGAGGATAAATAAATCTTCAACAGGTTAAATATTGAAATTGCAGATGACATGCTAGATGTTTTTGTTTTGTGGAACCATGCTGTTGGCCAGTTTTTTTATTATTTTGTTTTTGGTATAGCTTATTGACCAACATAATTACTCTAAATCAGTGAGTAACATCCATAGCGCATTTTGTTTTGCGTGCTCTGCATAAAACAGTACACCGAGGCCATTTTATGTGCAGTTATAAAACAAACTCAGGGTGCATATTTCATCAACACCTCCTGACAGATATGAATCAGGGCTGATGTCAAACCCAAATCAGTATTCTGTTAACAGCTCACTCGTGCCTCATTAACGACTGGGCTAGATGTTGCCATGGCTACCCAGCAGAAAGGCCATCAGGGGTTCACAGTGTCAGCTCCCCCCCACCCTCCACTCCCTACCACTTTAACTCTCTCCTCAGACACACAAGAGTCATTACCCCTTTGCCTTGATTGCCGTATAAAGTGTGGCCTGTTAGGCACAGGGACCGCATAGAGTATAAACACACTATGAACACAAATTTATAGGTGTTACATTTCCTTCGTTAGGGAGTGTGTTATATAAATGAGTATTTGTGTAACCACCTCTGTATCTGCCTGGCTGTCAGGGGCTGTACTAGTATACTGTGGCATGCTCCTCTTGAGCATTGGGCATTAAGCGGCTGCCATGTTCGCAGGTAAAGAGGGCCCCTCTCTTCGCTAATGGCACTCCAGCGAGTGACCCTGACAGCTTGAAAATGAGCGCATTAAGTAGAACACTTAAATGTATAATTATGCACTTGTTCCAGTGGAACTGTCACTACTCTGTAGGTTAAATCATTACGGCTTAGATAAGATGAAAACAAAATTAAATAATAAAATAAATCCTTTTTTTTTTTCAAATGCCTATCAAAACAATTAAGGGACGAGACTCGCTTTGATATGAACACATGAAAGGGAGCGTCACTCCACTCATTAAGTGAGCACGTTAAAAAAAAAAAAAAGCAAAGCAGTGGATAGTAAAGCAACAAACACCACCATTAGTCATTATACTAAAAGAATATGCATGGCAAAGTGATGTGCTTGACAAGACAGTTTGATTAAAAATTGAATCAAAATAGTAAATGAACAGATGTAAAAAATGAATACATGTAAATGAAGAAATGCAAAACAGTACATATACAGTACATTGTGCATTAAGAACGATAATACTATGTCAAACTTTGATGAACTGCTTGTATGATGAAAAGTTCCATAAATATGAAGTATATATCTATAGATTACTGCCGTCTCTTCAGTCATTATAGTCGCCTTGTTGTAAAAAAAATAATCCAGGTACAATACACGGTAGAGTATACGACAAAAACCGTAACAATATGGTGTCTCCATACCTTCAGATCAGTCTGGTAGTCCAACAATATATATAAAATCTTAAAAACTTTGGCTAAATTTCCTGTAATGCCAAAATGATCAAAAGAAATCTATTTATTTTATTTTAGGTTGACTGACCCTAAATTTCGTCATTACTGTATAAACGAAAAGCTAGTAGAAGGTAAAAATGTGATCTATGCAACATGCATACAGCTGCTTTCCCTCTAGAAGTAAGAAAATCTCCTTAAAAATCGCACTGACATTTGTAATAATGCAAGTTATTAATAACCCAGCCCTGAAACATAATCTTACTCAACACTATGACACCAAGTTCATTAAATTTGTCTAGACAGGAATGTAATATCGAAAATTATGTAATATCGCTCATTTAATATTTCTGTTGCGGCCTTATTAGCGCACATCTTTTCCCATAAGCCCTAGACCATTGTGGGTTAAATGTCACCTGCTTGACAGAATTAGCACAATCAGGTACATGGGCAAGTCAAGTGGCCACAGCTAGTTCAGACATGTCTGAGGTAATAGCTGGACAGTGCAGGCTGAAAGGTGAAGATGTGTTTGGACAGCAGAGATTACAGCTAAGACGTTGGAAAAATGACATCAGAAGAGAGCGTTGGTGGATGTCATGGATATAAAAGAGACACTACTCAAGTGCATGCTGCTAAATTTTCATGGCAGCTTTAAAAAACTAAAAAACGTACCTATTACAAGTTTCAACTTTAAATAGCAAGTCCTGTAGCAGATGTTCATTTGTCTTAGAATATGTTTATACGTTTCTACGTTTAATTTTTTTCAGAAAGACCAATTAAATAAATGTCCATCAGAGATTGCACTGAGCTCCAGAAGCTAGTGGAGCAGCAGCTAGCAAGGAAGTGACATCACGGCTCCCTATAGCCTTACACACTTAGCAATAAAGATGACACGTACCTAGTGCTACAGTTTGCCTTTAGAAGTAATCTAAGACAAACTAAAGTATTTTAAATGTGACGTTTTAGTGATTTAATTTTTATTTTAGCTAAAAGGAACTAGCTAATATGGTGGTTCAGTAGGTTCAATACACATCACCTCTATCCTTTTGTAGCCAACATTACATGAACTGAGGCTGGTTTGACAATATTACATTGTATGCAATTAATTAGCATGCCTGTGGATCAACCATTTAGCATTACCAAGTGTTCTGTCACTCTGAGTTTTGTTGTGCTCCTACGTTCTTGTCCTCACTATTCAACCCAACACTGTTTGCTGACTCACACATCACACAGAATTAGTGAAAGCTGAAAAACATTGTCAAATATCAACATTGTCGAAAAGGCGGAAAATATTCAAATTGCTTAGCCCATAACTTACACCCCTTAGAGAGGCTATTTTATCAAGAGGTGTTGAAGTGTGTCATTCCCAGATTCAATCTCAGGTTGGCGTTCGGCGCTCATTTGTAACCTGCTTGTGTTCAAGCAGTTTTACAGTAATAATCTAACAGCTCCCTCTTGATTGCTGTGCAATAAAATGGCCACCTACTGAGCTACAGTACTACTACAGTAGTAGCTACAGCACTTTTCTCCTGTTTATACATGCGCAGCCACTGAGGAAACTGCAAGTGAACAGTAATTAATCTTAAAAGGAGAAGAGACGTGATATATTTTCCATCATAACTTAATTCTTTTTAATACTTTTAAAAAGACATTAGGATTTTCAGCCGCCCTCATGAGAAATTGACTCTTATTGATCAAATGAGCATATTTCCATATCACCATGGCCACAGAGGAGAGTCGCCTTTGGACCTGTGCCAATAAATTTGCTCAGCTGGATCATTTAAGCTAAGGCCTCTCAAAGGACTTTGACAGCCTGGAGGCATTCGTTGCACCTCGTTCTCGCAGCACCTGGGGATTTTCTCTGTAACATTATGGGGATCTTTTATTTAGAGCGCTACAAGAGCTGCATAGTGGCATAACAATATAGGGTCACTAGCGCTGGTTCTAAAGTGAGCCTGGTAGTAGGCGTGAGAAAACTTTGTTATGCTATGCCTGCACGTAGCTCAAAAAAGGCAAATCTGTAAACAACATGCGTATGTCTACAGCATACCGCTACAAACAGACAACCTATTTGTATTTTTCACGGTGGCCAGCACATCCCACTCTCTCTGGGGTTGCTCTGCGCTGTCATTTCAACTGCCTGGTTCCTTCACAGTGGGCATACACATTCACTGTGGTTTCAATGTTGCTAGGCTACCTCACTTCTCCACTGTTTTCTGTTTGAAAATCTACTCTTCAATAAAGCAGTTCAAGGGAGACCTGTGGGTTTGAATACTGAGCGATATGAACCTGCAGGAGTAACTGACAACACTAACAGCCTTTTTTTTTTTTTTTTTTAAAGTTTCACAATAGCATTTTTCTTTTTTCCCTTGACTCTGTAACACAGCAGCGCTATCTGTGCCTATCTCTATAGCCCATGCATTTCCTTCAGTCATAATATTCTTACATCAGGACATTTATAACCTTCCCTGGTTATAAAAGTGTACAATCTGAGTCATAACCAGAGTGGTGGTGTCTAGGAGTTATTATTATTCCTGTTTTGTGTATCCTGTTTTCAACTTTGGATGTTGGGCTTATTCCAAGCTTGGACTGTCAAACACAGTGTGTTTCCAAGGTTGAAGGGTGAACAAGCAAGCTGCTCGCTGGGCCCTGCACAATTTCAGCGCTGCCTTTTTTCTCTCTCTCCTCCTGTGCTTTCAATGATGATGACTGCAGAGCAGTTTGACCCCGACACAATAGAAGGCCTAGCTTCTTGAACTTTGCGGGGCGACACACGCCGACCCCCCTGACCCCGACTGCGTGGCCACCTGATTTCCCTAGAGTCCCGAAACAAAAACTCATTGGATGACCCCTCAACTGATCCCTTCCTCCTCCACAGCTACATTTAAATCATCCCACCCTCCTCGGCAAAGAGAAATATATGCTTCATCTTAACACTGTCTGGCTACATATTTATAAGGTCTATGCATTTATATTTGATCTATTTTTTAAAAATCTATCTACATTTTTTCTACATTTTTGATCTTAATTGACCTAAATGAATACATGAAAATATTTCTGATACATATTTGGCTTAATATACAAAAAGGAAGATTTCTAAGTTCAAACGTCTTGTCTGAGTCCCTGACTGTTCTGTATCATTGCACTGGAGCTATTTCCATGTGTTTATCCCAAGCTAACTCTGAAAGGGGAAACATAAATATTTCAAATGCACTTCTGCTCATGGTAAAAGGTTAGTATGGCCAGGCACTGTTGTGAAGGCATACTTTAAAGAGTTGTTTTTTGTAGTTGTTTGTGGTTGTTAGCAGGAAATGGCTTGAACACTACGCTAATTACTCTATGTTGACAATGTACTTCCTGGGGACTTCTGTTTTAAAACTTAAATGGATCAAACCGAGTGTGGTGCTGCATGTATTTAAGCCATTAGAGTCATTTGACAGAAATTAAAATGAGGTTACATATTGGGAGCTCGCTGCTGCTGCTTCTGGTGTATTGTGTCATATATTTGATTTTCGTGTTTAGTCTGTTTCTTGTTTGTAGTCGACTGCACACTCCATGTTTCTGCCTATGAGAATTTGAAACTACATTTTACTTTGTTTTGTGCTTTGCAATCACTTTCCCAAAAGCGGCATAATGTCCTGCATTCAATTATGTTCCTGTGACTTATTATTATGGTGTTATTGTTTTACTTTTCATTTTTGAAAACCCAAAAGAAAGGATGTCACAGTGTTTGCCTTTCTTTCCCAACTTTTTTACCTTTTTACCATGGGCACTCTCTATTACCACACAACTACCTCTACAAATGAGCTGTGGCTTGCATGGTAAAGCATTACAACACCTGTCACACATTAATAGATTACTGAGGATTGTGTGTATAGCAATAGATAACAGTAGACTTCTGAGATTCCTTGTTATTCATTTGACTGCACTGGCTATATCTATCAGGCTCTATCACGTTATCAGAGACACTACTCTGATACACATGGAGTCAACAGTCACTTCTTTTCACCCGACTATGAGATGCTTCACTTGGCAAGTGTAAAACTTACTCTTGGACAGCTACGACATGATACGATGCCATATCCACTGCCTTTTTGAGTTAGATGAGGAGATCCATACTACTGTCATGTCTCTGCATTAACTACAAAGCTACAGCCAGGAGGCGATTAGCTTAGCTTAACGTAACTACTGGAAGTGGGGAGAAGCAGCGAGTCTTGCTCCAACAGTCAGACAGAGTGACTTATCAGTCTAATCATCAGCACAAGGTTGTCAGAGAAGTCACTGCACAGAAGTGCTAATAGAAAGATCAACTGTTTTTGGTCAAATTACATAACTCCACTATAAACTACAGCCATTTTTGCATGTTTGTTCATGTACAGATTATGTACAGATAACATAAAATGATAAAACTAACACATATTTTTGATCTTTGGAAAGAGCCAAGCTAGCTTTTTCTCTTTGCTTCCATTCTTTATGCTACACTATGCTAACCGCATGGTTCGACCTCCATACTTACGTACAGACATGAGAGTGGTATTGATGTCCTCATCTCACTGTTGGCAAGAAAACGAGTAAGAATATTTAGCAAAATGTCAATTTGTTCCTTTAAGTCTTCTTGAGGCAACACAAGGCAAGCATATGTACAAAAAGGCCAAACAGTCGTTACCTGAACCACTAATGTGTCGGTCGTTATATACAATATTGTGTAATAAATTCAGGGGGAAAATGTCAAAAATCGTGACGACATGACATCATTGCCAAACACAGCAGACGTACATTGGCAAAGAGCAGCAGTAGTCTCAAGCAGACACTCTCTACTTATGTCTGGACGACATTTAAAGTGATATTTGCTCAACAACATCACAAACTGCGGCCTCAGAAATGACCGTCGAGTTGAATCGAAACCTGTGACAGTCTCAAAAAACAACTAACATTATAAGCTTCACCAAATCGTTATTTACTATCATGATTAACACACACGCTTCACTTGAGATATCATATTGTAGGCTTGTGGGAAATGAATGTGACATGCTGGTGACTATGGCTTTATGCACTCTGTGTCTATATGTAATCTCTTCCTCAAACTAGGCGTAAAGTCAGTGCTTTCATGTTATATAAACCCATATATATATATATATATATACAGCATATCACTGATTTTCATATACATATACATGTATTTGTTTGTCTCTTCAGGTGGACTGCATTTTGTAAACCCTGTGTTTGCTGTCCTGTCATTGTACCCAGCATGTCTGCCTTGGGTGGAGAAGGGTGGGGGAACATTATGAAGATGGATGGCGCTGTCACAGTGGGATGGTGTTTGTCGCAATGCAAGCATTTTCTTCTACTCTATTATCATTATCATGGCTGATGTTATTGTTACAATAGCCATTTCAGGAAGCGGTTGAGCTGCTGAGACCGAGAGGCAGAAAACCTAAATGGAAAACGGAGACATTGGAATTCAAGGGTGAATATGAGTTGTATAATATCTACATTTACAGATAATTGGGAGCATACAGTATGACTGCAGTGCCTTATAAAATCTTTATGGCTACGTGTGTGGCCACAATATAAGTGCAAGCAGCTACAAAAGAAAGTGTTCCCAGGCTGATTTACTGTTCTTTATGAACATTTGTATAGTTAATGGTCTAACGCCAACCATGCTGCAAAACCAAGCATGAAGGAAGGTTAGGGCTCAGGGAACAATTTGAACTTTTATGAGCCTTGACACACTTCCCAAACTGAGCTGTAATCAAAATGCAGCAGCAACACCGTCCGTTTAATACTGCAAAAATGTAACATAACTAATCCAAATTAATCGAAATGGTATGAGCAAGTATTAGCGATGTCGTCACCACGGTAGTCACAGTTCCACATTCACACTTTCATTGACAAGCCACACATGCTAATGCCGTTTCTCCTTCTTTCTCCCCCCTCTTCGCTTTCTCACATGGTCTGTCCTTTAGGATGCTGGAGCAGGTGTGATAAATGCTGCCGTTTAAATCAAAGCACTCCTCTCCCCCCCCTCACCCCCTCTCGGGAGAAAGAGGATGCCTCCATGCAGATTGATATCAGGAGGCCCAGCCATATCTTGCAAGGGCTGACTGATGGTCTGTCTGGATAAAAAATGAACTTTATTCCCAGCGTGCAAGCTATGATTCATGTACCTCCCCTTCCCCCTTCCCCAAAACCATTCCACATACACCTTCACTACACACTCTCTGGAAACAGTATAGTACATCATATAACGGAGCTCTGCCTGCCTACATGCAGAGAATCACAACAAGCTGCTGGCGTTTTTAATGGAGTATAACAAGAAATGTCAAACTAGCATTATTTTTACATTAACCCGCTGAAGTAAATGAAAAACCAAACATCCTTCCGGCCTTTATGAGGAAGAAACATGGTCATCCTTTTCTGTCGTAGTCAGAAACATCTACAACATTTCATGTGGAAAACATGAATATGTTACATATTTGAAATCTTTCCTTCGAGTTATGTTTGGCAGCGATATTATTCCAGACATAGTGACCAACTCCCATGAGTTGGAGACGTGTTTGACCACTGGTTCCATTTGGTCTTCCTGCCCTTCCATACCATCATGAGTGACAGGCAGGCAGAAGCGCTGGGGTCACATTACTCACAGTTAGCATTCTGTTCTTCCTCTTTCCTGCGCTACAAACATGGTGAAGCAATGCAGTTTCCGCTCCAAAAGTGAGTGGGTAGTGTGGGAGGTGGCAGTGCAAGAAGAACACATCCTTGCTTTAGATTCCAATTAATTTGCCATCTGAGAGCAAAACTATATGTGCAGCAAAGGATAATTGCTAATAAAATTATCTGTAACGTCTCACTTCAACTGCCAAAGAAGACAAGTCAAGCCTAATGGCATCACATCTCAAAGGAGACAAAATGTTTTGACACTTTGTCGCATATTTCCCGTGGTCATTTAGGCCTTTATATTGTCTGTTCGCAAAACAAGTCGTTAGCCTGTGTGCCCGCTACAACCAAAATAGCACTGTAATTGAGTCCTCCTCTTTTGGGAGGAGTTGCATCAAATCATAAAAGCTTTTTTTCCAGAGAGGTGTCAATGTCGATGGAATAGCATTTCAGTAATTGCACCCTATAAAAGTGTCAGATGACTGATGGTTAAGGCTAATGAGCGAGTGGAAAAGGACAGCGTAGCGACATCCCATAATTATCACCTCAAATCTAAAATTCATAGAGAAAAAGTAAAAAACACGGAAAGCATCAGTATGATATATGAAAGTTTTTTTTTTTCTTTATCTGTTTGACAGAGATGTTACAATGATGAGAAGGTGGAAAAATGTGATTATACATGCACGTCCCAGCAGCTAAATAACAGCTGTTGTTTCAAACTCAGTCAGTAGCAAAGAATAAAGACTATATATTTGACCAAGAAAGTTATTGTTATACTATAGGTAGTCTATTTGCTGATGCCTTAGAGAAATTTCACTACCAATCAGTGTACCGACACTCCTGGGGAAGAAAGAATGAAAAAAACTGATGGCGTCTTGTCACATCTAAAGGTGCGTTTCTATGGGTACTGAGTGGCATCTTTCATAGCACGCAGGCATTTTGATACACACCAATGTTCAGCAGTCGACACAGTCAATCCCACAGGGATGGTAAAAGGCCAGAGCGTAATCCTTTAGATGAAATTGAAACCCTTGGAGGCTGAGGAAATACAACCCCAGCAGTATATGAAACTCGCCCCCTGTTTGTCATTGATCAAAAGGTATTAAAACTATAATAGAGATCTGTTAGCAATTGATTAAAGGTCATATGAAGCCTAACAGAGATTGTATAACAATAAAAAAAATCAATAGCGCAAATATTGGTCTTAGGGTAACTTCATATGAGCACTGTAACAATGATTAAAGAGCTTTCATAGGAGTGCACTGGTGGGATTTGTATAAGGTGCATTCTTGAAATGAAGAATGCTGTCGTGAATTGATCTAATTGGTATAAACATGAGAAACATTTACTTTTCTGGCTTTATTGTGTGACAAAACACCAAGGACAAGACAATGCTCACTGGATTCCTACAGCTGATTTAGAAAAAGACATTTTTTTGTGGCTTCAAATTAGAGGTGTCACTGTAGTGCTCTAAATGTCACAGCACACGATGCACTCACAATGCTGCAAAGCTCTTTGGAAAAAGTGTCCCTCGCATTGCAAATGTTAAAATGTTACCAGCTAGTCCTAGCTTTTTACTCTCCTGCAGTTGGTATATTTCCACTGTCCCTGACATACCCCTGGCAAGTCACTATTTATTAGGATTTTAACTGTGGAGACAAAAGAGAAGGCGATTGAGGTACTTACCCTAATGAGACCTCTGTTCCTGCAGTGCTCTTTTGTGTGACTTGATTGAATGGGCACAGGGTATAAGTATACCTGCAAGGGAAAAGAAATTATGTACACATTGGGAAAACTGGTACACAAGATTAAATCTGTGGTGGTTTTCCTTTTCCCCTCAGAACATTTCTTTTCATGTTGGATTGTGCTTTTCTTTGCCTTTTTTTGCAGTCTGTGATTAAATATTACTGAATACATCAGCATGGTAAATATTATTGTCCAATTTCTGCATATCAAAAATATATCAGTATATCTGTGTGTTGCAGATATTGATGCCCCTTCATGGAATTTCCCACAATAACAAGAAACTACAGAAAAGAAATGGCAAAGGTATGTTTAAGGTAATTTAGAAAAGTAAGAGAACTGCCAAGTTTATTTTCAGCTGTAAAATGTCACACTCGCTGCATTTTATGTGGTCAGAATTAATAACCAAATTTAAGGGATCCTTATCAATGTATATTAAATTAAAGCTGCTAATTAATATTTTCATATTAACAATGGATCCAATGATTATGTGTAATATGAAAGAGGTCGCTGCACAGTTCCCCTCAGCTCTACAGAACGTTTAGCATTTCTGGTTTTGGTTTTATGCCCCCTGTTTTGGTTTCCAGCAGTAGGCAGCTGTTTTCTACAGAAAAAGCTCCAATTAACTTACTATGCTACCTGCCCAGCACCAAGCTACAAACGACCTGGCAAACATAGTGGAGCATTTAGCTGCTAAAGAGCCAAATATTTCCCTCAGGTGATTGTGGAGAGCTAAAAGGAGGGTGCATATTGGACTTGCATGCACCAGATGTCCAGAAACATGACTCCAAATGAATGCTAATGTTGCTGGATGTGTGCTGGATGTTTAAATATGCAATTGTTTGCTAATACATATAATATAACAACTTTATAAGGTGATAATATGTCAATGTTGTGTTTAAAGCTTTTTTTTCCCCACAGCTCAAAAATCAGGTTTCAAATAGCCAAATATTATCTGATTGATATTGTATTTTTTTAAGTCTAAAATATCATTATCAGCCTCAAAATATCAATATCAGCCTCAACGGTACTGTATAGTGAAGACAGTAAAAGTCAAGTACTCAAGTAGGTGCTTTACTAAGCTGAATTATTGAACAGTGGGATTCTGTAAAGGCTCAATGGCTACCTACTGGGAAAGAAGAGTGACAAGGAGCTACCAGCTACCCTGCCACCCACAGCTCTTTCACCAAGGCAAAGAGGCGTCTAGAGGAGTTAGCAATTAGCAGAGACCATCACTAATGTACTTGCTGGGGATAGTGCTAGAGAGTAGAGGCATGATCACTAGCTCCAGTAACAAACTGATCAAAGACCTTGATGGTGAAAGTGACAGGGGAAAAGACAGCCGGGATTTTTTCCTTGACATTTGAACCATTACACTGACTGTTATAAAAGAGCAGAGGATGCCCAGACAACCACAACGAGAGAGACAGAGATAGAGTGAGCGAGTGAGAAAGTGCAGGGTGGAGGGAAAAAAATGGCTGCGGCGTAAGTAGACGTGGGCCGGGAAGTACGGGGGGGGGGGGGGGGGGATCAAAAGCTGTACGAGAAAAGCAAGATAAAAGAAAAGAAAATGATGAACATCAGAGAGAGGGGGATAGTGGGAGAGAGGTAAGTGATTGGCTGCCGAGTTCTTTTGCTCATGCACTTGTTTGCGGATTGTATTAAATGTCTCTCATCTTGGAGACTTTCATTTAGGCATTTATCCTTTCATGTCTACTGTATGTTTAGACAGGGAAGCCCCTTCCCCCACCCGCCTGATATATGGGCATGGTAAAATAACAGAAGCATCTTTTCTGACTGCAGAGTAAGCAGTATAGCTCGGAGCAGAATTAAATGTCTCACCATGACTAAACCTACTGTGCCTCCAAGAAATTTGACACTGTACAGCAAGGTTCCTACTAGAATGTTTTATTTGTATTCTATCTTTATTCTCAATTTATTTACTTTTTAGCCATGCTAGTGACAATATCAATCTGTTGGACCACCACTTTGGTCCAGACTGAAATATTTCCACAACTATAGGATGGATTCCCATGAACTTTTGTAGAGGATGATTCCTACTGATGTTGGTGATCCCCTGACTTTTCTCAACATCTTGTTGATGGATTGGCAATTTTTTATGGTTTTGAGAGAATGATTGACTCTGTTGACCCCCATGTGTGGTTTTGAGAGAAATCTTGACAACTACTGGATAAATTGGCAGGAAATTTGGTGCATATATTTATGTTCTTGATCCCCTGACTGACCACCATTATCATACCAAAATTTTTATTTGTTCAATACCTTGGTTTATAATCAAATACCTGCAAAACTAAGGTATTTAGGACATTCCCATCAGCCTCACCTGTTGTTTGTGTTCAGTGCTAATTAGCAATGTTAGCGTGCTGGCAGGCTGAACTATTCAATTCATTAGCACTTTATTTATACCACACAGATGATAGAAAAGGAAGAAAAAACATGCTAAACATCATACAAGCATTGACAGCATAGCATTGTCATTGTGAGCATGTTGCCATGCTTGCGTCAGTGTTTGCCTAAGTATAGCCACACAGAGCTGCTAGCATGTGCTGTAGGCTCTTAGTCTTGTTCCCCTCTTCAGGATACAAGAAGAGCTAAGAATTGGTAAAAAAGATTTCTTCACAGCTGGCCTTGACCTCATCAAGGACACTCAACACCCTCAGTCAGCTCCGACATGTTAGCATGACACCCACGCCTTACAGACGAATGGAGACCTTATATAACTGCTGAATGGAATTTAAAATAGAAATTCAAACTAGGTGCTTTTCTTTTAAATTTTACCATAAACATTTTTTTCTTATACGGCAATTAGTCTTGTTCAACCAGAACCCATAAAAGCACAATGTAACGCCAAATAAAACAATGTGATGTGTGCCAAATAGTCTGCCGTACTAAATAAATGAATAATAAAATAAATAAATCAAAATTCCCTCTCGACACTGGCTTTATTGTTCCTTATACGAGCAACTAGATTCATTAAGTTTGTAAAGCAGGTGTTTCAGCAACAACAAACATCCTCATCTGAGCCCAGAAACAGATGGCACCTGATAGACAGCAGTATAGTGAGCATAGGAAAGGGGGGAAGGGAAAAGGGGTAACGTAGTGAAAAAGCAATCAAATGAGTCCCATAAGGGAGTACCCCTGTATGTCTGTACCTCTCTTCCCCCTCTCTATCACCCTCTCTCTTACCCTCAAGGCAAAGCCATCCATCCCTGCCCACTTTTGCTGACACGCCAGCACTGCAAAAAAAAAAAAAAAAAAAAAGCTTGGCTATTTGTGTGCGGGGGCACTGCGATCTGACCTTGGATGCTCGCCTCCATGTGGCAGCTTGTGAGAAAACAAAAGCAGGCAAGGCAACACAGAAAATGTTTCGCTGGGTAGAAAAAAAAAAAAAAAAGTAAGGAGAGATTAGAAATGCCGAGCCCCACATGCGGATGGAGGTCCAGGTTGATTAGCTGTCTGTCTCAGAGACAGACACTTCACATTCTGCCGTCTGCGTTACATAAATGGGACACAGCAGAAAGGTCAAACAGGCACATTTACACAAACTGTCCCCGGCTATCCTTAGCAAATGAGCACAATGTGACACGAGCAGGAAATATCCGCTGAAATGGACGGGCGGTGACAAAGGCTCAGAGGAGGAGAGACTGACAGCGATGGAAATATAAGGCTAAGAAACAGCCAGGAGAACAAAGACGAAGACAGAGGAAAGGGGAAGACAGAGGGATAAAAAGAAATAAAAGTGAGCGCAAGAGAGTGGGAGGGAATCCGAGTGTGCTGGTGGAGATGTTGTGCATATGAATCACCACTAATACAGGCTGCAAATATGACAGATGATGACGTGTAGCAAAAGGGGACACTGGACGGAGGATACAAAGGATAAGAAAGAAGATGAAACTCACTGATTTTAATCGGTTCACTGATTAAAACCTCTGACAATAATTAGAAGGCTATGATGAGCGGCAGATCAAAAATGACAACACTGATCCTCCCATTCGGGTCCTGAACTCCACGCTGCGTCTCTCTCTGTCCCTCAGGTTCGATCTGTCACCATCCGACAATGAAGCTCTGACACCAGCCATAATAGGTTGGTACCACTGTGTCAATCTTTGGTAGTGTTCTGGGGCCTGAAGGTACACAGTTAGAACATAAATATCTTAGATGCAACTGCTTTGCCCCTCAGGCAGTATTTCAAGCTTCACTGGATTGGACTGCAGGCTCAGTTCACTCATAAATCTGCAGAATTCTGGAGCAAAAAATAGATCTACATTGAATTTTTTGCAACTTTAAATTTTAATAAAAAATGTTAGTATTTATATGCAGCATATAAAGGCCTACTATTTTTTTAGTTGTAAGAAGATACAATGTATCTGTAAAACATTTACTAAATATAAGTAAATAAGTATACAAATTATTCACAGGTGAGTTGAAACTGTATATAAATGTATTCTAAACTCATGAAGACATGCTGAGCTTGGGAGCTACTTCTTGAACGTGGAGATAAAAGTTTGACAAAACATTTCTTAACTCGTGGTCCCCATAACAAGATTTCTTCCAGAGCTTTCAGCCACATTTTAATGGCCTTCATCAACCTTTCTCGGTTACCACGGTGGTGGTACCACCAAGTGAAAGTGTTTAAAAATAAATAAATACTTCATTAATGTTGACACACACATTAATAAACATGACATGTCCTTATGTCTGCTTACAACTGCACTGTAGTTTATTATGAACCATTTCTTAAGTGTTTACATATTGCTTATAAATGCTAAATGGAAAGGTTAAAATAAGTGTTATTAGAGTTTTGTGCACAAATTAAAGGATAATTCTGGTATTTTCGTAGTTTTGGCCATCATTTTTATCGGTTATGTTAACATTGCACTCACAAAATTCATTGCTGAGCTCCGGGAACAAAGCAACATTGTTACAACAAAGTCTGACGAGGCAAAAAAAAAAAAAAAAAAAAAACACGAGCAGTAAGACGATCATCCAGGTAGAAAACAGAAAACAGGCTAACAGTTTAGTCAGATCAGCCGGATAAAGCTATCTTTTTCCAATTCTGCCCAAAAAAACGTTGAACCAGGAAGTCGATCTGTAAACTGTGAATATGGTCCTTTAGCTTGTTGTTTGATCAATGAACAAAAGTCCGAGCCAGATTCAAAGCAGGTCAGGTCTTAAACAACCTAAGCCACCAAGACATGCTAATTTTTTTTTTTTTACTTACTTCAAACTTCTTTTTAGCAATTTTCAGTTAAGGAATGATCACCAAAACTGTGACCCAAATTGCAATAAACAGGAAATACCCTTTAACAATCCAATTAATTACAGATCTGACACAATCAACAACCAGTACTCATCACTAAAGCCATGGAGGAAAAAAAAAAAAAAAAGCATATTTATTCCTCAGTCCACTGAGATCCAGTCAAAAGAGGGAAAAGAAGAGAGAGAGCAATTAAGCCCTTCTCCCACTAGACTGCTATAGTATGTGACGGCGTGGGTGGAGTTCACTGAGGGTGACACTGCGAACTGCAGCAACATCAACACTAGCTAATTGGTTTACAGGTAACACTGTGTACACTCAGCTGGCATCTTTGCATCTGGCGACTCAGCAATATAAAGTGACGTGTTTAATTGTTAAGTAGCAAACTTTAAAGGAAACCAACGCCGTTCATCTTGATAGCTGAGACGCCACAGGTCACAGTAAGTAAGCAGGATGTGTTTCAACAACAGTGTCAACATTGCATTACAGGTTATACTCTAGTTAGCTTTATTTTTTCTTTCAGTCATGATGATATAAGATTTACATTATTGTGTCATTTCTAGCACACGTGAAAATAACATTTCAGTAGTATTGATAATAGTATTTCAGTTGATAATAGATCTGGATTTATTGTTTGAAAGACATAGCTAAAATACACCAAACTGCACCGTGTCACCAAATGGAAAAGCATTTACATGACGGTAAGTGATAAAAATATAAAAATTTATTTATTTATGCAATGCAAAAGGTATTTTACAATGAAAAGGGTAATGGCAGTCATATGTTCACACATACAGTACGAATGGAAAGTTACTCAGCTGCAACATGTACTGTAAATATATAAAACACCTGCGTAATTTGAATGTAAAACCAATAAAATTCATATATTGATCATTTTAGGAGGAAATCTTACCTGGCTAATCATGTCCTATTCTTTTAGCTCAATTACTACCTTAATATCTGGTAAGAAGCTTCACAAGCCTTGAGTGTAAAGAAGAGAGTAACTGTCTACTATGATACTGCCAAATATTACTTGCCCAGTTAAATCAAACTAAATCTCCAGTCAAATTAAGGGCAAATCCATATTTATGCAGTGTGGATATACAGAAGAACATGCTTGACTGTCTCCACAGAATCACACATTATGTTAGGTGAGGACACTTGTTTTTTCCCCCCGCCCAACCAGAATCAATAGTGAAATCATCTGACCTGCTTGTAAAGGCAGCAGGTTAGTCGAGCGCCTGTCTGTCCTTTAATCAGCAGATCTAGCTTTAAGCTCCTGTGTCAACAGGTCCGCACCTCGCTGAAGAGTCTTTGGTGCAGGTTACAGCACCCTTGCTACAGTTTACAGCTGCATTGGTGACAATACTAATTCTACAGGCGACTTTCAGGGTCTGTCTGTTTACAGTACATAGTCACACACTAACCAACCAAACAGAAAACAAACACCTACAGCAATCTAGAGTATAGTCCTTACAGTAAAAAAAACCACATTGAACACTGTGCATCTTTTTTTTTTTTAAACACACCTGGAAAAGGGCATTCCCTCGACTAAACTCGGGTGCTGCTGATGAGGTGGGTGTTTTTCTGTTTGAGTCTAACTTACAAAAATGCAGAGCTAGTCATGCCACAACATATTTTATTCTGCTTGTTTGTGGCTGTTTCCTCTCTTATTCTGCTGCTGTTTCACTAGCTCAGAAAGCAACGATTTTATTTTATTTTACAGTGAATCAATACGACTTCAATGAATTAGAAGAGCATTTATGTGTGGTGTGCTTGAAATATACTATAATTTGCATTGTTATAACTCTATCTACTTTACTTTCATTATGCAATAAGAAGAAGCCCATTCTTATTTTAGGTGCAATTGCCTTGTCTGACTACAGTTTTTCCAGGAGTGCATCTAATATAAACGCACCTACCATATAAAATGAAAGTGAAAGCGAGGCACTTTGATTTATGTCTTAGTGGTGGAAAACGTTCTGCAGTGTTTTCGATTTCTCCCTTACAGTAAAAGTATAAAAGTGCAGCGATGACGTGAGCTTTACTTTTGGTGCTCCTACATTTCGGATGGTCAGTTCATCAGACATCAAGCGCAATTGTGGAATCAAATTGCAATGGTGTAGCTAACATTAGGGGGACTATTTAAAAATTCAATTTCAAGCACTGAAATCAGTTTAAATAGAGCATCGTGATCATTTTGAGATTGGGTCAGTGCAATTCCTTTCACTTGGTAATTGAGTTGTGAGTTTGCTGGCAGCTCAAAGACCCAATGCCAGTCCATCCGTCTAGAGCCAGTTTAAAAGAAGACATGGTCAAAGTAGGTCATTTTTCAGTTTACCTTCATTTTCCACATGGCGAACCACAAATGCAAGTCTGAATAAAATTGTGTACAATGTTTTTACTATGAGTCTGATTGAAATTCACTTTCCTGACAGCTTATCATATTTCGGCCTTGGAATTCACTATGCAGAGCTGAGAGTCAATGCATAACATATATATTTTTATATATATTTTTTATCTTATTACGCTTCGCTTCGGTGAAACAACATGAAGAGGGAAGGTGAATGCACAGCAGAAGACCTCTTTCCCACATAAATTACCCAGGAAAAATAATAATAATAATAATAATACAGAGCGAAAGAGCCTCTCTCCCTCAAAAGATGCCTCAATTTATATGCGAAAAATGGGAAACAAAACAAGCTAAACTTGAAGCCAATTTAGTATTTAGAGCCATCACTAAGGGCAATGAGGCAAATAGCCTCTGGCAGATCATTTAAAGCTGCGTTCTCCCTGTCGTCTCTCAGAATGTTACGTTATTATTGCTGCTATTTTCTTCTTGAAATAGGTGAAGGTTGAGGCTGAGGTTGTGGAAGATATGATAGGCACTACGGGACAACAACTGGTTTCTAAGGGTTTTTGAATATAGAATATTGAGGCTTTAAAGGTAATAAAACATTTACAATTATAATTTACAAGTATAATCTGTGTTTGCAAACATCTTTTAAGTCTTATATAATTAGATTTTGATGAAACTACACTGTAAAATTATAGCTGCATGTATTTTCAGGTACATTAAATGATTTTTCAAGGAGCAGCATAAGACCTTCAACAGTTACATTTTGCTTATTAAAATCTGCTGAGATAATAAAGAAAATAAAACCAAATGTCAAACAAAAAACACTCAGGAACTCAATGTCAGGCTCCCACTGCTGCTACAATGCTGTTTTTCTACTAAATTCTACATTTAACAGTTATGTTTAGTAGCTGAGACTACAAAGACGCAATCAGCTTTTCAGGCAAATTGTACTGTGAGCTACCAAAGTGAAAATAATCAGTGGTCTTATTCTTTGACATGCCTAAAGAGACCTTTCCCATAATATACAGTACATTATATAATCGAATATAAAGGATCCCACGTAGGTGTAGAGCAAGTTGGCTCTAAATAGTATTTTACACTTTTCCTCCTCAAAGGTGTAAAAAGAATGTCTCTTAACACTAAAATGTGTTAGGAAATCTACTTTAACATTAAAAGTGATAATTAGAGTTCCCACATTAAAAGTGAATAAGAAGAACTGAGTAAACAATCAGAGGCTTTCAGACTTGGAGAGTGACTGTGAAACATCTGTTCTCACGACACTCAAGCTCACTTTAAATGTTGCCCTTTGCACAAGAGGTGCACACACAAAGTCAGTGTAAAGCAATAATAAATATGTGTTCTGAGTTTTTCACACCACAGAAAAATGTGTTATTAACCACCCAGCCAAATTTGAATGATTAAAAAAAAATCGCCAAGTATATGAAATTAACAGTCCAACTCCACAATTCAGTACTACATAGCTCGCAGTCTTTTCACGTATAGTACTGATTGGGATCGTTTTTCTACAGGAGCTGGCCAAAAATATGTGGACATCCCTCTCCATACACTTTTGCATACTTTTGGTCTGGGGCTGTTTTTCAAGGTTTGGGCTAGCTCAAGTTGAAAGAAATCGTAATGCCTTTCAACTTTGTGGCAAAAGTTTGGGGAAGGCCTTTTCCTCCGCATACTTTGTATAAGTGGCCATATGTGTAACTTAATGAGACTGCCACATCACCTCTTAACTATTTGTGGAGATGAGCGTGAAGATTTATTCTCAATGTTGGAAATAATAGTTTGACAAAATAATCTTAATCAAAATAATCACTTATAATGTGACAACTGAACCATCTTTGTGACAAGTGAGCAAATTCCACATGCTGATGAAGACAATGAAATGCTATTTTGTCAAACTTCATGTGGAGACATTCATATACTAACTTTTTTGTGCAGGCTGCAATGGACAATTATTTTCAAAAAAAAAAAAAAAAAAAAATTCCCACAGCCCAGGTCGACGTCTTCAAATGCTTGTTTTGTTCAACCAACAGTCCACAACCCAAAGATATTCTGTTTACTGTCATGTATGACACAGAAAAGCATAAAATTCTCACATCTGAGAAGCTGAAAAATGACTTTAACAACTATCTGATTATTAAAATAGTTGCAGCTTAATTTTTTGTCGATTGACTAATTGACCAATCAACTAATCATTGCAGCTTTAGCAGATTATGTAATGTAATAAGATCGGTATCAATGCCAATATGGATCTAGTGTATTGGACTGGTGCATTATGAATGCCTTACAAGTGTCTTTCTCAGGGTGAGAAGTTAAAACATGCTTTCCCTGACTATTAAATATCACTCTAAATTATAGGTGTTTTGGTGTAGTGCAGTAAATCGCTGGGAGTGATCCATATCAATAATTTGTTCCAATTTACACCATACCATCTCCACTCCTCAAAATACATATTAAATGGGTCAAACGCACTAAAAGTCTCAACCCCATTTCCATGCAGAAAATGCTTGAGGTAACGGGTTAGTAGATCAGAACCATCACAGCTATAGTGATGCAACCACAAACTTACAGTAAATACAGATCTCAATGTCTAACGGTGCAGAAGAAGGTGGCTCTTTTTGCAGCTGGGATTAATGTGTTTGTTTAATTCTACTATGTTTGTACTGTATATATTATCATAGAAACTACATTAAATTTCATGTAACTCTAAATCGAGACTAGGCAAGTCTACCTCAGGACTGCAGATACAACATCTGGTGAATGCTACTTTTCAGAAGCTTAAACCTTTGACTCAAAACTGTCTATATTTGGTTTGTAGGCTGAAACTCATGTCATACATTGCATTAGCACATAATTAACGTAAAAAGTCACACTTTAATGTTGTGGAGCTGTTGTGGAGATCAGATAACTACTCATTATAATGCATCTAACTGAAAGAAAAACGTGTTGGATTGTAATTATGCTTTCACTAAAGTTGTCACAGTTGCTGAATTAAATTATATTACATTTGATTAAATAAGATCAACTCTGTTGATCTCGCTAGGAGGTTCAGGTTGTCACAGCAGGAACTGTAAGTGAGGCGCAGCAGGAATAGAAATATTCTATAAACACTGATAAACACTGCTTAAGACGGTGATTCTAATTCTTATACAACACGACACTTTGCTGTCTCTCATTTGGGTTTTATTGATTTTTACTTTATACTGATCACTTTTTGATATTTGTCATTGCATGTAATAACTAATAACTGTAATTTTTACAGTGGAAACTGCTTATAGTGATCACGTCTGTCCGGGTCAAATTGATCACTATAAGCGGATGATTATTATAACCGATTTTTTTTTCATTTTTCTTATTCTCATGCAGATTACTATCTAATTGACATTTGTATATTTACTACATGAATATATAGTAATGAAATGGGGCAGCTTAGTTTGTCATAAGCTTCAAGACTCCGTTTTTCATTGAGAGAAAAGGACTTTCTTTTTCACATCATGATTTCAACGTGCACGCAGCACCAGCCTCCGGTAACCAGCCGGAAGCAGACAGGCAGGGGCGCTGCAGTGGCCTGCAGCGAGAAAGTTAAGACTAGAATCAACATTTGGAGAAACGCAACCCATAACAGCCGGCAATCAGACTGATTAGAGCTGTACAACCCTGCCATGAGGTAGGACAAAAACATTACTAGGAAGAGGGGAGGACATTTCTCTGCGTTTGATAACGTTAAAAGTAAAGTTAGGCTTTGCCGATGGCTTCCCGACTCATTTTAAATAAGACGAGAGAAAGAGAGAGCTTGCTCAAGAGAGCTGAGAGAGAGAGAGAGAGAGAGAGAGAGAGAGAGAGAGAGAGAGAGAGAGAGAGAGAGAGAGAGAGAGAGAGAAGCAGTGGTGGTGCATCGCAATGCCTGATAATGGTGCTGCAGCCGCTAAGTACATATCATATGTGTATTATGGGAGTAAGGTAAAAAAAAAAAAAAAAAAAATAGAATTATCGTAGTTTCAAAAAATTTTTTCCATATGTTGTCATGTATGAAAAGACCCAAAAAGAACACTATAAGCAAACCACTTGATTGCTTTTTGATCCATATAAGCGGTTGATCACTGTAACCGTGATCACTATAAGCAGTTTCCACTGTAACATCTCTTATACTCTTCAATAAGTTTGTTATTGATTCTCATATATTATCATTGTTAACTTTACTATAGGGAGTGTTTGATTTGTAAACCTAATGGATTTAACTGTTTTTTATTTCACCACCTCAGTCTATGCACCGTATTGGGGATAGTTCTCCAAATTAAAGGAAAGAAGGCACATGTTTTTGACAATTACATTACTTAACACACTGATCCATCCAAGCCACAACCATTGTGACAGTCCAATACCTGATACTGGATTCATGAGGATTTTTTTTATTACTGCCTGTTGAAAAACATGCAGAGTAGTTTTTAGACAAGTCCTCTAGTTTACCACCCAGAAACAAATTGCCTAAATGTTGAGGGACTTGCTCAGGCAGGCTGACCCAGGCACACATAACACTCCACTAGGCTCCACTGTTCAGTGTTAATCATGGTTCACAGTTTGCTCCATGCAGAGAAAATGAAACATAATTGCAGCTCATGTTTTGGTGGCTAGATTTGGTGTTTTGGAGGGTTATGTACAGTACTCTCTGACTGTTTTGTCATGCCCCTCAGTCTGATACCGACGTATAAGGTGCCCTTTAGCCCTTTTTCAATGTGCAGGTAGTGCGGTAGACTTCTATAGAACTCCCACATTGTCTGAATTAGACGGCATGATACCAATGACGTTTATATAAGGTGACAAATTTCCTTATTAGGAGGAGGCGGGTTGTGAATGGCTAGATAGATAGATGGCAAAAAGTAGACTCAGCTGCAGGAGACCACTGTTCGCTTCCCGTTTCCAACCATGAGTGTCATGTTTCCAACGGGGAGTTGGGACAGTTTTTTAAAACTGTAACTGGTGTTTACTGCTGCCATGACCATGAAGGTTGCCTAACTTTAAGGAAGTAACTTTAACCCACACCACGTTTCAAGTGATCATTTTAAGCCAAACCATAATCTTTCCCTAAACCTAACCAAGTGGTTTTTGTGCCTAAACCTAACCAGACGTTAACCACAGCGTCACACCATAAAACATCATTATTCTTAATAGTGATTTGTAACGGTTGGTGCAGGCACAAAAGATACACGAACTCCTGTGATACTGCACATTGAAAATTACGTCAAATGGCACCCAGTGCGTTAAAAGGTGATGCCAAGGGGTCCTGACCAAGCGTGTCTGTATGTGACGAGTTGGGATGAGAATGTGTTGGTAATATATGTGGCTGTGCAACAGCAAGAATCATAAACAGAAACATTATAAACATTATATTATAAACATTATATCTCACCAAAACCAAACTTGCTGCTATCACAACCAGTATTGACACATCATTCTGTCAGGCATTTGGGTTTGTAACAGCTGAGCCCCCTAAGGACCTTTAACTGGCCCGCTGTGCCGTGCGTGACCATACATAACAGACATACGACTGCTGTTCCTCCATGAACACCAAATCATGAATGTTTACAGTGAGCTTCAGCACCTTCATGCTTTGCTATATGTAGTTTACATATATGAATTGAGCATTTATCTTCAGCTGGTACAGTGCTAACAAAGTAGGACAATAATGACAATAACAATGATCTACAGTACATTAGTGCACCATGGATTAGAAATTTTGGCCTGCAGTGACAACCAAAAAAATCTCTGTAAAGTTGAAACAGACTGTTTCAACACAACCAACCCACAGATACTCTGCTCAGTGCTCATTTCTCTGGCCATAAAGTTGGCGGAATGACAAAGAGAAGATGAGATGTGATGATTTCATGACCCCAACAGACACACATGTATTCACTGCCAGCCCACAGGTCTATTGGACCAACGGAAAACTCCTGCTATTTCAGATGGCCACCCCTGCTGTGGGCTCGGCAAAATCTCCACGTGCTTTCAGTTGCTTACAGGAAGGGACCAGCATCTTGGGGCTTTGTTGAATCACAAATGGGTAAGGAAGGCAGTGATTCAACTGAAAAATAAACTGACTGTCCTTTTCAAAATGGCTTCTAGGAAATATTAGGAGGACCAAGTCTTCTCCAAACTTAATAGAAGGCACGCAAATATAGTAAATTAAGTTTTACTAACTGCCTCACACCAGAGATGCTGCACTACTTTAATGAGTGAAATTAAATAGAAACTTAAAAGATGCAATAGACTCTGCAGAAACACACAGGGGCTTGAGTTTGGAGAACAAGCTCAACAACTAACTGGGGCGTGTGGACGTATTTACAAGGTAGAGAGGATCTAATTAAAAGATTATATTAGTTGTAGGATCCAAATTTTTGGAGCTTAACCCATACTAAACTCAGGATAGTTCAGCCTGTGCTTCATTGATTTTGACCATTCTTTTTTTTTTCTTTAATCCTGCTGCCTTGCGTCACCCAACTTTATGAAAAAGCAATACTAAATATCTGTCGAGCTCTTTTAAAAAGGTTTTCCTCTTTTATTTACTCTCCTTTAGGAACATCAACAGGTAAAACAGGTGTGATAGTTTAAACATGCAGGTTTTAGAGTTTGGCACTTTTTTTTAAAGTTTTAAACAGTCATACAGCATTTAAACTGGTTTCTCTATTTTCTATTTATAAAATTATTACTTATCATGATGTAAAATAAAACCCTTTTTAAGGGCAGCTCACTGCAAATACAGTAGGAGCATTTAAAACAGACTTAATGCAACTAAAACTGACTATATTCTTCATTTTAACAATGCTACATGTTCCTTTAAGCAGGTAAATACTGTCTTTCTGCCCCTTCCGTTATTGACAATTGACCAAACGTGACCTTCTGAAGTTAATTAATTGCATGAGCAGCTCATTAAGAGCAATGCTAAATTTCATGCTTTAATTTAACAACAGTGTCTGTGCCACATCTATCATAATTTGAAAGCTACTGGGTGTGACAAAGTGCTCGTGCTCTAAGGCATGGACCTGCATAAGCAGCCACTGCAGCACAACCACTTATTTTAACAACATCCCAATTACGGTTAACCAGGCTTTCTGCCTTTCAGTCCCCTCGATAAACCAGGGCAATCAAGGTTTTAATTTCATTTGTGTACATGCATGCATTTGTCTGTTGCTAGCTGTATAGTCTGCTTTTTTCTTTCTGGCAGCACATCAACTTCTGATAGCAAAAGGCCTTCAGATTGAAGATGGGCACAGTGAATGACAGAGTTAGGTTACATTAATAGTGGAAGCTGATTTCTTCTTTTATTTATTTGTTCTCATTTCTAGTAAAACCAACTTGGCAGATGCTACTAAAGCACTGTTTCAACCAAAAGTTCCAGGTATTTTGGAACCAGAGGAACTAATCCCAGGAACTAAACTTGGAACTAAAAAGTCCCCGTTGTACAGTCCTGTTTGTGTTACCAACACATCTGAGGAACCTGGTAGATCATGCAAATTAGACCCATGTGGAATTAAAAAATGACTGTGGCATTTGAAACGCAGTATTCACATATAAGGAAAAAACACAGGTTTGTCCTGTTGTTCTTTGTATTTACTGTTGTTGTAATGAATGAAAAGTTGAAATGCAGCAGAAATGAAACTGAAACAGTCTGTCTCCACAGTAAATCATATGTTTAGTGTTTGATGGTTATTTATTTGTGCTTTAGAACGTAACAGCCATGAAACAATCAAAAAAAAGGTTTATTTTTCTCATTCACCGGCTTTGTTCTCACTACCGCCACTCCCTCTCTAGCTCACTCAACCACCACTGCTCTCTCTTTTGCTTGCTCACTCACTCATGCTCTCAGCTCGCTCGCACTATCTCTCTCTCTTTTTTAAAACGAGTTGGGAAGCCGACAACAAAGCCCTACTTTAGTTTTAACGTTAATGAATGAAGAGAAATGTCCTCCCTTCATCCTAAATCAATTCTAGAGCACTTCCTTGTTTTATGAATGAAGCGGTACACAAGTTGAAGCAGCCGTGCTGTGTGTGTTTGACCAATGAGTGACGGTCATCCATGCAAAACCCGTCCCTAAAGTTCCTATACTTTTGGAAAGTACTACCCCCAGAGCAGGGACTTTTTGGGGGGTAAAACAATCTCCCTGGAACTTTATTTATTATCCTGATCCCTCCGGTGGAAACACAGGTAGAGGAACTGAGTTCCTCAAAAGGTTCTTAGTCCCTGGGGAAAGTTCCTGTGGTGGAAACGGGGCTTAAGAATGTTATTAGCAGCAAGAAGTTTGATTAAATATTTCCATTTCTGACAAATACTTGGTATCCACAGACAATAGTTTACTGTCTAAAGATCCCAATGGTCCTTTCAAACCCTATTTACAACTATATAGTATTCATGGCACAGCTGTTATGAAATCTAACACATGTGGCTCTCCATCTCCATGTTCTTCTCATGGAAGTCAGCGGACACATCTAGGACTCCACGCTATCCGCCTTGTCATGGTTTATATCCAGTTTGAAACAGCTCCCTCTAGGCTATCCTGATGGAGTCTCTTTCTTCCCTAGAAGAACCCAGTGCACTGTTAAGGCCATGTGATGTTCTGCAGACAGTTGGAAGTGTCACTTGTGCTGCGTTATCCTTCTCTCTTCCCTGTCAAAGCTGAACCACAGTGGCGGGCATGACTCACTGAAGTGCTGTACTTTCTAATGACACGAGAGCGGAGGCTGAGTCAATCTGACCTGACAGTCTTGCATAAATCACGGCCCTTCGATTTAAGTTGCTTTGAGGAGTGTCAACAAATCCACAGGAGGAATATTAGACTCTGCTGTAGGTAGGGACTCCGCCTCTGAGAACTCATTATGGGGTGTCTTCCTTCATGCTGTGCCAGGCTGTGTTGACTGAATTGCCAAGCTTATTTCTGATTCACTGGCAGAAGCCTGCGTCTTAAATTCCTGACTCGTGATAAGAGCCCATTGGCACCCTAAAGACCATTTCAGTGGAAATACATGGATTTTTAATAGGTGAGTTTTTGGAGGTGAGCTTCAATGTGATGTAATGTAAGAAAAGGTAACTCTTGGTAGAAGAGCAGTAAATGCCATTAAATGATAATGCACCAAGAACAAACTCCCTCATAAGCTTTTTTTTTGGTCTTTGGAGAAACTGATGAGAAGGCAATGTGGAGTGCACAACTACACAGCATTTAGCGTCTAATCTTGCCGTTTATCATTCCACTTGAAAGTGTTCAACAACAAAAGCCCCCCCCCTTTTTTTTTTTTTAAATCAAAGTAATTATATTTTCCCTGGACAAACAAGAGAAGGCTCCAAGCCCCAGTTTGCAGAAGTTATTCACACCATCATGAGGCAAGGCAGAAGCAAGGCTGAGGAAATAACTCAACAAAGGAGGTGCAGAGAATAGGATCCTCCTTCAAAAAGACAAAAGGAGAAATCTCAGCTGACACCCTGAGATAGAAATGTAACACACTTTCAACATTAACAAGTTTGTCCTGCAATATATAAGAGTAAACAGGACCAAATCCTGTTTCTGTGCATCTACTAAAAAGCAATCAGCTCTTCCATTTCCTTGCTCCATTAGGAGATTATTAGGATGTCTAATAAACTGTGCTGCGTCACGCTCGTCATTCTCACCAAATGAACCTCAGCTGGTTACATTTGAAATCTTTTTCCTGCCACACCCCACACTAGCACCAGTTGAATTTTATTCATTTAAATAATGCACAGCTATTAGTTATATTAAAGATAGGCAGGGTTTTAGCTCAGCAAACTTTTATGGCTCCAGGCACTTTTTTTTACGATATTGGCTGCCACTCAAGAGTGGAAAAAAAAGAGGGAGCAATTTAATCAAACGTGAGAGATCTAAACACCAGGGAGGGCGGATGTAAGATGATGATCAAGAAGCTGGAGAGAGAAGTGTGAGATTCTGTTCCATTATGGGAGAGGAACTGTAGCTCTGCTAGTGAACTACTTGAGGGCATGGGAGGGAGAGCTATAGAAAGCCGTTGGTTTATGTGTCTGTCAATGTCATGTCTTTTCAGGATCACGGTTCAAGGCGAACAGCAAGGATAAAGGGGGGCAGGGAGGGGAACTGGTACATCGCTGAGAGGGTGCTGGTAGGTCAAAGGACCTTCAGCTGAGTTGACGCTAGTGGATATTATGCTCTTCAGTGATTTGAAGGATGAAAAATAACATGGAGTTTATGATGCCAATAGGCCGTGGAAAGAAAGGTAACAGAGTACAGTATGAGTTTCTGCACAGAAGGCTGAGTGAGTGTGAGATTGAGACAAGTGAGCTAACTTGATACAGCTTGTAACAATTGGATTAAACTTATAAAAATTATATTGGTAATGTCATTTCATAGTATTATAGCCATTTGAAATGTTAAACAAACACAACCCTGTTTGGCTGCTTATCTTACATACTTGGAAGTAAGGAATAAGTTACTTTATGCTGCATTCTTCATATTTTCAAACAGTATGTTCAGGGCTGCCAAGTTTTGACTTCTGCTTGGAGTGAGATTTGGGGGTGTACTTTAGTAGTGCTTATTTTTGTTCATAATAAAATGAGCATTTTTCATGGTCAATTGACCCACTCAACCTCTCTCTGGCCTTATGAGCCAACACCTTTTTCATAAGACTTTTTCTTTTTGCTAATTTGTGTTTATCGGGTAGCATTTTTGATATACACTCCAGATATTACACATATTTTTTCTTCAAAACATAGGATAAGAAAGACCTATGCTCCTCACCATGGGCGCCTGGTTATGTTTTAAAATGGGGGAGCAAACTTGGAAAGATACATAATTGGTGGGAGGGTCGGGGGGTCCTCCCCCAGAAAAAAATTGGAATTTAAAACTAATTTCCATTTCTACACCACCTAATCTCTTGGATTAAGTCAAGAAACAGCCACCTGCACTAGTCTAGATAAATTAGATTGAGGGTGCTATGAAAAGATCAAGAACAGTACATAATTGGGTGGATCAGGACAGGAAATGATTATCAGAAGAATGGCTATTTCATATTTGAAATTAATTATATTATAAAAACATTATGTAGCCTAAAATGGTTGTAGGTTGCAGGCTACTAGGTCATCTTCAAGGTCAAACAAGGACAAACAAATTTATATAAATGAAATAGCCTTACAACACATCACAATATGATTTGCTTAATTATACCTGGTTCAACAATGTTAAACCTGAGGGCTGCTATTCCCAATACTCACAAGGCCATCTTCAAAGTCTAACAACTGCAACAAAGTACAAACAATTTGGATGAATGAAATGGCCTCACAACTAACCTAAAAACCTATTATTGGGAATCGCGAGAAACTTTCAGAGCGACAGAGACACAAAGTGTCCCCATAACCATAGTAACTCACTCTCACTCCTGACTGTGTGCGCACGTTGCAAGAGGAGAGTAAGAGACACTGTGCTGCCAGAAGAGCCACTGACTGAGATTACTCTGAGCAGCATGCACGGGAATAAATTACAATAAAATAGATCTGTGTATATTTCTCACTTTCCCCCTGATGGTCTGAATAACTAGGTGCTGCATGGTGCTGCTGTTGCGCTGTGCTGCTCTGTCTTATCTGTCCGTGCACTGTCCTCTTTTCGCACCGCGACTTAATCAGTTATGAATTTGTTTTTCACTGCGTGAGAAAATGGACGTGTGGTGTGAGAGCGTGTGAAAAGTGTCAATTGCGTGAGTCTCACAGTCAATGCGTGAGACTTGGCAGTCCTGTGTATGTTTTAGTTGTAATGTTACAAGAGAAAAAGGCCTTTGAGGTGAGGACTAACCAATGTGTTTGGCAAACTTAACGCTATCTCAGATAACAAGTTTGGTTGGAGCTGCTGGAGTGTAAACTTTGCCAAATCCAAAAAAGAACTGACAGAGCCTCTAACGTTAGCCTACCGATTTAGCAGCATCCAGGACCGGCTTCCAAACAGTAAAGATAATACAACACAGTTGATGTGCTATCATGGGGTATTTTTAAACGCAACCCCACAAAATGTAGTTAGCTAATGATAAGCTGCTTGACCAGTAACAGCTTACTACTGTAGGTAGTAAGCTAGTTAGCAGGACATGCTAACATTTGTAGCTTTAGTTAGAACAGATAAACGCAGTGTTTAATCAATAAACGCACTGTTTTTGGTTTTGGAAAGGCTAAAAAAAGACACCACCTTTCAAACTCAAATGCAGAGTATCTTTCTTACTACAGCCCCTTGGACAATCACTTTTTTTTTTTTTTTTTTTTACATACTGCTGATGTGCTCTCCATCGACTATTGTTCTGATTGCATCTTGGCTCTGGTATGACCACAGCTGTCTTTCCCTACATGTAGTTGAGCTTTCTACAACCCGTGAATTACTTAATTTTAATCACAGTAGCCAGCTCTGCATAACGTTTCACATTATTGTTATCTGAAACTGGCTACAAAAAAAACCAAGATAGATTTCTGGCTTACATAAAAGAACTGCAACTTTCCCTGTCAGATTTTGCCTCCTAAATGGCAAACTAAGCAAACAAATCAATGTGGTGTATAAGGGCATGGGAAAACCACTGATTCCAAGGATGTCTGAAAAATGTATTTGCAGTGCAGATCTCAGTGCAGATCTCAGATAATTTTCTTTCAAAACTGCAACCACCCACAGGCTTCTAAAGCTCCAGCTGGCAAGCAATCCTGAGGAGAACAGATTCTACCCCAGCAGGGGCCATAGGGATGCAGCGGGAGAGAGTAAAAGAAGCTCATTCTGTTGATTAAATTTAGTTGATTTAGCTGCTTGGTTTCTCCAGGGTGACTTGGAGCTCACAAATTATCAACTTTAAATGGTGGATCTTTACTGAGATGGTTCACATTGCTACAGTTAGAATTTGTTTTAGTACAGTTACAAAATAAGATGGATTCCAGTCTCTGGCTAACATATTGATTTTGTGATGGTTCTTTAAATCTGTTTTACTTTTCTATCCACTGGGTTTTATGGCTACCTGCAGTGCACAGGTATTGCAAAAGTAATTGCTTACCATTATCTCTATTATTGAAAATAAACAATACTATTAAAAGCTTTAACAATCTGTGAGAACATAGTCAAAACCATGAAACTGTATTTTTTTCTGTCAGTGTAGTTTTCATAAGATACACAACTGCACATTTTAGGACTGGTTATATTAATGTCAAACAAAAATGAAGCACATAAATCTACAGAAATGAAAATTCTGTCAGTACTTACTCATATACTTTCAGCTTATAACACTGGCTGTTCAGAAACAGAAACTCCCAATCTGTTCCGTAGTCTATGGCCAGCTTCTTCTGGAGGTCACTGGGGACATCAAAATCAATATATTAGATCACGAGCACAGTTTGAGCGATTGTTTTTGAATTATTACGTTATTATTGATGTGTCACCATGCAAGATGTTAAACTGACAGTCACATCTGGAAGCATGACACTCAAAAGCAAACCAGAATGACACTAAAGGTAGAGTTTTAAGCAAATATCTTCACATTTTATAGAAGGAAAATGTTTTTAAGGGTGCCAACATTTCATTTATGTAATGGTTTTAGTACACAATCTGTATGTGCTGTGCTTAAAGAACAAGCACAACATAGCTCAACTTCTCCTTACCACATTGAGGGAAAGAATTGTTTTTTAACGTTCTGGATGTGGCCCATTTGTTGTAAGTCCCTGACAAGCTGCTCTAATAACTTCTGGGTGACTCCTAACTGTGCTGACAATGTAGCTTTATTTTCCTCACTACTTTCAGTGACTGACTTCCTGGATAGTGTGTTGATGAGGCGGCCCTTTAAAGCCCATTTCTATGCAGTGTCTCCATTATGTGAGCTGGTGAGGGCTGCTTTTCTTCGCTAATCGCAAATAAGGGAACTGAGCCCTATCTCTAACGATGCACAGGCCCTTATTTCCATATTCATAACCCAGAATTGCTAATGGAGTTAACAAATGTTTAGGGAGGGTGATTGTTTTGCTTGAGGTTGATAAGGTAGGGTGGTGGCGGGGGATGATTCAAGGTCAGAAAAGCAATGCAGGTTGCGTAACTGTGTGTGCATGTCTGTCTCAGTAGGGCAGGGGTCCTAATATTCATGCATAGAGTCCATTTTTGTGGAAATTGCCCTTTACAGCATGCTAAAGTAATGAAAGTTGTGGATTAATAAGGAAGATTTAATTTCATGCTAGCTCCAAGAGGTATGAAGACACAGATGCACTAGCTCACTAATATCTACATACTACTGATAAAGGACATGGCCTGAAGAGAACATGGGGGAGAAAAATCCATATCTAGTGCTCCAACACGCATATATGATAGTGAGTAATTTGACCAGGAGCCATCGAAGCAAGGTGGACAATGAAGAAACAGAATGGAAATTGTGCCAGCTCTTTCCCCCCCTCACAAAGTCATTTGTTTAAGGGGAAAAAATCTTAACCTTTTGGTAACTGCCATCTCTGTGGTTGGCTCTCCTCTTCCCCTACTGTAATGAACAGTTTGCAGGCCTATGGGCCACAGTAGCTACTTATCAGCTATTGCTGGTTGGCTCAGAGCTCTGTGAAAACATCTGAGAAGGAGCAAAAGCGTGTAACGGGAATTCTCATCCAAACCTGCTCGAGGTTTTTTTTTCTTCTGTGACTGTATACTGTAATGTTAATAAACAATTACAGTTTTTTATGTAAAATATAGCATCAATTAAATGTCTTAACATTCAAAAATTATTATACAGTTTTTTGAGGATGACAGATTTTTTGGACTGGAATACAATTTGTTTTGACAGGAGGTCATTTTTTTTAAAATACAAAATAACTGCAGTATTTGCCACATTAATTTGTGCCATGTCTGTTTTAAGAATGTGGCACAGGGAAGCTTGTCTTCTGCTCAAAGTCAGTTGGAATAGGCCTACCCACCAGAGCACAGTAGGAAACCAATAGCGTTTGTTTTTCTTCATTAAAATTAGCCTTAGGTATCACACAGTGCAAATCCATTACTGTGCAGCTTTCCTCACTACTTTAGCACAGAAGGATGGAGTCTATTTTAAGGCCTGGTTACATACCATGCCACCCTGCTTACAATAGTATGCTCACAAACACTGTTTAAAGGCGAACGCGAGGAGCAAATGTGTTGTGTCGTAAGAACAAAATGTTGAAGATTCAGCCACAAATATGTGACAATGGAAACCAACCTCGATTTTTATTTGTTATCTTTCACTTACCTTATTTCCATGTTGACTGTCTCATAGGCTTCTTCTACCTTCTTCAAATTGGTCGCCTCCCACTCCGCAGCTAGACAAAACAAAAGGTCAGACAAATTAACAATGCAGAGTTGTTGCATCTAAACAGCTGTATGTTGCCAAACAGTGGGCTCTTAATATAGGCTGTTATATCTAGGACTGGGAGAGGAGCAAGGTAGCATATAAACAGAAAATGCTATTTCCAGGTGTGGTAACTGCCGAAAGGCCCGCAGGCTTATTAGTCTCTTCACACTGACAATAGTGTTAACCGAGACTGAGAGAGAAAAGAACAAGAAAAGAAGAGGGAGTGTGAGAACAGCAGAGGTGGCCGCAGCGAAGATTAGTTTGTCTCTCTTTGTCACGCTTGCATGTTCCTTGTATGACAAGATGTCAGACTCTAGTGGAAAGCTTGTGATCGTCTAACTCCTTTCAAATGTGACAGGTACAAAAAACTAGAAATGTAAGTGAATTGTATGTATTATGCACACTGCTGTTTGCATATTGTAGCATTGCTCGTAATGAAGTGCAATGTAAATCTTGAAAACAGTTGATGCATCTGGAATGATTAGTAGAAAAATATAGTTGATCCACAGAAAATTAATTGAAGATAATTTTGATAGTTGATCCATTGTTTAAAACAGCAATAATTGCTACTTTTGGCCACTTGGGGTCTGTTGAACAAGCTGTAAACACAAAATGTACATGTTATCAGCCTATAAAGTTTTTATGGCAAACATTTGGAGATGGAGTTTTTGGCCACCTCTTGAACCAATATTCATCCTCCTTTTAGCTCTGTTTTGGTTGCCACCAAGCAGCAACAACCACAGTTTGAAACTGATGCCAATGCGGAAGTCCCCTTAAATGTAATACCACTGACGGTCACTAGATCCAATAGACTTCCCATTCAAAAAGCATCAACTTTTCTCATGAAATACTAAGTCAATTAATTTTTTCAACAAGTGATTATGGTCTCAAACACTAAATTCGGGCCTTCTAAGAAGTGTACTGGTGGTCCAAATGAAAAAGATGGCGCTGACCATAAGCAGCAACTCTGGGCTTCAAACCGGCTCCAATGCAACCAATGGGTGACATCATGCCTTGCTACGTCCATCTTTATATACAGTCTATGGTCTCCACTGACCCCTGAGGATGCTAAAACACTATCTAGTCTAACTCTAATTCTCTGCGGGTTTGTCACCATAAGCAACCAATTTTACATTACATGTGTATATTGTTGTATAGTCACATGATTTAAAAATTATGCCTACTAACTATATTGTATAATTATTTAAATTCAACAGTCTATTCACTTCAAATACCAACATAGATATAAAAAAAACTTCTTTTAAGCTTTGAGGAAGGCACATAGCTGCAGAAATGTCAGTTGTGGAATAAAGTCAATGCTGCATAACCGTCCTAAAGTGCTCCTGCCTTCTTCACAAGCTATTATACTTGTTACCTAACGTCTGTCCAGACATCTTGAACAGTATAGCTCCCCTAAAGTGAGCGTGAAAGCTACAAATAGGATTGATTAGTGCATCTTTAAGCACAGAGACCAAACATTAGCTGGTTCCAGCTTCTCCAATTTGAGGACTTTAGTGTGAATTGAAAATCTTTGGCTTTTTATGACAAAATAACTAAATTGAAGATGGGCCTTTTTTCTCACTCTTCTCTGATTTTATAGACTAAACAATTAGTCAATAAATCATAAAATATGACAAAATATTGGACAGATTAATCGATAATAATTTCTACTTGCAGCCCTAGTTGGTGTTATAAGCTTCCTAATTATTAATCCATATTGTACCCCAGATGCTGTAATCTAAATTGATAGTGACTTGCATTAAGTCTTGATCATCTGTTGTGGATCACTTTTAAAGAGAGGCTGACACAAGAGTAAAAACCCCAAAAGAATCATTTCATAAGTGAAATGTGTTAATCACAGTGTCTGTCATAGCAAGATTTAACATCAACAGAGGGGCTGAAAACCTGATGAGAGAAGATGGCGGAAAATAGAAGTGAAGAGAGGCTGAAAAGACTCCAGTTTAATTGTCTTGTGCGGATGGACCTGGGGATTTAGTTGGGTTTCTAGAAGTGGACAGGTTCGCCTCTGTCGTTGAAGAAACTCTCACTGGAGCCTGGCGCCGTGGCAACAGAAAGGAATGTGTATGCGGTAAGGACTGTGTGGGAAGCTGTCACAGCCCTGGCCTGAATACCAATTAGCATGTTCCTTGCATGTGGTCTCAGCTGGTTGCCCATAAAGATACCCCCCACACAATTCCCCCAGCACCTTTTTATTGCCGAACCCAGTACAGATGTGGTGTGTCCGAGAGGCAAGCTGTGATTTTCCATGCTGTAATGGCTATTTTTATAACACCAAGAAGGGGAAATCTGTCCCTAACCCACCCCCGATCCCCTAAAACTCCTTGAGAAAATCACACTAGCAGTCATACACACGAGAATGTTCTCTCTCTCATTCTCCCTCTCCCGCATACTATGATTCCCTCTCTTGCCCTATTTCTCTCTCTCTCACTCCCATGCAGACACACACATATATACACACCAATCATCAGGCTCAGCAATGACAAACGGAGACGCAGAATCCCAAGTGGGTGACATTTGACCCCTTGCAGCAGCCCAGTCATATATGGAGAGAGAAGTGACGGTAAGGCAGAGCTTAGGAGGGAGAAGAACAACTCAGCAAGAGCAGCCAGGCGTACAGAAGTACCCAGAGCAGGGAACACAGGGTGAGTAAAGCCTCTCGAATGGTCTCTGCACCAGTCAGGCCGACATAACCTGAGGCTGATGTACAGTAAACCAAAAAGACCAAATGCTTATGGTCTAATGAATGCAAGGATTAGATTATCAGTCATATGGTCAATGGATGTCATGGCTTCACAATCAGCACAGACATAAATTAACTGCTTGAGCCAGCATGAGCTCTGCGTATTTTTATCTACTCATGCTACATCTTTTGTTAGTGTGCAAATTAAACCTAATCAACATAATGGCCCACTTCAATAATGAGACCCTAGCAGTTAGGTATTGTCATGTATAGGAAGAAATGCCTTCCACCATATTTGCTGCTTTCATTATAATGAAAGCAATTAACTTTCTCTACATTTTAGGGGTTTTCATACAGAAAATGATTTCATGTTAAAGCAAAATTGACACATTCTTCTTCAGTAAGTGTACTGTACTTTGCTTTTAGCACTACACGCTATCAAGAGGGTTGTTAAATCACAGAGGCCATGTTCAAAAATAGAAGAGGAGGAGTACAATGTATAGTATATGCCATCTTCTGTCGGTAGTCTCCTGTGCATACATACCTTGAGCTGGAGACTGGAGATGCTCTGTTTACATGCGAACGGATCAATAGGAGAGGCAATTTCTCTGCAGCTCTAAGAAAAGAAGCCTGGGAGTCGGTGCAATGTGCGCCGCAGCCATGCTTAACAAAACAAAGGCAATGCTGTGAGGCCACCCTTGAACCTCACACAAGCAACAGACAACTTTAGCTAGATTGTGTCGACTACCAGGCGCATGTAGGAGTTTGCTTTGTTGTCTGTAAAAGAATGCTCTTTAAAATTAAGACTGGCAGCGTGCTCAAGCTTCCACGTTGGTTTCCTGTTCACTTCATAACCTCTTTTATTCACCGTCATCTATCATCCTTTTTTTTTTGGTTTCCTTTTGACTTTAACATTCTCCTCGCCTTCAATAATTTCAGCATGAGCTCCACAGAGTCTTCCTGTCAGCCTCACCTCCCTCTCACCAGCTCCATTTCACTCGGTTTCTCTCAACTGACGAACTTGTTCTGACTGCAGAGTGGGGAAGGCTAAAATATAGGTTGAGCATTCCTGTAATGACATGTTCATGGCAGGTTGTAACAATGAACAAGAGGCCTTTCAGATACTGTCAACTGGGCCGGCACTAGCATTAATAGCCACCTGCTAGCATCAAACACGACCGCCCAGAGGTGCAGACTATTTTTTTTTTCAATTAATACAACAAAGGTAATAATAGTCCAGTAACAGATGGGTTAAATGGATAGGTAAATAATGAAGGTTTGCATTTTAATTTTAAATAAAACATGTCCAAATATAAGAATAGATATTAGACAAACATTTAATTGAAATACAGAGTTACACTTCTGTTTTCTTATGTCTCTCTCTTTATCCATCCAAATCTTACAAATGATTCTGAAACTGTAGCACAGGCTGCTGGGAGTTGAGAAGAGGTCAATCTCGCCCCCTGCATAATCGTTGTGTTGGAGTGTCTGATTGTATTAGGGTTGAGTGAATAACAGTAGCTGGCAGAAATAGCATCATGTTTTGAACCATCAGTGCAATTCATAGCCCTGTGACTGACTCAGTTTCTATTCATTCTCCCACACTCTCCTGCAACTCTCTTTTTATCCACAGTGGTTTGAAGGACAAGCGCAGCACCACCTAGGATGTACTGAAATTAAGAATGGGTCCATTCACCGCACAACTGCCATTATATGAAATTATATAAGCCGATACTGTAGATGGTGAGTGACAGTGACCACACATAATGTGATTTGATTATTAAAATACAGTCAGATGTTTCAATTCCAATGTTTTAGGTGTCTGAAAAGACATGTATTATCAAATAGACATTTATATACTGTATTTCCCTTGCACAAGTTTTGACTGACAAGGTCAGTTACTCAGACGTTTCTGGATACACACAACAGTAAATATTATGCATGAGGGCTAGAATTAGTACTGAAACAATTAATTGATTACTTGATAGACAGAATTAGTTGATTAACAAATTAATGACCAACAATTTTGCTAATCAGCTAATAAGTGTATAATCAGGTAATCATGTCGAATATTTGCTTCATTTCTTTTTTACATCACTGTAAATTTAATACCTTTGAGTTCTGGACTGTTTCAGAACTCAAACGAGGAATTTGAACATGTAACCTTGGGTTCTGGAAAATTGTCCGCCATTTCTCACTTTTTTTATGAGATTTTATAAAGTTGACATTATCCAAAAAAATAAGTGACAGATTAACGTGTGTGGGTGGGGTGGGGTTGGGGGATGAGGGGGGGGGGGTTACGATGTGCCGGAGTATTTCTTGACCGGTAGCAGCGACTTTTTGGAGTCTTGTTGTCTACATGAGGTTGCCAGACAGCCAGAGGGGACTTCAGCAAGTCACTCAGCACAGCCAAAAAACTGTCTGGCACATAACCCCTGTAACACCCCCGTACTTCTCAGAAAGAGCCAGGCTAGCTGTTTTTCCAGTCTTTATGCTAAGCTAAGCTAACCGCCTGAGAGTGAGAGAGTGGTATCGACTTTACTATCCAACTCTCGGCAAGAAAATGAATGGTTCCTTCTCTAAATGTCAAACTATTCCTTTAAATAATGTATTGTCCTAACTTTTTCTGTTTCAACTAATTGATTGCAGCTGTTTTAAATCCAATTAAATACAAGGCGTATTGGGATGGTGAGACGTGCTTTGTGATCATAATATATGATTCATGTAATAGCAATAAAATGCATGTAAATGCAGCAGTCAGGGTCAACTGCTCATATTATCATCATGGTGTGTAATCACTATTTAACATTTAAACGGAGAAGGGGGGCCCAATGAACAGAATAAACAGTCTGCGTGGAGTGAGTTCACTCTACAACAACTGGGTGCTGTTTATGAATATGTATGATGTAACAAACGCCTAGGAGCTGACCTACTTCTGTGTCTCCTCTGCTCATGACTTGGTCCCCTTCCGGGGTAACTCTGTCATCTTGCAACATACTGTAATAGCAGGAAGCATGCGACTCTCATGTACAAATCAACATGCTCCCTTTTGATGGTTTTGCAAGTGATGATCACCATCTGCTGAGGGAAAGCGCTCAATAGGTGGCTGTGCAGCTGTGAGAGAAGTCAGGATCTGGGGTAACGACAAGTGATTGATTCATTTGCACACAAACATATTATACGTTTTGACACGTTTATGGTTTTTGCTTGCTCAAATGTCAAATGTTAAGATCAGAAACATCAATTTGTGCCGGTTGCAAGCAAGCCATGATGAGGAAAATTAACTGTTTGAATGTGTACTTTTGTAGTTATGTGACATGAATACAAGGAGATAGAGGAAATGGAGTAAATATGTGATGGACAAGTATGCACAGACAAAAGAGAGCTCTTGACATAACTAGGGCTGCACACTGGAGAGTACTCGTCTGCACCATCATAAAATATCTTTATCTGCGACCATCTTGGTACGGTGCCAAGCACTGTTAGCTTCAGGAGCTGGGAAAGAAAAAATCTATTTCAGACAACATAAGAGACAGAAAGCTGGCAGCCGTTCAAATCAGACTTCCAACATTTGATAAGTGAAAACGGGCTAATTTGGTGTATCCCTCGAATGGTTGCAATCCAATACATTCCTCCTGTGGCTATCAAAACACACGAACAAGGTTGAGAGCGGGTGAGAGGCAAATCGTTTCAACCTCTCGACAGCTTAATGGAAGAAGAAGGAAAACATACTTGTAGCTCATTCTATAGCAAAAGGAAGCTTGGTACAATTTTTCACCCCGCTGCCCTCTTGACTCTCCCTTTGCTCCTCCTGTCGAACCAGCACTCAAGGTGAGCACAATTATGTCTCAAGGACGCGCCGCCCCCCGCCGGGGTCAGAGGTCTCGCCGAGCACCACGTTAATGGCAAACCCCTCCTGCTTAACATTTCACATCTAATTTGGAAAGTGCTGAACAGAGCCTTTAATTAACATCAGCCCTTGCCAAGGTTTGTAACCTGCCAGATGCACCAATCCCCGTGCTCTCTTACACGCTGAAGCTTCCGTGGGCTCACATGCCAATTCATTTGTTGAGTGCTGAGATGCATTGGCTTAGAAAACTCCCTGGTCACCCCAATGTGAACTGAGGGACATGTTAAAGCATTTGTATGTGGGAGACAGAGGTGTAGTGGTGCAATTTAGAGCCGTCATTCCAGCATTTCTAAGACAAGATGCTTGTTAAATAAACAACCAAACTGAGTTTAGCAGCAGAATGTAGATAGAGTGTTGTGTTTAAGAAAATGTCTTGCTGATGTAAGCTTGAAGTTAAATTGTGATCTGCTAAACATCCCAATACCTGGTCTACTATCTTAAATTCCTGTCTGGTGACATCTCTCACTGTTACATGGATATTCATTCCATGTAAATTTACTGTTTTTAGATGCCCTCATATCTTTAAATTCAACCTCGCTACTTATAGCAGCCACATCTAACATGTGAAAAATAACCCCAGACTGCACAACTGTAACTATGCTCGCCCCATGTATGACACAATGGCCTCTTATCCACAATTTGAGGCATTGTGCCAAAGCTTGCAGGTCCCAGCACTTATCTGCAGTGATTCTTGAGCTTTGCAGGGTCGTTACACAAAGTTTTCTCTGAGCTTATGGCTTTCAGTTTTAGTCACCTTGTAAGCAAAGTTTTACAGCAGAGGTGAACCACCCAGCCTGAAACAAATATTACCTCCACTAACATCATTACAAAGTAATAGAATGAAACAATATTCAGGAAATGACAGCAGAGGTGCTTTTTCCAAACAGCAAATGCCTATTGTCTATTCTTTAGGTATTTACTGACTACACTGATCACAAGACAAAACGGATCAGATTCTGGGGGACTCAGCTAAACAGTTTCCTGCGAGAAAACCAAATAGTTGTTTGTGGGCAACACTGAAAATTATATTGATGTGTATGTTTATTTTATTTAAGAAGGGACAATGCACCTTAATTAACATGAGCACTTGGATGAAATGAAATGTGCCACATTTAGCCATACAGGCGAATTTTAATCTGCAGTCCCCGGCAGGTTGATGGCATATAAAAAAAAACATTAAAAGAAAACATAAAGAGCACATAAACACAGACAAATAGTAAAACAATGACTGGTTCATTGTTCTGAGAAGTTTAAAGTCGCAGTGCTTCACTATTGCAGGATTAATCTTTTGACATGTTTGGTGATGCAGAGTTTATCCTTTGCACATGATTCGCCATGGAAGGTGGCACAACGCTTGGCAAGAGCACTGCTGATGATGTAGTTATTGGTGTTGAATCAGCTGAAAACTCACCCTGTCTGATGGCTTCAGTGGTAAGCAGATTGCTGTTTATAGCAGTAAATTCATACCCCGGTGTAATATCATCCAAGCCAGGATAGTGATGCGTGTTCTCTGTGAGTGCTGCTGGATGATGTCGATCTGGGCCTACGTCCCCTGCAGTTGTCCCAGGATTAAGATGCACATCCCCGGCAAGCAAGAGTGTAACAAATGGGTATCCAGAAAGTTTCCACAGCAGTTTGGGAGACTTGCTTTTGGTCATTTTGTTTTTGGAAGTAGCACTTAGGATGATCGCTTTTCCATTATTAAGAGCATTGCAATATGAAGCAAATTGCCCGACAGAAAAGCACAGAACAAGGGAAGCACTAGATGTTTGGGACAGGTGTTTTCATTCCCCATGCATTGATATGAATTGAGTGTGTTGACCAAACACAGCCGCACTGAATTGGCAAGAGTCACACTATAGATGACAATCAGTGTAGTAATATTGAAATGAAGCAAGTTGCTTTTGAATACCTTACCTATTGCAGTATGGTATTGCTGCTGCAGAGAAAGATTTTGAAAGCTGGATGGCAGTAAAGGAGCACCTGCCTTACTGCACGCCGCCATCTTGAATTATAGTCATATTGTCATATTTACTAATGACAATGGGACAAATCAGATATTAATCTGCCTTCCTGGCATATATACTGAAAAAATAGGTTTTTCTTCCATTAATAGAAAAAACAGTCTCACTTGGCTATGGATGAATAATTAAAGTGAAATCATGAGTTAAATAAGTAAAAAAAGAAGTGGTTTTGGAGAAGTCTTTAAAGCTGCACCCCAACCAATTAAAGTGATGAAAAAGCACAGAACGTGGGTGTGCCATTCGCTCTGCACGTGCTCAGAGCCGACAGGCAGCAGACAGCGCAAGACATGGTCAAGCAAAATTGCAGCGCGCAGCTAGACTCTCAGTGACACTCCCCCTACTGCAGCGCACACTGAATCACCAGAATACTGAACAGGCACAGGCGAGAGAAAATCCACACTGCACCTCAGGAAAATGCGCCTTCCCCATAAGCTAGAGCAAGCAATGACAAATCTGCTACCTGATACACGTTTAACTGGCAGGATATGAGCTGGGTATAAAAAAGGTTGCTCCTGAGGATTCAGAAAATGGATCCAGAGTGGCAATTTGCAGCTTATAATCTGTGACAGACATTGGCTCTGCTTGCAGTAAGTGGTTACTGGGCAGCTCAAACTGCATCACGGCCCAAACCAGCAGCGTTAGCACTGCGGATGGCATGCGCTCTGCTAGAAAGAGATGAGGTAGCACAAAGGACAGAGCCGACAAAAGGTAACACAGTCAGCTGTAGCTCAGCAAGGACCAACTGAAATAGGACCAGTGATGATAGCACCATGGACAGCACCAGTTTGCGCCATCTAAGTCAGCACCATGGAGAGCGCTTGCTGAGCAGGCACCAAAGAAAATAGACCACACAGAAAAGGCTGGGCTAGTAACTCACTGAGCATTCAGCTATCCTAACACAATAATGCCAGTATACAGTACAGTAAACACTGATTCAAGGCGGTTCTCTACATGCTGGGTTTTTTTTTTTCTTTTGCCTGACTCATTTTACACCATATCTGACCAGAGGGCCTGAAGGTTTAGACTGTGTTTGAGATCCTGCAACTTGGATCATAATAGGTAGTTAGTAGAAGTGGCACTGGTTGTTCAGGCCTTTCAGGGGACACAGAGCCCCACAGAAGAACTCCACCCTGTCTGTTTCTATACAGAAGTTATTTCTGTAGACACCACTGCACTCTAAGCAGTGCCATGCTAATGTCTCTCCAAATGGGGGCTTTTCAGGACATGTCAGACAAATTAGGGAGCTAGAAGGCGAGAGAGAGACACAAACATGCACGTGCGCGCGCGCGCACACACACACAGACATGCTGATACACACAACTGTGCAATGAGATAACTACAAAGGAAGCCTAAGAGTGTGACAGAGGTAGCCTGTAGAACAACAGAGAGTAAGGGGGAAGGGCGATATGGAGGAGGGGGAAGGAGAGAGGGTGTGTGTGTTAGTGTCTGTTTTTGTGTGTATTGGGGGGTATTAAGAAGCCCTGGAGATGTTTTTCTGGAAAGTGGCTGGTTTGGAGAGGCAGCAGCTGTTGTTGGAGAACGTCATTGACTGGCTAATCTAAGCAGCGCCGCTATCAGCATGGTGAGGGCGCTGCTGAGCAGCACTGACCTCAACCAGCTTCAATGCCCCTGAAGGAGGGGGTTGGTGGAGACAAGCCTGGTGACCTATGGTCTTCCCACAGGCAACAGCTCTTTGTGGATATGCTGCATATATATATATATATATGTGTGTATGCGTGTGTGTGGTCCTGACATACATCTCCACGTGGCATCAGTCTAATCGGGGGGAAAGAGGAAGAGAGGAGAACGACAAGTGTGAGTCAAGTCGTCACGCTATGGCTGGCGATACACTCCGGGATAACGTTCACCGGCCCTGGAGCGTAGCTCTTTATAGCAGCGAGCGCGGTTCTGACACACACACACACACACACACAATGAGAGGCTGATAGCACTGCACCTGCATTTTAACCAGGCAAACTCTCCAGCACACAAGTCTCCATATAGCTGAAGCAGAAATGGATGTTTTGCGTGATGCACATGCTGCTGTCCATCAGTTTCTACATCAATGATGTAGAAGTTTGATCATACTTTATTGATTTATGGACTTTTCTATGAAGCTATACACTCATAGCTTTGTCCAGTGATGCAGAATTATATAAATACTGTACTTTATTTCACATTATTCCTACTGTAGTTGTACAATACAGTCATTTTAAAATTACACAACTGATTCAATTTAACTATTATATCTTTATTCCTCAAAGGAGCTTTTTTTTTTATTTTTTTCAAACTACATTTCAGGACAGACCCATCTGCCTCATTTACTTTTACAACCATCCTCAATCCCCACCGGGATGAGTGTGTTACCTCCTTCTCTCCTGGCAGTGTCACAATTATGATCAAAAGCTGCCTGTATGTGTGTGCGGATGCGTGTATGTGTGTGTTGGGGACAAGTGTGGACAAAACAAATGGTGAAGCCAACACCAAACCCTCCTGTGTCAGTTAATTATTTTCAGCGCTGCAGATGCTGTCGCTGACTGAATACACAGCTTAAGACTTTGCTGAAGGCACTACTTTGTGAAGGCGCGTCGGCCCTTTAAATAATACTAGAACTAAAGGCGAGGGACAGGGCATTGGCTACCAACACTGATACAGCAGCCGCAGCCTGATGGCAATTATTTAGACATCCACTTGCTAATTATAATAGAGGATGACAGGTGCCCAAAACAATTTGAGCGCAAACTGCCTGTGAGCTTCTGCGTGTGGTTGTCTCTGCTTATGGTTAGAGACAAAGATAGCCGAGCCAATGTCTCGTCAAACAAACGTCTCTTTTACATCTCAGCTGGGCTCCGCTGCACTTGATGCTGTCTGATGAGCGTGTTATTGTCACTCACATGTTCCGTGTTGGTGGTTTCACCAGTTACCTGAAGCTAATTGTTATAGACCTGGGGGGTATGAAGAGGATTAGAAAGGGGATTCAAGCACCCACCCACCCAGTTCATAATGGTTTGTGATGAGAATTTGGACGTTTTGAACCAAGTCATGTGTAATAAGCTATTTGGGGTTGTTCTGGGGTGAGATGGGGGGGTCAAACAGAAGTATTTTGTTGTTTATTTGTTTTCAGGCACACTATTTTTGTTTTTATTCTTTTACTTCTTTTGATTTGTGTTCTTGCAACTTTTTGGTTCGAACAAATATTGGAAGTGGACATTCTGTACTGGGGAGGATACATCATTCATAACTACATTATGTCTTATAGTGGACCAAAAGGAGATATTCCCATATAGCCCATATAGACCCATATTTCATATTTTGTTTTACAAAACAATACATAAATTATTACAAAAAAAAGTTTTGAACCAAATCACATCCCTCTAAAACATATAGCTCTAAGCATAGATTAATCCCTTGTTGTGTGAATGACACTGCATAATCCTGCTAATGGACGTCTGGCATAACTGTATGAATCTAAAATGTTTTTTTTTCTCATCATATCATCTATATAATCAAAAGTGGACAAAAAGAAAAAAAGTTATCCAGTAGTGACAGCAGTGTTGTATGAAAAAGCTTTGAGCCTTGAAGTTTTTCTTTTTCCTTCCTCTTCTCTGATAGGATCCGTCCAATCACACGTGCTCTCTACTCATATCCCAAAAGCCTTCTTACTGCTGCACACCCAGCACCATTTAACATACATAAAAGACGCACAACCACACACACACACAGCTATTCACTCTAGGAGCTAAGGGGAGACATTGAGTCTTCCCATGGGACTGAGGAAAGTGGGGGGAGGAGACAGTAGGTGGTAGAGGGTATATCCAATCACTGAAATCAAGGCTGTTGACTGGTGAATAATGAATATAAATTGAATGCTCTTTGCTGGCATCGGCGTGCGCGGCTGCGGTGAGTGGGAGAGGGAGCTGATGCACAGCTGTTGACGTGATGGGGTGATTGTGGGGTGTGTTTATACACACTTAAGATAGGACTGTATTACTGTCTGTCTGTCATTTTGTCTGCTTCTCTCCTTTATTGCTTTACTGTGTGTGTGTGTGTGTGTGTGTGTGTGCGCGCACGTGTGTTTCTCTGTGTCTGTGAATGAGGCCTATTGACATCCTCTACTGTGACCCTCTGACTCCTGACAACTCCAATCAGTAGGATGAGTGGGAGGCAAAGGGAAGGGGGGTGTGAGTCCACAGCGGATGGTTATGATGAGAGTGTGTGTGTGTCTACGAGAGGACTTATGTGTGTGTGTGTGAGGGAGCGACAGACAGAGAGCTCTGCACGCAAACTATTGCAATCCACGAACAAAAGTTCACGAGACGAGGCAAGAAAGCTGGCTTTTCATATGATAAATTGTTTTCCAGTCATGCAGTGAAATGTAAATGAAGACATTAAGTTGTTGCCATTGCGGTAATAGCAGTTGTGGCAGGTCTAGTTCAATTAAATGTATCATAAAATCTGTGTTTGTATTATTGTAAGTAATTATAAAGTTACAGTACATAAGAAACAGTTTATTAGATGAGCAGATTGTGCAGGTGAGATTAAAATAAGTCAAAGATATTTCATTTTAAAAGAAAACGACATGAATAAAAAGACAAATTCAAATTTTCATTGTTCAAGGCCTGAAATAGAATAAATCTGGGTGTTGCATTTTCAATAAAGATCACTATTTGGAGAGAGAGAGTCACTGGCTCTGAGTGCAACATCATACAACATGTCACCTCCTATTAAGCTGGCAATTATCTATTAGCACCATTGCCTGTACTGGGGTTTGTGAGAGTCACATGCCAAACAGTGTGACCTGCCATTTTCTATCAACAAGGTCCAGATTTAGACTCCACATTAGTCCCTACATGATGCCAGGCGCCTGTGTGAATGAGAGAGGAAAACCGTTGCACTTTGCTTAACACAAACACAGTCCCAGATGGTTTTATTCTCCACTCAAGAGGAGAGCGAACCCGACCGCCATTCGCACACGCATATGTGTGATTTTTAATACACACCCCGAAAGAAAAAAAGAAGAAATCTGCACACTGTCATCCTCCTCCAGCAAGTTAAGCCACGTAGAGAATTCAGGCTCCCATTCCTCTTATCCCTGCTACAAGTTGTGTAAACAGCTGAGATGGCTACATGCTACCTGCAAACATCTCCTTTCTTTTAACCTGCCTGGAGTAAAAATGATGGGCTTTATCCGAAAAAGACAATTCTGATATTGTAAAGTAACCACTCGCAGAAAAGTAAATACATTGACTTTTTAAACTTTCAAAACACAGTCCTTCTACCAGCAATGGTCAGGAGGCTAATGCCAGGCATAACAATGCTGAGGGACTACAGCCACACTAGCAGCATGAGGCTGTACTTAAGCACAATGAAGCTTTGAGATAAATGTCCGCATGCTAACATGCTCACAATGACAATGTTAACATACTGATGTTTAGCAGGTGTAATCTTTACCATGTTCACTAATTTTAATTCTGTTTAACAATTTGGGTTATCATGCTAACATTTGCTATTTAGCACTAAACACAAAGTACTGGTAAGGTTGATGGGAATGTCTTTAGTTTTGCAAGTCATAAACCAACATATTGGATGGAATAAAAATCTTACCTGATGATGGTGCGAGTGAAACTCATGATATCTCTACTATCATCTAATAGTAGAGATATTTGGATCTGGAACTAATCGGGTGGACCGATCGACCGACATTGCAGTCTAAAACGTATTAGAAAATCCTTCTTTTGGCTACTTTGCCTGACATGACCATGATGAACTGCAGTTCCAGTTACACCTTCATTAATTCCTGCTGATTTGCATGAAAAGAAAATCTGTGTGGTGCGTTAAACAGACCCATGTGCATGCATGAACTCCACTGAATGAAGCAGGTGATGTGCCGAAAAAGTATTCACACAAATAGACGTTTTCAATTTACACAATTTAAAGGGCAATGAAAAAATTCATGCGGCTTCATGTTCTCATATTTCTCTCATAGCACAAAGAGAAAAAAAAAAACATATTAGCATGCTTGCTGAGCACACAAAAGCCAGGCACCCGTACTGAGTAAGGATTGAGAGGACAAAACAAGAAGGAATGTGATTTATGCTTAATCTGGGCACTCAGTTTCATAAGGCTGTAACCACACTTTCATTTCAGAGAGTAGTTTGTTACCCACCGAGAGCCCTGTAAAAACCTCTGCTTCATGGGATGATATAGTAAAGGTATGTTGGACCCACTCTGCAGGTAGACTCGTTTCATATTTCTATACGGGTGAAATTGAAGTGTGTTCCAATCCAGAGGTCCTTTATGACAGGTTTAATATATGTTTCAGCTGCATGACATATCAGCCAATAATAGGCTTGCCGTTGTTTACAACCAAACATGAATTTTTTCTTTTTTTTTTCTGCCAGCAGTCTCAGGCTTTCAGGCGCTCTTTCATAGGCATGTAAAAACCGTCACATTATAAATTCCCTGGTCTATTATTACCTTTGCTGTAATGGCACATCCCACACAGCCAGTGCTAAAGAGCTCCGCTTGGGAAGAGGCCCAAGGCATTATGTTACACCTTACTAACTACATTGTAGTGATTGAAATCTGAAAACCGAGTGCAAGACCTCATTTTTCTTTTGCACTATACGCTACACACTCCCCCTTTTTCTGGTTTTGCTCATTCACTCACTTACAGGCTTTTTTTTTTTTATCTTCTGCTCTTGTTACACATAGGAGTTGCAGACCCACTCCGGGGTCATCATTGGCTTCAAGAGCCCACTAAAAATCATGAATTACAAACTTAAGAATGTGATTCTCAAGTACACCATTATGTGGAAGAATGGTACTTTAAAGAAGTTGCATTGGCCTTGAACAATATGGTATCAGACTGCTATAGATACAACTATGTAGTAAATCCTTTCTTGTGGTTATAAAAGAAAATCTAAAGGTAACGTTAAATTAACCAAAATAGTAGAATTATTATTCACTATTAAATTGGATCCATTCGTTCTGCACCATTTGTAGAATTCTACTACACTGAGTTACAGTACTTGTTATTCCCCCAACCTCTACTTCTCCGTGCATCCTGCATTCATTTCTCATTCATATGTATGTAAGATCATGTTTTGAAATATAAGATCGGTGTGCTACAATATCCCCATGGTACAAGTGCAAGCAGCCACTGCAAAATGGGAAGTAATCAAGTCTCAGCTCTGTGCATGGGAGAATATTTAGCTCCTCAACACGCACTAGTCTGAAAGACAACAGCATAAACTGCACAGATATGATTGACTTGCCTAATCCAATTACATTAAGAAACCGTTGTTCATTTAAGATGTACATTAAGCTCCAATTTGAAGAATATTTTCTGATTAGCAGACAGCAACAAACAGACTAATTGTTGTGTCTGGTGATTTGTGCTGCATAACATGATTCATGCTCTGTCAATCAAGCTCGTCTCCTGGATGGAGTGATGCGCTGTTGCTGTCACTCGCTACAACCCCGACATGCAAATCGCATGCAGGCACATCTTCATGTATAGTGTGCATACAGTGTGCATATCAGTACATTGAGCTTGCTTACATTTGTTTATCCATACTTGTATTTAACAGCCCTGACATTTACCAAAATTGATTTCCTTCACAGCCTTGCATTTGTTTGAACATACAACGGCGATGGCTCTGTAATCCCATTTTAATTAGAAAGATGTAGCGAGCACGCTAAGCTCACGCGCTCTATTCCCCGCAGCGATGCCACACTGGCGAGGAATCAATCACCAAGGCACCGGTTGCCTGGGCAACGAACAGGGGGCTTCTGCACTACTGTCTAAGTGGTAAATGATTGCCGGTGTAACTCATTGGCGTATGTGAGGAGTTTTTATCTATCTCTCTGTCTCTCATCCCCCCCCCCCACCCTCCTTCGTCGCATATCCAGAGAGTTAATTAAAAGCAGCCAACATGAAATAAATCTAAATCTGAGTAGAAATGAAACATACAGTACAAATTGAATTCCCACGTCAAGGGGTTTGAGGTTGGGTGGATAGGTGTGTGTGTGGGGGGGTGGTAGCAGAAAGGAAATAGTAGTAAAAAATTGAATATGCAGTGTGAGAGAGGTGTGAAATGAAGAAAAACATACACATGCTTGAAGAGGCTGGTGAATGGAGAAAGGGAGGGGGTGAAGAGGCAGGTGAATCCAGAAGAAAGCATCAGTTTACACATTTCAGATTCCAACTTGGACCTTTAGTCACGAAACTCTTGAGCAAGGTTCCGCTTAAAATGCGGTGCACTCAGCCACAATCGCTCTTGTTTCACCGTCACAGCCCTTCCCATTTCTTTCAACTCTGTAGCTCTAGTGAGACTACAGTCATTGCTGGAGAGCAATCAGAGACCAGTTTGCAGTTTGTGAATTAGATCTATAAATGCTTCTCTACAGTCAGCCAGAGATGTAAATATATTCCAGCTGCATCTCCTATGAACTAGGCTCAAAGCATATGCAATTATTTTGCATTAGCAAAAATGCATTTTGAGGAAAAGTAAATACCAAGAATGCAGATTTTTTTTTATCAGACATATGAGAGCAGTGTTATGAAATAATCACAAACCACAAAGGTCCTCTTACTAGCTTTTTGAAAGTAGTAAGATGTCACCTGCGTCAGGTCTCATTATACTGAGAGGTGTTTTTAACATTTTGACCATCCATTAAACATTAGAGACATCTCGCAGTAGAACAATTCATTAGCACCACAAACTACAGCCTCTAAACTACACCCCTCTACAACAGTTTCAACAAAAACTGAACATTATAACCTTCATTTATTGCTAGACCCAATTAGTTTTAGCCAGGTGTACCTAATTTTAAAATTAATGTGCATTAATACATACTATTAATATGTTATGGTGACTTTAAATTGACTAAATGCTACCAGATGCACCGTCTACACATAAAGATTTAGTCCATTTTGTGCAGTATGTGAGGGTTCTTCTAGTCCGTAGCTCTTTGCACATAGCTAGCCTGGAAGTTGAAGATTATTGGAAACTTCTTTGACATAAATTAATTCCATCAGCAACAGTTCTTATTCCCAGGCTGAGTACCACTCTCAACAAGCAGCATGCAAGCATCCGTCCAATTTGGTCATTTTTTGTGGAAATACTGTGAGAATGGAACAAAATTGCGAGTGTTATTCACAAAAACAACCTAAAATCACAAATTCATGGAGGAACTGTAAACTACTCAGCAAAAAATGTTTTAAAAAGATACTAAAGATCATGACTCAGCTACAAGACAGGCATAAAAGGTCAGCTCTAAGATTCACAAATACAAAGGTCCCTGTATGAAGTACGGCTTCACCACAGCAAAGAGAAAGGTGAGACAAGCAAAACAGGCAGTCAACTGTTTTGAAGCAGCGAGCGACCGTTCCTGAGCGAGCCCTGGAGGGGTCCTTTAAAGCCTCGTATCAGATGGCCCGTGCAGAAACCACACACCGTCTGTGGAAATCTAATTCTGCCTGGTGCTAAAGACATTGTTCTTGAAATACTGGGAGACAAGACTGCTGGGAAAGTTGATATAATACAACTCTGCACAACACAGCGGCCCGGTACAGGATGTGTCATTTCATCATTTTTCAGCTTTTGAAGGTGCTGATACACAGCACAAATTTTGCATTGCAACTGTTGCAACAGCACAGACAACCCCTGCTGCACAACTGCTTGTTTATATTCTGTTTGTCATTAAGAAGCATTTTGAAGGAAATATACTACAAAGTGTATCAACAAACCTACAGTACATGTCCTTCTTTCCTCAACTCTCTTTTTCTCTCTCATATGCAAATTAAAATGCAGACCCCCCCCCCCCCCCAAAAAAAAGTTTATACATACTGTAAATCTCTGTAGCTAGCTGATGTAGTCCTGAATTATTTTCAATTTTGCCAGATCATCTTACACTGTTAAAATGCTAGTGCAGCCAGTCTGTCTAGAAAAATATCCAACGTAAGCTCTTACAATGTGTCTCACTGGTGATACTGGGAGTAGATCCAACCCCACTTAATGTCATAATACAAGTTTATTTATTCCTTATGGAATGCAGCAGTACAGGTAAATAATGCATAATAATATAATAAAGAATACAATAAATCTTAATTTATTTAAACTGTACATGTAAAAGTGCAAATTTATAATTTCACAGGGTCTTGAAAAACAACAGTTTAGTCATCTAGTACTACTTTAGAGGTCTTGGTAAATGTAGGTTTGAACTTTGGACAAAGCCCAGCTAGCTGGTTCCCCCTGCCTCCAGGCTTTATGCTAAGCTAGGCTAACCACATCCTGACTCAAGCTGTACCTGTGATTGACCTTCATCCTTCTCAGGATCTCTTTCTCTTGAAAAAGATTTCTGCTGAGCACTTATTGTCAAAGGCTTCTCCTTAATCTACTGTAGCTTCGATTGTACCTCATTTGTACGTTGCTTTGGAAGTAAAGCTGCAACAGTTAGTCGATTAATCGATTAGTGACTCTTTTGATAAGCGATTCATCGGTTCGATCATTTTTCAAGCAAATATACCAAAAAAATCTCTAGTCCCAGGTTCTTAAATGTGAGAATTTGTTCATTTTCTTTGACATATATTAGAGTCAATTGAACATCTTAAGATCCTGGACTGTTGGCTGGACAAAACAAGCTAATCGCTCTAAGAAAAGGCGAATGGCATTTTTTTAATAATCATTAGTTGCAGCCCTAAACAAAAGCAAATGAATAACTGTAAATGTGATATCAATCTAAAAGAAAGCAATCAGCCCAAAATTTTGAACATTTGGGAAAAATGTTTTATCTTTCAAGCTTAAAGCAAATGACATGTTATCACTGTAAGCTTGTATGTATAATGATGTGTTTGCTAATGTATCAGGTTGATATTGGCCTTTACTTAAATCAGATATCAACAAATCATGTCATCATAATCTTTACTCATTAACAACTATTTGAAACGACTGCAATAAAATCGTATTTTCTGTGTGTGCAAACAAAGTATATTTGAACATATATAATAGATTTTTTTTGGAACAAAATAGGATTTCAAAGCTGGATCACCAAGCTTAAGGAGCAACCAAAAACAGTAAAGTAGAGAGTTATCCACTGTATGACATATCATGGAGTGAGATGATTGATTTCAGAAATGGAAAAAAAGTATCTTGTCAATCCCTCAAACTGGAAATCTAAGTATTGTCCCCGCCTAATTCTGTCCAGTGAAACAGCAGCGTTTTGCAGCACTTGAGATGTGTTGGGCCAAACCAGGACTCTCCAACAAACTCTTTGTAATATAGAACATGAAATGGTGTGCACTCCAGTAGACTCAGGTTGTCCATCTGGCAGCAAGAACTGCCTGTCTATCCACTGGGATCATTCCTTCCTACTCTTCTGCCTCCCACCACTGTCTCTCCAATTAAAAGTTACACATCAGCCTCAAGACTGAGCCAGACTTCCAGATGGTTGGAATGATAGAGCAAGCTTTTTTTCTGTTGCATTGTCAGCGGAGAAATCAGTTACCTGTGTGTCTATTTTCCAAAAGTGCTGTGCAGTTAGGTGGTTGGTGGATGCTGTGGGAATTGAGCCAAGTTCTTGTGCTTAGTTAAATCCCCAAACTCTGCTCTGTACTTTTAGACGCAGCAGTCTGAAACCGAGAAAGGAACTACAGGTTTCAAATGTTAATACACAGCTACATTTTTGCTTCTTGTTAGGTTAGATGAGATTGTTCATTTTTCACTTTGCAATCAAACTATGGAGAGACATAAAAAGAGCTTCAGAAATTGCTCAGGTTTTCAGTACAGTTGAAGTATATAGTAACCTTTGCTTTCATTTTAGCAAACATATTTATTTTTTAATTACTTTGTAAGGATTAAATTGTCCAGAATACACAAATTACGCATTTTAGTAAGACATTGTAACATTCCCTGTAAACAGACATTAGATCTTTATTAAAAATCTTAATCAAATATATAATACATAAATAAATATATATCAAATATAGCTCTGCATTTGACAAGACAATTGTCAACAATAATTTAATTGTCACACCTAGAACTCTACAAAGTAATCCATCGAACTATGGAATAAAGCAAAGAAGTGAGTATTTCATAAAATGCTGGCTTACAAATCAGGGCTTCAAAATGTAGACATCCATCCAACCGTCTCTGAGACTCTGACATACATGAAGCCATGAGTGACCAAAGATCACAGGAAAGGCGTGTCAGCCTTTGTTTTACCATAACAGCATCTAGCGTATGTTATCCCACATGCTACAAGTGCAGTTGACAGGTAAATCCCATGGCTGACTATTTCTGCTGCTCTCACGCTTCCTTGTGAAAGTATTTCTGTGTAGGAACGACCATGGCGTCTCTTGAGACTGCAAGACTGCAGCTCTTGCAAAATATAGAATCCAACTTAAACAACTGAATCCAACTGAAACAACGGAGAGAATAATCTTTGCAAACGTAGACTGAGCAGAGACAACACAAAGAGAAGTGCATTGTCTAAGGTATGGTCAGCATCTCATCGATGAGACGCACGTAGCCGAGCCTGTAGAAAAGCATCAGCTCAAATCCACCCTGCAATTAACGGCAATCCAATGTGGGAGACAACTTATGTTTTTTTATGTATCATTACAAGGCTGGCAAGCCCCCTATCTCCATGATGTGCTGTGGTTGAATGTTTTAATTCTTCAGTCAGTGTGAGTTTTTGTTCCAATAAAATCTGACAGGCATGTCTAATGACAAACGTATCTGCCAATAGCCCAGTTTTTCAGCTCAACATGGGACTTTAGCGGAATTTCATCCAACGGTTTCTTGAACTGCCTTTCAGTCGGCTGGTGCCAGGATAGATTATAACAGAACTTGAGAGCCTCGGATGGTCATAATGAATATCACTGCGGTAGAGATTACAAGTAAGCCAAGAGAAGATGTTCACGTACGTGACTAATAGAGGATTTATCAAGCAGAGGCTTCAAATTTTATCTGAACATGGACTTAAACAGAAGCCTATTTAAATAATAAATCACAGCTTATTCTCATACAAAAATGAAAGTTTAGTATATCTCAGTTACACTGTTACTAAAGTGAACATACCGTACATACAGTACAGCAGTAACAACAATAACATGAACAATACTATTCGCATTCAGCCAAAAATGTATACTGAGTGACCAGAAAAATAGAAACCCTTGTAGATGTATTGTAATCCAGTAGAACAGGCCTGTATGACCTTTATGAAACTGAGAGGTTTTGATTTAACTCTATAGTACCTTTTGAGCCTTGAAATTACCGTACAGGTCAACACCTCTCTGACACAGTAAAAGTAAAAGTAATACAAATTTCTAAAAAAGATAAATGTTTCACAAATATAGAATTTATTACATGACTTTTGTATTGGATTGTATCAAAATCTAAAAGGGTTCACATTTGTTTAGACCCTCCTTTACATTGTGTGATTTTGGGCTGTCCCAGATGAAAGTTGACATTGATCATTAATCAAAAATGGTGCTCTAAGTAAATTCTGCAGATGTTTGAAATTTTGGACCTTAATCCAACAATGTGACTGTTGCTACAACCCATGTAAGACATGAAATGACAGAATACACTGGCAAGCTAGCATGGCAACTAAAAAACAGACAGTATTTACCTCAAACTCACTTTGAAAAAAAAATGACATTACATATTTCACGTTGCCCTCTTCTTCCTAACTGTGAATGACTTTAGCATCTCTTCTATATCTTTTTTTATCGTATCGTAGCTTTATGACACACCAGGCCTTCCTCACATCATCTGACATGCCTGAAAACTTATATCCTACAGTCCCACACAAATTGCAACCAAGACTTTATTAGACCCATCTGCAATGAACTTGAAACGCTGTTATGTCTATAGGTGCCTTAATTCTGCCAGTTTTCAGTCAGCAATGCTCTTGCTAACTCAGCTCAACAGATCTAGGAAAAACCATATACCATATAGGAATACCATATAGCACAGAGAAATCTTCCAGAGCCCAAAGGAGATAAGCTAAATTAGTAATTGAATAACGTTGATCTTTTGACCATCGCTACCATTTTAGAGTCCCAATCAATATAAAGAGCCACAGTGGCATTGACCAGGGTCGCCCCTCAATGATCTCTGGCAAGAAATGTGTCTATTGCTGTCTCTTCTGTCAAGCTCATTACCTGCCAAATGTGGGCTGAAGGTGAACGGTGTGGGTGAGCCTCAAGTATGTGCCCCTAATAAGTGCTAAAGCAGCATGGTGGGCAGTGGGGGAGAATACATGGGGATAACTGAAAGCATAATGGTCATTTACAGCATGTACACCCTCTGTGTTAAATATAGCCAGGTACATCCAGGAGTCCATTGTGAGCAGCATATCAGATAACAGGCTTTCACAATATACTCCAAGAAAGTTATGTTTGAGATGGGTAATTCCACTGACTATGTGAAAATGGAAAACTTTTGCAGGATTACTATCGTGTATCTTACATTTGCTGGTTTAGACGTTTACACTTGCAGCCTGCAAGGCTTGATTTCCAACCAGGAATAGTAAGCAACTGTCCCAGCGCCCAGACCCTCAGGGGTACCAGAAAGCACCAGTTTTACTGTGCATCACATGCTTTGTGGTGATTTGATTTCAGACATGTTTGGGAATATGTACCTGAAGCTGAACGATAAATCCATTAAATTAAATTGATGGACAGAAAATCTACAACTAATTTGATAATTGTTTAAGGCATTTTAAAGCAAAAAAGCCAAATATTTGTTACCACCTACTAAAGTGTGACGTTATGCTTGTCTTTCCGTTCATGTGTTTTATTAATTTAAATATCTCTGGTCCAACAAAACAAGCAATTTAAAAACACCACCTTGGGCTCTGGGAATTTGTGAAGGGCAGGTTTCACAACTGGCAGATTAATAATAATGTGAATAAATACTAGTTGAAGCCCCAATTTCAACTTAAATTGTAAGGTCCATCTCATCTTTATTAATTTAGTTAAAATTGTGCTTATATGGTGCTTATTCCTAAATAATTGTGTGGTTAGCTGAATTATAAAAACTAAAATAATTGACACGCAGCAAACCAAGGACCAGGTGGTATTTCAGTATATGCTTCTGAAGCTCTAGGCCATATATAATGAACCTGCCACGTGCCTGCTGTGTGCACTGTACTTGATAGGTACTTGAAGGTCAGACAGGTTGCATACACAATGCACAGAAAATGAGAGGGCCGGGGGGGGGTCAATAGGGGCCCACAATTCATTTTTGCCCTAGGACCCCATTTAAGGTTAGACCGGCCATTGCAATCTTAGCAGTAAATTACTGGGACTGCTTTTTTTTTTACATTAAAAAAAAAACCAAGGCTGCAATCAACTCCAAGCAACTGCCTAAAAATACTAAAAACTGGCTTTGACAGTAAACTGAGTACATCTGTAATAAGACTTGAAGGAAATTGATTTCTGTCTGTAATTTTTGCCTTAGATTGCATCCAAATTTGGCATTTTGATGGTGCTGAAATTTCCATTCTGTTCTGTAACTATGCAACCTTGTGAGAGGTAGAAAGCTATTCCAAATAATTTGATGTAAATTCCCTTCACCTTTACTGAATTAACAGCACAAGCTGAAATCTGAATGCCTTGGTTTACGAAGAGGGCACCACTCCTCGAAGTGGAAATTATAATTAAACTAGGAATATCTTAATGGAGGAGCCAGCTAATCTGAAAAAGGTTTGAAAATCCTTATCCTAACACGCCACTACATTTCTCAGCTACAGACTAAACAGAATTTGCCAAACTATAATCATAGTATGAACAACACTGGTGTCAATTAAACTTTGCATTACCGTTTACACTCTTATGAGCTATCTAAACATATTTGAATAGAGAGAGCATGCAGAGCAGAAATGCTGACAGCTGGTATAAGAAAAAAAAATTATGAATACCAAATTATGTTAAAATGTCATATAAACCTCTGATACAAAGGCCCAGGGAACCTATCTCAATTGAATAATCAATGTAACAGGCTTATTAATATGTGTCGTCTTGCACAGCAGCAACTTTTGGAGGAAGAAAATCTTGAATGAACAGATCAAAGAGAAGGAAGCGAGGTGAGTACACACTGGTTTGCCTTTGAGTGTGTTTGCACACCAACACCTCGATCCTATAAGTTATCTAATTCAAGCACAATTTTTTTAAATAATGGTTAAAGCAGAAGATTTTTTAATGGTTTATAGAAGTTATTTCTAACGTGCCACACAATTCATTTTATAAACCACTACTACCAGTAGTATATTTCTTGTTGCTCCATAGCACTCCATGTACAACACCCACTTTCTAGTCATAAGGAATCTAAAGCGTTTACAATCCCTAATTAAAATAAATTCTTTCTAATATCAAAATGTAGGAAATGTAGGAGCGTTAACCTTGATGTACTTACTAGCATAAAGATCTTATGCTAATAAGGATAATTAAATAAACAAATGTTAATAAGATTTCAACAGTTGGAGTATTAGTGTGCATGTAAATTTGGTTTCTACGGCTCGCTGTGAGTGTAAAAAAAACGCTTTTTTAAACACAAAAAATATATACTTTTTTTTTTAACCTTTATATGAGCTCAGCAGAAGAACAGTGCCACATTGGGCTAATTATTGTTACTAGATCACATTATATACTGCAGATAATAAACAGCTCCTTATAGATTACAGATATTTACTGTGACTGTCTCCTAGAAAAGCACAATGTCTTTGTTGTGCCAGCAAGCAAGGGAGGTCAAAGCAAAGTCATTTATCTCTGTTGAGTTGGAAATTAACTTCTGCCTCCAAGCAATTCGACCTAGTAAGAACCCTGCTATGCTGCTGACCTCTCAGGCAACATGTGTATGGCAAAAATAGCATGGTGGAGGGTGTATGACTCCAGCAGATTAGCATCACATTGTTGATATGACATACATTCCTGGGAAAAATGAGAGAATCTTCCAGTGATTTAGGATGGAGATGGGAACGGAGAACAACTTGGGTTATTTACAGGACAAATGAGTGCAAGAACTTGCAAGTATTGCATATGTAGAAAATCCAAGTGTGATTCTCCATTTTATAAATAATAAAGGTGCCTGCTTACAATTCAGCGTGGGTAATTACACTGCATTGTTTCCTAAATACAGAATTTATCAAAAAGATAGTTTCCTTTCCAAAACCTGTAAAAATTGTAGCTGATTGCTACTAATGTGCAGTCACTAGTTGACTTGCGATTTCAATGCTCTTCCCCGTCTACACAACTATAAATAAAATCTGAAAGTGCGGCAAACATTGTGTTGTGTATACTTAAATTTTTTATGAGAACAAAGAAGTATAAAACAAAAAAGCCAATGTTTTCTGAAGGCAATAAAGCCTCTGTCATAATAAATGGAATACCTAAATAGAAAAAGGTTGAAACGTGATGTACACTGTGAAAACTGTTGTCACTGTTAGGGGTATATCTGTCAGCAACATAGTAAGGATTTATACACTACATAACAAGATACAGTACAAGAGAAAGGTGCTGCCTCTGAAGTGGGGAAATATTTCAACTCATCGTAGGTTAAAGCTACAGAAAGGCTGAACAGAACTGAAGGCTCTCTGTTAAACACTTGAATTTAACTCTTAATGTTTTTTTACTTGTTCTCATGTCATCATGATAAAGTGTAAAAAATATAGCTAAAGATGTAGCCAATGAGGTGTAATTTGATGTATTTTGGTGCATGATAATTAGGCTTTTTTCATTATCTCAATTTATAGCTATAATTTTAAAGACATAACCAAAACGTTGTCTTTGGACAGCAAATGCAATGCTAGCCCAAACTTCGCTTCAGATTGCCAGGTTCCTGTCCAAAAACTAATTTGGCCAACCATAAAGCAGCCTAGACTATCACAATCAACACCCATAACTCACTGAAGGAAACAAACCAAACTACAATAAAAAAAACAACCTCAATATCCATCTGTTTTATCTGTTTTTAGCTTCACAGTTCTTTCATTTCTCACTGCTTTCTTAGTGCTATTATTGTTGTTGCTATGACTTCCTGTGCTTGAAAGCTACAGCCTAGTTCATGACCATGGCCGCTGCAAATGGTATATGTGTAAACAAAGCACCAAGCATCACTGAAGAGCCAATTTCAGGCAATTTCATTCAAATATGTGCATGGTCCCAAAGACCCAGATGGATGTGGTATGATACAAGCCTTTTATGATGTTGTATTCACTGGCAAGGTCTCATCACTTAATGTTTCAGTGAAAATAACCTGAAAAAATAAGAATAAAAATAAAAATAACAGTGTTTTCACTTCAAGAAGCTGCATATTGTAGCTTTAAGTCTTTACAATGGACATCACCAAGTTGTGGTTGCATTTGTCTGCTCATCCACACAACACCTTACAAGCCTGAAGAGATCAATTTTCTGAGCTCTGTTCTCTTTTGTGTGGCCTCAGAGATTCTGTTAGAGGGGATAATTGTTGTCTTCCATACACTCGCGCTAGCTGTAGGGACTCACCTGGAAAAGTACATGCAATGCAGTGCAGAGAAAATCAATACAACAGCGCTAATTGGGCTCTCAGCAGGGAGTCGGGAAATGGCCGCAACTCATACCCATTTCCACAACCCAATGAAGATGAAGAGTGAAAATTGAATGTGATATGCAAGACTGTTCACCTCTTAGTTACCAATGAAAAAAAACAAACTCAGCTCTGCAAATAGAACACAGTGACATTCATCTGCCTCTCATCTCAGATTCAGATCAAATTCCAGTCTGTGCAAGTAACATTTAACACTGGATGGCTCCACGTGATACATTACATGGTCTATTCACTGTGAATAATCAATTTTTTTTATATTTTCTTTAACTGCACATTGTATTTTGCTACAGCAGAATCTCTAAACATCTCCTGTGGTCAGAGAAAATCTTCACTCACTTACTTTAGGCAAGCAACATAGTAATACAGTACCTTATCTACTAGTGCTGAAAACAGCTTCAAAAGATACTGATTCGCACATGTCAGTCAAACAATTAGATTTCCTTGTAACCCTTTATAGCATAGCAAAACTTACAACACCTTTTCTTTTTTTTTTTTGCACAATTTCCAGTGCTGCCACTATACAGTATGTAGGACAAGTATCCACATGCAGGTTTTACGAAACATTGACCTTTACAAGAAGAAAAAACCAAACACATTCCATAAATACTCTTGAGTAGTAGGTAAGAAGGCTGTAAAAAGCCTAAATGGCAAGAACACTTATGCACCTGACATGTAGCTAACCAGCTAGCTGAAGAGGTCATCAACACAAGAATGACTATTCATATCTATATATGTTTTAAAGCTGGAGTGCAGGACTTTTGTCTCCCCCTTCTGGCAGTGAGAGTAATTACAAAAACACTGTTGACATGTTTACGTCATAAGCTCTGCGGTAGCCTACTCCGTCACTACTGTTGCTGCGGTAAAACGGTGGATAAATAGTTTTCAGCGTCACACAACCCCCACAAAATGACTTGTTTCACTATCAGAATTTGATCCATTTGGTCCGATAACATGTGGAAAGTCTAGAAGAGCCACACGATTAAATTATTTTATCCCCATTCAAGTAAGCAGAGAGCTAACTGGAAGTTAGCTGCTGTGTAAAAGTTCCACACTGCAGGTTTAATTACTATTACTTCTGATACTGTGTTCTTTATGGTACAGAATTTCATATGTTTGATTGAGGTATGTGTTTATAGGGTTCACTGGTCTGTGTTTGAATGTTTGACATTGAGGAAGACCAATGTGCGGTCTGTATGTGTTGGTCTTATTTTTAATCATGACACCATAATAATAATCCCATATCTTGTGGACATAATGAAGAGCTAAGATATTGTCTGTGAAGTTGTTTCTTTGGATCATTTGAACTGTAAGATCTTTAAAAGGCACTATGGACACATTAAGCTATGATGCCTAACATAAGTCTGTTGATGATTTGGTCACCACCTTGTAAATATATTCTGTTATTGATTATTTAAAGCTGGGTATGGGTATCGTTTAAAATTATAACAGAGTTTCAGTGCTGATCCCTAAATTACACTTTATTAGAGTTCTTACTTTGAGGAATATAAACATCTTTTCTCCAAACCCCTTTTTTCATCAAACAAATGAAGCCAAACCTAAAATTGTTAAATGTTGTCTTGACACAAGCAGCTGTGATCAAAGAATAAGTGAACAAGATTATGAATCTGATCAGTCATTCTATGTCAACTTTGGTACTTGACAGTTTTCAGAAGTCAGTATTGAGGTTCAATAACCAGCCGTACTTAAAGCCCCAATCCATGATTAGTGTACTATATCAGAGTTTCAACGGTATGTAATTCATGCCAATGTTTCATACAATGCTTTGTAGGCAATGTACACATTGTATATGACAAGCGTTACACATGACATGTGTGCCAACTATCCAGCCACACCAGAATACATTTAAAGGTTTTTGCAGCTGTGAAACAACCAAGAAATTGTTTGACACCCTTCATTTCCTGAATCTAAGGAAAACCAGTAAATTTAGTTACTGGTGGCTGCCTTTGTGCATGCACTGTACTGTATGTTGGCGTCTATGGCTGGGATTGTTTCTCTCTCTCTCTCTCTCTCTCTCTCTCTCTCTCTCTCAGACTCTGAATCAGCAGGTCCCTTCGGTAAACAAGGCAGAGTGATTGTTGGATTTGCATATTCCTGAATAAATTATATTGCATTTCTGCGATAAGTGGTGCACTACTGTTTGGTAGCTTTTCCTCCTCCTTCTCTGCCTCCTCTCTTCTTTCTACACCATTCACCCATGCTGCCACGAATTAACCCTTATCATGAGGGACCACGGCAAATGAGAAAGTGCTGCTCAAAATTCATGTTTTCGGCGGGTGGAAAAACCATGCCACTGGCCCCTGGTGGGGCCCGGACTGCCAACTACGTGGATGGTTAATCAGGCCTGATAATGATGCATGCCCATGTCCGCCACCAAGGACAAGGATGGCAGCCACGCTCGACGGTGGGAGATGGGAGGTAGAAAGCCTGTCCTCCCAGAAAGCCTGGGAGGAGAGGAGGTGGAGATTAAAGAGACTGAAACGACAGAGAATCAAGATAGTTAAAGAGGTGGGGGTGGAGAGAAGAAAGAGGAGAGGAGAAGAGAAGAGAGGAGAGGAGAGGAGAGAAGAGGAGAGGAGAGGAAAGAACTCCTGAAGATTAGTCTATGAAGGAATGCAAAAGAAGTCTGATCCACTGGACAAGGTTATTTAATGTGGGTGCAAATTACTATTTGTGTGTGTATGTGTGTATGCAGCCAGGCAGGCATATGGACATGTGTGCATATTCACATCACTGTGTCTAATGGGGCTGGGGGATGTGGTTCTTAATATGAACACATCTACAGACTGTAGTCCCTTTTTAATTACAGCCCGGCATGCTAAAGAAGCGACCAGGAGGAAAAAAATTCCTCCTTTAGAGCCGCATGTAGGCCTCAGCCTTTTCCCCCATCAGTTCAGCTGATGACTGCTTTTTTTTCCTTCTCCCCCTTATTCCCCTCACTTCCTGAGGAGAATTGGGCTGGTGGTATTTTGGCTGTGAAAAGGAAACCATCGGACGGCAGGGGCATGAATATTCCAAATGACTAATGTTGCACATGCTTATTTTTGACATATCTGACTTCCGCAGGGAAATAAAACACTTCTAATGCAGGGGGACCATCTGTTATCTGTTGCTGGTGTTTCAGAGCAGGCGGGCTCGGTGTGCACACACTGGCTCACACACACACACACACACACACACCGAGAGAAATACACACAGGCATACATACACAAACACATGCATACACACGCAGACAGATCGACACATACTCACGCAGCGGGAGGCGTACATAGACAGCGAGACACATGCGCGCACACACATGTACTAACAGCGGAATCCGTTGGGAGCATGCACAACAGACAGGCTCTAAACTCCTATACAAATTGAACACTCCTTTTTTTTAATTCAGTGTGTTTGTCAAATGTGTTGTAAATCTCGTGCTGCAGGGTGACAGGGAATGCACACACTTTTTATGCTAGCCATAAATACCTGGGCCTGTCTCCTCGCTGCAGCTGGAGCAGGATAATATGCTGGTGGTGTGAAGGGGGAATAAACTAGCTGCATCACCTTGAAAACAAAACACTAAATACACAAACTGCCCTCCACATGAGCCACACATCCACACTAAGAGCATTCTCGCTTAGATTTGTTTGAAACTATGGCCAAAGGAATAGATGCAGGAGGTATGGTAAACAAAGCTCGCTCGCCTGGATGATCTGCTTGTTATTTTCAGACAATAAACAAAAAGACAGCTTTTTGGTATGCCAGAGTACCTCTATTGAAGCAACAGAATATTTAGGATAGGTACACTTGTGGCAGAATTTCATTTGATCTTGTGTGTCTGTACATTTCAACAGCACAAACGATGTGTAAACATTCCAAAATTGATATATAATGTATGCATCACCATGCATGAATTGCATGTATATAATATAATGAATCTACTTAAAGGCATACTGTGGGGTTTTTTGTAAACAAATTTATGTTTGCATTCACTGCTTCTCATCAAAACACGTGTGTATCATTGAGGCCTAACAAAAGTGTGAAAAGTATTTCCTTCCTTATAAAAGCTCACTTTCAAAGGAATTTGAAACCTACATTGTTTACATGAATTTTTGCTTGCTAGCAGTCTTCTTCTTCCTTGAATTTGTTTTTGCATTGCTACGTTACTTGGCACGTTAGCTCCACCAGCAGTCGATCAGTGGCACGACAACATCTGCAGGGCAGTGTTTTGGGTCACTCGAATGCACCAAGCAGCGACCTCTGGGCCAAAAACTGCAGTTCCTCGAATGGCCACTTGAGGCTGGCTCCAAAAGCGAGTCAATCCTCATAGACCCCCATGTTAAAATGTCCAACTTTACAGCAGAAATAAACATGTTTACAGCCTGGTACAAAAAACGGTTTTGCTCTCTATAGCTAATTTCCCCTTTCATGATAACTGTATGGGGTGTGAATTTTTTATAACTCACTCATTTCAATTTTATTAGGCTGTAATGTTATGCATAATTAAGGACGTGGCTGCTTTGAGTGACAGGTTGATAGCCGCTAGGTGGCTTGTTTCAGCAACCAGGCTTCATTCAGCCCACCTAAACTCCACCTCTTTGCCCATTTTTGATTAGCTGGGAGTTAGTCAGGCACTGCCAAGATGGCGACGGCCGGAGCCGCCCACTTTGAGCTTCAAAACCGCTCTTCAGAAACCAATGGGTGATGTCACAGTGGCTACGTCCATGTTTTTTTACAGTCTATGGCATGCATGCACACTTACAAAACAGGGACCCCCACTTAAAACATTGCCCAATAGCACTACTAGTGGTCAAAAACTCCACAGGTTACATTTAATAGAAAAACTACAAACTAATGCATGAATATACATAGTTTTCCAACTTATAAAGATTATTTACTTAAAGGTACATGTCAATATTTGAGTTCTAGCAGCATAAAGATCATACATTGATATTTTTATTTTAAATTAAATTCACTGATTAAGTCATTGATGTAGTTTAGTTACTACCACTAAGTATAGAATTTATACATTTTTGACTTTGGTGCCCCCCAGAGGTAATATTGAAAAAGACACTGTGACAGACAGCAATACATATCGCTAAGCCCGGCCCCCACCACCCCCTCACAGTCTCATAAAAGATGTGTACTTTGTTGAAGGTCCAAATGTATCAAATTTCCCATGATATGAAACAGAGAGAAGCGAATCCTCTCATTTTGAGATTTAGTTGGTATTTCTACTTGACAAATGACTAAAACAATTATCTTAGTATCAAAATTGTCAAAGGGCATCAGAATTACCATCTTTGGATCCATTAGAATAATTAGAATTCTGATTAAATGGTGCAAAAACAGGACGAGGCTGTTGCAAAACGGCAACATAAAATCTGTTTGTGTGAATGTGAAACCGGACGGTTATGACTGAGTCAGTAAATCACTGAAATCTCCTGTTACTACCAATTCTCTATCTGTATCGCCAAAACATTCCTTGTTAATTACTCTGCATTTTGTCACATTTTGTCTATTGACTTTCTCAAAGTTTTTTAAATGACAGACAAAATTCATTAAAGCAACCTTATTAATTACTCAACTAGCAACATTTTAAATTCTATTGTCCCCCAAGATTAGAAGATGCTTTTGGCAGCATGTTTGTGGTGGTCTATATACAGTATGTTCTATATGCTCTACAGTCATACTCCAAACCTGCCAAACAACTCTATTATGTTTGTGCTACTGCACTATCCTCTCCGTTAGGTGAGCCACAGGCTTAGGCAGGCATGTGTGTTCCAGCTCAGCCTTTAATTTGAGGAAAGCAGTACAAATTCTCAAAACTCTGTGCAATTACACACACATTGCAGTTGATCCATTGTGGGCACTTTGATTAAACCGTGTGCAACTAACATCACACAAAATAACCACACCAACTTCTCAGCTCTATAAACATTTGTGACACAATAAAAAGATAATTCCAGAAATTAATTTATGCATGTATTAACATTTGCACACACCTGCAGGCCTATGATGTAATGTGATTATATGGCTATAGCATGATAAGCAAAACAGGAGGATTTTAAAAGGTTCACAACAGCAGTGGGGGTTGTGAGGACGGAGGTAAGGTTTAATAACTTACCTCTGTCAGCTGCCTTTAAATGAGGATCTTCACCCACAAGACTGCCTGGTGCACCATGTGTGTCTTTGATCTACAAGCACATAATAGAAGAAGAGAAAGAGAAAACAAGGTCAAAGATCTACACACTTAAAGGACCTTGGGTATCACCTGCATTAATGTATAAAGTAGACAAAAGCGTGTGTATGTGTGTGCGTGTGTGAGAAAGTGATTTTAAAAGATCATTTCAGCTCAAGTCCATGACTCCAATATGCACCTCCCAGCAGACAATGAAGACACAGTGCGCTTGATGTTACAGAATACAAGCTTCCTTCTGTGCTCTAGGAGGCTCCCAGGAGCCTTTGAAAGACAGTTTAATGATGAAAGACAACATGCCTGGATGCTAGTGTTCTGTTACAGGTCACAGGGAGAGACAGACAGAGCCAAAACAATTTTAGGTCTTTAATTTTCTTTTTAAAATGCCACATTCATTTACAAAGATCCAAGTCACAACCCGGTTCCTCACTTAGTTGAAGGTTTTTTGAGGGAGGTAATAACTCCAAGAGTAAATATTGTTGGCTGCTATGCTGTGGCGGCAAAATATTGATATACCGAATATCAAAATATTGATATTTATCTCTGGCAGAGAATCTACCTGAGGTTAGGAAAATGTGTGTTATTACAGCTGTGTTATATTCTGTTGGTGATGCTTGTAGAAATGATATATCTTAAAATTTTAAACATGGTGCAAAGCATCAAATCTTTCTGGAGTGCACATGATGCTGAGGAGAGAAGAAGATTCCCACATATAGGACAGAGGAAATGTGGGTCTGATTTGATGACTTGTCGCATGATGCATGCTGTCATTTTTCCCTTCACTGTAAACTCGACTGTGCAAGTGAGAGGTGTTGCCAAATACAATGTGACTCACCACCTCTGAGGAGAACAAAAACCTGCTTAAGATCACTGTGACACTGCATGCAGGATTTGTGGTTCAGACTATTTTGACAAATTGGAGCGAATACAAATGTGAAAATTGTTACAGTGAAAAAGTCTGTTTTTCCCACATGAAGCTTTGTCAGTTCATGTTAGACATCTGGAGGGGAATTTCTTATCGATCCAGCTCTGTGTTATTGATAGTTTTTCCAGGTAACGTGCAGGTTATAGAGATCTGGTCAGTCTAAAAAGGAAAACAGTAGATCTGTGATCCAGTCTAGTATCTTAACACCATTTAAACTTAAAAAGACACGACACAAAGCATATGCGGACAAAATAATATAATCATAGATGGAGCATGTTGTTGTTGGCAAGCTGAAACTTGAACCATGAACAAATAAAACATATAAAACAGCAGATTAGTCCTATCAGAGGAAAACTTACCTCACCTAAATTAACACTAGTGGTGATAAATAAACTTCTTGCTCATTTCCTTGAACAAATATTACTGATACCGTATTATTTTCATTTAGATTTCTCGATTAATCATGCTGTGTTTTAAATGTTTTGAAAAATGTCTATTATAACTTCCCAGAGCACAAAGTTTTTCACGTTTTTTTCTTTTTTTTCCCACCAACAGTCCAAAATCCAAAGATATTCAGTCATCATATGATATAAAAAAAAGCAGCAAATCTTCACAACTGAGAACCCGAACCTGCGAATATCTGGCATTTTTACTTGACAATGACAAATTATTAATCGATTGTCAAAATAGTTAGCATCACTAAACTGTATCCATGTCAGAGAAAGAAAACACAAACATATAAATTAACTGAAAAGCTGAAGAAAATATCCAGGTATGTGTGATTTTTTTTCAATTTCTGCTATGAAATACAAATTCCATTTTTTGGTTAACACTGTTTTTTTGCTCCACTGTAAAAATATTACATTATGACAGCGGAGGTACAAATAACTGAAGTATCCTCATAAAAATAGTCAATGCTCACCTAGCTACAGTAGCCTCAACAAGATAAGTTTCCTGCACTTATTGTTGTACTGTTAGGTAGAAATAATGGAGGCATCACTTCAAGCTCAGTCCTCTCAGTCTACCTATCTTTTCATGTTCACATCATTCTCCAGTTCTTGTTTGTGTCTGAGAACGAGACACTGGCAGCGTAAAAGCCTTCAAGCAGCCACATACGCTGCTCCCAGAAATCAGCCGGCGCACGAAAACAGAGGCTTGCTCTTGAAAACTGTCTGCCTTTGAAGGATCTTTATTCTCCGGTTCCCCAGCAGCCAGAGATGTGTGTAACGGCTTAGACATACAATGGGTGCATCGCGGGTATTTGTCCGCCGAGAGCCGGGCCCAGCAAATGAAAAAAGAGGGGCACGCATACCCAGGAAGCACCTAATTAATTGACAAGCAGATATTTCTGAATTTATAATCATCAAACAGACTCCATTTTGTTCCCCCACCACCATCCTCACCAACCCATCTTCCCAGGCGACTTACTTAAGAGACTTATCTTATAAATACAGCCCTAATCAAAATAAATGACTAAAAGCTCTCAGGGAGTTGAAGGCTATACACATTTACATCAGAGGAACTGATGCAATTTAAATAGCTGCCTGTGCACTGATTTAAGGTTCAAATCACAGAGAATCCTAACTTATGTAATATTTTCAGTGTTTTTTTTTTTGTTGTTGCTTAGTTTGGCAGACCTATATTCATGACAGCCAAGTAGGAGAGACACGGCCTCCTTCTATGTGTGTGTTATGTAGAATTCCCTCAGCAGCATGCTCAGTTGGTGTCATATTTTACAGAATATTTTTTAAATATTTTATGTGTTGCATGCTTTTCGTCTGAATTCACTTAACGTATGTGTTCTCTGCATTCGGGTACATCTGTGTGGTATACATGACTTTCTTTCTATTTACTGCGGTACATTCTGCCTCCTGTTTTCTGGGTAGATATTTCTTATAAAATGGAGTAGTGACTGATTTTAACAGCCAGTGGCTTACAGGCTATGTTGCAGCCGGTCCAGCTAAGATGAAACGGGAAGATGGATGGATCGTCAAGTTTCACCTCAGTCCAAGTTTTGATGGATATGTTACTGCCACAAAGCCCCATACAGCAGATTACACAGGCTGCGAAGCCACAACACTCAGTGTATAAAAGTCCAAAAGCTCTCTGTTCATTTAAAGAGAAGCTGCTACGGCGATTTAACACACAGGCTTCAGCTGTACTTAAATCAAATTTAGGATTATGTGGAGACTGCAGTGTTCCTCTCTGCAGAGGCGCAGAGTTTAAAGGTAAAGGTGGCGGCAGCACAATGTTTGCAGAGCTCCCAGAATCTCCTCTGCCTCGTGACACTGTTGCTAATGCAAACTGAACTTTACTGTGACATTTGTGGAAGCCTCTACAGAGTTTAACTTTTGGACAGGAGTGCAAAGTCGAGGGTCGATGTGGACCCTGCGTAGACCTTTTGAGGAGCTCCACACTCACCGTGCCAACAAGTCTTCATAACTTGACCGTAAAATAGGTGGTTTGTTGGGACCTTAAAAGCAACGTATATGATTGTTCCAAGAATCATTTGTGAACACGTAACAAGCAACTATAGCTACTTAAAGGTTAGAGAAAGACCACCTTCATGCTTAAAAGAAACCAACATTGATTGTTGGTAGGAGACAGAATGCAAAACATGGTCTCCAGTGTCTCATGCTTTGTATTTCCGACCATCCACCTCCCTAAATGCCTGACCACACAAAAAGATGGCGCAGAGAAATTCATTTTCGCATCCTGAATATTTGCGGCTCATGTGACACAGCTAACGTAATAGCTTCCTCCATTTTGGATTCTCTCAATTTCCCTCAAAAGGTTCGTGCTGTCGAGACGGTTCGGAATTCAACAGCACAAATTTGCATGTCAAAGTTCACCAAAGTTGAACTCTAAGCAAAATAACAGCGCATATTTCTTTTTCTTCTTTGAGTTTTAATGACAGTTGGCAAACTAGCTTATAGGTACATTACAGCCACCCACTGGACTGGAGTGTGGAACAGTAGATTGGCAAAAAAAAAAAAACTAAGTTCTCTCTATTGTCCTTGTTACTCTTAAGTAATTAATTAGAAGATTGCATACTTTTCATGTCTTTCATCATTTAGTACTGACATTAATTTCATTCTTTCTTCATCATACCTGCTGCAATCTATCAGTGCATGTTTGACAGTTTCCAGTTTATTACAGTGTGTACATAATCCAGTAAGGTGTTTGCCTATTCTATGGAGTGTTTGATTTTAACCCTTTATGTCCTATTCTCTTCCCTTGAGCTCCAGCCCTATACTCCACCAGCGCCTACATGTTTTTGAAGACTGTAAAGATGTCTTTCCTGTGTCAATTAAGTCCCAATATTCCTGCCTGGTTTTGTGGATATAAGCCTTTATGACGGTTTTAACGTCTGCTTTACTTAAGGGTATTTGTATGTCAATTAACTGTAGTTTTAATGATTGTTTAGCCAATATGTCCACCGTCTCATTTCCCTATATGAGCAGAAACCCAAAGGAAGGAGACAACCCCCTATAATGTAGCCTGAGTAGCACATGAAAGATTTCATACACAATATCCTGTCTGCATGACGACTTTCCAGACTTAATGCCTGAAAGCACTGACAAGCTATCAGAGGTGATTACGACACTGGGTTGGTTATTTTCTTCCACCCATTGTAATGCTAACAATATTCCAAGTAATTCAACTGTGTACACTGAAAGATGGTCTGATTTTCACTGCTACCTCACAATGTGGGATGAAGAATGCAGCACCTGTGTGACCAGTCTCAGATGGTTCTTTTGAACCATCTGTAAAAATGAATATCTTGTGCTGGTGTCGGTCAATATAGTTTTGTACTATAGTTGACTTTGGTACCAGTTTATGTTTCTCTTTTAATTTTTGCTACAGACTTGTATCTATGGATGCTATAATGAATCTCCAAGGAGGTATATCTGATGATGGAACAATAGGGCTTAGGGGGGAGGGTCCAATACAAATTTGAAGAGCCTGAGCTTGTTTGACATCAAGCTTTTTAAGGTTGGTTTCTGCTGCAGACATATAAGCTATACATCCGTAATCTAGGACTGCTCTCATATACAGTGCATGTTTGCCTCAGCAAGTGATACACAGATCACAGTGAGTCTATTGAAATGAATTGATTTCAGTCCAAAATATATTATGTTATAAATGCTGGTGTGAGCACTACCTGATGGTGAAGAAACACTGGAAACAGAAGAAATCCCTCAAAATTGGCTCTGTCACTTCTCACTTTTCGCTGTGTGACAACACTCGCTAGCAAGTAGCTTGCTTAAGCAACCTGATGCTCTTCAACAATTTACAGGACTTTATGCCAAGTAACACTTTGTTTTTGTTTGTATTTGTAATATTGGAGGTAAGATACAAAAGCGGTTACAGAAACTAAAATAAGAAACTTCTTTATAGACATTTTCCTACACACAGACTAAACTTCCTGTCCCAATGCTGCATAATTTTTTTATTTGTCAGTTTTTCGGCAAGTTTCAATGGAGCCTTCAGGTTAACTTTGCATAAAGTAAAATATTTTCAACTTTCAATTACATACATACTTATGATATTTTGATAAACACATAATGCAGTATTTCAACATTTTAATCCCTTTACCAACAACAAAAAATTGTACTCTCTGTTTTTCCATTTAGCGACTGGCCATTTTTCTGCTGCTGGCAGCATTTAAGAGTAGATCAAGGCAGCATAGACACTGTGTGGTGGTGTAAGTGTGCATATGTGTGCCTGAGAGACGGCGTGCGTGCTCTGTGAGAGGTAAAATAATGACAGGCGAGAACGGATGGCTGGTGACGCTGTGATGAAGAAAGCGCCACATATTTTGGGCCTCAGGCTGGGCAGCTGTGAGAAACTTCTTCTCTCTTATCCCCTCTTCCCCTGGTTACCCCCCCCACCCCTCTTCTCCCACTCCTCTTTCCCCCCCCTCTGCGGCGCTGTTCAAACAGAGGACAAAGACGCCCTGAGTGGTTTTCCTTTTCCGATCCCATACATGGCTGCTGGCACTTTCCTCTTCTGTATCTCCAGCTCGCAGCGAGAAGAGTGACGGAGTGAGTCATGGTGGTTTTAACGAGTGAATCTTTTGATTAATTTTAATGGCACTTCCTAACAAATCTTCCCCCACAAGGAGAAGATTTTTCTGCCTATTATTACATGTTATCATGTAGTATTTTCACACGAGTCGAGTAAGATTATGTGTGATAATGAAAAGATTACAATAGTAACTACAGTTGCACATTTTGTACCTTTTACAGCGTGAGTCACGTCTTCTGAAAAAACATGTTTCAACTATAAACGGCACTGATACAGTCAAAAGGCTACCTGTGATGAATGCTCTTTCTTTTTTCAAAGCAAGAGTTGCTTAAACAGCATTACTTGACTTTAAAAACAACAGTCAGCAGTACATTCATGGACATATGGTGGATTTATGTGTGGCTCAGTTTGATGAAAATACACAATTTTATGAAAATGAGGGACACACAGCATGTTTTATACATCATTGGCACCCACTGCTGCATCCTGGGACACCAGTTCAGACAAGAGTGAGAGCCAATTAAAGTTCTTTAATCTAGAAAAATTGCTGCATTTCTCTGTATGTATGTATGCGTATTGGATGGCTATGGCGAGAAAAATGGCAGCTTGCGTGCCGCTGTCACACTTTCAGGTCATGCCAGTTGGCTTCCCCAATGTGTGACAGCGGTGAGATCCAAACAGAGCAGGAACAAGAAAGTAAAAGAGCAGAAGGGGAGAACATGGCAGGCGAGGACTACCACTTCTACATCAAACGAATGTTGTCACAACAGAGCAACAGAGCCGCCCCTGTTAACTGTGACACCATTCAGCTGCTCGTCACACTGAGCAAGGCAAGGCGGAAACCTACTGTAAGTCAAGCAAGCACGCTGTTTATTAAATAAGAGAGCAGGAGAGAAGGGAGAGAGCGGCATGCAGCGGCGGCAGCAAAGTGAGCATACTGTAGTGTTGTCAAATCTTCGTAAGTAGCATGGAAAGGCAGCATTTTCTCATCCCTCCATGAAATTGAATGTTGGGGAGGGAAATGAAGTGTGCCTTCCAATAACAGTAAAGGCAATCATTGAAGCTTGCACTTGAGAAATATGATATTGAGAGGATGGCGCTGGCGTTTGAGTAGCGCTGAAAGAAACAACAAAAGTGATTATTTAGTGTTATTATTTTATGGTTGATACAGCACACTTCTGTAATGTGCAGCTGAGGGAAGGGGAAGACTGAGGTCAGCTTAAAGGCCCCATGAAACGGAAGTTAGAGCGTCTTTAGCTTCTGTACTGTGACGTATTTCCCAGTGAAACGGAATATTTGAGTGGCGTACAAAGTTACAAGAGGGATTTAAATCTAATCCTTTGCATTTGATTGGAGCGCCAAAAAGTGGGCGGGGCTTACAGAGTTTAGTGTGATACAGAGCTAAAGAGGGCTGTTGGCTCCGCACACACCTCCTTCACCTGTTGTTAGATCAGGAGATATGACTGAATTAGACCTCAGCCACATTGTTTTGTAAATGAAAACAAAGCCCACTGATATCCAAACACACCCTATCCCTCTCCATATTGTTCTGTTAGCTACTATGAGCCACCAAAATATGGACGGCGCGTCTCCACTTCCTACCACTATGCAAAAGTGAAGCTAAAATAGCTCATTTCCAGCAGCTGCCATCTTGCTTTTGTGACATCATTTGGAGCCAGAGAGGTTTAAGAGTGGCTGTCACAGCTGTCAATCATGATGTCACATCCCCTTTTTATATCATCAAATGACTAATTAAAAATAAATTTATCAGAAAAATGAGCACTTGGACAAACATCAGTGTGATAAGAACTACCTAAAACGACAGAAACCATCTTTGAGGACAAATTTATTTGACATGTACTTTGATTTTTTTAGTTTGGCTCATGTCCCGTCCGTTAACATGGAGGGGGCAGGATTTATGACCTACACTGCAGCCAGCCACCAGGGGGCGACTGAGATGTTTTCTTCTTTCTTCACTTTTGGGGAGCTGTTATGACGCCCATATTTATATACAGTCAATGCGACCCACAAACAGTGAAGTGCGGTTTTATATGACCGGTGTGGCTAGCTAGTCTTCCAAAGTCACATTTGATTGGATGAACTGTAAACGCCCCTGAGCCCAGGATGAGTCATCAAACATTTGAAACTGTTTTACAGGAAGACATTTGTTGACATATATTTGGCATATAACAAGAGATAAATGAACAATTAACACAGGGACACAGCATTAAAACTGGGATTATTTATTTTTCATTTCATGGGGCCTTTAAAAGGTAAAGGCAGATGGAATCAATCTATATCCCGGAAAGACAAGGCATCTTTTAAGAGCATTACCCTATGCATAAAAATATTAAAATCCCTTTGCAAAGAGAACACTTCCTTTGTGATAATGTAATAATTCACTCATTAATGTAAACGAAAGAAGCACAGATAAGTTTCTGTATGATATTAAAACAGTGTAATAATATCATTAAGAGCTACAAATGTTGCAGTCTGTACAAAAACAGATTTGTACCCATATGTTGGCATTTCAACAGTATCAGATCGGCAGAAGTTCTGTAGTCATACTAAAATTTAAAGAAACAGCTAAATGATCAGCAGCCAGACTCGCGGCTGAAAGATCTGTTGTCTGTGACAGAAGGAAAACGGGAGGGGAAAAGGAGTAGGAGTGTCAGGAAGACAGACCAAAAAGAAATGCTGTCTCCTAGCGGACGCTGGTGTATGGGCCTGTCAGTCATCATCGCGTGCCACTCTCCCTGCTCGACACAGTAAAACTGAGGCAATATACCCCATGAAATATTCACCAGAGTTGTCTTTGCTTAAAAAGGAGGGGAGAGAGAAAGGGGGGGTGAAAAAATCTGCTGCGATAGATAGATGGAGAGTCCCCCAAATGCTCTTGATGTCAGGTTTGCTTAGGCCTCTTTACAAAGGGGGGGGGCGACAAGGAGACCAGCAGGGGGTCCATTAAATGTTCACACAAATGTACCCCTAACAGCGCGGCAGACCCCGTTCCCAAAAAGTACTCCACTGATTCTGCTGTACTCTCCAAAATATTCAAAGCGTGCTTTTGCTACCGCTGATATTGTTGGCTCTTGCTTTTCCAAAAGATTTTAAGTGCAAAGACGGTTCTTTATTTTCATTGTTGGTGCTTGATATTAATGTAGTATATTATAGCATATTAACACTTGCAGTTTGTACTGTTACTGTGGGTAAATTGTGAATTCATTGCTTTCAACCAGGGCGTACTTCAACATTTGGAATTGTATGTTTACTGCGATTCTAACCAATAATATCTATTTGCAAATACGCCAGCTATGAGCACTGAGACTAGCGCTATCTTTTGTGCTGATAGGAAAATGGGAACAGTTATGTATGTGTTCTTTCATAATTCAAAACCCACAAATGCAAAGAATGGAAAAAATCAAGGCAAATGACATTTTATGTAAGGGGCTGGGGGTGGGCTGCACAAACAGCTATCTGCTCAAATGTTATTTACTGTAACTAAGGCCAGCAGAAATCTGGCAACCCTTTGACGAGGCAAGGGAGGGCAGGTTAAAGACATATAAAATTAGAGAAAAGACTGAATAATTAGCTCCTAATTAGGCTGTATGAGAGATGCGGTGATTCATTAGCAATGTTTGCTTTTGAAATAGAAAAGCGCTGTCATGGCCATTGTATTTGTGACGGCATCCGTTGCCATGATAGGTGTTATGTAGGGGACGTAATCATGGTGTGGAGGGGGGGATTAAAACACGCCATTAGCCACCGCCGCTACTGTGCGAGGCTTCAACATAACACAATTAGACCCAGTCCCTTTGTATCTATGTGAAAAGGTCAAATCTGTCACCAGTCTTACTGTAGCACATTCTATAATACAGCTTTATCATAGCAGTCAAAAGCTGTTAGCATAAAAAAATTACAAGACTAATACTTAAAAATGTAATAAAACTTCACTTTTTCACACATAAATGACAAAAAAACAACAGAAGAAAGAAAACACAAGATGCACTCAATACACAATACTAAATGTAACAACAGAACTATTAAATGGAAGTACAGTAAAAAGCACACAAACGCCCTGTATTGAAACAAACATTTATCATCACAAGACCCCTGAGTGCACGGAACAACTACCAGCCCATCGCCATCTAGGAACATAAGAAAGAGCTTTTGTGTGCCACAAATTGTTGTATTTACAGGAACAATGACAGTTTGAAGGATGTCCTCAAACACTCAAGCCTTTCAGTACCTATTTGCACTATAGCAATGGCCATAAATAAATAAAGGAATGCACAGTATAGGGCTAAAACACCATATCTTCAGAGTCCTTCAAACAACTCATCTTGAAACATCTTGGGGTACAAAGAAAATGAACCTCTACGTATCTCAATGGTCATATTTGGACAACAACGCCCCTGTAAAAAAATATTTTTAGTCAACTGAGCTTCTCGGTACCTACTTGCTTGAGATGTTGGCCAGAAACAGAGACATAAAGACATAAAGACATAACATGCTTAATACATGAAGTCAGAAAAACACAAAGATTATAAAGTAAAGCATATTCAAAGCCAGGAAACAGTTCATGGATTAAAACATGGGTTAAACAAAGGGAACACAATCACTTGATTATTAATATGTTTGAAATCATGAACACATCCTGATTCTCTCAGGTCAAATGTCACATTACCACAGAGGCAATCTTGTGGAATAGATTTATGTTTTACTTTCAAAGTTCTTTATTTAACAGTGATATATTGAGTAGTTTAGCATATTAAATGAAGGTAAAGGTTAAGACATGTTTATACTGTCCCAAACTGAGGTAGTAACAGTACCGAAATTCTGCCCGATATATTAGACTCTTTCTCAAGAAAGCCAGCTCTACCAGTGTCAGAGATCTTGAAAGGTCTTACAAGCTTGTCTTAGTTGTAGTACACTATTCAGTTTCTTGGTAAATGGATGAAGTGAATAAAGATTTGAAAACTAACAACTGCAAACAAACTGAAAGACCTTGGCTGGGTCAGCAGAAATCAACCCCGCTGGCAATTAAAGCTTTTAAGTATCTACCTGTAAGAGAAAAGGTTTTTACTCCTGCAATTATCCTAACATGGTAAACTGAAAGACATGCTGCTAATGCTGCTACTGCTAATAATACTCCAACAGTGCAAATAAAAATTGAGTCCATATGTATTTCAATGGTGTTTTCATAAAAAGACGAGTGGCAGGAGTTTGCCTTATAATTCACATTCTATGATGGAGCAACACCAAGATAAGCCAGGCGGAGGGTGAAATCTAATCTGAACCCCAATGTTTTGTCTATGGAAATGACTAGCTTCTTATCGGCAGAGTGGGTTATTCGAGCAGATTCTCGCGGTGGCTTAGCGAAGGGGACTCGATCACTGCTGCCCAGCGATAGGCCTCACTTTCGTCCTCTCCCTCTCTCATCTTTTTATCTGGAGGAGCGGAAATGAAAGGATGGTATCTCGTACTTTCCGCAACCTCAGTTCAGGAGATGGAGAGGCATGGACATTTTCTTTTAGGCCTTGGCTGTCAGATGAAAACATGTGGTTTATAAACCTGTGCTGAGAAATAAATATGGCAGCAGTTTAGAGACTCTAAATTAACACTGACTCAAGAAAGGAAGGTATTATGAGGTAATTTGTGCTGTGCCTGTCAAGGCAAGGATAGAACCAAGATAAGTGTAATCACACTCTGGTAACTAGAAGAACATCACTGCGCCAAATCACCAGCAGCTAAATTTACAGCTAAAGTAATCAAGCCTTTTCTCATTTCATTTAAAGTAATACAAATCTTACTCTTTTTGTGCTTATCGTACTAGATTTTCTCTTGTCTCTACCATTGACATGCAACAAAGATCCCTGGCTGGAATCGAACCAGAGATGTTGTGGTTATGTGGCATGCGCAGTAGCCATTCACCTACCGGGGCGCTCTGGGACCATGAATGTTTTCATGAAAATCTGTCCAATAGTTGATGAGATATTTCAGTCTGGAGAACTTCAGTCTTAAAGGTGGACCAACTGACCAACCAGCAGTGCATTCCATTAAGCCACTGACATTAGTACAAGTATAAAAGAAACAGCGACACAAATGTCTATGAACATGCATGTTCCTGGAGAAGCATGTTCCAACATTCACAAAACCCACATCTAGTCAGGTTCAATATATATGAACTATATCAATATAATCCAAGGAGTAAAGGAATGAAGGGTGTGAACGAAGAATGCAGTTTGACAGAAGAAATGGGGAAAAGGCAAGAAAGTGGGTGGTGGCAATGAAGAATTATGGAGCTAACCTTGACGCTGTCTCCCGTTCTCAGGATGTCCCAGAGCGTGTGTTGAAAGTTGGTGAGATCCATCTGATGGCCTCCTAGCAAAGACTGGGGGTAAGAGGTAAGAAGAGTCATTTTCAAATACTTTTTAATCAAAGTATGATAAACACTGTAACTGAGCAGCTGATAACGGTTCATTCATTGTCATATGACATAGGAACACATTCAATATGCAAAGATATTATATAAATCCAATGTGGGCCCAAAAATAGTCTACAGCTATTGTATCTTACCAGGCACTCAACATGTATAACAGTTTTTCTTCTCTTGTAAATTCTTAATACAACCTAATATATGACCTGCACCACAAATGTACACATCTCCTCAAAAGCACCTATACATTTTGACACAATCATCTCAGGATGCACACTAGCTCGCAATCTCACATCTACTGCAGAGTGCCTGCTGGCCCCACAGGTATGGGCTTATAAAAAGTGCATTACATAACTGATAATAAACTACACATCATCCATCTCCCATTCAGCTCACCTCCCAATAATCCCGGCTGCCGTATCTGCTTATCTATTTAAGTCACTCTCTCATTAAATCAGCTTTTACAGCCAAACGGAAGAAGTTTACTGCTTATAGAAGTCAAATACCATTCATCATGGAGATGGCTGTAGTTATACAGATATACTGCATGTTTTAATTCACTGGAGGACAAACAAATCATTCCTCCTATCTGAATAAACATAGGCTTCTGCAGAAAAAAAGGGGGGAAATTGACAAGCGAATTAATCTGCTGCCTTTTGCCAGCTGAAATGGAAGTCAGTGAGGCGGTGCGTACCAGTGGATGCCCATCAGTCACAGGACCTTGTGCAAGGCCTGAAAAAGCAGAATGTGATGCTGCTTCACACTGGGAGGTAAAGGATGGAAGGTGGTGCAGCTTTCAGTGTTTATTCATCTGAAACAGTGTCCCCTGGAAGCCATTTTGGCAGCAATGTATCACAGTGGGCGCTGACCTTTAGATGCTATGCACAATTAAGCTAAGCTAATAAACACAACTGTGGATTTGGACATTTGGACTGGAAGGCAGGTGCTGTGAATCACCTTGGACGTGAGCGGCGAAAAGTTCTTTTGTGCTTAGGTAGTCTTTTCAAAGCCAAATTGAAATGTGTTTGTTTGAAATGCATACAAAATATGCTGTGTGCACTCAGAAGAAATGAGCTGAATGGGAGTTTTTTTTTTTTTTTTTTTTTATGAGGCTGAAGTTCACGGTTTGTTATGCAGCATTCAGTCTTCATCTCTTTTATTGGTGACATGTTCTCCATACAATATCTTAAGCTCGACCCTTGTTAAAGGAAGGAGGGAAATTGTGGTTATATAGTTCGACACTGTAGTAGTAACCCTTATAAGTAATTCTGTTGGTTGACCGAAAATGAATCAAATTAATTCATTAATTAATTTAGATTATCAATTAATTGATTGTCATTTAATTGAGCAAAAATATTAATGTATGAAATGTATATTTGATCGTTCCAGCTTCTCATATGTGACTATTTGCTTTTTTTTCTCTGTTTTAGATCATTTTAAATTCAATATTGTTGAGGTTTAGACTAGTGGTCAGACAAAACAAGACAAAAGACATCACTCTGGGCTTTCAGAAAGTGTGATAGGAATTGTTTAAGGTTTTCTGACATAAACTAAACAATTCATTGAAAAAATGATATCATGAAAGTACAGTAATTCTAGGGTGCAGCCCTGCAGTGTAGTTAGATTCTGTAGTTAGTGTAGCAGCTGCCACATATTCAAGCATTAGACTCATGGTTGCAGCTATGCTCATATTTCTCCCATCTGTTTTGCACCCATGAAAATAATCATCTTTTCTTGCTTGGCAAACAGTTTAAAAAATGGAAAGAAAACTAGGGAACTAATCTGAACCCTTTCCATTCTTTCTTTACATGTAATGACTTTCAACCTTGCCTATGATAATTTATTAAAATTCAAAAATAAAAGTAAATCTGGCTCACAACAAGAAAACAAGGTGATGTTTGAAGACCAAAATGCTACAATTGATGGTGAGTAACATAAATCAAAGTGAAGATTCCAGCAAAATTGTTTTCTTGTAAATACACAAAGGTGGTTACGTTCACTGTTCCTCACCGTAACGCATTGTGTGAAGCCTAACAAATGTGCTGAATGTATTAACTTCCTCTTGAAATATTTGAAAAGCTGATTATTTGAATGTGTTAAATCGTGCATTGTTTACATCAATGTTTGCTAGCTTGCAGTCTTCTTCTGCGCTGCCTTGTGGAGGCGTTTTTCCGTATGTTATCGGCTATGCAAACAACACAGTGACTCCCTCGTGGAAAAACTGCACCATAGCGCCTCTAGTGGTCAAAAACATGACACTACCTACCATGTATCATGTTTGTGTAGCAGCACAGGTAGTCTGTAAACTGTGTCTGAACTGCAATTTCTGAGATATTTGACCCCTGTTATGTGAATATTCACCAACAGTTCTGACGAATAAGCTCTACACTTGATTTAGTCAAACTAACATCAGGGCTGACACAACAGTATGCAAAGATATTGCCTTACTGAGAGAGAGAAGGGAGGAAAAGATCAAATAACATGGTTACATACTGTGCTATGTTATTTGATAGATACAGCTAGTCCCAGAAGCACAGTTCTACAAATACCACTTATATCCACCTGGCAAGAGAATATTGGGTTTCATGTCAGAGTTATGAAATGTATCATCTTGCAAATATGTGGAACCAGCACAAACAAAAAGATGAGACATCTATTACCATGAACCCGCACAACTGAGAATATTACCACTCCCACACAGCATTAAAGCACATACAGCATGTGTGTGCATACTGAATATACACATACACGGTTAGAAAGTCACATATGTCATAAAGCTCCCAACTTTGTATGTCAGTTTGCCTCATCTAAGCATCTCTGGCACTCAATTTGGGTTTATATCCTTTGCTCAGTCAAGTACCCAGTGACAAATACTGCAGCACAGCATGTTGTTCAGATAGAAAAGTACTTGCTAGTGATCCCATTTCAGGCCCTTTGACAGACGAGGACAACCAAAATAATACGAATCAGAGGGAGATTTCCCAGGGTAGCAAGAACACTGGTCATCTTAGCTGATACTGGATGGTACATACAATCTCCTGAGTCCAAAGGTCCAATTTGAAGCCCAGATTATTTCCACTGAAACCTTTCCTGGTAATTTCAGCCACAGACTTTTCTGGAGACTCAAGTTTAATTGTGAGATTATTCGGGCAAACCTTGAGTGATTACCCTGCACTGTTCTGTAGAACTAAGGTATTCTCCTACCCCAGCTAGTGGAAAAAACTACATTTCAGGCTATGGGAAAGGTACATTGACAATCACCATTTGAGAAATAACAGTCATGTGAAAGATAAAGATAAACTGTGCTACATTTGCAGAAAATATTTACATTTTGTCATTAAAGGGAAATTTCACCACTGTAAATATGATGACTTCTTAAAACTACGTCACCTATGTAGTAGAAATGTGAAATTATTTTTGAAATTGCTGCCCTGTGACTAGAGAAAACTGAGAAAGAGACTGTAAATTCCCCTTTTGCTCTCAAGGGGGGACCAGAATGCATTGCACACAGTCCTGTCCAATCCGCTACTGATGTCCACCTGAGGCTCAAAATTCTCTGGGTCTTTGTCGGCGGAATCACAGAGAAACTCAGCAGCTGAAGTTTGTGTGTCAGGATGTGGTCACTTCCTCCTCCACACTCTGTTGTGTCTGATTCTACAGGGTGACATTCAGCTGCATGTCATGAAACGAGTATTTAGTAGTATGATATTTTACTGTCTGCTTTTCCCTATCGCTGGCGTAACATGGTAGATGGAGTGTTTTGGGAGACCCACCTTTGACCACCCTTGAAGGCACCACTACAGAAAATGAGGAAACGTAGTTTGTAGTCTAAGGCAGATCTACAAAGTCTGCAAGGTGACGCAAAACACATTATCTGGCAGACCTTTTGCAACTTGCTGAAGAGGAATAATTTAATATAGGGAAGACAGAAGAAGGTTTACCCATATTAGAACCGTACAAATCAACTTGAAAATCAGTGAAGCCACCCTTTCAAACAAGAAAAGGAAAAGGCACTTCTACTATTTCCTCTGTCCAAGAAACTCCAGGGAAGGAGAAGGGGAGTCCAGGGGAAATTATGCTTGGTTAACTGAGGGAGGAGATGGCAGGCTATTTGCTGACAACTTATTAAACTGTAACTGGTGCAAGGGAGCTTTTTACAAACTAAATGCATGTTTACAGTAATTGTGACTTAAGCATCAATTGATACATCCCTGAAGCTGATAAGCCACGTAATAATCTTGCAATGTACCAGCCTGATTAGGCCACCTGAGGCAAAGTAATTAAGTAAAGCAAAGTCTAAACTTAGTACACTAAAGCTTTTTGGCTAGCTTCACTTAGATCTGCTGAGGCATAATATTAAAGTGAAATACTGATTCAGTTGAGTTTTCAGCTTACCCTTATCAATTATACTTTTTCTCCTGCATATCTTGGTGTTCTGTATGTAAGTGGAAATCACAATATAATTCAGTTTTTTATTCTAAATTTCTAACAGATTGGACCATATCAATCAAGACATGACAAATGCAAAGTGAATTGTTAACATTTTTCATGAATACTTTTGTGTTAACTTTTCAGATATCAGGCTTCATATCTGGTAAATTTATCAGGTAGTTACTATATGTCCTAATGTGGAACAGATATATAGATAAAAAGCAGTTCTGAAAAAATGAATTGTAATTAATTAGTAAATTGGCAGGAAATTAATTGAAATTAGCTTTGATGATCGATTCGTCGACTTGATAATTGAGCAAAAGTGCCAAATATTCACTGGTTCCAGTCTAAATGTTAGGATTTGCTGCTTTTCTCCATTTTATATCATTGTAAATTGGATATATTTGGGTTTTGGACTGTTGGTTAGGCAAAACAAGACATTTTTACTAGATTCTGACGACACAATGAATCAAAAAATAGATTAGTTGATAATGAAAATAATCGTTGAGAGTTGCAGTTGTAATAAAAAGTAATGTCTAAATGCTTATCCATTCACCCAGATATCATATTCACACTTTCTTTTATTTAAGAAATATTAGCGAGATGCCAGAAAAGTAAGCATATTGAAGGAAGTGAGACGAGGAGAGAAAATAGAGAAAGAAACCTTTATGGCACAGAAAAGTATTTTCATAAACCATTTTAATTGTAGTGCTCCCTGTGGCTTATGGTTTATTTGCCTGTACTAACTGTCATTGTCAGCCCCTTCCTTCATTTAAACAGCCCACCTATGAACAGAATTAAACCATGCATATTTCCAGGAAAGCTCTATCTCAGCCTTTAATGATGTAAAATCAGGTGCTGTTGTTGTTGGATTCTTTAACCATGCTAATGAACAGTGGCTCTTTTCTTAAGATAAAAGCAAGAAGACAGGCAGATGGATCGATATATAGCATTGCATGAGTCTATATTTTGCTCAGTATCTGGGCCCAGGGAACATTTCATAAAGGCCATAGGGTCGGCTTATCACGGAGCTAAATGCCAATGTAATTATTAGTGTCTGGAGATAGTGGAAAGGGAAGCACATCCTGCGGCAGTACACCATATTTAATTAATAAATGTCACTCTGTAGAGGGAGTGAGGGGAGTGTGTGAGAAAAGAGAAAGAGGTAGGGAGGGAGGGTGTCAGAGTGACAACAATACTGATCCCGACCTGAGAGCACAGGCACACCACCACAGCCTGGTACATGTAGAAATGCGCTCCATAACAAAAACAGGAGACTGAGATTATATGCATAGTATAATGTTGCTTTACACCATGCAACAAGAGGCATACAGGAAATTAGAGCAACGAGGGTAATTCCACAACCCTGCCAACAACAAATTATGCTTATTGGCAATTAAGCCAGATTCTTAGTCATCCAGGTTATGGTTATCCAAGGAGGGTTGAATCGAGGGCAACTGGCCTTGGTTGTAGATACTTGAAGACATTTCGCCTCTCAACCAAGGGGTTTCTTCAGTTCTAACTGACTGGTAGGGAGTCACAGGTATTTAACCTCTGTGGGGTCATTATCAAGGTCATTGATACCACTTGGTTGATTAGTGCTCCTGACTGTTGTAACGACAGTCGTTAGGGTCATTGGAGTCGTTGGAGTTGTCACATGAGGCCAAATGAGAATGTTTGTTAAGTCTCCTGGGAAGGGATGAAAGGACAGTATTGTAGGTGGGAGATTAGTGGTTTGGCTCACCAACCATTGCAACCATTCACATTTGGCCTAATGTGACAACTCCAATGACCGTCATTTACAGTTGGCCTCAGGTGACTCCAAGGACTCTAACATCTGTTGTTACAACAGCCAGGAGCACCAACGAACCAAGTAGTATCAATGACCTTGATAATGACCCCACATAGGTTAAATACCTGGGACTACCCACCAGTCAGTTAGACCTGAAGAGGTCCCTTGAATGACAGGCGAAACGTCTTCAGGTTTCAACAAACAAGTCCAGTTGCTCCCAATTCAACTCTCTTTGGATAGCAACTTATGTACTTAGCAACATTTTAGTTGTTAGAGGGAAGTAATGTGAAATTCTTACCATATAGGGAAAATTAAGGGTCTGAAGGTTGGGTTGTCAGATGGCGTATGGGGGATGTGTTTGACTTTGACACTGCAGAATTCATGTCCCATCTTACACTGACACTCAGCATTAGCATCTGTTACATTTAACCATGACCACAATCATTTCATAACGTCGACAAAGTGATTTCAGTTGGCTGATCTTTGTCAGAATTGGATATTGTAGGAATAGAAAACTGTAAAACATGACAGTGAACATTTTGCTGATATCTTGAGTATGAACCTATCTACATATTGCGGCTGTTAAAGTTAATCTTATGGTCTGCATTTTTATCTGCGATAGTCATTCAATGTATTTACATTCTGTAATTACCTCTATAAAGTAGCTGTCATTGTTACTGGCAGAATCCACCATTCCTGCAGGGATTTCACCTATGCATGAGGGATTCACAGGAAACCATGCATGCATGTAATACAGCATTACTGTTTGTAATTTTATTTCACTGATATCAGCCACACTGATCACTATCCACACTGTACCAGAGATGTATTAGATATTAGATATAATAAATTATTGTAATGGTGTGTAGTTCTTCGGAGAAAATTATGGAATTCTGATCTTCCCTGGGTTGTCGCCTTGGATGTGTGATTGACAGCTTCATTAATTAGCTAGTTAGACTTCAAAAAAATGGCGACTTGTCGAACTCTGTGTGACGTTGAGCTGTGCGACAAATATTACAGGAGAAGCCTGGCATTTGGCCGGTTTTTCATCATAAAAAGCAACTAATTCCAAGTGACAACAACAAACGATATTTGTATGCATAGCACATTTCAGCGAGGCATCAAAACCAACTGGTCAGCAAGATCTGATACAGGACTGTGTTAATTTATATAACCATAGCAAAGATTGCCCCGAATCTCCATCATGCACTCACATACAGAGCTGACATTATGTTATATTGGAATCAATGTGTTAAATCTACAAGATGAAACCGTAGCCTGTCTCATTAATATAGCAGGAATTCTGCTTATAAATATGCTTTTTTTGTGTTTGGTCCACGCACATCTAAAAAGACTGAACAGTAGGTTTTTAAAAAAATTGTCATACAAAAATATCTTCCCCTAGCATTTGGGGCTTTCCAGTCAGCAAAAATCTCACCCAAAAACTCCAGCGACGTCTTACCGTTCAACCCAACTTCACTGAAATAAATGCGGAGACAAGAGAGGTGCACACTCATGCCACTGCTATTCAGTAACAGAAGTCTGAGTCCCGTCGTACTTTGGTGAAGGTCAGAGGGGTCAGGTGTCCTGTCTCTTTGCTTTTCCTGCTGTCAGGGAGTATGCACACAACAGGCAGCTTGTCACACAGGACGCGAGCTCCCATGATGCCCCCATGCTTCTCTTCGCTCCTTGCCCCCCTCAATCACAACCCCCCTATCTTGGAGTGCTACTTGAGTCATGACTACACCTGGGACCCTCTCGCCTCAGTGCCATTTCTGTCACTGGATCAGCTGCTGACTCCAGCCTTATATCCCCTGTCTTTTGTTCTCTGCCCACGTATTAACTCTGAACTGCCTGGAGAACAGAAAAGGAGTTGAGGCAGCTATGAAAAAAGAAAATAGATCAAGGTCCTGGAAAGTTGCAAAAAAGATGTCTCTAAATGTTTCTTATGCAACAATTTCTTTCCCTCTCACACATTTCTTCTGAAGGCGACACTCCTCGGCACACAGAAGTGGGTATTCTTGTTTGGAAACAATAGCAGGCGTGCTTCTGAGGCAACTGTTAAGCTATTGCAAAGCAGATGCTTTTTCCTCTCGCCAATCAATTTAACACCTACACCTCCCTTCTCTTCCTTCATGCTGGCTTTGGCTCATCAGTTTTAAATGGCACAAGGCATTCTTGCATTGTTCTCCTGACTTACTCATAGGACAAGAAATGTCTCTGCTGCACAAACCCCCGATCAAGCCTTAATCACCAATAGTTTGGGTCATCACAGACAAAAAGAATAAAGCACTGCAAGACGCCATTTTACAAAAAACAAAAGGAAAACATTGCTGCAGTATGTAAAGAGTCACTGGTTTCTTATACTTCTGTAGAAGCAATTATATTTCAGAGTCTGTAAAAACAGGATGAAGATTTGGAAACATTTTTTTCCCCCTTCTGAATCTTGTGCTAGACAGAATTGCAAGGGAAAAAGCCATCTGTGTCTGACTCTTATCCCTGGCTTCTCCAGAGCCTGGATGAGCCTGAGCCAGCAAATGTCAGTCGGATAAAGACCAAGCCTGACAGACAGACACAGGAGTTTTGTCATTCCATGTGTCATCCCTTTGCTAGCAAGCCCAATCTTTGCCGGTCACAAAAGCCCCGAGATGATGGGGAAGGAAATATTCTCAGGGTGAACGTCAGGTTGTGTAACTCCTCCAAGTGCCACAATAGCTGAAACGTTGAGGACGTGCACTATTCTGGTGCCCCTGCGGCCTTTGAGAGATTTCATTATTGTCTTATGTGCTGTGCAGCGGGGTCACCATGGAAACACAAAACACATCAACCGTTTCCCCACAAAGGATATGAGGTTCTTCAGCAAGATGTTCTTCCAGGAGCCAGTGGTCTGTCTGGGGTCAGAGGATATTTGATGTGACTTGATATTTAGAAAAAAAAATTGAACTCTGCAGTTCATCTGCGATCAAATGCAGTTCAGGCTTTATTATTAACAGGACGTGATGTTTTAGACAGAGAAATCTAACAATAAGAAGGTAATTATACTGTAGGGCTGGGCACTAATTCAATATTATTGTTTATTGATTATTATGTTATTGTTTAGCAAAATTCTGCTGTCAAAATTAATGATTTCAAGCTAAATGTAATTAAAAACTTAAAAAATTAATTGTTTCAGTATTTATTTTACATGTTTGAAGAGTTTGTTGCATGATGTAATGAACAAGAGTGGAATACAGTTCATTGTATTGATTATTTTATGTGATTTTGCATCCATTTGCAATATTACATTATATATCCAAAATGGAAAACTGGACCTTTAAACCTGCATCTTCTCATAATTGTGACTATGGGTCAAAATAGCCTGGGGGTGGCCCTGTAAGTAGATCCCTATGCAGTTAGCTGCGCTAGCTAATCCAGGGGGGCTACTGTCTGTTTTCATTTTTGTTTGGACAAGCATTTGATTAATGAAATGATTAATGTAATGTGTATCTGGAAAGCTTTAGGAGGTTACCACTGCTTGCACTGATACGCACTGTTTTACTGGAGTTGTGTTTCTTTAATCAAATCAGAGGTGGTGAGTGCAAAATTAGCATGAACTGCCACAATTATTAGAATAAGACCTAGGGTGAAAATAGCAGAATTTTCCTTTAATATCTTGATACTGACTTACCCCTTCTATACTGTAAAAAGAATTGCACGTACATAAAATAAGCTGATCATCTGCTTTCTGTCTGTCATTAGCATAATTTAAAAATAATCCCTCTAAAATGTTCCAGTAATGTTACTGGGATGTTTAGAGACTGCACCCCGTGCTAAAACATCCCCTCTGTTGTTGTGACACATTACAAGATCACTGATCAATGCATTCACCTGGGAAGCACCAGCATAGATTGTCCCAGAGGAAACCGATGTCTATTCTTCTTGGACGTTGCTCATTGCACCGTATGTTCCCCGTTCTTGGGAGCTGCAGTTACACGGCTGCAACTTGAATAGTATTTGTCAAGTGGTTAGAGCTGATAAGAATACAAATGATTGCCTTGAGCTTGCTTTAAGGCTGGTTTGTCAGTACAGCTTGTAAGACAGAATTTTCAGCAACAGAGTCAAAGCGGTACAAACACAGCTGTGTGATTCATCTTTCTTAAGTATGACACTGTGTATGTTTTTTATGCATAAACAATATTTTTTTCTTTCCATTACTTTTTATATTTTGGGAATGATATTTTGTCGAGAAATAGAAACTATCTGTAAAGTGAAAGTAAGTAAAGAAAACCGGAAGATAAACAGACACTATAGGTAAACAGACAGACAGATTGGATAGGTAGCTAGAAAGATAGACAGATAGATATAGAAGACACCTCTTGATATAAGACACCTCTGTCAGGACTTGTTGGAGCAGCACAAAATGATGCCTCTTCACTTTGCTTCTTCCCTCTCTTGCCTTTGACCTCCCACTGGTTCCATTACCTGTGCCACCCGCGCAACCTCGAGCGCATCCAATCTTGGCAGTTACATAACAAAAGACGAGTGCGGAGAAGATTAGAGGTGCAGAGGAAGAGGGCAAAGCAAGAGATTGAGGAGTGTCAGGTGTGCAGCCTGAAACAAATTTTTTAAAAAGTCTTTCACAGTTACCACCCAAATCATTTGTCGTACCCCTGCCTGCCTCCGCCTCCCCTCACTGTCCTCCTATCTCAAAAGAACATGACACATTACAGCGTTTTTTAGCAGGTCAGTTTTCTCTACCTCAGCTCTACAAACCACATATCACTCCACCTCTGGTTTCAGCCTGTCATTTCGCATTATATAACTTGAAAGCATTCCAGCTGGGGAGCAAAAACATGACGCGTGTGATGGGAGGTGATGAATGGTACGGAGGGGGGAAAGCGGAGACAACCCCCTTTTTTCCATCAGCCTGGCTGGCCTCATATACCCCGCAGGCTTTTAACACAAGGCAGTAATCTTTTTGGAGTACAGAAAAGGATATGCAAAATCCTTATATGGCTGCCAGTGTTTACTACCATGATCCCCGTTGTATGCGCATACCTCATTCCACCATCAATCAATTTTATTTCAAGTGCAGAATCACCATGCAGCACGGTCTCAATACACTTTACAATTAAAGAGAATACATGGGACAAAACATACAGCAAGCAAATAAAATAATAAAAGTTAAACTAAAACAACCACATAAAAAAACATCACTGTTAAAGGGATGTTTAAAAGGTGATGGGTAAGCTGTAATGAAGTGAATAAAGGCAGGTTTTCAATCTCACACCTTGAGTCACTGACAGACTGAGTGACGAAGTTACACCATTGGTCGGCCGAAGCTAAGTATCCCAGAATGCATTTCGCACCAACCGGCAGCGATGGCGGAGATTAAGCTGTCGTAATTTTCGCTGTAGGACAGTTAATATGTCACTTTATTGAGTTTTAATATTTTTTTCAGGCAAGTAACCATTTAGATTCCCAATATGTGGTCAGTTTATCCAAATATCGCCTGTTTGGAAATCTGCTCCGACTTTTTCGGAGATGTTTCGGAGCTGCTGGCCAGGTGAGACCAGCCGGTCATCTCAGCCGCAAGCAGCCCGACTCCTGAGATGATCAGCCGGTCAACGTCCGTAATCATCCCAGGGAGAAAATGATCCAATGAACTGATCTGTGCAGCTCTTTGGTGATTTACTGCTGGCTCTAATGTCTCCGCAGCGTTTTGATATATGATATAATTCCTTTTTGGAAGATAAATGTTGGTCACAGATTAAATCTAATAATTGTAGATGCCACATTAGTTTGTCTGAATGTAAAGTGAAGCATCATGTTTTTACTGGACAGAACAACAGCGCAGCCTCTGGGGCTCTACATGTACACATATCACCACATTTCAATAAATATAAATGTATTAAAATGAACAGATCAGTCTATATTAAAATTCATTATTAAGCTACATAACAGTTTGGATTTTTATTGTAGCTACATTACAGACTGAATAACATAATTTACTGCATCTCTCTGTCAATGAGGTTATTTTTTTGTGAGGAAAAAAGTGTTAGTGGAGCTTTGAGTTGAGATTATTTTGTCACAGTACAGTCAGGTAGTTGTGTTGAAGCTGAGCTGCTGCTGTCAGCAAGTACGCTGCTGTTCCAACTGTAGAATGATCGTACTGCGTCCTCCCGTTCTCAGAAGTTTGTACCGAGTCAAACTTGCCAAGTCCAAACTAGCAATACACAAGTCCAAACTTGGGGTACTTGGTATTGAGAAAGGCGCTATGTCAAATTGGCTTCAGTCAAAGCCTGACACACTTCCTGGGGGCTTGGTCACCACTTCCTGTATCCATCGATTCAAACTAAAAGCCCTTTAAGCCCATTAAAAGAAGAAGCTTAAAATCAGCTCTAGCTTGCACTGGTAACCAGTGAAGAGAGGGCAGAATGGGTGTTTAATGGTCAATCTTTCTGGTTTTTGTCAACATTCTAGCTGCAGCATTCTGAACAAGCTGAAGACTTCTAGTAGCACAACTAGGAATACCCGAGAAAAGGACATTACAATAATCAAGTCTGTAAGATACAAATGCATGGATTACAGTTCCAGCATCACACATCAACATAACTGTGATCATACCTTAACTACTGTATAATCCATAGGCAAACACAGTGTGGAATGGCAAGTCTGTGCAAGCTATGAGGATAGCACCACGACTGTAAAGTACCACCATGGCCTACATCCAGAGAGTCAGTTAAGTAAGACTAGAATCCTAAGTACAGCTTAGGTCTGCAGATATTAAACTTCTAGGTTACCCACAGTGACGCAACAGCATACATTGCTCCCCCCAAAAAAAAGGCATTTCATAAAGTTAAATACAGACAGTAAAAAGAGAATCTCCTCTTACAGGACCATTCAGAGCCAAAAAATCTCCTCACAGCACACACATTAAATCCTAGAAACAGCACAAGCTTACAAAACCTCCCGACAATAAAAATGCATGAAAAGGAAATTCTTGGAGGCAGATGAGAATTGTTCATTTCTGAACAGGAGGGATTGGTCTCTTTTTGAGAGAGTGAAGCAGGAAAACAGCACCAGAGGCCCAGCCCATGACAAAACAAAGAGATTAAATGACCTGTGAATGTGACTTTCCATTTCTCCATTAGCTTGCACACAACTTAGAGGCCTGCTGCCCCCTTCTGGAGACTGATGAGACATCATACAGCAAGATGTGGCTGTGATTTGAATAATAACCATGCAGTCTATCGGGTTGGTTAAATGTGCAGCAATTAGAGTCAGGGTTATATTTAGTCTCTCTAGGTGTGATGGGAAATTTGTATGCAGTATTGCATAGTGGTTACACTGAATACAATACACACCAATTCAATTGGTAATAAATCTCTCTCTTCTCTAATATCTTCTACATTCAGTCAAGATATTAATTCTTGCCTTTGAGAAAACAAATATTGCTGAAATCTGCCCTCTTCACATACAATACAAAGACAGAATGCAAATATGCCGGAACCCCTCTGAAGTGAGATTTCAGCGTTGGCTAGGGCCAAATGTCAACCAGCTCAAACAGATGGTGTGAAGAGCTGGGCTGAGTGGCTAACCTTGGTTGGTAGAGACAAGGGTGGGAGGGCAATGCAAGGCACCGGGTGTTTGTTTTTTGTATATCAGTGGATGTTGTGAACATCAAGAGAGCTCAGCGTTGTTGCCAAGATAGAAAGGTGAAGTCACGTCAGGCTTGCTTGCTTTGCAGGTGCTTTCTGCCTCTGCGGGATGCTGTCATTCTGCCACAATGACTGAAGAATGTCAAGATATGGATCAATGGCATAGGAAAGGTTTTTATTGTTGAGATATGTTTGATAAACACAACTGTATGATTAGTGCAATGATTAGATCCGGTTTCCTTTATTAAGTGTTATATCTATTAAATATCAAATTCTTCTGGAGCCCGTTTAATGTTCCTTAAAAGAAGGTGTCAATGTGATGGATGGGAAATTAGTATTTACCTTTTTTTTTCTAGAGCTGCAGCTCAGGATTATCTTTATCACTGAAACTTAATCGTTCAATTATTAATTGTTTGGTTTTTAGTGAAAAATGCCCATCACACTTTCCTACAGCCCAAGGTGACATCGACCAACAGACCAAAATCCAAAGATATTCTTGTGACAATGATATAAAACAGAGAGATGCTGCAAAACCTCAAATTTGGGGAGCCGAAAGCTGATGAAGTGCTCTGATAGAAAGTCTTAAAACAGCTTCCAAATGGAACTTGAGGTGAGATTATTTTAACAAAGACGAAATAATAAACTTAAATTCTTTTTGCACTATATCTGTTCTATCTCTATCAAGCACTACAAAAATGTGTATTTGTCTACTGGTGTTGTTCTACAACAAAATTTCTTTAAGGTAGTTAAAGATGCCAAAGAATTCATTATAATGATATCTTTAAGCTTCTGTTTTTCCCTTTGTCCATGCACCGCTACCTCTCCACTACACTACAGTAGATACACTGTCTTCATCTCTGCCTTGTTACCAACTAATGTCAGCTCCTCTACTGTATATAGGAACCCGTAGGGTATAGCCAATATTATTAATGTGAAACTGTGAAACAAGTAAGATTTCCATACCCACTAGCAAGCTGTTATGGGGAATTCCCAACCTTTCATGCACCTAAAGCAATGTTTTTCATCTACAGTATATGCTTAAAAAAAAAAAAAAAAGTGAGATTTCCCCGACTTTGCTCTCTTCTTATGACCACCGAGAAGTTCAACACCAAAGGTCGACTTTTTTTTTTTTTTTTTTTTAAATCAGGGGATTTCTTCCGTTCTCCTGCTCAAAAGGAAGAGGCAGACATATTCTATATTCAGTCTCTCTCCGTTTCTGGTAGACTGAGTAAGGGGCTTTGAAGGGAGGTGGGTGGGTAGTAGATGGATAAGTGAAATTCACCTCTGCACAAATGCCTATTGCTTGAGAGAAGGCAATTTCCTCCAGCTCTGTTCACCAGCACATAGCTGCAGTCCAAGCTTGGTCACACGTCAGTGCTTCGGAGAATGTATTGTCCTTTGGTTAATGCCAAAAGAGAGGACAGTCTTCTAGCAAGTGATGTATTAATAATATGTTGCTACGAGCTGATTTAGTGCAAACGTTTGAGTATTGAGATGATATCTGCTCAGGACATTTATCTACAGTCTGCTGTGTTCAACATATTGAAAAGGAGACAACTCAGCATGAATGGTGCTATTTTTTTGTCAATGATAAGACATTCTTTCTGGATACCTATGATTACCTTGTAAATGTGAGTGAACTTGAGTCTACATTAACAGTGGTTTCTACAGGAATGGAGGGCTATAACATAATGATAGAATACTACGGGAGCGCCACTTCAGAATATCCCTTTCTCTCCTGAGTGGAGTGCCTCCTTTGATCATCAAATTGTTCTCCTGAAAATCCGCTCTGTTCTTGAATTATCTGGGCCGCTGAAGTGGAAACTGAATTTTCTGTGGAGGCCAAAGCTTCTTAAGAGAAAGGAAAAAGAAGGGGGAAACTAATAAAAAGGTGTGAAAATGACACAAATTGAATAAATGTGCAAAAAAAAAAAAAAAAAAAAAAACGGATTGGCCCGGTCCCTGAGTGTGACAGAAGAAAAGTAATCAAGGTTTTCAGACATTACAACTGAGCACCGATGAGGAAATAATCTTTCTTTTGCTCTCCCTCCACACGGCGTACAACAGAACAGCACCCAGTGTTGTGTTACCGCAACAATTGTGTATTTATCCATCAACCTGAAAGGACCAAGACATATTCAGGGTACGTACTGGTTGTACAGCAAAATTGTAACGTCAAGTCAGAGAAAATACACTTGTACCATAGAAATGACAAGGAGGCAATAACAGAGAATTAATAGCTAGAAAACAAAATCATTTATCTAAATCCCGCCCAATACACAGGCTTCACTTCTTGTATGTACTGTTGCTGCCCTTGGACCTTGATTAAGGTGCTAACACGGGACCGCTTGTCAGTTCTAATGTAAATTGCCCGTTAACTACTGTCAATGGCACCCTGTTTTAATTTGCCCAGCTTGATCACCGTTTGTTGTGGTTGCAGTTAAGTAGCCTACACATTTTCATATTCATGCATATTCATATTGATTCATCTTCTTCAGATGCAGTTGAATTCATTAAGAATGCCTCTCCGTTAGCCAGCAGAACTAACAAATGAGCACTCTTTTTTTTTTTTTTTTTTCCCCCCCATCCGTGAGGCTTTCATGTTGGCTACAGCTTTGGTGCTGGGTGTTGGGTGTTTTCTGTTATATACTGACACCATCGCATCCAAACAGTTTCTTTAGTTAGATATTTCACTGTGGCTAAAATTAGTAAGCCGATGGTTACAGGACATTTCTACAATAACCATTGACACAGACGAACTTAATTTATGAAAAATCTGAACACATTTTCAACGACAATCTCCTCACAAGCTGAACTTTCCCTGCCCTGCAGTGGGAGAACCTAGCAGATGGTTTTTTTTTTTGTTTTTTAACGTGTGTGATTGTGCATACCAATCGCCATTTATAGTAGCAAAAGAAACAGGGAAAGCAAGTGGGAAAATTGAGCCTTAGCCATTTTGTTTACAGCTAGAGATTTTGATATCTGCTGCCTGGTAAGAGGGAGGCTCAACAAGTTTAAAATGAAACAGACAGCCGCATTCTCACACATTGCAGCTTGAGGGGAAATCACTGTTGGGAAACTGTGCTCGTCCTGTTCAGAATTCAAATGAATGTGGAAGGGACTCTGTTGTACGAGCGGAAAAAAACTGTGAACTCAGGCAGACAGACAGTCAACCAAATCACACAGAAGGCAAGGTGGGAGTAGATCAGAAAAAAAGAAAAACTGCAGGATTTGACAATATGGCTAATATTAGATTAGATGCAGCTCTACTACGTATATGGTATTTGAATGCATGATGGTAATGGCATGCAATAGTGAGCTTGTGATTTTGATTTGATTTTTGACGTCATTTTTCCCACATTGTCCACCCTGGTACTAAAATTAGCTACTAAAATTTCACATGATCATTAATGTCAATGGGCTACTAATGATTTTCACTCCCTAGTTACCGTGGGTAATTGTTTTGAGTCATCCTCCATCTCCTCATTCTTTAGGACATCCACGTGAAAGGTACTGTAATAAGAGTAGTGTAGCTCCTTTGAGGAAAAGGGCGGTGCGTAATGTGTGTGCGAGTGTGTGGTTGAGAAAAGCGGCAGAAAAGTGACAGTGAATGCGAGCGGAGCAGAGGGAAAGGTTAGCAGTAAGTTGTCAATCTGGCAGTAAATGTACAGTACAGGCTATAGTGTGTCATTTAATAAATGCTGCAGCTTCTCGAGACCAAGAAAAGTCTCATCTCTTGTTTCCCCAACTGCTGGAAAAGTGAAGGGGTTAGCTCCGAATTAAGCCACAATGGGTTAGCCTAACCTGACCGGGCTCACTTAAGGTGGATTGACCTTTAAGGTGGACCAGCTATTCTCATTTTATTGTCAATCTCAGCCGCTCTTAAACGGAGAAATGTCTGCTTGCTGAGTCTCTTCTGAGTTTTGCTCAGGAATTTCATTTTATTCTTCTGTTGAGCTCACTAGAATCAAGTCAGCTACTGCCTGTAATTAAACACTAAATATTCTGTCACTACATTAATCATATCATTAATCATATCATTCAATATATAAATGTGCACTGGGCAAAATATTTACATTTACACTGATCTTCTGAGGGCATTAGAGAGATCTAGAGATGTTCATTTAGACGTAAGTGTTTCTATACTTTCTTGAAAACAAATAAAAAATGATCAATAAGCAAAGTCTAGAGCTCTCAAAACCAAAGATTACCTGTTTACTGACAGACATCTGTCCACACAGGGCAGAACAGAACAAACAGAAATCTCTTTTCCCATGAAGCTGATTTAGTCCATGTGTCCGTGCCTATAGCCTGCTCAGTGATATCACACCTACAGTAGCAACCAGTTGTTTTCAGAAGCGTGCCATCATCACACAATACACACACACACACTTCACCATGTGATTTCACAAATTAGCTCTCTGTTTGGGTTATGGTGTGTTAATATGTGACGGTTGAGAGAAAAATCTTGTTAGTATTTGTTAACTTTGGTTAACAGTGATAAACACTATCAGAAGAGTCCTTTAACACGTGCAAATTTTCATACATTTTTGTGAAATAAAAATATAACAGTGTTACAAGGAGCGGAGCAGGTGAACCCAAAAGCAGGAAACCATAGGCAAGAAAAAAAAAACAGGCAAAGAAAAACAAAACAGATGATCCAACAAAGACTGAACTGTACAACAGGACTTAAATACACACTGTACTAACGAGGGAATAGGGAACAGGTGACTGGACAGGAGAACAGGTAATGAGCTGATTGGCAGGGGGAGCAGGGCAGGACTGACAAGGCCGAAGTAGGGCAGGTGTGGAGAGAAAAGCCGACTGGAGAGGAGTACAGGGGCCTGTACTACAAAACAAGTTCAACATACCCAGGATATCTTTTTGTTATCTGGCTTCACAGAGTCTAACATTGGCCGTCCAGATAACCAGTACTACGAAGCTGGCTATCAACCAGCTCAGTCAACTCTGGGTTTTCATATCCAGCTATGAGCGCGTTCGTGTGAAAGAACGCGAAAAGGGGTTGTTAATTACGAGCGACATCATCAGAACCATGAACGAAGTACTTCATATGATACGAGATGAAACTGTGATACCAAGTACCTGCGGAAAAATTCTGTTTTAGGGACGGCAAAAAATCATATTCAAGTGAAATGTAAATAAACCTGTAATCATACAACAGAATAAGAAGATGTAGAAACACTAGAAATAATTTCCACATATTAAAAGTAGGCTAAGGATTAAAATACATGTAGGAATTATTATATATGACTTAAGTATAGAGTGAGTATTCTTTGCTATTTAGTTGGATGATGAAGAAACCATTCTGAATATGTCACATAAAAAAAACTTAAAACTTTTCGGTTTTCAGTCTGTCAACTGTTTCTGCTACCGAAGCAAAGAGTGGAAAAGTAGCATTTATAATCATGACAGCCAATTAACAGTATGTGGATTATTTTTCTAATAAAAGACAACCTTTCATTTTTATTTCCAGTTAACATCACACAGGTGTCTCATGTTATTCTGAGCTGCAGTGATGGAAACAGAGTGTAAAATCATCCACACTGCCAGCTGTCACTCCGCGGATAAAATCAACTTTGCACAATTAAAATGCAGCTAAAATCATCATTATGGTCATTATTGGTCAGTGGTCGGGGTGTTGACAGGTTGTGATCTGATCCTCTGAAGTTAACCTGCTGCGGAGCAGGTTAGCTGTTCAGCATGTTACCATGGTGATGTACCCCCGATAAGAAGTGAACCATCGTCGTAGGACTGAAAACCCAGAGTTAAACCTGAAGTTACCTCGCTAACCCCAAATCCTGCTTCGTAGTACAGTGTGGCTGTACTGTACTACTGTAGGCTAGGGACTACAAGAAAATCATTGTCATCTTTCCTCTCAAGGACCCTTGGTAGCCCCCAGACCTCATTTTACCAACCACTGATTAATATGTACAATAGAGGAACTGACAGTATGGTAGTATGAATGAATAAAGGACAGCTTACCACTGCTTCATCCACAGAAAGAACCCGCTCCTCATCCTGTATGAATGCCACTTTATCCTGGACTTCATCCACTGTTATACTGCCATGTTACAAAATAAACAGACACAGATGACAACAGTGTGGGTTAGTCTTAGTAATTAAGACAATGACTACAATGGCTAGGGATTATGTTAATGAAATTAGATAAGTTTTGTCAGTTTCAAGTCAACTTAAAATTTCTCATTTTCACTCATAATTTCACTCATATAAAGTCTTGAGAGTTAGAATGACGAGGTGAATGAATGTCCTTGTGATTGTTCAGTTTGAGTTCGTTAAATTAGGTTTGTTAAGAAACTTACATTAATAGCATGCATGTAAACCTTTTTTTTTAAATATGATCCCATATCGATCCCATCATGATGCAATGAATGTGTCAAGGTCATCACCACTGCAACTCACACCAACAACCTGCAATCTTTTGGCTTTTAAATCACATGGAAAATGTTGAACAAGCTGTCTTCTTAAGGTCATTTTCTGCCTTTTTTGGAACTCCAATGAACCAGTCTGTGCTTCTGTTCTTCTGAGTGGCACACAGCATAATGCAACACACTCCACAATCAAAATAACATACACCACCTCTTATCATACAACACTTAGATCTTTTCTTCCGCCATTCTTCCCTGCTGGTGTCTTTCTTTCAGAGGTTCCACCTAAACTAACACTACTGAGCTGAGATAATGACTGCATAGACAGGATCAATCCCGGGAGTCCATCAAAAGCGGAAGTGCAGGTAAACATACAAAGCGAATAGCTTGTTCCACTACAGAGGATCAATGCTCAGGGTAAGTGCTGGAGAAAAACAATGGCTCTCTCCATTGTGAGCCTGCACAGAGGCTGCAGAGCAGCGGCTCTGAAAATCTCGTCTGAAGAAAACCGGCTTTAGCCCCAATCACAGAGGGCATACACATATAGACCATGGCATCATAAAAGCATGTGCTTTGCAGAGCACACCTACAGTAGGTTTTCACTGAAAGACACAGTGATAAACATAAGGGAACTGACTCTCACACACACACACACACACACACACACACACACACACACACACACTGATAAATCCTGACAGAGAGGAGGGGATAAAAAGCACAACCTGTTCGTGGGCCTTTGGGAGGCTCCATCATGGTTCATTTCCTGAAGCAGTTGGTAGACTCTATTTATAGGCCAGCATACTGGTACCAGTTAATCCTGCACTGGGCTGCCAACTGCCTGCCAGCTGGCACAGTAGGCTGCACTTGTGCGTGGTGCTTGGGAAGGTTCGGGATGAAATAATGGCGAGGAAGTCCACAGTCTACCTAATGACCAATGTGTGTAGAGAGGGTTTTTTTCTTAAAACCTCCATGTCCCATAGCAATAACTACTACTAACTGCATGTTCTAGATGTATATGTGACCAAACTTTCTGAATCTGCTAACCCACAAATTACAAAAAGTACAATTATTCTGATAATAAACAACATGTCAGCTTCTGACATGTTTTTTTTTATCTATAAATATGTATTTGAGAATGAAGTTAAAACTAAAATGAAAAAAAAAAAAAAAAAGTTTTATCATGAAGCAATTATTGGTGGCTAAACGTCCCCAAAAAATGAGATTGGTTCACAGTATAAATGACAGAACAATTATCTGTGAATCTGCATTAAAGATAATTAGCAATTCCAATCGAGTGGATTAAGAACGGGGTAGTGTTTTGCTAAGTGTCATTAGGGACAAAGCCAAGAGCTTTTTTGTACAAGATAAAGAGTCTGCAATGTGCATGCTAATCCGGTTCAAAGTCAGCAAACTGCCTGGCAATGTGCAAGCATCAGGTATACCAGTGACTTTGGCCTTTGCATTTATCATAACGGCAACTAATTTAAGCTTGACACTTGGGCGTGTGAGCTGCAGAGCCTTACAGTAAAAAATGGTGATGTAGCATACATATACAAAGCCTCCGCCTCCTGCTTTATTCAAATGGCCATCAATACATGTCCTGCCTCAAGATAGCCAGCTCACCAAATCCCATTGACTGACAGATTAAAAACAAAGGCTGTATAGAAATAAGCGGCACTTGCAGATATTTCAGCTTAGTAATGTGTTTGTTTAAGCGCAGCCTGTGGAGAGAACTGCTTGGGAAGGAGGGGATAGAGTCAATGGATGGAGGCAGGGCTGGGGAGGGAAGGGGAAGGGATTGGGGGGGGCACAAGGGCTGAATAATGGTACACATCCAGGCGCAGGAATGCATAAGTGGGCACATAGCGCTCCCTGGAAAAAAATTGCTGCACAAGCACTTCGTCCTCGATGCGGCCAGCCATATGTTTTATAGCGCTTTCAGTTTACTATGCCCAGCCCCGCTTCCTTTCTGGGAGAATATGCCCAGTTAGCTTAAGCGGTATTGATTTTTTTTTTTCCCAGGCGTGGTGTGGGAAGGTGAGGAATGTGAGGGTGAGGATAGCGGTGGAGAAAAAGCATGAAGGGGACAGGCTCATTGGATATCCCACGCTCTGTTTTTCTGCAAGCCACCAGCAAAATCTACGTATCTTGCTGGAAAGCAAAATGGATGTCATTCTCTTTAGAGCTGGCAGAGGTTAAACACTGCTCACGACAGCAAGTTAGTCAGCTTGGGTGGCTGAGGGGGAGATGGGAGGCTGGGTAGGGGGGCTACAAGTGGGTCGGTCGGGGACTTGAATATTAAAAAAAAAATACAAATAAGGCAGTGGATTACTTTTTGAAGTTTGCTCAAGAACAAAATAGGTGTAGGAGTTTCAGGGAGACGTGTGCACTCAGCTTAGACTGATGAGACTTCACTGCATCAAAAGTAAGGTGGAACTAATGAGTGTTGCACATATACATATTGATGTGAATTAGGTGCTCATGAAATACCCATTTATCTTATAGAAAGACAGCAATATGAGACAGTATGAATGTGTGAGCAAAAGTGCGTGTCATTATTGTAATCCAATCTTATGGATTTTGTTTATCTTACTCATCTTTTATGATGTTTTTGTTCCACTTTGCTGTTTGAGCATTATTTCTTTTAAGTAAAAAAGACAACTACAAGTGAGTGAACATAAGTTCTGAGAATCTGTAGTCCCATCTGACACGGTAATATTTCCTTAAAATCCCCTTATCCAGACTGACAGAAATAAAGCCCTTACTATTTTGTACATAAGGCTATTTTCATGCACAGTGTTGTCTATAAAACTAAATATGTGCTATAAAGGAGGGCTTTCACTTAATATGGAAATGCCCTGTGATTGCATGTTTCTGGAAAAATATAGCTTTGCACAATCTTGCACATGGAAATTAAATTGGAGGCTGCATTGTTCTTGTTGGGATTGTCGCCCAGAAGGTTTTGATCTTAACCCCTCACAGTATACAACAAAACTGTTGTTGCTAGCTAGACGATGTATTTTGTTCCAGTGGATTAAAGAGAAACCCCCAACAGTAACACAGTGGTACAGAGAATTATACCAGCTTTTACCAATGGAAAGCCTCTCTGCTACTTTAAAGGAGAACAACACGTATTTCTTAAAAATCTGGCAACTAGTTTTAGTTCATTTACCAAATGAAATTTCAGACTCACTACAGAGGGGTGGATTAACTTTCAGAGTGAATTCCATCTCATAAAAATTGGACTGAATTGAATTAAAATTCCCTTTTTCTTCTCTTTTTATGAATGTATCTTCTTTCCTATCCTCAGGCCTAATACAGGAATGCAGATCTCTTTTTTTGTCTTATACTAGTCTTTTTTTTGTATGTTTAAGTGTGTTTTGAAAATCAATAAAATATATATTTTAAAAATGGAGGGCTATTTTCACCTTTTGTGCAATTTTATATCATTAGCTAGTGTTAAATAAATCAGTGACATTTACCAGTAAAAATCTACTGTAGTTTCTGGGATACATCTAAAGCTGCTGCTGCTGCTTTACACCTCAAAGAGACACGTTTACTAGAGAGAGAAACTGCAACAACAACGGATAGTCCTTTTCGATTTAGTAGTTTACTCTTCCAGTAAGATTTGAAATGACAACGTCAGCCGTTATTGTCAAAATATGAGCACAACTGTGCTATGTTTATCTCACCACACCTTGCAAGTTTTGACGTCCACTGGTTAAACTAGGCAGAGAAGCACAATATTCAAGGACAATATGTCATTCGGTTGAAAAAAGGTGCCACTCAAAAATAAAAGAATATTTGAAACTCTCAACCTTGTTGCTTTTTCCCCCCTACACTCCCCAGTCTTCATGCCCTCTGTAGCACATTTTTTTCCTCAAGAATATTTTTTTTTATTGAATTTTAAACAAGTAAACAAAATACACACAGGAAATTTGTAGAGTGCACAACAGATATGTCAAGTTTAGACAGATAGAGGAGCACATCATGCAATCTTGTCCCAATTGCCCTTCATCCCCACTATACAAGCTGGAATTCCATATATATAAATGGGTAGTTGATCCCTGGAGTAACACAGGAAGGTGCTGAAAGTCGGGTTTTATATTTAGAAAAGAAAGACATAAATAAATAAAAGAAGGGGGGCTTAGATGTGGTACATTTTTTAAAACTGCACAGTAGGAGGAGAAAAGCCCAAAATGGGAGCAAATACACTTTAAGTATTTGTTTAGTGTTGGATTTCATAACAATCTAAATTCTGTGACAGAAGCCAGAAGAGTTAAATCCCAGGCCGAGAAACTGTCTTTAAATTGTATAAATATAAATGTGCATTTATTTAAAATGTTACTACATTTATATATTATGCATGGAATCTGGAGGGGTGTCATTGTTCCTAGAGTAATTAAAATGGCTTAGCATATACGGGGCCTTGCCAACAATACCACAGCAAAACATGAACATAAAAACTGGAGATTTTCAATCATCAACTAGGTAATAATCAGCGTGTTATTTACCTGCCGTCTTTATTGCTGTCCAGTAACTGGAAAACGCTGGTTATTGTGTTGTACTGATGTTGGAGACCTAAAAAGGGAAAAAAAAAAATCTGGGTTAGTGGATTTTTTAAAAGATAACCCATTCCAGCTGTTCAAGTTACAAGCATGATGAGTCATGATAACAAAGAGATAATATTTTTTTATTAAAAAAATATCTTGGATTTGCTTTTTAATAACCAATCATTGCTATAAACACTAATCCATTTGAATGCAAACTGAGTGGCAGGGATAGAGAAAAGGAAGAGTTGGATTTAAAAATATGGGGAACGGGAGGGAGAGGATAGAGGTTCTTGGGCAATCAAGCAATGACTCAGTCACGCTGTGCAAGAACATTTGGTTTCCCTGTAGGAAAAAAAAAAAAAAGCATGTCAGAGTCCAGAATGCAATCAGGAGGCTTTGTGCTGTAACGGCTGGTATGACAGTGATTTCCCTCTTCTCCATTCATATTCGCAGGCAGATGAAAAGGAGACGCAAAAACTTCCAGCGAGCATGTGACCCCAACTGATTCATTTTGAGAATCACATTCATTGGAGTGGGAGGGAGAGGAAGTTCTCTTATGTTCGGTACTAAGCATCTCCCACATCATCAGCAGAACGAAGAATGTAAAGGGGCAAACTGATTGGCCCCTAAGCCTGGGGAAAAGCACTTTACATAATGCTAATTGCACATCCGCCGCAATTACCTTTCCGCACTAATTACAGAAAAGCTAATTGTGAAATTAGCATTTTTTTTTTCCCAGCGTACAGTAGAGCGCCTGTGTTGAGTGTGTGCTGTAGGGGTGTAAAAACACAAAATCCCAGTTCATAAATTCAGCCTTGAAAAAATGAATTTTAAATCCATATTTATAAAGGCGTGCTGTTTTTTTTAGTTTTTTTTTTTATTTAAGTTTAAAAAGATGCAAGATTGTGCACCACATCTTGTCACCCACAATATGAGTGGAAGTAGCAAATATCTATGGAGAAGCCAGATTTCTCACCCCTGTTGTTGACTCTACTCAACCAAGTGGAAAAAACAAGATTTGCTAATATTCTTCTGCAATACACACAGCATCTGTCATATTAGCGGCCTATTCTTTGTTTGAACAGCCTTCTATTCCCAACCTAATGCTTGACATTCTCAACCCGTCCTCTAGTCGCTCTGTCTCGCAAAATGAGTGCACAAAAGGAGGAAGAGAAATGGTCTCATCCCTCCCTCTACTGCAGCGCTGTAGCTATGAAAAACAACCATAAGGAGGATAGATGGAGAAGGGAGGAGAGGAAGGCAGAGAAAGAAAAAGATGGAGTGGAGGCGGGCGCGTTGTGGTAAAAGGTAAGAGGAAGAGTGGGGAAGAATGTGGAAAATAAGTGAGGAGAGAGTAGGAGGGCAAAAAAATATATAACAGGAGAGAGAGAGGAGGTTCAAGACACTGGCTCTTTAGGCCGATGGCACATATAGGGGGCTATGTTTACTAATGGACACCATCACTCATCCACCCATGTTGCCCTGGCAATAGCGCAGCACACTCGTAAAATAAGAGAGGCACAAAGAGAACAGAGAAAATGGAACATATCAGCAGGAGACTGCAAATCTATGCCTGGGCTACAGACCACGTTATCCACACAGAGCCTTCTTTGTTATTGTAGGCTCTGCACTCCAAGGCTAACAAAACACACATTTTGCTTTCTTTTATACACTATAAGCAATATTTCCAGGCTGAAAATTACCTCTTTCTGCAGGGGGGGAAAAAAAATGCTTTGAGATGGAAATAGATCAAAAGGCTGCAGGCGTCGCATTGAACTTTTACTTCATGGAAAATAGGAGACACTAAATAGAAAGCTAAGATCTGCAAATAAGTGTTTTAACCTACATGGTGCATCCTGATAGCGAGTGAGGGTTTACAGCTTCAGAGTGATTCAGACACTGCATCAACTCAACTCTACTTTATTTATATAGCACCTTTCATACAAACATGCAGCCCAAAGTGCTTCACATAGCAAGACTAAAACAACACAGACAACACAGACAAACAAAAATAAGTCAAAGCAAAATAGACAACAATGAATACAAGTTCGCAAGATTTAAAATAGAACAGAATAAAAGTCAATGAAATAAACATCAGGGTTAAAATTATATAAAAAAACATGATTAAAACGTAAAAACTAACATTACTCCAAATTACAATGGAAAGCCAGATTAAAAAGATAGGTCTTTAATTTCCTTATAAAATTACAGAGAGAGCTTTCCATTCCAATATCCAGAGGCAGTGTGTCCACAGTTTAGGGGCATAAAAACAGAAGGCGGCCTCACCGTTACTTTTATGGGACACATAAGGAACATTTAAAAAAGAAGCGGTGGAGGACCTTAATGATCTGGCTGGAACATAAAACGAAAGAAAATCTCTGATGTAGGGAGAGCGAGGGTTTTTTAAAGCTTTATTAACAAGTGAAAGAACTTTAAAATCTATTCTAAAAGATACAGGTAGCCGGTGCAGTGTCTCCTCAGTCTCCTCAGTCGCTTTGGTACATTTCTCAGATCAGAATTGAAATTCTCAAAACTAGGTGTTCAACCTCCACATCATCTAGTCACTTGTGTACATCATAAAAGCAGCTTCTCATTCTTTTGAACTAATTGCAAATGCTTTGGCACATTCATGCAAATGATTATGTACACTTGTCTGCTTTTTTTCCTACATTATTAATTGCTTATGTCATGTTGCTCAAAATGTATTATACTGGTTCTCTGTTGAATAGTCTTACCCCACAAATCATCTAGGCATTAGTTCACTGCATAAGTCATCACATGGTTCGACAACTGGTTCAACCATGTCCTGAATAGATGAATTGCTCTCAGGTGAATCTTGACTTTCACAAATGAAGGGGAATGTGTGAAGCGTTAGACCAACCAATGATCAACCTGTTCGCTAAAATAGCGCAGAGGTGCATCTCATGAACCTTCAATTGGCAAGCATATATAGACGGAGCACAACACAGTGTCACAATTTCTGACAATTGAGGAACAAGGAAGTAAACAGGGTCAACAGCCGGGAAGTAGAAGAGGAGTAAGACTGCGTGGTGGAAGGGTAGGGAGGCAAAACAGACGGCCTTAATCATGGCCTTACGATGACCGAGGCTGGTCGAAGGGTGCAGCCGAATGTTGGGAGAAAAACCGTGTCCTGAATTATTCAAACGTTTCGTATGGTATGCAATCCAATAATGTGCACTATACTGTAATACTGTATAATATATGTATATATGTAATATATTTACTGCAATGCTACATATTACAGTGTTCCACTTGCATTTTACAGTGTACAGTAAATATACTTTATACAGATACATACTGTAACACGTATACATATATACAGTATATATATATACACATGTGACATGTTTGTTTATACACAGTGACATCTGTGTATATTTGACATATTTTTGAAATCTTACTCAAACTTGTGTTGTGCATTACTGTATGTTTCCCACGTGGGACTGCAAGACTGCCTCACAGGGGTGGCAGACGGCCCCATTTCATACCACAATAGGAGGACGCTATTTGCACCGTGGTCATAGCAAATAATGCCATTAGATTAAGGGAGACTAAGGGAGATACAGAGTGCCATTATAGAAGACAATAATGTCTTTGAAAACCTCCAACCTGTTAGCATCTCAACTATGGACAGGGTGCTGAAAAGACATCAGATGAGCATGAAACAGGTGTATCCATGTATCATTTGAAAGGAATGGTGACAGAGTGAAGGAGCTACGGTACCAGTATGTACAGGTAAAACATCTATGTGCAAACAGTAACTGTACTTTACAGTAAACAGTACACCATTGCGTAGTGATATGTGACCTGTACACATGTATTATGGCTGTAGAAAACAACATGCAATATGTTTACATTTGATGTAACTGTATCTTGTCTAAAATGAAAATACATGTAATTCATAAAACTCATTTTGTATCTTTTGGGATATAGCGTATAATGGAACTGGAATATAGTGAACCACCATCCAAACTTCATATACCTGGATGAAGCTGGCTTTAACCTGGCCAAAGGCAGAAGGTGTGGTCAAAATGTCACCGGCCACAGAGCTTCTGTCAATGTGCCAGCAGGCCAACATGGAGGGAACATCACTATGTGTGCTGCTATTTCAGAGCACTGTGTGCTAACTCGTGTTCCCATTATAGGGCCATGCAACACACAGCATCTCCTCACCTTCTTAGACACCCTCTGCAGGGATCTCGTCCCTGATGATGAGAGGGGTCTGATTCAACATGATTTACAAAAGTATGTGGTAATCTGGGATAATGTGAGTTTCCATCGCTCAAACACTGTCAGGCAATGGTTTGTGACCCAATACAGGATGCTGATGGAATTCCTCCCACCCTATCCCCCACTCTTTAACCCAGTTCTACTCAGCATGGAGGTGGAAGGTTTTACGATCGCCAGCCACATACTCAGATGACCCTGCTGGCTGCCATGGATGCAGCATGCACCAGAGTACACTGTTATATTGACTACATGGCTAAGCATTTTGACTATCTTGTTACTTGGATAAGGGTATGGTGGCAGTATTTAAACAGCTTGGTTGGGATGGGGTCTATAACACAAGTGGAAGACTCCATCCTGCTAATTACTTCATCAAATCAAAGGATGACATAATAGATGGAGGCCCATGGGCAGGGAGATCCCAGGGAAGTTTGAGTGTCTGTATTTACAATGCTGGCTCTAGTAGAAACTATTTTTTCTTCAAAAAATGATGGAAATTCTTCGCATTTAAGAGTCGAGTTATTATGAAGACTAAGAGCAGGTGATGGATTTAGAAGACTGTCAATTGTGGAAAAAAGCACTTTGGGATTATTTTGGTTTTGTGAAATAATCTTTGAGAAATGAGCTTGTCTCTCTTTCCTGACTGCATTATTGTAGATTATAACTTGAAAGTCAGAGTGAACACCATCGTCTCTCAGCTTTTCGACAATTTCTTTTCAGCTGACATATTGCAGCAGTTTTCCATGGTGATTGCAAATTAATTGCCTGTTTCTGATTTGTACAGGAGCCACTGTATCTAATGAGAATCTTAATTATTAATAATTAAAATCGTCAACAAGGTCATCAACCAAGCTGGTGGTGGATGGAGGAAAGGTATTCACCTGATTTGAACATTTGTCAATAACTTAATTGTTGATGTTACTCTTCACAACGACAGACTCTGGACAGTCATTTGATGTAGAAAAAGATTGAGACAAGATCCAGGAAATCCAAATCCCTCAAACCAGTGTAGTTCTTGACATGAAAATTAAAATCACCAAGTAAAATGATTTTATCATAAGAACAATCAATATAAATTTATAAAACTCAGATAAGAAGTTGCTGTCATGTTTGGGGGGCCGATAGACATGTAGTACAGCCTGGCGTGCTTTGATAACCATTGCTAAGTATTCAAATGTTTGAAAATTGCTGAAAGAACATCAAGTGCAGGTAAAACTACTAAATAGTGGCGACCCCACCCCCTCTTTTATTTTGTCTGCTGGAGTATAAAAAGGTGAAATTAGGAGAAGACGACTAACAAAAGCAGTTGTAAACCAGGCTTCAGTTAGAAATAAAAAGCTAAGACCATGTTCAGAAAGAAATGTATTAATATAAAATGTCTTGCTAGAGAGGGATCTAATATTAAAAAGTGCTAACTTTATCGGCTCGGGTCCGGGCCTCACTGGGACTGATGCTGTCAGACCACTTTTCAGTGGGTTGCGTGCGCTTCTGCCATAACGAGGGATCGCTGCAACATTAATGTGCGAGGCTGAGCTGTGAAGAATAGGTCCACCTCAGTATTTCTGTGTGTTATTGTGACAGCTAACTATAACAGGAATGGAGAATATGTCACTATTCACAGCTGTTGAAGCGTGGTATTCATTGCAGCACGATGAGAGCATTGCGGTGTACAAAATCAGTGGCTTTGTAGTGTTGCACGGTATACTGATACTAGAAAGGTATTGCAATACTCTGCCGTACTATACGGTACTATACCCCATTTGATTCATTCGTACCGGTACTTTAAGAATGACAGTGTTTTAATGAGAGCCGTATTTCCTATGAGATGCGACGATGTGCAACAGCACAGCAGTGTGTGTGTGCTTCCACTCCCTGCAGGTATAATGGGCGTGCCAATGGTTTGTTTTTGGGGTTTTTTTGCTCATATGCACACTGCAGCTTTAATAGTGACAGAACGAAAGGCATGGCTGCAAGTGCAAGTGCTCTTGCCGAACATCCATTGCTTGTTGACAAAGTAGACGCACGGAGTGAAATTTGGCTGTAGGAGCCAAATATTAAAAAAAGGCAAGTTCAGATCAACAACACTAGTTAATAAAAAAAAACAAAGAATTTTAAGTTCCATGTTCTGTCATCTAATATATTATTCCATCACTCTTCCTGATGTTTTGGGTCTTTGCAGTGGTATCATTCCAGTATCGGTATCAAGATATATAGGCAGGTATCATATCAAAGTCATAATTTTGGTATTGTGACAACCCTATGGCTTAGTAATTTAAATTTGTTCATTAATTCGCTGGGTTATGAGTATAGTGACTGAGCCAAATGCCTTTTTCTCAACAATCACATGAAGGACATTTTTAACAACCTAGAGCTGATATGACTGACAGCCTTCACAAATGAGACAAATAAAAGTGCTGGCAGGAAGCTGTGAGTACTGTAGGTGTGAGTAGACATGAATTATGAAGTCTTCTTTCAGTCTCATATTGTAATGAACTTGACCTCTTTGGTTAGATTCTTCTTCTGTCAGAAAGCTTTAACATCCAAGACTTGAGACAGCTGCCAAGAAACAAGCCTTCCATATCATACCGGCAGACTTTTCAGAACAATCTACAGGTTTTACTACGGTAGCATGTACAAGTACAACAGCAGTGCAGCATACAATAAATAAAATAAAAAGCTCCTATCTCACACATATTTCATGTCTCTGCAAGACACACTGAAAGAAACAGAAAGCAATGTCTGCCTGGAAGGTAAAAAACAAATAAGAAACATACATTTTGGAGCAGTTGAGGAGTCCCTGAATTTTTTTTCCCCTTATCATACGGATAAATATCAGTATATCAAAGCAGTGAAAACATGAAATGTTTGGCACTGGATTGGTTCCATCTAGGTTATCTCAGGGGAACTTCTACTGAAATCCTCAGAGGCAATCTGGAAAACAAGCCAAATACGGTGTGTCTTCACTGCATATTACAGATTTCTTGATAGTCATATAGCCCTATGCAAAATACCACATGTATTGATCTATACGCAAATATACAAAGCCATTCTTAATGATGAGATATAATCCACATAGATCAAGGAAGTATCTGTAATGGTATAAATATCAGTTTTACCACATAACTGGCCCTGAACCATTCTGCTAATTTTTTAATTATTTCTTTCAGGAACTAATGTGCCTCTGAGGTTTAAATATTATTCTATGAGGCAGAAGTCAACTTAATAACTTGTCCAAGTTCAGTACTTGATAATTGGGATTATCTTCATATATTTTTGACAATCCGTTACAAAATGAACACAGATCCCTCATTAAAGGAATTGGTTATGTTTTACTAGGAAACTTTAAATGTGTTTGACTGTAACTTTAGCTAACTACATAGCAGATTTTTATTAAAACATATTGGTGTGAGTCCTGTCTTTAAGATAGGCAGATCCGTGTTTTAAGAGCGGAGAGGAGCTAGTAACATACTGTAAAACCTCTGACGCTCACTAGCAGGGTTAGTGTGACTTCAAGGGCAGAGACGTTGCCAAGATTTGTTATAGAATTTTCGCAATTTATGAAGACGTCACCAGACACCAACATTAACAAAAACTTAATATGTGGCTAAATGTAGAGAGGGCTATGATTAGATGTCATTATCCAGATAACATATTCAGATCGCTCTATGCCTTATTGTGTCTTATTTTCTGTAATGTGTGCTTTCTTTTGAAATATTTCTATGCATCTAGGCCTCCTCTAATAATTAATCAAATGACTTTAATATGGTAAAAACAATAATCATCTCCTTCACAAACAATAATGGTCTCTCATCTAAGGTACGGCAGGGGAACAAAGAAGCTTTTGTTATTCTATGAGGACTTACTTGAAGTGCCACACCTTCGTATATCAAATGAATGCACATCTGGTTTCCTTATTTATGAATCAAGATTTTCAGGTCAGTCTTATAATACTGTCTGATAAGAACAAGGTGTTTTGTTGTGCTTCAGTGTGGTTTTATGAATAGTTCGAGACAGAAATGATTCAGAATGAGGTGGGCAACCTGCACAAATGAAAACGATATATCTGACTATGTAACACTTCAAATTTGTGATGACCCCTGCTGCAGAAACATATGCTTGGATATGACATTGTCTCATCATTCTGTTGGAAAAACCAACCAATCTTTAAACTTTAAGATACATGAAGAGTTAATTGTGAATAATGTAGAATCAACAAAGTAAAATTATGTCAAATATGGATGTAATATGGATGTGATTCTCAAATTTAAATTGACAGAATGATGTCCATACAGTATTTACCATAACTGTGTAATGGCTGATTCAACATCACCTACATTCTGTTCATAAAATAAGGTCTTCAATGATAAAGCTGCCGGATTCAATGGAAACGTTATGCATATGGTGTGGTATATTTACATTTATGCTTTAAGGTGTCTAACTGCACTCATGTACCTTTAGAAAACAAGAGTAGCAGGGAGGTGGTCTGCATGGATGCATGATGATCCACTACTGAAATCAGGTCAACCACTGGATTACCGATGAACTTGAGGAAATCCCCTCAAACTGTGGGTGAACTCCAAGACCGCGTAGCTTTGCATATTGGGATGTGCCATTAACGTTCAAAGAGAGTAACTTACATAAATACAGAACGTCTCTATATGAGGCTATCATATCAAATAAACATCATTAGAGAAGGAGGAGACCTCAATATGAACCCAAAGCTTATCCTGAATGGCATTAAGGAGGCATTTTTCAAAAACAAGCACACATGATCAATGTCCTCTCTGATAAGCAGGGAACAGCTTATTCAGTGTGGATTTACCTCATGTTTGTTCTGCAAAATGTACAAGAATTGTAAATACTGCTCAATAATGGGCCCTATCAATTTGTGAAAACAATACACAGTAGTCTTGTTTCTAAAAAAAAAAAGTAATATCACAGTCTATGTGCATGATTTGTGGGATTGTGTGAGGGTATCGCATCAGTGTTGGAGTTTTTGAAAGAACTATGGTCTCCAACATTTCATCTGACCGGTAAAACATCTGAGATTGGCAAGAAATTACACCTTCTCAGAATCTTATAACAGCATAAACTCTGGAAATGTCATCATCTTATATTTAATAAAATTGGGCAACTCAAACAACATCTAATATCACCCATTCCCAAAAAGTGCTGCAATTATTTTTTTCACTGTACCACACATATTGTGCCACGAGAAACCCATTTTCTTTGAGGGTACAAATAACCCGGCCCTTTAAAACTTCTCAATAACTGTGCATGAAGCCCTGGAGACATGTTTGAGCGACAGCAGCAGTAAAGGGAGCGACTGTTAAGTTCTACTTTGCAGGCTCAGCTGCTTGTTCTTCTGGCTTTTCATTCCTATTTTGACACAGGCTATTGACAGGTCATAAAGGGAAAGAGAAGACGTTCGTGAAAATAATGTGTTCCTCTGTTGAGATGTTCCTATTTTTAATTGAAAGAACACAATGTTTGTCCTCATGGGTCCCCGTGTAGTTTAAGGCAATTGTTTTAAAGTTTCAACAAATAATGTGTTGTGCACCCAAGTTAGGAGATGTGTGTGTACAACGTGCACATGTATTAGTCAGTGCATGAGAAAAGAGGTCTAAAGGAAGTTATAGCCTCTTAATTGTTGGTCCTCTTGTCTGACATTCAGTTGACGGGACACGATAGCAAAATTATATGATGCTGAAGAGTTATGATGACAGGGGGGCAATTGTGGCCATGCACTTCATAATATTATGAGAGTTTTGAGGAGCTTTATTACGATCCAGGCTGCTTTTGAAGGATGGAAATTAAAGCTGGGTGTCAACTAACTGTAAATTTGACATGTAACACCAACAATTATGAAATACGACTGGTAAGAAATGACATCATTTTAAACTGTAGTGTAACTGTTGCCCAGCACTTTATCAGGAAGAATAGCTATTTAAAAAGGGGCAGTAAATTCACAACAGCTTAGGTTTACTTTTCTGAAAAAGTGTTTAAAAAAACAAGCTCAGAGCCAAGTCACATTGAAAATCCCATCAAATATAAAAGTTAAAGATTTGGAAAACTACTTCCTTGATCATTAGTACACTTGTTCAATCTCTGCTTTACTGTGTGCATGTTTTAACACTGGGAAAGAAATCAAAATGAAAGCCTTATCTGCTCACCACCCCCAACAATAACAGTAAAGCCCATCAGGGAGCCATAAAGTGTTTGCCGAGTTATACTGTTGGCAGATTGATTGTGCTTATTCACTAAAATTCAAGTATTAATCAACATGTAATGTCATAGGTTGCAAGCAGGCAAAAGCCTTGATAAGTACACTATCCTTTAAGTCACTGAAAGTTCCCTTCAACTTCTACACCAGAAGCTACCACACACACACACACCCACATACACAAATTGTCATTAGAAGTGCATAATAAAAGCCTAGATGGATAGCCAACATGGACAAGACATGCCAACGCTACCACGGAAATGAAAATTGATGGTTGTTACGCCCTGAAGATGAACAGTAATGGAACTAAAGGATGACAGGCTCAGGAGCATAGGGGGCCAGTGACGCCTGGCAAAGGTCAGCTCACACTGTGAGAAGCATGATGGATGCATGCTCAGCGGAACGACCATAGTCAAGTGACCTTTATTGCAATCAAGACTTTTACTTGAGGGGTAGTTTGACACAGGTCAGACAATCAATTGCCAACATCACAGAAGATCGTGAGGAACATGCCTGTAAAGTATTAAAAAGTAGACAAATGACATTATTCTGAATAAATGTGTTGTTTGATGCATTTTGTTTCATATATTGACAACAGAATGATACCCTTTTAAAACAAAACACATGGATTGGAAAAATTTAAAACTTTTAACTAAATTAACCCCACCAATCTCTATCCCTTGCTGTTACGATTCTAAATCCTTCTGGATTTCAGTACAAAAATGACTGAGCCCATTTCCCATCCAGCCCCACAACTTCTTGTACATTCACCTACGCAAGTCTGAGCGTCACTTAAATGCCGAGGCAGCTTGTGCTTGGAGCGATAAGGGAATTTTCCTGTGAGTCATAAGCAACATCTCTCTGAAGGTTTGAGAAAAACGTAAAAGGAAAGCTGTGGGACTGCAATATGCTGTTGCTCAGCACTCCTCTCCTAGTTCATTTATTTCTATTGCACAGGCATCTGTATTTAACCCTTCCAGCTGTTTCTGATGTTCTACCGTTTGTCATCCTCACCATCTGGCCTGAGGTGCTAAGGTCAATTTACTTTTGTTCAATGTAAGGCCACGCTGAAATGAAATGAAAACTGCCCTGTGGTAGCCATAACAATGACCTAACTACATCTGCAAACTATAGCAATCCTGTCGATTGATCAAATTGCTTTGAAGAGACTCTAACCTAATCATGGCAGGTTAAAGGTGGCCTTACACTTACCACTGTCCCCTGCTTCCAGTGCCTTTAATGTTTCTTCTTTGAGTCGGTCAGCCTCGTGTTTCCTCCTTCTGTGTTCCTCTAATTTGATCTGAAGGTCCTCAGCCACCTGCTGAAGCTCTCTCAGCTGGGCCTGAAGAGAGACAAACACAAGGCTTAAAATTAGCATAATATAGCAAACATTACAGCTGCCAGCTGATAGAAACTTTCATAGCAATAAATTAGTTAGCATCAGTCTAAAGTAAGTGGCCAAATCCATTTTTTTCCTTATATTTTTATCATCATATTCCTTATTTGTGGCACAGATCTGACACAAAAACTTCATCTTAAAGAACATCTTAAATCTGTAAAATGTCTGATTTGTGGTCAAACACAGTCATATAAAAATTAACACCCGCCAACAGTAGCTAAAAGACGCTATCAACTTTCCAAACACTCCTCACTCCATTCTCATCATTTAAAGAGTGCACTGACAAGCAGTGTTTCACTGCCCTCACTGGTTGAAAGTGTGCTTTGCTGCACCTGTAACCACATCCAACAGTGACACACAGGGTCTGGAGCACACCTGTACATCACTGCAGCAAGGTGAGAAGTTAAACAACTGAAGTTCACAAAAAGGGGGTGCTCATCCACAAAAGTGTTCAGGGTATAGGGCTCTTACAAGACTAGCGTAGTTTGGAATATGTAGACCATTTTGTAGCATTTTAATCTGCTACAGGTACAGCTTGTATGTTGCGCAATCTCATTTAAAAGAGATTATCCAAACCATTGTATTATTTTACACATAGCCCTGATTATATATATATCTTACTTGAGGAATATAACATTAAAAAACAATCGAATTGTTGACAAGAGAATCGTTTTGAAATTATATTGAGAAAGTTGTGAGTCAATGCATTTTTAGGACCGAAACTCAATTTGCTCTCCTCGTTTTTCCTACCTCCAGACCACAACCGGCTCATGTATTCACAAAAACTTGTACGACAGCAGTCGGGCCTGCACAATGGACTATTTAAATCATTTGCGTCAGGAGGTGTTGCTGTCTTACCAAAAATGACAGCTTTTGACAACCAAGCATAACCTATCATCACTCTCTGTAATGGACCAATTAATATGAAAGAGCAGCAGTTCTTATTTTGTGTTTGCATGTGTGTGTATGCGTGTGTGTGTGTGTGTGTGTGTGTGTGTGTGTGTGTCAATACTGCCTTCCAATCTCTCCTCAGAGACTCATAATGCAGTGATGGATTCTGCTTGGTTCGGATAGGGATGACTACCTTTCTAGGCCATGCTGCTTGCTTAGTTTGCTGTAGTGATTTATGGGCTCCATTTTGAGTGTACAAGAACATATTTACTTGTGGATAAGACATGTAAAAAAAGTTCCTCCGCCATGTCAATATGTGTCCCGAAGTGTTAAATGTTAAACAAATAAGACATTATAATCTGAATAATCATATGAATGAATACAGTAAAAATATAAATGAACCAATAATTTGTGAAATTATTACAGGATTTAAATTCAATTAATTGTTATACAAACTAAACTCATTACTGTGAAATGTTATTCATTTTCATTTTATTACAGGAATTTTAATTTCACAGTGTCCTTTTTCCAAATGTCTGGTTTGGTTTTCATAATGGGATTTTCATAATGAAACATTTATTTCATAATGTCAGTTTTTATGACCATGTAGTTGCCACTGCCCCGTCACAGTTCAGCCTCAGCCTCTATTAGCAGGCTCACTGTTACTAAAGTTTAGCCAGCTAGCTCGTTAGCAGTAGTTAGCAGTAGAGTACAATAACTAACCTCTCCTTTTCTTTAGCTTAACAAGGCTACACATGCTACCCAACTAGCCAGGTAACTAGCTGAGTTAGCTTATTAGCTTGGATATATTGCTCAGCGTTTAAGTAAAGTGCGGCAGCTAGCTGGTTAATTCAGTGTTTCTAAAGATGCACTATATGGTAAATGGAGTGATTTACATCAGCCAGAGTCTTTCTTTGGTAGTTATAGCCAAATTGTTCTAGCTAGCTTTGCTGGTAGTTGGTTAGCCTGCTGGGAGGGTGAGGGCACATGTGATTGGCTGAAAGATGAGGAGGCGGGCAATGATGACCACTCTCATTATGAAATAAAAAGTGTAATTTGGAATGATGGCATTATGAAATAAATGAATTTTAGTCATAGAACTGCTGATTATGGAGTGTTTGAGACTTCTCAAACTCTTACAAAAGTGCTGTATAGTTTGGGGTAACGCTTCAGATTAGCTCAGACGGTCATATGTAAACTGTAAAATTAGAATAGGTATTTAAAAAATACCTACAGTATAAATACTTAAATTCCCAGATTGTTAATCCCTTATTTCCTCACTTAACATTTTGGTCACTTGTACCTACATGTATGTATCTCTACGCACTGTACTGGTACACCATTAGTACATAAAAATTACACCATTAATTGAAAATAATTAGCCTGTACACTGCGGGCCATAATCTAAAGTGTTAACCTGTTTGGACAGGAAACGTCACTGTGATATCCTCTGTCATTCTGACACAGTTCAGACAAAGCTACACTAAGTAGAGAAAAAACAAATACTGCACACTATTTCCTGCTTTAGAATGTACTCTTAGAGTGGGGCAGTCAACAGAAAAATTGTCACGAACCTCTGAAAAGAGGATTTTATTGAATACCAATTTGTATTCAATTAACAGCAGCATTCCTACTTCTGCTGGTTCTAGGGCACATAGTACTGACATGCTACACTCAGCTTTCATTGTGTAAATTCTTCTAATGTGATTAAAAAGTTTTCCAGGATGGTGTTTCTTTAACAGCAGATTCTTCTTTAACCCTTGAACCACAGGAAGAGTTCACTTTTGAGTCATTGTTTAAGGTTTCCGAGACGAGGCCCCTGAGGTAACCCTGCCATATCAACAGAGACACACTGAGAGAAGAGGATCACAATGTGCGGCGGGGCTCCGAGGGCTGGGTGACACTTCAGCCTCGATCTGTCAATCAGCCGCCACAGAAAAGAACATGGAAAAAAAAAAAGAGAACAGAACAAAAAAGAAGAGTGCAGAGTACACACTCAGAGACCATCAGCTGGCAAATCAGGCATGTGTAAATGTGTGTGTATGACAAAGTGGCCTTCAGTCAAAATTCCCGTTGTCAAATCGGTGGTATCTTTTTAAATATATCTTCCATTACAAGCAATACATGTTTGAGCCGAGCTTGACATTCTTGAAATGCATTTTTTTTTTTTACACATACACGCATTGCAATAAATAAGAATAAAAATGCAATAAATAAAATTATTTCTCACAAAATCAATACACAAAATAACACAAGAAATTGAGGGCAACCCTGAGGAAGTGTAAAAAGGGGCTGTGCATTTTTTGGCTGCCGATGAGTCCAGAATTCCAACTAAATATTTTCAAATGACTGTAACTACATGTTGTACAATACTCTGGTCTTGCAATTGTCAGTTTTATATTACTAATGCACTAAAAAAAAGGAAAGTTATCTTGCAACATGTGGTACATGAGCCAGACTTGACCATCAAACAATGGAGGGAGGGATACTTGTAGTTCCTAAAGCACAATGATGCATTAAGTAATGAGTCCACTGAACTGGAAAATATACCATACAAACATCTAAAGAGATCATCAGCTGCAAAATTTACCAATTTAATTTGCACCAAGCTCCAGGGCTCCAGTTTCTAATTTGGCCTAGTGCTTGTTGAACTAAATGTGCAAGTGGAGAGCCGAGGAAAAACTGTGAAGTAGTTTCTGCTTATCTTCAAGCTCTGTAAAGGACCATGTTGATTCAAAATGGGTTTGATCACTCAGGTACTTGTCTGCTCGTGCTGACCCCCAACCATTTACTCCTTACTGCTTTAGAGTGACTGCAAATGAAGCACAGTTAGAGCTGAAATCCTTAAGAGATACAATAAAATGCAAAGTTCATGGCAGTAGAAGAATATGATCATGTTTATGGGTTACAGACAATGGCACGAACTGAAATTGAGACATATGATGGCTAAGCAAAGAAATTATAAAATGACACAAACTAATAAACTAAACAGTGGTACAGGTGGAGTAAATGGCTGGAATGCTTTATAACAGTTCTCAGAACTAGAAAACAGTCAACATCTTATGTTAACAAGGCAAAAAATAACTGCACAGCAGACTAAGGTTGGTAATGGAAACTGCACAGCAGACACGTGTAGCAGCAGCTGCCATGAACCTGTATGGTCAAAACAATATCATAGAGCACACGCTGCTCATTTAGACCAACAATTCTCTATTCTCTTTCTTTGGTATTTTCTTTTTTCCCCAGCTGGATGGACCATACAGAGGGCCGCAAAACTAATACGGGGGGAATGAATCCAGGCTTTTTTCGACAGTTTCTTGGGATCATCAGTACGGTTCAATATTTGCAGCCGGAATGGATTCTTGCTTTTCTGTGTGAAAAGATATGTTACTATTTGCATTAGTGACTCTATTCTTAAATGGATAAAATAAGCTGTATCTGCAATGTGGGACAATTATTCCCAGACAGGGAACCTTTCTTATGTTTGAATGAACTGATTTTTTTTCTTTCTTTTTCTTTCACAGAAGATTGTGACTTAATTTAAATTATAGCTAAATACGGCCAAAATGGATCGATGTATGCATTTTGTTTGAATTTAAAAGACTTAGGAGTGCCAATACAAATATTATGGCTTATATACTTTTTTGTCCTTCTTTTTTCTTTCTTCTCTTTTGTTGATTTTCCTAAAGGTTTTTTTCTATATCATATTAGGTTTAAGAGACAGCCCAGTTAAAGGGTAATTGGGATAACTTTTTCTAGCCAGCCAGAGACACAAGACTAATTCCTAAAGTGAAAACTGCTCAGAGGTTGAAGGTACAACGTACCTGCCATTGCCAGAAGTTGTGTAATCGGGGGTGGGGTATATTGTCTGAGGGGAATAGACATATTAAGGGACATAATGGGTTTTGTTAAGGGTTATGTGTGTATTATATTTTGAATTTATTTATGTAATATGCTTCTCTCAAATTTAGAAAAATGTCTCTCTCAAGGACAAGGTTGATGGTTGATTAATTAACTATGATCAAATAGATCATGAACAGATTAAAACAGTTACAAGCAAAAATTGTCTTCCTACAGGAGACACATTTGCTCCCAATAGACATCTTTAATATTAGTAAGAGACGGCCAGGACAGGTTTTTTTCTCATACTTTTCCTCCCAGTCAAGAGGAGTCATTATACTGATTAATAACTGTATTCCATTTCAGATCCAGAATGTAATCAAAGACCAAGGAGACAGATTTTTGGTAGCTCAAGGCACAATTAAAGATGATAAACTGAATCTGATAAATGTTTATGGCCCAAATAATGATAATCTGGGATTCTATACCATTATTTACCATTTATTTCTAACAGTTTCCAGTCTTTCTGGATAGAATATTGTTGCAAGAGACTTCAATTGTACTTTAAACCCAGCTAAAGATCATTCAACACAAGTTGATAATTCCCATATTAACACAAGAAAGACAATTATTCAGTTTATGGAAGAACTCCATTTAATAGATGTATGGAAGGTCTTAAACCCTTCTCCATTAACATACTCGTGTTATTCAAGTAGATATTATACATACTCACATATTGACTATTTCTTAATCTTTGCCCAGCTAATGTCTAAAATAGAAAATTGTCAATACAATACTATTATCATATCAGATCATGCCTCTATTCCCTTGACTCACATAGACTCTAAATTAAATTAAATTAATTTGTGACCCTCCAAGATGGCAATTTCAGTGAAAGTGGTTCCTGGACCCCTCATTTATAGAATTTCTAGGAATAGAAATAGACTTTCTAACGAATACTACTGAAACCTCCGCAAACCATTAGATGGGAAGCCTTTAAAGCTTTTATTAGACGGCAGATCATAAGCTACATTAGTACAAATTCTAGGAAAATCAAGAGGGACATGGCAATCTTAGACTCTAAAAAAAAAACTTCTTGGACAAATATTATATCAGAGATACAACAGAAAGTTGTATTAAATTTGTTAAAGTTAAAACAAGCTTACTATGACCGAGGGGAAATATAGGGAAAACTTGTAGTGTGGCATATTAAACAGCAGAATCAAGATAGGGCTACTCACTGTATTGAACATAGTAAAGGAAATATTACGTTTGACCCAATAGAGATAAATAATATATTTAAAACGTTTTATGAGAAACTATACCATAATGAACACTCTGAATTTAGATCCACAAAATATTTTTTTAGATCAGTGAAATATTTCATGTATCTCTAAGAATCCAAAACTAACCTAGATTCAAACCCATAGATGATATGAATACAGGAAAGACAGACTGAGCCGGATGGCTTACCTGGACATTTATAAAAAATTTGAAGATAAATTATTGAGACTGCTTCTAGAAATGTTCCTTGAAGCCTTTCAGGAAGGATCATTACCGACCTCTTTAAGAGGGGCTTTAATAATTCTACTTCCATGTAAAAATTTTCGTCCAATTAGTCTTCTTAACTCAGATATGAAAATTCTTAGCAAATTATTAGAAAGGGTACTTCCTAAACTGCTCCACTGGGATCAGAATGGTTTCATAAAAGGATATATTATATATATATATATGTATAAATTGCAACAGCAAAGGATTGATTTCCTCCCTTTATTTTCTAGTCAAAGGATCTCAAGTGTCCTCAGAGAAAACTTTATAGGTATGGAGAAAAGATCTCAATGAGGATTTAACATTAAATGACTGGAAGAAAATATGTGAGGAAACACAGAGACGTTCAATAAATACTTGCCTCAAGTTAATTCAGTATAAATGGCTGATGTATACGTATGTTACACCTGTCAAATTTGTGAAATTTGACAGTAGTATCCCAGCTTTTTCATTGCTTATGGGAACGTAGTACACCTCCCCTTTGAACCTAGAGTATTTATTATTAATTTATACCCTAAGGATCTAAATATAAAAGAGGGCCAAAATATGCTTATCAACATGTGTGTTTTGCAAAGCAAAGAGGCTGATAGCCCTTAACTGGAAAAGTAGAATATTGTAGATATTGTATTCTTATTTTAGAGAAACATGTGTGTATGCATATATGTACATGGTTATGTATATGTGTATGTTTTGAGGTTGTTTGTTTGTTTGTCTTCTTGTCCTTTGTCTCTCTTCTTATCTTGTGTTTCTATGTTAGGTGATTATTTTCTGGTATGAATTCTCAGTATGAATTGTTTATGTGCTATGAGTTCTATTTGTTACCAGTAGTTTGTATTGTTGCCCGGAGGAGTCTGAGGGGAGGGTTGGTGTGGGTGGGGTTAAGGGGAAAATATGATATGGTTCGGGCTGTACTGCATTTGTTATCATTTTATAATTCCTTTTTTTCTTCATCCCATGTCTGTTAAAAAAGAATTCAAATATATTCTCAAAAAAAAAACTATTCCCACAGCGCAGCCCATATAAAAGCAAATTAACCTCAACATCCATATCAATCAAGTACGTTATCGAGAAAGCGAGGTAATACCCTAGTGCACAAGTAGCCAGGGTGAAAAGTTAATTAAATCTATTAAGAATAAATGAAACTATATCTTTACACAACAGCTAGAAAAGAAGCAAACTGGTACATTTTTATGATAATTTTAGGGGTATTCTGACATAATTTGGTGGCTGACAACAACATAAGACAGAGAAGAGAGAGAAAAATGACAAGCAATAAAGTCTCCTGGTCAAATTCAAACCCAGGTCATTGCAATAAAACTGCAACCAAATAATCTTATAAAGCCTCCAGAATTATTAGAGCAAACTACTGTACACCTCCCACTAGTCCATTGTGTATGCTACATGACACCATCACCATCACTGTCAGCAAAAAGGTTATATATGCAGCATTTTTTGTAGACTAATTCAAATAATCAATTAGTTGACCAACAGAAAATAAACCAGCAACTATTTTGATAATCAAATAATCATTTTAGTCATTTTTAAGGAAAAATGCCAAAAATTTGCTGTTTGCTTCTCAAAATGTGCAGATTTTAAGCTTTTTTGTGTCATACATCATAGTAAAGTGATCATCTTTGGATTTTGGACAGTTGGTCAGACAAAGCAAGACATCTGAAAACACCATCTTGGGCTATAATAAATTATAGACAAAACAATGAATCAATTAATCGAGGAAGTAATCTCCAGATTAATCGATAATGAAAATAATAGTTAGTTAGTTGCAGCCCTATATTTTTGTGACATAAACTATACCAAACCAAAAGGTTTGACATTTACACAATAACCAAGGAAAGTTGTGAAAATACAGTCATAAAGAGATGAGGGAGGTTGAAAGAAGTTGTGAAAGTTCTCTCTCAAGATCTCAGCAGAGGTGTTTTCCCTAATACATTATTGACATAGATAACATAGGATGAATAATCAAGCTAGTTCAAAATCAGCTCCATATCAATTTATTGGAGATTATCGTGCATTTAGAGGTTTTTAGAATTACTGATCATATGTTGTATAAAAGGGGCTAATTATTATACAGTATAAATGGAATCACAAGGTGCATGTCTTGAGTTGGGGTTTTGTTTTTTATGTGGAAAAGCACTCAATATTCATTCAACCATCTGCATTGTGGCAGGTCAGTTTTCTACAGTACTTATGTATCAAACTTCCACACTTGTGATGTCTCCGTTTGGCAACAATGTAAGGTCACCTGTTTTCTCCTGATCCAGGGATTAAGTTGAAATATATAGGCCACCATACACTATATATAGGCCGCTTAATGAATCCTGTGTATATATTGTAAAGGTCAAACTAAGCACAGTTTGAACAGCAGTCAAAAACATATGGGTGAACGTCATTGGTTGTCATACAACAGGAACAGTAAAAAAAAGCTTCTGAGGGAAAGCCCTGATGACTGTCCTCTGTTACTACTACATGCCATAAGGTAGTAGTTACTGTAGCAGAATACAATGTACCTGTTTCTCCCTCCAGAGCAGCACTCCCTCCTCAATCAGTTGCTGCTTGAGTCGCAAACCCTCGTCCAAGGTCCTCATCTGGCCCTCCACATACTCTCTCTCTCTCTGTCCCAGATTCCTGGAGGAGAAAGCGAGTGAGTGAGAGAGAGAGAGAGAGAGAGAGAGAGAGAGGATGCACAGTCCCATCATTACTGAGAAAACATCGGCCACCCCTGCTATGGTCACCGAGATGGCGCAATCCAATTTTTAAGGGCCCACAATGCAGCAGGAATCCAAATGGGAAAATAGAAGAGTAAATAAGATGGGGGCTGATGCTCTGTGGCTGAACTAAATTGTTTTTGAAGTCGGGGCAAACACAATATGAGTGTGGACCTTGTGAAAACATAATGAGATATACTCTGCTTGTATGTGGTTTTGAGGCAAATGGCAGTGAATGAAATAATAGAGGACTGTCAACAAAAGAAGTGGGTTACTGTATTTGAAGTTACATTTACACAGAGGGCTACATTTCAGCGTCAAAGTAGGGTCAATCTTTGCAGCGTAGCTCAGAGAAGCTGGTAAATATGACACAGCAAGGTCTGAGTTTGTATAAATATTTTTTTTTCACAAACCTAACATCTATGCAGTATGTAATTCATATCTAATAGAAACTACATTATCTGCATGAAGATCGCCTCTGTACAATTTACAGTGGGGGGGGGGGGGGGGGGGGGTGTAATGAGATGGTGAGTCAGATCTGTCTTTATCATGGATGAACTCTTCAAAGCAATTTCGTGATGCATATACATTACAAGAGTCTGAACTACCTCAAGTTTTTAATCATAGTGACACCATGCCCCCTGGTGGCACAATGAATGAGTCACTATCACATGGGTGCAGCTGAATTGAACAGTCTATCACACTGTTGCTATGATATATAGCATCATTTTAATACTTGGATAAAAGAAAATCTGCATTTTTATCAAATTGCCCCCAAATGCACCGTTTGATATATTTCCCCACATAGAACACACTGGCTAAAAGTCTCTTTCACATTCATATTCTTTAGCAATAAATGGGCCTTAAAGCCTCGGTTGAGTCAAAATCTGCATGTGTTATTTTTATAAATATTGAATCTCAGTTTTCATTCAACTGACCAGCAAGAGTTCTGGCAGTGAGCGTGGCTGTTGTATTCATCTGAGGCGTCGCAGCAATCTGGCAAGAAACACAGGAGAAACCAATCCAATGCACATAGAAGAGAAGAGAGGAGCATACAACATATCAACAAGGAGAGGTGAACAATATGTCTTTATTCTAAATACTTATGCTGTGGTCAATACATCACTTGGACCATACAAATAAACACAGAGTAAAGTTAAAAACAATAAAAACACATCAATTATCAATCAGTTATATTTGAGGTGCTTTTTGACCACTAGAGCCTTTGATTTTCTGACATACAGCACATTATTTTATTTAGTCACATAATTATTCAAAAACAAGAAAATTAATCTGCAACTATAAGACATTTTCTGTATTTTATGACAGTTTATAGGCAAAACATAATGAATGAAATAATCATTCGTGCAGCCTAAATGAAAATATCCTTAAAATCATCCAGTGATTGCACAAAACAAATACAAATGTTTATTCTCTTTAGTACAGATATTGTTGATCTAGCCTGTCACTTTTCATCCTCAAAAGATGAAGATTAGATCTCTGTGTCTGCATGATATCTACCTCTGCTTCAGAGGAGGTCTCATGAGATCAGCCACTTATAAGATCAACTGCATGGTGTTTTATAACTGCTCAGATCTGGTTTTTGCTCAGATGTATCACCCAAGAGAGTGGGCACAGTGTGAAATTTCTCAATTATCCAGAACCCCATTGGTGACCGCTGGAACAAGAGCATTACAGCCCAGAAAAGGAAGCCGGAAATCTCTCGACAACCAGTCGAAGAGGAAAAGAGAAGATGTGTTAGCGATTAAGTGGCTCCGTTCAAGGCAGGGGAGGTATTAGAAGACAAGTGGGAGTAGAAAAAAAAAGGAGTGAGCAGAGCAAACAGGAGACTTTGAGAAATGTTCCCCGACTGCTCTTTCATTCTTCAGTCTTTCAGTTTTTTATCCACAATGGTTCCATGCTGTCTAATGCTCCTGAAAGCGCTGGTGACAGAGGAGATGTCAAAAACGGAATGTATAGATTTTATCCAAACCAGAGAGCTACTGGGGAACAAAAGTGGACGAGAAGGGAGGCTGAAAAACTATTTGATTACGCATTGGGTGTGGCAGATTTTATCAGAAAGAATGGAGAAAAGCCTTGAGGTAAAAGAACGAGAGTTTTTCAAGGAAAGCTGAGTGAGTGTGCGCACATCCGTATGTGTGTGTGAGAGAGCCAGGTAGCTGTGGAGTGACAGTGGGTATACCAACAGGTCACTTTTCTAACATCATGTTAAACATGAATTCCTGCTCATGTCTGCAAAACACAGAAACTGGGAAAAGCAAAGAGGACAACTTCTTACCCAATGACATGAGAACTTCTTTTGATAAAACCCTCAAAATTACCTACTTATGAAGTAAATAATAAATAACAATTGCAAGCTATTAGAGCATATTCAGCATCAAACCATTCCACCAACAATTCTGAACAAACAACTATTCATTTTCTGCAAGAAAGATTTTCTACAAGAACTTGTTCATTATGGCACTTTCAGTGTTGCCCTTGTCCTTAAAAACGTTAACGCTAATCCATTGCTTCACTCCAAAAAGGTTCTGTAAAGTAAGTTTATTAAAGCCTCCTCTCAAGAGAGTAAAATTTCCTATATAACGTAATATAAAAAGCCTTACCACAGATGCCATCATTGACTCGCGATGATGGGATGTAGTGTGGGCGGAAACCCAGATTGGTGCAGTAGAATCGGCCACGAGGACAAGCTGAGGTGCCTACATGGGCCCAGGAGCAGAGATCAGCACAGCATAATAAACTGACATTCAGACACAAATGAAACTAATCAAAACTATTTATAATACATGCAGAGGGAGCCGCTACATCCACTTAATGAGGAGTGTAACATCTGTTTTCAACCTCTTAACAGGCACTGGTGCCAGTGATGCTGTCCTTTTCTTATGTTTTGGGTTTTTCCAACCAACCAGCCTGCGTTTTAACTAGTTTGAGAGTCAAAAATTGGTTACTGGCGGCTATTTAAAGCTGCTTACACCAGCCCATAGAAGAAGAAGTATGTTGTTCACTACCTTGTGTCCCAATTGTATACTATAAACTAATCATAACCCTCTTTTTGAATAGTATTAACTAATAATAATAATAAAATTGCAGAAGGAAATATTCTTTTGCATTTTTTTTCTTTTGGGTGGGGTATTATTCATTTTGTTACTTTTCTTCTGTGAATGTACTCATACTCAAAAAAGGTTTATATTACTACGTGGAAATCGGACCCATCAAATCACATCAATCAAGTTCAGGGAAATTTCACCTTTATTTTTTCCTGTTTCCACTGCACTGGACTGTCTGCATCTGCTGTCAATTTTTGGGGTCAATCACTCCAAAATCTTTGTTGTGGGTAGCTAAATCCTTTGCTTTCTCTGCCCCCTTTTGTCTATAACAAGTACAGAAGTTAATTTGGGTGCTACTTATTTTGCAGACCCTATGTGCTCTGGTTGCCAAGTAGAATGTTTGCAGACTTAGAAAGTATATTTACATGTTTAAAGGCACAGAAATATTTGCAAAAAAAAAAAACACAGATTGTGAACTTATGCAATTAAAATTTTGGACAGGAAGCCAATAAGACCGCACCACTGCCATGTTAAGAAATTAAATAAGTTTTGATCATTTGATTAAATTTGCAAATGTATCTATAAATGCCTAAATATCCAGGCTCCTAAGGTGCTTAGTGACCTGGTGGTACCACTCCGGGTTTCTGGCTCAGTAACACGAGGTGTGTCCACTGGGAATCGTAAAGTGCCCTTTTGTAAATCCTAATCTGGACAGACAATCTTTTCTCTTCGGGGCATCAACATGTGGAACTCCACAGAACTCAGAATGGTTCATGACGGGGATCATTATATACTCAATATGAAACAGTTTTGAAGAGGGATCAGTCGTAGTCATGAATGATCTGGTACTAATTTTATGGTACTTTACTTTCATTGGTGTTAAACTGTCTTTTGTGCTGTTCTGTATGTATTTTATTGTTACTATAAATGCTGTGATACGTGGCATTGTTTCATCCTAAATACTTTCTCCTATACAAATATACATTAAATAAATAAATAAACTATTAGCACTGCCAGTGAAGCGTCAACTCCTTCAGTGGACCACTGCACTGAATAATGGTTTTGCCTTTAATTTCAGACATTCTTTGTCATGTCTTGCAAATCGTCTTTGCTCTTCCTCAGCAGCATCTCAGATTGGCTCAGATTCCCTGACACACTACATCATCACTGATTATTTGAGAACAGCAGATCTGGGGCACAGAGCTGATTTTGCCAGCATTACATTCAATCAAAACATTTAAGATTTTGGTGCAGGAGCTAGCATCATCACCTGTCCGAAAAGGTTTAACACATGTTTTTGTAACAACACATAAATGTCTGTTTTGTACTGTTTTGATAAGCATAATCTGGGTATTTTTTAAAAACCATATGCTTTTAAAACGTTTCTTAACCCTTTACCCCTTAGAATGACAGTTCTTATGAATTTGTATTTTGAACCTGATTCGAAAGATGTGTCATTCTTCTGCAAAAATATGAAACTTAACCAAACTTCAAAAACCTTACACACACAATATATGCTCAGAAAACATTGCATTGCACTATGACTATCCAAACAGCAAATGTTCATTAGTCTGGACTAAAAAACTCAGGCTTTTATAGTTTTTTAGAGAGTCAGTCTGACTGGCAAAGCATCACCTGTTTTAAAATATGCCCATTGTGAGATTACTGAACAGACAGTTCAGCTCATAATTCATTTTTAAGTGGGTAAACTACAAAATCAGCTGGGGAACTCTTTATAATCACGTTTTATAAATGTACTGTACCATGAAAAGCAAACATCGAATGTAAAAACACACAGAGTGGTACTGAATCAAGTCAAGTAAGTCTAATGATTATTGTCCCACAAACAGAAATTCTGTGTGCAGTGATTTTTAACAGTGCACATGTACATGCACAGAATTGCTGGAAAAACAAAGAAGTGACACAGTTAACTAACATTGGTAAACAGACACCCACTTGCCCACAGACTAGCTTCTTTACCTGGTTCATCAGACCCATCCTCACAGTCACAGTAGTCATCGTTCACCTGCTCAAAGGGGATGATTTTAGACCCATCGATGCACAGGAAGGATTTCCTCTCCCTGTAGAACCGCTTGTCTGTTACAGATTAGATAAAAACATTACACACTGAGGCATGTTGACCTTGAGCTGCAGCTAGTAGCAACGTGTAAACAAACGAGCGAGTGAACTCTGTTCTTATCTAACTTAAAACATTTACTTTGGATAAAAGCTTAGTGCTGTCTGTGATAAAATGCTACTGGAAGTGGAAACATAAGAAACTACTGGGTCTGATTTTACTGCTGCTACCTTAAAAGAGCTTTAAATGCTGTGCACAGTTTTAACAAAGTATCTGCAGTGACAACACCTTCATAAGTCCTTATGGCATGTTGTCTGTGTTGAAGCTGCAAAGCTGTAAAAGTTACAGTATTATTTACAAATAGGCTACCTAGCCTTAAGCTAGCTGGTAGGGGACAGTGAACTTACAGGACGAAGATATTCCCCTTATTTTCCTCGAGTCTACGTAACCACACCAAAAGACAGCGGCGATAATAATGTGGAAACGCATGTCCGAAGGCAGTACTGTAAAGTTTTTTCTCATTTGCCGCAAAAAAACCCCGCTCAAACGCGTTTCAAACTCATGATGCTCTTCCAACATCTGATTTACACCATGTCCTGGCTTCCTGAAACATGCGGTCCCGTGACGCTTCTGAGGATTTCTATTGGTTATCATAAAAACTGGCCTGACCAATCACGAGTGAGAATGGCTTCTGAGGCGGAGAAAGAAAAACACTTGTTCACATTTTTATTTTGACTTTATTGACATTTTTCAAAATGGAAAGACGACTAGTTTACAAGCTTTTTCGGTCAAAATTCTTTGCATTTTAGTATTATCATCTTTCCAGCTTTCTCTAGTTTATGGAAGAAGTGCATGTTTGACTACACGTGACGAATATTACTTGTAATAATAATCATAATAATAATGCATTTACTGCACTTTTCATTCGCAATGAATCTCAAAGTGCAACAGCGTTAAAAACATATAACATATAACATAAAGAAGTATATTGTCACCAAGCTTGAATAGGCTGCCTTCACGATAAGAAAATAAAGATGTCTTATAGGAGGAAACGCCAGGCTCGTATAGGCACGCGACAGAGGGCAGTTATTTCCATGGTAACCAAATATGCACTGATTGAATGCTGAACTCACCTGTGGCAGCCAATAGATGCCGTTATTAGGTCATATTCAGTGACTCGTTCATTACACTGTAGGCTACATTATAACGTTCTAACGTTCTAAAGTTCTACTCATTCACAACACCGAAACATTTAAACTTTGTGACGTTCCAACGATGGTTCCCTTCTATCAACCAATGAAAGTGTGGCAGACATAATGTGATTATTACCTGCGTTTTTCCTACTGTGAAGTGTCAAAGTGTTCCTTTCAAAACGTTTCTATTCGTTCTCTTTATTGTAACGTTTCAACACCATGGCGTTTCGACGCTTCATTCTAATTTGCTATTGTACATTGTACACGTTGCATTAGCTTACTTTGATATAGTCATAAATATTCTAACTTATGCTGCTATAATATGACTTTAATATGCCTTACCGCAGTTTTTGCATGGCACAGATTTTATATTTCATGTGTCATTAATGTTTTATACATTCTAGAAAGGTATCAGTGTCTACCTTTAAATGGCATGGTGAAGTTCTCACTAAATATGTGTTTGAAGGAGAAAAAAGTCCTTAGCCTCCTATATAGATAGATAGATAGATAGATAGATAGATAGATAGATAGATAGATAGATAGATAGATAGATAGATAGATAGATAGATAGATAGATAGATAGATAGATAGATAGATAGATAGATGGATGGATGGATGGATGGATGAATAGATATTGTTACAGAAACATGAACACAGATCAAACCAGACATATTGTGACAGCTTTATTAATGATAACAATATTTACAAAATGTACACTATAAAAAACAAACATGTTTGAAAAGGAAGTTGTCAAAATACAGTGATTTTAATCGGTACCTTAACTGGCACCATTCAGGCACTTAAAAAGCGAAGGCAAATCTGAAATTAGATTAACTGAAGAAATAACTCAATGAATGTGTCAATCGTTCATTTGGCACCTTCTAAATGTCATTTTTCATTGTTAAATCGCGCGTAAAGCCCTGTATGGCACAGTGATTCCTTGCTCTGAAGGTAAGAAAGGTCTCGGATCATGCCTGGGAAAGAATAAGAGTCCAAGGGCGGACGCAGTGGAAACACTGGCATCAGTCCGGATGTCATGTATGGTGACATAAAACTTGCCATTCCACCGTTTCCAGAGGAGTAGGCCAGTCGCAAGGGGCTGACACTGAGACGAGGGTTTAGCCCGTACAGGCTGTCTCCCCCGGCGGCCGTCGGTGGCATGTGGAGTGGGGAGAAAGCAGACTTGTTCCCCAGAGCACCCAACGCTCCAGGCAATCCCACCGGAGGCCTGAGCGCGCTTGGGTGATTAGACAGTGACAAGCTATCAGAGTCAATTTTGTTCTCTTTGGAGCTCAACACCAGCTCAATTGATTTGACAATGTCACCTTTGCACGTTCTCACCATAGACTCCAGGGTGTCCCGTTTCTGATGGGGGAAGATCTTGGCCATGATATCGGTGGGGTCCCGATCCAGGTTTGGGTAGTCCTTGGGTTTCTCCGACTCGCTTCCTGACTCCGGATCCGAGGAGGAAAGAGACCTTTGTGGACTCTCTGTGTGGTCTGAGCGCTGATCAAACACCGGGGATGGACTTGCTCTGTCTTCATTGAATAAAGTGGTGTTGTCCTTGCTTGGAGACAGATCCTTCTGGTCGTTTGGAGAGGCCAGTCTTGCGGTGTGGGGCGCAAAGAGGGGTCGGCCCATGAATCCGTTATAAAAGTTGTATTTGCTCAGTTTATCATCTGAAATATAGATAAAAGAAAAACACGTGGTTCATATGTGTACGGTTCTGTCAGCATCCAAGCTGTGCGTAAAATGCTTGAAACGATGCAATATTTACTTTTTAGAAAGCATATAAGTTGTTGTAACTTGAATAGCAAAACCTCAATGTGAATATCAATTAATAATTCGATAATAATGTTAATAAGCCCCGTGATGATGGATGATATATGCTTTTTTAGACAAAACTGTTGGGTAAAAATGTCCGAATTAATATTTTTCATTTCAACTTACCTTCTTTTTGGGTGTCTGTTCTGAAAACATCAAAGCTGGGAGCCGTGGTAGTGTTGCTGGTGGTTGCTGGCACCCCGGGGCCTACGGGTGACCCCTGAGGAATCGCTGTTTCCCCTCCGATCGCCGAGCCGGGGTACAACAGCCGGAGCTCACGGGCCTCGCTCTCTTCCTGCGCCTGCTGCCTCCTCAGCGCCACCTGCGCGGCCATCACCCGCTGCCTCTCCGCTATCAGAGTGCACTTTGCGCACACGCAGTCTCTCCAGCGGCAGAAGCGCTTGTGGCCTTTCAGCGCTGAGACCACGCCGTGGTTCCTGCATCTGGCGCACTTCGGAGTGCGCGGGTATCCCCTCTCCAGTGCGGGGTTACAAGCCCGGAGGAAGAGAGGCGGAGGGCGCATGAGGGACGGGGGCACCTGCAAGCCACCGAGCGGGTTGGCAGTGTGCCCGGCCAGGCCAAGCGGTCTGATCCTGCTGTCCATTGCCTAAGGGGATACAAATAAAGTATTCTGACTGTCCAGTGCAGCTATTCAACTTAAGTCATTCAGGTTGTTGGCCTTGTCTGAGTGACTGGCGGTTCTCTACTGCCGCTGGCACCCTGAACCAGCGCGCCTTAAGTGTCTCCTCTCCAGGTGGTTTGACTTGAAATACAACACCCTTGCCACACCCCTTTCCGCTCCAGCCTCTTATTGTAAAACCCTATCATGTTTATTTGCATCCCGGATGAATAGTGGTCTAATCTGATGCAACTGAGCCTATAGTAGTTTTACAAACCATGAGGCCTGCCAAGACCAGAAACTTCGTATTTAATTGCATTTTTAATAAATGTGCTCTGCTGAAAATCACATTCAAATTAAAAAAAAGTTTTGGTTGCTTTAGGATTTATTATATTTAATATGCACCACCAGTCATAGCAGTGAATTTTTTTGAATTAGATGACAAGACACTAGTTTTTTTTTTTTCAAAAACGGACATGTTGCCTCAGGTCAGCTAGATACAACGACCCCCTAGGTCATCCTACTGAGCAATGAATATTCATTATGAGGATGTTTTTAACACAACAATGGCCTTAATAGTCACAAAAGCAACAGGTAATTATCTACCTGGTTATTCTGTTGAACAAATTACCTTGACAAAAGACCCATCTGTCAACAAACACCCGGCTAGATTGGTGGATAAGTAATCACACCTTGTCACATGTTTCATTCATTTCTCTCCATTCAGACAGGATCCAGTTACACGCAGCAGATTGCCTTACCGTTATTACATGGAAAACAACTTAAGCATAATGTGACAAGCACACACAGGCAGTCACCAAGGGAAACACACAACCAATGTTAAGCTTGCTGTGTGACAGCCACACACTGTCTCAATAATGTTCTTAACAAATTTTGCCATATGCACAGCCTGTAGTATTGTCTTTTTAACCTTGTGTATTAATGTACACAAGGTTGATAAACAGCAAAGTTTGTAATCAAATGTATGCACTTATTTTGTCCACCTCCTGTATTTGTACAGTATATATTTATCCCTGTGCGAGCTGTCAGGTGCAGACACTGAAAATGGAGACAAAAATGTTAATAATGATAGTATCTTCAACTATTAGACATCTCCTAATCGTCTGCAGATGTAAGCGCAAGACATTAGTGGCTTCTCATTGTCTCCGTGTAGTTCTGACTCCACTAGACGCCCTCTGAATAATGGATGTGGGTTAAAGAGGCAGTGGATGGAATCACTCAACCCCCTTGTGGCGTTTTACCGAGATAATGACTCCCTGAAGGGCATCTCCGAGGAAGGTCTGCTACAGCAGAGGCAAGAAAAATTGCTTATGATATAATACACAATAATTTGATGCAGACATAACTATTACTTGTCATTAATATTACAACTTACCACACTTACAGACTGGTGGGTGTTCAAACTTGCTGATAAAGGAAGATATCTGTTTTAGAAACCAAGACTCATGAGCGACTGATGGCACTTTTACTGTTCCCTGTTTCTATTTTCACCTCTTCTCTGCACGGATGCCTGCTCTATCAGTCCCTAAGTGATGGATCTTATCAGAAGCAAGGAGCTGAAATATGCATACCTGGACACACACTATCATGCATGTACATATGCAAAGACAGTTTTTATGTGTACTGGTGTTTGTCATAACAAAAGCATCGGCGATAATTGAGTTACACAGAAGAGGCTTTGACAACAAGTGAGCATTTGCAGAAAGGTGTTCCAGAAGTTATAGGCCTTTGCAGATAGGGGTTGGTACAGACTCACTCCAGCTGCACAGGATACCACAGACATGAATATAATCTGAAATGCATCCATGAACACAGAGTGCGTGTGCTAAAAACATAAATAAATGCCAGCGATGCAGATGCAGTGTTGACGCACACGCAGCTTTTATCATGTCATCCACTGTGAAGTGGAATTTGAGGTTTGGATTTGTGGCTGGCAAGTTTATCCAGGTACATTGAGCTGCTGTCACATGGCTTTTCATATAATAGTAAGTGGTTTACTGTATTGCATGGAGGGTGGCTATGAGCAACATGGTGTTAAAACCCCTGTGTAAATGTGTGTCACTATATACTGAGCTCTTGGAAAGGCTCAATTTCAGTCTTATTTTCTAATTACCCTGAGGAGGAGAAAAGGGGGACAAAAACAGCTGTTTTGGGAAAGTCTCTATAAATTGGATTAATGGATAAAAGCTGTGGTGTTATATTTACTCGTTTACTGCCTCTTTGGTTTGTCTCTGGATCACAGGATTACTTAAAGGTGAAGTGTGTAGAATTTAGCGGCATCTAGCAGAACAGACTTGGCAGAAATGGAATATAATATTCATGAGTATGTTTTAATAATGTATAATCACCTAAAAATAAGAATCGTCATGTTTTCGTTGCCTTAGAATGAGCCTTTTATATCCTCTTCCACGGACTCTGCCATGTTGCGCCGCCATATTTCTACAATAGCCCGGAACAGACAAACCAACCACTGGCTCTAGAGAGGGCCTTTTGTGTTCGCAACTTTCGCGCCCACCGTAGGTTCTCCCACATGCTTGGAATGGGAGGGGGACAGGTATACAGTTGGTTGCAATCCGCAAACCTCACTGCTTGATGCCACTAAATCCTACACACTGGTCCTTTAAGGCCAGGACTGGTTGTTAAAAATGCCTTCAAACCATAACGGGTTCACCTTGAGACAAAGTAATCTTCTCAACTACCATTTGATTATAATATAATGCACAGAACAACTAGTATACACAACTATTATCTTCGCTTTTTAACCTTTAGTCCAGTTCTGTGGTTTGCGAGGAAAAAAAGAGCACAATCTGCTTTTAGAATTTTTCAACCCTCACTCCCAATACTGAGCAGAACGAAGGGATTAGCAGGGATAAGTGCAGTTAGAGTAGATAAGGCTAGACAGTGTCTTAATTGTGTTCTTAACAGATCTGCCCGTGTCAGATATGGTGTTTCATCACAGCCATGTGCCTCCTAGGACAGGGCTTTATCAGTCCAGCTTCTTATCTGAAGCAAGGTGGCTGCTAATCTACTCACAAATCTCACAAAACCTGATTATGTCTCCCACTGTCAGAGGGATGGAGAGAGAGCGGGAGGGGGGAGGGGGTGAGGTAAGAAAGAAGGGAGGGCAGAAAGGAAGGGAAACTCGTCATTAAACAGCAAATCATGGCATCTGGGCAAATGTTTCTTTCTTGTAAAGTATATATTGTACATTCTGTTTTCATATCAGAATATATCTCTGTATCCTACCACAGTTATTTGGATCTTGTGCCACAGCTGCATGTTCTCTGATGCACAATGGATGAAATCACGTCACGTCAGGTCATGTTATTGTTGCTAACTGAAATACAGAAGCTGAGGAAAATATCACGTGACATGACTTTGACATGGAAACATTTGAGCGCCTTAAGTTTCAAGACTGCAAGCATTGTTTTCTGACAAATACAGCACTCACATTACAACAAATTCCCCTCTCTTTCAGCATGCAAAAGGGTCTTGACCTTTGTGTGTTTACTTTCTCATCTGTCACTTTGCACCCTTGTCATTTAAGTGCCACACAGTAACCTCCACTTTACTGCTGACGGGTGAATGGCCACCAATGATGGTCAGGTTTTTTTAGTGTGATCAGTTGTATCACATTCAAAAAGAGGTCATTTTATTTTTATATGAAGGTAAGTTTCTCCTGATTGTTGCACTTTTATGTCACTGACATTTTTTTGTATTAAAGCACAGTGCAAAAAAAAACGGAGTAAACTGATTTGTGTTCCATGTGACATGTATGGCCTCAGCGGAGTTCAACAAGCAACTTTGCTTTTAGTGGAGCTTTCAAGATCATTTCCTCTGTTTTTATTTTTGTGCCAGGGGATGTTGACTGTTGCTGTGCTGTTGGACTTGGTGTCTCTGTTTACAACGCCTGGAGCACACGCTACGCCTTTGCCAGCATCCAACAGAAAAAAACATCCTCGCACAACTTTCTCTGGAGATCAGACTGCTAGGTTGCTTTGAGGTGCAAAAATTCATGTTGAAATTTGGTCTAGAGGTTTGTTCTAAAATAAAGTCTTCATGACCTTTGACAAAAAGGTGATGTCTAGTCTTTAAAAATCATTGAACTACAGCTTTGAAGTAAGACTTTTTTTGGGGGGGGGTATCTGACAGCTATAGTTATAGTTGCTACTTACAATACTGATTGTGTTTTTATATGCAAAACATATGATGAATTCAGACAATATAATATAATATAATGTTATACATGAAACTACCTAAAAATATATAGTAGCACCAGAATAGTAGTGTGTGCTAATATAGCAGCACTATCTCTGTGCGCTAAATCCAAAGATGGAGTTAGCAGGCTATTAGCCTAGCTTAACATAAAGACTGGAAACAGCTAGCCCAGCTCTGTTCAAAGCTCAATTTTCACCCACTAACACCTCTAAAGCTCACTAATTGTCATGTTACATCTTGTGTGTTGAATATGAATTTGACAAATATTTGGCACAATAGCAGTACGTAGCATAAAATTTTGCATATAGATGTGCGGGTGGTATCAAACTTCTCATCTAAAATAAAGACAAAAGGCAAACTATTTCTTTAAGTAAAATTTTGGATGCAGGGTTCTTAGTGGAGTGTTTTCACATTGTAGAAATGTTACTTTTACGTAAGTACAGGATCATCCACCACTACTTGTTGGTAAAAAGCTGTGATAATGCTATTTTGCTCCTCTTTTAGCAACAAGGGTGAATGTGATGCTAATAAATGTGTTACACCTAAAATTTAATACGGGGCCCATGCAGAGAGGAAGGGAAGCATCCATATTACACTTGTACACACCTGTGCATTTGAATACACCAGACAAAAGATGTTCCTCTGATTCCTTGCATCTACCCTTGGACTCTATATCCTGCTATCTTTTGCCATCTTCTTGTCCTCTATTCAATATTCCTGCGTTTACTCTTTCTCTCCTCTCCTCACACCTTTATTGGTGGTCTGAGTCTGGTAGGTATCCATCAGGGCCCCTCACTTAGCCCGGCAATGCCTCAGTGCCAGTGAACAATGGTGAGCCAAAGACAGCCAGGTTTGCTCATGAGCTCTGGGTTTGTATGTGTATGTGTGTGTGTGTGTGTGTGTGGGTGTGGGTGTGGGTGTGGGTGTGAGTGTGGGTGGGTTGTGTGTGTACCCATGTGTACTAGTTTTAATCATGCATATTACATCTGCATCAACATGGCGCATCTATAAGGAAATGCAGGTTCACTTGTACATACTGGTTCACTGTGTTTGTGTGTGTTTTGTATGCATTTAAGTGCTTTAAGTGCTAATGATAAGTGTGTGTGTCTGTGGGTAGGGAACATTAGGACCTTGAAAGGTTCTGGTCAGGTGCCAGTGAATGCAACCTTCACTGTCTAAACAGGTTAAGATTGAACCCAAGAGTTTGCTCGTTCTGCACTTACTCTGACTACACTCTCTATTTGTTTCCTGTCAAAGACGCTTCTTCATTTAACGATACACTTACAAGGAGAGCTTTGCAGCTCAACAATGCATAACTTAGTGGCAGATGAGCACAACCCTCTGTGAAGGATTTGAAGAATCAGGTTTCTAAATGTGGGGTTTTTTTCTTCCAAAAAATGTGACACTAGACAGAGAGCCAAAGAAGACATCAATGAGGAAATGAATGTGCTAATTATAGACGCAACTTGGGAAAGAATCCTTTGTTGGTACTTTGCAAATAGAATCTGTCTGTGCGTTTAGTGAACACTGAGGCTTGAAAGGTGGGAAATATTTTGACAATTATGCATGACCTTCAAATTTCTAAAACTGTACAGTTACATAGGTTTAAAAAGTAGTATTGCGTTGATAATTTCAGACTCATTACAATACATTAGTTTGTCACTGAGATAAAAAGCACTCTGGTCGATGCACATGCATACAAAAAGCTACTAATGAAACAGAGAGTCTTCCTCCTCTTTCTCATATATAAACAGGAAAACAATCAGACCTCCAAAGCGTCGTTTGCTGGGTCTCGAGTGAAAGGATCTGTCGTCATCCTAATAGCAAAGGATTCTAGTTCATTTCTATTTGCTGAAGAGATTTCCTCCAGCTGTGATGGGCTTCAGATGTCTTTAGGATCAGATTAGGAGGCAGTAAAAACCCCCCCAGTACGCTAAATCTGATGTCAGTTGTTGAGAAAGTTAGAACATGGGAGAACATTTTGCATTAGAGAACAAATTTAAAGATATTTATGACTTTAGGAATGCTTATTCTGGAAGTAAAATATGTATAGTCCCAGTACGGTAGATCTATGATAATTTACAGTTTCAGTGTTGCAATGCCAGCAGGCTACAGTAAAACAATCTTAAACATGTCCAGATTGCAGTAACTATATTAAAAGCGCAGGAGACCGTTGAGAACAGACAAAGAAAGGGGTAGGTGAAGCATTAAGAAGTAGACAAGTTTGCTATCAGATGAACACAGAGCCCAGGGAGAGACATCAGTGCTGTACATCTCTGCCAGGGTGTTATGGGAAAATATTCTAGGCTTTCAGTAACAGACAATAACAGCTTAGAAATTGTTAAACATTGTCTCTGATAGCAACTGGCATCTGGAAAAACAAATCTGAGCGTGAGTTGCTACTGTGATTAGAGGAAACATGAAACCGTCAGAAGATAAAGCATTTAGGAGGGCGGTTTGTATGCATAAGAATATATACATATAGTCTGAATGTATGTTTTTTATTAAATATGTACTTTTGTGGGTTTAAATTTGTGCTTTGAGTGTATTTTCAAGCATCGATTATTTTGTGTATGTAAACAGAATATACTTTTCACTAAATCAATAATGTGTGAAATGCGTTTTCTCAGAACTGGATTTAAAAGAGGCAGCACGACCTGAATAGAGATAAACTTTGTTGCTAACAGATGTTGAAATACCGACCCAGCCAGGCCTGTCCTTGCCCCTAGCACACAGAGAACTTCATGTTTCACATGAACTCTGTCCATTTCTCATAAAGGAAGCCACTGAGTCATGATAAATCTGTTACAGTTGAACAGAAAGATCACAATACTGTCTTTATTTTATCTCATGTTGTTTATCTTTTACTCCTCTTGATGCTTATTATCTTATTCATGCAGTACATGACCTGACCTGGCATGCAGTTTCATGGAAGTGCATGAACAGTGTGCTGATACATACAAAGCTGCTCTTTGTTTTATTTGATTACACAGATAAGTCACAGGTAATTGCAATGAGATACACATTTGGACATCTGGAACTGCATAAATATCCCTTTTTTATTATAAAAATCACCTTAAGATCTTGTAATACTGATATTTTTGACAGTTTTATGATTAAGAATCTAAGAGTAGAATACAAACCAAAACTTCTCAGATGATGTCATTACAATGACATTTAGTCAAAATCAACTTTGAGGACTTACTGATAGTAACTCCAAGATTAAATGACATTCATTTAAGTAATACACTAAAATAAATCATCATAGTCCCCAATTCATTCTTCACGTCACCATCAATGGAGTGACTCATGTTTAAGTTTTCCACAAATGTGGCCAACAACAAAAAGAACATGGTTCAGAGGTGACCAAATGAGTCAAGATGAGCCACTTAAAATAATTCACAACAATGCTTTATTTTCATACTTTACCCAATTACATCGTAATTGGATACTGTGTAGCTTACATCCTCAAACATCCAGGGAGGCATGCTGCACTCCTGAACTAGACGTCCTGATGAACATTAGGCTGCAAACAAATATATCCTGCCTCTTTTTCAAGTTATTATATTTGATATTTAATCGTACTGAATATGATTATAATAAACCACATTTCTTCATGTTATATAATATATCCATTGCATGCTTTCTTGGTGTCCTTTTATTCTTCTTTATAATCACAGTTCTTGCCTTGACTGTCAAAGGAAAGTGGCAGCCTTTTTTTTTGTTGCACTCTGATAAGTTGATTGTCAGCTTTACTGAATCATGCTGATCATGTAGAGGATTAGTGGAAGATTAACACTTTCATACACACTGTGTGGAAAAATTATTACAATGTGTAACTGACAACTGAATCACGCATATATTAAAAAACTCTGCATGATATTCAAACTGAATTCAAAACTATAAAAAAAAAAAAAAAACTAACATTGCAGTTTACAGACAATGCTCTGTGATGTTTTGCATTGCAGTACATGGCCAGGTGAACATGTGGATTCGAAGTAAGATTTGTTTCCTTCACATTTTGTGCACTTGGCACCAAACCATAGCAACATGCATCTACATGGACTGACACCTGGATATGGTTCAAAGCCACTGGGGAACCACAGGCAGTCAGGTACAGAGACAGAGGAACAGATAACAATACACATGGTAGTCTATTCAGAACTATGGACTGCAAAATGCTGGCTGCATGCAGATTAAACTCAGATAAAGGAAAAAATACAAAATAAAGTGCTGACCACAGGTGTGAACAAAGCACAATTTTCAAAAACATTTTCCAAATGGGGGAGCTCATGGATCTTTGGGGAACTTTTTGAAGATCTTACTCCTTCCATCCACAAAACCCAAGATAAATGGGATCTTTTATCAGTTTAGATGTTGTATAATTGTACAACTGGAGTCCCAGCATCAATGCGGGCTTTAGATTCTAAGAACTGCAACCTTTAGTGAACAGGCTTTAGTGAATTTATCTGATCATGATGCCCTGAATCACAGCTTATCATGTCCATCGTTCACATTTTGGTTAACATCCTCTTCGTGAAGCTTTAGAGAGTGTGAGAAAGTACTCCATCCTGTTTGAAGTTATAAAACAGTTTACAAGCTTTGTGAAGCTTTGATAAAATTGGATTATAATGTCTGTGAAGTCAGTCCTGGACTGTTTATTCTAACACAGACCAAACTATTTAAAAAAAAACACATGACTAAACCTGTGTTGATCTTGATGATAACAATCTGAACCATTAGTCATGTACACCACTGACAGAAATTAGTAAGGTTTAGGATGAAGGATGTGAGGATTAACCCATAAGTCACCATTGTGCCCTCTTAAACAAGCCTCTGGTATGTACAGGATCAGGACTTTGTGTTCCATGAAACAGGTTACATCTTTATTCAACCTGAAACATGATTCACCTTTAGTTACTAGTCACCCTGTTGTTGATTTGAAAGTAAAAGATCACAAATGTGTGTATGTGCCTATGTGCTGTGATGTGATGACATCCATGATAATATACAACAAAGTGGCATCTGCGAATAGTGAAACATTCGGCCAATAAACCATGTATTTTCTGTTATAATTATATATTATTATTTGGTTTATGTATTTTGCTATAGTTACTTCAATACGTCCTAACCCTGACAAATTCTATTCATATATCATTGTTACAGGATAAAGATATATTTTATGGTTATATATATGTATATATATATATATAGTTCAAAAAGCAAACAGGTTTTGCACCAAAGTGCTTCACAAAAGCAGACATACAGTATATGTATACACATACAAGCATAAAGACATATATGTGCATAACATATGTTGTGAAAATAAAACAACATTAAAACAGAAACAAGTTTAAACACAATTTATGGATGATATTAATGCATGAATGACTCTTTCTAGGTCAGAGGGTGATACGAAATACCTAATTTTGGAGATGGTTCTGAGGTGGAAGAAGCTGGACCTGACAACAGAATTTACTTGCCTGTTGAAATTTAGATCACCATCAAATATAAACCGAGGTTCTTAGCATGTGGTCTGGTGTAGGCGGAAAGGTGATTAAGGTTCTGGGCAGTAACAGTGGTATGATGTGGGGGGCCAAAGAGTAGGATCTCTGTCTAGTTCTCATTTAACTGAAGGAAATTATGAACAAACCAGTCTTTAATGTCTTGGAGACAGTTTTGTAAATGAATTACATTAGCCTGGTTTTGGGAATTGAAGGGGAGGTAGATCTGAGTATCATCTGCATAGCAGTGAAAAGAGGTGTTGTGAGTTTGGATGATTCTTCCTTATGGGAGCATGTGAAGACAGCAAAGAAGTGGACCTAAAACTGAACCCTGTGGAACCCCACATGAAATATTTGCAGGTGTGGAGGATGAGCTGCCAATGGAAACAATTAATCATCTGTTTAAAATATAAGAATGGAACCAATCAAAGGTGGATCCAGAAATGCCAACCCAGCATGTCAAGCAATCCAGGAGAATCGTGTCAACAGTGTTAAAAGCTGCGCTGAGATCTAGAAGAATTAAGAATTAAGAGCATTTACCGGCATCTGCAGCACTTGGTTAAGGTTAGGGAGAGATTGTACTCTGGGTTAAATATTTAAAAAGTCAATGCTGACTTGAAGCACAAGACAGTACGTGTATTTTTTCAATAGTTAAACTAAAGATCTATAACTTTCAGTAGGATTGATGCAGGTGCAAATCTCGGCCTCCAGTATTGAAGTCCTGCCCTTTGTACATCAACCATCCACCCAACCACCTCCTTAAAACTTGTTTTAGGACAAGAATAATTACTGGACTGGAAAAAAATGTTGCCAGTGAACATAATCCAGGCAGCTATAATGCTTCCTCCTGAATGTATTTGACAAAACACTTGGCAGAATATAAAGGTCATTTTTAGGAGACAGGGTTGCATCTGTAACTACAACATCCTCATTGTCTTTTCCTTGACACAGGGTCACAGCACGGTCAGATGTGGTGTTTGGAGGAGCTTCTAATTTTGGGATCAGGGTTTAATGAGAAGACGAGAAAGGAACCTGCTGGTGAGAACGAGGGGGACGGCCCCAGAGACGAGGCGGACGAGGAAAGGATACAAAGGACAGCTTAGAGGACCTCTGATGTCACCCCAGCACCAGCAGAGTGGCTCATTGAAACCAAAGTGCCTCTGCTGTGCTGCTTTTGTGTAATTCTTGTCAGGCCTGTCCCTTTCCTATAATAATGAGCCCTTTGACAAGTGATTAACTTCATAGTGGCCTTTATTTTATTTGTTTTTTAACAAGTGTTTGTTTTAATGGTAGGCTTCATTGCTGATGATGTGGACACCTTTTGATTGATCATAGAGTTTTCTATGAATGCCTGGGGAGGAACACAGATTTTTTTTTTTTTTTGAACTCCAAAAACAAATAACATCACTACTTAATTCTAGTTGGGCATTAAAGTTCATTCTTGCCCTTGGAAAAAAAAAAAAAAAAACTCAAGGTCCACTCACTAGCTTTTTATCCCAAAGCATTTACCCACAGTTCACAGCAGCAAATTGAGTTTGCTCGGATCTGATGTGAGAAAGGTAATCTCAAAGATCAAATCAAAGAGTATGAGTATGCTGAGAAAACATTCGCTGAGGGAAGACCGTGAGATGTAGCTAAAAGTTCTGGGAATAAAAAAGCTAATACGTTGGCTGTGAATCAGTGTTTTAAATGACATAAATTTAGCACTTTTGTCATCTATTTTTAAGCTAAATGATCAAATACCTATCTGACACCACTGGGAAGATTTATTTGTAATTAGCCTTTAGCCTATTAAGCTAATAATGTTTCCTCTTTTCCCTCAGATAAGAGGATTTAGTTTTCATCCTGAAATTTGATAAATTTCTCTCCCTTTCCCTCAAGACATGGCTTTGATCCTGTCAGGTAGGCAGGGGGTACAGGAGTCCCCAAAAGGATGACCGCCCCCTGACGAGAGAATTGTTTTTACCCCAGCTGTGATTTGCTTGTGCTGCAACATCTAATTCCAAATGCTATTTTGTCAAATCAATGCCTGGACTTTGTCTTATTAAGGCCAGCCTGGTTTCCTACAGCAAGCAGGGTGCTTTAACCCCCCGATGAGGGAGGCAAGCTGAGGCTGCCCCTTACAACAAAACAACACACCACTCCACAGCAGCATGACACTTCCTCGACCAGCAAATGAGATGAAAGCCTTAAACCATGAAAATAGCGGTTCGAAAGGCTTCTGAAGCCCTGCTACCCTGCTAGCACAGAAGAAAGATGGGCTGTTCACCTGCAACAAAAGCTGAACGCAACAGGGAAAGACATCAAAGTGTGATTTTGTCGGAAAAAAATACCTATTTGTTAGAGGGTGCCCACTGAGAAAAATGCAGGTGAATTTTCAGGTAATAGCACATTGCTGTTAAGCGCTACAGTTTATTTGTGTGTCTAACTTTTGAATCTATTCTCTGATACCTTCATTAGAGAGTGTTAAACAACTTAAACCTCTCATGATGTTATTGCTGCCGCTGTACTGGTTTTCATTTTCAGCAATTGCATCAAAATAGTTCAATTGGACCTCTAAACAGCCGGTTGTGCTTCCCGGTAAATTTAAATAAAATTTTGTTAAGAACTGAATTATGAGCAAAAAACAGAAGTTCATCAGATGAGATTTGATTGACTGGAGATTTCTGCACACTACAATATAAAATAAAGTCCATATCTTGTTTTACAACTGTTAATTGGGCTGTAAAAAGGCTAAATGAGAATATTAAATAAACAAATACTGTACTATTTACAGGGGAGATTGAATTGGTTTCACAATATGGTACTTCAAACACATCAAGCATTACATATTTACTGTAACTACCATATATCAGGTTACATATTGGGTTTTAGTTTTGACATCTGCAAAGAGAGCTAATGTGTTGCAACCTCAAATGTTTAACTGCGAATGAACTGACATTGACAACAGAAGTTTTGTTCTTTATTGGCAGGTGGATTTACCCGACTGTGAAATATGATCGCTTTTCGGTTCCAGTAAAATTACAAGGAACAGGCAGGTTAATAAGGTGTGAAATTCTTTAAACAAGGACCTCTTTGAATAAACAGCACACCTAGAAAGACAGGGTCATTGTGTCTTTGAAAGTTCAGGCATGGACAAAAAGCACAAAACTCAAGGTCACCAAAATGGCATATAAATGCACCAACATAAGAATTTCAAATTATGCATCTTTTTTTACATTAGTAATTGTCCCTCCATTGTATTTGAACTCTTAGTCTTTTTAAAAGAACAAAATATATTGTAGTATGAGCACAAACTATTATTAGCTTTTGACACGACATGTCTCTGCGTTCTAATGTCTTTTTAACTCCTTCATCATCTTTCTTTTACATTTTTGAAATTTTGAAACAGCAAAGCAAAACATGTCAGGGAAGCAACATATCCATAAAATTAAACATATTAAACAAATACCATAGCATTTACTGCTATCACAGCATCCTATTCTAAGAGGAAGCCTGTAAAAATTCCCTCAAACAGAAATAAATTAAGAAAGACACAAGGGGAAGAAATACTAGAATACAACCACAGTTAGGGTTGTATGGGGTTTTGCTTCATGATCTCAATCAATACTATTGCTGGCCGTTGTTGATATTTAAACTGAGGAATTCCAGCAAGCCATGTTCATGATCTCACTGTGAAATTCCAGTATTTTAGGATTAAACTGCCTCAGGTAATCAGATTTTGTCATGCACATGAATGTTTATTAAATGGACTGCAGTGAAGTGTGGGAGTCAGAATGCAGCACATTCCCCAGTTTAAATAGTGTATAGGCGTGTCAATAGAGGCATGCTATAACAACAATAAAACAATGCTAATCTCAATCAGAAATCCACATTTACTTAAACATGACTTGGTATTTGATGAGCGGTTACTGCTCAGGTTTTAGCCCCGCATTTAAGATTCCATGTAGTTCAATATAGCATTTAAGCACTGAGCTCTAAACATTCATGTCCTCAGTGTCCTCAATCATCTTCTGAATAAATTCTGTTGAACACTGATGAACAGTAATTGTCATCCATCTCAATATGTGCAGTGTCATGACTTGGCGGTAAGTGTGCAAATGTGATTTTGAGTTTGCAGGAGACGCACGCTCAAGAGATTCCAACCTAATGAATAATTCACAGCCGCGAGGATAATGATGGCAGATAAAACTTTGTGTGAGTAATTGTGCAAATAGACTCATGAGTGTGGGGTAAATCTCATCATTTTCTACATCAAAATGTGGCAAAATTATGCTGCAGCACAATGAGAATAATAACAAGCAAATGCAAATCACTCACTACCACTTTTGCCCCGGTATATCCAAGCAACAATTGACTCATGCCAGTTTGACAGCTATTGTGAGCGGCTCTGGAAATGTGAGAAAGGTTGCTCCACATTTTTCATCTGTGGGCGAGTTTTAATTCACACTCTCAATTCCCAGCATGCCTGTATTCCTTCCACCTGACTGTGCTCTTTGCTCAGCCCTCTGTGCCTAAGTGACCATATATTGGTCAGGGCACCCATTCAGGAGCTCTATTTTCTAGGTGGTTGACTCTGAAAAACTAACGTCGTAATCCCCAAATGTTTCCCCTGTGTTTGAGGAAAGGGTCGGCATTGTTGAGACCCGGGGAGTCCTGCCCGGTTGTATGTGTGTCATGCTGGGCATTAAGAGCAGTGGGAGGAGCAGGATTTTAACAGGTGGAGAGATACCTCAGGAGCTGGAAGGACCAGATCTGCAAGAGCTAAGTCGGATTTATGTCAATCTGTCAAACCAAGGACACTCTGATGGTTCTCACTTTTGTCTGATAATCAAAATATGCATCAGTTATATGATTATTACTGCATTTTTAAAGGTATTTTACCCTAAAACAAGGAGGAAAACAATCTATCAAAAGCCACAAACTATCTCTGAATACTTGCCTCTAAAAAGGATTCAGAGAGAAAGAGAAATCTACACACCATTACTCACCACTACTTCTGCTCTGTCAACAAGCCTAAAGTCCTATAGTAACAGATGAATGCTACACCTTTCCCAGCAAATTAAGCCAATTTGTTTCTGTCAGTCAGTATCTTACTTAATCTCTGAGATCTGTTCAACTTGTCAAGTCAGGCCTGTGCAGTTGCATAGCATTTCTTATCTCTTTTTGTTGTTAGTATTAAGAAAGATCATCATGAATGCATTATTTGTCACGCAATTTAATACAGCAGCAAGTAAAGAACACTCTTTTTTTTGTGTTTTGAGTGAACGTTTTTGAATGTTAGCAGCCTCCAAATAAATTCATCTCATTAATGAGCTTCTTTTCCCCTCTTCATCCTGGAAGAAATGAGCGATGCCATGAGCAATGGCACCGATTCCATCATGCTTCATCGCGATTGGCTGCAGATAAGGACCACCACCCACATTAGCACGCAGGTAATTATTTGGATTTCTGCGAGCAGGTGGTGATGGAAGCAGGAGAGTCCGTGATCAGACTCCAGAGTATCTCCAGATAAACATCAGGGGCTCCGAGACACACCGACACCAGCCCCTGCAATGCTCACCGGGAGCCCCCATATCTCTCCACAACCATGCAGGCATTACACACTGCATGTCGTACAAAATATGGGATCGCTATATATTCCAAGAGGCTGGTGAAAATACTGTACTCTGCTCGGGGTTATGGCTTGTACCAGCATAGGAATAAAGTGGTGTCAAATGGGACCAACAGCATTGATGGGAGGAAAGGAGAATGTTTAAACTGTAATAGGTGGACTGATTTTCTATAAACAACAATAATGTAACAAGTTGGGTTCAAAACTGAAAGCACAGATGTAAAAAACAACATACTGTATAAAAGAGAAAGTGTGATAACACAGTTTTTATCTTTGTAAGGTAAGGATTTCCCTTTTTTAAAATAACTGCGTATTTGCTATGAATCCTCAGTTGTTACATTTGGCCCATTTTTATTGGTTTAGTTTAGTTTAAGTTATGCTAAACTAGTTTGGTTATGGATACATTCAAATATTTTTCTGAAAGCAGCAATAATCTATTTTATTTTATTTTATTGGCCACTTGGGGGCAGTGGAACAAGTTGTAAATGCAACATTGACACCTCATGAAGTTGTTTTGGGGAGCGTGTTAGCTGACGGTTGTTTATTTACGCATCCAGCAGATCAACATTAATTCGAAGTTGTGTTTCTGGTCACCTGACAAATATTCACTGGACCAAATAGTCAGTAGACCAATATTCACTTTCTTTTTAGCTCAAGTTTGGTCTCAACCAACTCCAGAAGGAATTATCTGGCTATAAAGGTGCTGGACAGGCAGTGTACAGTGGTTTTATCAGAGCTTTTTTTTGCTGAAAACAGCCTCCTGATGCAGCTGGAAATTAGGATGATGAGAGCAGTGAATCAAAACAGTAAAGTTGCGGGCCGTGAAACCAAAACAATGAGCTGAAAGATGCTAAAATGTTTAAGGTTAGTATAGTTAAGATTTTAAACATTGTATTCCTTAGTTTCATGTCAGCAACAGTGCAAGTCCACATGGGATCGAATTAGATTAAGCTCCTGCAGGAATGCATATTTATATGCATATATGCATATTTTTTGCACAATATTTCAGTTAATTTATTAATGCATAATCGTACTGTGATCATTTGCACAGTACGATTCATTTTAAGCTAAAACAAACAAAAAAAAGATACTGACAACAACTCTTTTTTTGCACACAAAATAATCTTGACAACATTTTGTGATAAGTCCGGTCATCAAAATGAAAGGCTGAAAAATTGTTGCTCTCACTTGTCGGCAGACGTTGTACATACAGTACGTGACGAATCCATCTCCACCTTAATCATCCCATCTCCTCTCTCTCCCTCTCTCTGGCTGTTGCTGCCTTTGTATGGAGGTTTCAAGTCATCACAGATAAGGAGCATTTTCACACTGTTAATCAGATTGTCCAGACGATCTGCTCCCCTGCAACATGCATAGTTTGGCATGGTGTTTTCCTATGAGACATTCACCTCAGATCTAATCCGCTTGAGCTCTCCACTCCCTGGGAGTGATGGGACCTAGCAGGCAGCTGTGCATGAGTTACTATGGAAAGATTATGATTAGATGATGCAATGTTGGAGGAAAGAACTGGGGGTCAAGGGAGCTTACTGTCAAAAATAAACTCGAGTTCCTTCTCATATCGTAATATTATAACCTTGCAGTCCATTTCCATTTTCCATTTCCATTTAAACTTGATTAATTCAGAGAATGTCTGCTTGTGTCGCCTTTTTTTCCAGTGCAGCCTGCTTCATATTCATGTATTTTAGTGAAGTTGAGGGATCAGCGCTTTGCTCAAAGGCACAACTCAACTGCAGGGACACAACATCACATTAAATCAATAGACATCCGCTGGAATCATACAGTGCTGAAAAAAATGCTTTAAAACCAATAAAACTGTAGATTATTGACAGAAAATTGATTAAAAAATAAGTTTGAAACAGCAATAAGCCATAAAACCAAAAAAGGAAAATAGATTTGTCTTTATGGCAAAAAAAGAACCATTTCAACTACCCAGGGATGTATGAAAATGGCTCCTTCAGGGCACCAGTCCTCCATCTTGCCTGCAGTCATTAATTAGATCTAATCAACACTGCAGGGAAAAGTTACTGTCAAGACTAATTAGCCAAAATGAAGCTTCTGTAATGGGAAACAAATGAACAACAACAGTTAACTATGGCAGCCAGCCCTGTGCTTTATGACTCATTCAGTCTCAGCGGGAGAGATTTTTGGAGCAGCACCGTTCAGAATTATATTAGCACTTGATTACTGTTTTCAGGGAATGTCTGAACGCACTAATGGGTTTACAAATGATAAAATGATATAGAGTGGGTTTGTATGGGAAGTATTTTCAGAAATTTAGATTTGTAGCTATGTATTTTGCCATTGTGCTGCGGTAGAATACATTTTTTTGGTTTGAATTTTCAGCCACTTTTGGCAGGTGACACACAAACTTCTGCCAGATTGCTTATTGTAAGCGCAGTGCAGGCTTCCCTCCAACCCCAGGCCTCAAAGGTCATGAGAAATGTTGACTTAATCCTTTCTTCGTCCCCGCTCTACTTCTGACAGTCAAGGCAGGGAGTAAAAAAGGAACCTTTGTTTCTCCCACAGTGCTGCAAACAAAAGGGGTTGGGATTGAGAGAAGCATACACACACACCACCTGCAATTAAGAGCTTACAGGTCGTCCCCTCGGCACAAAACCCTCAGCGACCGAGGAGAGGAGAGGAAATGTCAAGATTAGGTGGGAATTACTACGAGGGTATTAGAAAAACGTGTGAGAATGAGGACGTTTGTCACAGAATATTACTTACAGGATGCGGGAGGACAGTCACCTTATACCCTGAGTTCTGTAATTGTGGAGGATGTGATAACTAGTGGCTATTGATGACAATGAAGCACTTTAACGACTTGGGTTGGAGGTTTGCACCGCGGTCACACAATCATGAACAAGCCTTTGTTTGTTTGCCCATATGTTGGATTGAGTAATTAATACACGGACATCTGCTGAGGGGAAGAAGGTGTTAAGTTGTCATGAGAAACACAAACTGGAAAACAAAAACAGTGATGGCATTTGGAAGAACAGTCAGTTGCACTGACATCCATTAGATATATAAAGAACTGTCTGACTGGAAGTGCTGGCCTTGCAGTGCAAACCTGAAAGTTGCCTTTGCCTGAACTTTAGTGAAAATGCCAACTTCATTAAAACAAAATTGGGTCATATGCACTGAGTGCAAATTAAAATCAACCAAAGAGGATGAGATGATTGTAATTAACATCTCTTCAATCAGGCAGGAGTGTGGGAATTATAGCTTCATGTTTTACATTTATTGCTGAACTCAAAGGAGTTCTGAGGTGGCCCAAAATGACTGAAGGATTATTCTTATACAGAGGAAACAGGCATACTTGTGGACCTTTTGGACTTGTGCAACTTTTGGTGCACAGGGTCACCAGGCAAGAAAATATTTTGTCCAGCAAGTAAAAAGAGTAAGTAAAAAGTAAAAAGAAGAGTTTTGTTTTTTTGTTTTTAGATTTTTAGATTTTCGCAAATACAACAGCATAAAAAACAGATAATAAATAAGACGGGTGTGACAGGAGGGGTCAAGAAGCAAGGCTAAAACAACAGACCTCCCCTCAACTTAAAAAAAGGGAAAATTATATATTTTTTATTAAACATTTCCTAAAGAAGGCAGAAGGCAGGTCTAACTGCAGACCTCACTTCTGGGGACTTGGTTGTGAGCCAATGGGAAGAGAGTAGGGTCCCCTTCCTTTAGTGGTCTTTTTTATTTTACTAGATTTGAAAATAGTCACATGTCTCTGCTCAAGAGAGATATTGTAATGTTTTTGTCACGGAAAAAAAGCGAAATATTTGTTGTTGTGTATTAAGTGTGAAGGAATTACTATGATAAATTACCGAAAAAATACAACCAGATTGATTTTACATAAAGTTCAGCTGATGTTAGCCTGTTGGAGACATTAACATTTATGTTGGCCCTATAAAGCCATGTGAAACAGACTGTTAATATAATATATCTACATGAATAAAACTGAAAAAATAGAACTCTTATAATCATTCTGCCTTCAAAACAATGTAACTCCTTCCCAACGTAAAAAACGTAAAATCACCGTATAGTTATAACAAGATAATTTTTAACAGCATATTAGCTGACTCTTTCATGTTAGCATCATTTTGGATCCTACAATTTTTTTCACATCTTGTTAATGTTAAAAGCAAAATGAACATTTATCTCGCTTTTAACATCCCGATTATTTCACTCTTTGTGCGGCTCTCTTGGATTGTTATTTCACATATCTTTTTTTTACAGAGTAGATACTGTCATCTTCTCATTCTCAACAAAAAGGAGTTAAATGAACCATAAAAGAAGGAGCCTTTGCTCATATACTTTTGTGGCAGAAAAGAAGGTGAGGTAATTATGTTATTATATGGAAAACATATATTAATACTGTTAAGCACTATGTAAAAAGTGTTGATAAATTAATATATTACATTTAAAATCACACCACTCTTGTTAAGCTGCTATCAGGGCTTGGCTTTTTGTACAGAAACAGAAGCAGCTTCGTCTGAGTCACAGGAAGATGATTGTTGAAGCAGTTTTCTTTCAGTTCTGCACCATGAGGATGTCATTTATAGACACACTGCTGCCTCCGTACTTACACTCAGAGACTCTCTGCTTCATTACTGAAGATAATTACAAAACTCACCACTGCATCTTATATGATAAGGTCAGCTGGTCCTCCCCGACTGAGGGATGTAATAAGCACTGGTCTTTACTGTATTTATCTACAAAGCTCATGTGTGAAAATTACCATCTTATTGTACTGTATATCTCATCTTTGCTGCTCTGACACTTTGGTCCAGAGTGAACTCACTCCAGTAATTAGCTGATGCTCCCACACCAAAGTATAACTGATTTAGAAACAATTGCTTTTACTGTTGTTAAGCCACATAAACATCAAAACACTTATACCTGTCCAAGTTTATTCTGTCCGTTTCACATCATTATATTTATATTTCAGTGTAAAGGGTAGTAGGGAGTTGCAGAAAGACAGTGTACATTCAGTCAGCCTACTCTGAACAAAGTATTTCAAATTTAAATAGTCAAGATATTTGAAAAAAATTACAACTTGACTTGCACAAACTTCCTGAAAATATTTACGTCCCCCAGGGGGTGAATCTTACTTTTTTTGGTGACCCACTAACCTTTTCTCTAGCACCACCATCAGGCCAAAGTTCCCACTTGTAGGTGATTAAACATCAAACTCTAATCTAATAAAAATGTACATTCCCCAAAGGATGAACCTGTTGACTCCGTCTGTCGCATATTCTGCCCGGTAAACTTGTTTCCATTCACTTTAATAGAGACAGGCGGTGCATGTGTTTTAACAAGTTGTGGTCTAACTCTGTGACTACATGCATTTAGGGCCTATCAGTGGTGTTTCGGGGGTCTACTCTGGGGGTGGCACTGTATGGCGCCTGGTCCCGGATCATTTGTAAACCCACACCAGAGCCATGCTGGTAGCCCCGGAGCAGCCGAGGTCCTGTGGTGGGTGGTAGCACCAGTCCCAGCAGAGGCTGTAGGATGTAGGCCAAGCCAGGCGTGTAATCCCTCTCTCAGAGTTGGAACGCACCGTCGACACAGGAAAATAAATATTGAAGGGTGAACCGCTGAATAGGGGAGATAGGGGAGAAGCTATTACCAAGAAGAGAGCTACAATTAAGATGAGGATTTGTTTTTATATTTTTTCATGATTTTGAGGACTAGAATTAATATGAATTGGGGAGGGTTTTTTTTTTAAATGCTGTAAAACATTCAAACTAACAAACCACACAGAGAAGACTGACAGAAACTCCTGCTGAATTTAAATCATTTCACTCTTGCTTCTGTGGTGTTCTTCCAAAAGCTATCTACCAAATGGACCTGCACAAATTCCTTCATTTGACTGCATAAATCATTGCTTTTACACATGCGGGATTGTGAATTCTTACTTCATTTGAAAAGATGTATTAACACTACTCACACACTACCTTCCGCTGGCAACTCACAAAGTGCTTTAGGTCACTCTTTCCTAATTTGGATCAATTATCCCATTTCCACTGAAACAGTGTTACTCATTCAGCATAATGTACCCGCTATTTGTCAGCACTGTGTCATGCGCTCGCCTCCTCACTATTCATGTACACCCTTGTCAGGGTGACTGAATGTGAGCTTTCTGTACTGTCTGAGGCTCATTTGAAATTCAAATATTGCCTCATTGCTGGGCCTCAATAATATTGACTTTCACTTACTCTCCAGAGGCTCTGGGAATATATTTAGGACAGGATTGTGTTTTTTCTTATGTATGTATGCTTCTCTGGCTTTTCTGGACTGCAAGCAGATGCTGCATGCAGTGGCAAGTGTTGTCCAGCCGGAAGGCAGTGGAAAACACCTGACTGAGCTGTTGTTCTAATTAGAATATGAACTATTTCTAATGAGGCTGATTTAAAATATGCAAACCTGTGACATTTAAAACGAAATAATCCAAATGGCTGTCAAACTTTGCTGGAGATAACTGAGCCAAAAGCCAAAGATTAGTCCTAAAAGTGAAACTCTTGTAAGGTTTAACACAAATCTCAATATTTGTTAAGCAATACTTTTTGCAGTATTATTGGAAGGGAAATGCAGACAGCAGCTGCATCGGGGGTACACTAGATGGCATACTACATCAGTGAGGAGGGTTTCTGGTCACAGCACCATGCCGAAACATCTTTGCCATAGCAAAGAAGGTTTGATTATTCATGACAAAAGCAACACAGAGCACTATAGTGCTTTATTCAAAGCACCATAACTCAAAGTTTGACCTTTTTTCTGTCTAAATGCAACCCCTAGTGATGTGATAACCTTTATGAAAATGCATTTGATAGATTTGAAAACAGATTTTGACTATAATAGCTTAAAGTTGCTCAGCAAATCTATATTTATAAAAATCCTGTGTATTCTGAACATCATGTAATAATATGGTTAATAAGTTAAAGGTGCAGTGTGTAGGACTTAGTGGCATCTAGTGGTGAGGTTGCAGATTGCAACCAACTGAATACCCCTCCCTTTCCCCACCGCTTCCAGGCGTGTAGGAGAACTTACAGTGGCCTGTCTGGGTAAATCTCAAGTCTCTTAATTGCATCCACGTTTCAGCCTGTTACCTGCTCGACAAACACCTGCACATGAATAAAAACCTGCATTCTGTATTTACTGTGTACTGTGTCCTGCTCAGTATTTATACTGTGTCCTCTGTCCTGCTCAGTATTTATAATGTGTACTGTGTCCTGCTCAGAGGCATATGAACCATTTCTACTGGCAGAATGCATTTATATTATTTAATCATTATTTATTGATATCCTGATTGTGAGTTCATTATTTAATAACCCATAATATGGTCAGGGTGTCTTTTGAACACTGGAAATTATTTATTGGGCTAAATGTTTCAGGGAAAAAGTAAATTATGTAACTCATATCAAACCTGACGCTCAGGAATTTTCAGCCTCACATGTGTGGATATGATATGGATTTGTGTGGATATGCCGATAAAGGATGTAAAATATAAATGTGTTTAAACTGTGTTTCTTGCTGACAGACAGACTTTCCCTTACTTTAATTTTATCCATAATAACATTTAATGGGAGAAATAACAGATCATGAAAAGAAAAATCGTTCTAATAAATTGTTTATGGTTCTTTTGTTGATCAGACCGACAATTAACAGATTTTTAACTAGATGATGAATCAGAAAACAAATAAAATATAAAACTTGGGAGTGATACACTTGAGTTTATATCTGTAATCTGTCTCCACTTCTGTATGAAACTGCAGTGATGTTGTGATGTATCAGATCAGTCCGATCAGCTGCAGCATCCAATCAATAACTGATATCCAATAAGGGAGCGTGTAGCCAAAGTTGCTAAAAAGAAGCCATCTCTTAGCTGCTCACCTATCACGGTTCATGAGTTTCTAAACTTTTACTGCAATAAAGTTAATGAGATTAGAAGCAAAATTAGTTCTTCAACTCCAGCTGCTCCTGCAGATCCTGTTTTACCTAATTAATATTTATATAAAGAGTCAAAGACAGTCCCTGTTATTATAGTTTTTGACCTCTGGCCTTTTCTGGGACCTACAATGCTAGACACTGTTTATTTATCACTTACTACTGGCATTGTCCCCAGAAGTTTTAAGACGGCTGTGGTTAATCCTCTACTTAAGGAACCACACCTCGATCTAGGTCTCTTAATAACTATGGACCAGTCTCTAATCTTTCATTCTTTTCTAAAGTACTAGAGAGAGTTGTGTCTCAACAACTTTCAACCCATATAAAAGAAAATGTTCTATATGTACCTTTTCAATTGGCTTTCAGGGCCTGTCACTCCACTGAAACTGCTCTAACCAGAGTGGTAAATGATTTTCTATATGCTATGGATTCAGATTCCACCATCTGAAAGAACGCAGTGTGTCTGCTATAATAATATTACCTCTAAATTCTCTGATGTTAAATATGGAGTACCTCAGGCCCTTGCTTTTATCTCTTTATATTTTGCCTCTTGGCCAAATTATATGTAGTCACGGAATAAATTTCCATTGCTATGCAGATGATACTCAGCTGTATGTGCCAGTAAGGGCTGATGATCATACTCAAATGATAAGCACATTAAAGAAATCACCAAGACTGCCTTTTTCCACTTAGGTAACATAGCTAAAATTTGGTCTTCCCTGTCCATGGCTGATGCAGAGACTTGATTACTGTAATGTTCTGTTTTCAGGTTTGCCACATGTTTGTACTAAAAGTCTTCAGATGGTTCAAATTGCTGCAGCTAGAATCTTAACTAAAACAAGAAAATGTAAACATATTACACCAATTCTAGCCTCCCTTCACTGGCTTCCTATACATGTTACATCAGATTTAAAGGTGTTTCTGCTGACTTATAAAATCATAAATGGGCATGCCCCATCATACCTGTCTGCCCAAAATTGCTGTGGCCCAGATCCCAACACTTTCGGCACTTTCATCCGGCCAACATATCACGTGGAATGATGGCACTTGGGTGGTTTGCTCCTGTTTTCCAGATCTGGTCCACAAGCAAGCCATAGCAATGCCGTAAGTCAACGAAGAACAAACCAGATAAACACTGCATCTTTACCAAAAAAGGCCCACATTTGATTTGGGATATTTGGGCCATATTTGCTATTTTACATGTTGGCCATTTCAGGCTCACATCCATTTTGTCCGGGCCAGAAGAAGGCCAGCAGTGCCACATCATTGCCTGAAGTGGCCCACTTCCATATGCTATCTGGGTGATATCCTTAAACCTTATATTCTATCCCAAGCTCTTGTGTGTACCCAAAGTTAAAAAAAAGAAGTCAGCAGGTGGCAATGCCTTTTCCTATCGAGCCCCATTCTTATGGAATAACCTCCCTGCTGACATCAGACAATCTGAGTCTGTTGAGTCCTTTAAATCTAAACCTAAAACTCATCTTTTTGCCTTAACATACATACACTTAGTTGCCTTTAATTAAGCACTTGATGATTTTGTACTGTGGTACTCTGGCAGGTCAGTTTCTGTCTAAATGAATTTACTAAGCGCTGCCCTGCTGATGAGATTATTGATTATTGCAACTGTTCTGATAACCATTGCATCTCTCTAACCTTCTGTTTGTTTGTTCCATAAGCACATGAGCGTCCAAGCTGTGTGCCCCTCTCTTTTCTCTCCCTCTCTCTCCTTATTTTCTCCTCCTGTCCTCTCTTGTCTCTCAGGCATCTCTTGCTGGACCAGCACCCATCCTGGAACCATTCTGCTTCCCTGGCTCTCGGCGCAGGCTGTGTGAATAATGTCTTTTCTTGTCTCTTCTCCTGTGCATGTGAACGGCGTTTTGTGAGTCTCCCCTGTGTGCATGTGTAGTCTGTCTTCCTGCCAGGTCTCCATGGTGATGGAGGTCGCGTGGCTCAGGTCTTATTCTGTTCTGGTGGCACCTGGAAGCTGTTTGGCATCCTCTTCATCACATTCTTCATATATATTATAAATATATTATAATTTTGTTATCCTGTTCAATGATGTATTGTGTCATTTGTGTTCTATTCTGTACATACAACATCTGTTGCACATCTGTCCATCCTTGGCGAGGGATCCCTCTTCTGTTGCTCTTCCTGAGGTTTTTCCCATTTTTTTTTCCTGTTAAAGGGAGTTTTTCCTTATACGTATCAAGGGTCTAAGGACAAAGGATGTTGTATTGCTGTGCAGACTGTAAAGCCCCCTGAGGCAAATTTGTGATTTGTGATACTGGGCTGTACAAATAAAGCTGACTTAAGTTGACTTTAATATCGTTTCCATTCTTGAGCTGCCAGTAGAAAAACATGTCCATCACAGTTTCCCAAAGCGCAAGGGGATGTCAATAAATAACCTGTTTTCTCCAACAAACTACAAAAACCCAAAGATATTCAATTTACAGTTATATAAAACCTACAGAAGCAGCTAATTCTCACATTTGTGAAGCTGGAGCGATCAAATGTTTTTGCTTGACAAATGTCTTAAAGGCCCTCAAAACCAGCTTCTACTTCTTGCTTCCAAGAGCGATGAGATCCTACATGAACACAAAGTCTTCTGCCAAAGTCAGTGCAGTTTTGATTATTTCTGAGGAGAGAGTTTCTATGTTTGTGTTTTTGTCCTTGCTTATCTCACTGGTTTGAAGTGGGCGGGCCTGAGTCGGCAAATGGGGATGTCACATGTTTCCGTGCACCAATCAGAGTGTAGCAGCAATGGGTAGTTTGCTCATTTGATTGGCACTGTCAATCAAATCTGATCATGTGACACCCACACAGTCCCGATGAAGCAGATTAGCTTTTGTATGAGTTTCTGAGTGTTAAACGCGTGAAAAATAAAACTTGAGATTTTTTCTGTGCACTTTAACTTTTTTCAAACCAAGTTTTCAGGGGCTATGATTAATCCTTTATCAGATTAGTTGCTGATGAATTTTCTGTTGATCAACTGAAACTAGTCATTTCAGTTCGATGTCAGTTGGCTGAATCATTTTGAGAAAATCAGTAATAACATGTTGCATCCCACCACCAGCAGCTGAGGTTTTATTTTCAGTTTCAATATAAGTTACTGAGGATTGCAACAGCATCTTTTACTGCCCGTATGTGATACAGGTTGCTGGTATGTCCAATGAAACTGTGCATTTTGCATCAAGATGATGAAAGAAAATCATCAGATAATTATCATATGACTTCAGAATTAAAATACAGTATCAGTCTACACTGGAGAGGGTCCAGGTGTGGTGTTAACATTAATAAGAGTAATTGAGACCACTGGGGCACAGCAATATGGAAAAATGATCACTGAACTAATTACATGTGGAAAAACGGAGTCATTAGTGAGATTATAGAGATTTCTATCAGTGTGTGACTTCGAAGTGTAACATCAACCCCAGAGACACAGAGAGAAATCTCTGCAGGCTGTATACTCATCATCACAAACAACATGGTGAAGGTTGTACAGGAGAAGACAGGTTGTGGGTTTTCCATCGATAAAAGCAGGTATATTAAACTGAAATAACATCTGTCTTAATCTCATTATGGTACCAATTTAAACATGCATAATACTCACAGTCTAAAGTGCACAATGTATCAGGTGAGCCAAATAAAGAGTCAAGGTACATAATGTTTTTATTGTCAGCACTAAAAGGGGATTATGGGAGAGGCAACATATATTAGGATACAAACTCACATTCCGATCATTACTTGTTAACGACATTTACAATGAGATAAATTGTAAAACACACTATTATTATTGTTCTTATGTTATGTAACTGTAGGGCTGCTGCCAGATTATGAGAAAAGAGTCACTCGGAATACGCAGAAATGTTTACAATGTGTGTCAAAATGTAAAATATGTTTAAGATACGGAGTATGTAATTTTGTGCAAATTCGATTATTTTAAATATATAGTGAATATTAGTTGTTTGGAAAATCAACCTTATTTATAAGATATAATATAATCATTTAAAATCCGGATATACACCTGGAAAAACCAGGGTCATGCACTAATTTTGAGAGAGAATAAATACCATAAATCATCTATCAAAAGCACTCACAACTTCTCTGAATGACATTCATAAAGTCAAAATTATACGATAAATGTTATTTTACCATTTTAAAGAGTTCATCACTTCTATTCCCAGCCCTGTAGTCTTATTTAAAGATGATTCTTGAAGACACCCTATAGATTATTTTAGCGTGTACCCATCTACAGTATATTGCAATGAAAACATTCTTTTTCCTTGGATATACTGTAGTACAGTATGTTACTGAACACTGAAAGCCCATTAATCATATAAATTGAACCCAGGAATTAGGTTTCCCCCATAGATTTATCCTCCATCTTTTATAAACAACAGCATCCGTCATGCTATGTCAGACAAACTGTAGTCATTCGTCTGTGAATTATCGCTTTGATCCCAAATGTATTTTTAACCATGCAGCATGCAATGAATATGAACATAGCAGCAGAGGTGAACTGTGATAACTATGTGAAATATGATCCTTGCTAACATTATCTGTATATACAGTATGCCGTTCTGTTGCTCTAGCAGACAACATTGATCTGCTAATACTGTTTTGTTGAATAGAGGTGGCATCTTGGGGTGGCTGAGGAAGCTTCTTGAGGTATGAACAATGCATTCAGTATTCTCTCAGTGTCCATAACGCCACAGTCCAGCTCAGAGTGCACAGCTGTCCTCTCAAGAATGCAGTTATAGTGCACCATTGTCCCAGCACACTAACTGAATTGCAAATGGAATTAATGCATTTTGCCTACCATTCCAGGAATCCATTCATTTCCATTCATTTCTGTATGATGTTAAAATCCAAACAGTAAGTACAGCTAAGCATGAAAGTTCACTCTTGGCCCTGGAAATGTGACAAAAAAATCCCAACTCAATGTTAGCAGCTTATCAGCTTTCAACCCTATCACCCAGTCTTCATCAGTGAATAGAGTTTGCCCAGTTGTCATGGAGACTGTTGACATGTGAGATCAGTAAGCTGTTAGAATTTCATCCACAACACTTTTCAGACGTCTCGTCTGTGTTTGCTGAAAGTTAAAAATGTATCTTTGACCTGTCTGACAAAACAATCCCAACTCAAGCTTCACTTACTCGCTTTTTTTCTAGCTGTTTTTCAACTGTATTGAATGATGAAGTTTGCTCAGGTCAAGAATGAATTTTTGCGTTACAACAAGAAGTCTTTAAAGTGCTTTACAGTGCAAAAAAAGACCCAATTTTTTTTTTTTAAAGAAAAGCCAAAAAGAAGATTTTTCAGAAAAATTCGACCAAGCCTCTAAAGATATTAAGTCATCATGGAACCTCATCGATCAATTACTAAATAGAAAAAAAGCTCCTGTAGTTGGGCCGTCTGAAATGTTGGGGCATGATGGATGGATGGATGGAGTGAGGGTTTTAATACATTTTTTTTTTACTAATGTAGGATTTTCCTTAGCCAAGAATTTGAATGATTCTGGTGAGACTCCAACTGATTTAATTACAGGTAAATTTTCCTCACTTTGTAATTTTGAGCCACCCACTGCTAAAGAAATACATAGTATTATTATGAAGTTAAAGGATTCTGCTGAGGGACATGATGGAAGAAGTAACTTGATAAAAGAAATTGTTAATTCAGTCATTGATCCTCTAACCCATATCCTTTTCCATACAAACATGCGTTGTGCCACATGATGTCAAAGTTGCTAAAGTTATACCCCTTTACAAATCAGGTGACCATGATACTTTTACAAATGATCGGCCAATCTCTATACTAAAGTCTATTTTATTTGCTGATGATACTAATCTCATAGCCAGTCATGATGATTTCAAAGCACTAATCCAGCATGCAAACAATGGAATGTCTTCAATCTCTAAATGGTTTCAGATGAACAAACTCTCAATGTTGAAAAATCAAATTTTATGATATTTTGCGATAAAAACAAAAAATATTCAAAAGATGATGCAAAAATATTCATAAATGATACAGAAATGTTTCAAGTCCCATTTACAAAATTCTTAATAGTTACTGTGGATGAAAGATTAACTTGGAAAAAACATATTGAGCATGTTTGCAACAGGACAATGACAAATGACTGTAATATTGAGGAAAGTTTGCTCTCTGATTCATCCCTCTTCTCATTTCTGTATTATAGTCTAATCTATCCATATATCAATTACTGCAATATTGTTTGGGCCGCTACATATCCTTCATACCTCAATAAGATACTTTTAATCCAAAAAGGGTTTTTAAGAATGATTTCAAACTCTACTAGCCAAGAGCCATCTGCACCTTTGTTAAACTTTTGTACATTTTTGAAGTCGTCATGTTCTTTAATAACTTTTAAAACACCTTTAAAAAAATATCTTTTTATCTAAATAGAATTTTGTGTGACTGGGTATGTATTACATCTCTTGCACATTTAAAGTGTTCAAATTTCTGTCTTGGTTATTTTTACTCTTTTTTTCTTTCTTCTCCTTTTCTGCTATACATGTTTTTTGTCTGTTTGATGTTGTATTGTTTTTATGACTCACTATGTTTTTAATGACATGTTGAAATGAAGGGGAGGACTCTGTAGACGCCCTCTGGGCTTCTTTCCTCTCCTGCATAATTAATATTACTTTGTGTGTAATACTGTGTAATATTTTATCATCACCTCAAATAAACTAAACTGAACTATGGATGCAATTGCAACAGCTTCTGACAACTGAGCAAACTTTATCCAGTGATGATGACCCTGCGGTATGGATGAAAGTTATAGAAAAAGCTGATAAGTGGGCCTCAATTTGGGAGTGATTTGTCAAAATAAGTGTAGTCTTTTAAAATGAATGTGTGCTTGAAATGCATTACCATGCAACAATATGGTAACATTGACAAATACTGACGTATAAAATATTAATATTTATGGATTAATATGTATGGATTACACAACATAAGAAAGTTTACTCATTAATTTTCATAGCATACAGAACTTAAAAACCTAAAACAATCTGAAACTATGCAGCCTGCAATCAAAAATGTTGCATATATGTTACAAGGTTTGATTTGTAGTCAAGGTGCTAAAACTTGCAAACATACTGGTGTGTTCCTTTAACTCTGGACAAATAGAGTATTTTTTTTTCTGGGTCACTACTGGTTGTAAGCATGCCAGTTCAAGTTGTTACGGTCAGATAGAAACTCATTTTCATGCCAGGCACAAACAGAGCGACAGAGAAAAGATTGAGGAACAGAAAGGGGCTCAGTTGAGTGACATACAAACAGCCCACTCTTCTTTTTTTTTCTCTCCTGCAGAACAGTGCCACAGTGTTTCACTGTGCCAGACTCACTGAAGGGAGTTGACCTCCGGTCATTTATCTGTGTATGCTCAAGGTCGTGTGGCAATCGCCCTACATTTGACACAGTCTTTAAATGGCCACATCAGCAGATAGATAATCAGTGAGATAAAGAAGAGCATCTTCCATGCCAGCTCAGGGAGGTGTGTGTGTGTGTGGGGAGGGTGATAGGATGAGGAGAGGGGTGTATATAAATGGAGGCCAATGGGCATTCACAATCCCACGGTCTGCTACTGCCTGCAACCCAACGAGCCTGCAGCCATGGCGTTCAACGGCACCTGGAAGGTCGATCGCAGCGAGAATTATGACAAGTTCATGGAGCAAATGGGTGAGTGTGTGAGAGCCTGTCACCCATATCATATTTCATATCACATATCATATGTGTCTTCTTTGTCTGGCCTTATGATCTACTTTATGAGGGCAATGTATGAAACTGTGTCATGTGTTTCCACATGGTTTGACATTGCTGCGTGGGTTTAACAGAAGTGCAGTGAGGTGTTGATATGTTTAAAGATTTATGGCAGCACCTTTTATAATAGCTGTTGCTAAATTAAGAGCTTGTCAGTGAACAAAGGCTTGTTCAGCTTGGACTTGGACACAGTGTGCTGCTTTAAAGGAGAGTAGTGACAATTTCAACTAAAAGCAGAGTCTTTTCGTTTCTCTTTGAATGAAGATAAATTGTTACTTCCAGTAAATTATCTTCATTGCCTCCCATAATGGCAACAATCCAGCTTCATATTTCCATTATTCTCTGTTCAACAAGGTATTAACATCATGAAGCGCAAGCTGGCAGAGCACGACAACCTGAAGATCACCATCGAGCAGACCGGGGAGAAGTTTCACATCAAAGAGTCCAGCACCTTCCGCACCAAAGACATCGACTTCACCCTGGGCGTCTCGTTCGACTACAGCCTGGCTGATGGCACTGAAGTCTCAGTGAGTGTCCTATAAAGAGGTTCAGGCACTATTAAACCAACAGGTGCTGTTTCATCATTTCAGCGCAGCCAGAAATAGTTTGCATTTCTGGTTGCAAAAACCATGCCAGCTAAAGCTAAAGCTGGAAGCAATGGAAAAAATTCCAGTGAATAATTAGTGCTACAGTTAAGATGTAGAAGCTGCAGTGAGTGTTAGTCCTCAACATCAAACAAACATTCCCTGTGAAGCTTAATGTATATATTCTTCATCAGGGTATGTGGGAGATGGAGGGTGACATGCTGAAAGGCAAATTCACCAGGAAAGACAACAACAAGGTCCTGACCACAACCAGAACTCTGGTGGGTGGAGAGCTTGTGCAGGTCAGTAGGTCCAGATGTGTCTCATCGATCATAATCCAATTCCTATACAATATGTTAATCACTTTGGCTGCAATGTATGTCTCCATAAAGTAACACCTCTCTCTCTCTCTCTCTCTCTCTTTTCTCTGCAGAGTTACAACTACGAGGGAGTGGATGCTAAGAGAATTTTCAAGAAGCAGTAACCTTGAGTCTGAAGTTCATATTTTATTTTTATATAGTTGATACAGTATAGATATATGTGTTTGTTTTCTAACTAAAACAACACGGCCAAGTTTCCTGATATTCTACTTCATATACCTCAGAATGTTGGCATTTTTTTCACAGTTTTGAGAGCAGGGACAAGCAGCTTCCACGAGCTTAAGAGACAAAACTAACCCCTTTAAATACTTATGACATATACGACTAAATTACACACAGCAGGGCAAGTGAAAATGTCATCACCATGACAGTCTGATGTGCCTTAGAAAGAATCTTTAAAAAGAGCATCTTATAAATGGCCAAAGACAGATTAAAGGGTTTGTTCACCTAAATATATTTTCTCACTGACCTCTAGTGGTGCGTAGCCATGCAGATAGTTTTAGTTTTGTTGCCCAGAATTTGAGATATTTGTCTTTTTCTTGCCAGCTTGCTACAACAGAGGTGGATTTTAGTTTGTGCTGCTCACAGCATAGAAAAGTGTCATTTTAAAAAGTCAACGGCAGTGTGCGTTTCCAGAAACAGTGTCCCAATTGCTCAGAATAACCCTCAGAACATGTTGTCTACAGTTTTCAGAGGGACTATTTCATTGGTACAACAAAGTTCTGATGAAAGCTGTGCACATGTTTGTGGATTATCTAGAGTATGGGGTGTATTGTTTCTAGAAATACATGTTACTATTGAATCTTTTTAATGTCATTTTCAATGCTGTGAGCAACACCAATGGAAATCCTTCCACCTCCAACGTATTCGGGCAGAGGCAGAAATCTTAGAGACGAAAATTGAAAAATATCTGCATGATTTGACACCACTAGAGGTAGGCTAGACACTGTGTTTTCTTGTGATTTGTGTAAACTTACCCTTTATGAGCGTCTCCAACCGTGTCAGTGTCAAGTCTTACACTTGACTTGACCATCCTGCTACACTAGTCTTCATCATTGTGAGGGAAGCAGCCTACAGCATCACACAGTGGAGGATCACCCCATTACACTCAGTTCATTAGGTGTTATTATGTGTCTTTAAGCAGCTGGGAAATCATTCATTTTGCATTAAAAGGTTCTGATTTAGTTTGTGATAATAAATAAAATGTAATGTGCTATTTGATTCTGTGGTTCTTTTAATACAATTGAGTACAAGAGGAATAACATTTGTGGATTTAATTGAATGTGGGCGTAAACAGAAAAAAAAAACATCTAATTGGTGCATCAAATGTCTACAAAGCTGCAAGTCATGGCCAGCTAAGATCATGTCTTGGTGATTACATTTCACGAGCATCATAAGTTCATAATCGCTCATAATTTCTGAGGAAATGTCACATTAGCAAAGCATTTCAGACCCTGCCTTTAAGTCTCTCCTGCATAGCATGAGAGACTCTGGTCTGATCACATGGTGACAGCAGGGTCTTGTGCTGTCATGTGCTATCCTCAGCAGCAACTATCCTGAACAGACAAACACAGCGATGATGGTGAAATGAGGGTTTCTCACATGATGGGGCTGTAAAAAAAAATATGGTGGATAATGATATTCATTCATTGGCAGAAATGTTTGCTTTTCAGTGGTGGAAGGGAAAGAAATGGAGGAGTATGTGTGTAATGAGCTTCTCTGACCACAAGAGGGTGACATTTGCGTATTTTTGATTTACAGCTGTACGACACCTACCTGACACTTCATTTAGTGATCCACTTGTCTGGCCAATGACAATATGATTTAAATGGCTTTAAAATCTTATCTGATTGCTACAAAGAAGCTTGATTGAGTAACTTTGCTGCATGTTTGAATCCTGGGATATCACTGTTTGCAGTAATAACAAACTGAGTGCTTATTCCACAGTAGTTTGTAGTTTGAACCAGCATCATCTGCTTCTCTAATATGTACAAAAAACAGATTTAGAGTGCATATTTTAATTCTATAAATAACAGATGAACGGCACGGAGCTGATTATCATGTAGATATGGAGAGTTCACCAGGGGTGGGGACAAATATCTTTCATAGTGTGAATTAGAGCTGGGCGATATGGTTGAAATCAGCTTTATATATGGATATTAATAGAAATATTTTTCCTATATCCTATTTTTATATATAGGCTATTGATATGAAGGAAATGTATTTAACAGTCACAGACAGACAAAACTCTTCAAACATGTAAAAACAAACTCTTTTTGTTTGTTTCTAACTAAATTTTACTTAAAATGAATCTGGACAACTGAATTTTATAAAGCAATAACATCAAGATATGATTCCAGTGAAAATTATAAATGGTGACGTTGAATCTTTGCCTATCTGTACTTTACTGAAACAATGATGTACTGTTTGCTGGATTCACAAAAGCCATTGCAAAAAAAAAAAGTGCATTCAATAATATTTTCACCATAAGTCATGGTGTGCTACGGAATATAAAACAGACAAGAAGAACATTTCATCCATGTATGATTAATAACTAATAAAAGTAAAAGTACTATCCTCCCTCTACATCCCACATCAAAACCTGGACTGCCCGAGTCTACCATCAACTGATCGCAGCCCCCCTCTGAGCCCTGAGTGGCACTTTCTTTCATGGGGGTATAAACCCACCGCGCACTAGGCTAATCTGGCAGAGCCAGGGCCGCTTTGAACACCGGTTTGCCCCTGAACCCATCATGGGGATTGAAGTCCTCAGAGAACACTCAGATACAGTGAGGCTGGAGGACTGCAAGCCTGCTGATTCTGGTGTAAGGAAAATGGGTTGATTGTGGTATTTTTTATATTTCAAAATAACTAAAATTCCTAATCGGTTCAGAGTTGTTTCCAATCTTGCGTTATTCTTGATGTGCTTTGACATTTTCATTAATCCTCATCCTCTATCTGAATTCACCTTATTAGTGTACCTTATGAAAAAAGTCCCTAATGTTGTGTATGTGTGGCTGAAACTACTACTTGAGCATAATGAATATATTGTACAACAAATGGATTTGCTTAAAAAGGTAATTTTAGAATTTGCCAAACATCTGGTCAAAAAAACTATTTCCTATTTCTCTTAATGAGGTTTTATGTTTTGCAGAACATTTGATTACTATGGGTAATTGTGAAGAGTAAAGCACAGTACATTTACTCAAGTACTATACTTAAATACCATGCTTAAATTTGAGGTACTTGTACGTGGGTATTTTTATTTATACTACATTATAATTCCACTCTACAACACAAAATGTAAAATATAATGCATTAATATAGATTAAACTACCCAACAGAACATAAAGGAGTCAACACCAGCTGACCTCATTACGTTAAAATGCAATCAAATCTTAAAATGCATCATTAATATTATAAGTTAATGCAGCAGTAATAGTATCTATATAATAATATAACATTCTGAGTACATAATGACAACATTCATTTTGATACATTGGTCAATTAGGTTAATAAAACTATTTTTTACTTAAACACTATTCTGAATACTTGTACTGGAGTATTTTTACAGTGTGGTGTTGCCACTTTTACTTAATAAGTGAAGGATCTGAATAGCTCTTCCACCAATGATTATGGGAACAGTTCATTGTACTGTAGGTTAATGCTGTAATATAGTTTTATAGCCATTGGGTAGTGCTGTGGAGCTCTTTATCTTTCAAGAGAAATAGCCTCGGCTATCATATGATGTCATCTCTCAGTCAAGTTATCATATGACACACACCCTGTTTGCACAGACAGACACACACACCTACACAATTATTGGATTTCAACTGAAATTATTAGGAAAATAAATCTCCCAGTATCTTTTTGGAATCAAAGAGTAGACTGCAGCAGCAGCGTGAAACCAGTGAGAAACAGGAAAGTAGTGGGAGACCTCGGTGTTTTCATTGCTGTGAGACTGAAGGCGCAGGGGCCCACCCGAGGGAGGTGCAGGCTGTGGATGAGAGAGGAGGAGGAAAATAGTGAGAGGTGGACAGAGGAAAGACTGAAAGTGAGGACAGGGGGGAGCACAGAAAGGAGAGTGCACACACACATACACACACACACACACACACCTGCTGTGAAATCAAATTCACTGACTCACTCTGAAGTCGTCAGCTTATCTAAAAGAGTAACGATCACAAAAGAGACCAACAGCGCGGTGGGGAGTGTCAGGGCTTTGGGTTGGGCAATCTTTCCAAGAAGACACAACCCACTTTTGGCCAATCACTGTTTAGACAATGACTGTTCAGGCCTTTGCAGAGACATATGCAGGCTGCTGAATGATGAGTCATTATCACTAGTCAGTCTTGAATAGGCTACTGTATCTAAACCTCTTCACATGCCTCAAGGCTTTGGAGTTATTGTGAATTGTACTGTGTACAGTACATGCTCTAACATAACTTCTACCAACCTTGTGAAATTGTGAGTTATGGTGATGGTGATGATGATGATGATGATATACAGTATGTCAAGTTTTAGAAAAACTTTCTGATCACTGATCCTTTTGCATGCTAGTATTAAATCCGCAGTAATTTTAAAATATTAGATAATCTATAGATGTATGGGTGTGCAAAACAGTCAGAGCCTGGAAGTAAAATGCCATTTAACAAGATAAAGTCTTTATAAATAGATTGGGAAGTCCCAACTGGGTGGCTTGAAACCCCAGCCAGAAAAATCTGGGAGGCCAAAATTCAATTCGTGGGATAGGAGATCATCATTTCGGGAAATTTGCTTTCTTGCTGAGAGTTAGATGAGAAGATTGGTATCACTCCTGTTTCCAGTTTTTATGCTACGCTTTTCTGCTGGCTCTGGCTTCATATTTACCACACAGACATCTATCTTCTCATTAACGTAACTACCGGGAAGAAAGCGAATAAGTGCATTTTCAAAAATGTCAGAGTATTTTAAAGGGGGGGGGGGGGTATCTGTAACAGTCAGATACCATGGTTGCCTATTACAGAAAGCAGTGGTCAATGTTTCACTGCAGTGAGCCAAGCAACACAGTTAATAGCAAAATAAAAGCAAAATACAGGCACTGATGTCCGAGTAACAGATAAATCCAAAGGGTAGAAGTACAAGATTTTTAAGGACATGTATGGCATGCTGCAGCTGGAAGAAGATGAGTGAAAGGAGACAGAAACACCTCTTTAATGGACTTGTCAAAGGGAGTAACACCATTTCAAAGTGTTGCCAGTTAGGCGTATGCATGCATGCACCTGGATGAATTTGTCCCCCTGCCCGAACTCCCGCACGCATACACAAAACACTTTTATCCCCCACTTTACTCCGCTCTGACACCCGGTGTGAACACCCCCCCCCCACCTCCAGGCATGGACCAGTGTGTGTCATGTGAGAAGCTGGTGTATGCCACCTGGTGTGACTGAGCAGACAGGAGAGAGTGGAAACAGCGAAGAGAGAAACTAAATTGGATGTGGCCTCTGTCTCAGGAGTAGCCAGCCCCTGGGTTAGGGTTGGCTATTCTTATAGAGGGCAAAAAGAGGTCTCCAGCTCCCCTGGTACACAAACCACTTTATAGGATCCCACATCATGTTTTCGTGGCCTCCTGGGATCGTGGGGGAGGTGTTATCCAATGACAATTGTGAGAGGGGAAGAGGAAATTGTGCTTTATGTAAGTGGATGTCTTTGTGAGTAAAAGGGAACTTCTAAATGCAGTCAAAATATTAAAATCAAGTATTAATTCTCCTCAGTGTGGGATCCCGAACCTGACGAAAGCTAGTAAAAGTTGGAAAGAAGATAAAAATGTAATAATGACAGCAGGGGTGACGTCACAGTCTTTAATGGCAGACGGCCTGAAATGTCTTCATTTAACATTTTCATAAAAACTTCTCATTTTGATCACCTTTTTTTTTTTTCTTTTTGTTTCAATCAAACAAACCTCTGCAATTCACTGAAATACAGTTTCTCCTTACAGCGGCTAAAATACATAAATATCAACAGTACTGTATGCATTAAGAAAAAGAAAAGAAGAACACACACATGCCGTGAACATGCACAGAACACACGGGTACGCACACGGTATACAGAAACAAGAAAGGAATATTTTTGATTGACAAAAGGAGGGATCATCATATTAATTTCCAGGAACTTCTGTACCGTACTGCTGGCAAAATACAAAAAGATCCATTCGTTCAAAGGGCATGTTTTTTTTTTTCTGGAATTCACAGTGAATTATGTAGGTAAAACAGTATTCATATATTACATACAGTATGTTCCGATCAGTCAGATACAAACACAAAAAGAATCTTCTAGAAAATTACCAAATGAATATACAATTAAACTTACAATAATACTTACATTGAATTATATGATGGGCATCTTCTATGAACTTTAAAAACATAATACCCATAAAAACACACGCACACACACACACCTTATAAATACTTGTTCTAATAAATTTGGTGCCACACTTGGCTTAAAAAAATGTCTGTAAAAGCAAAAAAAAAAAAAAAAAAGATCTCAGAAAATCAGTTGATATGATGTGCATATTATTATAATTCATTACAAACACTGACTATATGATTCGACCAGTCCAATATGATTGTACACACCTGGGCTAAAAACGAGAGGGAAGATTGTTGTTTTCATATTTCACTTTTTGATTGTCACATCACTTTGAAATGTGACTTAGCCTTATCAGAAGAGTACAAGAAGCACTGTTTGTTTTAGAAAGCACGCGACATGAAGGAGAATTTTGGCGTCAAAATGTCACAGAATGACGATCACACGATGATATGTCATACAGCAAAGACGTTATTGCAGGCCCAGAAAACATAAGATTACAAAAGATTTATTTTCCTCCTCTCCGATCATTACTATGTAAATCCAAAATTTACAAAAGCTTTTTGAATCACGTTGGCTCCCTAAAAATAGACAAAAGAGAGAAATTGCTTAAAGTGAATATCCTTTCAGATGCAGAGTGGCTCTTTGGAGTGACACCAAATGAGACATGCAGCAAAAATAATGTCATACTTCATAAGAAATCAGATTGAGGACTACAAAGCAGTCAAAAATGAAATAAATCCACTAGCCTAGATAGCTCTCCAGTGTAAAAAAAAAATGCCTTTGGTCTTTTGTTTCTCTATACTGTGCTGCTGTCCTGCTACACAATGAAGGAGCAAATTCCTAATTATAGCAGGGCTCAGTTTGCCATGTATTGCAGTCTCGGGGGTCACTCTACCTTCACCAGCGATGGCTTACTCCTGTCAATGCCTCAGTGAGCTCGTTTTTTGTTTTGTTTTTTTGTTTTTTTTAACACATCTGATTTACCTCAAACTGCAAAAATCAAGTGTGTTTTTGTCTCTCTCCGTGTTAACGTCGACTGCTCAGTTGAACCGAAGCACATCAGACAAAGGACTAATATCTTCATCAGGTAAAGACACCACAAGACGCGCGTGAGCGAAACAAAATCCACATAGTATGTAGAAAGAGATAAGAGCAAACCAACAGGACTGCTTTGGTAAAGCAAGGTGGCTTACCATTTTGTAATGGCACGAAACAGGAAGGGCAAAAAAAAAAAAAAAAAAAGTAGGAAAGTTCCTCACACACTTTAGCACAACATGAACCAATCAAACAAAACCATTTCAAACATTGTCTTGATTACAAAAATACCTTTTTGTATTTCTTTAAAATATCTAAAAATGTACAGCATTGTTTTTTTTTTCCTTTTTTTTGCAAAGTCATGCTTCAACATGTATTTAATCATCATAATAACATTAATATGAATGATATACAGAATAGTAATAATTATAGTCATATAATAACATTATCCGGTTGCGCTTTAGCCACACTTCCATACGTCTGGCCTTGCAAAGTGGCTGCATAAATGTGTTTGCACTCCTTTGGCGGGCTGTCTTTATACTCGCATATACAGAGCGCAAAGCGAGAGACCAGCTAACGTTAGACGGGCGATGCAGTCGACCGGTAAACAAAGGGTGTGTGCGCCTTTGTCATGGTCACGGTACCTTTCATGTAGGTGTCAGAGGAGGTGTAGCTAAAGCGCTGCCGGTAAATCTTGAGTATGTAACAGTATAAAAAAGAGATGGAGGGATTTTGGGGGTGGGGGTGGGGTGGCTCGATGTGTGATGGAGGCTGGGGTCTAGTATGTCCTGAGGCCCATGAGGCTGCTGCTGCCTGGGAGAAAGACAGAGAGAGATAGAGGGAGACAAGAAAAAGGGGTGAGGTTGCCATGGTCACCGCACACGAACCTTGCACACTAGAAAACACAGGGGGATCATGTGGAACTGTTGCACGACACAAACACATTCACACGCCCAGAAATTCACACACACACACAGGTAGGATACTCTAGCGTAGACACACATACAAACCCTAAATACACACAAAACATGTTTCTTGTTTTCTCCTCAATTTCTCGCACTTGCCTACGAGATGCCAAGACCACACACACTTTTATAGCACAAATATCTAATACTGCGATCCTGGGTTTTGTTTTCAAAACACTTTCTGTTGAGCAGAAAGTTGAAACATACACAGATGAAAGCTGACGCGCTGTCAATATGGCTTGGTGCAGTTATGTTCATTGTAGCAGATGTCTTTGGCAGTGCGATACTGACCCCCCATCCCCTCCCAAAAAAAAACACAACAAAAACACTCAGACAGTCAGCCAGAAGGGAGAAAGGTGGGCTGCTTTGGTGGCGAGGTGTGAGATTTACACCTTTTGTCCTCGCCTGTTGGGATCAATGGTCCTGAAGTCTGCTCCCTGAGAGCCATAAACTCACCGACGGTACGCTGCTACGAGAGCTGGAGTCAGGTCAGTCCTCCTGGTTTCTAATTGGACACGAGAGGCAATCAGCAACGCCCGTCACAGCCGGCCACGGCCACCATCACACATCAGGAACCTGAGGACACAAAAGAGTTTTACTGAAGTGAACCAGCTGCAACAGCATCCAGAGAGCTAGTGGATTGTTTTTGTTGAGATGTTATTTCAACTTTATGGTAAATTTAAAGCTCCACCAATTTAGTATTGCACTTCCTTATTGTTGGGGGACTCAAAAGAGAAAAAAACAAATGATTAAATCAGAGATATCTGGATTTTTAGTCCCTGGTGTGGGTCAAGCTCACTGGATCCTACAATCCCCGAAATGTAACACAATGTTTCGTTAGCTCCTCTTTGTCTGTTAAAGCCAGCGTCTTTCAAGCTCCATGGCCCCAGTCTGTAAAACACTCAAAGCTCCCTCCAGAGCCACAGAAGATATTATATGTTTTCTGTGTATGTGCGTGTGTGTATGTATTGCCAAATCCTTCAAGCTCACAGCACAGCTGCGACAAACAGGATGTCAGATGACAACAGCCTTAAATACTTATGTTGAACTTCTGCTTAACAACCATATCTCCCATGATCCCTCTCCACTATACGTAACTCCACTGCACCCCCACATCCGTCCACCACCAGCAGACCAGAGCTAAAGGTCAACCCCCTGACCCCGTCACCCACCCACAGATGTATCACCAAAAATAGACGTCTCTTGGAGACCGTGGTAACTCTTGTGCAGGAGATGGGGGGGGGGGGGGGGGGAGTGACTCTTTGGAACAATAAACAATTAGTAAACCAAACATGACCTTAAGAGAAACAGACTGAGGCAGACACAGAAAAAAAAGGAGACGGGTTGGGAACTGTTCCCTGTTCAGAGAACAGTGCGTTTTGAAGGGGCACGGCTGGCCTAGCTAATGCCCTGTTACGCGTTCAATCAAGGATGAGGGAATCGATGCGTTGTACAGCCGCTTGGCTAAGCTGATGCGATGCATACTTCCAGACCGCCCTATTTGTTCTGGCTGAGACACCAAGGTTAAAGATTTGGTTGATCATTGAACATGTCTGCGCGAATTAGGGAAAGGTTTAGTGATTTGCGGGCTTAATGTGTTACATCCAATAACTCGGCCCAGGCGCATAATGTGAGATAGGTAAACAAGCAGTGTTTGAGAATGTGGGAGGTGACTCGGTTTCTCATGAATGTGTGCACTGTTTTTTTTTTTTTTTTAATTTTCACAAGGCTTCACGTGGAAAGTGTTCCTGCCTGTGTTATCAGTGAGCATTGATCTTATGCTCACAAATTTAAGCTCAGCATTTGACAGCATACCACCTTTCAGCCCATTTACTACAAAAGACCTATATTCTACTATACTTACACTAATCACAACTAGACATTCTCTAAATTATGCTCCTATATATTGGAAAGTTTATTATGTCTCTAGGCATCATTGGACTCCATTCATTCTTGTATGAAAATCTTTTAACAGTCTTGAATCCTGCTTGAGTTGAATAATCCACCACAGTGAACATCAAGTCTACATTCATTTTTGTCAAAATTGGAGCCCAACTGAAGCATCACAATGACTGATAATATTGGCCAATCGCACTTCCAAAAGATCTGCACACTGTACTAGTAGCTCCCAGCAATTTTAATTACTGATTTCTACATTCATGGACTAACCAAATAACCAATCAATCAAGAAAATAATCAGCAGGGGAATAAACACTTAAGATAACTGTTTCAGCTCAAGTGGTTCAATTCCTTTCACCTGTAAACTGCATTACCACACACAAAATTAAGCTGAACATGATGTTCAATGTCATCAATTACACAACATAAGCACATTTCAAGAGTCTTCTACCTTTTGTAGCATAATGTAAATAAATGAAAACCAATATTTCCCTGGAGCTGTAGAAAAAATATATCCAAAAATCTAAAGCTGTATATCGTGCTTTCAAAAATTGTCAGCAAAAATGTAAATTATAATTGATTTGATGTTCAGGAGCTACTTCCAAGCACACCTGTATGGTCCTTTAGGATCCCTCTACCTGTGCAGTGTGAAAAAGGGCCCCATCCAAAACCCCTTTAATCCAGAGAAAAGCCTTTAGGCCCTGGCTGTGTTTCTCACATACCAGCAATATCTGGTGGCGCTGGGTGGTGATGAATGCAGCTGCTGACATGTATCTAGCTCCTGAGACCCGGCGCAGAGACGAGGCCGCAGTCTAGCTACACTTTATGCCTGTGTGTGTGTGTGTGTGTGTGTGTTATGTGTTCGTAGGGGGTGAAGGAATAAAGTCCCACTTCCTTATTAGAAGGGGCCCCAGCTGGCCCTCAGCTCTCTTGTGGGAGTTATTCCAACATTGCACAGGAACCATTGGTTTTGTCGGGCTATTGGCCAAAAAGCTCCTCGGGGCAGGCAGCCAGACGACACACACACACACACATATTCATCTCTCTCAGGCTCACACACAAGCATGCATGATAGGGGTATAGACACACTACACTCCCCCACCATGTCTTGTCAGATGGAAAATCCGGATTACCTTTCCCTCCAGTTCACTAGACATTAATGTTCACTATTAGGTTGTCTTTGGGACCGGCCCTGTGCCGGAGCATGAATGTCAAATACAATTCAGCTTCACAAACACTAGCCTAAACCTCCAGGGGTAGTAGGAAACCTACAATATGCAGTAGTATATTTAAAGAAGTCAACTCTGGCTAGCTACCTGTTGGAAGTGAAGTGGCACTGCTGTAAATAAAGTTTTCAAAGTGGCACTTGACAGGCAGGATGCCAGGTGATTAGGAAAGCTTATTACCAGCCATGACTAAAGACCCTGAACACTACCTCACTTTCAGCTGTTCACACACACACATTCACGTCTCCCACGGTCACACTTCCTAAGGCAGACTGCATACTCTGACCGTGAGTGGTCCGCATCCGTCAGATGCCGAGACAACCGTTGACCGACCGCAAGCCTTTCAGGACTGTGACGCTTTAAGCTTCTTTGAATTCCCACTGTGAAGGTTCACTGTCACTGAGTAACAATTCACAAACGCTGCCAGTTTTTTTTAATTGCACATGAGCCATCAATAGCAGACAGATTGTACAATAGTGGTGCAACAGCTTTTTCTTTGTAACCTCAGTTCATATTTATTCTTGCTGTCTTGCAGCTAAAGTTGTTTCAGAGTGTTTCACAAGTGGATTGCATCGCATAAATAAGTAACACCCTTGTCACAGCCCCACATCAAGACATCACTTAACTGACTTGACTGTATCCTTTTTACAGACAAGAAGGGCCAAAAAACACAAGGTCTCGTACAGCTGAAATGTTTGTTTGAAAAGCTGCAACATGTCAGGGACAAAGAGAGCAGCGAGGTTAGCCCAACACTGTCAGTATTTACTGCAGCAAATGACCGGCACAGACACAGTGGAACATGATTATCATTACATTTTACTATGTCAACATGCTTACAAAGGAGATATGTTTCAGTGTATAGACTAATTTACATTAAGTGAACATTGACCCCTTTAACTAAAACCTCCTACTGCAGAATAATGTATTTTAGGGTCAGCTTATCAAAATTGCTGTCTCCTCATTGTGAACTATGCTCCAATTGTTGTATTGAGACATATTCGGTGATTAAAAGAAGTCTGTGTTTTGGATAGGGGTAAGCATGGGTAGATTTAATATCACAGGTGAGAATATTCCTTGTTTCCCAACTTCTAAATGATGACTCTCTGTGTAATTCATCATAGTTACAAGAAAGAGTGTATCTACTGTAACACATCTGGCGGCAGCAGAAAAAAATGTTACCTCAACAGCATTGGTTGCTTTCATGGTTGCATATTAGTTATTCAGGACAATCGGCAGCCAGAAAACATGAGGCTAAGGCAGAGAATAATGAAAATTGGGCTGAAATCAATTCTACACCTTTTATGAAATGTATTGATATATTTGTGTCTTGTATGTCCTCCATCTTTCTTCTGTAATCTTTGTGTTTATGGCTTGTGTAGCGTGGTAAAATATATTTACTCACTTCCCTCTAGTGATTTGTCAACACGTAAATAGCTTTGGATGAAGTTGTTTAGAGATGTTTGTCTCTGAGATTTGAAAAAATGTAATAAAACAGCTACATCTCTTTCCTAAGACCTTTTTTTTTTCTGCAGAAGAAAGTAGTTCCAAAGAAATGTGTTCACAGTTAGGTTTGTGGTTTTCCAGTTTCTGGAAAGAGATGAAGCTGTTGATTTATTTAAGTGTAATTTTCCAATGCTGTGAGCACCACAAACAAAATTCCTTTCAACATTATTGTACTGGGGTGGTGGCAGAAACCTCAGAAACAAATACCTACAAATAAAGACAAATCTTTTTTCTTTCTTTTTTTTTTTTGGTAATTTCAATGAACTTTTTGTTTGTGTGCATGTGTGTGTGCTTATAAGATGTCTTCTGTTTGGCCGTGCACGCTGCATCATTTGAGTATGTTGCTGCTGTAGCTTCCTATAATTATCACAATATTCTGACCAGTTGCGTAGGCAGAAATTGTATTTTGGGTGGGCCAATACAAAAGTGGGTGGGCCATCTTTTCCCAGAAAAAAAAATTAGAAGAAGAAAAAAGAGCAAACATAGACAAAATGAAAAAAAAAAAAGAGCAACCGGTTTACTTTGCAACATTCTGCATCACAAAGGCAACAACAGCAAAACACTGCCTATCCAACATGCTCAACCAACAGAGCATCAGTCTGTACAAGTAACTACGAGTTACAGTCACGCTGTTATCGCCTACTCCATAAGCGGTCCCTGTCAGGCCTTGCACAAGGTTTGTGGTGATAAAAGATTGCATCAGGGCACATAGCCTATGTCCAAAATAAATATGTTCGCGTGTATGAGAAAGAAGTCAGTCTCTTCTGGGTCATTGTGCTGCTAAAGATTTTGGAATGACAAGATTTCCTAATTTCCTTTTGCTCTCTAATGCTGCGCCTTCATGTATCAGAATCTTTGCGGACAGGAAGTTTACAGGAAATGAGGCACAGACAGATAGACGTGTGTCCAAAAATGTTTCAGTGATAAATCATTTATCACTATAATTCATTGATCAATGAGAAATACCTCTTCTTTTTATTTTATTGCAAATAAGAATTACATTTACAATATTTTATTTCTTATTTTAAAGGGCATATTATGTATTTATATATTTAATTTAAAGACATATTAGACATAAGTATCTTTACAACAATTTTATACAACTTCCTTGAATCTGTGGAACATGTAAGTATTTTATTTTTTTTTTGCAAAGAAATAAGTTTGAATCATATTGTAATTTTCCAAGTCAAAAAATGTCCAGCACCTCTTTCCTCCCTTGTATTAAACACACCATTTTTGGTGGGTGTAGCAACCACCAAATTTTAAATTAATTATTTCCATCCCTGCCTGGTTACTCTACACCCAAGAGTAAAAAAAAATAACATTACAAACTGGGCAGTAGGCTATAATACATTAGGTAATCAGTGTTCCTGGTTCCAAAAAGCACAGCTACTGGATTAATCAATGCTAATTGATTGCTTGTGTGCCCATTGTGACATCATCAAGGGCAATAATTCTGAACATCTTGTTCAGGCTTGTTAATCTGAAGACTTCAAACCCTGGCCAAATGCCAAGGAGTACCGTATTTATGTCATTTTCCCCCAGTACCTAAATAACATTTCATTTGTGGGAGGAGGCCCTTATAGGGAGGAGGCTTCCTTCACCAGCAGTCAAGTCAGCTGCTGCCATTGGCATTATTCTTTCCTTTCTGGTTTGGCAGATGGGCATTTCCACCGTGGATTTTCCCCATGACTTTTGACCATTTTTTACCTTTTGTAAACACACTCATTTACATTCACACACACACACACACACACACACACATCCCCACATACATACACTGCACTTACACTCATTTTATTATTTGCATAAATTCTACTTTTTTTCAAATGTATCTTTTTTATATTTTGCTTTTTTTTTGGATATTGTGGTTGGGTTCAGGGGTCCTGGCCATAGCAGTCATATATTGTCTGTATATTTTATACACTAATTTTCCACTGTCATGCCTTGTGTAACTTTTAGATTATGGCTTATTATTTTGGATGAACTTGAATAATGAGGGTTAGAACACTTGTCAGGTAATTTAGGGCAAAACCTGAAAGATACCACAGTTGTTCTCCTTTTCTCAGGACAGTGAAAGTGCCTCTGAACCTAGGGGGACCTCAGTATTTCTAAAATCCTGGCTATACACAACAGTAAAAGCATCTTTTTTAGCCTATCCAGCCTAAAATACAGTATATTTGCACCGGCAAGTCCAGCTGCACATCAGCTCTAAAGCTCTACATTAATTATTTTAGTGCACAAAGTGGCAACTAAACATAAACCCAGACAGCAGAGAAGGTGTTAACTTCTACCACTTTGATGAGAAGCAACTTGATTTTCCATTCTTAACTGTGCAGTGAAATACATACAAATCGGGCTGTGAATGTGGTTCATAAATGGTACATAAATTGGCAGGTGACCCATAGCCAGGAGAACATGATTTCAGGTGGGGGTGCAGGGGCCCGAGGCACAGCAGTGTAAATTCATTGATTACTTAAATCTCCAGACACGCCAACAGGATCAGTCAGGATCTAATGTTAATTAATCTTCTACACATCCAAAAGGTCACACACACAGTCCAGGTTCATACAGTGAATTTGTTTGGAGTAAAGCAGCCGTCCTTGTTAAGGCCCCAGCTGTAGTTATATTGTTTCTATGTATTTTGTAACCCTGAGTATTGAGTATTGTGAGGATCTGTGTGCTTATTGACAGTTCCAGAACAGATTGACTGTCCTCCAGTGCCGCGGCCGCTGCGGATTGGACCCCGGTCTATTTAACATCTAGGTTCCGAGGTGACGCCAAGGGCCGGTGTTGGCAGCCGTGCCTCGTCCCTCCTCATCCTCCAACCTTTGTGACACTCTGTATTGTATGATAGGAACGGTGAGCATAGATTGCTGTGATTCCTCGTTTGCTACAACTTTAGTGTTACTGCCAGTGTAATTCCTATTTGCTAGTCTGCTGTTAGCTTAAGCATACTCTTCCTTTCATTGTACACATAGACTGTAAAAAATATGGACGTAGCCACCGTGACGTCACCCATTGGTTTCTGAAGAGCGGTTTTGAAGCTCAAAGTGGCCGTCACCATCTTGGCAGTGCCTGACTCCGCCTAACTCCCGGCTAATCCAAAATGGGCAAAGAGGTGGAGCTGAGGCAGACCGAATGAAGCCTGGTTGCTGAAACAAGCCACCTAGCATCTAGCGACCTGTCACTCAAAGCAGCCACGTTCTTAATTATGCATAACTTTGCATCTTAATACAATTGAAATGGGTGATTGGTGATTGAAATGGGTGAAATTCACCCCCCGTACAGTTGTCATGAAAGGGGAAATTAGCTATAGAGACCAAAACTGTTTTTTGTACCAGGCTGTAAACATGTTTATTTCTGCTGTAAAGTTGGGCATTTTAACATGGGGGTCTATGGGGATTTGACTCGCTTTTGGAGCCAGCCTCAAGTGGCCATTTGAGGAACTGTAGTTTTTGCCACTTCCTCATTGGCTTCATTTTTCAGCCCCAGAGGTCGCTGCTTGATTGCACATAGATCAGACTTTGTAAATGGCTTTAACTTTGTAAATAGCTGAGATCGTTAAAACTTCATGAAGCAATAGGGGTGAGTCACCATTTCCTTTTTGAGCACAGTTTTCTCCTTTTTTTGTTAGTTTAGGGGGTTAGGTTCAGAAAATGTCTTTTGTTTATTCTCTTTTGCTTGGTTAGGGATTTGTCAGAATTTGTTTTGGATAAGATAGTTTGGTTTTGTTTATTGTTTTGGCCTTTTGTTCACCCTGAAGTCCACCTTCATTTATTGGAAGTTAAATGAGTTAACGAGAAATCCAGTTATCTTCCACTGACTGTAAATACTGCTCACTGTGTAGCAATAAATTGCTCACTTTTTGCATCCATCTCGCTCTCCGCTTCTTGTCCTTGTGTTGTGCCCTCATTCCCCTAAACCAGGGCGTAACAGTCCTCCTGGTTAATCCTGAGCTCCATAAAAAATTTATTTCAGAAGATAAAAGTTTAATTCTGTTTCCTGTGGAGAGTTTCCTCTGTCCTGTCAAGTTGATAACTACAGTTTTTAGTAGTTGGGCTGCCAGAGACAATTCTAACCAGCATGTGTTGACCAGGTCCCTGAGCTGTGCATCTCTTCCTGGTTCTTTTCCCCACTCCACTATCTTTACACGCAGGGTCTATTTTTGTCGGACCGGCTCGCACACGACAGAAAAAAAAAAATTGCAACAACACAAATGGGCCTATAGGTTGGCACCACCTGGAGGCTGCAGTAACCCCAGCGTCCCTACTTCTCGCGGCTACGGGTGAACCTGCATCAGGCTGACCAGGAGTAAGCCCCCTACCGCTGTGGGCTGATGAGTCTGGTGGACTCAATCGATGGAGGCAACGGCGTCTTCTTCGTCAAACTTTTTTCAAATAACACATTAAAAACTTTGTTTAGCCATTGTTGTAGCATTAACGTTACATCGCCAAGTTGTCTGAAGGCAGCTCAGGAAAGTCTGCGTGTCAGAACCAGAGACTTCCTACAACTTATTTCAACAGTTCTGTTTTAATCAGAAGACAAATTCAACACACACAGTCAACAATAAATCAACTTTATATTTATTTATTTCCTTATTTTTTTATATTTATCGCTACAAAATGTATTTTGATCAAACTTGGCTGCATGGTGGGACAGTGAGTAATGTGGGTGGGTCAGTGCCCAGTGCCCAGGCCTATTACTGGCTACGCCCCTGATTCTGACTGGAGGTCTCAGCCACACTTCACCCTCCACTGCGAGCCGGATGTGGGGATGTTGTTGTTTCATTGAGGGGCTAATATCCACTGGGGCAGCCTGACCGGCCAAATGACTTCCCCCTGGTTTGATAGAGGAGTAATTATTTCCTCTAAGCCCCTCCCTCCTCCACTCCCTTCCTCCTTTACCCCCCTGACGGAGAAGAAATCCCCAAAACATCAAATTACTCCAACAGCTTTTTTTTTATCATGCTGTGTTTTAGTTTCTGAAAATAGACAAGTCAGCCATGATGCAGGGTTAGAAGGGTCCAGCGCAGGACTAGCACCAATCAACAGCTTGATGAATGTTAGCCTCAATGCTACCACCACCCACCCACCCACTCCCTACTGACTCCCTGAGGGCTTGGGAGAACATGTTTCTTCCTGTCCCGAGACATTAGAGGGAGGGTAGTGGTGACAGTGTGACTGGCGCCGAGTGCAAACACACACACACACGCACACACGCACTCACGCACGCACACACATCCACATGCACACACAGACACAGCCAGCCAACACAGATACACAGACTAGCAGGGGATTTGTTGTGCTTTGTGGTTTTGTTTTTCTGCAAGCACAACGGCGTTCAGTTTGTCTGAACCAGAGAGCGAAGCACATGTGCTGTGTGGCTCATGCATGGTTACGGTTGACTCATGTACTTATCAAAGCACTTATTAGAAGCCAGCTGCTCTGTTTACTGTCTGCAGCTCCACTAAAATTAATTCATCTGTGACTTATTTTAAATAAAGCCCCACACTGATCATTTTTAATAAACATTCATAAAAATGCCCCTTCCGGCAGAACCCAGGTATTCCAGCAGTGCATGGTGCATATTCCACATTTACGACCTTTTGGAGCATCATATCCTCTGTCTCTCTCTGTCCTATCCTTTTATAATTCTCCACTGTGTACTTTGTCATAAAGCCAAAACACATTTTTTTAAAATTAAAAAGTGTATTTCATCCTGCCAGGGTTTGACAAAATGACAAACATTTCCTAATATCTGCTGCTTGGTACCAACACTGTTGTATCACACTATGCAATGTTTATTATGGCAATGTTAAAGCGACTGCGCAATAACAAATTTCCCTATTTCATACAAATACAATAAATCTCAGGCAACGGTCTGTGGAACCAATCATTTCCTCTGATCCAGCACAAAAACTTCTCAGCAGTTCTAATCCTAAAGCTTGATTTAGTTCCCTTAATGAATAATCATTTCAGTGTAATGAGACAATTTGTTCCAAAATCAATGAGAATTATAATCAGTTAATCATCAGCGGTGTGTTGTGTGTAAAACCTTATAACTATAGCTGCCAAATACATGTAGTGGAGTAAAAAGTTTAAAAAAAATGTACTAGAATAAATGTTCTGAGAGATTTCCACCACTGCTTATAATAACAGTAACGATCAAAGCAGTTAATATTAGCATTTTAGTCATTTTTGCTGAGCTCTACCTCATCTGTTTTATTAAAGCATCGGCATCGGAGCTCGTTGTCTATTCTGTTTGACTTACTGCCTTTGATGCTTGAGATCAAGCATCGTACCAATGGGGAAAGTCGACCCTCTGTACCCTGTGACCTGAGCGGGGGAAAATAATGGAGTTCCCCTTTAAATCGCACCTTTCATCTCTTACGATGATGCGCGAGGAGCGACCGCGGTTTCACTGACCACTGAGTTTAACGCTCCTACGTTTGCTTCTAACGGGCCAATTTGTTTTTGTGTTAGTGAGTTGTATGTATATGTTTGAAGTCAACTAGCAGAAACGTGACTGATTAGTAGGTTAGTTTGGCAGTTGGTAGAATGGAGGCCTTTTTCATGTGAGGTCTGAGGGCAAAAAGAGGGTGCTCAGTTGATGCACACACCACGTGCATGGAGTAAAACCCTGTGATATTCCCCACATATGTTTAGGAATATCTTTGCACCTGTTTAAACAAAGTGTCATAACATTTACTAAAGTATTTTCATGGCACGGTGCAATGTACACTTCTTTGTCATAGCAGGGCAGGGGGCTCTGTGTGTGTGTGTGTGTGTGTGTGTGTGTGTGTGTGTTACTCACACATACTTCAGCAGAACTGCCTGGACTTCCATCCCTGAGGAGTTCCATCTGCAGGCGGGAGCCAACGAATCTAAACACACATTATCACACATGCATTAACACTCACGCACGCATACAAATTGAATATATACAATATATATTTACAAGTTCTAATGTGATATTCAGTTTGTTGACAAATTCAGCAAGACTGGACTTTTTTTTAAATTCTGTAACCTCAAGGGATACATTTAAAGAAACAGTTTCATATTTTGAAAAATATGCATATTGGCTTTCTTGCCGCAAGTTAGATGATAACATCAATACCACTCTCATATCAAGTAAATGCATAATGTCCGTTCAATATGAAACTGCCAGCAGCCACTTAGCTTAGCTTATCCCAAGACTGGAAATGGGGAAATATCTAGCCTGGCTCTGGCTTAAGGTAACAAAAGCAACTTACAAGAACTTCTAAAGCTCACTAATTAACATGTAACATCTCGTTTGTTTAATCCGTACAAAAACCAAAGTATAAAAACGACAAGCTGTGGTTTAACATGGGGTTATGTGCCAGACTATTTCTTGGCCAGGAGCACTGACTTCCTAGAATCTCCACTGGTTGCTTAGCAACTTCACAGGGACAACAGCACTCTAGGCCAGCTGTTTCCCCCTGCTTTCGGTCCTCATGCTAAGCTAAGCTAATCCGCTACTGGCGGTAGCTTCATATTTTTCATGCAGCCACTAACATGGTAACAATCTAACGTGAATAGGTGTATTCCTAAAATGATATACTTTCCTTTACACAATTTTATACTTTCAACTTTTTGGTTGATAGTTGATTAAAGTCTTAGCTGAGACAAAAAAGCTATCTATTAATTGTCACATGTGTAGTAAATTTCCATATAACTGCATGATGTCACATGATGGGTGGATATACTGTATTTCTCAGAGGTATACTTTGTAAACAGCTCAGTTGCTAACATTTAGTAGCAATCCAATTAACATTAATGTTCTCTCAAAGGATCACAGCAGAAGATCAACCCGTAGGAGAGCTGAGATCATGTTACGAATTTGGATTTGATCATTTGGTTGTAATGTGCCCCAGAACCTGTTTACATTTTAATATATTTATATCGTACATCAGCATCTCTCTAGGTCAGAAGAGACCTTGAGATGCTAGCATTAACCACAACCTCCTCCTGAAATCACAAAGCCAGATTTTCTTTGTGTGTGTCAGTGTTTCCTCACATATCCGACACGTGGAAAAATGCCAGCTAGGCAGATTCAGCTTGCACTCATTTCAAATTCTGACATCACCCGAGCTTCAGCTTTGGAGTCTTTGCTAGGGGCCATTGTAGTTAAATTACCTTACTGAAGACAGGCATTACATATATGGAAATATACTGGGAAAGATAAAAGGCCAGCAGAACATGCCCAGGTACTGTATTCCTTTGAGTTTAAAATATGCTTGAGCTTGAAATAAATAAATAAGTGCTGAGAGAAGATCAATGCAAGCTTGCAAACCAATCAGCAAACAAAAATTCAGAAACAGTACATCTAGTACTGAGATCTTATCAGGGTCAGCCAGCACCAAACAGGATTCATGAGAAGAATTTCAAGAGATCAATAATGAACTTTTATGTGAACTCACAGTGGAGCTGTGCAGATTAGAAGACCTCGATAAACTGGATCATGGTTGGTGGAAGAAAGGGATTTAATTAATGAAGAAGGTGATGGTCAAATGATGATGCAAACCTTTCACAGCTGGAGGTTTCAGTTGAACAGATGATGCCACTAATTAGGATCCGTAAAATGACTGTTGAACAACACGATATGAGCTGTAATTGATTAATTTTAAAACATTTTTTTGGTCTTGAATTCTTGATTTTATCAAGATATGCTCATGGTGTCAGTCAACATGATGATTTCAATTTGTTTCCAAATAAGCTTCTTAAGACCTAGAAAAGTTCTGATTATTATATTGATTATTCATTTGTAGCTTTCTAGATTCAATAACCTAAGCAGGAGTCCTGTACACTTAGATGGATATTTCAATTTTACAGTTTTATTGTTGTTGGTATCAGCGTGGTATTAGCGTGCAGTTCAAATTCTGTAGTTTATACATGTACCATTTGAATTATGGGAATTTGTGGAATTTTGCCATTTTTCATACTTTTTAGGTTAGGAATGATTTAGGTATAATTGCTTCGTACTGTGTCTGAGTACGATTGCTTTCACATTAGTAATGTTGTTCCGTTCCCGAGTACACTTGCGGATCTACATACTCCAATATAGTAGGTAGCGGTATGCTTGGTTTAGATTCGTCAATTAACACAGAGAAGAAAAGAGTACACTTAGGTCATCAACTACTACTATTTCCTTATGTTGTCGCTCCAGTGTAGAAAAGCGCGCCAATCACAAGATCCCAAGCCCATACAATGGAGTCAACCTTCACACTGTGCCTGCTGTAATTGATATTTGATATTTGATTTTGATTTGACTGATGCGAACCGTCCCCAAGTACACATAAACCGTACTCAAGACCACCTTTTCAAATGGACCTGGGCACGGTTCATTGATCCATGCCCGGGTATGGTACACAGTATTCACACTAATCAAACGAACTGGACTTTGGGGTCAAGTGTAATTGGATCCGTGCCCAGGTCCCTGATGTGAAAGCCTCCTTACTCTCACTCTCTTACTTTTACTTCTACTAGATCCCTTTCTTATGTATGTGCATGCAATTTGTAGGTATGGTGAACAGTGGAATTAGTTTAGTTTAGTTGAATTCCTGGAAGTTAATGGGATCAGATAGCAGTTCCTCCAAAGAGAAGGGTAGTACAGCATTACATGTCTACAAAAATGGACTACACCAAGTAAATTAAATATTTATAAAGACTAATTTCACTATCAATAAAGAAATTCCATTATATCATTATATCCACTTCCTGCTTTCATGTTACACAGTGAGCAGATGAATATGACTGATCAGGGTTTAGAAATTGTAGTTTCAAGCTATAATTGTTAACATTTTGTATGTTCTTGTCAAAATGTTTGTTTAAAAAAACATATAAAAACCCGTAACACAGGAAAATATGTATTAAGCTACCTGAGTTGTTGTTACCATAGACATCACTGAACTAAGTTATGATCACATTCAACATAATGTCAAACTGCATGAAGAGACATTTAAAAAATGCCTGCATGAGTTTACCTGATTGTAAGAAAAATGGCAAAATTCTCCAAAACCAAACTGCCCTCTTGACTTCAAAATGTTTAACCAGTAGAAATAAAATAAATAAAAAATAATAGAAATAATTCCAGCTTGACTGCTTATAATTTGCAGCCTTTCAGTAGTTTTGTAAATCTACAAATGGAGGTGACTGGGTGGTGTGTGCTCTGAGGTGCATCTATGGGATGGAGCAGAGAGTGATTTCAGGGCTGACGACAGCAGCTTTTGTGCAGTGGGCTCAGGAGGAGGTGAAGGAGGCGGTGGTGGTGGTGGGGAGAAAGGGGTGGCTTTGCAGGTTACCTGAGCGTGGAGCGAGGAGGGGTAGGTGAAAGCGGGTGGGAGGGCCGGCGACAGCTCCGCCGGGTACAGCGGGTATGATGCCCACACGTCTGGGCTGCTGGGATATAGAGCAGGCACTGTGAGCTCATCTGTGGAAAGAAGAAGAGGAGGAGTGGAGTGAGGAGAGTGGCCAGTGGATGGGTGGGTGGCTAGAGAGACAGGGTGGAGGTGATGGCAGTGGTGGTGGTTGTGGAGGTGTGCTACGGGTGAGAATCAGTTATCTGAAGTAGCTTCCTCTTCTTGCATTTCTTCAAACCAATTGACCATTTGCTCCAAACAGTGGAGCAATCATAGCTTAGCAAACATAACTGGTTGGCCATGGCTAGCCTGTCAATCAGTTGATTTTTTGTGCATGGAGCTGTAGAAAGAGATATATTTAGCATCTAAAGATTTTAGAAGAGTGTGTGTTTACATAGCAGTAATAACTAAGTCTTTCTGGAAAGGCCAGATAGCACATCATTAACTATAGTATAAAAAAGACTTATTCACAATAGCATATCCACTGTGTAGTGTTTTCCCACTGTGTAGAGCCAGTCCTGAATGCTACTATATCAAAATGTAGGCTAATTTAAGACCCCTTTACAGTTTTCTCTAACCCTAAAACAAGTCTTTTTCGACCAATTCATGGAGCTAACATTAGCTAGCTACCTCTGATACAATCTGCTAGTGGCAGTTGTCATTTGAGCTGGCAAAATCGACAGTTGTCAACTAGAAATAAGGAGCCTGCTTTTGTCAACCTGCCTGAAATCAAGGGCCTGTTTCTTCCAAAACTAAGTACATTAACATTACATTACACTACAATTAAGTGGTTACTATTATTATTGTAAACTGCAGCTTGACAGGCATAGCAACAGTAACTAAGGGGGGTGGGCCTTAGCGAACAGTTATTTATACTCCATCAACATCACTTAAGCTGACTTAATTCAGGAGAAAATGAGAGGAAACCATCTCAGAAATGATGATTTATTCAGTGAGTCGGGTGTAGAGTGACTGAAAAAAGATTATGAGTGAAGAGAAAGGTGACAGTGCAAAGTGGTATAGAGTGAGTGTACATTTAAAAATGAAAAATCTGAAAAAAACAGCAACTCATCTGAGAACCATCAGATAATCGTACAATTTTAAGGAGCATTTTCCCTCTCTGTGTCTCCTGGTAACAGTTTATCAAACCACCATCAGAAAAATGGGTGATTTAAACATCTCTTATCAGGAAATGACAGCAATTTCTCTCCTGGTGATTACGTCATGGTTTCATTAATCGTTTCCTTCCATTTTCCACTGGGGCCTCAAGTACACACCCTTTGTCTGGCAAAAAAAAAAAGATCCAAGATAGAGCAGTTTGGTCATTCAGGAAGAATGTACAACCACAGCTGGCCTATGTTCAACTATCAATGGCTGATTCTTGCAGAATCCTTAACCCATTGGAGAAATATCTAACTAAAGGGGGAAAAAAGGTACAGAGCTGCATTAGCAAATTCCATACACGCCATGAACTCAAAGGCTTTGAGTCCAAATAATTAAAGCAACAGCTAGCAGTGAACATGTACTGTTTATGAATAATTAATCTAACAGGGTGCATGTGTCAATTTGGGGGAGAGCACTAATCTAATCTAATCTAAGGTAACTCTTTATGGCAAAAGTACACAGCATATGATTGAGCAACAAACACATCATCAAGAGAAAAAAACAACTCTTCAGTAATTAGATAAACAAAACTCTTCTTTTCATTTAGAGTTACAGCTAAAACACAAACACCCCTCTATTAATGACAGAAAATCCTAAAAGGAAACAGCTGTCCAGTCATCTCAAACAAGAGAAACTCACGGCCAAAGGAAGCAGCAACACAAACAGACAAAAAGTAAGACGAGCTCAGGCACAGAAGGACAAATTGAAGGAGTACTCACATGGGTCTCTGCTAATGAACTGTGGCCCAGGGCTCTGCTGGGAGGGAGGGGGGTTGGGAGTGCCAACCAGCTTGTTCTTGGCCATCTTGGTGTTGGCCTTGGCGAACTCCAGCCGCAGGGTCTGGGGGATCTCTGGATCAAACCGGACCCCCTGAGATCAAAGGAGAAGATGTGTCAGCAAAAATATTGTTTCCTTGAATGCATTTCTCCATACTCCATAGAATAGAATAGTTAGAATAGTTGGACTCACTTATCGAAAAGTACATTATTTTAGATTATGTATTATGACAATACAAAGTTTGACAGACAAAGTATGAAATGATAAAAAGCAAATATTTTGGTTTTGAGATGCAGCCAAACTCTTAGATGTAAAGGTGTGTGTCGTCAATCAACAATTGAAGTCTATATTCTCATTTTGGCCAGTTTTGGCCATTTGATTTAACTATTTCAACTTTGTTTTGGTTCTTTGTTCTTTTTTTCAGATGTCAATTTATCAACCCTGGCTGGGTCGCCTGGGTGAAAGGTGTATGATTGTTGAAAGACCCAAAACATCCGATTACCCCAGGTTACATCACTGATTATGTGTCCAAGTGCATCGTAAGATTTATGTAATAACTAGCTCAGTCTGGCTTAGCCAGTGACGTCCAGGAACAGGCTGGATGACTACCATTAATAGTGTGGCGACAGCTAGAGGGACAGCAGACAGCTCGGAGAGACGGCAGCCGGGCCAGGAAGGGTTAGCATCCCAAACTGCAGCTCCTGTGAGGGAGCACCCACAAAGGAGCTACGGAAACCTTTACGGACCTGATACACAGGCAATGAACCAAGCAGAACGCAATACCGACCATGAGTGCAGTTTGCGTATGTGGCAAGGTCTGCAAAAACCCAAGAAGATCCATCAAGCCAAGATGGGATACTTGAGGGAGGAACAAGTAGTGCAATACACAGGAGCAAAACCTGGTGAGACACAGGAGGAACCAGGCCTGGAGTCACCCCACAGTGCCTGGAACCTCTCCGGAAAGTGCCACAGGCTCCACCCCCGGGCACAAAGTCAGAAGACCGTCGAGTCAAGTGGCCTGCAGCCAACAAGGAGAGAGAGTGGCTGTATTTCAATGAGGATGTGAACGGTATCCTTGAAGTCACAGCCAAAGGTGATGTTGACCAATGGCTCCAGCTCATGTCTTCAATCATCATCAACACATTGCAAACCCCTTTGGTTTGAGCAAGCAGCTGCTAGGTCAGAAACACAGCTGACATCTAACATGCTCTAAAGAGGAGGTTGACCAGCACATCAACAACTCCTACAGTGACAGAGCATGGGAGTAAGAACTAGGGGAATGCAAAGCATTGATAACACCGCCAGACCCCCCCCCCCAACTGAGGAGGTCCTCAAAGCCGCAAGAACACACTCAGCTCCAGGACCTAGTAGAGTGCTGTACAAGGTCTACAAGAGGTGACTCAGGCTCTTGCATCGTCTATGGAGGATCCTTAAGGTGATCTGGAGAAGGGGGAAGGTAGTCCAGCAGTGAGAGATGCTGAGGGTGTCTGGATCCCAAAGGAGGAGACCTAACATCAGGACTGCATCAAGAAGTTCAGAACCATCTCACTCCTCAGCATTGCAAGCAGGGTATTCTTCAGTATTGTTGCCCAGCATCTGACGGAGTACCTCATGAAGGACTCATTTATAGACACCTGACAAAGGTCAGTCATTTCCTCCAAAAATGGCTGGTCCTGCCACAAAGCCTGAGCAGCACTGCCTTGTATGGCCAGAAGAACAAACTACGACTCCTATTCAACAGCCTGAGTTCATGGTCACCAGTGTAAGAGAGGTGCTGCAATATAGAGACTCTAGTGACACCAGTAAGTGGTCCTGCTGGAGCTGACTGTTCCCTGGGATGACCAGATGGAGGAGACCTACGAGAGGAAGAGGGCCAAGTATGAGGATCTGGTTGGTGAGTGCCAGAAGCAGGGATGGTGGGTGCAATGCATCCCTGTTGAGGTGGGCTGTAGAGGCTTTGTTGTCCAGTCTTTCTACAGGGCCCTCAAGCTTCTTGGCATCACTGGACTGCACAGTAAAAAAAGCCATCAAAAACACCACTGAGACTGCAGAGAAGGCATCCAAATGGCTATGGATCAAGAGGGGGGATCCGTGGATTACACAGGCCACTTGCACACAAGCTAGGGCCTGATCAACCCTGACTGGGTCACCTGGGTGAGGGGGTATAATTGTTGAAAGACCCAAAACACCCGGTGACCCAGATTACATCACACATGATGTGTCCAAGTGCATCGTAAGATGTATGTAATAACACTATGGTGGGTGGCCTAACCATTAGCGTAATTCAGTGTTGCTATGGAGAAATCAGTCAAAGGCTTTAACCAAAGCTGTAACAAATTCAACACCTTGTTATTTTAATTATGAACAAAATACTGCTAAATTCATCCAAAATTGACCCAGAATCTGAAAGGGAATTGATTAAATCTGCTTAATGTATTAGAATAGTGTATTAGGTTTGGCCTTAATGGCACAAGAATTTTAAGCTCTGTGATTTGGTGTTTCATACCAAAATGCACTCTGGAAGTCATGTTTGTCTTCTCTCCTTACGTTTTTGTGTATACAAACTTGTACACAAACTTAACCTTCTTTCAAAGAAAGTTTCATTCCCACCCCGAAACCCTGGACACCCAAAACTCATCCCACATCATGGACAAAAGAGTGCTGTTGTTCCATGTGAAGATTTTTAAATATTCTGTTAGATTTTTTAGAATCTCACTTTAGCTTTTCATCATCTGTGTATCCTCCATGATGGAGGATTTTTGGTGTCAATAAATGAGTTTGACCCCAGAAAAAAATCTATTATTTTGCATACATCAATGATTTTCATACATTCCTTATAATTAAGTATTCTAATTCATATATTTGAAGTTTTTTTAGCAAGTTTCAGTTGTTTTGCATGCTGATCAAAGTATTCTTACTTAATCCTTGCAAAGAGTAACAACATATTTATTCATATCTGTCCCAGTAAAAATATGATAAATGCTTACACATTGTTTGTAGAGGTCTGAAAGGTTCCTCAAAGTCAACACCTTGGGACGTCTCTTTGTTAAGCAAGATTCAGGTTCACCACATGATGACTCTTAATAATGTTAGACATTAGGTCTGTAATACTTCGCTTTAGCAGCGGTAGACCCTGACAAAATATCTGTTTTTTTTCACCACTGAGGTGGTGATGTTATAAATAATAGAGAACAATTGATAGACTTGCTGTCTTGTGCCTTGAAGTAGTGATGAAGCAGACTAGTTATCATGCATGTCTTCCACTTTTGCATTTTCTGCCTTGTTGTGTGTTGTTTATGCTTCCAGTGGGAGCTGGGTGATATCTGGAGTTGTCACTTCGTGTACTTTTCATCTTTCAACATTTCATAACAGAATTTACTGCAGAACTCTTGGCGGTGAGAGGACATTTTTAGTTGCTTAGACTTTGAAGCCTGCTGTAAATGGCTCAGTGTGGATTAGAGTGTTATTCTGGTTCGGCGCACATGATGACGGGTGACACCCGCAATTGAAAATCAGAAGGCGATGACACAAACCTGGCTAGTGCATTATGTCATTTACACCATGGGTTAGACAAGGCCCTCACGACTCTCCCTACTGAACTCTGTAACTGTAACTGAATCTCATGACATCAAATCCCCCATTCGCCATGACATACTGCAAGCATCACTGCTTAAAGTGAGCCAAACATTCTGGCAAATTCTTGAGATGCCACGGCTGAGAGTCTTCTGACATACCGGTGCTCATGACAAGCTGAGTAAAGGTTGTTTTTCACTTCTACAGTTTGATGTGCATCAAAAACCTCCACATGTGCAGTAGTCCAAACCATTTTTCCTCTCAATTACTTTCGCCTGAGGAAAAATACAGAATGTGACATAAACAAAGGTCTTCTTCATCCAAAAACAAAGCTGCTATTTGTTGCTATAGAAGCAACAAGGCCAGAACACTATATAAACTATAAGCACCCTTTAATTAACTTTATTTGATTGTCTGTAAAAGACATGGAAAAACACAAAGGTCAGATCAATGGAGAGGAAAAGCAGTCAAGAGTAAAGTTCTCTGCAGCAAAAGAGCGAGAAGCTGTGAGGATGGGGTTCTCGGCTCGTCCCTGCAGGCTCGAGCAAAGCTGAGCTGAAACAAGTGAGGGATGACTCTTCTCATGAAGGGGGGGGGAATTAACTAGGATTGCCTTGGCTCAGTGCACTCACAGCCTCTGCCAGTCGAGGCTGCAGAGGTATAATAAGGTACATGGATATAATGAGGCCTGAGCACATCTCAGTTTGAACTGTGGGGCTTTCAGAAGAACTGAATCTCTATCTTGAAATGTGTACTTATTTTTTTAGCTTCTTTGCACTTTCTTTGCTCTTCTGCACATATTGTTTTGGTGATGATTGTAACTGCTCTGAGAATCAAGTGTTATTTTAGAGGCTCTATATGTTCATAGTTTATGGGAAACACAACAGAACTACTATAGTGGGAAACAAATCCCTTCCTTTCCTCAGTTTTTTCGTCTTTCTCGTATTTCAATATGCAGATAGATGTTTGCAAAAACTGGCTTATCTCCATATGACCCCCGGGACGTCGCTTTCTCCGAAAAACAAGAGCACTGTTCAATTCTCAGCCCCACTGAGTGATTCTATCGAAACAGTCTGACTATTGTTGGCTCATAATAAGATGATAATTTTTTATCCTTCCTTCAACTCTCTGCTCTGCCTTTGATGCACACCAATATCTCGACATCTGAAAGTTGATGGATTTGGCTCGCGTTGTCATGGTCCCACTTTAGGAGGATGATAAAACAGATCTTTTTCTGTGACAAAGAGATCAACAAACACTTAAGAAGCCACAGAAAGGTTGTAAATATCTAGACATGGTAAAAAAAAAAAAAAAACAGTGGGAAAATAAAGCTGTGTGAGAGCTGGTGTTCATTACTCTTTATCTATACTTTGTTTCAAGAGAGCTGAATAAAACCCTGTGAGGACGGGCTCTGTTTTATATTTGAGTTGGCCTCATCAAGGCTTTCTACCAGGCTACACTCTTAAATAAGTGAGATTAAAATTAAACCCCAGATCAATATCTTTCTATTTATATGTGGAAGAAGAGCTAATTTTCCTGCGTTAAAAGTTATTGGCCTTGCAGGATCTATGTCAAAGCTTAAAGAAAAAGGCTTTATTTACTCAAACAGAAGCATCCAAACATACAGGATTTAGGGGAGCCATGATGTGTTTGTCTTAACTACCTTTACTGGCTTTTTGCACGTGATAGAAAATGTAGGAAAGTCTGGATTTCTCTGAATTACATTTGCACGAGGCAGAGAGAGATGCGATTCCGAGTCATCACAAGATATACTAGCGCTGAGCTGGTGCTTGAGAGGAGCAGAGAGAGGGCATGACACTTACGTTCAAGGCATTCTTAGCAGCCTCCGCTTCTGATCGACTGTCAAAGCTGACAAACCCCACCGGCTGGGGAGACAAGAAGACAGAACAAAAGGAAGAAACATGGTTTAAGGCAGAAAACTGAGTCTGCATTTCTGTCTGAGTGACATAGACATGTTGTTCTTTTTTATTATTTTTTTTATCATACCCCCCCACCCCCCACCCCCCTTTCTCAATCTCTCTCTTTCTCTTTCTTGCCCTGTTTATAAAACCGTGGCGACAGAGAGAAAGAGGGGGAGAGAAACGGAGGCTGGACGCTTACATTGTACAAGGAGAGTTCATCGTTGAGCTCCCCTATGCCCAAATACGGGCAATGTGAGAGCGAGAGAGTGCATGTAAGAGTGAGTGTGAGAAAGGCAGAGAGGGGGCTGAAAAGGCTGAAAAAGGAGAAGAGATAGAGGAAGAAGTCAAACACAGGAGTCTTGAGAATGAGAGGCGAGAAAAAAAGATGGAGGAAAAAAACAGTTTTGAGGTTGAAGGTGAGAGTGAAAATGAAACAAAGTAGAAATAGTTTTGAAGACCTCTGTGAACAGGCCTGTCAGAGGAAGCGCATGCAATATATTCTCGTTCATATCTATTTCACCGGAGCTTGTTTTATATTCTGGTGACATCACTGTAGAGTCAGTGTCTTCAATAGTAAAGGTGAGTGAGCAAGCGTGAAAAGCAAAAAAAAAAAAAGCCCCCACAAAGATGCAGGTTTGGTTGTCTGTTTTCTAAAACGCTGTTGCAGATATGAACAAAGAATACACATAATTTTTGCAAGTGTATGTGTGTGTGGATGTGGGGAAGTAAGGGATGTGGGGGTGAGGAGAAATCTCTAAACATGTTACTCCCGTGGGGTTGTGCTGCTGCGTGTGATCTGGAAAAGCAGTCTAGGGTTATGGGAATTTTGAACAAGTAGAGAAAGAGGAGGAGGAGGAGGAGGGGAAAAAAAAAAGACAGACTAAGTGAAGACGTCAGGAGGAAGAAGCGTAACGGGAATATAAATAGAAAGGGTCTGAGATCTGGCTCTTGCTATATATGGAGATGGCTGTGTTCTCGGACTGGAAAGGAGAGAGAGATCAATTGATTCATGTCACCATTGTCATTGCTATTAGTCAGGAGGAGAGTCGCTCAAAACAAACACGACCCTGAGGAATGTTGTACAACACTTCTTTGCAGGAGCTGGTCATAAGCATCAATTGACATTTCTAATGTTGAAGACAGCAATTACGAAACTATGGGGCGGTGCAAGCAGAGACCAAAGTGCACAGCGAATTGCTGAGTCTTTTACTTATTCATTAAACAAGCAAAACAAAGACAGCTAAACCTGCTCAGACCACATTTTATAGACTAGAAAATTTGGAATACTGCAGGTTAAGTGAAGGCCACTGTAGGCTTTGGACTGGAGCTGTAAAGCTGCAGTCACAACTGGAGCTGCAACGATTAGTAGAGTAATGGATGAGTTGACCAGCAGTGACTATTTTGATAGTCTATTAATTGTTGAAGTTATTTTTTTAAGATGAAATGCCAAACTTTCTCAGTTTCCAGCTTCTCCAATGTGACGTAACCTGAATATTTTTTGAGGTTTTGGACTGTTGTTAAAAAAAAAAGACATTGGGAGTTCATGATTGATATTTTTCACTATTTTCTGACATCCCACAGACTAACTGATGATCAATAAATTGAGAAAATAACCAGTAGATAATCAATAATAAAAATACTCGTTAGTTGGAGTCCTAGTCGCAACAGAATAAGGTAAAGTACACAAAAATGTACAGTGGATGAATAATATTGGTATCAAAACACTTTGCAGTGGACGTGAAAATGATTACGATATATTAAAAGTATATTAGAACAGTTGCTAATTACTGTTTAAAATGCTTTTGACAGCAAGCAACCACGATGAAACTAAAAAAGAAAGGAGAAAGCAAGTGATGGGATTTAGCTTGTTCTGAAGATATTCCACTACCAGAAAAAAAATCTCTCCTTTGTTCTTAGTTTTAAAGGTATTATACTCAGCACATTCGATCTAAATCGCCCTAAACCCTTCTAATGAGCATGTCTTGTCTTTACGGGAAACAGTATAACGTGGTAATAAGTACACTGACATGAAGCTAAATTGCTTAACTCTGGATGTGGACACCTGCCAGCTGAGCTCATTTTCAGTCCTGCGCCCCTGGAGGCAAAACTCCACCGTCAGTACTGCTCTTGTCAAAACGCTCGCTTTTGACACCTCAAATTTCTTCCTCGTCTCCCTTCCCATCCCTCCACATCCCACCGGAATTGACTGTCTGTGACTACAAGCATAGTATGCGACTGCCAAAGGCAAGTTGGTGCAACACTTTTTCCCTTCCTCCAGGCCAATAAACTTTTTTTTTTCTTCTATTCCTGACAAAGGGTGCTAATCCTCCATAGTCAACAAGCCAATAACACAGAAAGGGGGGAAAAATAGGAAAAAGAGAGACAAAAAAATAAAGGTGTTGATGAGCAAGAAGTTGCATAATGTAACAGTAACAGCAGGATGACAGACTGATTGATGGCTTCATTCATTCGTTTCTTTGTATGGAATCACAGCGCTCAATGTGTCTTGAAGCATACCTGTTTGGAAGTGAGTTTTATCAAGGAGCCTTCATAGCCCTGAAGCAAAGGAGAAAAAAAGAACAATGGAAAACACTCTGTTAACAAAGACAAAAGTATTATTTTTATGTATAGAATATAAATATTTTAGTAAGCAGATTAACAGGTCACACCAAAATATTGCATAACAACACTTAATATAGTAGTAAAGGTTCTACGTTTTTGGCATTGCAGGGTCACCTCTGACTCACAACTGGCCGGGTTGTTTCATGAGTCATTCTTATGAAGACCATATGGAGTGAATTGTTGTGTCTTACCTGTTTAATCGAGATTTACTGCTTTCAACACTCATGATATAAAGCACTTACTCAGAGCACATGGTGCACATGCCAAGAGCATTATCTAAGTGAGGGATTAGATGCATAGCAATTGTCTCATTATTCACTTAAACTGTGCTGCTCCTGCACCATTAAAGTACATTATTCTAGGGCGACAGTCCAAAAAGCTTGCAACATCTGCATACATTCACCTGAACTAAACTCTAGGACTGTTCGTGCTGTGACAAAGTGAAGTTTCTGAGGTGAAGCAAATAGCTTTGTTTTTGTGTCGCAGGCAGTGAGCCATTTTTCCATGAGACACGCACACACATAAGCTTCCCGTGGATCAAGATGTGATTGAACCTAGGCTTTAGGAACACAGACACTTGAACCTCGGGAGAGTTTCCATTGCCGTTTATTTCATCACCATTAATGGAGGTCCCATTGACTGCTGGAAAGAAAAGCTGCTAAGAATAGCTGCAGCCCATCCATTTAAAACATACAAACATACCTTAAATGGTCTGAACAGGAGATAGAGCTCCCGCGGCTTAATATCCAGTGGTAGCCCACTGACAAATAGCGTTCGGACCTGTGGAAGACAAGAAAGAGATCATGTATTTTTCATTAACCTCCACTAGTTATAAATAGCTACCTTGCGTACCTGACAGTAACAGATGAGGTTATGAGGGAGGACATTGGAGAAAGGAACATGAGTTAAACAGTTCTCTAGGGTTGGCTTTAAGCCAAAAGATAGACTTTTCAAATACTGATAGTGATGTCTTTCAGCTCAGCAAACACACTCACACATGCTATCACACACACACACACACACACACACACACACACCTTTCTACAGTAAGAGTATTGTGTTCTTCTGTGTAATCTACGGCCTGCTGTGTTTTATGGCAATCCTCCCTCGCAGCTCTACCCTCTGTTTTACATTTGAACTTTTCAACTTGCAACTCAAGTTTGCATTGCTGGGAAATTACAATGTATACGTTAGCAAAGAGAGACTGAAGAAACATTTAATTGTTGTGGTCCATACTGAGTCAGAGAAGGTGCAAAACCGCAGGGGAGTAACATGAGAGAGATTTCAAAAGTGCTTTCAGGAGAGGAACTTGTCATTGTGTTCATAGAAAAGAAAATTAATGCAGTGTGATAGCTCCAGGTGTGCTGCAGGTACAGTCGAGGTTTTTAAAAAGCTATTGAGCAATCAAATCTCAATTTGATTCTTCAATTCTTTCAACACTCTTGAAAGCCAACATTTTAATGTGGATATGGCACAAACTCCTTCAATATTGACTGTGAGAAAAATGTTGATAGAGTTGAAAAAAAGTCAGATATCACTGGTGAGTAAGAGATACAGCAGATAGTGGTTGGGTTGGGGTGTACTCATTTGAGGTACTGTATGTTCTGAGAAAAGGTACCAACTTGAAATACTGCTTTGGAAACTACGGGGAGAATGTACTAATAAACAAAGTAAAAATTTACGCTAAACTTTTAAACGTGCAGTTAAGCAACAAGTTTTTAAGACCTGCCACTCAAATAAGGTTAAAAAGAACTGGCTAATTAGGAGGACGCTGTGGAGCAAGCTATGGAGTAGGAATTGTATTGTTTAGTTCTGCAGAACAAGCAATTAAATAAATGGTAAATGGACTGCATTTATATAACGCCTTTCTAGTCTTCCGACCACTCAAAGCACTTACAATACATCTCAAAATTCACCCATTCACACACACAGGCTGCCATGCAAGGTGCCAACCTGCTCATCAGGATCTAATCTAATGCACATTTACACACACACTCACACACCACTGGCTCAGCCATTGGGAGCAATTTGGGGTTCAGTATCTTGCCCAAGGACACTTCGACATGCAGACTGGAGGAGCCGAGGATCGAACCGCTGACTTTCTGATTAGTGGATGACTCACTCTACCTCTGAAGCCACAGCTGCCCCATAATAAATAACTAATTTAAAGGCATTTTACTCAAAGTTTATCCAGTGACACAGTATTATTAAGGTATTAGATTAACATCCGTGCTGTATCATGGCACACAAGACCACTAAAGGACATCAGACCACCGCATACGCACCAAGGCCCAAGTGTTCTATCATTCGCTGCGTCCTTGACCTCGAGCGAGAAAGGAGAGAAGGGTGAGAAAGGTGCTGTAGCCCCTGCCAGGGCTCCCAACATGGAAGACATAAAATGTGAGCTGCTTTCCTCCTTGCGTGCCGACTTTGTTGCCACGATGAAAACAGAGGTCAGAGCAGTCTTAGACAGCGAAATGGCGATAATTAGAACAGATGTTCATGGGGTTAGAACGGGCTTTAAGGACTTTAAAACAGCCATCAACATGGAATTAACCACATTGTGCAATATCATGGGAGACTCAGAACAGAGCCTGACTGCCTGCTCTGATGACGTTGAGGTTCTGAAAAGGGAGATAAAATGGCTGGGAGTTCTGACTGATTCATTACAAAATAAATGTGAAGATCTATAGCCTAGTTCCAGGAGGAATGACATTAGGATCATGGGGGTACCAGAGGGCCCCAGTAGTTGCTTCTCAACTTCAGTTGCAGACCAGGACAATTGTAGCACACCTTCACTATTACAGTGCCTGTGCCAATATACTGCGTCTTGCCAGGGAAAAGCAGAGGATTAAGGTAAACAACATGACCATCTCAGTCTACCCTGACTACACTGCACGGATGGCCAAGGTGCGGACAGCCTTCAATGGCATCAGACAGCAGCTACGGCATGGAGAAGATCTTCCTGGATCCAGAAGAGGCCCAGACCTATGTCAAACAGACCATCACTCCTCATGCAGCTCAAACGGACATACAGACACCATCCTAGTCTCTAAATGATGCCTACACAAAAAATAAGAAGCATATAAACTGATAATGACACTTTGAGACAATATTCTCCATCTTTTGATACTTGGAAATATAGCTCTCTGATGCCAAAAGTGGGTACAACAGTTATGTAAGTATCCACTCTGGGCTGTTCCATTTCAATATTTTATAGGTTTGGTGCTCTTTTTAAGGGCTATATTTTGATACTAATCTTTCTACCTCAGGCTTGGGCTATTTTAGCCTGATGCTGTTATTGTTGTTATTGCCATTGTTATGACTGTTATTTATGATACTGTTTCTGTTTGCTGATATAAGCTTTATACTATTCTGACTATTATTACCTTTTGTGCCTTAAAAGTCTGACAAGACATGTTCTGCAGGCCTTAGTTAGTTTAGTGGTTTCCTGGACAACAAGCACCTTTTATGTCCTTTTACTTCTTTACTGTAGTTTAGAGGTTAGTGAGATCTTCCATTTGGGGGGAGATCTGCATAGGGATTTAGGACTCTTTTTCAGTTTCTTTTTGTTTTTTTTTTTCTTTTCTTTTTTTATACAGTTTTTCATTTTGAAATAACTGAACATGGGGACTATAAATTAACCAGACCCAAACCACTTTATCCAATTGCACAGTTTTTAATATATTATGGCATCACCTTGTTCCAGTACTTAAGGCTTTATTCACCAGCTCACCAGCTGGAATATTAAAGGAATCCACCATCCAATTAAACGCAGCCGTGTGTTTGCACACCTAAAATTTCTGGGCTCAGAAATTATTTTTTTACAAGAGACCTACCTCCACTCTAATAAATGCACCACACTTGAAAGAGGCTCCATTGGGCTGATATTTTGTTACAAATATAAGAACAGGTCCAGAGCCACAGCCATACTGATCAAAAAGGGAATTCCTTTTGTTCCAACTTCAGTATTTGCCGATAATAATGGCAGATAAATGCTTCTTGCTGGTAAACTTTTTGGTTCACAAATTGTTTTAGCTAATGTCTATGGTCCGAACTGGGACAACCCACAGACAGGTCCAGACCTAGACCCAGTAGTGCAATTTCCAAATCTGGTAAGATTCTTCTGTCATTTATTGATTTATACAAACTTACAGACCCATGGAGAAATGTAAACCCTACAGCTAAACAATACAATTGCCAGTTCACTGCTCGTTTTCACGAGTCCAATGACTGTCCCAGAAGCCCAAACTAGCTTCAAAGCTACTATAATATGTCAAGAAATTACTCAAGCTATTAACTCGATGCGAAGCGGCAAAAACTCCCTTAAGCGATGATGCAGGCAATCATTTCGGTTCTGTCAAAAAAAGGCAGAGATCCCTTAGGCTGTGGTGCCTGTCAGCCTATAAGCATTCTGTGTTCTGACTATAAAATTCTCACCAAGATCCTCTCTCATCGCATTAAAACAGTGATCCCTAACATCATTGCACCTGACCAAATGGGTTTCATACCAGGCAGGCAATCTTTTTACAACATGCGTAGACTGTTTAATATGCTCTACTCTTCTCTTTCTGCCCAGCAAGCAGAAGTTGTGCTCTCCCTAGATGCCGAGAAAGCCTTTGATTGGATTAAATGGAAGTACCTTCTTGCAGTTCTGGAAAGATTTGGATTCAGCCCATCATTCATTACATGGATCAGACTACTTTATGCAACCCCAAAGGCGTCAGTGCAAACCCATTCCATATGTTTAGACTACTTTCTCCTCCATCACAGCATTAGACAAGGCTGCCACCTATCTCCATATTTACTTAATATTGCTATCGAACCTTTGGCTATAGCCCTTAGAGCAAAAGAAAAGATAGCTGGCATTGTGAGAGGGGGGTCTACCCATAAAGTTTCTCTCTATGCAGACGACCTCCTCTACATGTCTAACCCAGTAGAATCCTTACCTTGGTTTATAGATTTGTTTCACTATTTCGGAAGACTCTAGGGCTATAAATTAAACTTTTCCAAAAGTATGCTTTTTCCTATTAACCAAATAGCATCAGATCTTAACTACAATAACTTTCCATTTAAGCCAGAACATCATTCATTTACCTATCTGGGAATGACTGTTATGCAATCTTATAATTATTTATATGGCCATAACTTTAGGAACTTATTAGACAAAACTGGATCTTGAATAACCATTTTGGAGATGCCTAGGTCAACAGGAGGACCGGGACTGGCTAATTTTATGTTTTATTACTGGTCAGCCAGTATTGCTAAACACTGTGGATCACAGTGTTTGAAAATAAAAGTGGCCCCACCTGGGCCCTTATAGAGACCCTTTCTAATCCCAAAGTCTCTCCAATATCCATGCTGAGTTCTCCACTACTGTCAAAAATGTTAATAATCCTCTGATAAAAATCTCTCTCCGAATTTGGCATCAAATCAGTGCACACTTTAATTTCAACAGTACATGCGGCCATATACCCTTCACACATACTATAACCATTTTTTCCTCCCTCCCAGACTGATGCAGCATTTCAAATGTGGCATAACAATGGTTTGATCTTTTTAGTGACCTATTCATAGATGGCAGTTTTGCTTCATTTGAAATTCTCCACCAGGACCACCATATACCAAAGGCACACTTCTTCAGATACCTCCAGGCCCACAAGATAGCAAATGGTAACCTGGTTTCCTTGCTGAAAATGGCTCCAGCAGTGGTTTATTAGAGAAGAAATCTACAGTGAATGCTGTGGTCTTCCAGCTTAGGGTTACAATACTATGGGTAATTTTAAAGGTACACAGACACTGTGCCACTTAGTCAAATTGGTAACTTTGAGCACACAGACAGTGCCATTCCTTTAATAACACCTTCAGCAGATCCTTCAAACCTCCTGCGGAGTGGCAACCTGGCTAACATTATCCAAAAGGGCTTGTGTGAACAGCGCTGGTTCTTTCAACAAATGCTGACACATTAGCACCAACGACAACATTTAGTAAACACAGACATAGCAGCACTACAAGACAGAGATGCTGAGACATCGTGTCACATCTTATGAATGCAGATCTGGTTACATTTAGGAGGTGATGAAACAGGAAATTCGATTTGTTGCATGTAGTTTTAGCCAGAATCTGTCCTTAATTTAGGATCAGTGCAGCAGGCAGTTGTTAAAGGCATTTCTAACTCTTAACTAGAACTACACAAACTACATGTGTCCACTAACAACACAACAGCTTTGTTTTTTGCATAAAACCTCTCATATTGACTAGTTTTTGAAAAAAATCACCTTTTCTCCAATGTAGTAATGCTAGGATAACTGTGGCACAGACAAATTGTACATTTCATAGAAAGATTTGTTATCTAAACAGGCACTAATCATGCTACATACCTCAAATTATCACCTAATTGAAACTAGCCTGGTTCAGAGAAATAATTGCTTTAGTGCACAAGAGACATCATAATCAAACAATAGATTGTGTGCATCAGGCCAACTTCCACAAGCTCCACCCTACACACCAACATCATTACTGTGATAGTGGATTTGGATGCATAATTTAATTATTTTTTCAATAATCTGATTCTATTTAAGGCTGAATTTAGAATAAAACTGTAGGTATGCAATTACAGAGAGTACATTCAAAGCACCCAGATTCATTAAATAGTGGATTCACAACTCGGGGGACAAAGGAACTGCTGAAGTAACACTACACCTCATTCCCATATGTAACCTGATACGCACTGCTGGTGCCAAAGGCAGAGCAACACACAAACAATGGAGCTTAGCAACTGGGGGAGCAATAGCTGGCGAATGCTAACCCAGCCATCCAGCCAAAAACCACCTCGGCCACTTTCTCACCTTCATTCTTATCTTATCTTATCAGAGCCGAGCTGGACCCTGTGGGGCCATCACTGGGATCTGTCTCTGGCAGATCTGTTTAAATAAACTCCATTGAGGGTCTCCTTATATGGCAACAAAGAGCCAGAACAGGATGGCATCAATCAGACACGAGCAAGGGCAGTCAGGGATAGCTGTTGAGGCTGATAAAACTAATAATGTAATGGTAAAATGTTTTGTAAAAATACAAGTAGTGTTTAAACTAAAAATCCAAAAAGGTGTTTGTGGAGTAGACAGCTAAATCACAAAAAAGCTTTGAGTTTTGAATCTTTGTCATGCATTGCTTCTGTTTTCATTATCGTTTTCCCTGTTTCAGAGAACATGGACATAAATCTTGTTACAGCTGCCCATGACCACAAAACGATGCCGGGAAGACATCAGAGACAAAAGATCTGATGTTGGATGCTGCACTCTCACGCTGCTGTTCAGATGACAGATTTATACTTCACTCTCCAGTTTTTTTGTTTCTCTTCATGCGGAGAAAAGTCGACACCGAACATCAGAATAAGCAGATAAATTGAGTTTGACTTTTCAAATAAGATTACAGGAATGATATAGATGTATTCTTAAATGTCAATCATGTCTACTGAAGCTTATCCTTCTCATTTTCTCCGAAACTACCTTAAACAGAAGGTTGGCACACACTAAAAAAATCTTACTCATCTATCAGTCCCTTGGCAAGCTATCTAAAATCCCATCTTTGATTTAGCTCCTATCTTCAGTCATGAGGCTAATAGACACTTAAGAGCTGAATACACCGCACAAGTTAAGACAAACACACACCACAAGGTGTCCTCTACATGCTCCGAACAATGGGACATTCTTGTCTGTGTCGGACCTCATTCCTGAGACTTCCTGACGTCAGCTGTTGTGATACATGATCGTTTCATGGTGCGTCCAATGTAAAGCTGACTGCACACGCTGGATACGGGATGATTCACAGGCAAATGTGCCAACACTTCTCTCCTGCAGACATCTGCTGTTGATTACAGTATCAGTCTTTATTTATGTTGCTCTCGCAGAGTTCAAGAAGGCCCACATTGCAACCAGGTAAAGACATCAAGATTTCACGATGTAGTAAACTAAACTGAAGGTCAAGCCAGGGGTTAAGCAGATTCCACACATTCGTAAAAAAGCAAAGATAAACCTTTTGCCACTGTTTTATTGGGTTTTAGAGACATTGTTTTATTGGTTCCTCGTGAGTCACATACTTACATTTCCATAGTGCTGAGTGGCCTGATATGGGCTTTTGAATCATTGACCATTTATGGCGTGCTCACACACCAACATGCAGGCAGGCTTCGATCAAAAACAGCAGTCCCTACCTACCACAAGCCAGCTGAGTACTTCACAGCCGGCGTACCAGCACAGTTCCCTGGCAACGCTGAAGCGGAGAACAGCAGAGTGTGGAGCCCCGGGCCAAAAACATCAGATCCTATTAATGCCACTACTGCAGCAAGTCCCAAGGGATCAATGTACCTCTAATCAGAGATCCTTGACTTCACAAGCCCCGGATGAGGTCATCACCTTATTGATACTCTATCATTGCACCTTGCAGGGATTCCAGTGCCACCCTAAGGTTGGAGGAAAAAGGGTGAGGGGCCTCTACTCACAACAACACTCTTAACACTATCTTGAAGGATAATTCCAGTTTATAGAGAGAACCGAAGTGAGTCGAAACATATATGTTCTGCTCTATTAGTAAGAAAAACTTAATTTGCTCTAACACCAAAATACACATATGCTACATTTTTTTTTACAAACACAATTTCCCATAAACCCAAGACCATCGCAGGTTAAACATCACCACCTTGTCAGAAAAGGTGAGTCCATGGGTGAGTCAAGTGGCAGCGGCGAGCTCAGATGTGGCTAAAGGAATAGCAGGAAAGACAACAGAGATTAGAGGTAAAAAGTTGGAGAAATGACATTAGAAGAGAGTGTTGATGTATAACATATATATGGAAGATACTACAGTACGAAAATGTAAGTACACATGCTGACGCGCTTTTAAAATGCTCATTGGAGCTGTAGGGGGTTTTTTGTATGCTAACAAAGTAATCGTTGTTTAACTTTGTTGAAATCATAAAGGTTTCAACCTGTAATTACAAATGTTGTAGTAGATATTTATCTATCTTGGAATATGGAAAGTAAACCCCTGGAACACATTTCGTTTTTTTCAGAAAGACCATCGATAGAAATGCTGAATGAGAGATTGAATTGAGGTGCAGAAGCTAGCAGAACAGTGGCTAGCCTGGTAGTGACTGGTTGGACTCTCTACTAGAACTACAACTACTTGGGCTTTACTTTTTGTAGGTAATTGTTAAGATCTGGGAACATTGCAACATGTCTTGCCCCGTTAGACTTCTTTGGCAATGTTGCAATCGTTAGCAATTACCTTGATGAGTACAATTTTATCATGACCAATAGAATCCTACAAAATCTACAAAAAAAGGATCCAAATTGTAATAAAACGAAATATCCTTGATATAAGGCAAATACAGAAGCAAAAGAAAAAAATAACTCCACCTCCACTACACAAAGGCTTATAAATTTAGCTTTGAGCCAACACGTTTGATCCAAAAAAAAAAGAAAAAAACAGCTTCAGATTGATGTTTTTCTTGCTTTACTAATGAAATGTCATGAACAGGAAAACGTTCAGGCCCTGAAAACAAGAGACCAGCCTTCCACAAAACAGTCTTTCCCCAAATGAAAAGTCAAGCCTTAATTTTTACAAAGCCAAAATTTACACCACAACTGATTCATTCAAAACTTACTTTGTTGAAGATGTTCTTCAACAAAGACTGCAATTTGTCAGCCATTATAAGTGGTTTGATTTGTCTAATTAAACGACCCAGCAACTTATTCATGTGTCATTTCTATTCAGCTTGCGTTGTAGACTGAGATAAAATTTGTTACACCTATTGCCTGAAATGCCTCATTATAATCTGCCACACTGTGTGACTTTCTCAGATATTTGCTCTGACTTTAATTGAGTGCTTTTTTGACCGTTCATTCCGGCTGAAATGAGGGACATGACCTTGGTGCGATGTGAGATGATTACTGTGTTTCTTTCTCCCTCCCTGTGTGTGCGTGTGTGTGTGTGTGTGTGTGTTCGACAGCCAAGTTAATAGATAGAGGTCCTTCAAGCCAACATGTGGCCAGACACAGCTCTAACCTTGAAGCAATGAAAGAGAGGGTACAGTAGCCCATTGTGGTGTGCGTGTGCGTCCAATAATGTTGCGATTACCTGCATATGAAATCAAAACAGCACAAAAGAAATCTTTCATTGCACACCCACATGAGTTGTTTTCAAATCCACACACAATCCACACACAAGTCTTCGCTGTGACCGAGCAAAAATCAAAGTCTACCCATAAGCCTGTGTGAGCTCGGGGCAAGTTGAGTTTTCTTGCATCAGTTGAGCGCCGCGTTATTAAAAACAGTCTTACTGACAGACTCCCACACTCCTTTGCTGTCTGAGTTGTCACTGCTCTGTGTTGGCATCGCTCTCCATCATCCTCACAAGCTTTTTTTTTTTTTCCTTCATCTTCTGTGTCAGAGAATGTGAAGAGTGAGAGACTGCAGGCCTGAGAGGTGTCAAACGACCATAAATGGATGACTCCGTTTGTCTGTTAATCGCAAGGGTTCAACGGGTCAAGTTTCACATTCGGGGTCGGGGGTCACAGGTGAGGCCGTTATCAGGTTATTGCGTAGGTCAGGGGGTCAACTGTGAGGTTGAGCACACTCTAAACATCATGACTGATCTCTGAAAGGAGAGTTTCTTTGTTTTTTTCTTTCCTCTCTCTTATTCCCACAAGTGCTTTCAACCAACAATTACAGCCCAGTATAAGTCTGTAAATGTTCCAACAGGTTAACCTTTAAAAGACATTTAAACAAATGACCTAGGAAAAGCAAGTACTTCACCATGTTTTTCCTTCTCCTGCGCCGAGACTCTTTTCTTCCTTTCTTTATTACAGTTTCCCTTATTTTTAAATCTAACCTGGAAAAGAATACTTGTCTTAATCACACATATGTGTTCTTTCTTTCTCATTAACCAGTTTTGGCCTCCTTAAGGTGTCATTCGGATGACGTGAATGGAAGAGTGACCCATTCACAGATTGTCAGTTACACATCAGTTTGACTCTTTGGCTGTCAGCTTAGTATTCATCAAAATCTTTCATACTAGTTTGCTCTCTTCTTCCTTTTCCTTCATCTGATGAGTCTCAATGAATGGACTTAACATTCCAACGTGCTCATTAACGTGAACTAATCGGCAAAGTCCATGTCGGCCTTTCTCAGGCTTCCTTTGTTGCCGCTTGCCCAAGTGGACACCTTAGACTGTTTGGTTTTGAGGTTGGGTGGGCAGAGGGTTAAAGTGTCTGGTGCAAGTGAGGAAAAACCAACATTAGATACTCAGTCATCCTTTGTGTCGCCATAAAGACATCTAAGTCTGCTGCTAACTTGTTGTTCCTGTTCTGTGATGCTACAGCTGTTCATGTTGGTTTGTCAGTGAGGGCACTTAAAAATCCCTCATTTAGGGCTGCAACTAATGATAATTTTCAGTATCAGTTCACCCATCAATAATTTTTAGCTAAACAGGGTGAGTTTAGCTGAGCTAAGATGGCAATCGTGGTAAACCTTACACCTGCTAAACATTAGCATGTTAGCATTGTGAGCATGTTAGTATTTAGCTCAACTGTTGTGCCTGAGTAATAATAATAATATTTCATTTATTTTAAAGGCACTCAAAGATGCTTTACATAGATAAATTAACAACTTAAGAGTCTCCTCTGTTGAGAATTAAAAGATTCTCCAAATTGCTGTTGATTTTTTGCTGTTGTTGCTGGTCAACTACTCAACTTTCAGCACTACCTACTGTCATGTTTTAAGTTTAAAGGTAATTACTGAATGTATTTGAGCACAAATAGCTCCTCTACTCCAAATGCTGTATCAGCCTGACTAAATGGTTTGCATAGTGAGTTTAGCCAATGCTATCCAGGAGCAGTTGTGATGAATTAAGTGGAGAATGTCTGAAACTGCCTATAAAAAGAATTTAAAAAATCTAATTTCATTAATGCTTTTATTCAGTGCCTCTACTGTAAATGCATTTTTATGTGCTTATAAATAAAGGAAAGTCTGAATTCTTACAAAAGAGGGTCTTTCATTTTCTGTGAAGTAGCTAATCTACATTTCCTGGAAAAGTATAACATTACATGTAATTACATTACAGCTTACAATGGACAACGTACTAAGAGATTAGCCCCTGTTTGAGCATTTTAGGGGTATTCCATCAATGCCTATCCACAGACTTTTCTTTTACAAGCCAATCTTGAGAGGTGTGACCTTGGATATCTAACGTTCACTGGCCAGCCAAAAGGCTGTTGGCACACAGTTGAATAGTTGGACAGACAGGTTTTTCCTTGTTACCGCTCTGCCTGGCTCGCTCCTGTCTTTAGGGCGCTTCCCATGACCATAAACGGTCCTTCTGTTCAGAGATCTCAGGGTCATGCTTTCAACTTATGGGCCGATAAGGGATAAGGAGTTTGTCAGCTGGGATTAAACGGGTAGGATGAGAGGAGGAGGGAGTAGGAAAGAGGAGAAGAAGAGTGGCAAATTATAAACAGTACCAGGGTGGAGGGAGGGAGGGAAAAGAGGGAGGAAACGGCGAGAGAACAAGATAAAGAGAGAGAATGAAGAAAAAGGGGTGGGACAGAAGAAAGGAAGGAGGGAAGGAAATGGAGGGGAAGGGAGATAAAAGTGGCGAGAGGGAGCACAAGAGAAGGAAGAGGCAGATGGATGGGGGGGGGGGGGTTAAAAAAAATTTGAGAATTCCTGAGTTAAAAAAAAAGTGTGCATAACATAAAAGAAGTGTGAGGGAGTGTGCAAAGAGAGACAGAGAGGAGATACTGTAAGGTGGATAATTATAGCTTGTGAGTAAGCAATATTAAGTGGAGGTGACAGAATAATCACATAAATACAGTATGACAAAGCAAGACAAGATGGCTGATGCTGTCTAGGCAAAAGCTCCACTTCCTTCACTCGTGCAGCCTATCATTTATCCCAAAGCCAACTCAAAGTTGACAACACAAGCCTTTTAAGGAAAGCAGCACCATTCACATGTCTTCTCTCCTCACTCATCAGTTTTAATAGTTTATATATAAATATATATACATATATATATTTATAAATATCTGGTGGGACAATTCTTTATCGCTCACTTTTTTCTTTTCTTCTCACATCCGTTTAGCAGACTCCTTTGCCAGCCGTTCCTGACACTAAGCCTTGTTGTTGTCTTTTCAAATACCTCTTGTCGCACAGCTGACAAATGGCTAAGATAAGATGACAATTCCCCCGGCGTTTTTATAAATAAACTCCAACCTATCAGACGGGGTAGATGGAACAAGGTTTTACTGCTTGTGTTAGCCTGTAGAGCTTTTTATTGTGTATATTAATGTATATTTCATGGTATATCCGTGTATTTTTTTCTTAATCTACAGTAAATCTCTGCATATACTGTCTTCAACAAACCGTGAGATCCTTTTTTTTTTCTCTTTCGCCCATCATGGCCACTTTACCCTCTAAGCTCCCCTCTGATAACGTTTCATGTCACTGAGAGTTAATATATCTGCGTGCCCTTTTCATAGACACATGCACACGTACGGACCACACACATGCCAACGCCACCGCGCCACAGACCCTCCGCTTCACCGTGCTTCTCCAGCAGCGTAGCTCCCCACCTACATCTCTTCATGGAAAAGGTCACGCTGGCCACATGACCTGCTATTTGAAGAGGACCTGGTGGATACCCAAAGCAGGCCGAGCACAATCCAATTACACCCCAGGGAGATGCGCCGCATTTGCTGAACTCTGCTTGAGTGATATTCTGTTTCTCTTTGGGCGCTTGTAAAGATCCACTTACACGTTCATGGTCAACTAGGAAGTAGAATCAACAGATGTCTTACAAGGTTCAAACTCCTGCTGTGGTACACTGTTACTTCCTGGAAAGACAGTTTCACTATGATTTGGTCAAATGTGAGTTCAAGTAAAACATAGTTTCATCCTGTAGAGGAAACAATAACAGAATACTCTGTGTTCATTCATTTGTCAAAAATCAGGTGCTGTTTGCTGGTGGACCTCCAAGGCTGAGGAGGCTGAGCAGGTCTTGACTAGTAAACAGGATTTAGCGAGAGGGAAATTGACAGCAAGAAGGTTAAAGGTCAAGCTTAGTCAGGTGATTTGATTGGCTATGATGCATTCCATATAACTACAACCTGTACTGCGGCTTCAACCTTTTCACTGTTTCCCATCATTCCCTTCCAGTAATAACCTGAATTAAAGTTACTGCTGCAACTTCATTATTGCTATATGTATTAATAGAAAAAATCATTTCCATTAATCAGTTGTCTAGTTTGTGAAATGTCAGAAAATAGATAAAATGGCCATCACAATGTAACAGAACAGATAAGTTACCATCTTCAAATGGCTTGAAAGATATTCAATTCACAATGACTTAAAACAGCAAAAAGCAGCAACGTTTTACATTTGAGAAGCTGGAACTAGCAAATGCTTTGCTGTTTTGCTTGACAAATGAATTAACTGACTTAAATCAGTAATCAATTATCAAAATTAGGGCTGAAAATAACAAGTATTTTCATTAGCAATTAATCTGCTCACTACTTTCCTGATTAATTGATTCAAATTTAAGAAAATGCAGCAAAATGCTCATCGTAATTTCCTAAAACCCAGGGTGATGTCCTCAATTAGTCAGACCACTAATACATAAGATTTTCAATTAACTATCATATAAAACAGAGAGAAGTAGCAAATCCTCACATTTGAGAAGCTGGAACCAGCAAATGTTTGGCATTTTTGCACCACAAATAACTCAAAAGATTAATCAGAATTGTCAACACTACTCATTTCAGCACTAAAATGAGATGAACAACCTTTAGTAAACAAGGTTTCCTTCCTCCCTTCACTGCATGCACTCTGTCATGATATGTTACCATCATGATAACACGAACATGCCTGGAATTTGTCACCTCACTTCAGTCTTAATGAATATATGCAACTCTCTCCACAGTTCAGAGTTCACAACACATGGAAAAACATAATGTGATTCTTCTATTAAACCCATCTTTAAACAAAAAAACAAATCTACTCTTGAGACTCTTCAGGTCTTTTGTCCTTACAAGGTCTGGAAACCACAGCTGGTTGAAACCTATCTTTGACGTTCGCCATGTTAGAGACGGCATGTCATCTAGACGGCATCAGTGGCCGTTGAGTGCCACAGTATGTGAGAGCATCCAGAACACCTGATAATAAAGCTTATCAATCCAGCTCACAAGATTAGATGCTGCTGGGGCTGAAACCTGCATACCTCGTCTGCAACAAGACCATGTTTGGTGAGCACTGGTCCACAGAAGATAAACATGAAGCATTGTCAAGTTTTGGTGTACACTGATGATGGCGTGTGAGGTTGAGCAATGAAGCAGACATGAGAAGCCAAGCTTGCTACGGAGCTTTACTGGTGCGAATCAGTGATCCATTGAGTCGCATACTACACTGTGCAAGGGGGGGGGGGGGATGCCGCTGTTGATCAGCATGTGAGAGTCATACCAGCAAGGCTGTTAAACTTTGGCTCTCATAAGGTCATAGTTTATGGTTACTTTAGTGCTGTTAAGCACAAAGCTGTTTGGCATTTTACAGTTAGTGGTTTCGACTAGGGGAAGTTTTTCTGTGCAGGAGTTGTATGGAAACAAGAGGTTTTTAAAAAGAAGTAAACACAAAATATGGAAACAGGACGTCTAATAAGTCTACTGAACATCGGTAAACCTTGAAAGTAAGAAAATAAAACACTACATCTTTATCTGTTCGTGAATCGTTTGCAAAAAAAGTGCAAGTCATGGCATCTAACCCACAAATAAGTCACAATATTCTTGTAGTTTTGTGTGTGTCTTTGTGTGAATATGCACACCTGCCTGCTCGTATATGCGGGCGTGAATGTGTGTCTGTGGGGAACAGTCTCCCTAAAACCTGCAGCTCCCCTGCATCTAACACACATCCTTACATAAAAGATAAAGTGGTGCTGTCTAACCTTACGTTAATTCACAAGTAAATTGAAGTCCCTGCCAGTCTGGATGGCTTCCAAACATTTCTACAACCATTAGGTTGCTCCGGCCATTACTCTCTCAGTCTCTGTATGTCTGCTTTTTACACAATGCAAGAAGGAATGCTCGTCTAGTCTTCCTGCTTGTGGACATCACAGAATTTCAGATGTCTTTAAAGGGAATGCTAGTTTAAAGATTTATTCATCAAAAAAAGTAGGGCTGCAATTAATGATTGTATTCATTGTAGACTAATCTGCCGAATATTTTCTTTTTTCTGTTTATTGAATGGCAGAAAATAGTGAAACACATCTATCACAAATTCCCCAGAGCCCAAGGTGACATCTTTAAATTGCTTTCTTTGTCCGACAACCAATCCATAAGCCAAAGATTTCATATAAAACAGAAAAATGTTTTGCATTTCTACTTGGAAAATCACTTAAACTATTAATCGAATATTAATCTAGTCTCAATACATTTCCTGTCTTTCAACAAATCGTTTAAAATAATTTTCTTGTAATGTTTTGTCCTCACTGAGGAAAACAAAAAGGAGCCAGTTGGAACAAAGGAAAAAAGATATTAAGAGACATGTAGTGCTGAAACAATTTGGTGATTATTCAATTCAACAGAAAGATATCCACAACTATTTTGATAATCATTTAATTGTTTATGTCATTTATTGAGCAAAAAATTGAATATCTGGTCGGAATTGAAAACACAATTTCTTCACTATTTCCTAACATTTTTACATTAAAGATAATCAATAATATCAATAATCATTAGTTGCCTCCTCATCATCATTTGCTGGTACATATACCATGAAATAATACTACTGCAGTACTGTAGCATGCGTACACAAGGTGAGTGGAGCTAGTTAATGTGAAACTGTCTTTTAGGCTTCCAAGAAAGTCAGTTCTTTTCACTTTACTTCATCTGTGTGGAGATACACTAACTCCCTGCATCCATAGTAACCTCAGCGGTGGACCAAATATGGTATTACATCAGACTGGGTACGTTTGGCTATTCAGTTACAAAGTGACGAACAGTACACTGAGCCTTAATCAAATTGCTCCAAGAGAAATATCAGATATAATTCGATATACCTTTCTTACATCACTTGGCTGCGGACATGTGGAGCCCTGAAATAACAAGTCTGTCGTTTGCATAGAGATACTTCCGTGCCAAAGAAAATCGCCCCACGCAAAGAGCACCACTACGAACTTATTTACCAAGGAGGAGATATTATGGAAGTGGGTCCAGATTGTGAAATGTTTACAGAGGAGGAAGAGGAAGAAACTGGGCAATTATCCAGCATATTGGAGAGGACATAAATTTTCACCAAATGGATTACCTCACAACTTTTCTGGATAAACAATATAATTCTACAATGTAAAGATGTAATCAAGTCACATTTTCTTGGCTGTGAGGCAGCGGGCCACAAAGAGATATTGCCTACATGTTGCAGCAGCAGTTGTTTGAACTTCAATTGCTCCCTCAGCTTCAGTGAAAACTAATTCACCCTGGCTAAGAATTCCCTTTACTACTGCTTTTCAGTGTTATGTGAAGTCTGCCTTCATGGTACAGTAAGCCTCCTATTATTATAGACTTTAGGCTATGGCCATTGCTTCAGACTTATTCAGGATTTACTTGTTAGTGATTCATAGATAGATAGATACTTTATTTATCCCACAGGTCTTCATTTGTTCTTTATAATTGCAAAGTGTTTAACAGGCTAAAGAAAATTATGAGGCTGATGTTAACTTTGACATGGCTTCAGCATCAGGTAAGTTACAGAAATTATGCAGAGAAGAGAGAATATGCCTAAAGAAAATACATGACAGGTGCCAAATTTAGTTATAGGATGATGATTTACTGTCCTCCGGAAAACCCCCACAGGCTATATTAAATGCTACACGTGTATAACATGCCAGGTCTAGCAAGACTAACTTTTACATGGCAAAAACTAGGTTATAGCACCGAAAATGCACTAGAGTTACTACAAGAGACACTTCAATTCGTATATCATAGGAATATATTTGGCAGCATGGGTGTTATGTCGGCTTTGGGCGTTAACTCGCTATTAGCGCCGCCGGTTCCGTGTGAATCTCTTTATTGAGATGTCGTTATGGGTCACGGACCGACCAATTACAATCACACGCGCTACAACAGCAGTGAGCCCAGGTGCTCGCGTCGCGTGCGGATACATACCTCCTCTTCGTGGTTGGTGAATTCACTCTGCTCGTTTTCTTTCTCGATTTTGTTGTTATTCATTCTGAGCCGGACTCTTTTATCACTTTCACTTTGACTGTCTTCTTCTTCTTGTTGTTCTGCTTTGCGTCTTTTGTTTCTGCTTCGCTCTGTTTCTCCTCTCCGGGACCCAATTTTGTTTTTGTTTTTTAAAAAAAAAAAGCACCGTCCGACAGACAACAGTCCGCGTGCGGCCGCTGTCCTACTGACCCGAGCTTCCCCACTAGTTTGGTGGCATCAATTTGATCAGCAAGGGTATATATTTTTTTTAAAAACAGAAAAGTCAGCTGTAAGTGGTGTTTCTGTGCAGTCCGATATTCCTCAGCATTCCCTGGAAAGCTTCTCCGGAGGCTCTTGTTGCTGTTCCCCAAAATGAAATACAGTAAATGTTCAGTGGACTGCGCCGCAGGCAAACTTCTCTCCCCATCCCCTTGTGAGGGAGGAAGGGAGGGATGGAGGGAGCAGCAGGGGGGGGCGGGGGGGGGAGTTTAGGGTGGGGTAAAGGGTGGGATGCACCGTGTGCTGGGCTTTATTAAGTTTTATCAAGTGCTGGAAGAGCGGCAGTGGAAAATCTGCGCCAATCACCATCACCTTTTGGACCAGCTGAGTGTTATTTTAGTCACTGCAACACTCCTGAAGTATTCTGTGAATGTGGTGGCTTATATGGTTACGTTTTTGTCATCTGTGTTATTATGTGGCTGCTTTAATATTCATACATGTACATAAAAATATTCAGTCATGTCTAAAGAATTATTTGGATTTTTAATATTTTTTTATAAAACCGTTTTATATTCAGTTATATTTTCCAGGATGTGTGTCTAAATGCTGCTTCAAAGCCATCTCTACACTGCTAGGAATACAATTCTGGTGATTTTTTTTTTTTTTTTTTTTTTTGCGAATCTTTATTTTGTTGATTTAAAAGTTATCAAATTTAAACCTGCATTACTTGATTTTTTGGTCACCTGGTAGCAACCTAAAAGCTACAAACACAACACTGACATGTTGGTGTTAGCAACTTAAAATGTTGCGTCTGTGTTAGCAGAAACATTGGTATTCATTTGGAGTTTGTGTCCACCTGAAAAATGTAAATCGTATATTCACTCTCCTTTTAGCTCTGTTTTGTTCTCCACCAACTCTCAAGGCAAACACTGTATTTGGTTCTCTAGTAGCTAAAAGCTTCACTTTGTTCATAGCTATTTGCTGACTTTATCTTTCTGCTGTTTGGTGTTGGGCAGGTAGTGTACAGTTTATCAGAGCTTTTTTTTGTCTGGAAATGACATTGATGAGACTTATGAGTACAGTAAGTTGTGGGCGCAAAACCAAAACTATGAGCTAAAAGACACTAACACACTAGAGCTGAAAGGAACTGTAGAGTTGGATGATAATTTTATGTGGCTTTGTCACTAGCGACCCCTCTCTCATTAAACATAGTTATTTCATCGATTGTTAATATACAAATCTTGGTTAGAGCAGCTTTAGATATAGAAATATAGCATATACCCATTATAAACATATTTTTTAACTCCTTAACTTCCTCCAGATTGCTAAAACTCCCCAAATTTCCCCAAAAAATACAGAAGACTTATCATGTCCTCATATCTATCGTCCTGAGTCAGCTGTTAGTTCAAAGTGATCTGTCTTACATACCTTTTTAATATTTTTTTACCCTTTGTTGCTGCACTTTTGCCTTTTGCTGCAATAAGGGCCTAATAAGATTAGCATCTAATTTTTTTTTAATTTATTTTTTTATTTTTATTTTGTAGTGTTTTGTAGTTTTAGTCAATGGAAAGTAGCTACTAATGCTGGCACAAGTTGTCTTTTCTCTTTGGGATTCACATTTTTCTACATGGTATGCCTGCAAAATACATGTATATACAATTCATTGTTATATTATTACACTGTCTCTTATAAATTATTAGTCTGAGCTAATCTGAGCCTGGTATGATGTGGCTGATAAATAAGTCAAATTATAGAAGGTATAAAATTATTGATGCCCTGATTAACAGGACACGCAGGACAGATAACACATACTAGAGAAGGTTCTGAAATTTAGTTGTGAACTTGTCTTCTCATGCAAATGAATGCTCTTGTCTTTAATAGTTGTATTATTTCTAATATACTGGTTGCTTTCATAGGAACAATCCAGACATAGTTATATTTTGGAAAGTAATATGTCACTTATATGCAAACATATGAATACATTTTTTCTATATTGTAACATGTTAACCTTTAACCAAGCTGCATTATATTACATCAGTTTCCATCATAAATCTGGCATCACAAGATGTCTTGTTATCCAGCGAGGTGTGCACACTCAGGAGTATTTTCTCTTTCTTACTGTCTTCAATTGTAGCACTCAGCATAATTCATCATCTGTAAAGATGCATAGAGCAGTAGACACAGACAGTTATCAACCTGACTGTTTAGTATATGTCATGTGACTCTTGGTTTATTATTTCAAGACCTTGGAGTAGTTTTGTAGTTTCAGGCAAATAGTTCTCCTCAGACATCACAGCCTATGTGTCTCCACATTTGCAATGACAAAGGTATGTAAAGAAGTACTGGAGACAGCACCTTTGCATTGCTTAAGATAGGAATATGCACAAATCCACGTTGAGCTCAGTCAAGTCTATTTGATTTATGACCTTTGATTGGGGGAAGAGCCAGACCCTGGAGCTAAGGAAGTGATGTTTCAATAACAGGGGTGATGTGCAAACACTAAAAAGTTTACTGGCACGCCTATTATTGTCTGCAGTGCAGGGTGCAAAACAGCTTAAAAGCAGCGATCAGGTGACAAGGCAGCCTTGAACGCTCCCCCATTTCAAAACATTTATTTTGAGCAACTGCCTCTCTTTGTATTTCACGATGAAAAGTTCAGGAGCTGACAGTAGCTTGGTAGTGGAGACTTTGACTATATGTTGCATGACATTTATTGCACAGGACAGAAGCTCGCATTTTGTGACAGCCAGTGCAGAAAACAGAGCGAGTCGTTTTTGCTGAACTTGCACCTCAAAAGCAACAAAAGAAGGTAAAACAGTCATTGTGAATCGGTCTTAGAGATTTCTGCTCTTTCCCCTTCCTGATCATGTCTATATCAATTACGCTGCATCTGAAGCATACACAATGAAGAAGGGACATGGCAGATTCTTTTATGTTGATGAGGAGCAGTTGGGGATGAGGAGAGAGGGAGGAGGGTCTCTGAGTCTTCGAAGCAGATAAAAATGGAAATGCTCCCCTTGCTGTTCAACACCCCTGTATCAAAGCTTCCTGCCAGAGTCTGGGGAGCATGGAGGGGGAGGAGAGGTAAGAAGGAGGAGGAGAGGATAGGAGTCGGGGGGAGAGGGGGAGATGTCCCAGCTGTGTTTGACAGGTCTCAGGGCAGAGCTGTGTGGTCTGATGCTCGGAGAGGGAGGGTGGTCCCCTCACAAAACACACACACACACACGCACACGCACAGAGGGTGGGGGGTTGGGGGGCAGCTAGGAGACAGTCTGGTCACGGTGTCCTGGGTAACATGTCAGCAAGCTTTGACATGGTCCAGCCTTACATGAAGATATCTTTGTGTTATCAAAGAGAGCGCTAGTTTAAAGAAATGCAACACTATCAGCTGCACTGGTAGAAGAAGCCTTGTTATTTTAGCTTGAGTTGACATGGAAACAAAAGAGAGCATGCATGTTAATCACACATATTAGAAAGGAATAGTTTGATATTTTCGTTCTTGTCAAGAGTTCGATGAGAAGTCGAAGCTCTCGTGTCTGCACGCTAAACATGAAGCTACCGCCAGATGTTAGCTTAGCTTAGCACAAAGACTGGAAACAGGGAGAAACAGCTAGCCTGGCTCTGTCCACATCATGAATCTTGTTTGCTTAATCCATATGAAGTGTAAAAAACTCTTGTCAGTATGAGTTTGCCAAGAAATAGTCGAGCACAAAACTCCCTGTAAAACCTCAACGTGTCATTTTTAGATGTGTAAATTACAAATCACCTTGCTAATTCAAATTTTCCATTTGCTTTTCATTCGCTCTTTTTCTAAGCTAAGGTGTCACCGTTCATGCCACGATTACATTCAACACTGATTCATTTACTGATCATTTAAGTAAAGTTCAGTCTGTTATGTTCAGTATAGTACAAAACTAGGACTATAGGCTACAAACACTGTGTAAGGTAAATAGCTCAATCAACCATTTGCAGCAGAGATATGACATCATGATGTTTTCTGAGGCTTTTGCAGTCTTTTAATTAACTTTTAAAGGTCCAGTGTGTAAGATTTAGTGGCATCTAGCGGTGAGATTGCAGATTGCAGATATTCAAACTGAACACAACGATTCTTATTTTCAGGTGATTATGCACAAATTAAAACATACTTATGAGTATTATATTCCATTTCTGCCAAGTCCGTTCCACTACATCCCACTAAATTTTACACACTGCACCTTTAATGACAAAGTGACGTACTCAGTTTGAAGATTTGGTGTTTAAGGTTTGATTGTACATGTACTGAACACTAGACGTTTTGACACTTCGGTTTTCATACAGATTAAATAAATAAAGGAGGGCTGGTTTTTGTTACGTTTGGACAGAGCCAGCTCCCTGTTTCCAGACTTTATGCTAAGCTAAGATAACCAACTGCTGGCTGTATAGCCTCATACTTACCATACAGACATGAGAGTTGTATTGATCTCATCTAACTCTCAGCAAGAAAGCGTATGAGCATATTTACCAAAATTACAAACTATTGCTTTGAGAACAAGACATCATCTTTTTTCACAGATAACTATCTCAATTATATTCCAAGAACCTCTGCAGAAACAAAGACAGGATTGAAGATTGAGACATAAATCAGATAATCCAATATTGTCTTCTGGATCACTGACTCATAGCTAAAAGGCCAGCTTGATATGAGCACCAAAACAAGAATCTATCATGACACAATGCCAATGTATTGACCAGTAGTGGGGTCCCTGAGTGAGGACCCCTGTGGTTTTTGCAATCCACTCGGTCGGCAGTCAGGTGACTCAAAGATGTGTTGCATCATTTCTTTCTCCATTTACACTCTTTCTTTGCATTCCTGCAACTCAGAAGCAGAGCAAACTCCTCATCACTGTGCTCCACGGTTATTAACTTCCTCCAAAAACAGCCCGCCCAAAAAAGAGAGGGAGAACAATGTTGCAATGTATCTAGAGGTCATTTGTAAAAACAAGCAGGCCGGACAGCAGTGCTGGGTTTGGCAGAGCAACACACTTCACCCTTTTGAATGATGTTGGGTAAGTGGCTCTCATTGGGCTGAGAGCCAGGCCATTCCATTCCTTTGACTTACTGATACGCAGCTTTCCTCCCCTATGCTTAGTGCCCTTTGATCTTCCTGTAAGATCACTAATGAGCAATTTGTGGTCAGATTGACCCATTCTAATTGGCCATGAGAGGCCTGGTGCTTTGTTTTAGTTTGTTCAGTCCTTTTCAGTGGCTTCCTCGCAACTAAAGCTCTGTTTATTCAACCTCTGTGTGGCATAATGATCACATTTAAATGACAACAGCATTACTTTTTGAAGTTTGTTTTTAATAATTGTTGCTTTTCTTCCTTCCCATCATTTCTAGTGGTGTCTGTGCAGTTGGCAGAGTTTTCCTGCCTTTAGATGCCAATAAATTCTTCAACACGAGTTTGAAGCCACTCCGGCAGCTGTGAGGCTGAACTCACAGTTCTTTTAAGGCTAAATGCTAATGTCAGAATGCTAACATGCTCACAATAATAATGCTAACAAGTGGATGTTTAGCAGATATGTTTACTATGTTTACCATCTTAGTTGTTAGCATGATAACATTTGCTAATTGTGACGTCTTTGTTATCTGAAACTGCAGTTGATTTCAGGTCAGGTTAAAAGGACACAAAAAAAAGGTTGAGGATGGTCAAAATCAAAGTAGAAGAGGCCGAGACTTTTAGTCCCCCACATGGTCCAAAAACATTAAATCCTCCATTTCCCATTATGCAATAATCTCTTTTGTTATACCTTCCCTGCCTGGTAAATGCCCACTTCTTTCAAACTCAGCATCCCAAGTTCGTTGCTATAAGCTTAATTTATTTTCTCAGATGATAGTACAATCCCTTAGGAGTCATAGCACAGGTTAAGCAGTACTCCTCATGCCTAGTAAACTGTGCTTCATGTGTCAAATATTTTAAATGCCTCTCTTTCACAAACGCCAAAAAAATAGCAAATCTTTCAGCACACACTGCCAAATGACAAGAAACATGTAAACTAGACCCAGACAACGGCAAGGTTTTTGTAATTCTTAATGACAGATTTTGGCAGATGTCTGGAAAAAATGTGGGTTTGAGTAAAATCTGCATTATCATGAGTTGCTGTTGTTCATCATCGCACTTCCTGTGCTGGTCTGGCTCTGAGAAAGAGAATGCAAGAGCTCTTGTGATTAAGTGGGTTGCATTACTGAGTAGTGAGGTAGAACTTGCGTTTGTCCTCAAGGGCACGGTAGGGGTTGTTGAGCACCACTGCCTTTTAAACCTGACAAGCCATGAGAAGGAAACCTGCTCTGAACAAAAACAAGCTTTACTCATCAAACCACCTTTCTGTCTTCTAATATATGAAAAGGTCCAGAAACACAAGAAAGAGGCACAGGTCTGTGTCATTAGATTGTACTATAAGCTTTCATGGTTCAATGGGCAGAGGAAGGGTTGAGTAGAGCGCAGAGACCACGCTAAGTATGTCTCCTAGGCTTGAATTCCCAAATGTTGACACAGGTAGACGTAATGGACTACATCGTTCCCTTTGAATGCTGTTGAGTGGTCCTAAAATGTCTTAAAATAGGTCAAAGGGAAGTACATAAAGTCATATCTTTTTCTTTTTTTTTTTTTTTTTTTGCGCAGTGGAACCAATAAAAGGTTAAACTAAAACCAGGTCCTGAGGTCCTTTTTCTTTCCTGCTGCCTTTAATCTTAACTGAACAATGTGTGTGTAAAAAAAATGCTCATTTGCTGTCTGCAGTTAGCTTTGTGTGCTGCAGAAACTGTGTTGACATTTCATTACAATTAAAGAGTCCTAATCCATTGTTGTTTTTAGCATGACTTTTGTCTTGTAATTTACTTGTGTCTGTGAAGTTGTCATTTTATGCTGTACATGCAAATATCATGCCATCTATATATATATATATATTTGTGGCATTTATGGTTAAAATGCCTACAATTTTATTACAGTTACCATGTACACTTAGCGAAAGCTAACATCAGCATGTTAACATTCTCACAGTGACAATGCTAACATGCTGATGTTTAGAAACCACAAATGTCAACCTCATGGTGGCGCTAGAGTAAACGTTCATCAGGACACATCATCTGGGGGGGTCACAAGTGTCTGGACCAAAGTGGTGGTCAGTCTGACCAATCAACACTGCCATCTTGTACAGCCACGCCGCTAGCTTGGCTAAAAAGGCATGACATCCAGCGGGTTTGGGTCCAGGTTGCGATGAAACTAATTATTTCTGTGGGAATGCAATGGAAATCACTGTGGCCTATAGGTCACATTTCACTTTTCAAAGGTGGAGTGGAGCTGGATGCAAAGGTCAGCTGTCAGAAAGCCTTTATCCTCCCAAACCAACTGGTGGCCTGTTTGAACATGACTGACTGGACTCGACTTCACCAAGACTTGAACTGCATGTGCTGCTGTAAACACAAGACCATTACAGCGCATCAAAGAACAAGAACTAATGTATTTTTTTCAGTTTTTCTAGCAAAATGTCATAGTTATATAACGGGAAATGTGAGTACAGCAACCTCCTCAGCAGCCAGTGCTGCATTACAAACTGAAATCTCATGCATTTGTCTTTGTTTACGATAAGATATTAGTGACTCTTCAGAGAATGCTACATATTTTAGTGAAGGTGGAATATTGACTTGAGATAATCATATGAAAAGAAAAGCAAATACCACTGCAATGCACAAAAGTCTGCTTTAACAATCGAGTGGAAGCTAGATAATTCAGTTTCACAACAGTACAGTAAGGGAGAAGTATAAATAACTGCTTCCAAATATAGAGCAACATTTGAACTTCCTCTCAAATTCCTGCCATGAGTTGCTATCATCACAGCCATTTTGCCTCTGTAAAACCCCTCCGCAGATTAAAAGGCCACACTTGCCCCCCATGAGGTCCTTGTCACTCTGTGCCCAGCATCTGTCTTCCTTGTCATATTAAAGTAAACTGACGCTTTGGCAACACCCCAAAATAAAAATGATGGTAGTGGGAAAAAAAAAAAAGAGAAAGAAGTGAGAAGGAGCCTAGACGTGGCCCCGGCTGCACTCCACTGCTGAAATAATTAGCCCCTGGTTGATGTGGACTCCTCGTGGGACTCCACCGTGACATGTTCAAATGAGTATTGGCAGTGTGTGACACCAGCTGTGGGCCTCCAACAGGGAGCTGCTGCACTGTGCAGCGAGCGCCATGCCCACCGAGCACGACACAAACCCTTAAACTCTGACGAGCAGGAGCGGCGGCCTTGAGCTTGTTTTACAGCTAGGAGACAACTGTGAAATGTGTCATTTGAACTTTTTTTTTTTAATGTCAGGTGTGTCAGGTGGCGATACGTTATCGATCCTCCACCACACACACACACACACTTCCATCCACACCCAGATCTGTGAGGCTGTGGCGCAGATGGGAGCACCACCCAAGGGGCTCAGTGGAACAGAGACGAGGAGAAGAGGGGAGGGGGGGGGCACTGGGCATTATTCAGACCCATCCTGCAGTAGAAATGCAAGTTGCAACCACACCCATGTCAATTACAATAAACCATGCTCTGTGTGGAATTCCCACTGAACCCATGGCACCAATTTGGCAACCCCTGGTGGGAGGGCGCAGGACTGACAACCCACCAAATCCAAGATGGGGACGACCACACCCATAGTTTTTGTTTAGGCATGACTTTTGCTCAATAATTGCACTTTTTGAATGTTAAATCAGCTTATAGTCACAGTCATGCAGTACTACAGTGGATGCGGGGACTATTTTAAGCCCTCAAACTTGATTTTTCTGCATATTTAAAATACAAAAACATGCTAATATAGATATTTATAGCTGTATTATTAATAAATACAATTTTAATTGGATATTCTTTAAGTCACCTGATGACACAAAGCCTTTAGAGCAGACAGCTGTTCAATAGTTGCTCAATAGTTCCTCCTTGTGGTCAGAAAATTACAAGACAACAAGCTTAAATGTATTGTTTATTGCAATCTTTATCTTCTGTCTTTATATTATCTCTTTATATTGCAGTCTATTATAAATATAGATGAAAATCATTGATTAGAATAAAAATGGCACAGGGAATTGACCATGTCAGGATCAAAATATATTATGAATAGTATTGAAATGAAAGCAAAAGTGCAAAACCAGGAATAGTCACACAGAATGATGTCATTCCTCATATGCAGGTAATGAATATGAATGTAATGTGTCTGATGGTCATTTTCAGTGCTAGAGGTAATCTATTAGGCATTAGGGAAATAAACTAGAGTGGCCACAAGTGCAAAGTGAGGGAAATGTATGAGCTTCAGATGTGTGTGTGTGTGTGTGCAGATGCTTTTGGTCGCAGGAGGTTTTACTCCTCCGAATCCAGATCCGTGTTAGTTTCTCACAGGCGTGCTGCTTCCCTTCACCGTCTTCTTCATGTGGTGGTAGTTGGGCAGAATCTTCATGAGGAAGTCGAGCTGCAGAGTCTCAGGCTACAAGGCAAAATCCATCACTGGTTAGACACATATCCGCACGCAAGCCGGCAAACGTTTGTGTCTCTCGCAGGCATCAGCAAGCATCGGCGGAAACTGACCTGTGGCTTTTCACTTTGCACACGGCGGATGCAGTTTGAACCGTACACAACCGTGTTCTCTGGCACGACCTCGCACGTGTTGACCTGGCAGCATGCGCCGATGATGCAGCCGCTGGTCAGGATCACATTTCTCCCAAGATCAGCTTGGATTCAATATCAGCAGAAAGATATATTTTTGTAAAAAGCACATTATAGGAATATAAGAAATAGGGTTGGCATGATGATATATACACTGTGAGATAATATAGATTTATCTACCTTGCTATATCATGTATACTGTGATAGCTAATCATTGAATATCTCTGGGTGTATTAAATCATTGAGTGCAATGCTGCAAATCAATGAGTAGGAGTGCTTTACAAGACTTGTGCATTAATATAATCGTGTACCCTGATTTGTGAGGTTTTAGATTTGCTGTATTAGCCAAAAACATACATTCTTTACTGCTCATTTTATCAATAAACAGTTTCTTAATGCCCTTCCCCCCAAAAAAGAGTACTATGTCATGATATATATCAATATGAAGATATAAAATGACATAAAACATACGATGTGATAGAAGATTTTATCTGCATGAAATAATTACAGTTCTTACCTTTGGACTCAATCACGTTGTTGTCTCCAATTTTCAAAGCCTGAGAGACTGTGGTAGAATTACTAAGGATCTCAACCAATAAATTAGTATTTACAAATAACTAATAGCCAACCGCAGACTTCCATATATCTGTAAAGGATACCACATCCCACTTCAAACACATTGTTGGTCCCGATAGTCATCGTCTTTGGCTCAACTCCTTCTGTATCTGGCATGATGTTCTCTGGATAACTAGAAAACATTGATAAGCAGTGGTGGAAAGTAGCTAAGTACATTTACTTAAGTACTGTACTTAAGGGCAATTTTAAGGTACTTGTACTTTACTTGAGTATTTCCATTTGATGCTACTTTACTTCCCCTCCACTACATTTATCTGACAGCTTTAGTTACTTTTCAGATGAAGATCCAATATTTCACCAAAAATCAAAGATTAGAGAAAAAGTCCAAAAACTGAAAACAAATTTGTGTATCAGAACTTTGTTTTTTCTTCTTTCCTCTCCCATTAATCATCTCACTACCCCTCAGATTTATCTGGTGACCCTTTGGAGGGGCCTGACCCCTAGGTTGGGAACCACTGGACTAAACTAGCTAACTGTATATAAAGTAGGTCAAACTAGCTCCACCTCCTGCAGCTACAACAGTAACATGCTGCTTACACACTGATGCTTCAGTATTATTACTCTAATGATGTCATATATAATAATATATCAGTCAGAGGGACCAAACCACTACAGTTTGCTGCTAATACTTGTTTGCTGCTAATGTATTTTTACTTATGTGGGCTTTTTCATGCAGGACTTTTATTTATAATGGAGTATTTTTACATTGCTGTATCGGTACCTTTACTTAAGGAAAAGAAGAGGAGTACTTCCTTCCACCACTGTCAATAAGATAAGATGAAACTGTAATGATCAAATAGGGACATTATGTTGTAAAACACACTCTACCTGTTAATGATAAGCGCCTGCTCCTCTATCAGATTGCCTTCTCCTATGATAATAGGCCCTGCCTCTGCTATGATCCGTGCTTTGGGGTGGACAACTGTTCTAGCACCTGTAAAAAAAAAAATTAAAATTAAAAAGTGTCACACATGTCTCATCTTATTGGAGCATGCAGCAGCTGGATAAAACGCCTTATTTCTCACCAATGGTCACATCTCCTCTTATTTCACTCTCAACGCACACAACAGCTCCAGCTGCAATTTTAGCACTGCAAGAACACAGAAAACACATCAGACGTTCAAATTAATGATGGGCTGAATATAACAGATAATGCACATCACTAAGTTATTACACTGTCAGTATCTGAATAATGACTGTCAACACAATAGGCTATTAGGGTGTCGCCATCAGTGATTTTGCAGGATTATTTAAAAAAGAAATGACGTTTTTCCTTCCTGACAGCTAAAATTTTTATGAAATCATCCATAATTTAAAGGTGGTAACGCTGATTAAAATGTTATCTACCTTTTCTGTGCCATGATCTGCTTGTTAGCGTCTGACATCCTTGCGACGATAAATCAATGTATCCACAATCGACTATTAATCCTGGATCCGAGTTGGAGCTCAGGGTTGATTGCGTTTGTCTGAAAACATCAACCTTGAAACTTTGCTGCCCTCTACTGTATTTTTAATGATACTGCAACATATGTTATATATTTATCTTGATGCATAGCTTTAAAATTCATAAGCTTATATATTATATATTACTTAATAGTATTAACAAACCACAAAAGTAGATTTTTTCTATTTGTTTTTTTCTTTTCAAACTATTGTATTCTTCCGTTTATGTTATTTTCTACAAAAATGATTCTGTTAGTAGCCTTCACATAATCATCAAAAAACGAATAAATAACGAAACATCGGGTCTGAATAAGCCTTTAGACTTTAGGACAGACTGTTCTCTATTATATCAGTTTATGTTGTGATCTGTAGAAAAGGACCTATTTCCTGTGACTTCGTCCACTGTGTCGACTCCTTCATGTTCTAAAATATGTAAGAATTCAGTATTTTCACAATTTAACATTGATGTACATATTTTACTCTTATTATTGCAGTATCACAGTGTCTCCTGCAGGGTGCAACAACCACCTATGAATGGTAACAGTTCAATTTTCTGTATGTGCTTATTGGAGGAATATCATACGGTTTTAATATTCCTCTAGAAACTTCCAAAAATGTATATAATTAATTATGATATTTTTATTTATTGAAATATAATTAAATAATTATAAAAAATCGATTATTTTATAGTGTCATGAAATAGAAGTCAGTCAGAGATGTGAGATGTGTTAATGGTGGTAAATAGTGTCTCCTGCAGCAGCTGAATGTAGCATGAACCCAGTTTTAATCAGTGCATTGCCTGTTAAGTGGGATTTGACTTCTGTCAAGTCAGTTGTAGTTTACTATGATAAAACCGGAAATTGATACATTTCCTGTTTTCTGAATAAAATGTTTCTGAATGTCGAGTCTTTGAGAAACAGAGTATCTACAGTCTTTGAGTGGTCTGATTTAATGGCCACAGGTCAAGTATTATGAGACTCTTCATTCAGATTTATCCAATCAAACACAATAAATGAATACATTTAAAAAGATAATACTGTGTTTTGAAGACAAATGACAACTTGAAAAAGAAAATATAAACAAAACCGTACCTACAATGAGTAGGAATGGAAACTTTTTTAAGATGAGTTCCATATATTCAGAAAGAGTACAACGTTTCAAGCCCAGAGTGGCTCTTCGTCAGGTGCAGAGGCAAAGTGGGCAATTGCCCCACGGTCCCAGAACTACTCCTAAAATCTTCCAGAGCAACTGTGCATCAACTGGTTTGTGCTAATCTGACTGAAAGTTTGATTGGGAACATGCACTAAAGCACAATGTCAATGGACATGATAGGGCCTTAACATGGGTCCTGCTTTATATGACCTTATCTTGAAGCCATGACTTGAAGAAGTGCCCTATTTCAAAATCTACTTTATTGTAGTTTGGTGCTTATATGTTGTATACTCTCAAGTTAATTTGTGTTTAATCAAACGAGCACATAGCAAACATATGGCCTGTAGTGTTCAGGGACAGAAAAACTGAACAGTCTGTGCAGAGAGAGGGAAGAATGAGGAGTCTCAGCAGTGCATTTCTGCCCCAGGCCACGATCTCCTAAAATTGCAAATTTGGCCACTAAGTTCCAAAATCATTAGAGCTTAGTGGCTAAATAAATATATGCCTATACGTCCATTTCTATGTAGCCCTTACGTTTAGATTGTCCTCTTTAAGCTTGGTCAGAGACATCTGAACATTTTAGGGACATGTTCATCTTTATGGTGTGTCTCTTGGTGTCAAAACATGTATATGTAATGAAATCATGATGTGTTTTCTCTACTGTTTCTAATGCTCAGCGATTGTGTGAAATGTGTACATATATATGAGTCTATCTGACACTTTGCTATATTGAACTTTCCTTGAGAAAGACCAAGTGTGGTCTAAAAACACGTTATATAATAAAATCAGAGGAGCTTAGTGTGCGGTCATCTCCCTTTGAATATACACTCACTGAGCACTTTATTAGGAACACCTGTGCAATCTAATGTCAAATCAAGTCATGTCAATTTTATTTATATAGCGCCAAATCACAACAGAAGTTATCTCAGGGCACTTTTCACATAGAGCAGGTCTAGACTGTACTCTTTAATTTACAGAGACCCAACATTCCCCCATGAGCAAGCACTTGGTGACAGCAGTAAGGAACCGGGATCTAGGTGGGCAGCCATCTGCCTTGACTAGTTGGGTTGAGAGAGAAAGAGGGAGAGGGAGAGAAACAGAGATACAGAGATGCACAGCAACAACAACAACAATAATAGAAATATGACTTATAACAATAGTGGTAGCAGTGGATGACATGCTGGACCAAGGGGACAGCAGGCGGTCCGCAACTGATGGCAGAGATGTTGTATTGGTGTGCATTAGATTGCACAGGTGTTCCTAAAAAAGTGCCATTGCCATGACAACACCAGTATAAACAAAAATATAAAATACACTGTATATAAAATTTTTAAAAAACATGGAAGGGCAAAATTCTCATCATTTTCTCCTTTGCATTTGTCTTTAATAAAAACTGTTTCCCAAAAATCTACAATATATTGCAGGGATGTGCTGGATGCTTCAACACACGTTCAAAAGACCTTCATTTTTAAAATCTCTACCGGAAGCGTTGCACCTGAATCTGTGTGACTTGACGGTGGTTGAGTTTTGAAGGAGAGCGAATCGTCTGGGCTCCTTGAACCAAAAGTGAGCCCGCGTTTCTTAATTAGACCGTAGCCTGTCTGAACACCAGCTCCGGAATGCGTCTGAAAATATATTGAATATAGAGTTAGAGTGTACTTAAAAATAATAATAATAATAACTGGACGAGAACATTGGTGATTGTTTCTCCTGAATGCGCGTGAAGAAGTGCAGCTTGCTCGCGCGGGGCTGAATTTCGTGCGTTCACCTTTTTTTTTTTTTTTTTTTTTTAATCAACTTTGTGGAAATATGTAAGTGTGACAAATGAGACTGTAACATGGAGCAGTCGGCTACTCTCGACATAGAGACGTTAAAGGTAAGCATATAATCATGCAAAAATGTTGAAATGCCTTTAATTAAAACAAATAATTAACCGGTGGAATGGAAACTAGTTTGAATGCTAATTATGCAACACGCACGCGAGGTTTAACCTTGGTTTACCGTGGATACATGGATAATGTTTGAATATATATTAACTGTTTGTGAACTATTTATCAAGCATTGGTGTTGTTTTATTCAGTAGTCCTAACTGGGGTTTCCCATGAGTCCTCTCTGCAACAGGTGCACCCGCTGCTTCAATTGTTTCAGTGAAAATCCCAGCTGATTAAATATAAATGTAAACTGTCTGCTCACTCTTTGAGTCTTGCAGTGGTTGCATCTCTCTCCAGGCAGGAATGTGATGATTAATAACCACTGACCAGCGCTCAAACACCTCAGAAAAGCGTGCCTGGAGTTCTTTACATATCTCCCTCTCGCACTATACCTCATATTCTATGCATTCTTCCTCTTGAAGAATCACAGTAATGTGACAGCCTATGAATATTCTGCCTGCATTGGTTTCTCATTATCATTCCAGTCTAGCAGGGGAGGCAGTAACCTCTTGGTACAGTATGTGCATCTCGTCTCTCTGTGCTGCAGTGCAAAAAAAAGCAGCTTGGTGTCAGAAAAACCCACACAGCAGAGCTACTGTTTGGCTGTGCACTCATGTCCATCCATTTGGCCTGCTGCGCACACACACGCACACACGCACACGCACACAACTCTGGGCTTAGTGGTTGGGTCAGGCTTATCAGTGAAGAAATCACCCCTGCTCACACTGCCTCTGAACTGATCCAGCACTTCCCACTCAGGAGGGAAGAGCCTGCAAGTTTGTCTTTTCAGCTCATTTGTCATGTTTAATTGGAGTTTTGTGAATTCTAGGAAGTGTACAAATCCACTATCTTCTCTAATTGAAACAGAGGCTTTGTCTAAGACGCTTTGAGACATTATTTTTGTTGATAATGCTGTGTGCAGTCTGGCACTTCCTCTGCACGCCTCCATCCACTGATGAATGCAAATGACGCCTATGGGGTGCTGTCCAAAATGGCCCTGTTGGCTCTCCAAGGATTTACTAGGGATTAGCAAAGGAAAGCTAGTGTACTGTGGAGAAGTGTCTGTTTACATCAGCAGTTTGTGTCGTCTTCTTTCCTCCTTCGCCGGAGCTCTCAGGCTGGAACTGAAAGAGCTGCAAACATTTCGAGACTTTTCAAAACCAGCTCTCCACATTACTAAATGATGCCAAGGTCAGAGTTGCGGCATGCCAATAAGGTTGGTTTGTTGTACACTTTTGTGTAGCCGTGTACAAATATTTCTCATCAAAGTGTCATCAAAAGCAGAGCTGCAGAAGGAAATTCTCTCAGAAAAACCTCTTCAAACAGCCTGTGATGTTCAGTCTTGTTGGCTGTGTGCTTTGATTGAACAGCTGCGACCCTCCGTTGTGTCTGACTTATTGGAGATCTTTGATCCCCGCTGTTGCCGTGCTTACAGTAGGGTTAGCTTGTTGCGCCGCCACCCATCCATAAAGAAAGGGCAACCACGCTGAAAAAAGATGAACCCATTGAAGCTCTAGAGCTATTGTAACTCCACCAGAGATGATGGAGCCACAAAAATTGGATTTCGCATCTTAGGTGGAGAAACTATTGACAGCAGCACCCTCACTCACATTCTTGATTGTCACATAAACAAAATGTGAAATGGTTACATCAATGCACTGAGCTGCACATTTGAGAGGTGGCTCGTGTATAATTGGCTTTCCCAGTTGCAGCCTTGTATTCGGGCCTCTCCGTCTCTTTGATTGGGTTTTTTTCTGTCAAACTGAAAAGCCCACAGAGCCTAAATAAAGAGGTGCTTCAACACTGTATCTGTCAGACTTGTGCCGTGATTGTGTCCAATCATTTTCCTCGTTGCTGCCTCAGCGATTGTGCGGTGTTCATACGCAGGACTGATGAGTACAGGCTTTTTAGTCATTAGTGTATCTCAAATGTTTTCTTACCTCCTGCTGAGATGGCCCTGCGGGACTCCTGTGGCACCGCTGAGCGGGAGAGTGCTAGCCGATTTGCTGATTAACATTATCAGGCATTAATAACGTCTCATTTTCTTTCATTAGGGGCTCCTCAGCTGCATTTTGCTGCCTCTGCAGCATGTCACTGTTTGATCAAAACAGCATGTAGAATATCACCCTCCATGCTAATTGGTGAAGATGAGGCGTGCTGGCAGTGGGTAGGGACTGCTGGGTAATTGCTGGCTTTGGCTGGATCCAGCTGTAATGTCTGTAGTCAAAGCTCTGAGGGCTTTCCTCGCCCAACCAGCCCAGAGCAGAAAGGAAAGCGACACAGTCAGATCTCAGCACAAACTTAAAAGGGGTTGATGGCATGTGCAAACAGAAATATGGTCGTGCAACAAATCCACAAGGACTTTCACCAGCGCAGTGCGCGACCTACAGAGATCGATTGTTTTTATTGTACCTTTTTTAGAGAAGCAAGTTACTGTGTAGGTGTTTACTTTCTATGAATAGAAACTGTATGTAATCACGACTGTGGGTTGTAGGTGGTAAACCATCCGTAGCTTTGTACTAGATCCATCTGCTCACGATCATCTGTTGACATTTGTCTTGAGTGCACTAGAATATATTTTGATAATTTCATCATAGATAAATCTGAATAATTGTGCCCAAACAGGCCTCTTTGGATAAGGATTCTCAAACAGTGAGGATGAGAGCACATGTCCCAGTCCAAAAATTATTCTGAGTAGAGAGAAAAAGTCTTCTTGACTGCTTTTTGGGGCCTGGAAGTTTCTAAACAGGATTTTGGTTATCATTGGTTGGTTGAATTTCTAGTAAGAGGTCATTGGTTATTGTAGCTGTAGCTTTCAGTTTAATTACATGGAATTTTGATGATTTACTGAAAATTTTGACATCGGTGAATTTAAGTAGGAATTAATTGGATTTGTTGTCCAGCCTTACAGTTGTATCATACAAGCCAACATTAAGCAACCATCTGTCCCTGCAGTGACCTTTAACTCACCACTACTCCTATTTTCTAATGATTATCAGGACTGTCGTCACAGAAGTGCAAAATTATTAATTGTACAGGTTTTGAAATTATATTACACACGTCAGGTAGAACAAAGTTGTAATTGTGAGACCTACACTGATAAATTGGGGCCCAGCTTAGTGTGACATGCCTGCACAGCTTCTTTTGCAATCAATATTTTGTTTCCTAAAAGTCAAAGTTGTTTCTCACACCCGCTGCAGTTGGACACCGCCATCAGTCTATACAGCCAGCGTGTTTGTGAGAGTCAGCTGTGACCGGCATGCTGAAACGACAGATTGACAAAACGCCAGCTACTATGCACTCCTCCGTTTGCTCTGTGAATAACCGAGCTTTAGGATGCGTGACTCGACCGGGGTAATATATGCATTGAAACTCTTGCAAAGAAATCACAGGATCCACTTGCGATGGGAACAGCGGGTTGCCATAGAAATTACAAGTGCTGACGTTTCCCCTAGCAACAGTGGATTGAAATAGACTAACTCTGTCCAGCAGGGGCATGTCTGTAGGCTAAAAGATTGGGTTTTAAACCATTTTGTCTTGGTGTTATGTTAATAAAAATGGTCTGTGTAAGTTTAAGTGTCTCTCAGACTGTAGTTAAGTATAATGATGTAAGAAGTATAGCATCTTGACTGCTCAGTAGTAACTCAGTGTATAGTTTTACTGTGCGTTGCTACGGTGCGTTGCTGTGGAAAGTTGTGATACTTCTGTGACACTGCACTGAGGATTTATATTCAGCCTTTGTGTAAGCACCTCTCATAATGCATTCGTCCCTCAGCTGTATCACTGGTTAAATTGGAATCACTGACATTTCTAGGCCAGCGATATGGGTCATTTGTATTTGCTGCAAAGTCGCAACATCCATTTGTGAGACATCTGCCACCGCCGGCAGATGTGACCTGAACTGCTCGTCCAAGGAAACAGTCATTTAAAGGGTGGATTAAGTTGTGTGGCAGCGGTTAAGTCCTGTGGAAGACTCTTGTTAGATGCCACGTTTGAAGAGCGCCACCCTGCACTATTATCGTTCCGGTTTAGAGATTGTCCAATCATTCATGCTCTTCCGAGGAACACTGTGCTTGATGGGAGCTACAGAAAGGATTTGGAGGCTTCAGTAAGTGGCCCAAACATTACGTTTTGGTGGTTTTGTAAAACTTTAGGCAGCTGAAATCTAAGCCGGTAAAATGCTACGTCAATTTTTTTTTTAAAATACAAATTTGTGGAATTGACATTTTATTCTAAATCGATCATTTCAGTCATTCTATAAGGAAAAAATGTGGAAAAATGCTTCACACTCAGGTTCTAGATTCTCAGATGGGAGGATTTGCTGCTTCTCTTTGTCATGTATCATAGTAAACTGAATAACTTTGGGTTTTGACTTTTGGTCAGTTTGTCACCTTGGGCTCTGGGAAGTAATTGTCATTTTTTAACTAAAAGAAATAAATGAAAATACTTGTTAGTTGCAGCCCTTAATATAAAACCCGGGCTGCAACTAATTATTGTTTTAATTATTGATTCATCTGCTAATTATTATTATTATTATTTCGATTAAACTAATTGTTTTGGCTATAAAATGTAAGAAAATAATGAAAAATGCCCATTATAATTTCCCAGAACCTAGTGTGACATATTCAAATTGCTTGTGTTGTCCAACCAGAAGCCCAAGATATTCAGTTTACTGTCACATACAATAGAGAAAGGCAGCGAATTTCCTAGTTTGAGAAGCTGGAACTAGTGAATGTTATAGTCAATGTTAAAAATAACTGAAAGGATTAATCATCAAAACAGTTGCTTATTAATTTGTCTGTCATTTAAACAGCTAATTGTTTCAGCTCTAGATGGCTCTGCATTAAGTAAAAGCTTAAGCGTTGGATACATGTAAGAAAATACAGGTATTTCTATGAACTCCTGGACACTCTCAGAGACGTACGTGTGCCTATTTCTGGTACCAGCCTTTAACCAACTGAGACAGCACATGCTGCCTGATGTGCACTGTTACACAAAAATTTCAACTGGATTCAGGGTCTGTGGTGGTTTTATTATCCCAAAAATTCACTTCTGAGAGAATATTGTCTAGTGTCCTGACTGTTAAAACAGGCTGTTATGTGTAGCATTGTTCCCTCTGTAAGCAAATCTATGTGCTGATGAGTTAAACAGACATCAGGATACAGTTTCTTCCACTATTTTAAGCTGGGTCAAGTAATTAAGTTCCTCTTTGGAAAAGTCACCAGCTCAGTGAGCTGAAGAGTCTTTGCTTCCTGTGCCGCGGTTAATGAGAGCCTGTCAGGAAAACATACAATCTAATGATACCTGCCATCAGTGTCCTATGCTAATGACATGCTGAGTATGAATAAAGCTTGTGGAGCATGGATCCTGACTTGACATATGCATGCATTATACTCACTGGAGTCCCTCTGGGGAAGACTGTGCACAGGTGTGTCAATTATGGATGTGTGTTTCAATGCAATTAAAGCATTTTACACTGGCATGAGAAATTAAAAGTTGCTCCTGTGAAAGTATGAGACACTTTTAAAAAGGTCTTTGTCATAGGTGGGTACCATAAAACATTCTGCAGCTGCTGGACATTTTAGCTTGGTTTGCACGACCAGGCGCTTTGCTTTATTCATTATCTATGCAGGAGAGTGGGATGGCAGGCCGCCTCAGTATGAATTCATCCCGACAACAGCTGAACAGAACAGTTCAGAGCTCAGCCAGCTTTGCACCCCGTGATGGGGAGTTTCACACTGTCAGCCAGGCAGATACGATCGGGTGGAGAACAGCAACTGCTCGCCCTCGCCTGGACGACCGCACTTGACAGATATCATCCTCTCTGATCTCAGATCAGAGCTCGCATGTAGCAGGTTCTCAGAGGCTGGCAGGCACTTAGTTACTCAGCCAGGTTGGAGAACATTTTTCTGGCACCAAATTGGCCCTTTGTCTCATAATCCACCTCCTTCTTTTATTAGTACTGAGTGGAAGAAAAGCCGCCTGTCATTTCTTCATAATGTGAAAATTCCATATGTGCTTTAAAGATGCCTTTCAGTTACAAAAACACATAAATACATTAGTGGGTTGCCTTGGTTTTAAAGCTCGCCCATGGCAACTGTCTCCAACAGTTTCATATGTTCTGCTGGAATGTAGCTCCATAAAGCCTGCTTAGTGTGCGTGGTGTGTGAAATAATATTTTCCTGTGAAAGGTTGAAGGGCAGTAACATTATAAAGAAACCCCCACCCAAAGGGGAGCAGTGAACGGGTGGGCTGCAGGAAGCTGCCACTCATAGTTAGGGTTCGGAAACTGAAAACTAAATTAGAATCGGGTCTAAAATGCCAAGAACTGGGTACCTGCTTTAAAAATTTCGGTTCTGCTTATCAGTTCCTAAACGCGATAACCCTTTATTATTGCAAACAGAGGCTACATATCTGCAAGGTCGTGGCTATCTACCATGACCTGTCTACGTCACGCATCAATGCAACAGTGTGTCGGTTTGTTTAAATACGAACATGCATGGCTAACGTCACAGCAGTAGTGAAAGATGGACCGCGGTAAACGCTCAAAAGTGTGGCTTCAATTAATTTATTTTAATGAAACAATAAAAGTCATAGTAAACACTTAAAGAATAAAGATATTTTTATGATCTAAACATTTGACCTCACACTGGAATTGAAACTGGGAATTGATAAGAACCAGAATCGATAAGTAGAATAGGAATCAGAATCGATGAAGTTCAAACACCCAATTCCTACTCATAGTGACATTTTTTGTGCACACAGGGACCCAGTTTGACAAAATGTCAACAAGTAATTAGTGTCGAAAACAAAGCTGTGACATGTTATTAAATCCATACATGATTTTTCATTGTAAAGGACGTAAGTAAAAGCAGAAATGTCAAGGACCTTGCTTTCCAGGACTATCAGTTAAATTATTCACATTAGTAACTAGATTTGGCTGCAGATTTCTATTTATTACTTTGACAAAGAAGGGCTTTTCCACTTCTGGGCCAGTTATTCCCACAACTGATTACTAACTTGTGATCAATGAATCCTGACTGAATCTTGACTGATGATCTCCCATTCCAATACTGGAATGAAACACACCACCTTTAGGGTTTTTTTTTTCAGAATGGGCCCTCTGATATGGTATCTCTTAATAAAATAAAGCCACTCAAATGACCTTGTCTTTTCAGCACAGAGCTTGATGGATTACTCTGCTACCGGTTCAATTTCTATAAGCATGTATGGGCTGGTGAATCCAGGTATGTCATCACAAGTGTTGTAAACAAGGGAACATAGTAATTTCCCCTCAATAATTCTGCGACACTTATTTAAAAATATTAAAAATCAGTTCCCAATGTATTACAAATTGAAGTAGTCCCTTCTCACTCACATTTAATTACCAAGAAACAAGGATGTTTCAGCTTGTAGTAATGCTCAGCTTACATTCATGCCATGCCCTCATCTTTTGTTCTTTATTTAGTAGCACCACTTTTCAAAAAATTGTAAGATAACATGGTCGTGTCTCTACCCAGAGTCATTGTTAGTGGTGCTTTCAAGTTAATAACCACTTACAATATGTGATTGCTTCTGTGGAGTGAATCTATTGTTGATAGCCAGCTGACATAAAGGCTCCTGTGTGTGTGTGTGTTTGTGTGTGTTTGTGTTTCAGATTACCCAGGAGCAGTTTATTCTCGCGTCCCAGTCGCTGCACCTCCAGCGTCCAGGCTGTGATGCCGTCTACCCAGTGGGTCTGTACGGCTGGAGGAAACGATGCCTCTATTTCTTCCTGCTGCTGCTGCTGGTCACCATGATAGTTAACCTGGCCCTCACTGTCTGGATCATAAAGGTCATGAATTTCTCAGTGGTGAGTACAGCACAGCCTCCTCCGAAATAAAGCTGAGTCGAGTGGGCAGGCAAAAGTTATGAGCCTGGAATTAAACTATAGAGACAATTAACATAATGATCAACATAAATAGTGTGTTTGGCTGCTATAAATTGATTTGGAACAACAGTCATTGGAAGTTCTTGACAACTACTCTTTCCTGGATAAAGGTCCACTGCAGGGCTGCAACAACTAACTTTCATTATCACTTAAATTTTAGCATTTTTAAAAAATGAATTGCTTAATCATTTTATTGATAATACATCTGAAAATTGTTTTTTTAAAAAAAGCCCTTAAAAGGTTCCCACAGCCCAAGGTGATGCCTTCAGATTTCTTGTTTTCGTTCAACCAGCCATCTAAAACCCATAGATATTAAATTTCCAATCAAATAGAATGAAGAAAAATCTAAAATCCAAATATTTGAGAAGCCTTGATAAATGGCTTAAAAATTCAATAAATTATCAAAATTGTGGTTGATTTATTTACTGTGGATGCTCAACTAATCATCTAAGGATAACAAAAGAGGTTGTGTGTTTAAATAAAAAAAAGGTTCAGTAGTATGAATAGAAGAAGAATTGGATTGTTAGATTGAGCAGCGTTCTTGCATGACTTAACCAAGAAAAGTGCACCAACTACACAAACTCAAGCTTGATCAACAGAGAAATTGACCTGCAGTATTTTATTGACAAATGAGTCAAAAGTCATGATAGAGGCTGCTTAGCACCAAAGATGTTTCCAAAATGTGAAAAGAGACTTTAGTTGGGGAAGCACATTGTAAAGCACAATGATCTCTCTGTTAAATCCTACTAAACTCTTACAGACTTAAACAAATGCCACACAATATAGCTTATTGCTAGCCCTCTAAAGTTACATAACTTTAGTTAGTCAGAACAACAAACTAAGTACTTGGCATCCAGTGCACAGCAAGATTTCATACCAAATTACATTTTGGACAAAACACAATGGTAGAAGAAACACAAATAATGATGGTATCAATGTGCATCTTACTACTTTGCATAGTTTACTGTCTGAAAGTTTGAGGAAGAGTTTATCTACTAAAACTAATTTTACACTCTGTAGTTGTATGCATAGATCTTTCTTTTTGCTTTCTTTCTTCTTAGCGTTGACCTTTAATTCTAAGCCTAATACAAACCGTGATGTGAAGACTTTTATTCATCATACAAACACCATCTCTCGTGTTGTGTGCTCTGGCTCATCTGAATTTGATAAAGAATTAGAAAAGACTTTGGCAGCAGCACCGGCTGACACAGGATGTGTTCATCTCCAACGAAAACCAAACACACAGACGCTGCGAGTCCCTGTGACATTTTCAGGGACGTTGCACACAATTTACCATTTTGTCAACAAACCCCTGATGGCAGCATCTCCCCTCTGTGACGGATGTGTCCCCTGACTATTGGCTATCACTCCTCTACTCCTTCGCCTCCCATCAATCTGTGTCATGAGCAAAAGACCTTATCAGTGCTGTTGGTGTCGCTCCAGAAAATGTACTCCACTGCTCCCCATCTCTCAGAACATGGTCAGCTCAATAAGAAAACACGTGCCAACCTATACCCCCTTTACTGGAACAATAGTACATTCCAAGCTGCCGTACGGCCTTCTGGTTCTATTTATTACCAACAACCATTTATTGAAACTAGAAGGCTATTGGAGAGTTCTCCAACTTACTGTCACAGCTAAAAACATTTAAAAGTTAATCTGAGCTCCTGGGCCTGTATACACGAAGTATTTACAGTTTATCGTCCGTGGACATTAAACCAGAATGAAAGGTCTTACCACTATCCCACAAATGGCACAGTATCCTAAAAAAACTGCCAGGAAACACAGATTGTCCCTGTCTTTCAGCAAGAGTATGACCACGTGTTGGGGCATGCCACACACACACAACCCTGATGACGGCTTCTGCCCAAAAGCATTGTTTTTGACCATAGGTTGTATATAAAGATGGACGTAGCAAGGTGTGACGTCACCAATTGGTTCATAATAAAGTAACATTAAACACAGTAGAACTGTGTGTGTGGAGAAAAACCTATTTTTTTTAGTCTTTAAACAGAAGCTCAGAAAGTCTGACTCAGTGCAAGTCCTGGAGCCGGGGAAGAGCAGCAGGTGAGTCAACTGTCACACGGCAGACATCAAAGCTATTATAAGTCTTCGAATCTTATTACAGAGCAATCATTTCCAAAATGACCACCAGCACACTTATTAGAGGGCCTGCATTGAGTGATTGAAACCAAAATGACTCATTGAAAAAAAATTATTGACTTAGTATTTCTAGAGAGAAGTTGACACTTTTTAAATGGGAGTCAATTGGAGCAGGGATTTTTTTGGAGCCAGCATCTAGTGGCCGTCGGTGGCATTGCACTTCTGCAATGGCTTTAGCCTCAAGCTTTGGTAGTTACCGCTTGGATTTAACAATGAAGTTGTTTTCAATACTGCAAGTGTTATGAGAGATTTTCATCTTTAAAGGTGGACGGTACTTACTTTGCGAGGCAGCTAGATTCGCGAGATCACGTCATCACGCGAGAATCCATCTTGTCAGGCTTCAAATTATGCGCTTGTATCTGTACCACCGGTTGTTCGGACCAATCAGCGTCCTATGAGGATTCTTGCGTGATCTTGCAAATCCAGCTGCTTCGCAAGGTAAGACGGTGATAAACAGATGGTTCATCCAATCACCTGCCAAGTATTTTTTGAAAGTGAAGGTCAAGATATCCTGCTTAAAGGACAACAAAGTAACTGTGACTATCTCTTTGGCAGCATTTATAAATGTGGCATGATTATCGTGTGTTTTTAATGCTGCCTCCACTCTTAATTCAGCAGAGGCAGCATTCAAACCACGCATGAACATTGCTCAAATTGTACAAAAAACATTTCTCATTGCCCATCCATTGGGAACACCTAACTGCTTAACTTCTTTACTGGTCTAAAGATAAGTCACGTGGGTTGTTTTCATTTTTGTTTAGTTCTCCTTTTTGTCTGGATGACATATTAAACTTGATCTGTACCTGCACCAGCTCTGACACCTCGTCCTCTGCTCTGGATCAAAGTGTAGCTTTATAAAGCTCAACTGTGGCAGATTCACGTCATTCAAATAATCCACAACTTGTGTGTGCTTATTGAGGATGCCAGGCTAACCTTGGTTGTCGTCTTTGGCTCTATCTAAGCCCGAAGAACAAAATCTGCCAGTTTTTGTTTTTCCACTACACTGCCTGTATCTGTCTATTTCTCTCATACACTGATGCCTCATCCAGGCCTTCAGCGTGTCACGATTGGACTGTTGTAACTGCCACCTACTCGTCTGACTGACTGCAGCATGTACGAACCCTGCTGCCTGACTCTTCACGCCCACCTCATCACCTCCATCTCAGCACTGGAGTAACTTTAAAGTCTTGCTGCTGACATACAAAAGAACGGCCCCACCCTCCTCCACCACTCCTCTGACTTTGTCCTCTTGTCTGTCCCCAGTCCATGTATGATGGAGCCCTCCCCGGCTGTACTCTGCCTCTATAATTCACTACCTCCACCGATGTACTCTTTCAACACGACCCTCAGGGCCCATCTGTTCACACGCAGCCACAAAAAAGCTGCCCTCAAACTTCACTTTGCTCATTGTGGTGTGGCAAGGCATCATCTTGTCCAATTTCTGCTGAATTATCTACCTGCAAAATCAGGTCCTGAATAAATATGCCATGGAGTTGTAGAGTCATGCTTCATTTTATACAGTGTTTGTAATTTTATATTTCCTGAATGTGAAGCATTTCCAGTTAAATGTACTAATTCTGATCGGTTAGACCACTTCCCAAGACTGTGTGGATGTGTACAGATTGAGCTTGATTGACACCTTCCTTCTGTTAGCTTTGTTGCACCACCTGCTAGGGTGGGACAACTTACAGCTTTATAATTGGCACCTTTTTGTATTAGTTAGTGACCTCACATATTTCCAAGCATACTGTAGCTCTACCCACCTTCAGCCTGAGCAGAAGTTTAATCAGCTACATTAACCGAAAACACCTGTGAGTGTGCAGGATTTGAAATGGCATTGAACGTGGTGAAGGGTGCAGTGAAGAGACTTACTTTTAGTCCAAACTCTGCCAATCCACCTTTAAATAATTGTTGACAACATCCAGTTAAGTGCGGTTTGAATTTATTCTTATGCTGTTTTATCTCCATTTTAAAGCACACTGAGAGCAGCAAGAAGTATAGCAACTACATCTAAAACTACTACCAATATTTCTATATATCTCTATCATCTAGCTCTCTATATATAACAAATACTCTATGTATTAAAGTATAACTACTACTACTACTACTACTACTACTAGAAGAACAAGTAACAATACAATACTACTACAAAAGTACTACTACTGACAATATGAGTACGACTAATACTAACAAAACAAGTACTACCACTAACTGAGTGAGTGAGTAAGTAAAGTTTATTTAATATAGAACTTTTCACAGAGCAGGTCACAAAGTGCTTCACAAGAGTAAAATTGTTTTAAAAAAATAAGACCATAAAAATATAACAATATAAGATACAAAAAAGAACAATAAAACATAAGCAACAACATAACTTAAAAACACATAAAATACAAACACTAGACATTATGAGGTGAGACAAAGGCCAATTTCAATAAATGAGTCTCCAGCTGCTTTTTAAAGGTGTCAGAGACCCCAGATCATGTGTCTATTGGAAGAGCGTTCCACAGTGTTCCACAGAGCCACCACTACAAAGGCACGATCACCTTTTGTTTTAAGTCGAGCGCAAGGGAGCAGGTCAGAGATGTACATGGGTGCCTCACCATGTAGAGCTCTATATGTGAAAACAAGAACCTTTAAATTGAATCCTAAACTTGATGGGAAGCCAGTGCAAAGATGATAAAATAGGTGTGATGTGACCTGGTCAACAGCCTTTGCAGCAGCGTTCTGGACCATTTGTAGACGGTCCAGGGACAACTTGCTGAGGCAGGTGAAAAGGGAATTGCAATAGTCCAGCCAGGATGATATAAAAAAAAAAAGTGAATAGTCATCTCTAGCTCAGGTTGTGATACAACAGACCTGAGTTTGGCAATGTTTCTTAGATGAAAGAAACATGAACGAGTAAGCGATTTGATATGTTGATTGAAGGGCATTGCCTGATCAGATATAACACTGAGATTTCTAAGATTAGACTGTACACCGAGCAACCCTGGACGCTATGCTATCTAAAGCAATTATAAGGACCTCAGTCTTAGTTTAGCCGTTTAGCTGTAAAAAATTGCTAGCCATCCAGTCCTTTATGACAGACAATTATGCAAAACAGACTTTAAATTTGCCTTTAAATTGGCTAATAATATGACTTAAGAGAAGCATATACAGAGCGAATAGTATAGGACCCAAGACAGAACCCTGAGGCACACCACAGGAAAGAGCAGCAGTTTCAGACATGTTGGGACCAAACGACACAGAAAAACTCATATCCGAGAGATGTGAGGAAAACCAGTCCAAGGCGCTCCCAGAGACAACCACCCACTGCCTAAGCCTTTCAATCAGGAGGCTGTGATCTACAATATCAAAAGCTGCACTAAGATCCAGCAGCACCAAAACAGAGCATTCACCCACATCAGACAACACAGACATCATTATGTCATTGGAGACTCTGAAAAGAGCTGTTTCAGTGGAATGCTTCTGACAGAAACCACATTTGGAATTTATCTAAAATGTCGTGTTCAGTCAAGACAGCAGTGAGCTGTTTGGCAATAACTTTCTCTAAGACTTCAGAAATAAAAGGCAGCTTGGATATAGGCCTGTAGATTTTGGGAAGGGATGGGTCAAGATTAGTTCTTTTCAGAAGAGGCCGAACAACTGCATGTTTAAAATAGGCTGGGACATAACCAGATTGCAGGTAGCTATTTATAATAGAGACGAGGAATGAACTAATAGACCCAAGTACATTTTTAAGCATGGAAGGTTTCATATTGCCCAGATCAGTGAGGTCTTGCAGGGAAATAGGAGAGAAGCAGTCCAAAATTGAGAGCCGTGTTGGATAGGCATAAAAGGGAGTAGAGGAGGGGATAATGCTTGCCCTGACATCTCTAATCTTATCCACAAAGAAATCCTTATTTGAATAGACAGGCACATCAGGAGGTGCAGGAGTGACAATGTTGCTGATGGTATCAAACAGGACTTTAGGGTTGCATTTGCTGGAGGAGATTAGGTTTTGTGAAGTAGGAGTCCTTCACATCTTTAACCATGTTGTTGAATTCAGTTAAAAGGTCTTTGTAATGGAGACAGTGCACATGGAGAATAGCGGATAGTTAGCGAGTACTACAATACAACAATATGAGTGCAACTAAGATGAACAATACAAAACAATACTATAACTACTAACTATGAGTACTACTATTAACAATATACTATTACTAAAAATATGACTACTACTACTAGTACTACTACTAACAATACAAGTACTACTAGTACTACCACTAATAGTGCTAATAATAATAATAAAAACACCAGCACTAAGTAATCTCATGTAATTCTACATGAACATCTTTCTGATACTTTCATACTCGAGTCATTTTCAGGAATCTTCTCGACATTGACATCCACAGCTGCCACATTAGCTGTGCTCTCCCTCAGTCTGCCTCCCACTGCGTGCAGCATGTCACCCTGACACCGCTGAATGTCTGTGGCATTGTCACCTCGATGTCATGTCCTACTTCCGCGCTGTCACTCAGCGCTGCCTGTCCACTGGCTCGTCTGGCATGCAGCAGCTCCCGTTCTGCCTAATGCAGTTCAGCGACATTTTTAATGCTCTTGAGAAGCTGTAATCCTTTGAAATTAAACCAGGAATTTTATCAACGATGGTGTTAAACTTTTGTACACCAGCACTGCATATCACAATGTCACTGATGCATTCTTGATTATGTTTCAGGATGGAATGGGGAACCTGCATTTGAACCAGGATGGGATTCGTCTGGAGGGAATCTCCGAGTTTCTCCTGCCTCTCTATGTGAACGAGATCCAATCCAGAAGGGTAAGTTGCTCCCTTTGCTCCTCTCACCAACTTTGAGTTGCCTGTTTGTCAATACTCTGCAGCGCTGATGAACTATAGGAATAACTACCATCGACTGAAACTCATGTGAAAAGCTCTCCTGGAGAAAGATCTTGCCACAGCAGCAGACAAGCTGGTATTGATTGTTCAGTGTTGAGAAAGTTATAATCAATTCATCACCAACAAAGGCCAACTTCCATCTGAGCTCAGAATTGACGATACTTTGATGTAACCTTATGTTTGTGTCTTGACAAGAGACATTACAGTCTTTCCCTGTCCAGTGCTCCTCCTCCTCCTCCTCTTCCTCCTCCTCATTTCCTGTCATCCTCCAGCAGCGCACTATCAGGGCCTCCAATCGGCAGGAGATGGGTAATAGGCTGCCTCTCGGCTCCTCTCAGGCGACATACAACCCTACAGGACATTACAGATGATTACAGAGGGACCAGAGTCCCCCCGCTGGATTTCCAATCAAGCCCACGCGATAAATTCCCCTCTTCTACTTCCTCTCTCCCTTTTCTCCGCTTTGATGTTTAGTAGATTAACCAACACAGCTCCAGTGCAAAGTTGATCCAAATTTCCCTCTCCCACACGAATCACAGACGCTCAGTTGGATCATCCCCTTTTCAGTGATTAGGCACGGTGCAGAAAGCAATTTCAAGCACTGGAAGCTGGGGTTCCATGTAAATTTGATTTTTGAGGGACGTCGATGGAGGAAGAGGTTCGATAGTGGGTTCAATTTGCCACACCAGATTGAGAAACAACTTGGAATTGCCCTCTCTTGCTCTTTGATGTTGTAGTTGGAGCTAAATGTTGATTTAAATATGACAGTCGTGCACTTTAGCAAAAGCAAACATCTCAAGGCCAACGCAGACGCCCAAGCCGAACACAAGCCAATATTTCATTCCCCCAGTGCAATACCACCTGCAGACATTTTTACTGTCTTGTTTTACAGACAGGCTGCGCAGTGGCCCCCTTATCTACCGGCACCAGAGATATTTGCAGGACAAAAATCTCCATGGGTCACTCGATATTTCTCACCTGAGGAAATATGTCAAGCACTGAGAGAGCGAGCAGGGATTATGGTTATCCAATGAGTTTACACCACAGTGCACAGTGCTTTTCCTCAGTCAGATAACCACCATTGATCAATAAGCCATTACCACAAACAAACTGTAGTGCACCAGAGATATCTTACAGTTAAATATAGTATGATTTTTTTTTTTTTTTATGTTCAGAGTCCAGCTGCTGTTGAGGCTGAACTCAAAGTAGCTTTAGTTTTACTCCTCATGGATCAATCAGTGCTTTGAATCTTCATCAATGGCTGAAGCTATAATCTGTGAATACTAAGTGGAAATAGCTCCCGCAGTGTTTTTTTGGCAGTAACTCTGATAGCTGGCAGCAAATTACAGGCCAAGTAGCCCTTTAAATCAGCACTCCCAGTAGCATGTTATGAAATGAGAGCACAGAGTTAACTTTGCAAATACTGTTCACATTGGTGGCTCTGGCTATCTCCCTAACTAACAAACACACACACAACAAATGTATTCTTTGCATTTAAGTCGCTGGTCAAAAGGAAAAAATATGGAATCGCTTTTTCCCCTGGGGGTCACACTTTATCAGGATAAGCACGTTTGTTTTTATAATGCATATTGTAGCATTGCAGTCATATTCTGTATTACTGTATTAATTTTGTATTGATGTTTGGCAATAATTCAATAATATCAGTTCAGTTCATTTCAATACTTCATTAATCACTGCAAAGGCAGTAAATTGTGTGCATATAAATATCCAAAAATATTTCTTCTCACAAAATTCTGTTCAAATTATTATTTTTTTAGCAAACTTTAATCATACATATAACTTTACTATAATGTAAATCATAGAAGTTTTATATTGTTTAGAGATTTGTCTGCAGTGGAACACAGTTTATTGCATTGCTGCAAATAATCATTGTTCTGTCTGTAAAGTGTCAAAAAATAATAAAAAACTGTTTTTATTTTCCCAGAGCAATAGATAACATCTTCAAATATCTTGTTTTGTCCGTCCAACAGTCCAAAACCCAAAGATATTTAGTTTATAATGAAAATCTTCACATTTGAAAAGCAGGAATTTTAGGTGTTTTTTTGCTTGAAAAATCACTGACAAAATTAATAGATTATTAAAACTGTTGCTGATTTATTTTTCTTTCGATCGACCATTCGTTTCAACTGTATAATTTTGCAAACAGCTGTTGCAAACAATCATGACTGGGTATCATTCAACATTTTTCTATACTAGTGTCAATGCAGTACTTGAGTTTTGGTACCAACAAAATTCTACTATATATTAGGACAGCAACAGGTGATTATTTTCCGATAATTGTTTGGTCTATAAAATATCAGAACATATAAAAAATGCCTATTACAATTTCCCAGAACACAAATTGACATATTCAAATATCATCAGAAAAGCAGGAAATCTTCACATTTGTAAAGCTGGAACCACAACATTTTTGTCATTTGTGACACTTGAGAACTCACTGAACCAATTCATCAATTATTGGCAGCTCAAGGTTGTTCCCAATAACTGGGCTAATCATTTCAGCTCCACTTTATATTGATACTTTACTTTGAAGAATATAAACATATTTTCCTACAAAACCCTTTTTTTATTCAACAGAATAAGCCACATTTCATTTTGTTGTAACACAAAGCGACCGTACAAGAACATTTCCTGGATAATATACAGCCTAAAATGAGCAAAGGAAATAGCAGTGAACAAGACTATGACTCTAACCAAAGCATCCAGTGTCATTTGGATCATCACAACCGTTTTTGATACTTTTCAGGTGGTACTCAAAAAGTATTGAGGGTTAATACCCAGCCCTAATGTGTCATATTGATATGAAAAAATACTGTTAATAATATCCACAAAGCAGCAGCAGCTCCATTTCGTGCCTGCTGTGCTTCACAGTGTGTGAACCGAGGCGGTCACAACTGTCTCTCCAAACTTCTGATTTCCTAACAGTGTGCTTGATTCCAAACACTTAAAAATTATAGCTCCATTGTTGCTTTCGGATGTAAAATTATGGGCACTGTGTGGCACTCGTGTTTGAAGTTTCTAGTATAAATCAGACTACAGACACTCAATGTTATGATAGTTCTGTGTTTTTATAGTTTTTATTTCTTGGTCTCTTTTTGCGGCGGCTTTCAGCTACGCCTGTACTGAGCTTTCTGTCAAAGCTGACAGGCAGATGGATGGATGGAATATTTTGTACATTATTTTTCCTTGCCCTGGGGTCTTCTCCTATGCATGCCTGTCTATCCCTCCACCCATCTATCTATCCATCCCTCCGCCTGTCAGCTTTTACAGATGGCACAGTACCAGTACACCTGAATTGTTGTGGCAAAAAAAGGTCAATACGAGGACCATGAAAAAGATTGCACAGGACAGTCATAGTATCAAATGTTCGAAATCCAGTTTACAACTGAAGGTTGAAGCATATGATTGCCATGCAACACCCTGTGAAAGCCACAATACTGCTATAATTTCAGGCAAATCAGTTCGAGGCTTGAAATTTCACCCGTCTGAAAGCAACAAAACTGCTGTAATTTCAGGCTTTTTGAAATCCATGTTACACTTGAAATTTCACCTGCCAAAGGAACATTGCCTTTTATAATTTCACGTGTTTGTGAAACTAGATGTTTGAACAGGCATTTCTTACCACTTCTTACAAAGTGCACGTTCAAAGACAAATTTGTTGTGTTTGTGCCTTTAAGTGCTGCCGTCACAGCTGATGGCAGAACATCTTTGTAATGGCATCACCCCAGTAAAGGCTGTTTATTGGTCAGACTGTAAAGTTGTTAGTTTGGAATTTTCATTTTGCAACAACAAAAAAAAGCAGTAAAAATCCTTTTTCCTCAAACTTGATATGCACTTGTGGAGAGATTTCTTTTACTTGCAGAGAGAAAGTTCTGTGTGTATACAAGTGAAGAAGCTTCTCATATTGTCATACAGAGTTTTGTATTTGTATTGTTAACAGAAGTGTAACAATAGCACAGGCTTCATTTTTGAGCAGAATATATGTGAAGTAAGAGGGAACAGGGTGGGATCCACGCAGACCATCTGTTTTGGTAAATGGAAGATAAATGATTCAGTACACAGTATTTCTTTTTGCAAATATTTCATCTTATTGAGCCAATGCATCATTTCATTTTCTGGTAGATTCTCTGCAAACACTGGAAAGGTATTCACAAAGGATACAAGTCCTCGGTATAGTGATTTGTCTCAGAATTGCTCCTGTTTTGCACATGCATTAGAGTAATGTCTGATGCTGTATAAGGACAACAGAGGTCAGAGAGAGATTTGATGAGCAGCAGTGATATATTTTAGAAGAGTGGTCATGTATTCCAGTGATTTTTCAAGATGCACATATTTTATTTATGTGAAGAACTACAGGAGCTGATTTCACTGATTAGTTCCTCCTCTCTATTTGAACGTGCTCGGAGAAAAAAATCAGTAGCAGCAGTGTTTAGCCTGCAGCCGTTGGTCTGCCTTTGATTCGATTGCACATGTTTAAAACCTACTGATGCAAACAGTAGGTGAACATAAAAGGGGGCACAAGGCCAGGGATGAAGGTACAATTCCTGCACATCTGGGTCTCTCAATTTTGCCTGAATTTCTATGAACACTCTGCAGCTGGGGTCCTCTAGTATTATCGCTGCCTCTCACCACATTAGTGATCACACTGTGGAGGTCAACTTTGACAGCTCTGTTGCCTCTGGGCAGTTATGATCTGCTGCTTTATTAAAGAACCACACAATGGCCTTTGAAAATCTGTGCAAATCATACTAAATCTACAATGCATAGTGAAAACATCTATATGGATGCAGTATTTATAAAAGAGTGATTATTAAAATCACCAAGAAGAACTGGCAACTTATGATTATTTTAACATTTAACTCTTGAATTGAAATTTGAAGTGAAAACTCTAAAATTGCACCTCTGCTTTGAATGTCTCTGTCTGCCTCAGTCTGAAAAACAATGTGGTATGAGGCAACACAGTGCCCCGATACAGTTAATCAAATCTCTGCTGTTCAGACTGTTGGCTCTCGTAATCGTCTCCGGGGACCCTGACTGATCTATAAATAGCATCGGATGCAGGTGTATCTTTACTGGAGTGAAACTTCTCGCTCACCAAGTCCCGCTTACTTCATTGGATAAGCATGACAAAGATGGTTGAATCCAAGTCTGCAGACGAGGGCTAAAACCATCCACTTATTTAATTCTGACTGTTAAAAATCAAAGCTTTTTGGAGAAAACTGCAGCAGCAGAGCCTCAGAGATTTGAGCATCCTTCAAACTGGGTTTGCAAGAACCAATTTAATTTGGCTAACATTATTACACTGAAATACTGGGGCCTTTAATAATCAAAAATATGGAATATGCCTGCAACATGTTCCAAAAAGCATGTTTTTTTTTTTTTTTTAGAGACAGATTTGTTTTCCTATTTCAGGGGACAAACGTTTCTTGAATTCCAGAGACATGGGGTCAGTGTCTCAACCAACACCCACAGAGATGAACTGACCTTTCCAACCCTCTCAAGTGGGGGGTTTTGACAGAAAAGGGGTTAACCAGACCTTCCTAAGAGACCATGGTTGACAAAGCGAAAATTATTGCCTGAACTAAAAGCATAAATGACCTTTGGGGTCATTCGAACAGGAAAAAAGACCAAAACAACGCTACATTAAACATGGACAGAAAACTCCCCTTTTGGGTTCAGCTTATCACCAGACCCCTGTCGTAAATTTGAAGGACATTCCTTAGTGAGCTTTCACTAAGTAAATCCTTATTATAGCCAAAAATTAATTGGTTCATGTGAATTATATCTAATCATTATGTAAATCATGATGTTTGTCATAAAATAAATAATAATAATGATATCATTTTGATAGCTGTACGATATTCTATGGATTAACTATTAATGCAGCAATACATTTACCAGGGCAACTGACATGGATATACATTTTCTTGAATATTGGACATTGAATATAGGAGATAACTCTCACTTCCTGTGTCCACTATGTGTATATCGTGTAGACCACACCATGTAAATTTCATTTAAATCGGATTATGTTTGCCACATAAGGCTGACTTCCTGTTGCCAGTAGGCGGCGCTACACATATGTTTTTCATTAATGCAGCAATACATTTAGTGGAGGTCGCCTGACATGCATACGTATTTTCATGAATATCGGACGTTGCACGAAGGAGTTTTATTATATTTCTTGTCATGTAACAACACTGCCCTCTGTTGACTGGAATAGCCAAGTTTTTTTTTAACCCTATAAAGTGTGAACTGTTCGAAATTTTATGGTATAATCCTCTAAATTTACATTTTTATATTATGAAGTAAGAATTGTGTTGAATTTATGTTTGAATCCAGGTAATACTGAACGTTTAATCTGGTCACAAATGTTTTGTTTAAAATCACCTAATTGTTGTTTTAACTTTTACTTTGTTATAGTCTTATGTTTCGATAGTTAAATCTCTGAAGAATGTCAGGTTGAATGTTATTATATTATAAGATAAGCGTAAAGTTAAATAAATGTTAAATGTTTGATATTCATAAATAAAAACTATGTTTTTCTGAATGGTATGACAAGATAACTGCTGTCTACAGTGTTGACAGGAAGAATTTGGGCCATAGTGACCTGAAGTGTGTGGAAATTATGCACATAACTAAATTGCACTAGTTTCAGAAATTCACAAAATGCCATCTTAAGTCAGAGCATCAGCCGTTACCTTAGAAGCCCCAAACAAAGGAATTAATATTTATTAGGTAGTTTGGCAGGAGCGTCTTCTCCACGCCTCAAAACACACCCAAAGCTCCAGGAACTGATAACAACAGAAACCTCAGGGGACCTCCCCCGGCTGGCCCTCCTCAGGAGTCAAGATACTTCGTCTATTTCCTCTGAAGTTCTTCTTAGATGTCTTTTTTTTTTTTTCTTTGACCAAGTATACGCGTATTTTAATATTTTATTGAGACAAGCTCAGTTTATTTGCAAATCAGTGTAGCCGGACCAAGTTTTATTTCACTCAACCATAAACCTCACAAAGTCAGCAAAAGCCTGAACTCCTCACCAGTCACATCTGACTGCCCCGGAAAAACTCTGCCAGGAACTCTGCCTTCGAGTCTGAACAAGGCCGCTAGACTGCTAGTAAGCCCCGCTGTCAGACCTCCATACGCTCGGTGACAAACTCAACCTTGTTGTCGCCTGGGAGCTAAGCTGAGAGCAAAGACTTTTCGTGGCGCAGTCTGAAATAAGACTAGGCCACTGCATCTATAGAGTCATCCACAGCCTGGGCCTGCTCCACGCTGCACAACTGCCCAAGCCTGCGTCCTGCGTCCTGCAGCTAACAGCGAGCTCAACCCAACACAACCACCCCGGACCTGCCGAGACAACATCTCTGCAGCGACATTAGGTGTAACACAGCTTTGTGATCAAGGGTTGATGTCGGATAGATTAAACATTAAGAAATTATTATCTTAGATAAGCTAAAGCCCAAAGCGTCTCTCCGTTTTGATTATGATTTAAAATCATGTACTATACCATCACTATTTCCACTGAGTTAGTCATGTTATCATTTAAAGATCTAGTTATTCATGTGTTATTTTCTTTATCATGTATTATTGAGATGTTTAGCTATTAAATAAATGTCTTCATACATCTAAGAAGTTGTGTCGTCGTGTTTCTTTGAAGCAAGTGAAAAGTCAATGTTTTGAAAAGAACTTACGATTAATTTGAGACTGATTAACTGATTAATTAAACGTTTTCCCTTCAGTGGAAAGGTGGTGCCCCTGATGAGTGATTTAAAATTTTAAGTTTACCCTGCATGCAGTGTGCCTGCTTGAAGTTATATTTGAAGGGGGAAATTGAGACACAATAATTGCTTCTTTTTTAGCTTTTGTTTGTTTTTTCATTATTTTTATGTGCTCATTTCAGTATGTAAATGAGATTCTGGCACAACAAGATATAATTATGGTTTCAAGTATTTGAATGCAGATACTTGCTTGGATTACAGTGGTGGTTAAACCCCATGCAGTGCTCTCTGTACTTAAAAAGTTGTATTTTATTTTACACTCACTCTCAGGAAGATAGTAGTATCATATAAAGTTTCTTTGTTGTTTTCTAAATTATTTCATTGAAGCAGTCTGCCGTGCTCTTGCTTTTGGCTGTGATGTTATTCATTGTATGCAGGGAAGCATCCTTTGCCTTACAGCAGCCATGGTAATTTTTCAGTCTGACGGGGCCCAGTGCACCTACAACAGCAGGCTCCATTTATGTGCATTCACTGTGATCTGCACTTGACCTTCCTCAACCGGAGCAGTGACTAAAAAGCCTTTTATGTGATCCCAAAGAAGTGTGGAGGAGAGCAACATCCTCTCAGTCACGGCCCCTCAGGAAACCATTTAAGACCTATAAACTCTTTAAAGTGATACTTCAAATCAAGAACTCAAATTTGTTCATGATGCTGTGCTTTCTGGAGAACTGTTCGTGATGCATTGATGATGCATGATGCAATCATTTATATCGTGAAAAAGCAAGCCGGGAATGAAAATGGACTACAAACTTGGGATAGTCTGCTACACTTTAATGTCTCTTTTGGGGAAGGCATGAAGTTAATTAAACTTATCGGACTGCGTCACAAGATTCAAGATTTAAAATGTCATTTTCTTGGGTATTTGCATACACATAAAAAAATGAAATGCTGTTCCTCCCAGCCCACAGCAGTGCAACAACAACAGAAAGGATAAAGATATACTGTATATCTAAAAATTCCCTTTTGAAAAATGATAAAAACATGTAACAAAAAAAGAATGAGCAGTTAGCATCACAGTGCATTAAATTGCACTTAGAGAGAAAAGTACATGTCTTAGTTCAATGTAGACAACTCTTGCATGTCATCGAGTAACCAGCAAGATGATTGTTGGGAACTGCCCGTTTGTATGGGTTAACTGTTAGCCTAGCTTGCACTCCTCCACGCTTGCGGAGGAGTGCTCTTCTTTAGAGTCCACGTCCTGTCGCGCCGCTTTCGATATTTCCTCTCCGGCGCATCTCCAGACAAGGCCATGGTCTACTTTGGGTCCACTGGGCGTAGCAGACCAAGCTCGCTCAGCTGATTTAGCTCTTCCAGCCAGTATTTCTCGTAGCAAAAGTCTTTTGTTATAAATGTCCAAAAGAAACTGATGATCATAGACATATTTCACTTGCACTCCACACAATGACACAGACGTAGATGTAGACATGGACAAAGACACTGCATAGTCGGAACTAGGAGAGGCTGCCAGTTCATGGAGAGAGAGAAGGAATACCACCAACAAGGACCCTTTAATTTCTCTTCTTGTCTTCATAAAATAACTCCTCTGTTAGCTTCCTCAGTGCAGTTTCTCCTTTGGAAGTGGCAGTTAGCAGTTGATAGCTAGCTGGTTGTTTAGATTTAAAAAAAAATATCCAGAGATGATATTTCCTCTTCTGTTCTTATTAATTATTATTAATGCTGTTACCTCTTCTTTGGAGTCTTTTCTGAAGATTGTTTGAAAGTTATTTTGCAAAATGTCCCACTTTTTAGGTCCAAGCTTGAGATGTATTCAGGAGCCTATCTCTGGTGCAGCCACTGTCTCTCATAGAACACTGATACTACTTATTAGATATAATTGTAAAACTAAATGCTGTTACTAATGTTACTTTTATTTTACAAATACAACAGAAGCAAGTTAACTTAACATTTTCAGATATAAGGAGGTAATGAGTCTTTCTATCCTTATGTAAGTATGCTTTCCACCATGCTCTTGGGGGGACACAGGCAAGCATAATAACAACAATAATAACAATAACATCTATAATAATAATAATAGAAATATGACTAATATAATTGTATTATAGAAATATATAGAAATATGACTAATAATAATAGCAGGCGTGGGTGTTGAGCAGGACCGCGGCAGCACGGGGTCTGCAGCCACGGTCCATGGAAGCCCACGATCCATAACCAGGCAGTACGTGACCATGATCCATAGAAACCTGTGAGACAAGAAAGCACTAAAAACTCTGGGGAAGAAGCCAAGTTAGTAACATGCATTAATTGTACATGAATGCGTACAGATGGACAGGGGGAGGAGGAGAGAGTAGCTCAGTGCGTCATTGCGTAGTCCCCCGGCAGTCTAGGCCTATAGCAGCATAACTAGGGGTTAGTTCAAGGCGAGCCTGTGACAGCCCTGACTATAAGCTTTATCAAAAAGGAAAGCTTTAAGCCTACTCTGAAACGTAGAGAGGGTGTCTGCTCCCCAGACCGAATCTGGAAGATGGTTTCACAGGAGAGGAGCCTGATAGCTGAAGGCTCTGCCTCCTATTCTACTTTTGGAGACGACAAGTAAGCCTGCTGCATTCTGGGAGCACAGTGTTCTAGTGGGATAATAGGGTACTATGAGCTCTGTAAGATATGATGGTGCCTGACCAATAAGGGCTTTGTAGGTGAAGAGAAGGATTTTAAATTCTATTCTGGATTTTACAGGAAGCCAATGCAACAAAGCTAAAATGGGAGAAATATGGTCTCTTTTTCTAGTTTTTGTTAGTACATATGCAGCTGCTTTCCAGACCAGCTGAAGAGTTTTTAGAGACTTGTTTTGGCAGCCTGATAATGAGGAATTGCAATAATCCAGCCTAGAAGTAATAAATGAGTGGACTAGTTTTTCTGCATCTTTTTGAGACAGGATGTGCCTGATTTTTGCAATGTTACGTAGGTGAAAAAAGGCAGTCCTTGAAATTAGTTTTATGTGGGAGTTGAAGGACATATCCTGATAATATGTTAGTGTTGTGTTACCTTGTTCCGCTGCCCACAAGTGGCATAAACCTGCTCATCCTGTAGAGCTTCAAGACATGTCTCTCATACATACGCTCACATAATTAATAATAAAGCTGATGTGCATCCAAGGACAATCAGAGATATCAAGAAGAGAAGCAGCTTTATTTTCACAGCTACCATAAGACTTGATACTGATGTGTGCCTCACTGCCACAGTGTACTATTCATAATAATGATGATGTCACAATATCACAAAAACCCGACATCTGTGATCCATGAGTGTCTGAAGAGGATAATACACGTCTAAATTTAGCAGTAACTTTTTAAAACAAAGGAATTAATCATACCCTAAATGTGTTCACTGCATCATGAGCTGTTTTCAGTTTCACAGAATATTACAGGAAACTGAGAAAGCCTTTTCGATATGCACACAGCGACACTCACACGTGTGCCATCATTCAAATGTCAAACAGCCATAAACTTGCAAAATACAAAACTGCCAGAAAGCAGAACAGGTCCAGAGTTAAAATGTCTGCAGTGAAGAAAACGCCTACGCCTGTCACTGCTGGAAAACACACATATTCAGCTTAACTAATCTGCTACCTTCTTTTCTCCTCAAACCCTACCTACACTTCATTAGTCCTCTTTGGATAATTTTGTTTTCATTTGTTCCATTTTTGTCATAATGACCCAAGTGTCAATAAACAGGAATCATCCTTTTACATCCTTCGGTTAGTGGCGTCATTACAAAATACAAGTAAGGAAACAACCAATTTAGCCAAGATTGTCCCACCTGGTAAAGGGATCCTAATGGAAGTTAAGATTCAAAATCTTAATATAACATATTTTTCCCTCTCTCTGTGTATTTCCTCTCTCTCTCTCTTTCTCTCTGTCGACTTCCTTTCCCATTCATGCTTCCCCTAGGACAGCTTGTTGGTTTTGCGGTCAGAAAAGAACGTGACGCTGAACGCCCGAAATGACCAAGGCCAACTGACCGGCCAGCTCACAGTGGGTGAGTCTGCACTTCTTCCTATTGTACACTTTGGCTTTGGCACTTAATCATTTGGGTTACTTGTTTATTTGCACTTATGTTTTGCTTTTATTTCATCTTTCTATGTACAACTTACTAAAAAGTGATCCTTAATTTAGCTTAGACTGTAAATTGATTGAATCATATTTTAATAATGACTTTAATCAAAATTAGAGCAACAATTCATCTTTGGCTCCTCTTAAATGGTCTCTGTGCCTGCAAAAGACTCAGTAGTTTCTTCCAGACACTAACCTTTAATGCACTTATTGAAAGGGCAATGGATTCTTCTTATTATCATCAAGTTCCACCATCAGTCAGTCCAAATTACCAAAGTCATTTACATGATTAATGACCACTAGAAAGCAAATGACCTCCTTATTAACATTAATAGCTATTGATTTTAGCCAACATAAGTTGAGAGTTGATGCTGATTTGACAAGACTGGCGATATGACACTTTTTGGTCATGCTTGACCTTCCTCTGAAAATTAGTGCCTGCTTTTGTAGAAAGTGCATTCTGTCTGAAATGAGATGAAACTTGGCGAGAATAATTAAATTCCCCAGTCGTCGCAGCTCGTGGATTAATGGAAGAGAGGAGGAGGAGAGAGCAAGAAAGGGAGACGTTAAAAGTTTCTGCATGCACATCTGGAAAACACACCAAAGTCTGGAGAACGGGAATTAATATTCTTCACCAGCGGAACAGATTACCGATTTGTCTCCATCCATTGTAAAAGCATGGCTGATCCAGCTTTGTTGGGCGCTTTTCATTTGCAGAAGGAAGCACTTCACAAAGTGTTTCAGATTGCTAATTGTCTTACATGGCCAAAACATAGTTTCCAAAAGGCTGATTTGCGAGGGGAGAAACACATAAGACAACCTTTATTTGACAGCGACATTTGCAAAAAGAGAATTATTGTTAGCATTGCAGACTAATAAAACTTTTTAGGTTTGAATCTGTTCTCCAGTGCCTTTTAGACACATTTAGCAGCATGGCTCTAGCGATGGCAATGTCGGTCCAGACTAAAATATTTCAACAACTATTGGATTAATTGACAAAACATTTTTAACAGACATTAATGGTCCCCAGAGAATGAATCCAACTGATTTTGGTGATTCTCTCACTTTTCCTTTTAGCGTCACCATGAGGTTCTCATTTGTGGTACAGAGAGAAATATCTTGACAACTGTTGGATAAATTGTCTACAGATGTTGAAGAGGATGACTTCTAATGGCTTTGGTGATCCTCTGATTTTTTTCTCTAGGGCCACCAGCAGATCAAAGCTTTCACTTATTCACCTAAATTAATTCATGTTAATTATGAAAATCATCTATATTAAGTCCTGGAAACAACACAGTTGGTGTAAAATTAACATAAATAGGTAGAATTCTTAGGTAGAATCTCCAGTTTGGACTTCTCTTTCTTCAGGCCCCGAGGCTGTGGAGGCCCAGTGTCAGAGGCTAGAGGTACGAAGTAGAGACGGAGGCAGACTGCTTTTCACTGCAGATGAGGAGGAGGTCATCATGACAACAGAAAAATTCACTGTTACAGGTAAAATGTGCTGCAATCTCAGCTGCTACTCTTTTGATATTAATCTGACTGAAACAACAGTTACCATTAACAAACTCTAAACATCAGGGCTGGGTATCGTTTAAAAATGTTTGAGTTTCATTCCAAAACACCACATTTACATACATTTTGATACATCTACTTCGAGTATTATAAACAAGTTTCTCTATTAAACTATTTTTCAGCTAACAAAAAAAACCAAACTTCTCAATTGTTTCATGTCGTGTAGATGTAAGCAGCTGTGCAAGGACTTTGTAGCGAAACATAGTCTATATTGGAAAAATTCTGATCATCTCATCGTCTATCTCATCTAAGAATGAGTAAAGAAGACTAAGGGTGCCTTCACACCTAATCTGTTTGGTTTGGTTTGTTTAGGCTGGTATGAGAGCTGTCAATCGAACAAGCTGACTGAGACCACCTTGAAAAATCAGAGCAACCACAGGACTGTGTGATAGTAGATTTGTGATGTTAGCATGAGTTCAAAAGATAAACTGCTATTAAACCCATCTGCTGATCATGGGAACTGTCAAGGAAGCGATCTGTTTGAGTGATTAATAGAATCACACAAGATATCTGGTAACCACAGTAACTGTCTCCTCCTGTAATATTCCTATAGACAAATATTTTTTTGTCCTGTTTCACATATGAGAGATGAGGTTCAGTTGCAGTCTTTAGTAATGACTAATAACCCTTATGCCTTATGTCTTCATGAGCTCTTTACTCCTTGCATTAAAATGCATCTCGTATCCAGATTGTGTCTGGATATGATCTAACCTGATTACATTTACACCTGGTATTAATATGCGTCTCCAGTGTCCACACTGAGATCCGATCGCTCTGTCCAGCAACAACTGAAAGTCACATCTTCCTCTTCTTTGCACGGGTCCAAAAAACAACTACAACAACAAAAAAAGAATGGTAGCCTTTTGTAAAGCTGCGCTATTGTATGAACATTTGGTTGCTTTTCGAAGTAGGGGAAGAAGCCGACACTTGGTCTCATCTGGACTCCATCCACAAGTGTCTTGAATATCCATATCTTTCTTGCTAGTAGCTTAGCTCGCTAACTGGCTGCTACATCACTGGTTTGGAACAGTCATGCGCGATTACGTATTTCCATCCACATAGTTGTTGTATATGGATTGACAATGCAGTTGTATTTACACTTGTGTTCACTGTGGTCACAAGGAGGTGGTTCGGCCGATCGGATCACAGTCCGTCCTCAATGCGTCTTGGGTGCATTTACACCTGTACTTTCATGTGGTCAAACACTATCTGATTGCAATCTCATCACCCAAAAGGCATTTTAATGCAAGGTATAAAGGGGGTCTTAGAGACACCAGAGAACATAAATTAACACATAAGGTGCTGTAAAAATGCAGCATGAATTGTTGTCAGTCACCATGTGGCTCCATGTAGCACTGAAACTGACACTTGATGAGTTACCTTTGAGCCCATATGACCTAATGGTTAGTTAGTTTTTAATAATTCAGTGTGAACATGAACTGCAACTGCCTGAAGGGTCTGAACAAGCATTTGATGCCAGCTTTCAGCACATAACCGTTTTTGAAACTTATTTCACTCTGTACCAAATAACTACTGTGGTTCGGCGGTTCGATACCCAGCCCTGCTAAACACATCCTTGGTTGTAGTTGTGTAAATTATGAAAACGAACTTTATCGGCAGGCTCAGAAGGTGCTGTGTTTGGACATTCAGTAGAAACTCCGCTGATCCAGGCGAGGGCTTCTGAAGACCTGAAGTAAGTTCATATTCATTGACTTTACAGAAATTCATTAAAGCTTAATGTCACATGTTCATATCCTGTTCAATTAAAATGAAGATCTTTAAATAATGATGATAAATGTTCTATGGCATTTCAAAGTCAATGCCTGCGCTGAAAAAACACACACACATGGCAGGAACCATTATTCACCAGTATCATTATTCTCAAGCACCTTCTTGTAAACTCAAGCATCCACTGGTCGGCTCATTATCACACAAATTTAAAACTAGATTTGACCACTATATTAATTTCACAGCCGAGGGGTGAGCTAATTTGTTAGTTATTCTCTTTAGCAGTCAGAAATTGATTAAAGCGTCAGGAGAGCATGGAGAAAGTGGGCAAGGTTGGAGTCGTATGTATACTCCCATGCATGTGATCCCCACTGCACACTGCCTGAGGCTCTGAGCCCTGTGTCGGTCCATTAACGAGCTATAACGAGTGTGGTTTGTTGTCCACCTTACTGGTCCTGAAGGGAGGGCTGGGATCAAAGTTGGCAGAAAAAGCAGTGTTCTGGCAGCTAATTCCTTCAGAGTGAGTGGAATACTGATGAGGCTCACTTTAAAGCAGGCACACGTACACACGTACACACACACACACACACACACACACACACACACACAAACACACACACACACAGGCTCAGCTCAGAGGTGACCATCTGCAATGTGGTCAAAATCTTAACGAGAGGCAACCGAACAGGGAACATTTAAGACACAAAATCTCCAACATGAGATTTACTTGAGTTAAATTCCTTGATTTAAATGCGTATTTGATCAAGGATATTTAATTTACACATTTTCAAAGTTTTATTCTGTTTTAGTGGCTCAATTTATAATCATACAGAGTCTTCAGAAATCCATCAGTTCTGCAGACTGTTTCAGAAAAGCACCAACAAGCTGCCTTTACTGTTGTGGCACCTGTAAACTTGTGTCACTTGGCTTTTACATATTTACGTACAGGAGGTCCTGTAGAACCTGCTACGTGTTAAAGTATAGTCAATGCAATACTGTTGGTTATATGTAATCTAGATGTCTTTAAACAGTTATCAAGCTTTCAAAAAAAATGTTGTCCCTGTTTTATTAGACACCTAGATGTCTTCAAAACCACACTCCACACCACATTGTTATGTTACTGGGCTGCAAATAAGAGAACTGCTGTTTCAGATTTTTATTAAATGGTTTCTTATTGCAAGGCAAGAAATCATAGATTTTAAGTATGCTGATCAATAATCATGAGCTTGCAAATTATGAAAATTAAAGCAGCTAGGAAGCTAGGGTTTGATCACTACACAGCAATCCAATCCTCGAACAGAAGTAGTGCCCTTTAGTGTTTTTTTTTTTTTTTTTTCTCTCAAAAGTGATGTAACCAATTTCAGACTAGTGTTGAGACTGAAAAACATCCACACTCACATGAATGATATGGTTTTCTGCTGTAGAGGACGATTTTTGACTGTGATTAATCCAAACATCAATGCTTTTACACTGTATTCAGTTAGAAAGTGAATTCCAACAAGAGGCACTTGTATCCCAGGCGATACTTCTGCAGTTCCCAGGGGGGTAAATGGAAAGACTGCGGAGTAACTCAGCTAATTTGAAAAAATATAAATTAGGATTTTGTAATAATATATGTATATATCCACATATTTGTGTTAAAGATGAAAAAAGACACACAAATATGATTATAAATTGGTGCACAAGTTGGTACATCAGACAAATAAAGTAGTACGACTATTAGTCTATACCCCTATTTAATGTGATTTGATATAAACAAACCGTCACCATCATGGACCAGAAACACAAACAACTCACTCTCTCTGCTTTGGTACCATTAAAAGGAAACAGTGCAGACATTCTCTCATTATTCAGCCAGACAGTAAATTATGAGCCAGACTGCTGATTGATTACACATGTGTAAATCTGGTGTCTCATCCGATATCATGACATCATACTGTATAATTAGGGTGTCAGTATTGAAAAAGATTGACCCAGCCATGTTTTTAGGCCACTATGACGTCCTCTTTTCCACTTCAATTAGTTATGTGTGGTGTGAAATAAATACAGATATACAGATTCTCATGGCTCTTCCATAAACTCCAATAAAGTGGCATATGTGTTTGTTCATTGTTTATATGTGTGGCTCTGGGACTTTCCATCATCTCCATACTCATGTTAAAAAGCCACTTTGCAAACCACTCGCCGCCTCGTCAGTAAACCTCTCTGGATGATAAAGATACGGCTTGGCTCGCGTCCATGTCGCCCTTCTTTTTCCTCTTTAAAGAACGATTTCTCTAAAGAAAATTCTCTTTTGTGATGTGTTCCATTTCTCTGCAAGCCAACGGTGATCCGGGAGAAGAACAGAGCAGAGACGAAATCAAACAAACCCACCTGAGATCTTCCTCTTCTTGGAAGCACCTGTTTGTCTCCCAGAGCGCTCTATCTGTGTACACTAGCATTCAAGTTTGTCTTTGTTTGTCACCACCGTGCTGCTTCTTAATAATTTAATATTCTGAGTAGAAATAGTTCCAGTGGCATTTATTCATTATTTTACATTATTTAAAAAATGTTTTAAAGTTTACTTGGATGCTTCAATTGTTAATAATGGTACAGGATTTAATCTTGCTTCAACCTTGTAGTGTTACGATCAGTAAACTGAAGATGATGTACAAGTTTAAATTTCCACAGTGTTCTTAAAAGAAACAAAATGCACAACTTATGGCACCAAATGAATGAAAGTTAAGAGGGATTTTTAGATGCAGTGAAAAAAGCAGAAGTCCTCTGCACAGTAGTATTATTCAGTCTGTTGCTGGTCAAACGTAGGCGTAATGTGAGAGAATAAAAAATTAGAAACAGGTTTGCAATATGCAAGAATTGTGCTTCAATAAAACATTGTGTGGGCCTAAAAAGTGAGTTCAAAAACTACATTTATTTTGTTTTTGCGAAACACTAATCTCACCAGAAGGTTCATAAGCAGCTGTTCCACTCTCACAGCTGGAGTTACAGATGTTAACATTTCATTACAGTTACATTTGTTTTAGAATAATGATGTGAGGTAAGTGTAAAAAAATGTCCAGAGCTAATTTTGTATGCTGCAAATCCTTTTCTCAGTTTTGGACTTTTTCAAATGATTTAAAGGCATGATTCTGAAATGAAGTATGAAAACCCACTGTAGTGACGGAAATCATGTCCCATTTGACAATTTTTAGGTCAACAAAGTATTAAGACATACATAAATGAATAAATACAACACTTAAACACTTTCCCACCAGAATGTATTACTTGTGGAGTAGAGAACACTTTTAGACCTTTTTTTTTTTTAAATTAATGAAAAAATGTAATCGAATAATTGAATTAATCAATCATGTAAAAGAATCCAGATTAACTACATTTTACAAAATTCTCAGGCCTCCACTTTGACTTATGAGCTCAATATTTCTAAAACTGCTTCTACAGCACCGCTGAAAACTAGGGAGCGTGATTGAATGTGTTGGCTTGTGAATTACTGAACTTTCAAGGAGAAAGACTCTGTAGCGGAGGTCTTTAAAACAAGTGGAGGACAGTTAAAAAATGTGGAGAGATGTGTCAGTTTGTCATTTCCTGCTCTCACCTTAGCTCAGCTCACGGCTTCATTAACTTCAGTCCCAGCTGTTATTGGGCTCTGATCAGCTCCCGCACCTCACAGCGACCTCTGCAGTTGGTTTCCCTCTCAAAATGTCCTCTGGTGCTGCGTTTGAGGACAGAAATCGAGATTCGTGTTAACTGTTAGATATTTGGCTCAGATTCCATGTTTTGACTCCGCTGCTAGCTTCCCACGCAGTTTGATAAGAGCAGCTTGCAACTAGAAATAGAGGCCCAAATATGTAAATATTTCTGTCAATTACATAATCAGATCATTTCTCATTCTGAAGGATGGTGTCCTGATTCCTGATGCACATGTCCCAAATCAGTCTGAACAGGCAGGGAAACTATGTGAATAATTACTCCCGCAATAACCCCCCTGTGTTATTTCTGTCATCATCTTTGTTGAAAATATTGTATATTCAGACTGTCTATTCTCTTGACATGTATGAGGCAAAGATGGCAGATGGACTTGTGATCAGTGTGACAGAAAGAGTCCAGATCTCAATCATGTCAAGAACAGATGTCTTGCAGGCTGTAACTCAAACTGCTTCTTTAGAGGCCCATGGGAATTTGTTGTGAGACAAGTCTGACATTAAGAAGCAAAAGCAGACCAGACAGCAATTTGAAGGCGTTCTGCTTTCTTACAGTGCAGACATCACATGGTGCATTTCCAGGCCCAACATCAGAGAGCAGGAAAACAGCTTTTCATTTTATTTTCTCTACAACTTCAGCTACTCGAGCCTTCTTCTTGTTTGCAGCACGGCCAGCGACATACCTCTCTCTAGTTGATCCAAGCAGCTTTCGGGACAGTCTCCGCAGTAGCCGTGTCCACACGAGAGTGACAGGTTCATTAAGAAGATAAAGGCAGAACAGAACGACTCTTCTTGGTCCCATTTAGCCCTGGTCAGACTTTTCTACCTCCAATTTGGTGGGATTGAAATGTTGTGTAGCAGTGGTGTATTCTTTTTTTTATCATTCTGACTTCAATGGCTGTGAGAGAAATATCTGGACAGCAGAGAACATTACATATAGATACAGTGGAAATAATTGGTTTAAATTTTGGGAGGGAGGTTTATTTACTGTCTTACTCACTACTCACTCCTCCATCTGTCATTATAATTAAACAACACCTATCGTTATTTCACAAGGTGCAAACCAAGCAGCAACTACCACGGCTTGAGGCTGAAGCCAATGCGGAAGTACCTTAAAGTGCACCGCTCGATGTTCCCAGTAAGCTAGCATTTGCTTCGGTCCGAGGTAGCAGGGCATGTTTCTGGGTGTGAAAGGCAACACCTGTCATTCCTTATGTTGAAGGTCCTGGCTCCAAACAGAAAAGATGGCAAAAAATTAGAGATTTAACCTTTAAAACTGTTTTAATTGATTTTTCAGCACTGGGGAAGCTCAACAAACTGTAAACACATTATCACCTAATAAAGTTGATAGGGCAAATGTGCTAGCAAACAGTTGCTTATTTACACATCCATTAGACATGTATCAACATTAGCATTCATTTAGAGTAGTGTTTCTGGCCACTTAACAAATTCATTCTCCTTTTAGCTCTATCTTGCTCTCCAGCAACTCCTGATGGAAACATCTGGCTCTTTAGCTGCTAAATGCTCCAATTTGTCCACCAGCTAGTCTCTAACTTCGTCTGCCCGCCGTTTGGTGCTGAACAGGTGGTGTACAGTGGGCTTTTAGAGCTTTTTGGCTGAAAATGGCTGTCTGCCTGCTCAAGGTCAATAAGAGTGGTGAGAGTGAACCAAAACAGTAAAGTTTGTGGGCCAGAAAACCAAACCAATGAGCTAAAAGATGCTAAGACACTCTGTAAAACTGAGGGGAACTGCAGAGTTGGTAATTCGCTGTGGGTTCGTCACATTACAGAGTCATTTGATTTCAATTATCAATTGTTGATATAACAATTCTGATTAGAGCAGCTTTAAGTTAGAGAACGGCAAAGAGGGCATTGGCCGCTTCCGAGAAACTTTTGTCAAAATTTCCAGAATTGTAGGAATATTAAACTTTGTACTGTCTGTCATTCTCTCTATTGTCTGTGAAGCCCATTGAGACACTGTATGTGATAGCGACCTATAAAAATAAACTTGACTTTCACCTCTAGAATCCTCTCAGCCAACAGAGTAGATATGCAGTATTTAAACCAACCTCATTCACCGTGACATCAGCTACGGCCATCAGCACATTTGGTCCTTCACAGCTCTTTCCCCCCATAGCTCTGCGATACGGCAACCTTTCTGTGGACGTAAAGGTCATCCCGAATGCAGCAAGAAAAGCTGGTCAGATTTTGCAGAGAATGGGAGAGAGGCTGTCGTAAACAGCCTTTATGACTGCAAATACCACATGGGTTATCTCTAGTGAGGGTTTTTCATATCAGTTTTTACTGGATGGAGCCAGAAACTCTGAGGTATTCAGGGCACACCAAGCTCCTTGGTACTGAGGAGGGCTTCATCAAACTGTTACTGTTATGTCAGTCTAATGATCAAAGAGTTTCTGAAGACTGTGACATTTTACAACAAATTGAATTAGGCCTATGTCTCAAATCTACAGCTGCAACAATTAATTAACAGAAAATTAATTGGTAACTATTTTGATTATCAAACAATTGTTTTAATCATTTTTCAAGCAAAAATGCCCAACATGTTTTTCTTTGTTATATATGACAGTAAATTGAATATCTGAAGGTTTTGGACTGTTACTCAGACAAAACAAGCAAATTGAAGACGCCATCACCATGGCTATCATCACAATTTTTTAATATTTCATAGACTAAGTGATTAATTGAGAAAATAATTGGCAGATTTCAATAATGAAAATAGTTGCTAGGTGCAGCCATACTCAAATCAAAATGGTTCATTTTAGTGTCCTAATGTATAACAGTTCACAGCTCCTTTTAGATTTCTGATAATTTCTGAGAAATGAACTGATATGTAACTGAAAATGATTTGGAATTACATAGTAATTTTCTGGAAAGAAGTATGTAATTTGGTACTAATTATAGGGAGAATGTTCAGTTGGGTTTCGCTTACCAATTGGCACACTAACTTAGAGAGTCTTGTCAGTGGAAGGCAAGTCAGCTGAATGTGCAAAAGATGTAGGATTAGTGTACAGGTTAACCCACAATTCAAAAAACAGGGTAAAGTTTCCAATAATAAATGATAATTTACTGTGATTTAAATGGATGTCTGTCAATTTTTCCTGTCAGCAGTTCTTTCAAGAAAATTTGTGTTCATTTAGAAAAAAACATAGTAACACTTCTAAACATTCCCAAGAACCCTCCCTCACAACACTCGAGGTAAGAAGAATATAAATAACTAATTACAGAGGTGAAAAATCAGGAAAAAATGATTACAACATTAAAATGTACATCCAAGAAGCACTACCCAAGCAAATGATGAGTGTTTTACGTTCCGGTCAGTCCAAAAACTTTCAGGGTAAATATGTAACAAACACAATTTGGCTTCAGTGGGAACATTTTCTGTTATTGTGGAAATCAGTTCAAGAGCCGATTTCCAGAGCATCTGGAGCTCCCGACACTTCCAACATCCAATGAAACCAATTTCTTCATTACATTCAATGCCGTTATCAGGAATATAAAATGATGTAATGTAAATCCTGAGCAGCCACAGCTGTTTAAATTATGTCTCATAAATAGTAATGGTTACTGTTCTACCAGTCAGCAGTAAGCAGCACTAGAACATAAGCTCTCTGTACATGGACATGGAAGTAATCTGAGTAATAAAACCCAAGAGACATTTTTAATTTAATTCAATTCATTTATTGCTTTATTTCGGACCACGTGAAACAAGCACTCTTGAAAATTGAGCACTTTGTTTTCTGGCAGAACTGCCCAGTCTGTGTTCATGTGTGTCGGGAGACGACAGAACTGCTTTGAATGGGGGTGAAATATCAGAAACACATCACATATCACTAACTCCTCACTGCACAGCTCAGCAGAGTGTTTTAAATGGGTCTTTTAATGACTCATCTATCCAAGCCATGGATAATCAGTGAATGCTTGAGACATAATTATTGAAACATGCTAAGCTGAGGAGCACTCGAACACTGATTCTTTTGGCTGGCTAATGAACGACTGGGTTTCAGGAGGAGAAATGGTGTTTTGTGTTGCTACGGGAGATGGACCTGGGGGCGTTTTTTTAAAAATAATTATATCATTAAATATACTTTTCACAATCAGTTTCTTGTCACTTATTCACAACAAATGATCAGATGCACTCTGAAAATCAGAACAAAAAGTGTATATTGGGTAAAAACATGTCCTGATAATACTCTTTGTCTGAACAGCTTTCAGGGAGAAAAATGAGCAACAGATGAGTAAAAAAGAAAAACTGTGAGCAGACATCTATCTTCTCTATTCCTACAGGTCTAGGGCACAAACAGCCCCAGGTCAAAGGCACATTTCAAAGATCCTCTCCGAACTGTATCTACTGAAAGCTGATTTAAAGTCAAAGAGGCTCTTCAAATGCAGATGAAATTCATTTGCTTTTCTTTCCTTTTTTCTCCTTATTCCAATAGCGCATAATCCGAAATGTGTGTCACTTTCAGAGGGTAGGGAGATTTAAGCGATTTCAAGACGGCTTCTTGAAGTCTTCCATTTAAAATTCATTGAAAAAAGATTTGGGGAAGATGGGGGGAGAAAATCAATTTGAAACGGTTATGAGTTATGAAAACAAATTCCACATTGATTGGCTCTTGCACTTATCTTTCCCCGTGTAAACAAATAGTCCACGGGAGGAAAATGCAAATTGCATTTTCCTCAGTGTTGCTGAAGGTCAAAATCAGATGATACAATTACGGGCTGTTTAGGAGCCATGCTGGATTAGAATAATGAGAGGAGTTACTTAAACATGAACAGCAGCTTTAACTATTCCACAGGTTGAGAAGTCATTAGTCTAACTAGCACCAGAATACATTTATGTAGCAAGAGTCAAAGAGAAATATCAACGAGCTGCTTTTTTTTCCCCAAATGTGAGACATTTTGACTCAATTTTTAAATGCCTCGCTGCCTTGGGTCTGTTATGAATCTAACAATATGATTGAATTCCATCAACCTGCCCTAAATAAGTAATTACACAGAGATATTCATAAACTATGAACTGAATAACAATCAATTTAACCTTGAATGCATCTTGTATCCTCAGTGATGTGCTATTAAATCACACTGAAAGGCAAAGTTTTAATAATGCAAACATCCGGAAAATATAAACTGAATCTTTAAGATCTGAATCTGATCTTAGTTTTTTTTTTTTTTTTGTCAGGCTGGAGTCTCCAACACGGACCCTGACCATGGAGGCTCCCAGAGGGGTAGAAGTGAGCGCTGCCAAGGGGCCGCTGAAGGTCAGCGGTCGAAAGGACCTACAGCTGGAGTCTACAGATGGAGAGGTGAGAAGGATTCAAATGTAATGAGTTAAAGGTAGGGCTGCAACTAACGACCATTTTCATTGTTAATTAATCAGTCATTATTTATTCAATTAGGGAGTAATTGTTTTGTCTAAAACAAGTCATGAAATTGCCCATCATCATGTTTTTGTCCATCCAAACATCCAAAACAACTACAAACTGCTATATATTCACTTTAAAATGATATAAAACATAACAGCAGCTAATCCTCACATTTTAAAAATTGCTTTGCTTTTTTTGCTTAAAGCTGTAATATGTAACTATTCTGCATTAAAATATCTAAAAATGACAAGACCTATGTTATATATTTGTTGAGTTGTGTACTTACATTATCCCAAATGTTTCCAACAATTTTCAAACCTGGAGAAATCCATAATTTAATTAAAGTAACGGTCCGTTTCATTTCATTTCATTTCATATCGCCTCTACCAAAGAACATACACCTATAAGATAATACATCGACATTGTGGTTGTCCTCCAGAAACTGAGTTTTATTCAGTTTTAAGCCACATTTTTATGATAGACTTTTTAAATCTTAAAAATCGTTTTTAACTATATCTTTTAACCCGATGAAGGATCTTAGTCCAGCTAGCAACCTCTCCATATTTTGTTATTGTTTTGATTGAGAGACCCTTGGCGGCAGAAATGACATATTGTGTGTTTAATATGTAATCAATCAAATTAAACAATTCATTGATTATCACAATTGCACTAATTAGGACTAATTAAAAGTTTCTTTTTCATGTCCTTATTTATTTTTATCCTCCTTGTTAAGTAATGTTTATCACTTGAAGCTTAATGTAAACATAATTTTTCATTTTTATTTATTCAATTTATAGTTTTATTAAATTAATCATTTTTTGTTATTTATTTAGTTACATTTTAATATTTTACTTTTATGCAGGACATTGTTCCTTTTCTTTTTTATTTATTTATTGTTTATTTGTATAGCGACAAGCATAAAGCGTGAAGTCATGCAACATACCACAGCAGTTATAGTCTAAGCTAATTTGCAATGTTTCTAGATGGGTTTTAAAATACATAAAGCTCAACAATAAAATATATATTGAACTGCACAAAACACAAAACAGTCTCCCCCCTGATGTTTTTAAAATATAACATTAACACAGTTGCTCTCGCAATTATGAAAAAAAATGACAATTTTGTGCTCAAAAATAAAAATGTTGAATAATAAGTTTCTCCTTCACTGCTTATCCTCACTCACCAGATCAGTGCTGTTTCACTCCACCTTTCACGTTGTATTTACTGATTGCACCACAGTCATTTATCAGGTCAAGATGGTAATACATCACTTCAGGGCACCTCTGGCGATGTTGTGTAATGACTCCCAGCGTGTCTGATGTTTTTTTTTTTCCTCCCAGATACTGTTAGATGCCAACACCATTCAGCTGGGGAGTCTTCCGCTCGGCGTCTACACAGCGTCTCCCAGCGAGGCCTCCCATGAGCAAGCCCTATACGAACTGTGCGTCTGCCCCAGTGGCAAGATCTACCTCTCTCCTGCAGAGAGCAGCTCCACCTGCCAGGCCATGAGCAACATCTGTCTCTGGAGCTGACCTGGAACCGGCGTTGGTGGTCCAGGGCACCTTCAGCATCTGCTCTGGAGAGCTGCTGAGTTTGAGATGGGACTCCTCTGTTGGTACATTTGACAGAGAGTGGAACTCGCCGGCACAAGCTTCCAAGTCCTCTTCCTGCAGTGGTCCCATGGAGATCAGGACTCTTGTAGCACTGACAGTGATGGAGGAATCGCAGCCACAGCAGCTCTCTGAAATCAGGAATATCTCATACAAACAGGAACATTTCCACTACCTTATATCTTTTTATTTTTCTACTCTAGGTTTATTGTAGACATGCAGTGACTGCCTTCAGGATTAAGAAAGAGCAGATGGGAAAAGATAAAACACAGGTGCCTTCAGCTGTGAAAGAAGTCATATTGCGACTAATACTGAACCTCTGTGTGCCATCAGAGTGAGATAGTCAGTGGTGTTTGAAGTTGTGATGGTAGAAAGTGATGTAAGCACAATTCTGTCATGTTTCCCCCCAAAAAAGTCCAGATTTTAGACATTTTTTGAGTAATCTCAATAGATATTATAGCTTTTTTTCCACTGTTAGCAGCTGTTTAATTTGAAATTAAACATGTTTTTATGTGGCGCCCGTTGTACGAGTCAAACACTGTAAACATGCAATTTTGAATGTTCAGGTAAAGGTCGACAAGACTTCTCCACTTTAAGGTAAATATTCTACCTTTTCTTAATGATGCTGATAGTGCATTAAGAAAAACAGTTGAGAAAAACAACCTCACCACAAGGTCACATTTAGTAGCTGTGCTGGAGCTTTCGATTATATCACAAGATCTTCACCAGGAGACAGAATTTGCCGAATTGTCATTGTAAATGTTCAAATTTCCTGTTTTGCACTTGAAGGACTTCTTGTCCATGTTGTCTCTCACTGCAAGGTCCATTTAGTAGCTTTTCTGCAGCTTTTGATCGTACCACATGATCTTCTACATGAGCAAAAAAAAACTCAATCTCTTGAAGATCATGTGATATGAACAAAAGCCGTAGAACAGAGAGTTTCTTCTTAACTGCTGTTTCCAAGATCTAGATTACATTGTCTCATTATAAAATATTGCAAAAAATATTTCAGTAAATTCTTTATCTTGTATCTATTTAGGTTTTAATACATGTTTAATACATTTTCTCACACAATTGCCTGCTTGTAACTCTTAAATAAGAGTGTGAACTGTACTTCTCTCCGAGGCAGCGATCCACCGTGGAGTTGGACACGAGAGGCTGGCTGACCTTGGCACCGCCGCTGAGAGCGAAGCAGGCAGCCATGTGTCAGCAGACCTGCTGGAGTGCAAAGTCTCGCTCTCTACCCCGCTTCCTCATCCTCCATCATCATCAGACGGGCCGGTTTGGTAAGAGCCACGATGGCATTCTAACAAGAGCTTAGCTGCCCTGTCCGCTACCCCGCTCACTGCCTTTTTCTTAAGTGGCACTGGGATTTCATAGCTTCACCGTAGAGCAGACTTGTATTTTGAATCGCAATGCTTTAACAGTTCACAAAATGTATGTCTGAATATATTTGTGCCAAACCTCGGAAACATTTTAGCTGTTTTATCTGCAACTGTGGGTCATTATCCCCTCTTTTCCTGCAGTGTTGATGTGCATCTCATATAGGACAGATGCTTCAGCGTTTCACCTGGTGGAGGTTGGAACATGATGAAGGCTTTCCATGGCCACAGGCACTCTGAAAAGAACTGGCACGAGGAGAGTATTTTAGACACAGGGTTAAGATACACAGATATTATCATAGCCTGCTGGTGGCACACACATGGCTGTGCGCATATCACATATTTTCTGGCTCTAATTAAGCCCAAAGTTGCCTTAAAAAGAAGTAGCTGTTGTACTCGGAATGGCTGTGCAGCAACAGCAGGTGTTTTAAAGGTAGTTATGAATATGCAAACACCAAACAAGTTTTACCTGTACACTTAAAACCATTTTAGCAATATCATGTTCACTACTACCTTTAAGTCACAACCAGATTGGATACTTAGACAGGACTTAACTGGTGCTCGAGCCTGTGACCCTGCTACTAGTCTCTCAGCAACTTGTTTTCCTTGATGAGTCACGTAATGAACTCTGAGACGAAGGGTTGTTCTGCACATTTGCATGACTTGTGGGCTTTTCAGAAAGTAGCGTCAAATCCCTGAACTAATAATCCAGTCCCCTCCATCCGTAGGAATACGCAAACTCCATTTTTAGTGAGTAAAATGACAGGTGAAAGGTGTCTTAGACAAACAAATTCAATCATCGGTGCGCATGAGGGAGTTGAAAGTCTTTGCTGCTGGCGAAAGACCTCAGTTTTTGCATTTCTGATAGCGCTGAAACATTTATTTGGTTCCAGCAGACACCAGATGCTTAAGGCCTCAGAGATTGTAGCTGTTTCTATGCCTTTATATGCATATCAATTCAAAAACTGAGTGTGAATAATAGTCGGTTGAGATCCTGGAAAAGGTTGTGCCAAAGCTTGAATGTGTTCAGTTTGTTAAATTAAGGCAGATTCACACTGTAGTCAGGCTCCCAGCAGACGATTGAGTGACGTATCAGGTTTCATTCATTAAAGATGATAACTATCTTAAGATACAACCTGATTGATTTCATTTTTTATAAACAGATCTGTGCATCCATGCTACTCTTTGAGTTTAGTTAATTAAAATGACTCATTTGTGTCACAGTCAGCATATTTAAAAAAAAAAAAATCTTATTAGTTTTGGTTAAATCCACTGTGACCTTGAGATATCATTTTGACATGAGCACCAAGGTCACATCCTCAGTGGCACTTTATGATTAAAATAGAGCATTTATGAAAGTGTATTTGGCATCATCATCGGCAGATGTGGAGGTATACAGCTGTTGAAGACTCATGAGTTGGTCGGGTATATTTTGGATACCAGTTTTGTCTCTTAATATTTTGATATATTTCTCAATCCAGATTTGCCTCATGGTTGATATTACATCAAATTTTAGGGTAATTCTCTAAAATGTTTAAGGCAGAAATGTCTTGAATGCAGCTGATCCAGCTTTCTAAGGAATGTTACAAATACTTGATGTAAAACACTAAAATCTTACCAATTTTAAGCACATTGATCACTTTACTGCTGCTAAAAAACAGTAGTAGTAGATTAGAGTATTTATTACTGTGCATCACTAGTGTCACATTCAACTGAGGAAACCCTGCACAATAAATTACACTGATAATCACTGCTGACTTTGTGTGATATTGTTCCAGGTGCTGCAGAAAATGTGACTGTGTGCAGCTTCATGCTCCATATTATATGTTTATAAATCTATTCTATGAGTAAGTTGTACTGTAAGAACAGTTTCCACCATCTACTGTTATACAATATTTAGCTTGTGCTGCCATCTATTGACAGATATACCTCAATATTACATTTGGAAAATACAATCAACTCTAGTTCAAAGCTGGATTCCCCTGCCCCCACTGTATGTCAGCTGGTCATGATTTATTGGAAATATAGTATTAATTAACCCCAAGGTGCATTATGACCTGATCTAATAAATCTAGTTTTAACACCTTTTAGTTGAATTTATAAGGTGCTTGTGTGGGACATGTTACTACACAGTAAACCTGGTACTCCTACATGGGAGCTGGTTGGTTAATTATCATCTGGCATTCCTTTATTGTGTGCAGTGTACTTGTATGGACACCCAGAGTGGTTTAACACAGTTATGCATACATTACAAGACAGCCGCTCAGAATATGAATCTTTAATTCTTGATTTAAGAACATAAACTCCATTATAAACGACGGCATCTCCATAAAGTCACGGAGGATATGTCACCTCATCATCAACCTTTGAAAGTATTGTAATGTTTGAGACAAATCAGCTTAATAAGCAATTAAAGAGTAATTAAGTATGTAACGTTAATGTGTTTTATAAAAGGATACAAGGATTCTTGCACCTCAGTGTGCATATCGACTGTAAAAAAAAAAAAAAAAAAAGTTTTTTGCATATTGGCATACACTTAATTGTTAAAATACCAACCTAAAATATTGGCCATCAATAATACTTGAAATATTTAAACCACATTTGTATGCTTTTGGTAGAGAGTATGGAGACATATAAAAGATTTCTTTAGATCACTTTTAGTGACTAATCCTTCCATTCCAACTTAAAATTTTCTACCAAATAAGCATTGGTTTCTGTGGTCCGTTAAAAAAAAAAGAAAAATACTGATATTACTTCAAGAGGATGCAAAGCCAATAAGTGATCTGCTTTTATTAAAGAGGACAGTCAGACCCAGGGCAGCTTAAAGGCATCTGGTTTCCGTTCAGTACTTGTGGGGGCCTCTGTGGTCGGGGACATGTCTGTAAGGGCGAATAGGTCTCCGGCTTCCACCTGCATTCCTCCCGTCAGCGTACTCTTTTTGCCTGTAATCACAGGATTAGACAGTGTTTAAAGTAAGATGCCAATATTTTTATGTTAATATGAAAAAAAACAGCATAAATACAAAATACATTCAAGAGTTAATTTTGATTTTCTATATTTTTCTTGTTGACAAATCTCACGTGCAGAACCAAACCAACAATGAATTTATCCTTCTTATAAGTATTGTGTGTGTATCCAAAGCCTGATATACCTTACTCCTCTGTACCATAGACTACTGTTGTTGTCCAAAAACATGTCATTGAGCCACACTGTTTCACTGGGTGACATGTTCCATTGCCCTCAAGGCAATATCTCCAAAGACTAATAATGATAAGATAGGAACCGTCAGGAGAGAGGTTCCTTGTACAGCAGATGTCACTGAGCATGTGCAGGAACGTGGTTCTGTTTACAGAGCTTCGCTAGCTACATATCACAACCTCTTGACTTTGTACTGAAGCTCTCTGAGAAATTTACAATGTAGTACAAAGTCAAGAGGTTGTGATATGTAGCCAGCGAAGCTCTGTAAACAGAGCTGCATTCCCATGCATGTTCAGTGACATCTGCTGTACAAGGAACCGCTCTCATGACTATTACTATCTTATCATTATTAGTCTTTGGAGCCATTTCCGAGCAAACTACAGTAGCCATTGCCTTCATGGCGATGGAACATGTCACCCAGTGCAACAGTGTGGCTCTACAACAGAGGAATACGATACATCAGACTTTAGATAAGCACACAATACTTGTAAGTAGGATGAGTTTATTGTTGGTTTGGCTCTGTACATGAGATTTGTTGACAATAAGAAAAATATAGAAAATCGCCAGCCAAATCCTTTGAGTTATTACACGGTTACTACTTTGATCATCTCATGCAAACTAACCCATGATAATTTAAAGGAATGGTTCCACATTTTAGGAAATATGCTAATTTGCTTTCTTGCTGAGAGTTAGATGAGAAGATTTTCAGTCCTGTGTCTGTGTGGCAAGGTGGAGTCTAGTGGCAACTGTTCTTCTGGCTCTGTCTAAAGCTCAAGGATACTACTCTTAATTAACAGGAATCTCTGTGTTGATTTTCAAGGAGTTCCGAGTTGCAACCATGTCTAAGCAAACAAATGGAGGCAGTAACTTCCTGAGTCTTATCGCAGTGAGGCTACCAGACAACCACTGAAGACACTGCACAGAAGTGCTGGGTAGATGCCTAGCTTACCTTAACATAGAGACTGGAGCAGCTAATCGCCTACTGCTCCATACTTACTACACATGTTATCTAATTTGGCAAGAAAGCATATTTCCCAAAATGTTAAACAGTTGCTTTAAAATAAAGGTTGGGTATAAATCACTCACCGCAAATTCTCATCTTGCAGGTCTTCAGCTTTGAGGGCAGATTTTGAAATGCCCATGCCTTGAGGAATCCTATCTGGGTATCTCACAGCTATCTTGATGCCCATCAGCTCAAAGCCCTGAAGACAGGAACAATGATCATACAGTGTATACCATTTTCAGTGGAAAGTAGCTACATTATACAAGTTTCAAAGAAAATGAATGAAGACGACTGTGGGGAGCAAATTCATAAAGACCCAATTATTAAGCAGATACCAGGGCGCCATTAGAATTAGATTAGATTGAACCAGTAACCAAAATGTGACAGTTGTCATTTCGAGAATACACAAAATTTAAACTGGTTTACAGTTTCATCGTTCACCACCAACATTTAAGCCAAAACACACTGTTCATACACCTGACCTCACAGGACACCCTATTAGATGAGTGCTGAACATTTTACAAGAAGTGCAACTGAAATGGGGAAAAGCAGTCTGTGGTCACATGGTAAACACTAAGTCAATTATCCACTTACATTAAAACGTCGGATTGCTTCATCACAACACTCCTGTTTTGTAAAGTTTACAAAGGCACATCGTTTGGAGGTCAGAAGCTTCGTACTATAGACAGCTCCAACCCTGCAGAGAAGGACGATAATTAAGTGGCAAAGCAATTAGTGAATAAACTATTTCATCACACAAGTTGATTTTAAATAATTTGTTGTATTTTAGAATGAGAAGCTAGATGAAAAATATGTTGAAGAAAAACATTTTTCCATTTCTCACTGAAATACTGAACTAATGTTGTCTTACTTGTTAAACAGGTTGGTAATCAAGGACTCGTTCACTGGGTAAAACAAGTTTCCCACCCAAACTGGAAACAGTTCCCTGTTGAAAGAAAATATTGGGGTTATTTGAAGAGTTTTCTCTCTAATAAAAAGTGTTGATGTGCAACTGTTTGCGAGAATTTCTGGAGAACAGAGGACTGCAAACAAGAGCGTAGTCCTTCCGGTTCATTCAAACACTTGCCAGTGGACGCCCTCAGTCATCAATAGGAAATATTTCTGACGGAGAGCGTACTGCTTCTCACTGCAGTCTGCCTTTATACACACACGTGATGACCGCTGCTTGACACTTGTAGTACATGTCACTCTTTCCGACAGGTCTACCTTGTTTGGCACTAAGCCAAAGAAAGAGTGGACATGAATAGAAGAAGACACGTACACAGGCGTTCAGTTTTGCCACATATGTTATGTGACCATAACAAATAGAATCTTCAAACCCTTCTCAACTTGTGTTTGAGAAGAATGCATTTTCCTACTACAGCAACAGAACCTATGTTGAGATGTAATTTTGAGAGGAAACCATCTTGAACATCAGCACACCATCATTCATAACCCTGTTTGAACTGCATCAAAGCATTCAATGATTTTCTGCTCTCTTGGAATTTACTGTTTAATTAAAAGGTGCAGCAATACCAATTTTCCAGAGAGGAAACCAATAACCATAAGTAAACTGTAAGTAGAGCACTTCATTAAGCTTGTCCAATATGAGAACTGATTGAGCATCATCCAATTAACCAAAAGCATTATACGGTGCCACATCAGTGTCATACAAGTCGTGGAGAGCTGGATCTGCACTAATTTCTATATAACAGACTATTGATGCATCAAAGTCATCACATTCATTGAAAAGTAAATAACCTGTGACCAGCTAATCCAAATTGCACTTATTTCACTGTGTACAGAGAATCAAGCTAGCCACAGAGACTGGTGATTTTTAAGGGTATAGTTGGTTACAATTGTGATGAGTAGGAGTGCAGTGTGTGCACAGAGCAGGTCTCAGCAGCTTTGTCATGAACACATGACCAAATGTAACCTCAGAAATAACTTAGAAATTTAAATAATTTAGGGCTTTGAAATGAAGTTGAAACCTAACAACATTTTGTCAATAAAGTATCGACCTGTCAAACAGGGAGGCTTTATGTGACTAGATCTATACTCACGGTGGTGGTTGTTTGTCTTCACTGCTGGTCTTCATGGCTTGATTGGGAACAGACTTTGGCTCACTCGGGACATTTGACATATTTTGGACTGGGCCTAAAGGTTTATTCTTCAGCGGTGTTTTTGGTGGCTCCTGGGACTGAGGACGAGGACGAGGAGCAGGGTTTGTGTTGGCTGAAAGGACTGGAGAGGTTCCGGTGACATTCGCTACCTGAACCGGTGGATGAGTGCTATTGTGAACAGCTCCTAAACACAAAGACAGGTGTTTAAATTGGACAGTTTAAATTGACAAACACTCAACAATTGTAAGTAACCAATGACATTTAGGGTTAACATCGTTGGGCTTATCGCTGGCAGTGTGAGGTCTCAACTGAAGCTATGACATGAGTTTAGGAAATGTACTCTACACAGACAGGCTACAGCAGCATTTGAATATAATCTTTGATAGTAGAATCAGATGAGATACTCACCTGGTCGTTGGTTTAATTTGGACAGCACCTCCAGCGCTTTATTGACTGTTCCGTGAATAATTAAAGCATTTGAGCTCTGCTCCCAAGTGAAACCATACTCCTGAAACAAAACACAGACTTCCAGTTCAAAAAAAGACCTTCAATGAATAATCACCATCAGCTTGCCTGACAATACTCTTAAAGCTGTCTCTCCACTGTTCAATAATGTTAATGTTTGATTTTCACACATCACTTCTCTTGTGTGATGTGTTTAAAATGTTTTAATAAAACTAACTACTGGGATTATACACAATGCTGTGTTTTTTCTAGTGCAATACCAAATTGGCCAAATGTAACCAATGTAGTTACACAGAATATAGCCCCACTGATGATTGCAGACATAAAATGGACATGTTATTGATACACACCATTAGTTGTGTTATCTGTACTCGCATCAGTTCCTGGGCAGCTTCTTTGCAGGAACTGTCCAGCCTGAGAACCTCACTGAAGGCCTGAGAAGCCTCTTCATACCTCTGCAGGAAGAGAGAGAGAAAAAAAAAAAAAGATAAGCTTTCCCCACACGCCACCTCAGGACTAAATCAAAGTTCAGGTTCACTGGCTGCCATGCTGCTGGACTAATCAGCCCCGTTTATAAATGTTTACAGCAACAGCTAGTCAAAACAAGTCTGAGTAAATAACGGGGGCCTGGGCAATGACACTTGGAATTCATTCAGCGGTGTTGCAACAAGGCCAAAGAGATGTGACAAAGTCATTCCAACCTGAACTGCTGAGGGGAAAAAACTAAATAAACACTATGAAAAATGGCTTTGACTCAGACAAGTTAGACTCTTTAATATAAAACTGGTGAAAGGTAGGTCATATTTAGGTCATGGTACACACAATTCACACTTTGATACACACCATTATTTATGAGTCATAGCTCAATGTACAGGGGGAAGGTCAACACATAACAGAAGCTCGTGCAATAATTTTTACTACAAAAATAACTTATATGATCATTAAATAAATGAAATAAAAAGGCACATACAGGTGGTGTGTTTCTCATGGGAGACCATTTACCTTTAGACCTGCCAGAGCTCTGCCCTTCCTATAAAGGCCTTTAACCCAGCCTGGAAACATGCTGAGAGACAGCTCTGCATCAGTCAGGGCCTTCTCATATTCCTGCATCTTTTCAAAACAGAAGGAACGATTGCCAAACAACCTGCGACAGAAAAGAAAGTTAAAATGTTGCATAAAAACAAGCGGATGGTGTAAATGTGATCAGAAGATTTGCTTAGAAGTAAAGGACATGCTCTTACTTAAACTCTGTAGGGTTGTACTTAATTGCATCTGTGAAATACTTCACAGCCATATTATACTCTCCAGTACTTGCAAACTGATTTCCAATAACTGCAGGTAAAAAGGAGGAACTTCAATGAAAACGATCAACTCAACAGACAGAGGTAATGTGCATGAGATGGGGGGAAAAAAACTAACCTGCAAGATCTGTACTCATTTTTACATTATCTTCAAACGTGGGGCTGCTAGGTGTGGCAGAGTCCTGCTGAGAAAATACGATGAACATGAGATGAACAACTTTATGCTAAAAGCACAAGTAACTGTTACTGTATAATGGTCAAACTTGGTTGTTAAAACAGTAATCAATGTCTACTTTTTAGCAGGAAAATCTCTGTAGACAATCTAAATGCAATGCCTCACCTTCTTTTCAACATCCTGGTCTTCATTAGGTTTTTCAGGAAACGTTTTAGTTTCTTCTTTAACTGGGATCTTCTTTTTCTCCCTCCTCTCAGACCGGGGCCTCTGCTCCAATTTACGCCTGGCTATAAGAGCAGCTTTACTCACAAAAGTACTTGTCATATCCAGTTCCTTAAAAAAAAGATATCATATCAGAGTAGGAGAGACACAATTAGTTGCCTAACCTTTGTAAGTAACAATGTCAAAAGTGATTAGATTCAATAAGTCAGCCAAGTACAATAAATGCAACTTTTGTAAAAATGTAATTTGGGGTTTAATTATTTTATGCGTTTCATCTAAACTGTGTTACTGTGCTGTATAATACTGGAATTCCTGTTGGCATACAAAGTACATCCTTTGGAAGCACAAAATAAGCTTGGACCAAGATTCAAATGAGGTTTTGCATAATTTTTGTAATGCCATGATTACATTTTAGTACATTTTAGACATACTGCATAATAACTTATGAAATTATGGTTTCATTTCAAATCTTTTTCATTTTAAGTGGACAAGTGCATTACGACAATACCATCATCCAACTCATAACTGGGTTAAATGACACATCAATGCAGTTATTTTTAATATAAACCTTTTGCTTAACGTTTAACTAATGGAAGTGTAAACTAATAATAGGACTATATGTTACCTCAGAGTCTCCTGAGTTATCCTTGTCGCTATCTTTGTCACTGGATTCGTCTTCACTATCACTGCTCTCTGTATCTTTAGCTGAAGCCAACTCTTGAACACTGGTATTGATGCCATCTTTAGATTCTTCATTAACTGGTTTACTCTCATCTGCTTTAGACTGTTGTGGGTCATCTTTTCCCTGTAAAAACAGAAAAACATCAAATGTCAAAACAAGTATGAAGCTTGATGAATTTTAGTTTGAGACTCAATCGCCAAACTTTCAAAGATGATGTACACAAATGATCATTACCTGCACATTTTTCACAGGGTTCTGTTTTTCTTTCTCCAGTCTCTCATTACGTCTTCTTTCTTTCTGTTTCTGTTACACGACAATTCACAACAATGAAATTTAACTTCACCCATCACCGTGAAGCCCACTTTGGACACAGCTCCCAAGAATACACCAGATTTTTACCTGTTTCTTAAGCCGCTTCTTCTCAGTCTTTTCTCTGCTTTTTTTTGCCTCTTGTAATAATCTGGCTTTTCTTTCAGTATCCTAAAAAAGGACAGGAGATGTAAAACTAACATTACATAGATTTCAGTCATTTGAACTGTGCACAATCACTAATGAAGTCACTTGACATGGTAGAAATAATAGAAGTGAACTTACACTCTCTTTTGCCTGAACTTTTACGGAGGGCGGGTGATGATGACGCTCATAGGCTGAAGTGTAGTAATGCAGTGGAGGCTGAAAAACAGAGCTGGATGATCTTGTACGGCTCCCACTTAATCCTCTATCATTCTTGTCAGGGAGCCCTGGGTATCCATGGAAATTGTTATGACGATGTACCCAATGGTCAATTGCATAATCATCATCATCATCGTCACCTGTAACGTCTTGATCTTCATCGTATTCCATACCTGTTACGAAAAAGAAAGTTTAGGTTTAACGCAACACATTAAAAAAAACTGAATTCCTGCATAAAGGCCTAAAGTCTAACTTTAATGCAATTTCACAAATAAAAACACTGAAAACAGGCTTGTGTAGTGTGATATCTTCTTACCAAGAAGGCCAAGTCTTACTATCCTTTGCATACGAGGACGTCTCTCAAACATATCCACAACCCTTTGCTAGACAGGAGAGAGAGATATATGGATGTCAGTTCCACATAGCTGTGGACAACCCTCAGATCAGCTCAGCAGCTTCAGCCTTGAAACTTCTCTCTTTTATTTAGGCCCCAATAGACTCTAAACAATAAAGGTAGGCGTGTTCCCAACAGCTGTCTAAAGCTGTGTGTCAATTCCAGTGCTGACCGTGACTTCGAGTTGCATCGAGTTTAGTCATACTGGAGCACTGCATTTAAGTTTCACTTTCCTTTATTCAGAGAGGGAGAGAGAGAGTGACTCATTGTTTCAACAACAGGAGACAAGCTTATTTCCTTGCACTGGCACAACAGTAAACACAGATGAAGCCAACAACTGTGGAGATAGCATCTAAATTGGGGGAGTTGTCCATATTGAAAAAGAAAAACAAAGAGAAGTAGCTTGCAGTAGAGGAGTTATTAACTATGTAATGTGGAAAACACAAAGCTACAAGATGACAGGAAGCTTCAGGAAGTGAGCCAACTGATCATGTAAACGTAAAGTTGGGCTAATCTTTTTTTGTATTACAGGACAAAGAAATAAGTTACAGCAGTATCAAGTTTATTTTCCAGGTTACATGATTTTTACTTTTTAGGGATGTGTACTGACGTGCAACATTTTATAGTCTGATTTTCGTTTTCCCTTGGCACTGTACAGTATTGTTTTTAATGAGCAAGTATATCGTTTGTATCTGTTGCTCTTGCAGCAGTGACTGGCGACAAACACACAAGCCAAAAGCAAACTGCACAGGTAACAATTGGTGGCAGCTGTAAAAAGGTGGCCAATTTCCCAAGTAAGGATAGCAATAGCCAATGTAAGCAATGTACGATTCAACCTAGATAACTGGGCTTGGCAAATGTTAAATGCTTTATGTAAACAAAACTATTTGCCCGTAATGAAAAATCCAATATACCTTTAAACATTAACTTTGTTCCTAATAGTGAAGGCTATGTTTCAAATATTTAAATGCAGTTAGCAGAAATCTCCGATGACGGAACTTTTGTCATTTCACAAAAAATAATTCGCCTCTTGTTGTGTGGTAAAATGTATAATGAATCATTGCTCTATAGGAAAAGTAGCTAGGCATACAGAGAGAATACGCAGGAAGTGACTACGTGCACCGTTTAAAGTGTCTTCAAACGGGCATTAGTCAGCGACAATGTGTTCAAAGTTTAATCTGATGAATCCTTTACAAACTTACAAGTTTGTAGGGCTGCTGCTGCTACTTTGAGGGTATATCATATCATGTTAGTTAACGTGTTACATTATCGCCAAAAGCAAACGTGTGGGCGCTTCCCATGTCTCAACTTTTACGCACACACACGTCAAAGAGGGTATTTTAAAAAGGTATACTTACGACCATTCGGATATCTGTAAACTCTAAAAAAGAGGAAGACAAACAAACGTCAAATAAAACTTAACAGGGTGATTTTTAGCGATAGCTCCGACTAGTATGTTACGAGCGACGCTAGCTTCTTGGCTAAACTCGCCCACAACTTCTTATAAGAGGCAAAAAAATGCATTTTCTTACCCGTGTCGTCTCCAAATATCTCCATGTTTAGCAATACGTGCTCTTCCACCACTTCATATACTCTTAAATTCGAGTTAATTACACACTAAACGCTAAAGTTACCATCTTCTAGCTGCTGTTGCGTGCGTGTTGTCTGCGCGCTCTCAACAAGTTGCGCTACCTCGCGTGAACCCGGACGTAACTTGGGTTTTATTGCACGCATGCGCGCTCCAGTGCCAAAGCTCCCTTGCTGCCCCCTACTGGACTAATATAATAATAATAATAATAATAATACATTAAATTTGTACCGCACTTTTGATTTATAAACTCAAAGTGCTACTGTATTAATAACATAGAACACACAACATAAAGAAAATGTATTTGTTACATGCATGTACAGATGTACACTTTTATGTACCCTCCATTAATAGAATTTTTATGTATCGATTTCTTATGTATACTTATACCTATATATCTATATATCCTTTTCTCTATAACCTAATCCTTTTTTCCTTATAGCCTACTTTCCCCTTTTGAGGATAAATCATTTTCTTATCTCATATATTACCTTGTACCCTACATACAACTGATATAAAAGCATTATCTCCATCTACTGCTTTATCAATCCTGAATAAACTTAAAATTACAATATGTTGTGCAATATTGATAGTGACACTGAGAAACTAAGATCATGTTAATTCTTTAATGCATCACACAGTTAATCAGTAGCACACAGACACATTCACACATCACTTATTGAAATATTTCAGGTAAACAAAAACCTGTAGTTTAAACAAAGTATAGCTGTTAACGCAAAGGGAAATAGTTGAATGTGCAAATGTTTCCTTTATAGCCCCATAAAGTAGGCTAATCTCTCTAGAGTTTCTTGAATGACAACCAATGTACATTAAAACCGAAATCTTTCATAATCTCATTTTAAAAAGTAAAACAGTAACTTCGAAGGTGTTCAATACAGGATAGGGAATGCCATATTTAATTAATCAAACATTATTCGGTGGTCAGAACATTTTCTATCTGTAAAAACAAAATATCAAACAATTTGATAGCATATATTTTCAAGTAGCATTAATTAAGTCATGGTTGCTCCCCGAGTCCATGTGCCTGTGAATTCCAGAAATTAGCATTGCCGAAGTAGTCTGTGTATGTAATTTATCTTTAAAACCAACAATGAAATTAATAAAACTTGTGCTAGAAGTTACAATATTTCAGTAACAAAAGTATAGTAACTCTTTGATTTAAAACTTTAATCTGGTCTAGATATCATGAATCCACCTCATACAACGCTATGGATATGCATCACATGGCTTCTTTCACATTTAGTGAGTCTAAGTGTAGCTTCAGTGCAAGCAGTAGCTCCCTTTTAACTCACAAAACAGCCATATTTGGTCAAGTCATTGGAAATAACCTGGCCTCATCTCTTCGCTTGAGAGTTTAAAGGTCAACCCTGAGTCACAAACTGTCAAAAGGCATTGTTTGTCAGTTGCCACATTCTTAAGTAACAGCAACAAAAAGTCTTCAGTGGAGCCAGATGTCGGCTAAAAGTCTTTTGAAAATAGAAGATGGGAGAGCTGGCATCACTCCCACTCTTTTCACTCTACAGTCCTTCCATGACGTACAGAAAAGGCGATGAATCTGTGGTAAACAGAGCTGAGGAGGATGATGGCCCCTATCACCATACCACAGATGAGGCTGAAGGCCCAACGGGGTCCAAGGAGGGTATACACCTGCGAGACAAACACTGGGCCCAATGTCCTCGCCCCGCTGCCCGAGGCTGTCAGCCATCCCATGTACACGCCCTGCAGAAAACAACACATTCAACGCTCCCAAACACTGGCATTTATGTAATTATGTTACATTTGAATAAGATCTTCCCTCGTGAGGAATCAAACCTGTGATCTACCAGTTGCAAACTTTCTTTTCAGTCTTCTTACCTGAGGCTTGGGTCCAAGGATTTTGGAATACAGTGTGTAGGACATCACGTTGCAGGCTGGGTATCCCACCCCGATGAGGACGTCAGAGGTGATGTACTGGGCCAGGTGGATGGCGGGAGTATACTGACACCAGGTCTGTTCAAACGGACAGCCTGTTGGCTCCAAAGAGTTGTTGGAGGGTATTGTGGCTTCAGACATTTGACTGACCAACGAGTTGTTTTTGAGGTCTGTATTTTGAGAAGAAAAACAAAAGGGAGTGCATTTAATAGTATTCTAGACAGTACTACACACTTGTTTCAATCGAAAAGAGCCGAATGAACCAAACTGACAATCAATCTATATCACATCAACACAGGATAATGGACCAGTCTGTGCAATTAAAACAATCCTTACCTGCCCACTGGATTTTGGGGTAATGGTTTCCCCAGGGAAGCAGAATAAAGAAGCCACAGAATATGATGGCCAAGCCTACAAGCAACACAGGACGATCCCCGACCCTAGAGGAAAGAAAGCATTCCTCCTGATAAACCAAATTTATTTAGGAAGTCGTCATTTTATATGCAACCCAAATGTGCATGTAGGTACCTTTGAGAGGCCACTTTTACAACCACAAACACCAGGATGGATTCAAATCCAATGCAGCAAATGATGATGCCGTTGTACAACACAGCTTCCTTCCTCGTCCAGGCGAACATGTCCATGGACAAAGGGGTGGCAATTCTGAAAAATGACAAAACATACAAAAGGGGCTGGGGTAAAGAAACGATAAAATGTATTCTAACTTGCCTGCGTCAATACTGTAATGAAATACATACGTCTCAAAGACGGCAAAGATGAACATGATGATGAAGAAGAGGACGTTGGAAGTCACGACCGCTACTTGGTCGATGGTTTCTTCAGTTTCTTCATTAATATCAACTCTGTCTGCAAGAGAGGGAAGAGGAGAAAAAAGGCTTCAACCGAGAAACACTTAACCAATATCCTGCAACAAGCACTGCAAATACTGTAAATTTACTTTACTATCCTGATTCTATACTTCTCTAAAGGGATTTGTACTACAGTGCAGACACTGTCCATTTCTGAGCCTAAACCATTTTCTGGTTTTCTCATTAGATAACCAATATGAGTCTCTACAGCTGACTCCTTATTTGTTTGTACAGTATGTCACTACCTGTAAACTTAATAAACATTATGCTAAAAAAAATATTATTTTAAGCCCTGCTATACAAGGATGTGGGTGTGAAGTGGTATTGCTACATGTAAAAATACTGAAATGTGAATTTTTCACAATTTAGCGCACATTTTCTATTTTGCATATGTCTTCAATAAAAAAATATATAGAAATAGCAAGTAGGGCTATAAATACCTTCTGATGTGTAGTTGATGGCTCGAATTTGTCTTCCATGATCGTCAACGCGGTGCTCTCTGTTGGTGAGAATCAAGACAGACACCTTAACCAATTAAAGCTATAATATGTAACTGTTCCGCATTAAAATGTCTAAAAACGACTGGACCTATGTTATATATTTTGTTTAATTGTGTACTTGCATTATCCCAAATGTTTCCAACAATTTTCAAAACCAGAGAAATCAGTAATTTTCATCAAGGTCCGTTTCATTTGGTCGCCTGTCAATGGCATCATACCCCTCTACCAAAGAGTAAATGTGCACAAGATGCAAGCGTCGGAGTTGTGGTTGCCCGCCACAATGGCGTCTACCAAAGAGTATATGCCTACAAGATAATACGTCTGTGTTGTGGCTGTTTGACAGAAACAGTCATAAATTGACTTTTATTCAGTTTTAAGCCACATTTTTATGATAAACTTTTTAGATCTTGGTTGTTTTTAACTATATCTTTTAAACGGATAAAGGATTTTAGTCATTGGATCTTAAATTATCAGAGAAACAAGTTGAGCAAAAGTTAGCAGCAGCTCAGCTAGCAGTCCCACCCAGCAGTCCTGTGTCCACCAAGCAGTGGTGGAGAAACACTGATTTGTTTTTACGTGAAACTGCCTTATTCAGTGTTTTTACCAGTTTTAATCACCGTGCACGTCTGTTTTGGAGAGGAGGAGACATTTGCAGATAATTCGGCTTCCAGTAAAAACATGCTGAACGTCTGGATCTTAAGTTATCAGAGAAACAAGCTGAGCTAACGTTAGCAGCAGCCCCTCCCAGATGTCCTATGTCTGCAAAACAGCGTCAGAGAAACACTGATTTTTTTTTTTTTTTTATGTGAAACTGCTTTATTCAGTGTTTTTAACAGTTTTAATCACCAGGTCTGTTTGTTCTGGAGAGGAGGAGACTTCTGTGAATAATTCGGCTCTCAGTAAACACATCCTGAACGATGAACACTGAAGTAATTCTAACCCGGAGAAGCTGGTTGTTTAACAATAAAGACAACAACTCCCATGATCCCACGCTACTTCTCAACATTATCAAACTCCATCTTTTGTTATTGTTCTGATTGAGAGATCCCTAGCGGCAGAAATTACATATTGTGCATTTTGTGCACTTAATTTATATCAGTGAGGAAATTAAAAAGGTCATTTTGACCACCATCCACTCTATTATTGGCTTTTTGAAATACACAGTAAGATGATCTTGATTTGATGTACTAACTTTCGAAAATCTAAAAAATAAAAAATCAAAGTTGTTTACATGTGAAGGGGAAAGCCTCACCTCAGCACCAAGAGAACCAGCAGGATGTTGATGAAGCCAAAGACCGCAGCCAGTAAAGCCGGGGCAGTGTACATGTTGAGCTGTAGGTCGATGATCTTCACTGTGAAACCATACTCACCGACGAATGACAGGCATGCCTGCAGAGCTGACCATATACAAAGATGTGCAAATGTCAAAACTTAAACATATCACACACTACACTTCTAGCATTGCTCTCTGCACTGCGAGTAGACCTTTTTTCTTTGACTGGGAACTCAGTAAACTGGCCAACTTTACATAATAGGAACAATACCTATTATCATTCATCTTTACCTGGTCCTAGAATGAAACCCAGGGCTTGACAGGCACTCATATTCGCCATGGCATTGGTCCTCTCCTTCAGTGATGTAGCTCCGGCTACATACGACCGCACCACGGCAACATTACCTGCCATGACAAGAACAGATTTAATCTTAGGAGATGTGTGTCACTTACCACAACATCATATGTTACAACAGAGCCACCTGAACAATTTTAAAAAACAAATAAGGCCAGCACCTGCTCCGAAGCCGACGAAGGCTCTGGACATGAGCATGTGGAACTTATTATTGGTCCTGGGCAGGTATACATAGGCGTAGTAGATGTTGGCTGACAGGTTGATGAAAATAGAGCACACCAGTGGCTCCCTGCGTGGCCGATAATTGGACCACAGGCCAAAAATGGGTGAGGCCACCATCTGACCGAGGCTGTACGCTGCCACTACCCAGCCCAGGAAGCTGGCATTGGCGCTATCATCAATCTGCAAGACAGATAGTCCCAAAAGAAAGCAAGGTTTGAAGGAAGACCAGAAGTTAACTTAATATGACATTATGATAAAAGGCTACAACACAAACATATGAGACAGTTGAAGAATGTTTGGAGTTCAATTATTGCTACATGCAGTTACATTTGACATATAACCAGAATATGCTGTGCACTAAAGTCTAGGGCAGCACTTCTGCAAATCCAAAATTAATTTCTTCTTTGATGCCTCTTTCACTTTCTCTGACTGCCAAAAACACTTCTTTAGTATTAATGACATCAGCAGGAACAGCTAACATTTTTAAACCAAGAAAATGGTAAGTCATACATACCTTTTGCAAATAGGGCCAAAGTGATGTGATGACAATAGTGAAACCTACAGGAGCAAATAAACCATAGATGATTGGTGACTGATATGGTGCACCATATACACATTAACAATGTTTATTGGAAAAAATGCTCAGAAAGCTACTACTTTATCAGCTGCTGGGCTTATGAGGTTTAACACAGGCAATAAAAAGTGTGCATTAAGGGTGTGCACAAGTCTTAAGTCTCAATCTGCTGTGTTTTAGTGTGTGTTTCGTTAACATTTTGAGACTCTAATGAAGTCGAAATTCACTGTAACAAACAGGCATCCTCACCCACACTGCTGAGGAACATGGTGAAGTACATGACTCTGATAGACCTCCACCGACTCTTGTAATCTTCATCCTGAGAGTCATCACTGCACACAGGCAAGAGGACAGGGAAGAGGAGGTGATTTGAGGTTATTGGTGTGGTCTGATAAACATGACAGACTGAGAAAAAACACTGTGAACTAATGTGAACCCAAATGGTTTGCATAATGCATGATTCAGATACAGTACAGGGCTGGGGCAGCTTCCGCAAACCTGTTTGGTAAACAATGCACTTGTAAAACTCCCTGTTGAATGTTTACCTCACCTGGAGTTACAGTGGCTAATATGTCAAGTCAGTGGCTATTGAACTCTGCACTCACCTACTTGCATCATCCCTGAGCAATGGAGTAGTATCGTCAGAGTCAACAAGTTGAGGCATTTTTTTTTTGCTAAAAAGAGCAACCCGGCAAAAATATGACGGTGTTGTAGACGCTGGAGATGTAGAGCAGTGCTGTTAAGTTGCCATCTAGCCGGGTCAATGAACTAGCTAGACTTGACGTTACAACTCTTCCGAAAAGCTATGTAAAGCTAGCTAGAGTATCAGCTAACGATAGCAACTTAAACTAACATCGCGAATATACACGTTAACCTAACTACTACCACACATAATGTTAAGTTGAGTTGTTTCCAGACGACGGTGAAGTCCATATACGACAGTACACCACACAAAAACTTAAAACATTGGACTATGATACCAAAGGCAGCTTTAGACGTAACTACCATCAAAGATATTTCTTTTCCTAGGATGGCGAAATCATGACCCACCCTACTCTGCCTGTGATTGGCTTACCCTGATATTTTTACCCTAATACTAACCAATCTCACTCCTCATGCTTAAATTTAACCAACCCAACCAACGCAGGCGACGAGTACTAGCCAATCAGAGGCAGAGTAGGGCGGGTCGTGACCTCGCCGTCCTAGGAAAAAAATAATTGGCCCACTGTCAAGTCAAACAAAATGGAAGCAGCATATTCCGGTTATTTTTTTCTAAATAAGGTATATCAGAACTAAATGTAATGTAATTTAATTTATTTTTTATTAGATTTATTCATGTAATTGTTTGTTTTCACAATATAACTAAATGCCTTTTGTAATTTTGGTTATATGAACATTTAACAGTCCAAGAAATATCTGCTCATTAAAAATGTATTAATTTATTAATTATTAATTATTAAATTAATTTATTCTGTCCTTATTTCAACAGTGTTACAAAAGAATGCACATAAACATACTGTAGATAAATCATAACAAACAAAGAAAGAAACATTATTGACCGAAAAAAGGTTTTCAAAGCTGAAGCTTTAGCTTTACCCTTTTTACCTCATATGAAAAACAAACAAAACAATAATCCCAAAATACAAAATCAAACATTTCATTCACTGTCATGTTCATACCTCAGTTATATTTGTTTACTGTTATTTTTTAACGTTTTTTTTACATTCACTAGGTGTACTACATGTTTAATTCCCTGTCACAGTTATTCTATAAATTAACCCCTTCAACAGTTATACATCTATTCTTTATCTTTGTCCTAGCCTTTGTTTTTTTAAACATACATATTCCAATAAGTCCATTCTGACTCTCTCTGATTTTAAACATGTTTTGTAGAAACAGGAAGCAAGTTATTTTTTACTTTGTAGATTATTTGTGCAGTTTTAAAGTCAACCAAATCACTGAACTTTACGCATTTATTTTGTAGCCACCATCGTGTAACATCCGGGCGCATCCTGGTGTTTACTGTTCACCTTGACGCAGCGCACTCACGTGAGATTCACAAACAACATAACAACGCTCCCGTCTGTTGGCACATCTGGCGCATCTGTGTTTAACATCACCCACCTTTTATCTTCGTGACAAAAACAGGATCGGGAATACCTTATTAAAATCCTAGCTTTGAAACACTCTGTTTTAGATAGATAGATAGATAGATAGATAGATAGATAGATAGATAGATAGATAGATAGATAGATAGATAGATAGATAAATTTAGTAGATTAAGAATTACTGAGACAAAATACACTTTACAATAAGACAAATAAACATAAACTTTCTTTTGTAAGTGTGTAGTAAAAGTTTTGAAAATGCAAGGAGAAGGATTTATGGGTCAACTTTTTGAAATAAAAAGTCTAAGTTTTGAGACATAGGCTAGTAATCCCAACTCATAAAATAGTGAGTCAAAAATGTGACTTTTTGTAATTTGACTTTTGTATCTCACAATTTTGATTTGGCCCACTAAATTTGACATAACAGGGCCATTAAAAAAAGGCACCAACTACGGCTATTGACATGGAACAGGATTCTGTGCCAGTAGTCCACAGGCTGTTGGTCCGGACCAATATTTGAATTTGATCACATGAACATGTTTTGAATTTGATCACGTGACGTCATGTTATCCGTTATTTTGTTGTTGTTGTTTTTTTGTTTTTTTTTTGCTGCATCTCTTGTAGACCACTAACCAGACATTTTTTACCGTCACGTCAAGCATTTTGGTGCCATTAATCGGGACATTTTTACCAGACATTTTGACCGTCATGTCGGGCATTTTAGTGCCATTAAATGGGACATTTTTACTCCAAATCAAGTTTTAATCCAAACCATGATCTTTCCCTAACCCCAACCAAGTGGATTTTGTGCCTAAACCTAACCACTTCAACCAAAAAACCATGGGAAGGGTTGGTTATCACCTGTAAGCAAAAATGTCCCTCCATTTTGAAACAATTTGAATTTGATCACGTGATCTTGGGCAATCAATACCAATGCGCATAATTCCGTACCAATAAGAAACTGACTTTTGACACCAAGGAATCCGTACAAATAACCATTTCCTAAAACATAACGTTAAATAACTTTTCATCTTTTTCCCCTTTTTTCTGGCGGAAATGATCTTCCATACTTATGGGTGAGCATTTAAAAAAAATAAATCAAAGCGGGTCCTTGCTCTCATATTGCAACCTTACTTGAAACTGAAAGTGAAAGTAAATCTGTTGACCAGACCACAGCGTGGCAGGGATTTCTTTCCCCCAGGTCTAATAAGAAATTACACTAAAAACAGCTACATCCGACGTCATACGATATCTAAAGCGAATTTATTTTCAGTCTTCAGGACTTGGTCTCGAGTTGCATGAAGGCTATTTCGCCCTGGACTTACAGCAGGATATAATGGGTAGGCCGTGATTTCAATCTGCGCGATTCATAGATCACAAAATCAGCTTTTGTTCTAGTTGTGTTACTTTAAGCTCGATTGCAATGTGTAGTGGTGTTTGGAGACTGTCTACTTCCTGGCGTTACAGATATTTTAATACAAATAATCAGTTGCGTCATTTCTTTTCCCTCCCTTTTTTACAGGTAAACCTATGATATACGCGTGCCTCGTGGTGGCTCTTTGTCCATTTCTGTCTAGTTCTGTCCCTGGTAAGTATTCTACACTTCTGTTTTATATTTATTTTCCTTATCTATTATATTTTATATATATTTATATTTATGTATATATTTATATGTTTTACTCTCCATTCTCACCCTTTTTTATCAATATGATTATTGTTACTTTTTTGTGCCAGACTTCATTTTTTTCCACTAAGAGCAGCTTTGTGTTATAACTGAGCAAAATATGATTTATTGTGAGGGATCATCGAAATGAAGTATACAATAGAGGGGGCACTAGGGGGGAATAATGCATCTTCAGTTTGTACCCAACTACTGCAACATCCTGGGTTTGATCTATATTGATCTAACAATTAGGTGATTAGGTGATTTAATGGTTTCAGGTTCTAAAATTTGAGAATATACTCACACTACAGTAAACTGAATATCTTTCAGGCTGTTGGTCAGACTAAATAAGACTTGATGACTTCACCTTGGAAAAATGAAAATATAATGAAATGAAACTAGGAAATTGTGATGGGCATTTTTCACAGTTGATATTATAAAGACCAAAACGATGAATTGAAAACAAATTGGAAGATAATAATTCGTTTTTAACTAATAAAATGAATGTTGCCTGTTTTACAGTTTCAAATAGCCTTGTGGTTTTGGGGAGGAGCTCAGTCTCAGTGGGTATTGGCCATACGACCACATTACCATGTTGGATCAATCCATCACAAAGTGCAGAGGATCTGGAGGTACGCTGGTACCTTGGTGATCACTTTGATGCCCCAATCATGCTTTACCGGGCAAAAAAGTTGGAAGTGGCATCCAAGGAACCTTCGTATGTGGGCAGAGTGGCGTTTGGCTTAAAGGATGCCGCATCTGGCGGGCTGAAGACAGGCGATGTGAGCCTGGAGCTGTCAAATGTCACACTTGAGGACGCCGGAGATTACACGTGTTACGTCAGCAGTGATCAGCATTATGACGGGGCACATGTCAGACTCAATGTGACTGGTGAGTATCATGAAAGTAGAAAAAAATACACAAAACTGAATATCTATCCACCTTTAAATCAAATATTCTTCATTTTCCTCCTCTGTCCCGCTTCTTCTTCCCAGAAACGGGAACCCCCCCTATTCTGTCAGTAGTGTTTAAAGATAACCTGGTGAATGTGAGCTGTGGATCTGAAGGCTGGTATCCACAGCCTCAGCTGCGCTGGTGGGACCAGAAACAGGATCTGACCCCAAAAGGCCTGGAGTACCACACAAAGTCTTCAGGTCTTCTGTCAGTCCACAGCTGGATTCTTGTCTCCAACTCCTCCAAAGTTTCCTGCTCAGTAGGCCTCTCTGATAAAGAGGTAAAAGAGGCAAGAGTGCACCTGGAAAGCTATCCTCAACCTCAAAAACAGGGTAAAGAGAGTTGTTTGCATGTGTGCAACATGTTGCCTTTTCTCTTTTTTTTTCCCCCTACAAAAATACACATTTTTTTTCTTTTTATTCAGAGTCAGGATCCTCAGTGACTGGATGGGTGGCCTTCTGGGTGGTCTTCTCTCTGCTCCTGATTGCTGTGTTAGCTTTACTTGGATTGCTGAGAGGTGAGGGTTTTCATCAGATGGCATAGTCTGCCTGGGGAAATTACATACATAATTTCAGCACCAGAATAAAGTCAAAAATCAAAAAATTCAAGGCTGATGTATCCATAGATATGAATACTAAATTAAATAAATCCTTAATTGTTTCTTTGGTGTTTTAGGTAGGTTTGCAACTAACAATTATTTGTTTAATCTTCAGTTTATTCTTTTAATTAATCAATAATCCTTTATAAAATGTCAGAAAATAGTGACAATCACAATTTCCTAAAGCCAAAAACATGAATTTCACATGAGAAAAAACTGTAGCAAATCTTTACAATTGAGAAGCTGGAACTAAGGAATGTTTGATATTTTTGCTCGAAAAATTACTTAAAGAACTGATTGACTATGAAAACATTTTGTAATTAATTTTCTTATCATTTCAGCTCTACATTTGGGGAAGAGAGACAAACCAGACAGTGATCAAGCTCAGGGTGAGAAAGACCATATGGTCACATGGAACACAGTGTTTCATGATTAAAATGTGTAATAGAATAAAATTTAAAAACAGAACCCATTGGTTAACTTAGTTTTTTCCCCACAGAGAATCAGAAACTTTTACCAAAAGGTAAGGAGTAACTCACTCTGTCGTTGTTCATATTAATCAGAACACATCATTGAAGCACAAAAATGATTGCTGTTATGAATTTTAATAGGAACAGATACTTGTTCTTATAGTTGCTGGAGTGTGATATATCTATCTTTACTTTGTGTTTGTCATAGAAGTGGTCCAACCAACAGATCTATCAACATGTATCAAGCATTACGGTAATAACATATTACTATTGTTAAGAATCACGCTTATTAACTTAAATGTTGCTCTAACCTGACTTTAAAAATGTTATTCTCATCTCATTTTCAATTTTCAACAGCAAGTGTTGAACTTAACGGGACAGTAAATCAATATCTCACAATCAAGGATGGTTTACTGAGAGACAGCCCTGATCTGTGTTCTGATGAAGAAAAGGTGACCTGTCTCACAGCTATTAAAGGAACATCTGGCTTCTCTTCTGGACAGCACTACTGGGAGGTTTCTTTGTGGAAAACAGGAGTAGACGTCAAACTGTCCTGGTGGGTCGGGGTTACAAGTGCAGCTGACATCCCTAAAGATTGTGACGTTCCCCTAACTGCATCTAATGGTTTCTGGTTCCTGTCCTCTTCCCCTGACAGAGCAGACAATTTACAGATTAGCACAGAACCAAATGTATTGCTGTCTGCCTCTTCAAGGCCAAAGACGGTTGGTGTGTTTCTGAATTATGACAGTGGAGAGCTTTCCTTTTTTAATGTGGAAGAGAAGAGTCTTATTTGCAGTTTAACAGCTTCGTTCAAAGGTGAAGTCTTTCCCTTTTTCAATCCTGGTATAGGTGACAAGGCATCTATGGAGATATTGAAGTCGTCTCAGTTAAGTGACATGAGGAAGTCTGCAGATCCAACACAACAAGAAACAGTATAACAATCTTAATTTCAACAACTGGCATGCATGGGACCTGTTTTTATAGTTCAGTACTGTACTATCCTGTGCTGAAGAGGAAAAAATAATATAAAGTTTGCAGTTTTTACTTTATGGCTTTATTCAGATCAAGGAGATTTGATGAGTGAGTGAAATGGGTGTTGTCCTCCCAACATTTGTAAAATACTCATAGTTCATGTTAAAGGTAGAATGTTCATATCAAATATTTTAATTTTGCATGGTTTTTACAATAAATCTGTGGTACTAAATCATTTTGTGAAGGCCATAATAACTTCCTTAACATATATGATACATATAACCTTCATATATATAGTTTTATTTTGTTTGTAATTTTTTTTTTGAGTTTTGTATTTCAGGTTGTTCATTTTTATGCAACTATAACTAAACATAAGTTGATTCTCTTTTAAGTTCTCAGTGCTGTTAGCTCAATATACTGCACATATTCCAACTCATCCAGGGCACTCTGACTTATTAAGCACAAGGAGCAAGGTGGACTGAGGATCTGTCAAGGCAGCATAAACAGTGGTGAGCTGAAATGGTCAGGTGTATGTCCTATTGATGTCGTAGGCCAAAGTGTCTCCATTACCTTAAGGTGTTAACATCTGAACTTCTGTTTCCAACTTCTAACTACCAACCTCAAACCTGCTGCAGCAGCTTTTTAAAAATGCTCTCACCTATTGTAAGTTTGCCTGTTTATCTTTTTGACGTTAATGATGTATTTGTAGCGGTCACATGAATTCAATTTTAGAAGAAAGTCTTGTAACATTAATTACATAAGCTAAATTCTAGGTTCACCACTGATTACTGTTTTGCATGTGTGGGTGAAGGCAGCTGAACTTTGAAGAGTTGATTTGTTGTATTTGAGCTTTTTGTTGTGGTCACCGCTGATCATTGTACATCATCCCTATTTTTCTTACCACTTAAACATATTTCCAATGATTGTTATAATGTAAAATGGTTTTACAATGACTGTGAAAATTCTGTGACTGTCAGCTTTTTGAATAAAAGCAATCGATATGGGATCCTGTATTTATTTGTTTTTTTTTTTTCTATTTTCTTTGCATCACTCTGTGTCCACAATGTAAAATTCACTTTACAATCCAGTTTAAGAAAACACAGCAAAATGTCATTCACTTTAATAAGTACAGGTAGTATTTACAGTATGTACACAATAACACAATACTAACTTTCTAATCACTACTGTATACTTTTCATAGATTATTAAGTATTTACATTGTGAATAAGACCATATTGTTGACTTTGAAATAATGTTTTTTTCCCATTCTGATATGCAATAAATTCAAGTAAGCGTGCCTTGATACATACTACACTATGATCATGGTATAGAGGTATGCAAGAACCCCTTCACAGGTGTATCATGGTCCAGGACTTTGAAGAATACTTTTTAATAATACACTTGTCAGTTGGGAGCCATGGGCTGGGGGCACAATGTCAGTCGGTATCAACACAAACTATACAGGTTCATACATGTCTTGAGTTCAGGCGACATGTAGTCTATCTGTGGGCATTTTTAAGGATTGGAACCATTGGTTTCTTCTTCCAAAAGCTTTACACATTCATGTTTGGTCATCAGCCTTCAGTGGAAGCAAGCACGAGACTCAGGACTGTTGTCGCATGTCCTGGTGGTCTAGTGGTCTAAAGCGCATACCGCATCACTCCGGTGACCTTTGCAGATGTCACCTTCTCCCATATTTCCTACCACTCTCCACTGTCGACTATTTAATAAAGTTAAAAAAAGACATAAAAATAATCTTAAAAAAAAAAAAAAAAAGGATTCACTGTCTGAACTCATATTCACACTTTTACATACATCTTGTCCAAACGCTTAACAATAAATCTTAAAAACAAAGGATATCCCCAACATTGAGTACGAATGTTCCTCAATTGGAGAAACCTTTTTGTTTTCTTAGCTTAGTCAGTTTTATTACACTTATCCCTTACAACCAGGGTGATGAGACTGGGAATGCACCTAACTGCACCCTTGAAAGAAAGGAAAAAGGGAGAAGCTGCACTCCACCATGACCGAAAGTTTTTGTCTCTTCTTTGTGATTGCTGGTGGTTTATACATTATGGTATGTGTCCTCTCTTGGCCCTCAGTCTCTGACCTAGCAGACTGAGGCGGCGCTTTCCCTCCTTCCCTGCTTCTTCAGCAGCTGGATGCGGTTGTGCACGTAAAACTTGATAGCCCTCCAGTCTCGCTGGTTGCTCACCAGCAGAGGGCAGAGTTCTAGGCAGCGCTCGCAGTCCGCCTTCGCAGGGACGCGCAGTTCCATGAGGTTTCTCTTTAGGTGAGTCTCTACTGCTACACGCTCCGCCTCTGACCAGGGACGCTTCAGCACGCCACGCTTCCCTGTGAGATGGACAAGAAGGTGTTTCAAAGTGTAACTGAATAGAAATATACTTGCATGCATGGATCAAATTACTCACAGACTGTTAGTGACAGATGTTTACCTGATTTGGGTGGAATGCATCTCCTCTTATGAACATTGGCTAGTGATGGGCTGACTGGTGAAGGAATAGGTGCTCTCTTCTTCCGTGGGGGTCGCCCTGGTCCTTTCTTCTTCACCATCACCTCAGCCTTCTCCTTCACTTCCTCCTTCTCTTCTTCTGCCCCCGATTCTTCTGAAAAGGAGTCTGCCGAGTTGCCAGACATCACTGTAGGACAGAGATAAAACATTATCTGGGAAGAGTTATGCAGTGCTGTTAATTATACACTAGTAAAACTGTTAATCATGACAAACAAATAACAGACAAGGTTTGGTCAACTGTGAAGAACCTTGAAATATTCCCATCAATTAAAGACAGTAATACCTTCAATAAAGTGTAGGCACTAGAAGATACAGTGTATATATATATATATATATATATATATATATCATCACAGTGTCTGCAGTATAAAATCACAGCAAAACAACAGAGGTTAGAACATTAGGGTTCAAGTACTAAAGGGTCAGTTGAAAATCAAATCAAATAAATAAATAAATCACACGCATACACAAATCCATTCACCACTTACTCCAGGTGGTATCTGGAAATGCAGATAGTTTGGGTTTTATATGCACAAGTTGAGTTATCTGCTACTGAGACTTCTGTTCTGATCCGACTATCTACTGATACCAATTCCAATAGCTAAACTCAGGGTATCTGCCTTTACCCAGCACCAATCCACTACCCTTTTTATAATAGCAAATGAAGTCATCAGCACGCGCAAATAAGCATGTAACACTTAATAATTCACAGCAGTAATTCACAGCAGCAGAAGGAAATGGACGTGTTTATGAGGGCTGAGCCCTTGAAGGCTAAAACATGTCTGTTTGCGAGTGCTGACGACTTCATTTCCTATTTTTGTGCCTTTTTCGGTCAGTAGTCGGCAGCCATTATACTTTGAAGACATTTGAGTTGAGCATGCCAGTTCTCTTGTTTGACCCATTTTATAATGAATTTGGATCTGTCATGTCTGGCCAATACCTGATCTGCTTAAAAAGTTTTCTGCTAATAAACCTATAGGAAAGTTTGAAAATTTGATCTTGTGATTTAAACTTTGAATTTCATTAAAATAGCTAAAATTCTAGGGATGCACGATACTGGACTTTTTTGCCGATATCTGATATGTTGATATTTTCCAACGCATTTTGGCCAGTTGCAGATGCCGATACCGATATATGCACATATTTTTTTCCAACTGGCTGAGGAGATTATTACGCATGCAATCATAGATTATACTAAGTATGATCAAGAAAGACAATATATGAAGGAAGACTGGAGTTCAGGAGCTCTGCATTAAAACTTAATGAACCTGCCAAGTGGGTCGAGCAGTTTTCTTTGAGTTTATTAGACAGGATTAATTGGTAGGATTTAATATCTGGTCCACACTCCGAAGCAGAAGGTGGCAGTAAAACACCTAATACACTGGTTGCCAACAGCCGTTATAAACCAAAAAGAAGTTTTTTCAAACAGGGTGGTACATCCTGTCAGCCAAGGTGTTTCCTATCTGTGCAGCCAAACACAACAGCTCCTCCACGGACTATTTCACCCCAACGGGCCCGGTGCTTCCTCCACAGGCTCCACTTCACTCAGCTGCTAGACAGCTTCTTCCCACTTTAACCTGAATAACAAACCAGGGGTTGGTGCACTGGGACTGTCAGGGTGAAACAGTCCGTGGAGAGAAGCACAGCCAGGCAGCAAAGGAGAAGGCGATGAATCCGCCTGTCATACTGGCAGAAATGTTTATTTTGGGCCAATGCTGATATTTCATTTTAAAGCCTTTATTGGCCGATACCCAGGATGTGCCGATATTATCATGCATCCCTACAAAACTCCACCCATAATCTAATGCACATTAAAAAAGTCAGTTTATAAATACTTGTGTCAAAACTTAGTGTCATTTAAAACACAGATGGTGGTTCCTCCTTTATGGAGGTGGAACATGCACTGAACTGCATGCATCAAATATGTGCTAATCAGCCCAAGAGGCTTCACCATTTCCTACTGAAGAAGCAAAGTGCAAGATGTAACTCCTTACCGTCCAGCTCCAGGCAGATGTGCTTCAGGCTCATCCCACGGAAAAGCACGCCCTCCTTCTCTCCATAGAGAACAACACGACCCACACGACCCATCAGTGCTGGATCCCGAATGATAGTAGAGCAGTTCTGGGTCACGTGGTACTCGCGCTCCAGGAAGTCCTCCAGGCGTTTGGTTGCAGCACCCTGACCCTCACCTTCCTCTAATAGTAGCAGTTGGGTAAGGATGGCTACCTGCCGACGCACACGTGTCGCTGTCATTGTTCCAGGGTTCTTGGCCCCACTGGCTCGTGCCAGGTTTCTCAGCAGGTCCGTGCCCCGGAGCGGGGTGGCAGGAGAATGGTAGGGCCGGGAGAAGACGTAGGGGCTCTCCGGGTCCACACCCACATTGGGGCTGGTTTGAAGAAGTAGGTCCAAGCAGGACTCACAGTGTGGTGGAAGAATAAGCGGCTGGATGCGACCACGCTTCCCCAAAACACCAGCCCGCGGAAGCTGACAGAGGACCTGGCGCTCAAATGGGGACAGGAGGGCTTCCATGCCAGAGGGGGAGCTGTTGCTGGAGTTGGCCTGGGGGGTGATCCGCTTGCGGTAGTCCTCGACAGTGAGCTTAGCTACCTCACATTCACGGTGGCGGTTGTAGAGGATGAGCAGGGAGAGGCTGGCATGGCAGAGCTGGCGCCAGGACTCAGCAGAGTGAGGAGAGCGGGTTAAAGAAAGGAAAGAAGAGTGCTGCTGCTGGCGGAGGTAGAGGACCAAACAGGAGAGGGATGAGAGCAGCGGAGACATCTGATGCCTTTGTGAGCTGGAAATGGAAGAGAAAGAGGAAAAAAGTAATTTTCAAATAGCGGCGGATCATAATGCGTCACCCAACAACCCAAAACATAACCAATAAATATCTAATTGACCAAAAGAAATCAAAAAAGTGTGTCAGAGGTGTAACTGTTACAATTATCCAAGCACACCTTACAATCTCTCCATTCTTCTCCTCTGGTGCTTCATCTTCTCCTTCTCCACTCAGCTCTAGATCTTCATCTGGATCTATGTCTGGCTCTGGAGTAGGGGGTGGAACCAGCTCCTCTTGACTCCTCAAGCTCTCCACCTCCACTTTTTGCTGCTCTTCATGTTTTTCTCTCTTCATCCTCCGACCTCTTCTAGGAGTAGACGGGGGAGGTGGTGACGGACTCTTTACCCGGGACACCATTGGGGATACTGAGCGTTTTGTGTTGGGCAGTGGTAAGCTAGGCCCCTTCTTGTTGGCTGCAGGCTGGGCTGAAGGCGGCGGCGAAAGCGAGAGCGAGAATGAAACGCTGCCTGTGTTCGAGCGGGTAGCTGGTGATTCCCTCTCCCTGGAGAAGAGAGGGGGCGGTGCGGGGTTGGAGGCAGATGGCTGAGGGACAGCAAAGGAATGACTGTGAGTAGCGGCAGTGGAGGACGACGAGGGGTGAGGGTGTGAGGCGCTGCCATTAGAGGAGTTGTGCGTGTGGAGGTGCGCCAGCTCCATGGCTGTTCTGACCTCTGGCTGGTTGGCGTGGTGCTTCTCCAGATGGCGTGCCAGAGAGCGATAGTGGCGGCCGCAGTACGGGCAGTGCTGCCGCCGGCTCACTGTGGCACCACTAGAGCTGCCAATGTTTATGTTAATGTTGTTGTTAATGTTTGTGGTTGGGGGTGCCAGGGCACTGACTGGGGCCTGGGACTGGGGTCTGACTGGGGATGCAACAGGTGCTGGGCGGGAAAAGGATGAGCAGGGACGCCCAGGTCCTCTAGAGGCGGGGGGCACGCTCTTTTTCTTTGAATTGACTACTGCAGGTATCTTGCGCTTCTTCCGGCGACGAAGCATTCTACCTCTTATCTCTTCTATTTCTTCCTCTTCATCGTCGTCATCATCATCATCATCTTCCTCCTCTTCGTCCTCCTCACGGTCTGAGTCACTGGGCTCAGAATGGGTGAGAGGGGAGGATGAGGGTGATAATGACCAGGAGGGGGTAAGGTAATCAGAAACCGAGAGGGACAGAGGGTGGGGGCCGGCCTCTTCCTCCTGGGGAGACACACATTAAAAGAACCTCATTAATTAACTGAACACTTGTCATCATAAACATAATTATTCAAGCCACGTAGTTGCTCACCATGGCATTCTCTCCCCAGTCCGTCAGGCTGTAGTCCACTGTGATCTCCTCCCCTTTAGCGATGTCTCGGATTGCTATGACAACTAACCGCACCTGGGTCCCACAGTGGACTTCTCGAATCCGGCAGTTGGGTGGCGGGTGGAAAAGCACCGGTCCCCGAACACCACTCGCCCCCTCCTCCCCCAGCTCTGGCACACTGGGAAACATAAACAGACATTAGGAATGTTGATCCCTCACCTACAAAAATGAGTCTGAGCTGTTACCATGGTAATGAGTCCTCCTTACCAGAGCTGAGCAGGATCCGGCAGGTAGTAGGGACTGCCAGGCGGAGGAAGACGATCTTCTGCGCCCTCTGGGTACTGGCCATCACCTGGGACAGAGTGGACTGTTAGAATCTGGCACATCCTAACTGCCCCATCAACAAACACAGGCCTTATGTTTGAAAGACAGAAGGTGGCTCTCCCCACTACAATACCAAACATGGTACACTTGTTTTCCATAAGCACAAGAGTGGATAAAAACACCAACAGCAGGTGGCAAATTGTGTGTATCTGAGTGTGTGTGTGTGTTTCTATATATACCAGGGCTGTAGCTGTGTTCTGACATGCTTTCCTCCTCCTCATCTTCTGTTACATACGCTCGGTCACACACCTTCACAGGTGTGCCCTTCCTTTTTCTCACACACACACGGCTGTAAAAACAAAACCAGGGTTTCATTTAGTATAATGACACACTCAGACAAAAACTTTCCTCCTGTAAATATTCATGATGGCGGACAACCAAAAGGAGCTGAGCATGTGAGACCTGTGGCAAAGCAACACTTCAATCTGTTCACAGAACACTTCTACCAGGTAGGTGACTCATCCACAACAATAATAAGGCTATGAACTACTTTACTAGTGATGACAGTAGCAGTGGTGGCGACCATGTATTTGTTATCTTCCTACTTAAGAAAAATTGGAGTGTGTTTGATTCGACAAGCAATTAAAAAAAAGACATGTCAGTTTTGGTAGATAGTGTTTATCAGAGGAAAAACACCAAAAATATATATAAGACCATGAGGGTCTACATTTCAGCTACAGGTGTTATTTTGTACAGATGTTTATTATTTCACTGAAGGCAGTACACAGGTTCATCGGAGCTCACTTTAGGGCTGCAAACTAGCAATTATTTTTGGTATTAATTCATCTGCAAATTATTTTCTGGCTTAATCAATTGTCCTTTGGTCTATAAAATGTCAAAAAAAATAATGAATAATGCCCAATGCATCTTTATAAAGACCAAAAATGTGCTTGTTTTGTCCAAACAATGGTCTATAGATAAAATATTCTGTTTACTAAGACATAAAACAAATAATGACTAACAATTAATCACTTATCAAAATATTCCCCAAATAATTTTCTCACAATCTACTAATTGATTAAACAACTAATTGTTTGAGCTGTAGCCCACTTAAAATACATTCTACTGGCTCCACAGTGATTATAGCCAAAGCATCATCCTTGGATTTACAATTAATTTATTTCAGCACTACATCACTGCTCCTTTCATGTTTACCTGGCAATCCAGGTGTAAATCAATCTCTAATTTAGATAGCAAGAAAGAAAACAGAAGACATTTAGTTATCTGTGACTAATGAACACTGATGATGATGATGGGAGCTAGTGAGAAAAGTGATTTTAACTTTCTAGGTTATCATTAGAATTTTTTAGTCAAAATATTGAAAATAGCCCCACCCCTTTATCCAATCACGTCAGACTGCATGAATGCATTTACTGAAATCTGATCAGCATAACAAAGCATCGTTAATTCATTCACCCTGACAAGTCAACTGTTTTCGGATGATTTTAGCTCGTGGTCAGCAACTTTGTTTACTCAAAGCCCAGCAGCCACGAGTCCTGACCTGCAGCAGCTGAGTGCTGAGAGCATCACGTTAGTAATACTGACATACTGTTGAATAATATGTTCAGGGATCTGCAATGTGAACAATCAGACATATGACAGGGCTCATCTACAAGACAGCAGATCACTGAGCAGCTTGTTGCAGAGCTGATGATGATTGCTCCTGGGTGCATGCTAACATTAATGCTAAACCACGGCTAGCCAGTTAGCTCCCAGCAGCTAACGCTACACTTCGGTCCCGTCAAAACATCAAAATTTTAAAAAAAGGGGCTGGAGATTAAATGCGACCCGCAGAAGACGCAGGCTCACATGTCACCACTGCTGCAACCCCAACACCCCCTCAAAACCAAACAAAAAAAAATCACTTTCAGGGCTCCGTTTTTCTGCAATATAACGCTGAAATCACGCACGCGAATAAAGGCTAACTAAACAAACGTGCACGCTAACAGCGCGTCTTGCATTTAGCTCACAAACCCCCGGAGAAAAAAACACCTCCGCGCCGCGCTCACTCACCCCCGCGGCGGCGGCGGTTTGCTCCCATCCCCGTCGCTGTCGAGGGTCGGTGGCTCCCGGTAGTCAAAAGGCGACCGTACATTCTCCGCCATTAGGACTCCCTTCCCTACCTCTTGCGCTCCGGTAGATTGCACAACGCGCATGTGCACAACATCCTTTGGGGCTCTAATGGTAAAATGGTGAAATGGGGTGCACCCCCTCTAAAGACAATAAAATCCCTACTGCAACCTCAACATCAAAGTGTGCAGAATGCACCGACTGCCAGTTATTAGTGAAGCTATGCAACTTAATTTATATAGCACTTTTCAAAATCAATTTACAAAGTGCTTCACAGACATAAAAACAGAAAATACACAGTGCAATTACAAATTAGAATAAGTTTAATGCATTTAAGAAACAGAAACATAGATAAAAGACAATGAATAAACCTCTTAAGAATAAAGAAATGAATAAAGGCATTTTATAGGACCCTGAATGAGGTGTTCACATGGAAGAGCAGCCAAACCAATGATTTGAAAGTCTGGCTGTGTGAAATTGCACAGTGAGCATTTTTCCTGTTGAAAAGACGTTTAAAAAAAGTGCTATGGTCACCGGTGAAAGACGTTCAAAACAGGTTCAAAAGTGAAAGTTTTTTTCACCAACTATTTAAAGATGTTGATCAAACGTTCACATTTAGACCATATTTCACCAGGATTTGCAATACTGGCTTTCAACTGAGAAATATGAATGTGGTTTCTTAGTTAGGCTCCACAATGACAATTATTTGCACATCGTAGAGGATGAAAGATTCCACTCTTGCAAATTCCAGTGAAATATGGTCTAGTGAAGGATGGTTGCCACACTGGGCCTCAAGCCCCAGTCTCCCAGGCCACAGACAACTACAAAGCTGAAATGCCAGTTGGTGCTCACTGGGTGAAGTGAATCCAGCATGTAGGCACACTTATTTTCTTTTACTTTTTTTAAAGCACTTCATTTTCTGGCACCACCCTACATGCTTACAATGTAGGGTGAATTAGAGTAATGTGGGACAATTTCTGCAATTGGCACTTCAGCAATATATTTTGATATAAGGCCAATATGTTAGCTATATTAGCACACAATACCATTCTGAAATCCTCATATCAGAAAAGAGAAAGCAAATATCACACTCGGAGAAGGAATGGCAAATATAAAAGTGTTCCTTGTGCCAAATTGTCCCAGATTATGTGCATTTCCTAACGTGGGACAGTTCAGGCTGAAATCTGGGACACTCATTGAGAGGCTGAAAGGTCTAAATCACTTTAATTCATGCAATAAAAACTTCTCTGGTTAGTAACACTCAAGGCCAAATTGCATGCCCACATTTGGTCATTTCAGTAATTCAAATGTTTTTGCTGTTACAGATAGTATAGAAATGTATTATATTATGTATTATGTATTAATATTAGTAATAATATAGTTTGCAACCTGCCTAAAAATAAGTTAAATTAAGCATTACAAGACTAAGACTCCTGAATAACTGTTTGTATTGCACATTTAATGTACTTAAATGCATATTTCACCAGTTTAACAACATATATGACTGTCCCACATTTCAAACCACATTTTCTAAAGTGGGACAATGGAAAGCTGAGTGAAATAAAAAAATATGAAACATGTTCTCACCATATTATATCATATGAGGCATGAATATATCATAAACACAATCTGATAACAATTGGCAACATTTGCCTCATTTATGACAAATTTATATCCCTTTGCCACTGACCTTTGACTGGACTTCACTGCAAGTACTTCCTGGTGGCAGCACATGTGTGGAGACATGTGATTTCAATTACATGACACTCCATGTTTAATATGACAGCAGTCCTATTCATTAGTATTTGGTAGAAAAAGAGATAAATGCATTTGAGCTTAGGTTTCCAACATAACACTAATTCACTCTACGAACCAGTGCGGCCCCTCAGGTCCTCTGGAACAAGTCTTTTAGTTGTTCCAAAGTTACCTTGTGAGGCAGCTGAATTTGCGAGATCACGACATCACGAGAGAATCCATCCGTCAGGCTGCAAGTTATGTGCTTGTGTCTGAACCACCGGAATGGTTTATAGACATTATTTACTCTATTTTATTCACTTATTTTATTGTAGTCATGTTGTAAAATTTGTATCTTATTTTATCTCTTATTTTATTATTATTCATATTATTATATATTTTTTTATCCTTCATCAATTTTATTTATCTTTGTTTTGGTTTATCTTTTTAATCTATTTTTTATATTAGCTTTTATTTAAATCTATTTAAATCTACACTTGTTCTGTCTTATTATCGGCTTGTCAGTCATCTGTGAAGCACTTTGAACTGTACTAAGCTGCTTTACAAATAAAGTTTGATTGACTGATTGATTGATTAATACCCTGATGTTCTGTTTGGGCCCTCTTTCACACCTCAACAACAACAACAAGTCCACACTTTTTTATCAGCTTCATGACTTTAGACATTTGCAGCTCTCGGGTCAGAAAGAGAGCGGGTAAGATCATGTCTGACCCCTCTCACCCCTGCCAGACCCTCTTCCAGAACCAGGACCACCCACCAACCCCACAGCTTCTTTCCCCAGGCAATAGCCATCTTTAACAAGGACAGTAAAAGTCTGTAAACATACCAACTTCACTTCACCTCCATATCTCATTCTAATTCATAATGTTTGTATACTGTGTCTTTGTCTGTCCTGCACTGTGTAGATGTATATAGATTTTTTTTAATTAACTGTACATATATATCCTGTTAATACACACATATAGTTTATTTACACTCAAATTTAGATTTATATGTACATTGGTATTCATACTTCTATTCTGCTTTTTTGCACAGTTTTTATCATGTCAAGTACATAGTACACTCCCACTACACAGAAATGTAAATTACTGTCACTTTCTTTGTGGTTTATGTTTATGTTTATTGTTTAATGTTCATGTTTATGCTTTTTCTGTTGACATCTGACCACATTGAATTCCTTTTACTTGCTACTTGGCGAATAAATCTGATTCTGATTCTAAAAACTCCTTATAAGTATGATTTTTGAACTGATAACATATTTCAGAAGTCAGCCACAGAAAATTACACTTAGCCAAGTTGATTAGACCTAAGCCATAAAACCAGTGGTGGAAGAAGTATTCAGATCCTTTAAGTAAAAATCCCAGTACATTTATGTACAAATATACCAAGTCAAAGTCTTGCATTCAAAATCCTATTTAAGTAAAAGAGTATTATCAGCGAAATGTAAAATATCAAACATAAAACAAGTCATCTATAACTGATCATATTAATGCATTATCGTGTAAGTAGAATTTTACTGTTGTAGCTGCTAATTTTAACTACTTCATATACAGTTAAGTATTTTATTCTCAACCTTAGGGTCTGCCCCATCCAAAGAGACACTACATAAATGTTGGGGATTGTGATGGTTAATGGGGGAAACTTCTCTAACTTCAACAGCTATTTAAATTAAACCATCTGATAAGTTTTTTTTTTGGTGAGGGTTCACAAGCCAGGCAGGATGGAAATCACTGGTTTATGCAGTATCTGAAAAGTAACAAGTTGCTACAGCTGCCAAATAAATATAAAGGAGTAAAAGTACAATACTTCCCTATGACATGTAGTAGAGTCAAGTAAAGTACAAGTACCTCAAACTTAAGTACAGTACATGAGTGAATGTACTTAGTACACACGTGTGCTCATAAGACAGGTCTAACAGGGAGTTACTTCAGTCAGTCTGACCGCTAACATACAGAGCACATCCTACCAATGCAGGATAACGTACAGCACATTTTTTTGTCTGACAATGACATTTGGGCGAACAAAAAGAATTAAGGAATGTATAGCACATATAACAATCATATTTCCATATTTGGTGTAATAACAATGCTTTACGGTAATCTGTATTTTGTCACCTTTGTCAAATGTGCAAGTGCAAAAGTTTGTGGCAAGGAGAAGGGTTCAATACTTTTCTACATATTGAGTTTTAATAAGGTCAGAGGAAAAGAAGTAATATTTGAAGGAAAAAGATTGGTTGATTTTGCAATTATTATTATAATTTTTACACATACAGTACAGGACGCACAATAAATAAAGCTAATGTCCACAAATCACAAGGGTTAATATCGGGTTTTAATCTTCAATGCACATCCAGTTATTCATCACAGTGATAAAAGAAAAGCACGGCATTAAGAAAATTCACTATACCAGCAAGTCTGGAAGTCACAGCTCAGTCACTCAGTGAGTCCATGCTGTGTCAAGCATTTAACACTACAGTGGAGTTGTTGTGGTGCAGAGTGTTTGATACTTTCGGCTACAGACAGCACGATTCTACTATAAAATATCATTCTAGTGTCTAATACAGCGGTTCTCAAACTGGGTTCAGGCCCCCCTTTTGCTCATTTTGTCACTAGTTTCACCCCAGTGTCATTAATATTTATTAACATTTTAATCCGGCTTATACATTCTTTTCAGCTTCTAAAAAGGCGAGCATGACAGAAAAAGTTTGAGAACCACTGCTCTAATAGTTTAAAATCATAAACAGTGTAGCAGCACATTCAAGTATAATTTTAGGAGAACTTGGTGACCAGAGCAGCAAACATGACACTTGATCATCACAGATTGTGCCAAACCATAAACAACACAAGCATTCAGTCAATGCACGAGAACAAGAAATGTATGCTATTTGGAATTATTTCGTGTTAATAAAAGGTGACACATTGAAAGCTATGTGACCTATTAAAATAGCAAATGTCTACAGATTCAGCTGCACAACAGTCACAGTTTATCAGTCATGTATTTTTGGCTACATTCTAGCAGTTAGTTGGAGTGTTATGAACAGCAGATAATTAGTCATCAAAGGTAAATCCACTTAAATAAAATAAATTAAACACTGTATACAAAAAAAGTCATTTTCAAACAGTCTAATTCTGCCACTGCACAAAGCAAACCAACCTTTAAACAGTTCAAAGTTTGCACTCACTTTTTTGTCAAAGGAAATAGCAACTGTGGCAAACTAGAGGTCATTTTAGCACTTGCTGTAGAAATACCAACGTCTGGGGAAAGCTGGGCTTTGTTAAAGGAGCTTAGTTGTGATTTTAGTTAAGCAGTGCATGTTTTAACCTCTAGTGTTCTCAGAGTATTTAATTTAGAATATGTTAGAGAAAACTGGCTGTTAGTATCGAGTGAGTTCATTTATCTGTGATGCTGGGTTGAAACAAAGATTAGATCTCTTCTGTTCCTTCCCTCTCTTTGTGTAAAACGTGGAGGGTCTGCGCAGCATGGTCAGCCCAGTGGATGAGCTCCAGCAGCACTCGGTAGGTCCACATTTTGAGGCCGAAAACTCCCCTGGCACCATCGACTTCCTACATAGGAGAGAGCAAGTTAACATCCAGTGCTTCTCGCTGTACCCAGATAGAGCACAGAAGAGTAAGAGAAGTCTGAGAAATGGAGGGTTGTCTACACTCACAAAGAGCAATGCGATCAGAGAAAACCCGTGATGTACAAAGCAACAGGGAGAGGTGGAAGAAGCTGCCCACACCAAGAACTATAACCATAACAATAGCTGTAATGATGTGAGCATCCACACTTATGAATGATAACGTGGTTTAAACAGTGGCGCACACACGTGCTGCGGCCAGTGTGTAAGATTTAGGGGGATGCAACTATACTACACACTGCTGCTTTAAGTTAATGAACTGAATCTTTGTTCCCAACATTAGCTATATTCACATAAAGGTATTATTTGTGTAATACAGGCTTTAGTCACACCCTTGCTGAAGATGAAAGTTTTCCATTTTACTACTATGTCATTAAGACATAATTGAGTGCTGGCAGCTTGGGAGTCCCCTACTTTGTGAGGCCCTTTTGTGCTGTATGTCTGCATCAGATCTATTGTAGATATTTTAATTCTTGTTATGATGTCATAATAAATGCATATAACTTTAACATGTAGGTGACAAAAACTGAATTTCGTGGAGAAGGGTGGCACTCCTTGGCCACCTGTATGACACAGGGACATATTGTCCTTTACAATATCACAGAAATATGTGATTTCAAAGTATATAGACGTGCATATAAAGCCATAATTTGTTTTTTTCTTTTGGTTTTGTATGCATTACCAGAAGATGCAAGTTTTTTATGTTTGATAAAAGCGGTCTTGTGATCACATGTGGCAACTAACTATAACAAATACTGTACCTCATTACACTGGTGGTCTGGGGTGACCTCCAGGGTCTTGTCCTCGGTCTCTGCCAGGGCTTTGGTACTGTGGAGCAAGTGCTCCAGCCGGACTCGGACGGTCTTCCTCATGGTCTCGTAGTCACCCTCCAGCTCACCCCATTCCTCCTCTTCCTTCAGGATGACACAGTGGAGCAGGCCCAGGCACTGCCGCAGAGCTGCGTGCAGCAGCTGCACTTGCTCCTCGGTGCTGGCCTCCTCCGAGTCTGGGGTCGGGGATACGATGCGGCTGCCATCTGGGGTGTGGTCCGACAAGGTCTCCTTCTCTTTCTGAAAGGGTGAAAGAAGGGGGGCTGATGCTGAGTGCAGAGCAGATACAAGGTACCACTGGCCTTGCACTTGTGCCTTTAATTTTAGTTTAGATCAATAACAAATCTAACACTAAGTGACAACCGTATTGATTATATTGATCAATTTAAAAGGCGTTCTAAAAAGGAAGAAGAGGCACAGAAGCATGACAGCAGGAAAAAATCTAATACACTCTATCCATTAGGCACCCCTGGGAAAATGGAGGGGTAGGGGGGTGGGTCTTTCAGTATGATTACACTCTGCACCACAGCATAACGTTTAACAACACATAACTGCATACTGGTGGATGGTAAATGTACAGTAAAAGTCAAATATATAATTGAAATTCGACAGGTAGCTAGCTGCCCCGGTACAAAAACATGCTCGTATTAAATCCACAAGTAACGGGAAGGGGAGTGTGTCTCCCCGTAACAACATAATAACATAACCAGTATGTGAACTGATAACTCACGTATAGCTTGAGCAGATCAGTGCATTCGTGGTGCAGTAGCCGGGCAAGAGCCACCGCTTGCCCCGTCCGCGACCGGCCAGGCACCGGCGAGTCCAGCACAGCTATCTGCTGCTCCTCCTGCTCTGCCATTTGCACTCCGGTCCTGTTTGTAGCGGTGGCTTAGCAGCGAGCTGGACGTGGACCGAGGAGAAAAATAAGTCCACCCCACCACCCACCCACCCCCCAACGTCGTCAATGTTGGCACCGAAACAACGTATTTACACCACGATTTTTTTCCCCCTTTTTTTGGATACTTTAGTGGTTTGAACACGTGTTTATGTCGGTGTTCATGTTGGCACGCACGCGACGACAGGGGATTTAATTGGTTCCGCAATAAGCCACAGGGGCGTTTTTAGGGGGACGCACAGGGGGACCTTTTTTGCTTTTTCTCCCAAAAAAACGTCACCATGTGGCCCACCCATTCCTCCACAAACAATAAAAACAAGGAACTTCTTTCCCTGAAACCTCTGACTGAATATTTTTATATTGTGTGTATATGTACGCCTGTTTTTATTCTATATAACTGTCTTAATATTTTCATATTATGTTCTTCATATGTATTTGTTATTTAAATCTGATTTGTGCGTGCTTTTACTGTTCACCTTAATGTTTGTATTTTATCCTTTTGTTGATGAAAAACAATTAAAAAAAAGCTGTCTAGTGGAATACTTTTTTCAGTCACGGAAAGCTAATATGGAAATCCACATGGATTTAACATATAAAGAAAAGTATGCAAACCACTCTCTTCATGTAGGATGAGTTTTTAGCAGAAGTTCTGTTGTTTTACATTGTTATTATACAGAATTTATGATATTAATATATTATTATTCATAATAACTGATAACATAGTCTAGGTTTAGGAATTGTGCTATTTGGTTTCTATAATTTTGATTAAAACATTAACCTAAAAAGAAAAATATCTGAGCAAATTTCATAATGTTCTTCGCAAAACCACACCCGCAAATTAAAATATATGTACAAATTAAAAACCCCAATCCTGCTTCTTTTTGATGCTTTGAAGGACGAGTTCACAGTTTGTCAAGTCTGTCTTAAAACAACAGTCAGGTGCCCAAATTAACATCAAAATGGATTTTTCTTGCCATAATCATTCCTCCTGTTCATACTGACCATTAGATATAATAGAAGATCTCTTCATAATGCACTTACAATGTAAGTGATGGTGGACTAAATCCACAGCCCTCCTTCTGTGCAAAAATGTATTTAAAAGTTTATCTGAAACTAATATGAAGCTTCAGTCATCAAAATGAGTCAAATTAAGCAGATATCTTTCAACGTTAGTCTTTTTAGTGCCAAAGTCTTTTTGTTACTATACTTCCACCGCAGCTCAACAAGGAAACACTGTCTGAGAAACACAAAGAGGGAATTTGATGCTAAAAAGACTGTAAATGTACAAAAAAAAAAACAAGATCCAGGAAGTCTTGTTTGATATTTGTCCTTAAGTGGTTCAGATGGAAAAAAACCAAGGCACTGCTCTTCCACCCTATATACAAGACATCACACATGTCCTTAGCAGGATTTGTAAGATTAAAAACATTGGTGATGCATTAATGATCACCATGGATGTTACATCCTTATATAGTAATATCAAACACCAGGAAGGTATTGAAGCAGTGAATCACTTTTTACAATTCAGAACAGATGACAATTCACCTAATGAATTCTTTCTTATGTTAATAGAGTAAACTCTTAACAACAATGTATTTGTGTTCCAGGACAAACTGTTGAGCCAAAAACGTGGCACAGCTAACTATGCCTGCCTCTTCCTTTTCTGGGAGGAAAAGTTTATCCTGGGCCCTTCCAACCCTCATCGAGACAAAAGTATCTGGTGTGGAAGGTATATCGATGACTTAATATTCTTCTTCAGTGGTGACTTACAAGACCTTAAGGAATTTCACAGCCACCTCAACTCTACTAGTGACAGTGTAGAACTCTCTTTAGAGCACAGCCAGAGGGGAAATAAACTTTCCGGATCTCAAAATCACAAAAACATCCTTGGGGGAGCCGCATACTACAATTTTTTGCAAGGATACAGACGGCAATACGATTCTGCATGCTTACAGTTTCTATCCCTCTCACCTTATCAATAACATCCTGTTTGGACAATTTCAGTGTCTTCGATGTGTTTGTAATCAAGAGGAGGCTTTTGATCTAAAAGCTGCAGAAATGAGGCTACAGTTTGCAGAGCATGGGTATAAGCATAAGGATTTGGAAACATCATACCTTAAAGTTGAATCTATGGATAGTAAGAGTCTCTTGTGCAAAAACCAAAAACTATCACATAGCTCAAATACCTATTTTGTGTCGACTTACATTAAACAGTCTGCTCAGATCTGCAATATCATCAAACAGAACTGGAATATATTACACGGTGATCCATCCTTGCAGAAATTGTTCCCTGAACCTCCTACTTTTGTCTCCAGAAGGGCCCCCACCCTACAAGACAAGCTGGTCCAAAGCTATCTATCACCAGACTTCTTGGCTTCACAAACCTGTGGGCAACTTCCCCTGTGGCAATTGTTGCCATTGCAGCAATATTTCTAAAACTGACAGATTTGTGGATGTGTTTACCAGTAAGACATACAAAATAAATCACTTCGCCAACTGCAGCACTTCCCTTCTGGTATATCGCCTTGAATGCCCTTGTGGACTTTTCTATGTGGGGAGAACAGAAAGGAGATTTAAAGACTTGGAGAGCATAAAACTGCTATTCGCACAAAAAATCCAAATTATCCTATGGCCATTCATTACAATCAAGCGGGACATGGGAGCCCCTCTTCCTTGAAAGCGGTTGCCCTTGATGTCATACCTAACCATATAAGAGGTGGCGATAGACTAAGAAAACTCCTCCAATGAGAAACATTTTTGATTGCCACACTAAAGGCCACTAAGTCTCCAGAACTGTTGATGAGGTAGACGTTCTGCCATTTCTCTAATATCCTTTGGCTTTCTATGTGCTTATACTATCACCAGTAGTTATTTGCAATAGACTCTTTGCAATAGATTATTTGGCCATTCTGCAGGGGGATCAGGTAACTAATTCTCAAACTGAGATTTGTTTATTTACATTTGAGCTTAATGGAATTTCCTTTTTTGGTGCAAAAGCACTTACTGTAACATAATGCTTCATTGCAAGTCTTTTTGTACATATATATTTATATAATCTTTTTACATGTTTTCTTGTATATATTTATTTCTTCATTGAAATTAAATTCATTGATAGTATGTGACGTTTTGGGGCATGGACATATATTTTTTCATTTTTTTTGGGAATATTATTGCTCATTAGTATTTGTTGGGTGTTTTCAGAATTTAATATAATTCCATTTAACATAAATCACTTATTGTTATTATGCCTTATTATAGATTCGCATGTATGTATGTATGGGGCCCATGCTACTGTTTTAATGCCCTCTACTGGATATGTCCAAGTCTTCCATCTACACACTTGCCCCCCAGCAGTGCTATGGCCAACCACATTAATTGGTGCTTCGTGAGATCTCAGCCATTCCATCTCTTGATGCTGGAGACTCACTTCAGTGAGTTCTCCGTCAGTATCAGAGCATCAGTATCATGTTGTAGTCCTTTGGCAGCACAGCAGGACAAGCAGACTTACCCTGAGCTTCTCATGTTCACAACCTTTTGGCCAAGTTACCACCTGATCAAGTTGCCAGTTATGCTAGGTACACACGCTCCGCCCACCCTGGTTCTCCTTACAACCTTCTGAACTCTGCTTCCTGGTTAGAAGCAGAAGGTGGGTGTCAGATGGTAGGTACACATGTAAATAGCACCAAAAGGATGTGGTGAAATCAACACCCAATGGAAGAGGACACCTGTTAAGCAGATCTATCTGACTGCTACTATTTTATGTGGAGCAAATTCACAGAAAACTCCAGCTTCTCCAGTACACTTACTTTACAGCGTAAAGGGAAACGTAAGTGTCTGTCCTGACTTCCACCAGCTTTCTCCTGACGTTGCAAAAACTTGCTGCTGGCAATGTGGTCGTCACCACAGAGCGTCCAGTTGCAACCTTGAGAAAGTCTGTCCGAAATGTAATGTGAAAACACCTCCAAATTCTCCATGAGGCTAACCAAAGAAAGGTACTCTCTGGCCTTTCATATCTAATCTGCTGAAGCTGCAGCTCAAAGGTTCTATTGAAAGTAGTGAAGGTGATGTTGAGCTACAGAGGATGATACCTGGAAACATCCATGGGCCAGAAGCCCTCATCCTAAGGAGAGTTCGCCAGGGAACTCAAACTTTTGAAGGTACTAAGGTGTTAATATCTTTTCTGCCTCTACTCCCCAGAAGAAATTTCCGATAAAGGATGCCTTTACATCTAATCAGCTTGGCCTGGATGACCGGAACAATCCTGCACAGTCAGGGTATTCCTATTCAGCCATTCAACAGAATCCAGCCTGTCCTGCTTATAAATTGAGATCACCCTCACCTTCTCTGTACCATTGAGAAGGTTTGTCTTGGTCCAGGCGACGGCCCTGCTTTAGGCTGGGCTCCCCAAGGTCCTGCACTCATTCCTGCTGACCCCCAATACCATAACTCGTCCCATCCTGAAACAGAAATCCAGACCCTGTTTCTGCAAAGTTGCTCCATTCATTCTTCATTCTCCATCAGGATGTGGAGAAACCTTGTCCAAGTCATTTCCCATACCGGAGCAACAAGTCCATAACAAGATTGAAGCAAAAAGCTACAGCTCTGCTTGAATCCAACACCACCTGTACCTTTTCAACCACCAAGCCTCCTAACTACACTCCTGATGAATGTGCTCACTTTGAAAACCTCTTTCAGTGGAAGCGGAAAGACTGTAAGTTGCTCTTGAATACCCACCTTCCTGTTATGGGTGTAGAAGTGGTTCAGAAAATCCTTCCAGTACCAAGAATGCTGACCTACCTCCCTCACGATTCACTTTTTATTCAGGAAGGCTTTTTCATCTTAACTTTGTCATTTTCTTCATGTTATATGTTTTTAACGCTGTAGCACTTTTTTTGAGATTCACTGTGAATGCAAAGTGTAGTACAAATGAAATGCATTATTATTGTTATTATTATTTTACCTACCTGAGCCACTCCTGTTTCTGGTCATGGTCCTGTTCTGCCTACTCTTCTCCTCATGGGGCGGCCGGAAGCATCCCTGCTACAGAGCTCCTCTCCAACCAGGGATGGTGTCCATAGCAGAACTCTGTCAGACCCCATTCAGACCCACATCATCAAACATTACCTCCTCTCTCTTCAATTTATGAACAGAGTGATTGTCATGCCTGGCATATCAACAAAACCACAACCTTCTGAAGTTCCTCATTGAATCAAATATGATGCAATATTTAGTTGTATATTAATTGTATTCAGTTGATTATGCATATTGAATAACTGTACATCATCTGTCTCTAGAGATAAATCAGCTGAGTCAATATATAAAACATTAATAGTATATAAAAAGTATCTCCAGAAAAGTGTTTGTCTGTCAGAGAACACTGATTAGTTTATTTTTCAGCAATAATATCCTGCTCACTATATATTGTAGTAATAGGTCTTTAAAATAACACAAATTTAAGGAATCCTTACAAAAAATGTTTGTTTTGTGTAAAAAGGAATGACTACTGGTTAATATTTTATCAGCTTTTTTCTAACTCAAGAATTGATATCGTTACCAACCTCAGTTGATCTGTATAGATATAATAGATTATTTACGTGACTCCAGAGGATTATCGCTTATAAAATGTTACAATTAGTGTTTTTAGTCTGCATGCCATATATATATCTAATATCGGTTGCCTTCCGTACCTTTTTTATGTTTGTCACAAGTTGTATTATTTGCTTGTAAGATAGTGTTGCAGTCCTTTTATAGTTTAAAGTTAAAATTGTCATCAGTGGTTGTATGTATCTGTTCTGTAATGTTTTTTTTTCATTTATGCTATAACCTCTTATAAATTTTAGTCTTGTTTCTTTCAGAGCATATCATCAACCTGCCCATGGACTGCAGATTGGCTAAATCTGGCATATTTACATCATATTGATGTTAATTAGTGAGTAATATCCCTGACACATAAATAAACTAAAACTGTATTATCTTAACAAAATTATTTGTCAAATTAATCAACAAAGACTTCAGAACATAATTTGTTTATTATAGTTATTCTGAACACATTTCCTGATAAATTAGGATTGTAAGCTTATGAGTGCTCAGTAGTAGTGGCAGTGTACAGAGGTATATTTTATTCTCAAACATTGCTTCAAAAGAAAACTGGCATTTTCTTGTTGATTTAGACAATTACACTATGATTTCTGATCACAATACTGCTACTTGCATAATCTTGACTGAAAAAAAATTAAATCAAGGATCTGTAAGTACAGAAGTACAAAGTACAGAAGTTACACGACTGAGGTTGAGGAAGTGAACAACACAAACACAAAACGGAAGGCGATTTAGATCTTTGCTTTACAAAATGCAGTACCCTTCATTGCTTAGGTGGGTATGGTAAATGAATCTAATGGACTCCATGTGTTTTCCAGAGCCTCCTGCAAATCGCTTATTATAGGGTGGTTTAGCTTGATTTAGAAAATGTTTAAATCAAGTTTAGAAAATGTAGAAAATTTCATATTGTGGATGTAATCCTTGTCGAAATCAAGAAAAAAAATGTGTAAAAATACAGAGTAGAAATTCAATAAAATGTGTTATTTGGGTTACCTTGCTACAAAGGTCCTCATTTGTTTGTAGTTGGTGCTTCTGATACATTTAACATAAATAACTGAAACAATCATCTCAATAATACTCATCTGTTCACTTTGCAAAGAGAAGCATATAAATGCAACAGGGACACTATGGGCACATACAGTAAATTTCACTCTAGACTTCTTTATATCTTTCAGTCTTCTTAATCTCTAAAAATGTCTTATCTGTAATGGAAACACATATACAAACACAGGGTGACAAAGCCAAAAAGTTATAAAATATTCATCAAGTGGTAATAGAAGTGTATGTTATCTACAATATTATAAATCATACTCCCTGATAAAAAGTAGCTCTGTGTACTGTAGCTATAAGTGACTACTACATTAAAACAAATTCTATTTCAAATATTTGTCAGCTTATCAACTTTTGACAGGTCCCTCAGTCTTTTGTCCCTTCCTTAAATCAAAACAGTCTTACTATTTGTGTCTCCTTCTGCTAATTTTGTGGCCACGTATCTACATTAAACTATCACCTTGAACTTCTGCGCACTGTAACAGAATTTGTCTCTCACTCTCTCTCTCCCAAACAATCCCCTCATCTTCCTTCCTCCTCTCCCCGTTACCCTCCCACATAATTTCCCCTACATCCTGATGATTGTCACCCACCACCACCCTGTCCCACAGCTCACCCTCTCCGGGCAGCTGTACATCTTCATCAGCCTCCCTGCCCCACTGCACAGCCTGCTGGGGAGCCAGGGTGGCTGTGGAGGCCAGAGTGGTGACGGAGCTCAGGGTGAGGAGGGTGCTCTGGGAGTATGGAGAGGCCATGGGTGTGACAGTGTTGGCAGAAAAGGCGGAGAGCTGGATGAGCTGGGGCTGGCTGGTGCTGGAGAGGTGAGCGGGAGAAGCGGTGGTGAGATGGAGCAAGGTGGGGGCTTGCTGCTCATGCGCTACCCGCACCACGTGATGTGTGGGCAGTTGGAGGAACTGGCCCTGAGATACATTAATCTGAGTCTGTGGAGGAAGCGGGAGCACCACCTGCTGCAGCGGAGTGAGCGTGCCACTCATCGCTTTCTGATTCTCCTGGCTGACAGAGGGCTGATCAGCTGAGGTGAGCACTGGAACAGTCTCTGAGACCGTATCTGAGACAGTCTCTGGGAGAGTCTCTTGGACAGTCTCTGAAACTGTCTCTGGGACAGTCTCTGGGACTGAGGTGGGACAGTTTATTACTGAGCCCCCATTAGCTGCCAGGGCTTCAGCTATAAGCACCTCAGGGTGGCTCTTAGCCTTGTGGGCAACAACAGAGTCCTTTTTCTCAAACTTTCTGTTGCAAATGGAGCATGAGAACTGGTAGGAGGCTTCTGCATCATGCTTCTTCATGTGCCAGTTCAAGGAGGCCTTCTGACGGCAGGTGAAGCCACAGATCTCACACCTGCCACAGGGTGGAGACAAAGAACAGGTTATAGTCCAAACTGACTTGAAGTTCAAGTCTCATATGTGACACTTGACCTCCACCTACATTGACACTTATTACGGACTAACAAAAACAACAACAAAATATTACTAAACTGGTTATCTTTTCTATTGTTCTGAAAAATCTGTGCATTTTTATGTAATCTTTTACAAAAAAACAAAAAACCCAAAACATAAAAACTAAGTAACACTTAGAATGTTTGTAGTTAACATTAAAGGAAGAATTAAAGAGAATTTGTATTCTAGGGTTATTTTAATGAATCTTTAAAAAAAAAAAAAAAAGTGAACTGAACTGAAATGATGTGCTTTCTCCTTTTAATAATAGAAACACGCCAGACTAACAAGTCTTTGTTAATTGTTAAAGATCCTTCTTGTCCACAGCACACATTGTGACATGACATTACAAAATGTTATGCCTACTCCCTACTCACTGTATTGGCTTCTCTCCTGTGTGGATCATCCTGTGCACTGCCAGGTTATGGGAGCTCTTGAAGGCACGAGCACAAAACTCACAGATGTAGTCCCTTTGATCTGAAAGACAGATGACAAACAGAAATGAGCAAACTACATGATAGGATAGACAAAAGAGACTGAAAGGTTTTGAATTACCATTTCTTGGCTTGATATGTCCTACTAAACATTTGAAGCAGCTGGTCTAACTGTTTTTGTAACCAAATGCAAATAAACATAACAAAAAAACATCTGTGCCCTAACATCACCTGTGTGGTGCTTAGCGTGGCGCAACAGCTGTTTCTGCAGACGAAACAATCGCCCACACGAGGGGTGATCACACACATACTTCTTTTTCAGCAAGTGCTGGTATTTTATATGGTGCTGAAATTAAAAGATGAGAGAAAAATATAAGCAGGTACAATGACACTCATAGTCCTTTACAGGTGAAACACTTTAAATGATTTAAAACATTTACTAGTTTCTTTACATTACAGTAAACAAACCCTGTCTCTGATGCTTTGTACCTTGAGGTAAGTTCAAGATCTAAAATAGTATGCAACACTGTATATCCATTTTATTTCCTTGTTACTGTGGCCATGGAACAGGGCCAAATGCCAGACAGTGCCTTAAAAAATATTTGGGGTTGTCATGGTTACAGTTGACAGGATGGCAGACCTGTAGGTAGCGTGGATGAGCTAAGACAGTACCACAGCCCTCTATTTCACAGCGGACATACTGCACTGGTGGCTTCTTCCTGTGAACACAGAAAAGAGGAAATATGTTTAATAATCAAGAAATACTGGTCATCTATAGTAAATAACATAACTAAACCTCTTACCTTCGTTTAGGCGGCCGAGGTGCTTTGTCATCTTTTTGTTGTCGACCTCGCCTAAAATGAAGACAAATTCAAATTAGGGCTTCTTGCAACAACCATTCCTCCTGTTCATACTGGCGATTAATTACAATGTAAAGGATTGGGGGCAAAATCCACAGTCCTCCTTCTGTGCAAAAATGTATTTAAAAGTTTATCTGAAGCTAATATGAAGTTTCAGCCATCCAAATTAGTCAAATCAAGAACCTTTACAACGTTTCACCGCTACAGTCTCTGTTAGTCTTTTTAGTGCCAAAGTCCCTCTTTTAAATGCATTTTGTGGACACACTGTGGATTCTGTCCTCCATCACTTCCATTGAAAGCACATTTGAAGGGGATCTTTTAATAGCCACCATGTATGAGCAAGGAAAACCTTTTTTCAGTGTTCATATGGACACCCGATTGTTTTTTTAAGACAGACTTTAAAAATCGTGAACCAATCCTTTAACTTCATAAAGTCTCAAATATGTTTGGATTTACAAAATCCTGAAAAAAAGACTTCAGTCTCAGTCAGAAAAAAAGGAAAGTAAAACATATCAAACATCAAATTATCAGTAGCTCCTTTTACACAGCCTGTTCAAGGTGGGAATGCTGCAGCTTTATTCTGCCTCGTTGTTCTCTATAAAAGGTACGGACACGGAGTGTGTGTGTGTGTGTGTGTGTGTGTGGGGGGGGGGGGGGCAGAGTTGCTCTGCCAATAAGCTGGCTAGGTAGTCACAGAGCCGGACTGACGTATGTGTAAAAGGGACAGCCGGCACGGCAGGACAGAGAGCGGATGCTGTTGTGTTACATGTCACGCCTCTGAATCCGGAACGCCGGGATGCTATGTAAAAGCACACACGACGGCGCCATCATGCCTTGGCTTTGTTTGGTTCAGTGTAAAAAAGCAAAGGCGGCTTAATGATGGATGTTCTTTACGGCTATAATGCGGGATCTCTGTGTAAAAGAACCTTGTGACAAACAGGAGCTGTAGCATCAGAGTGTATGTGAAATGCATGGCAGCCATGAAGAGGTTTAGTCAGGCTATAAAATGACTATACAATTAACAATTCATCTATATTTTCTCTAGATATTTCATACCATTTGCTGAATAGGAGCATATCTGTACTGTTAACTTCCTTCACGGTGAACTTTGAACACTTGGAATGATTTGGTAATGAAACACAATTAGACAACAAGATCAACTCGCAGTAGGTCACCGACACGTTCATTCACACATGACCCCATGCAGGAAATGCTCCTGAACATTTCAGGGATAGACTGCATGTGTGAAAGGGGCTATTGTGTCATCTTGTTACTTTGTAACATGTTCCTCTTAGACTTAAGAGTTATGTGCACTGATGCTGAATTGTTCAAAGAAGAGTCAAGGTGTTTTTAAGAATCTATTATTTTCTCCACACCTTTTCTCAGTGTGGTTACTCATTCAGTGCCTTCCTTAAACTAGTTATTCATCCACAGTTTACTTACTTCCTTGGTGGCTCTGTGTTGTCTTCCACTTCGTCTTCACTTTGCAGAATGACCTCAGGTGATTCCTCCATCTTAATGTCATTTCCTTCTTCATCCTTATCTGACTCCTCTTTCTTGACCTCCTTCTGTTGTAACAATGCTTGTCGCCTTGATTTTTCCCTGAGGAGTAAAGAGAAAAAGCACAATTTACTTAAACATTCCTCCTGATGGTTTTCTTAATATGATGAAATTCAAAGTAACACTCACGACTAATACTCATAATGGAAAGGCAGTGATCTCAACATACGTCTTTGTCTCGGGTTGACAGATGACATCATTTGGGTCATCTCTGAACAGCAAGTCGTCATTGAGAGCCACATCTGGATCTGCAATGCTAATATGGACATCAACAACATTATGACCACAATGAAAGTCACATAACCAAATCAAACAGAAATCCAACATTTCCTCTGCTGCTCATTTAATAAACTGTATACCACTCACTTGTCACTTCTGTTCAAAGCACCTGTCTCCTCCCCTAAAAAAACAGACGTAAAGATTTTGTAATTTCAGTTTGTGATGATTGCTGTTGTTAAATATTTGGCAGTCTAATTTCATGACATTTGCAATAGTTTGTATATAAAATGTAAAGCGAAAGTGGTCTTTCTCTTACCACATGATGAAGTCCCTATCTCTGCTTCAGGCTTGCATGCTGCTGTTGCTGCTGTGGCGCGTGGGGCTCGAGTTGGAGGTCTCTGATTGCCCCGTCTAGACTTGGACAGCTTTGGTCCGAGAGTGTGTTTGGAAGCTGAGACAGTCAGCATGTATTAGTGACAGGTGAATTAAAATTGCCATAATACAATGCATAGGTGATACAGACTAAAAATTGGTGTCTTTTTGTACCTTTTTTGGATGTGGATTTCTTCACGGTGGTACTGTGTGAGAAAAGGTCTACAGTAAGAGACAGCCTCATACAAATCAAAACAAATCTACTTGTAGAATACACAATATGACCTTTGACAATAATGAAAAGAGTAGTATAACAAGGGCACAGACGGAAAAACACAAATGCATACAACTTATTTGTTTTGGTTTCAATATCTGGTTAGCCTATAGCTTTAAGAAACCCCAGTGATATAAAACACTTCCGACAATCAGCCCCAAGCCTTGCAGTGCTACCTCAATAGCACCCAGTAATCATTATTGCCTCAAACAAGTCTCTTGCCAGTGATGTAGATAAGCTATCTCGCTGCAAAGGAGATGTACACACAGTGTATTAGTTAACGTGTCTTTGTGCACGCACTTACTGCATGACAGGTGCGTTTTTGGAGCGAGATCCCGCAGGTCTTCCTCGTCTACGTTGCACACTTGCAGGTTTTTTCTGGCAAGTGGCACTCTTGGACTCACCAGTCCTGCCAGCTACAGCCCCCCTGGCTCGCAAAACGCGCACAGGACCCCCGGTATCTGACCGGGAGTCACCAGAGTCCATGGAGGACACTGCGGCTTTTAGCCGTCTCTTGCTTCCCCTTCTCCCGCTGGACGGTTCAGTCGAATCCGGGGACGGTTTTGCGGCCTCCGTTTCACAAACACCGCTGTCTCCGGTTTTCTCTGTCCCAGGACGAGTACCTGAAACCTCGTCTTCACCCGAGTCCATGCCGCACTTAAAAATTGTTTCGACCCTTACTAACTTTGGGTATTAATTAGTAATGAACATTTGAAAATGTATGAAGACCGTTGAAGGCCCCAGTGAGACCAGTTTTGTTAGCTCGGTCAAGAGTAAATTTTCACTCACTACGAAAGTATTTAATTAACTAACTTATTAAGATAAAAGTTGCGTTGTATGAGGAATAACATTTTACAAGCATTCAGCGCAATATACTTCTTAAAGCTATAGCAAACCTCAAATTTCTTTGGCCGATGTAAGGACTGTTTGGGAAGCGTCTCCTTTAAGACTAGCAGCAATAGCACGGGTATGCGAAAGTGTTATGTTTGAACGCACGGGCTTCCATACTAATTATAAGGGTGGTTGTGGGAAATGCAGTTATCGCATGCATAACTCCATAAAAACGTTTCACATTTATGCAGTTTACTAAACCTGTTATGATATTAATCTGTCTCAGTTATTTTGGTCCTATGAATAATTAATACTACTATTAATTATTATTTTTTTATTCGTGCATCCTCTCAAAATATGGCACACCTAAATTATATCTAAAATAATTAAATACTACGAATAAATATTAAGTTCTTAAAATTCTTATAGTCTTATAGCTTTATATCTAAAATAGTTAAATGCTACCATTAATTATCAAGTTAAAAAAATTCTAATAGCATTATAGCCTCTTTTATTATATGGCATAGCAACTGTTGCAGGACTCCTTGTTCTTCTTGTCACTGAAGACAGTTCTTTATGACTCTGGCTGTATGTTTGGGGTCACTGTGATGCTGTAGAATTCATTTGGGGCTGATCAGACGCCCCGATCGGCCTGGTATTGCATTATTGATATGGTGCCTAAAACATTTGTACAGTGCTGCACAGAAAGTGTCTTGGCATTTGCTCCCACAAATACAACATAGAAGAATAAAAATATAACAAGAGTAAGGTAACAATTATGTACTAAAATTAAATGAAAATTTTAAAATCTATTTACAGAATGTAATAATAATAGTTTTGAAATGGGATATAACATTTAAAATGAATTATTGACATACAAAGGAAATATGGACTGCGCTATGAACCAAGAAATAGTGACAAATGCAAAAACGAAGTGTGACGTGCAATAAATAATTAAATTATGCAGCAATGGAGGTTGAATGCAATGTACAATGTTAAGTCCAGTTTGATGAGATATATGAAAGTGACAAGTGCAGGAATGAAACGAGGGATGTGAAATGTAAACTCCAGTTTGATAACTTATTTGATAATTTGCTCACACGCCGCCTGGCCCTGGAGGAATGCAGCTGATCAATAAGGGTGGTTTGTTTACAGCTGATGATCTCAGTTGATTTTGAATGATGCTATCATCTGAATTTTCAGATGTTGGACAAGAAAGCATGTGTTAGCTGGTAAATAAAGTTTTATCCCTGGTGAGGCTGTGTCACAACAGTAAGGGACATGCATGATTTATGAAATGATAAGTAAAGACTCTCTACACATGAATGACAACAATGTGGAAGGGTTAGGTGTGGTACAGACTGAGATGCTGAGATTTGATGGATGGGAAAATGCAGAGAGTTTCTCTTCAGTGCCATTATTATGCTATTAAAACACTTTAATTATCTGTTCTATTATTCACATGAAACATTTGTGGCCACTCTTGTTTTTCAGGTTTGAACACACCTTTTTATAAACGCAATTGTGATCAAATGAAACTTGTGACTAAGGTAATGTAATCATGAGATTGTGGCTCATACACAGTTGGTTAATGAAATGCAGCAATTCAAGGAATTACTAATGCTGAGGTACCTTAATGACCAGATTTTCCAAATTCTCTCCAGTCTTAAAGATAAAACACTCTTAATTATCTTTGGTGCCAAAGAAGAATGATTAAAAGTCAGTGCTCAATGTGAATCCCCATGTTAAAGACCCAACCAAGCCAGAAATATTCATGGACTCACCGCATGGACCTAAATTCTAACATCTACATTAAGACAATAACAAAATCTGCCTACCATCACCTTTAAATATAGCAAAATTAAAGGATTTATGTCTCAGCAAGACTTAGAAAAACGTGTTATGAACGGTGCTGCTAGGGTCCTAATTTATTGGTTTATAAAGAACTGAACGGTTTAGGGACAAAATACATTTCTGATCTGCTGCTATGAACAGCATATTATGAATGTTATGAACCACCCAGTTGAGGTTAGCTCACAGTTCCCGGGGTCGAAACAAAACGGAAGCATTGTTCATTTTTTGCACACATATCTGTGTTAAGTATTAATATCTTCCAATGCACTATATCTGCATTGTAATCTTCACCTGTTTATTGTTTTATTCCATTTTAGCTCACTTTTATTTTTGTTGATTTTAAAATCCTATTTATGTGTCTCCTACTATCAGCTACCATCAGAACATATTTATAGCACACTGAATATTTTAAATAGTGTTAATGGCAACAGCTTCCTCAAAAAATACCTACTTGTTTTGTCATTTTTACCAAAGAGAAACAAGTCATGCACATCCAAACAAGCACAGTTATAGGCTATTGTAAGAAATAAGCTAGGGGTATGCACATCCAAACCGAAAAGGGCAAGTGCTGGGCTGAAAGTAAGTGAATGTCAAAAAAACAACAACAGATAAACAGCTCTCATACTGCAGGGCTCCAATGTCTACTTATAATTTATTGCACCAAGGCGACGTTTCGAGCACTACTGCCCTTCATCAGACTCAAGTAACAAAGCACGACGCCATCTTAAATGTATGCATGAATAAAAGTCACATGATGTAGTCACTATTATAAGAAATAATAAATATGCACACACTGGCCTCCTTTGTACTTAATTTGCCCTTACCTACATATAGTAACCATTGCTTGTCATGTTGTGCGTCACTTCCCTGAGGCGGACTGGCAGTTATAGCAGGTAGAACTGGTTTCAGGAAACAATCTAAGATGTCCCTTATTTTTGTTTACCCTTATCATTGTACTGGAGATTCACACAAGGCGTCAGATCAATGGTGTTGATAGGTAAGTTTGATTTTTAGATTTTATGACTGACAACCTTTAGATTCTTTGTCCTACATCTGCCCGAGCAAGTTGGTTCAGGATGCAGTTTATGAGTTGCTTTTCTGTGTTGCTTTAGTGAAGGCAGTAAAAGCAGGAAGTGTTTTGTATTAAATATAACACTTCTCCAAATGGCACTGACAAAACATATCACGGTTATAGTCGTACAAAATGCCATTACAAACATTACTGCCAAACTTGACAGCTACATTGACTTTCCAGTAGCTATTTTCCGGTCTTGTCTTTGTGGGAAAAGCACACATATAACTAATGACATAAAAAATATGTGTGTGACATTGAAGTCTGCCAGTAAACAGTACCATTGAGCCAGCATGCAAAATACCAGAGCCCTGGTATCGTCTAAATTGAATGCAACTATTATGTTTTGGTAATTACCCCTGTGCTTCTCTTGCCATGACATGTCAAAATGTCTGGACATACCGAACTGTTGCACTGGACTGAATAACATTGTAAGATGTTCTTGTTATTTTGCCTTGTGCCTGTAATTATTATTTTGTACATTTCCAAAGTAGTTTTTCATGTCATATTATTTAGTTTATAAATACAAACCCTGTGCTACTGACTCTTGCATTAAATTAACCAGTTCATCACCTGACAAATATACAAATTAGATAATAAAGGTGATGCTTTTGAGAGATAATTTCCAGAGACTACATTTTTCCTTGTGGGTGTCAGTAAGCAGAATGACTTCCTGCAAGTACGCTGACTATAGGAGACACAATCAGGAATAATGTCAAAAGCTAGCCATGTAACAAAATTAGTGTTGCATATGTGTCAGTTTGTCATGTAATCTGCAACATATAATTTTATGCGTTTTACAAACTGCATAAGCATGGCGCACAGAAAGTAAGTATGCAAGACATGTAGAACATGCTGTTTTATACCGTGGTCTGGGTGAAGACTCGATTCTGATTGGCTGCAGAGTGTGCAATAATTCCTGATAATGGACACCTACTAAGTAGTTCCAGTGAAACTGTCTGTTCACCCTTCTAAATTAATGCACTGGCTAAAATGAGTAACCATAGCAACAGGGATGAAGTCAAAGTCTCCATTTACAATTTATTGCAACACATTAACAAGCTAACATCTAATTACAACAATGAGTGACTTCAACATTTCTTTTAACCTATTTGGAAAATATGACAATTTTGACTGGGATGCAGCTGAAGAGAAATTGAAAAGAAAAGGGAGAAACGGCATAAGGAGTTTACACCGGGATAATTATTTAACAAGGCATGCTGACACCTCGACATTATAAATAAAGTAAATGAAAAATTAAAAAATCTAAATATCTTATAACACTGAGTGTAGTCCTTCAGTACTTCATCCTCTGAACACCACTGGATGGCGACTGTAACTCACAAACTGCAAGAAGTACACTGCCCTTCTGAACTTACTGATACTTGAATGCAATCATCTCACATCCTATTCGTTGTTCAACTCGCTACTTCAGGCTGCGGCCAACAGTACACACGGCCTATTATTTGTTTGTGAAAATCTTGATATTGATTTGGGGACAGTGGCATGGCTGAATAGCTAGCTAGTCTCGTTGATAAACATACTGTAAAATTATATTTACTGTTTGTCAACCGTACGTAATGTTATTGACTTTGAAACTTACTAGCATAATGTTAGCTTTCTGGCTCATAGCTGAGCTGAGCGAAGTAGAAATATCTCCCATTGCCAAGTCGTACCTAAGGTTCTTCCTATTTACTAGTAGTGAACAATGTTTCCATTGCATAAGAACCTTATGGAATGGTAATGATTGTTCCAGGTAGCTTTAATTTGTTGCTTTTTGTTTTTGGTTATCAGATATGCTTGCTGCTCTTGGATAACAGTCACTTGTCACCATGAATTATGAATTTTTTCTAAGCCTGCTGGCAGGTGAGTCAAGTTACAGCCCATCAGTTGTTCCATGACATGACTAACTCATAACTAATATGCAAATCCTACCTGACGCCAAACATATTTAGCAGATTATTGAAATTCTAGAAGTTGACTGACATTTGAGAGCTGTTAGGAATTATTAGGAGACACACTGTCAATTTCTGTGGTGTGCTACCAACTACAGAACATCATATGTTTGTCTAGCCTACAAACGTTGATACAAGATGTTTTCCTCCCTTTCCAACAAGCCCACATTAGCTATTGACCATCAGTGATTTAAGATGTCTGCCCCTTTATAACATTAAACATGAGGGAGGACCTATTGTGCTATTAAGTTTGTAGTCCACTCAGAAACTGGAAGCTAGCAAGCTAGGCTAATGAGGTACCACTCGGAAAGTGATAGCCAGTTAGCCTAGCTTGCCAAATTAGCATGGATTCCTGCTACACGTTGTTTTTTGAACACATTATTTCAACATCTGCTGAATCATCAGTAGCTCCTGCATTGTTGTGTTCATCCAACATTACAAGGGAGTGGGACTAGGTACAGCATCGTTAGATACAGAGTAATGTAAGGAGTGCTCAAATCAGAGATGGGACTACACAATCACTAATAGCATCAGACCCCAGCTGGTTAAATGAACTGAACTTCTTTTTGATAATTACCTAATTAGGAAAAAAGTGCACGAGCAAAACAACAAGTACATATACGGATTGCTGAGCAAAAGACATTTTTATATTTTAGTATGACTTTAATGTTAATTGCTGCTATTGCTTATAATCAAGTCAAACCTTTGGCGTAATATTAATTGATATGAAAACCTCTACTTTTTCTTCTCGCACAGTTTTCTGCCCACCTCACTTCAGGGTCACAGCCCCTACCGAGGTTCCAGAAATTAACTCAACAGATGCTTTGACCACTATAGTAGCAGAGGTCAGTGAACTTTCAACACCTCAGCCATTCAACATTCAACATTCACCTGCACCAAAAGCATGGACAACTCCAGCGACTCCACCCACAGAACTAAATACGTTTACTCAAGCTGGGGAAACAACATTCAGCAAAGAGGAAACAGTAGGAGCTTCAGTAATGGCAAATGTAACTAGTGCCAAAGGAAGAACATCAGACCCAGTGCAGGAAATAAATGTAACATCAACAGTGGAAATTCCAAGTCAAAATATAGCCATTGCCAATGAAAGAAGCACTGTTTCTCACATTACAACTGTGACTGCTCGCCATGAACCTGCTCAAACCGGTCTGTCACGTGATATGACCACAAGCAAATCAGCTTCAGAATCATTAGTGGTAAACCCTAACACTTCTCTTATGGATGGAGATGACATTTTTGTTGGATCTGGTATTTCCACAGTCGTGCAGAATGTGTCAGGACTGATTAATCCCTCAGCGGAAACAGTAACTGCAACTCAGATCTATAATGACTCCACACAAACTTTTTTAGGCTCACCCAAAGCTCAGTCTAGCCAAGCTCTGACAATGGTAGAGGTCACCTCCCCTTCACCAAACTCCCCTTCGGCATCAGAGAATGAAACTCCCACATCTACAACCCTAAACTCTGCAGAAAATACACACATTGTTAATCCACCCACAAACATTCTTTTTACTGTTGCACCAGCCACAACTAATGCTTCAGATGTCAGCGATCACAGTACACCAACCAGCATTCCACAATTATCACAAACTGATCTAAGTACATCAGCACTCACATTCCTAGACAAAACACAGACAGAGGAGCCAAATTTAACCTTCACCAAATTAAGCAATGTATCGGAGCCTCCACAAACAGTCGTATCAACCACAATGCACTCCACAACAGTAATACACAGAGCACCTTTGACAGACAAGTCAAATAATGTGCCAATAGAAACCACAGCTACAACACCAGTTCAAGCAAGTACCAAATTTGTAACAACAGACCCAATCATAACACAGAGTTCACCATCTGTAGCCACAACATCAGTCACAACACCTCACGCTACAGCAAGGTACACTACAACACCAACACAAACCAAAGCATCCATTGCAACAGCATCTAACCCCACGCCTATGCAATCCATGGCATTTACATCTGTAACTCCAGTACAAATTCCAACATCTACCACATCCACATCAATCACATCACCAACACATATTCCAGCATCACCCACAGCAACAGGTCAAGCTACTCCACCCACAAGAGTTCATATAGAAACACCAACCACAACTAAAATACTGACAACTAATTTTGCTACAGCACCAACCACAGTACCTGTGGCAACAATATCCAAAACAACACCAACAGAAATTATACCAACTACAAGTCATACCACAAAACCAGCTGGGATTACATCCATGACAATGACTATCTTACCACAAAGTACATCATCTGTGGCAACAGAATTCACCACCACACCAACAGAAAGTAAAAGAGCAGAAACAACAGCAACACAAATCAGAGTTGTAACAACACAATCATCAACTCCAGCTCAAAATCCAACATCTATAATGACAGAACTGGTCAAATCCCAAACATTAGCATCATCAACAATTGCACTGCCCACAGGTGAACAACCAACACAAGCTACTTCCTCTATTGCAAGATTTACCAGAACACCAACAGAACGTACAGAATCTACAACAAATCCCAACACCACACCAGCTGTTGAAGACACAATACCACTTACCACTGTAAATGCTGTATCATCACAAAGTGCTACATTGTCAACATCCACTAAAACTTCTTCACCAAGCAGTGAGTCGGTGGCACCAGTATCTACCTTAACAACAACACAAACCACAACATCTGTAATAATAAAACTCACTGGACCATCAGCAGAGGCCACAGTATCTCAGATGACTCACTTCATTTCAACTCCATCACAAACTACAGCATCCTCCACAGAGCCAACAGAAACTACACAAACTGCTGATGTTACCACAAATCTCATTACAACATCAACACAAATGAGAGGATCTATGCCGTCATTGTCCACAGCAATGCCAACACAATCCATACAACCCACAATAGAATCAAACATCACAGAAACTACACCAGCCTTGGTAACACCACATTTTAGCAAAAAAACAGAAACACAAACCATGATTCATACACCACAATCAACAGAACAAAAACAAATGGATGTGGTAACAATTGACACCACAACACCAAAACACAGCATGCCATTTACAAGAGAGCCAACAACGCTTCAAACAGCATCCATAACAGTATCACCCACAAAACCACCCCAATATAAGACATCTATAACAAATTCACCACAATCTGTAACAGGCAGATCACCAAAAGAAATCTCAACTAACACTCATGTATCAACACCAAATTGTACAACTATACAAATACCAATATCAACAACAACAGCATCCACAGCAATGCCAACTCAATCCATGGCATCTACAACAGAAACAGTATTCACAACACCAGCAGACACTATAGTATCGACAACAAACAAAAGACAAAAAGCAATATCTGTCACAACACCAACTACATCATCTGTAACTTCAGAACCACAAACTACAGCTGATGAAATAAAGAGAGGAACAACAAAATTTACAATTGAAACCATGCAATCACCACTAAGTACAGCATCAGTGACAACAGAATCAGCCACATCACAAACATCAGCATCTTTAACAATGGTACAATCCATAGATGTAAAACAAAGTACTGGATCAACAACAATTCACAGCACAACACCAACACACCCTGGATCAGTCACTACACCAACACAAACAGCACAATCCATGGAAAATGCATTCACAACACAAACTAGAGGATCTGTAGAAACAATATCCACAGCAACACCAATACAACTAAGTTCACCCACAACAGAATTGTTAACAACATCAACACAAGCTACACCATCTGTGGTAACACCACTGCAGATTACAGTTGTAACCACAGGATCAGCAACTCCAGCACAAAGTACAATATCTGCAACAACAGAACCAATTACATCAACATCATTAACAATGGTACCATCCACAGCTGTAAAAAAAAGCACTGGAACAACAACAATTCACAGCACAACACTGGCATACAGTGGATCAGTGACTACACCAACACAAACTACAATGGCGCTCACAAAACAAACTAGAAGATCTGTGGAAACAATGTCTACAAGTAAACCAACACAATCTATTTCACCCACAATAGGATCATCAACATCAACAGAAACTAAAACCTCTGTGGTTTCATCACCCCAAAGATCAACACAAACTACAATTGTAACCACAAAATCAACAGCTCCAGCAGAAGCTGCACCATCTGCAACAAACAATTCAGTCACGTCACAAACATCAGCATCATCCACAGTTGCAGAACTAAGTGCTGGATCAACAGCAATTCACAGCACAACACCAACATACAGTGGAACAGTGACTACATCCACACAAACTAGAAGATCTGTGGAAACAATGTCTACAAGTAAACCAACACAATCTATTTCACCCACAATAGGATCAACAACATCAACAGAAACTAAAACCTCTGTGGTTTCATCACCCCAAAGATCACCGCAAACTATAATTGCAACCACACTATCAACAGCTCCAGCAGAAGCTGCCCCATCTGCAACAACCAATGCAGTCACGTCACAAACATCAGCATCATCCACAGTTGCAGAACTAAGTGCTGGATCAACAACAATTCACAGCACAACACCAACATACAGTGGATCAGTGACTACACCAACACAAACTACAATGGAGGTCAGAACACAAACTAGAAGATCTGTGGAAACAATGTCAACAAGTACTCCAACACAATCTATTTCACCCACAATAGGATTAACAACATCAACAGAAACTAAAACATTTGTGGTTTCATCACCCCAAAGATCAACACAAACTACAATTGTAACAACAAAATCAACAGCTCCAGCAGAAGCTGCACCATCTGCAACAACCAATTCAGTCACATCACAAACATCAGCATCATCTACAGTTGCAGAACTAAGTGCTGAATCAACAACAATTCACAGCACAACACCAACATACAGTGGATCAGTGACTACACCAACACAAACTACAATGGAGGTCAGAACACAAACTAGAAAATCTGTGGAAACAATGTCTACCAGTAAACCAACACAATCTATTTCACCCACAATAGGATCAACAACATCAACAGAAACTAAAACCTCTGTGGTTTCATCACCCCAAAGATCAACACAAACTACAATTGTAACCACAAAATCAACAGCTCCAGCAGAAGCTGCACCATCTGCAACAAACAATTCAGTCACGTCACAAACATCAGCATCATCCACAGTTGCAGAACTAAGTGCTGGATCAACAGCAATTCACAGCACAACACCAACATACAGCGGAACAGTGACTACACCCACACAAACTAGAAGATCTGTGGAAACAATGTCTACAAGTAAACCAACACAATCTATTTCACCCACAATAGGATCAACAACATCAACAGAAACTAAAACCTCTGTGGTTTCATCACCCCAAAGATCAACACAAACTATAATTGCAACCACACTATCAACAGCTCCAGCAGAAGCTGCCCCATCTGCAACAACCAATGCAGTCACGTCACAAACATCAGCATCATCCACAAATGCAGAACTAAGTGCTGGATCAACAACAATTCACAACATAACACCTACATACAGTGGAACAGTGACTACACCAACACAAACTACAATGGCGCTTACAACACAAACTAGAAGATCTGTGGAAACAATGTCTACAAGTAAACTAACACAATCTATTTCACCCACAATAGGATCAACAACATCAACAGAAACTAAAACATTTGTGGTTTCATCACCCCAAAGATCAACACAAACTACAATTGTAACAACAAAATCAACAGCTCCAGCAGAAGCTGCACCATCTGCAAGAACCAATGCAGTCACGTCACAAACATCAGCATCATCCACAGTTGCAGAACTAAGTGCTGGATCAACAACAATTCACAGCACAACACCAACATACAGTGGATCAGTGACTACACCAACACAAACTACAATGGCGCTCACAACACAAACTAGAAGATCTGTGGAAACAATGTCTACCAGTAAACCAACACAATCTATTTCACCCACAATAGGATCAACAACATCAACAGAAACTAAAACCTCTGTGGTTTCATCACCCCAAAGATCACCGCAAACTATAATTGCAACCACACTATCAACAGCTCCAGCAGAAGCTGCCCCATCTGCAACAACCAATGCAGTCACGTCACAAACATCAGCATCATCCACAGTTGCAAAACTAAGTGCTGAATCAACAACAATTCACAGCACAACACCAACATACAGTGGATCAGTGACTACACCAACACAAACTACAATGGAGGTCAGAACACAAACTAGAAAATCTGTGGAAACAATGTCTACCAGTAAACCAACACAATCTATTTCACCCACAATAGGATCAACAACATCAACAGAAACTAAAACCTCTGTGGTTTCATCACCCCAAAGATCAACACAAACTACAATTGTAACAACAAAATCAACAGCTCCAGCAGAAGCTGCACCATCTGCAACAACCAATTCAGTCACATCACAAACATCAGCATCATCTACAGTTGCAGAACTAAGTGCTGAATCAACAACAATTCACAGCACAACACCAACATACAGTGGATCAGTGACTACACCAACACAAACTACAATGGAGGTCAGAACACAAACTAGAAAATCTGTGGAAACAATGTCTACCAGTAAACCAACACAATCTATTTCACCCACAATAGGATCAACAACATCAACAGAAACTAAAACCTCTGTGGTTTCATCACCCCAAAGATCAACACAAACTACAATTGTAACAACAAAATCAACAGCTCCAGCAGAAGCTGCACCATCTGCAAGAACCAATGCAGTCACGTCACAAACATCAGCATCATCCACAGTTGCAGAACTAAGTGCTGGATCAACAACAATTCACAGCACAACACCAACATACAGTGGATCAGTGACTACACCAACACAAACTACAATGGCGCTCACAACACAAACTAGAAGATCTGTGGAAACAATGTCTACCAGTAAACCAACACAATCTATTTCACCCACAATAGGATCAACAACATCAACAGAAACTAAAACCTCTGTGGTTTCATCACCCCAAAGATCAACACAAACTACAATTGTAACCACAAAATCAACAGCTCCAGCAGAAGCTGCACCATCTGCAACAAACAATTCAGTCACGTCACAAACATCAGCATCATCCACAGTTGCAGAACTAAGTGCTGGATCAACAACAATTCACAGCACAACACCAGCACACCATGGATCAGTGACTACGCCAATACAAACTAGAAGATCTGTGGAAACAATGTCTACAAGTAAACCAACACAATCTATTTCACCCACAATAGGATCAACAACATCAACAGAAACTAAAACCTCTGTGGTTTCATCACCCCAAAGATCAACACAAACTATAATTGCAACCACACTATCAACAGCTCCAGCAGAAGCTGCCCCATCTGCAACAACCAATGCAGTCACGTCACAAACATCAGCATCATCCACAAATGCAGAACTAAATGCTGGATCAACAACAATTCACAACATAACACCTACATACAGTGGAACAGTGACTACACCAACACAAACTACAATGGCGCTCACAACACAAACTAGAAGATCTGTGGAAACAATGTCTACCAGTAAACCAACACAATCTATTTCACCCACAATAGGATCAACAACATCAACAGAAACTAAAACCTCTGTGGTTTCATCACCCCAAAGATCACCGCAAACTATAATTGCAACCACACTATCAACAGCTCCAGCAGAAGCTGCCCCATCTGCAACAACCAATGCAGTCACGTCACAAACATCAGCATCATCCACAGTTGCAGAACTAAGTGCTGGATCAACAACAATTCACAACATAACACCTACATACAGTGGAACAGTGACTACACCCACACAAACTACAATGGAGGTCAGAACACAAACTAGAAGATCTGTGGAAACAATGTCTACAAGTAAACCAACACAATCTATTTCACCCACAATAGGATCAACAACATCAACAGAAACTAAAACATTTGTGGTTTCATCACCCCAAAGATCAACACAAACTACAATTGTAACAACAAAATCAACAGCTCCAGCAGAAGCTGCACCATCTGCAACAACCAATGCAGTCACGTCACAAACATCAGCATCATCCACAGTTGCAGAACTAAGTGCTGGATCAACAACAATTCACAGCACAACACCAACATACAGTGGATCAGTGACTACACCAACACAAACTACAATGGCGCTCACAACACAAACTAGAAGATCTGTGGAAACAATGTCTACCAGTAAACCAACACAATCTATTTCACCCACAATAGGATCAACAACATCAACAGAAACTAAAACCTCTGTGGTTTCATCACCCCAAAGATCACCGCAAACTATAATTGCAACCACACTATCAACAGCTCCAGCAGAAGCTGCCCCATCTGCAACAACCAATGCAGTCACGTCACAAACATCAGCATCATCCACAGTTGCAGAACTAAGTGCTGAATCAACAACAATTCACAGCACAACACCAACATACAGTGGATCAGTGACTACACCAACACAAACTACAATGGAGGTCAGAACACAAACTAGAAAATCTGTGGAAACAATGTCTACCAGTAAACCAACACAATCTATTTCACCCACAATAGGATCAACAACATCAACAGAAACTAAAACCTCTGTGGTTTCATCACCCCAAAGATCAACACAAACTACAATTGTAACCACAAAATCAACAGCTCCAGCAGAAGCTGCACCATCTGCAACAACCAATTCAGTCACGTCACAAACATCAGCATCATCCACAGTTGCAGAACTAAGTGCTGGATCAACAGCAATTCACAGCACAACACCAACATACAGCGGAACAGTGACTACACCCACACAAACTAGAAAATCTGTGGAAACAATGTCTACAAGTAAACCAACACAATCTATGTCACCCACAATAGGATCAACAACATCAACAGAAACTAAAACCTCTGTGGTTTCATCACCCCAAAGATCAACACAAACTATAATTGCAACCACACTATCAACAGCTCCAGCAGAAGCTGCCCCATCTGCAACAACCAATGCAGTCACGTCACAAACATCAGCATCATCCACAAATGCAGAACTAAGTGCTGGATCAACAACAATTCACAACATAACACCTACATACAGTGGAACAGTGACTACACCAACACAAACTACAATGGCGCTTACAACACAAACTAGAAGATCTGTGGAAACAATGTCTACAAGTAAACTAACACAATCTATTTCACCCACAATAGGATCAACAACATCAACAGAAACTAAAACATTTGTGGTTTCATCACCCCAAAGATCAACACAAACTACAATTGTAACCACAAAATCAACAGCTCCAGCAGAAGCTGCACCATCTGCAACAACCAATGCAGTCACGTCACAAACATCAGCATCATCCACAGTTGCAGAACTAAGTGCTGGATCAACAACAATTCACAGCACAACACCAACATACAGTGGATCAGTGACTACACCAACACAAACTACAATGGCGCTCACAACACAAACTAGAAGATCTGTGGAAACAATGTCTACCAGTAAACCAACACAATCTATTTCACCCACAATAGGATCAACAACATCAACAGAAACTAAAACCTCTGTGGTTTCATCACCCCAAAGATCACCGCAAACTATAATTGCAACCACACTATCAACAGCTCCAGCAGAAGCTGCCCCATCTGCAACAACCAATGCAGTCACGTCACAAACATCAGCATCATCCACAGTTGCAGAACTAAGTGCTGGATCAACAACAATTCACAACATAACACCTACATACAGTGGAACAGTGACTACACCCACACAAACTACAATGGAGGTCAGAACACAAACTAGAAGATCTGTGGAAACAATGTCCACAAGTACTCCAACAAAATCTAATTCACCCACAATAGGATCAACAACATCAACAGAAACTAAAACATTTGTGGTTTCATCCCCCCAAAGATCAACACAAACTACAATTGTAACAACAAAATCAACAGCTCCAGCAGAAGCTGCACCATCTGCAACAACCAATTCAGTCACGTCACAAACATCAGCATCATCCACAATTGCAGAACTAAGTGCTGGATCAACAACAATTCACAACATAACACCTACATACAGTGGATCAGTGACTACACCCACACAAACTAGAAGATCTGTGGAAACAATGTCTACAAGTAAACCAACACAATCTATTTCACCCACAATAGGATCAACAACATCAACAGAAACTAAAACCTCTGTGGTTTCATCACCCCAAAGATCAACACAAACTACAATTGTAACAACAAAATCAACAGCTCCAGCAGAAGCTGCACCATCTGCAACAACCAATGCAGTCACGTCAGAAACATCAGCATCATCCACAGTTGCAGAACTAAGTGCTGGATCAACAACAATTCACAGCACAACACCAACATACAGTGGATCAGTGACTACACCCACACAAACTACAATGGCGCTCACAACACAAACTAGAAGATCTGTGGAAACAATGTCTACAAGTAAACCAACACAATCTATTTCACCCACAATAGGATCAACAACATCAACAGAAACTAAAACCTCTGTGGTTTCATCACCCCAAAGATCAACACAAACTATAATTGCAACCACACTATCAACAGCTCCAGCAGAAGCTGCCCCATCTGCAACAACCAATGCAGTCACATCACAAACATCAGCATCATCCACAATTGCAGAACTAAGTGCTGGATCAACAACAATTCACAACATAACACCTACATACAGTGGAACAGTGACTACACCCACACAAACTACAATGGAGGTCAGAACACAAACTAGAAGATCTGTGGAAACAATGTCTACCAGTAAACCAACACAATCTATTTCACCCACAATAGGATCAACAACATCAACAGAAACTAAAACATTTGTGGTTTCATCACCCCAAAGATCAACACAAACTACAATTGTAACAACAAAATCAACAGCTCCGGCAGAAGCTGCACCATCTGCAACAACCAATGCAGTCACGTCACAAACATCAGCATCATCTACAGTTGCAGAACTAAGTGCTGGATCAACAGCAATTCACAACACAACACCAACATACAGTGGATCAGTGACTACACCAACACAAACTACAATGGCGCTTACAACACAAACTAGAAGATCTGTGGAAACAATGTCTACAAGTAAACCAACACAATCTATTTCACCCACAATAGGATCAACAACATCAACAGAAACTAAAACCTCTGTGGTTTCATCACCCCAAAGATCAACACAAACTACAATTGTAACAACAAAATCAACAGCTCCAGCAGAAGCTGCACCATCTGCAACAACCAATGCAGTCACGTCACAAACATCAGCATCATCCACAGTTGCAGAACTAAGTGCTGGATCAACAACAATTCACAGCACAACACCAACATACAGTGGATCAGTGACTACACCCACACAGACTAGAAGATCTGTGGAAACAATGTCCAGAAATACTCCAACACAATCTATTTCACCCACAATAGGATCAACATCAATAGAAACTAAAACCTCTGTGGTTTCGTCACCCCAAAGATCAACACAAACTACAATTGTAACCACACAATCAACAACTCCAGCAGAAGCTGCCCCATCTGCAACAACCAATGCAGTCACGTCAGAAACATTAGCATCATCCACAGTTGCAGAACTAAGTGCTGGATCAACAACAATTCACAGCACAACACCAGCACACCATGGATCAGTGACTACGCCAATACAAATAACAGCAACAGAAACATCACCATCTGTGGTAACACCACGACAAACAACAGTTAATAAAAGAACAACAGAATCACAAACAGTTCACACACTGAAATCAACAGAACTAAAACAAAACAATGAAGCAACATTTCACAGCACAACACCATCACACAGCAGGTCAACAAATGTTCAAACACAGGCCACAACATCTGCAACAGCATCAACCACAGATTTAATCAAATATAACACACCCAAAACAGATCCACCACAATCAACAACTCCAGTACAAACTACAATCTCTGTAACAGGTGGATCACCAAAAGAAATCTCAACTAATACTCATGTATCTACACCAACTCTAACAACATCCACGCATGCAGCAACCTCTTTGTCAACATATGTGCCACCAACATCCACGACACATTTCAGAGAGTCTACCAGGCAACCAAGAACACCATCACCAGCTGTAATCAGCACCACTCCACAGAGTTCATCTCGTTCCATCACACTCAGTCCATCCTTAAGTAGTGCTTCAGTTAATACACAAACTGGACACTCATCAGTTCTTCCCAATACACTGCCGACTGATGGATCAACAGTCCTCACTACACGATCAACAGGTATCCCCTCTGCTTCACAACTGCAAAGTGTCTCGTCTATCCCCCACAATGCATCATACAGCACTGCTTCAAACACAACATCCCTTACAACAGGAACAATGCATTCAACCCTTACAACACCTGAGGCCAAGAGGACTACAAATGTGGAGATGACCTCAACATCTGTATTGCCAGATGGGACACCTACCCAAAGTACAGGAATTACTGTCAAAGGAAAAGTGAACAGCTCTTTCACAGATACGCCAACAAACATGACAGTGACTACAACATTGTCAACTGCTGCCCCTGTTTCATCAAATACTACAGTGCTAGCAACAGTACTATCCAGCTCTTTGCCATCACCTGGACTTTTGTCTCAGACCACGTTATCTGACTCCCAAAAATCTGTCTTTCAGCCTGTAACAGCCATGACTGACACAACACAGCAGAAAGTTGATCCTACTTCTATTCCTTTATCTAAGAGAAATATAGTCTTTTTCAAATATAACCCCAAAATTGCTACTGTGAGGCCCCTTGTGTTTAATTACCCAATTGTGATCCAGACCACATTCACGGTTTCTGAGGAGCAACAGGATGAACAGAACGGAACAGAACAGCACAAGTGAAGCAATTACAAATGTTTTAAACAAATGTTTTTGGAAATACACTTATTTGGTTTCTTGCCAAGAGCAAGATGAGAAAATTGATACCACTCTCGTGTCTGTATGGTATATATAAAGCTACAGCTAGCAGTCAGTTAGCTTAGCTTAGCATAACAAATGGAAATGTCGGGGAACATCTAGTCTGTCCAAAGGTAACAAAATTTCCATACCACCACCTTCAGTGCCTCACAGCTCACTAATGAACACGTTATACCTAATTTGTTTCATCTGTACAAAAATGCAAGTGTACTAAGTAAGCTTTAATGGTGTTGGTAGGCAGATTTTGTTACCATTGGACAGGCTGATGTTTTTAATTGTGTCAAGATCTTCTTTGTTGTAAACATTGCCACTATGATTGGAATCCATATTTTCAAAAGAAAGGGTGTCCGTCTCACTGATAATCATCTGAGCCTTCAGTAATCCACAACACACCCCAATTCATTGTATGTTGAAGAACAGTGTGGTGACAATGATGGACTGCCCTGAAATGCTTTCAAATGAGCACCCCCCCCCCCCCCCCCCCCCCCAGAAAAAACAATCAAATGTCTGTGAAACTTAAAAATTACATGTCCCACCCTCAGCGAATCTCCATCCCAAAATAAGCTGATGTACCAAATGTGATGTCACTGAGATACACTTGAGGTTTCTCACACTGAATGTTAGTTTGTTTAGCTCAGCTTAGCTCAGCTTGCTTAACTCAATTGATTAAGTGCAGTGGACTGTAAAGTAACCGTAACAGTAGTTGTCATGTACACAGTGTACAGCTATAAATAGATATATCACTCAGCTACAAATGCTATGGATCGTTATAACAAAGATTGTGAAAGTAAGCCAGGCGATGAATGATGTCCATGGAGCTTCTTCTTACATGTTTGTGGTGGGTGGGCCAGTTATACATCCATTTGTCACTCTGTTTGTGTATCACTGTGTCTCAGCACATTGCCCTTTTCAAAGATGAAACTCAAATACTAATCCTATCTTTAAAAACAATATTCTAAAAATACGTGCTCTAAAACAAATCTCACACGATTGAAAGTTTATTTTATTAATTTATTGTTTAAGTTATAATTTCTTTGTGTGTATGCACTTGTTTTTACTATGCCAAGTATTTGTTTCTGTGTTCAATTGACAAATGACATTGAGGTGTCACATGTTTTTTATCTGGCTTGCAAAATTATAAAATACTTTTTCTTCTCTGATCTGATATCTGATATGATGTCCATAATTCATACCTAACATTATTGGAGGAATTACTTTGACTATGTTTTGATTATTGACTTCTGATGTTTTTTGTGATCTTTTGTGATGTTATCTATCAGCACAATTTGTGTTTTTTTTGTGTTGTTCATATTAAAATTTATAATGGCTATCTATGGGAGGAATGTTTTAAAGTTGATATCTCAAAAACCTAAAGTGCTAAAGTATTCATACTTAATAGACAGGTGTCCCATGTGGAAATGCTTAACATATTAAAACATGGTAACTACAGCGCCACCATGTGGTCAATTATTACGTGTTTTACATTTTGGCCAATAACTCATGAACCATGAGGTATGGCAAAACAATATTTGCACAGTGTGTTCCTTGGATGAAGCTGATTTGACTGATATAGGCCACGCCCATTTGTGCCTGGAAAAAATTTCTGCCATTTTCATTTAATTTAATTTCACATTTTTTGCTTCTTTTGGCACGTATTTCATCTAATATTCACTAAACTGGGTACACACCATATTTAGGTGACCCCGAACAAAACTGATGAGTTCGCTTTTGGGTATCACTTACTGTTTGTCTGTAATTGGTTACCAAACTTTTGAAGGCATGGCCTGAGGTGGGCGTAATCTTTTAGCACTACCTACCACCTGTACGTGGTGCTGAAAGATTTTAAAAATTGCTGCTGGAGCAGCAGCTTGCAGTGGCAGCAGCAGCAGCAGCCAAAAGCTTGCAGCTCTCAAATCATCAGTTCAGAAGCCCCCGATTCGAGCCTTATGTTGTCAGTCAAATGTACACTTAAAAATGCAGAATAGCAGCATGACCAACAGCATGAATCAGTTCTATTTGTGACACCCAGAGTCCCTCATCACCATCAAAACCCCAGTACCGGTCATCAGCAAATAAAGGCAGCATCATGATCACATACAGATCCTCAACAGATCATGTAAATTACACAAGGTAGTAATAGCCTGTATGGGGACTATTACCAGGGGTGGCTGTGGCTCAGGAGGTAGAGCGGGTCGTCCACTAATCAGAAGATCGGCGGTTCTATTCCTGGCTCCTCCGCATGTTGAAGTGTCCTTGGGCAAGATACTGAACCCCAAATTGCTCCTGATGACTGTGCCATCAGTGTGTGAATGATTAGATTCCCTCTGATGGGCAGGTTGGGACCTTGCATGGTACTCCCTGTACCCATTCAGTGTATGAATGTGTGTGAATGGATGAATGTGAATTGTAGTGTAAAAAGCTTTGAGTGGTCGGAAGACTAGAAAGGAGCTATACAACTACAGTCCAATCCATTTACCATAACCAACATACAACAATTTATCTCTTTACCTAATGATTTCAACTGTTGGATCATAACTTTCAGCTAATTACTTTAAACAAAATATTTCAACTTTTTACTTTTAGCTAATGGTTTCAACCGTTTACTCATTACTTTTAGCTAATGATTTAAATAAATCTAATTATAATCAAATGCCCTGCCCGTTTTTATGTGTCTGTTCTCACAATTGTTTCATGTTCTGAAGCAAAATGTTACATTGTATGCAGAGAGAGGACATTAACTTGTTTAGCTCATATTGGGATAAAGTGAGTCATGCATCATACTATTTTTTTCAGACAGACCTGCTTTGTCACGTTAATGGTCATGCCATTTTACTCAGCTCACCTCGGTAAGTATGGATGGCTGGAATAAATTTCAATATTAGCTAAAGTGTAACCATATGTAGTAAAATGTAAGGGGCAACGTGTGTTGGTTTGTAGTTGGTAACGTTATCTGCTAATGCTTTGCTGCTTTGGTCATTTGACAGTTGGATGATTACTTTATTGGGTTTTGTGCCGTTGAAGGTAGGCTATAAGTTATTTTTCTAGTGTTGAAGGTTAAGGACATTGTTAGGTGGTACGTAACATTAAGGTGGCTGACATTGGGCCTATAAGTTGCAAGGCCAACTGTTAGCAGGCTCAGTTTAGTAATACCAGCTGAAGTTGTGACCGGTTGGACTTAGCCAGCAGGGTAGTTGTAAGGGTTGGGCCGGTGTTAGATTGCTCGTGCTTTTAGCATTTAGCGTGCCTGCGCTAAATATGAGGTACAAAGGTCCCTGTGGAGAGAGATCGGGGATTTCATAAACACAAATCTTTGAAGGAGTATCTCTCTTGCTATACCCCGTGGAAAGGAGATTTCAACTCTTGTCGACGCAGGCCAGCTATGAATGAATAGGTATTATGTTTCCTTGATGTTGTCGGATTTCTGGCAGAAAACCAATTATCAGTTCATCAAGCATTTGAGAGGGACTTGCACAACTGAGTGGAAGGACAACATTCTTAGGAGGTTCAGCACCATCACTTCCTGCCTGCAATACTTCTAAAGGTAAGCCATGCATTTAATTCACTTTATGATGCCAGCCTTGGCTTTCATGATTATTACACAAAATGTTAATTGATTTTTGGGTCTTTCTGAATTTATTCAATTTCAAATGATGTTCTAATGACATGCACAGCGCAGTGTGCGTGTGTGCGCATGCGCGCGTGTGTATGACAGTGGACTGTGTGTGTGTGTGTGAGAGAGAGAGAGAGAGAGAGAGAGAGAGAGAGAGAGAGAGAGAGAGAGAGAGAGAGAGATGGGGAGAGGGAGACAAATATGTAGCTTGCATGTAGGCTATATTTTGTGCAGTGTGGGAGTGTGGGTGCAGAGTGCTTTGTGTATGGGAAAGAAATAGGCTTTGCAGCATGTTTTGAAATTGGAACTGGGTCGGTGTGTTGGTTATTGCCAGCAAACTAGGTCTGGGTAATATAAGGATATCATGATATGAGACTAGATATAATCTCAAATCTTGGATATGCCTTTTCCTCATTTTAAAGGCTTCATTACAGTAAGGTGATATAATATTCTGAACTTACCAGACCGTTCTAGCTGTTATATTATTTGCCTTTACCCACTTAATCATTATATCTGCATTACTGATGATTATTTATCAAAAATCTCATTGTGTAAATATTTTGTGAAAGCACCGATAGTCATCCCTACAATATTGTTGAAATAATAAAATAAAGTACTGTTATAATAGTTAAATAAAGTGCTGTTATAATAAAATTAAAGTACTGTTACAATAAAGTTAAATAAAGTACAGTTTAAGTTAAAGTACAGCTAAAGTTAAATAAAGTACTGTTAAAGTTAAATAAGGTACTGTTACTGTTAAAAAAAGTAGTGTCAAAGTTAAATAAAGTACTGTTATAATAAAGTTAAAGTTAAATAAAGTACAGTTATAATAAAGTCACATAAAGTACTGTTAACATTAAATAAAGTACTGTTAAATTTAAATACAGTACTGTTAAAATTAAATAAAGTACTGTTAAAGTTAAATACAGTACTGTTAAAATTAAATAAAGTACTGTTAAAGTTAAATAAAGTACTGTTAGAGTTAAATAAAATACTGTTATAATGAAATGAATCAAAGTGGAACCACTGGTGTTTTTATTCTGAGGCACCTGGCTTGTCTGGGGCCAGAAGTGTTGATGTAGCTGCTGCTGTTAACTTGAAGCTTCCAGTGAGCAGACAGTCAGACAACAACAACAGTTACGGAAAGTTAAGGAATTACTGATTGAGGGATCATTGCAAAAAATGTGTGTTTATGTATATATTCTGTATATACAAGATTATTGGCCAATATATTGATATCTGATTTTTTTTACTCCCTAATATCGGTATTGGCATCGGCCCCAAAAATCCAGTATCAGTCAGGCTCTAATTGTGTGTCTGATATGGTTTTTCCACAAAAAAAGGGTAAGTACCATGTCAAAATCCTTAAAATGACATCCACTCCATCTCCGTCATTAAACATTCCAGAGACTATGAATATGCAAATATATTTCATTTCAAAAGTTTACTACTTCACAGAAAATGTCTGCTACTTCACTGTGAAGTCCATTCTCAGTGTATGTGCAGTGGAGGCTTCAAGTTTCCACATCACACTTTTGTAAATTGCATACTGGACCAGGATTAGCTCCAAACTATTCATGCTCATAGGCCCACCCTTTAAAATTGGATTTTCAATGAGCACAGAGAAACTTTCCCCCTTCAGCAGATGAATGTGAAAACAGCCTTTTACTGTCAATCTGCACACACATAATTCTGCACAGTGAAGGTCAAACATCCACTTAAAGGAACAAGAACAAAAATGTATTTTTGAGGGTAGGGGGACTTTAAAGGACACTTAATTTAGTGTTTGTTTGTTTTTATTTTTGATAAACATGTCAAAACAAATAACTATTTAATAATAAAACTATTTACATAATATATATTTCACATTTTCAAATATGAATTTTTTCAATATTCAAGAGATCAAAACACTTTAACT